>OX352773.1:199404919-200826156 GCA_947095535.1 Poecilobothrus nobilitatus | reverse complement strand
TAGTACATAAAAATGCAAATAAATAAACAACATAACGGTTGCTTGAAGAATTTTTATTTATATGATATTAATATATATACATACTTATATAATATCATGTTTATTTACATATCGTATATGCCACTAGTGAGTGAATAATAAGAGTATATATGTATATTATATAGTGCCGTATTTACATACATATATGTATTTTATTGTACTTATAAGAAATTATTCTGTCAATGGAATATTTAAATATGATATAATATTTAAAATTATATTTACTATTTTGTACTAAGTAAATTTAATATAAATTTACCGCTTAGTATTAAATGGTACTATATAGAATATTTGAAAAAGTTTTGGATTGATAATCGGTATGTGGAAGGTTAAAATCTGCTTTCAAAGAATGTATAAACATATAGTTTGAATAAATGTACAACACATAGTTTTAGAAATCATAAAATTCACCCAAATTATTTTAAAATACTAAAATATTAAAAAAATAATATTGTAAGCAGAGTGACAGGCTGTGAACATACTAACGGTTCGTACGGGTATCTAAGAGTTGACATGGGCAACTGTATTCTTCCTCGTTTAAATATCTATTCGATGTCTGTATTATTTCTTTTTTTGTTTTAAGTACCTAATAACTGGTGCTTTTATTTTATAACAGTATAGTAAATTAACACAAATAAGTTATTTGATTCTATCTTACTTAATTTACTATGTAAAGTATTTGTCTTACGGCAGCCTATTTGATTATGATATATGTAACATAATTAATCGTTTTTTTTAATATGATTGTAGTTTTAGCTTTGATTATTGTTATAATTATATCATTGCACTAACTCAAACTATTTATTATTTCGCTTTCAATATTTTAGCTATAAGACGACGCTGGAAACAGCTGGAAAGCCTTGATATTGATTTGCTGTATAGTTTGTATTCGTTGTTGATGAATTTTGGCATAGTTTTTAATAAAGTTATCAATCATTTCTATCCAAATTCTTATGTATAGGTTATTATTTCGAATGTATGTATTGATGATGCCCCATAATACTATATTCAAGATTTTGTTTCTGTTACTTTGATTAATAAAACCCCAAAATTCAATACCATAAGTTCATACTGACCAGGTTTCCGGACTTGTTGATACAACTGAAGCTTGTTGTAAGTTGACACGGCAGAGTGTCTGTTTAATAACCAGTACATTTTTCCGTGTTTTAACTGTTCTTTGCACAAAAAGAAATATTGTATCACCATATTGGACATAATATGATGATTTTTTTCTTTTACTGGACTAGTATATGTGATTCTGATTACACGTGAATAATAAATTAGTTGTATTTTCATTCATCAGATTCTGCTTTTATTCAATACATACATATAGTTTTTTCTGGTAATAATTTTCAACTCATGCAATTATATATAGTGTTTAGTAATAAACTATGCTTCACATTTTATGTAGCAATTTATTTATTATGGGTATTTCTTTTTTAGCACATTTCCAAAAAAATTTTAAAAAAATGTAATAATTTCACTCTGACCGTCCGTCCTTCTGTTTACAAAACTGCTACATCGTTAAAGATAGTTTTAACCATGATTTTTTAAACCATTTGTAGATCTGGGTAAAAATTTTAACCATGGGTAGGTCTTATAATAAAATTAATGTTGTAAAACAACTTTTTCATATAGCCCCATCCATTACGGAGTTACAATCCCTCAGACTTTGAAAAAGCCCTATTTTTAAATGCGTATATCTCATTTTTTCAATCTGAAAACGCCATTCGACAGAAATTTATGTTACCTTTGTGCTTTTCATAAAATGCTTTTAAATTTAGTATTTAAATTTACCGTTATGTGAAAACCAAATTTTGCATGATTTTTCTACACTCATAACTCCTTTTTAGATAAGGAGTTATGAGTGTTAAGGAACGCTTTTAGATAAGGACTTAAAATTTTGAGGGCAAAAAGAACTTTTAGAATTATTACAAGCTTGTTCAGAAAATTTTTTTTGACCATCCCCTGTTTATGAGTTATTAGGGCTCAAAAATTGAAAATTTTCTATTTTTAAACACTTGTAAACATTTTACTTCGGCAAGACATAAAAGTTAAAGCTCCAGTAATATATTTTTACGTGTGTTAACGGTTTCTTTAAGTTGTATAGGGTTCCAGAGTTACAGCCCCTCAAAATTTAGAAAAAAATTCCATTTTCAAATGTATATATATCAGGCACTGTGAAGTAGTTTTACAATCTAAAACCGCTAGAAGACCGAACATATCTCTATAAAGCAATATCAAAATTATGCAATATTTTGTAATTTACTATTTACATTTACCGTTATGTGAAGCCATATTTTGCATGAAATTTCTTTTTTCATAACTCCAGCACGCCTTTAGATAAGAACCTGAAATTTTGAGACAAGAAAGAACTTTTAGAATTATTTTGGCTTCAAGATACTCTAAGTTGTCCGGCTAACTTTTACAATAAGATCACAAGCTATTTAAATTTGTATTCACCTATATATATATATATGTATTATTAATATGTATGTATTATATTATATAATATGTACGTGTTAATATGTATTATATAAAAATGATGAAAAATGAAATTTTAAAATCTTTAAATAGGTATAGCTTAAAATTTCACTGTTACAATTAAATCCTTGTTCTCATATGTAGTTTTTATTTTCTTTTAACATTTTTTTTAATATGAAATGAATAATGAATATACATATACCTACATCATACAAATCGGAATTTCTAAGGGAAACCCTTATATTTATAATTTTTTTTTCTATTATAAAATGATCCATCTGTTTTAGCTGATCATCATCCACTTCATTTTTTTTTTTAATAATTAAAAAACCATTTTATTATTATTTTTTTTTTTTTTATTTAAATTAGAAACTTGAAAATTTTTCAAATTGTTGTTGTGTAATCCCATCTTTTTTTTCTTATTTTTTTTTTAAATATAAAGTGGCTTATTGTAATATAAAGTCACAGTGTATAAATTTAAAGTTTTTATATTTTATTGCACCCTTTAAATTTGTCATTTAAAAGGGAAAAAATACGTATACTATATACGGTGTTACCTTACAATACAAATAAAAAAAAAGGTAAAATTTTATTCTGTTTTTTTAAAAAAAATAAAAATTTTTAGGATCTCCTGTTTGCCTTCTGTTGCGTTAAACAAGAAAAAAAAAGACAACCGATTTCTTTTGTTTTGTTTCGTTTTTTTTTTTTTTTTTTGTCTTGATTATCTCAAATTTGTTTGTTTGAATTCGTTCCGGTTACGTTTTATGAATTTAAATTAAATAAGTAAAATCTAAGAGTATACTTTTCAAAGTAATTTATTGCCTGTTTATTTTTACATTAGTTGCGTTTTTTTTTTTTTTTGGCACCATCAATTCAATTTCGGTTTATTTTATTTTTTTTTTTTGATTTACAGCTTTAAAAATATATACATACATATAATAAACATATAATATTGACCTGCACAATTAAATTGAAATTAAACTTATTTAAATTGTCGTTTATATTAATTTGTATCTATATAAAAACAAAAAAAAAAAAAGTGAAAAATTCATAAAATTCTAAAAGATAAAATTATTATATTGTTAATTTTTTTATTTTGATAGCTTCTATTTAATATGTAGATAATTTTAATATTAAATATGTCACAAAGGTAAATTTAAATAATAATACCTATAGTTATTAAGAACCGAGTAAAGCATAGGCGTAAAGTTACTAATAAGAAGAATTATTAAATGTATAAGCGCTATTGTGTACGTATACATATTTGTATACAGACTAAGAATAGAAATTCTCCTAGCTGGAAATATTTGTATAATAAAATCCAAAGCCAAAAAAATTTTTATTTTTTCTTTATTTACAAATATATTTTCTATATAGACATTAATTTTATTTTATTTAATCAATTTTAAATTTTAAAGACACCTTAGACCTTAAAGACATCTTAGATTTTTCTCAAGGATATGCATATTTATTTATTTAAAAACTACAACCAAAGAAAGATTTATTAATATTCTGTAATTCTTTAACTGAACTGGGTCTCAACCAAATCTAAATTAAAGAAGAAGGAAAGGGAAAATGCAATTGAAATAAAACAAAATAAAATAATGATACAAATTAAATTTATTGTTTTAAAACGTTGATTCAAATAAACCGTTTTAACATTAGAGAACGAATGATTTAGGTATACTATTGTAGTGTCTCACTATAGACTATCTGACTATCACTTCCTTATATATCGATATATTTAATACTATTTTAACAATAAATTTACTTATTTACTTGCTTCTGTACTTACTTACTTGCTTGCTTACTTGCTTACTTTACTTCTGTAAACTTTAGCTTCGCCACTGGTAAAATATCTTCCATATTAAAATTAAAAAAATAATTTATTTTATAACCCATAAAAAGTCATATTAAGTCTCAAATTTTTTACTTTTATTAACTGCAGTTTCCTTAAAGTTCATCCCAGACTCCGGCCAAGTTATTTTTGAGAAAGTGAAATAAAAGAATAATAATATTTATATTTAAAAAAAAAACTTGTATTTTTATACTCGTATAAACTATGTTCAAGACCATAATAAATTCGCCACCACTTTTGTGACACCTTAAAGGAGTCGAGCTAGGTATAGTATCAAAGGTATAGATCGGCTCAGAATCGAATTCTCAGTTAATTAAGCCATGTACGTCCGTTCCCACGATAACTCAAAAAATAAAGGAGCTAAGAAGTTGAAATTTTCTTTACGTCATTTTTGCAAAATTGTTAGTTTCGCTATTTAAAGCCAGCATTTTCGACCACCGAGTTCGAGTAGCTGCCATACAACTTCTTTCTTTATATAGAAATAACTCAGTAAATTACAGGCCAACAACATCTGTAAAATACGGTTGCGCTAGTGCGACATGTTCGTATAGCTGCCATACAACTTCTCTTTTTAAATGAAAATATTAACTCAGTGCGTATTGAATCTAGGTATCTGAAATTTTGTGAAGAGGTGTCGAGTTACATGCCAAAACCTCTTGTAAAATTTGATTGGTCTAGAGCAGCCCATTCAGGCTTCTTGCACCTCTTGGGGCTTAATGAAGTAAGGCGTCTGCAATCTTACAAATGAAGATCAAATTTTATGGCAACAACTTCTGTAAAATTTGGTTGTGCTGGTGCAATAAATTTGGGTAGCTGTCATACAACTCCACAACTTACATAAATATATTTCGGCAGCTATAACGTCGGTACTAAAATATCTGAAATTGTTTAAAAGATGATCAAGTTATAGAAACTGGATATATTACTTTCATACGGGTATTCTAGAGTTGACACTCTACTCTACTGCACTCCTCTTCGTTTTAAATAAAATTTTGTAAATTTGTTAGAAGTCTTTTGCAGATATATTTTTTCTTTTTAAATACATACGTATAGGTATTACAAATCTCAATTAAATATAAAACCAGGAGTGTTTCGTATTTTTATTTCTTCAACATTTTTTTTATTTCTACTTAGATTTATGTTCCTACAGGAAAAATTACATTTAATTATTATCCATATTAAATTTAATTAATATTAAGTTATTGTCACTCTTCATAATTAAATAAAATATGAAATGAAACGATGAAAAATAATTCAAAATAATGACAAAAAAAGGTAAAGTAGTAGAGAATTTTAATAAAAATTACAAAAGTCTTAACATTTATTATGTTCTATATATAATGTACATATCTATTATATGTATTTACATGAATATATATATATGTAGATATATAGATTATAATATTGTATTATGTATATATATACATAATATTATATGTTATGATTTAATCTAAAATCTACCACCTTACCATATAATATTTATGTGGGTAAAAAATTAAAACATGTCTACATAATTTTCTGTTGTTTGTTTTTGTTAGTAAAAAAAAATTTTTTTTTTTTTTGTAACTGAATTTTGGATAAATCTGAAAGGAAAAATATAAAAAAAAAAATTTCTTCACTAGAAAAGTATAGAAATAAAAAGGAAAAATAAAAAAAACAAAACTAAAAGAATGTTACTGCAAATGGCGGTATCGTCCGAGTGAAATAATCGAATTATTTTCATTAGAATAATTCCTAATTGAAAAATATTAATATATATATATATATATATATATGTATATTGATGTATCACATTTTTATAAGGGTAAACTTTTGTGATGTCTGTAAACTTCTTTTTATATCCGACTATCCGAAATAAATACATTTATCTAGATATCCATATATGTATGTCTATATATGTATATATAAATATTTAAAAATTACAAAAACAGTATCGTGAACACTATATTTGTTGTGCAAAAAAAAAAAAAATTAAAAGTGAAAACGTTTTCCTTTTCATACATCATAAGATTTTCTGTTGAAAGAATATTTTTTTTTTTTTTGACTAATATACACATTGTATATATACGTATATATGTATATGAACATAACAGCATTTAACCGCACATACTTATAAAATATTCTATAATTTACAGCAATGAAAGTATAAGCAATTTTTGCACAAAGAAGTCAACAAAAAAAAATTTTAAATTTTGTATCCCGCGGGTAAATTTAACACATTTTTAAATAAAGAGACAATTTCATCGGTGTGTATAGCATTTTTTTTTTAGCTAAAAAAGGGGGTGCAATAAATTTTTTTCTTTTTATCTCTCTCTATATTGTCTGTCTCCTTTTAATAATTAATTTAATATCTTCAAAAACATTCAATTTTTAATATCCCAATGAAACGCAACTTTAAAAATTAACAAATATTAATATTTATGAGAATTATTTTTATTTAATATAAATTTTTTTTTTATTATAATATAATATTTAATGAGACAATATGTTGCGTTAATGTTATTAATTATTGTTTAATTTTATAATCTTTTTTTTGAAAATAAAGCATTTAGATGTTTTTTTTTTTTTTTTTTTTGGAATATAAATTAATAATTTATTACTTTTACTTAAATGATGATATAAATAAGAAAATATTTTAATAACTCAAATGAGTGAAAGGACACCAACATCAACAAAATATGTAAAATATCATATCACACTGTAAGTGAATATTAATAAAAAATATTATAATAAATTTGCATAGCAACTTTTAAATTATAGGTAAGCACTTAGAAAAAATTTTTTCGACGACATTATATATAAGATACGAACTAGTCGTATATATGATAGTATCCAACAAGGAAATGATTTTAACATTATGGAAATTATATCAGTGAACATACTCTTCGTCTGTCATCGTTTAATTTTACAACATTAATTCTTTACATTTTTACTTTTATGTACCTTTATTCTTGAAATACGCTTTAAATTAATTTTAAACTCATATACTAAGAAATTGTATTGCACTATCTTTATAGTATATATTATGTATTATATAATAATTATTAATTATCGAAAATAATCCCCATACAATTCAATATTCTTAATTTTCTATAAATTTTACAATTAAATATTTGATATTACATTTAATTATAAATTAACAGTATAGCAGTTGATTTTCTAAAATAAAATTCACTAATTTAACATTTTTATCTTAAAAATAAATTAAAGGTTACGTTAACAATTTTGATTGTAACATCCTGTCTAGTCATTATTTCCTTTTCTTTAATCAACCCCATTTATCCGGGTTTCCTTAAAACAAAAAACAAAATCTTTGAGAACACAAAAGAAAGTTAAATTGATAAAAAAAAATTTGTACTAAGTATATTTCCTTTTTTTTGTCTTTTGTTTTCTATTTTAAAAATGTGTTAGTGAACTTTTATATCACTCTGTAACAATCATTTAATAAAATGGAAAATTTTCCTTCTTTTTTGCCTTTTTTTTATTTAAGTAAATGACATAAAAATCATCTATACATCATCTCACTTACTGTTTTTTGTTTGCTTTTTTTCTTTCTTTTTTTTTTTTTCTTATTTTAAATCAGTTGTGTTTCAGAAATTATAGTTTCCATCAACAAAAATTGAAAATAAAAAAGAAAACAAAAAAAAAAACAAAAACAAAGTAAAAATACAAATAAAAAACAAAAGTGAAAGCAAAATCCTTTTAATCCTAATAAGAACAGTTAGATTCACAATATACCACTATACATATTTTATTTATTTATTCATCTCATTCATATGTGATCTGTATATTATGTATGTATGTATGTACATATGTATATATAATTGTAAAATATTTTTACATTGAATTCTCATTCAATTCACGCATACAAGATTTCATTCCATTTCATGACATTTTTATAAGAATCAAACAAAAACATTTAAACAAACAAATGTAAATTTTTGTATATATGTAATATGGTATACAGTTTGTATAGACATATTTTATTTTTTCAATATAGTTATAAACATACCCAAATATATACTTACATACATATATACATACATAGATATAGTTTTACAGTAAGGGCTGTCACAGTTGAAGAAAAGCGTGGCCGTTTTATAAATTTTATTTTTATTTTGTTTTTCTTTTGTATTGTACAGTTAGTTATAAGCAAGGATGTAAAAAAAAATACAAACAACAATAAAAAAAACAAAAACACAGAAAAATAACAACAAGAACAAAATCTAATCGCCCTTTACCTCTTACTTTTATAGATATTTTATTTACTATTTCTCTGTAATCCTTATACATGATTGTGCGTTTGTATGTTTTTTTCTTTTTTTTTTTTTTTTGGTTATTGTATTTTTGTACTGTCGTTTGCGTTTTCTGCTGCAAGCCATTTTGATTTACGATTTTTGTGCACGATATGAAAAGGACCATCACATTCTGATGTGTATTCGTTTGAATTTTTATATGGGTTCTTATTGTATTCTTATCTCAGATGTGCATTATTTGAATGCATTAGATTGAAAGAGAAAGATATATCTGAAATTAAAGAAGACAAAAAAAAAAAAAAGAAAATAAAAAATTAAAAAAGTAGTGGCCATCATTAGAGATTGAATGTCAATGTTAATGACTTTATTTTTCAAAAAAAAAAAAAAAAAAGAGAAAAAGGGAGGTGAGTTTAAAAAAAAAGACAAAACGAACTGCAGAAAAAAAAAGTAATAAAGAATACCATAACTTTACTATATAAGTAAAATAATAACGACTATTTTATATATATATATATATATATAGTCTTAGCATTTAATGTTAATACATTTACAAGGTGTTTACAAGATATTTCTTTTGTTTTTTGGGTAGATTAAGGCTTGTTTTTTAATAAACCGGCACAAAGAAAAGCAAAAAAAAACCCTAAAACAAAAAATATAAAAAATTTGTATCTTGATTAAAATTAAATGATTGGCTGACTCAATTAGCCGCGGTAAGTCTTTCATCCTTTAATTTTTTTTTTGTTTTATTTTTATATTATGCATAGTACCTATTACATTTGGTATAGAACCTTCGTTTTTATTTTTTTTTGTTGTTTTATAAAATATTATTATTATCTTATTATTTAATTTGTTCTCACAAAACCATTGTACAATATGACAATCCAAATCCTAGAGCAATTTGTTTAAGGAGGAGTTTTTTTTTGAGTTTTTTGTTTAAAAATTGACCTCTTTACTTCTTATTAATTCAGATGCTTTTTAAATTTTTATATAGAAACCTTTTTAATTTATGATTATATAAATTGTATTTTATATACAATGTATTTAATATACAATGTATTTAATATACAATTTATTTAAAATATTTCGTACTGAAAAGTTTTCTAAAAAAAAAAATTTTAAAATTTAAAAAAATCATAAAAAAAAGCATGGTATAGCCGACCGTATAAAAAATTTTGTATCAATCAGATAAAAAATTGAATTTTAAGGGAAAAATAAATTTTGATATTTTTAAGTGAAAAGTTTACAAAAAACATATAACAAAGAGTATACTGAAATAAAGATTAAATGTAAAATATCGAAAATGAAAATCTTATAATTTTATAAAATTATCACAGAAAATCTATAGATATACAGAAAACTTAAAGATGATTTTCTTTTTTTAATATATTTCATATATTATGTATAAATTTTAATTATTACGAATATAATATATATGTATAGTATATCTATATTTTTAATACAATTTTAAACACTAGTATTAATGGGATGTCCGGGCATTTTACATGATTTTGATAAAAGTTATATGATTTAAAAATAATATAAAAATCAATATAAATTTTTTTCTGATTTTAAAATATTATGATGGATCAGAGTAATTTTAAATATTAGATGCTTCTATATAAAAAATGCTTCTATATTTTTTTTTTTTGTTAGGATTTTAATTTCCTTCTCAGACCATATAAAGAATTTACAAATAAAAAAAAAACAAAAACAGGAATAATAAAAAGTTAACTTCCATACAGGAAATTTGTTTGATAGAAAAAAAAAAAGACTGGTATTATATACTATATTATATAGATTTATATGAGTGTATATATATATATTATTCATATTTTTCTTTTTCGTTATTATACAACAATATTATTATGATCTACCTCCACAATTATTATAATTCTAGCATGTCTTTAGAGACTATATACATAGTTTTATTTTAAAAAGAAGTCTTCTTTTATTATAGCTACTTTTAGATTTTTTAAAAAGTAAAGCAAACATGCTTAATATAATTGGTTTAAATTTTTTGTTAAAAAATTCTAATAAAAGAAAATTGTTAACTTTCTGTCCTATGTGTCTATACATATATATATATATATACATATATATATTTACATACATATATATATACATATGTATATATATGTAGTAAGGCTTATCTTTTTAAAAGAATTTAATTTTAAAATATATATATATATATACATATATGTATATAGTGTTTATGTATAATTTACTTTATAACTTTTTATATACATATGTATACATAAATATGTATATGTTTATATAATTTCATATTCAATATCATCACTATTATCGTTATCATTATCAACAATATAATAATAGTGCAAATATAAAACGTTTTCCACTAGAAAAGGAAATTGAAAAATAAAAAAGAAAATGTAAAAAAAAATGATAAAAAAAAAAAAAAAATTATATTGATCCGAAAGCCGATATCGAAATATTAAAAAACAAAATAAAAACAATAAAAGAACACAAAAAAAAAAAATTGCAAAGTTATCCTTACAATAATAATTTCATACCACACAAAATGCCATAAATCAAAATTTTCAGTAAACATCTACATTTATACAAGAATATTTGATATTTTTTAATATTATTATACATATATATATATATATATATATATAGCTTAATATGCATATATATATGTTGTATATTCAATATTATTACATACATACGAGTATATGCATTCAAGTTCTCACATATGTTTTGATTCGTTTCGCAAATTTTATTATATTCTTTTATTATATGTATATTTTTTTTTAAATACTAATTGAAGAAAATATGTAAAATAGAAATCAAAAGTCCTTTGAAAATTTAAACAATTTTTATATTACATATATATATATATAAACTCCTATGTATATGTCTCTATATATAGAAAATATTTAACTATTAACATACAGAGCAGTTATTATATTTGACATATTGTACAGTTACGGACATTAAAATATTTACATTACAATATGAAATGAGTTGAGTTGAGAATAGTTGACAGGGGTTGGAAGTAGTAGGTAAATGGAATGTTAATTAAACATAACCGAATTTACACTTTTTCTATACTCTTTCTCAAAGGCTAGTGTTATTTTGGAGTAGAAAAGAGTAGTTTACTCTGTAAAGGAACGCAAACAGTATCTCTTTATCAATTCACTTGTATATAGAAATCATGTATTTTAGTGACTCAATATGTATGACTTATAGTCATTTTAAACGTTATATTAGAACTTTAACGTCAGATCGACTAAACAGTATCTGTTATTTTTGACCATAATAGTCTCAAAAGCCTTTAGTATAACATTTTACTATTTAGGGACATGAATAATAAAATATTTAGATTAGATGATGAATTGATGATGAATTGGGTAAATCCTCTGGATTATGTTAAACTGTAACAAACCAAAACCACCTACTTTAAAACCAAACTTTAGTATTTGTCATTTTAATACACAGTGTCATAATGTACAGTTTTGGTGGGAAAATGTGAGAAGGATGCTTGAGAAATTGGCCTTGCTTCGAAATGTTATAAACATGCCTTCTTTTAAAAATCTTAAATGTCTCAATGTGTAATTGTTGTCAATTTTTTTAAAGATTTGAAAAAATTGAATGTGGTTGAACATTTGTGATTTTTATATTACAAATGGATTTCCGTAAGTTTAACTTAACCATTTTACAATAAGAATGTTGTAATGAATGTTGTATTATAGATAAATTGCTCTTATACATATTTAATCCAGTTATCCCAATTCCTTTGTTCCATTGTTATAATTGGCCCCATGTTCAAATATATTGTATTACCTTTTTCTTTTTGGATTTTCTTTTATAAGTATTTAGACGAACAAAACATGAAAATAAAAAAATCTATTAAAAATAATTTCAAATTCACTCTAAAAGTGTTCATGTATCTCATCTTATAAGTTTTGAAATTTCAGCTTGAAAGTTGAAATGTTAAAGTAATCATGATTTGAGCATTCGTTTTTTTAAGAATTAAACTCAAAATTGCATTTCAAAGTAAAACACCCAATTTTAGATATTCCATATAGTATTAAGTTGGAAGCGCTGCAATTTGATATTTTTTAGATATATAATGATAGGTTTTATAGTTTCCATTTCAACTTTATTGCGGTAGCTTTATATATATATATATATTTCGAAGCTTGATGTTTTTTAAAAACAAAACGATATGTGAATGCAATTACATCAATTCTAAAAATTCCATATGAAATATTTCTTTAGCAAAATACATTGAAATAATTTATGTAAACATTTTTATCCCTAACTGTACTTGTTCACAATAATATTTCATTCTAAATATAACTTCATCATTAAATGTATATATAATTGAATAAATTTTAGCTTTTTATTTCTATTGTGGAATTTAAATTCCAATCCTTAAATATTAAAATTAATATAATAATAGACAATAATTCAAATTATTAATTGCATATTTAGTAAGTGAGAGAAATGAATTCTTTGTGGAAATATTGTGTGGTATTTATATGATGGTTTTTAATTTTTTTTTTTTTTTTTCCACTTTTTAAGTGTAATTTTGGCTTTATTTACATACATATCCATATACATTTTAATTTGTTAATTTATTTGTAAAAGTTACAACACTGAACACGCGTATAATAGAGGGGAATGAATAAATATTATAAATCCACTCGAGGTTTATTTTAATCTTTTTAGATATGATAAGTGTGCATGTAACAATTAATATTAAATTGTATATAAATGAATCTTGTGTTACCTGTACTGAAAATATAAAATAAAATACATCAGAAAAATGAATTACAAAAAAAAGTTACAGAACCATCCATGTGAAATTTTCTATGGATTTAAGGCCATTTATTTGGAAAATTATTTAAATTACCATTTCATATATTATCAACTATATAATACAATTTCTTATTAAACAAATAATTTATTTATTCTTTAAACATTTGGGCTACTCTATAACACCGGAAATGAGATTACCCATATATAAAATAAAACATTAAAAATTCAACATTTGAACTTTGGCTATTATGATATTCTCAGCGTATGTTTTCTGTTTCAAAAACTAATTGTATACATTATAGATTAAAACTAAAGATATCTTCATGTTTTATGTTACAAATTTTATTTAACTTTTGGAATTTTTCCGTAAACTAGAACAAATTCATTCTAAAATCATTCATTTTAAGGTTTCAGAGAGAAATCGTACAACGATTAGAAAGTTTAAAATGAATAATCATATTTTTGATATATAGCGAATTAAAGTGCTGCCAACTCTTTTGGTTTTTATTTTAGGTATTATAGATCGTATTTTTCTTTCAGGTACTTAATTAATGTCTAAAAAGCTTATATACGAACCAAAATGGAATATAATTCGCACATAATATATGGATTGTCGCCTTATTTACTTTTTTGAATTACGTTGATCGATTTAAAACATGCGCCATTCATCTCATTGATGACCCTTCGAGATTAATACTATTGTTATCGATCATAACATTCAAACTCTCTGTCTCTATTTTATAGAAAGAATATAATACTTATATCTTGTAGGGAATGATATACTTGCTTAGCTGAAAAAAAACACTGATGTCACCGCTGAAATAATTTCAATGTATCACAATTATAGGAGGTTTGAAATTGTTTATTCCTATATACTACATGGAATTACATAATTGGAATTGTTTTTCATATTAGCATTTCAGTATTTGTATACAAGTTGAGGATCTGTATTTTTCGTTAATATATTTGATTGAGAATAAACTAAAAGCCTGAAAGTATATTAAATGATTATGGAACAAAACTATTTTTGAACTACGTTTTCACAACTTTCTATAGAAATAATTTTGATTTCAGGATAAAATAATTGGAATACTATCACTTTTTACAAATGTCATAAAGAAAAACTTTTATTTAAATTTAATTTAAATTTAATTTAATTGTCAAGTTTTTTGAAATTTAAATAAAAAAAAACAAAAAAAAAAAAAAAAAACCTGTTGTCAACCATGTTAACAGGATTTTTTTATATACAAAAAAAATAAAATTAATTTTTTCTAATAGATAATTTCCTCAAAAAATGTTGTGTACAAATCCAATCCAAAACTTTGCCAAAAAATATTTCATTCAGCATCACCGAATTTTTTTTTGTTTTTTGTTAATTTATTTATTTATTCTTTTTTTTTTTTTGCCAAAATAATTTTCTTAAATATTTAAATTTATTTACATAAAATTCTATTGGCGTTATTATAATATTAAATATTGTTAGCAAAATGTAAAATAATTATTATCAAAATGCTGCACACCTATTCCTCATTAAAACAGAAAATTAATTATTCAGCAGAGTAACCGTGTTAAGTAAAATCTTTTTATATCCATATATAAAACAAAACATGTAAATGAAAAATTACAATTTTCCGTTTAATTTTTTTTTAGAGGGCATTCATTCAATGGTTCAATTTTTAAAAGAGTTTGTCAGTTAATGCGACGGCAATTCTATTTTATTCTTTTCTTAAATCTTGTTTAAAGCATTTATTGTAGCGGATGCTTTATTTTATAGATACAAAAAATTTATTTAAAATTTTTACTATATGTAAACCAAATTATCCTATATATATAACTTATTATCTCATCAACCTCTATTTATAAAATATACATAATATATTATTAATCACAATAAAGTCCTTAAAACTTTTTTGCATCAACTGTAGCATATCCTATAACTGATGTTATTTTGAATATCATGTAAAATTAAAATCGTGTAAAAAAAATTATCGTGTTCAGAGGACAACCATATTGGACAGATATTTTACATAAAATTTTCTTACAACGACTTACATGTATATACTATGTACATATGTATATACACTATATATGTATATATACATATATAGAAGCCAGAAAATTGTACATATACTTATCTGGAAATAATTCTTGAAAATTTAATTTATTTTAATATTTTGCCAAAATATCTTAAAATTTGCATATAAGCATAAAATTCAATGAAAAAAAATATACACAATATGCAATTTAAAAAAAATTGTTTACATACCTCTACATATCTTGTTATTGTTTAAAATAACAAAAATTATTTTCTTTTTTACATTATTTTAATAGCAACATTCTTTGCTGATATTTTCATTGAAAAAAAAAATAGAATATGTAGAAACAAAAAAATTTTAATTATAAAATTCACAATATTGTTAAAAATTTCAGCAACATTTTCAAAATGTTTAAATATTATAAGCCTAAGCCTATAAGGAAATGATTATTGTAAACAAATGTATAGGAACAAATTCATTTATCAGTATTTATATTTTATAGAAAAATTTACCACACTCATGTTTACGACTTAGGTAAACACATAATGGTCAAAATATATCTACATAATGTATATATAATAATATAAAATGTATTTATATATGACAAGAAACATGTGTTTATATCATATGAATTTTAGCAACATTGACAATAACAAAAATAAATATGTAGATAATTGATAAAATTAAAATAAACAGCAGCAACATTGTATTGTATAATAAATTAACCATATTCTAACTGTACATAATATGTACATATTATTATACGCATATATAATATATTCTACATTCTGATTAAGTTGAATTGACATGCTTTATAGAATATGTGAGCAGAACATTATATTAAGTTTCATAGAGTAAAGCAATATACAAATCTGTATAGATACTTCTTACTAACGTATCATAATATTTATATATAGGTTTATAGATAAGTATGTATGTATAGGAACATTTTGTAAAAATTGTTTTGTATTCTCATATTCACTATTCTTTTGTTATTATATTGTTTTTTTTTTTATTATTTTTATATTTTTTACTTCTTATTAGTTTGTTTTATTAATTTTTTTTTGTTTTTTTTTTTTTAATTCTGTGATCTGACTGTGACTCTGACACCACACCGATAGGCTGAGGTTGTTATATTCCCTGCTCTTATTAAATGCTTGGTCTGATGGTTCTTTTTGATTATTTTATTATTGTTACTGATGTTGTGTCGTTGTTGTGTTGTTGTTGCTGTTCCTTTATTAAATATAGCCATATCAATTTTGCCAGCATTTATTTCATGCAAACAATGAGTCAATAAGGTTGATTTTTTTTTTATTTTTCCTTCATTTTTAGTTGTTTTGTTTTTTATTATTTCATACATTTGTGTTGATTTTTTCTTCTTTTTCATTTTGATTTTTGCTTTGTTTTTTTTTTTTTTTTCTACTTTACGTTTTCCATATTAACACAATTTTTTTTTTTTTTATTATTATTATTGTTTGTTATTATATTTTGTTTTTATTTTGTTTTTTTTTTTGTAGTTTTTAGTATCTTTACGGTGTTCGGTATAATCAGACATGTTTGTTGGCGTTGCGTCGTTATGAATCGTACATCGTGGTGAAAATTTCGTGCGAATTTTTCAAAAGATAAAAAATAAATAAATAACAAAATGTTTAATAGACGTACGTCATAATATGCAAGTGTATAAGTAATAAACCATATTATTATTACCGTAAACCAATGGTACATATTTAAATTAATCGCGTTTTTTTTTAAGTACATATAGGTAGTAGGAACATATTATATAAAAACATATTAAGTATATATGTATGTAGGTGCATACTATACGTACGTTTAAAAAAAAAAAATGCATTTGCATTGCAAAGAATATGCACAATGTTGCAAAGTTGTGTTTAAAATAAATTAATTAAATAAATTAAGAGAAAAAATTTTAATCCTGGTAGAATTCAATTTCTAAAAAGATTATTTAAATTAATAATTAATTAATTTATTAAAATTAAAATAATAACATTAACAATAATTTAATTTTATGTTGTAATAATAATAATAATAAATATTATATCTTAAGAATAATGTAAAGTATATATACCTATAAGATATATTTTACTGAAGCTTCAAATCAAATAAAAAATTAATTATTGACTAAAATTAAAAATTAATAAATAATTTAATTTAATTATTCAAAATGTATTAAATTAATCCAAATTAGTATAATCACATTATTTAAAATTTAAAAGTATATTATTTTCATTCTTTTTAATATAAATGTGATTTGTTTATAAAATTGTACAATGATTCGTAATTCACTAAATAAATTAAAGGACAATATTACAAATTTTTGTGTATGTATATGTACATGTGAATAATATTACCAAAGATTAAATTTAATTTTATAATATTAATTAAAAAAAAAAAAAAAAATTTAACGCAACAACTAAATAATTATTAATATATTCATTTTTTTTTATATAAATTTATAATAAATATAAAAAATTATCATATTACCATTTTGCTCTTAAAACTGATTACATAAAAAATATGAAACAAAATAAAACAAAAAAAAAAAAATCAGTGATAATTAATTAATTAATTACGCGTAGACTTAATATTCCCGATTATTTATTTCTTAATTCCAAAAAAAAAAAACAAAAATTTTTTACCCCGCGTTTTTTTGTTCGACGTGTTTCAGTTTTGATAAGAAAAAAAAACATTTTTAACAAAAATTATTTAAAAATAAATATTTTATTTTTTCTATAACTAAGTATAAAAAAAAAAAAAAAATTAATTTCATTCTAATTTAAATTTAATTTTTGATAGTTCACACCTTTGCAATAAAAAAACAAAATAAAAAACTAAATAAAAAAAAAATTGATCAATGAATTTGAAAAAAAATATATATATATAAATATAAAAATATCATATAATTTAATAAAAAAATTTTAAAAATTAAAGGAACTGTGATAAAAAAAAAAGAATTATTGAAAATAAATTTTGTGTATTAAAAAATATTATTATAAATTTATTAATTAAATTAATATAATTTATTTATTCATTTAATATATATATATACCTAGTAATTAATATATAAATTTTAAGGAAAACTTCAAATTATGTGTTAAATATATAGTTTTTTTTTTTTTGCTTTAAAGGGAAACATATAATAATTTCTTATAAAATAATTAATTTTTTTTAAAATGAAATCAAAAAAATCGATTATATTTATAAATTTTCATTTATTTCGAACGTATTCTCAATATAAATTTTCTTTTGTAATATTAAAAAGGTAAAAAAAAAAAAAATTTTTTTTTAAATATATTTTTACATATTAATTACATATTTTATATATATATATATATATATGTTTTATTAATTTTTTTTTAATTATTAAAATTTGAATATGGTATTAGCCATTAAGTAAGTACGAAATAGATATTATTATTTATTATCAAAACGGTCACTTTGATTCATTTACGGTAAAGTGGGGTATTATTTTCATCTTAATAAATTTTTATATCCAATCCAAGAACCAATTTTTAGTCGCTCTCTTATTTAATTTTTATTTTTTAATCAGTTGTCTTGTTGTCAATTGAACTAAGTATATTTATATATAGAGTATTCAATAATTATTCACCATTTTTTCATCGTTTTCACAAAAGAATTACCTAAATAAGAAACAAGAAAACTGCATTTTAATTAATTTTATTTTATTCTATTTTATACCACCACCGATATCTTTAGGACTCTTTTTCTTAAAAGGCGCCCACATGCCGTACATCACGGTACAAGTATTAAATTATAATTATATTTATTTTGTTTACATTATTTTATTATGTTTCATATATTATTTTTGATGTGAGCGGGGTTTGAACCCGAAACCTTTCGCCTGAAATACCGGTGTCTTACGCACTGCACCATTGTTCATTAATTAATTTTTGTAAAATAGATATTGAAAAAGTTTTTAATCATTTTCTAAATCTTATTTTCTTCTAAGCTCTAATTTGTCTGATGGGAATTTGAAGGATTTTAAAAATAAAATAGATACTTAGTCATTTCGAATTATTTAAATGAATTATTTATGTCATGATTCGAAAGATTTATATAACTATTGTGTATATTTTGGAAATTGTATCCGAATTTGAATCACGTATGGCAATCTTGATTGTAATAAATATAAATGAAAATAATATATCGGTTATATCCCTATATTCCCTATTAATTCAACCTTGTAAATTTATGACTAGAACTAATACTTAATAAATATATTAATTTTATAGGTATAAATTGTGTTAAATTATTACATATATTTAGCAGATATTTATATTATGCTGATATCATGTTGGTTGTATTGCATATGCGGCTTCTTACATGTGGTTTATGGATTTAATAAACCATATCAATTGTATTATTCTTAACATGGAGCTTATGTCTTAAATTAAGCTTATGTTTCTTACACAATATTATGTAAATATAGTTTTCAATGATATTTTATTAGTCAAAGTTTTATTTGTCCTAGTATAGAACTGATCTAGTATAGTGAAACTGTTTTAAATTTGATTTTATTTTTATTATTATTATTATTCAGGACCATTTAAAACCGATTCGTAGTTAATATTTTTGATTGCACTCGAAGTTTTTTGAAGTGCAGCTAACTTTACGGCTAACTTTTAAGCGTAACGGCTAACTTTTAGCATATTTTCTATTTGATTAAATCAATTTACTTAAAACTTTTTTGTTTTTTATTTTAAATCTAAATCTACAAAATTTTAAATCTAAATTTCAAGCTAATGTGGTTCTTCATATGTGATAAAAATAGTTGCAATCATACATTTACAATATGTAATAAGAAAATTTTAGCTAGAGTTATAAAAATTCAATATTTCGTCTTTGTCAAGTGCTGCTGAACATGATAACAATTTTTGGAGCTGGTTTTCATTTAATGATTTCTATATATTGAAACTAAACTTAAAACAATCCAAAAATATCTCAATTGTTAAATTCATTCAGTTTTAACTTCGGAATGTAGAATGTATGATACATTATATATATGTAGCTTCTTCTCATTTAATCATTATATAAGTCATTTAATCGAGTTATATAATGTTGAATTTACGAATTATATAATGTTGAAACCACTAACTTTTAGGAAGATATAAAAAGGTAGTTGGAATCAAACATCAGTCAAACATGATTTTTAATCATTAATTTCATTATTATAAACATTATATAATTAATTAAAATTGTTATGAGCTATAGAACTGTTAATTAAAATTTATTTATGATTTCTTTATCATATTTAACACATTAACATTCAATTAAAATACAACCGCCATTTAATATAATCAGAACTCATTTAAAATTCAATTTAATTTTTTATCTTCCTAATTAAAGTGACAAACAATTGATAAAATTAACACTTTATCAAAAATTACCCATCATCATAAAATTAATAATGTTTTGTTTTATTTTTCTTTTTTTTTTTATGCATCCATTATCATCATCATCATCATCATCATCTTCTTTTTTATCATACATTTATTAGATTTTTATTACAACGATTATATGCTAATTCTGTCCAATTCCAATAAACTTAATAACTTAATAATCTTCTTCTTAATCTGTTCAACAACAACAACAAAAACATCAAGAACAACCAATACAACAAAAACAGCAATAAAAAGAAACAAGTAGTTGCAATAATTTATTATTATATTTTGTCTCTTTCTTTCTTATTATATAATAAATATATATGTATATATATATGCGTAGTATTTCTTTTTAAGTGCTTACCTTTTAACCAGACCGTTGTGATAGACGGAGTTTTCATACAAAAACAAAAAAAAAAAATTAAAAACATTCAAAAAGAAAAGTTGAAAATCAAATGTTTAAGAATGAAAAGTAAACGAAACGTTTACTGGTACCGTAATAAAAAAAAATATATTTTTTAATATAGGTATAATACTTTGAAGATCTTTAATGGTATATCTTGCTTTGAGGTCGCATTTTTTTTATAATTTTTTTTTTTTCGTTTTTTTTTATTATAGAAATGATATTTTTTTATTGCTAACACGTTTTTGTCATTTTTCGTAGAGTGACATAATCACATTATAATTCATTGTTTCCGTTTGAAACACATTTAAAAGTTAGTTTACTATAAAAATATTTTTAGTACATTTCTTCCCAACTTAAACCATCATTATTGATTAAACATTTAAAGTAAGTATCACTTTTTTTCGTGTGAAAAGGTTTCAAGATTTAAATTAAAATCTAAAGTTCTATATGCAGATGGCTCTAAACTGGATAGAAAAATCGACTAGAGAGTACATTTTCTGTTGTCGTTAACAACTGCCTCCCATAGTTAAATGAACAAGGTGAAATCTTCGATATTCATTTTTCTGGGTATCCGATCTTAGTGGTTTTTAACTGGCTTATAATAACTACTTATGCATAAGCCTTTAAACTCTCCGAGAATTCTTATTACAATCAGTAAATATTCATCTTAACAATAAACCAATTGACTCACAATAGATTCAGTATTTAATTTTAATAAATTTAAAATTTTTTTGTCACTTCTCTTGAGTTTTTCTGTAATTGATAACTGTTGTTTATTTATTAGACTAGGATTAGGTAAATATGAATTTATCTTTTTATATGCAGGGATTAAAAACATTAAAAGTTCTTTTTATAGGCGGGAATTAATCAATCAATAATACAAGAGCATTATTACTATTAATACAGTGTTTCCCTAACTGTAAATCGTAAAATAAACGTAAATAATCGAAAATAACGTCACATACAAATTAAATGCAGGCAATCTCTAACAAAATTAAGTTAAATGATTTTTCTTTTACATAGAAAAAAGACATTTTACTGATTGTTGCAAGGAAATTATTTGTCCAAGATTTTTAATTAGTCAAGAATTCAACTATAATTACTTATTTAAGTACTTCAATTTATACAAAACTAAATTAAATATAAAGTTCAAGTGTGTAAATAATTATAACGCTTTCTAATATAAAATAATTAAATGTTTACCTTTGCTGAGAAAGTTATGATTTTGTGTCATAATGCAAAAAACAATGTAAGTTGTTATTGCTGATTTCGTTATTGAATGAAATGAATGTTTCTTCAAATAAAATATTCAATGAAAATTAAGGATCTGTGAACTTTTGTGTGTATTTCAAAACAACTAAGAGAACTATTTTCCTCTTGCTTCCAAAGCTCGTCGAACTGAAAATCCGTGCATTAAAACAACAAAATTTTACATGTTTTCAAAGCTCATAGTTAAAATCAGAAGTTAGTGGGATTAGAAAGACTTATTGAACGAAGACACTATTCGTAATTCTATATGCAGATGGTGTAAACTGCACAGGTAAATCACGTAAATTACATAGTAAAATCACGTAGGATTTTTTCAAATCTACATTTTTGGTTTAGCGGTCTCAGGCTTAAATGGATAAGGCGAAGTTATCAAATCCATTTTTTTGGGGGACCCGATCATAGTAGCTTTATAAAAACTGTAAAGCTTTTGAACTATTTATGCATAAACTTTCAGATTCTTCGAGAGAGAATTTCGGAGTTCTTATTACAACTAGTAAATATTCATCTTAACAATTAGCAATTACACTCACAAAACTTATAGTCCTCTATTAGTACGTACCTGTTTTATGGCTAAACAGATTTGATCTATATTGGATCTAAAAAGTTCAACTAAAGTTCATCCTTAAATCAGCAAAATATGGCTATAATGTAAAGAGATTTTAATGCGATACTGTCCTATCAATTACATCATGTTCGAAGGTTAGAACTTCATATGAAGTTGCTGGTGAAGTGGAAGAGGAAGAAAAGGAATCAATCATTTACTGTTTGTGTGAGTACCTATAGCTTTTCCTTTCAAAAGAAGAAGGTTTCAGAGGAAATTCTTGTTAAATAACCCTTTCGACCTTTCGAATGTGGATTTAATGGATATACAGCTTCCTACTAAACAGCTTTCTACTAAATTTCAATGGTTTAATCAGAAAAAAATAGATCCGGGTCATAACAACAGGCTTAAACTGGTCCAAGTGTGCTTATGCAGCCCTATCTACTTATTTACCCATAATTAAAATTCAGGTGCAGTGACAGAACGCCCGCGGATTTTACTTCTTTTTTGAAATGGAATTAAAGTCCATAATTAAAAGGAATTAAAACCCGCGAGCTTTAATTCCTTTTCAATTGGAATTAAGATACACATACTATTTTTGTTATTAAAAGAAGAGAGTAATAGAATATGTAGATTAAACGCATTAGGAGTTTTATATAAAATTGGGGTATCCCCTTTTTCCAGAAAATTTACTAATATGTATATGTGCGAGATTCTGAATTGGAAGGGAGTTTGTTACAAAACCAGGGTTATATGCTTTTTCCAAAATATGTATATGTATATAAGTAATACTCCTATTGTCATTTTGAAGTATTCCTATTGTTGAATTCAAAATCAGGATTATACGCCTTTTACAGAATTATGCATACCTATTTAGATTTATGCATATGCGAGTTTCGAATTTAAGTAAGTCAAAAGTCCCAATGGGACTTCCGTTATACCACCAAATGAAATCCAGTCAAATGAAATACAGACTAATGATAGTAACTTTTGTGTTATTCAGTGCGCTTTAATGGTTTTTCAAAATGAAATTAAAGCCCACGATCTAGTGGAATTAAGGCCCGTGGGCTTTAATTCTTTTTTTAAAAGGATTTAAAGACCACGGACTTTATTTCGTCGGGCGTTCTGTCACTGCACCTAAAATTCAATCAAATTAAAAAGGTCAAATTTAAAGGTATTACTAAATCCAAATAGTTTGAAAAACACTGTGTTAAAATATTATTCTTTTTTTAAATGGTTCTTAGTGTGACAGTTTATATCCGAACACTTACTGTTAATTTTTGTTTTTTAATTTTTTAAATTATTGTTACAAAAAAAAATATGATTAGTAGGTACTAATTATTAACATAACAAGGTAGAATGTAAACCAACGGTTTTTAAAAGCGCACATTTCCAAAACTCAATACAAACTGTTTAGAAGTGTGACTTACACAAAAATTTGAAAATTTCATGTAATAAGAAAAAATGTGAAAATAGGACATTTTTGAAATTTTGAGGGGCTATAAGTCCGGAATCCTATATAACTAAGAAAAGCCGTTAACACACGTAAAAATATATTATTGAAGCTTTAATTTTTATGTCTTGCCGAAGAAAAATTTGTACAGGTGCCTAAGTTACAGGTGTCTAAAAATAGCAAATTTTCAATTTTTGAGGCGTAATAACTCTTAAAGAGGGGGTGCTACCAAAAAATTTTTTGAGGAAACTTATACTAATTCTAAAATTTCTTTCTTGTCTCAAAATTTCAGGTTCCTACCTAAAGGAGTGCCGGAGTTATGAAAAAAGAAATTTCATGCAAAATGTGGTTTTCACATAACGGTAAATTTAAATAGTAAATTAAAAAATATTACATAATTTTGATATTGTTTTATATAGATAATAAAATTTTCGATCTTCTGGCGGTTTTAGATTGCAAAATTATTACGCAGAGCCCGAGATATATACAACTGAAGATGGGGCTTTTTCGCAATTTTGAAGAGCTGCAACTTTGGAACCCTTTACAATTAAAATAAACCTTTAACACACGTAAAAATATATTACTGTAGCTTTAATTTTTATATCTTGCAGAAGTAAAATGTGTACAGGTTCCTAAGTTACAGGTGTTTAAAAATAGCAAATTTTCAATTTTTAAGCCCTAATAGCTCATAAACAGGGGGTGGTCCGAAAAAATTTTCTGAGCAAACTTATACTAATTCTAAAAGTTCTTTCTTGCCTCAAAATTTCAAGCTTGTATCTAGAAGCGTGCCGGAGTTATGAAAGTAGAAAAATCATGCAAAATTTGGTTTTCACATAACGGTAAATTTAAATACTAAATTTAAAAAAATTGTATAATTTTGATATTAATTTACAAAGATAAAAGAAATACCTGTCGAATGACGTTTTCAGATTGAAAAAATCTTAAGCAGAACATAAGATATATGCATTTAAAAATAGGGCTTTTTCAAAGTTTGAGGGGCTGTAGCTCCGTAATGGGGGGGCTACATGAAAAAGTTGTTCCACAAAATTATTTTTTTTATGAGACCTACCCATGGTTAAAATTTTTTTTCTCTATCTTTAACGGTGTAGAAGTTTTGTAAACAGACGGACGAACGGACGGACGGACGGACGGACAGAGTGAAACTAATAAGCACATTTTTTCAAATTTTTTTTGGAAATGTGCTAAAAAGCGCTATGGTTTTCATGACTCTTGTTAAGATATATTAAAGAAGATCTTTGTTTAGAATTTTTCAAATCAGTATTTAATTCTTTTTATACTTTGATATCTAACTACATATAAAAGAGTGATATTTAACCAAATATGATTGAGATTTTAAAAGTATTAGGGACAAAATTTTTAACTATAGATAAAGTTTATACTTATGTAATCTTATAATATAACTATTAAAATCAGGTAGAAAACTTACGCACTGGCATAACGATAAGGTCTCGGCCACGCAAAAAGCGGACAGGCAATTTTTCTGCTCGCCATTTTAATTTTGCAATTTTTCTGCGGTAAGAATAGCTTTTTAAGCTTATTTAATTAGAGAAATAGATTATTTTTCAGTTTCAATCTAGCTTTCACATTTAAAGTATTCTTTAAAATGTAAGCAAATTCTTATTTACCAAAAAATTTAATTTTTAAAAATAATCTAAGATTTGGAGTTCACCCTATTAATATGGAACGAGCTACATAGTTTTGGGGAGTTCCATGATCTCTGTATATAGCAAAATAAGAGAAGACCAAGAAAAATTTTTCGAATATATGAGAATATCAACAAACACTTAATAATGTGTATCAGTTTTAATACCTATATTTCTATATAAAATATGGTTATAAGGTACATATAGTATAATAAGTATAATAATATAAAAACAAACTATAGTCAATATTTCTTAAATTAACGTGTGATTTGTTTTTGCAATTAAACATGCTGTAAACCGATTTATAAACCATTTATTGTAATTCGGTTTAGACCGTTTATTGCAATTAAACATGATATAAACCGATAAACATGTTAATTTTAATTAAAAAATTAATATTTTTTCTTCATTTATCGCAATTTTGCCCCTAGAAAATCCAAACAATTTTTGATTTTAAAAAATCGCTTGCTTGCCGCAAAAAAATAGCCCGCTTATCACTCTTCTGTATTGCCATTTGTTTAAAAACAAATATGTTTGAATTATTTAAAAAAAAAAAACGCCCGCAAAACAATCGCCTGCACGCTGTCTGTGTGACCGCGGCCTTAGAATTCTAATATAGACGTTAAATGATTTCATTGCTCATGAAATGCATGATTTAAAGAAATTGACTACTATTTAAAAGTTTTAATTAAAAAAAAAGTAAGTAGGTAAATAATTTTCTTAGAAACACTTCATTTTATAATATGGAATCATTGTATTAACTTTTTAATACATTAACTTTGAAATAATCGAGCTTTAATAATAAATTCTTTTTTACAATTCCAATAGTAGTTCTAGAATTTATCGATTGGACGGTATTTTATTTGTTCCCTATATTACTTCCGCATTTAAAAAAAAACTATAAAAATGTATTGTAATCGAAAAAAATGTAATTTCAAAATTTTGATCCAAGTATATAATCCTATTTTTTTTAATTAGATTTGAAATAATTTCAGAGGTTTCTTGTTTCTATCTATATATAAGTAAAATTTAGCTTTCTTATTTTAAGTCGAAAACTATAACTGTTCACGAGTTTTGATAACTTGAACTGGAACATAAGATTACGTAAAGTAACTAATCGTAAAATAAAATACAGAGATAGTTAAATCGGATAATAAGAAAATTTAAAACATTTTTAATAATAAAGCTACACAATTTAAAATATTCAAACCAAGCTGAAAGAAGTCATATTTTATGAAAAGTTGTTTTCTTATAGGTACATATTTTAATTACATATTAGATTTATGTAAATTTTTTCTTTAGGTAGGAGGACATTTTTCAAAGATACCAAAAATTCCCTCTTCGTAAAATTTTAGAACAAGTTTAGAAGAAAAATCCAAGAATACCCTCTTGGTAGAATCTTATACTGACTAAATCCACCACCTCAAAATGAAACCCGTAATTGCTACAACAGTATATTGGCTAGTGGGTAAGATTGGAGATGCAAAAATTTGTATTGTTAGTAGGATTATAAGAAAAAATGAATTCGTCTATTATAATTATGTCAGGGCTTAAAACCCTAATATAAAACTTGGGGCTTAAACACTAATACAAAGGCTTAAAATCAGACCTTTCTATTGAAAAACTGTTAATTTAACCAAACGATCAGATTTGGAAAATAAAATTTCTTACTTATATACTTATTTAGTAATATCGCTTTAGAAGCATACAGCTTTTATAAACTACATGTGCGGTATCTATCTATCTTACTCTAATATCTTGTTTTGTGTTTACATTTTTCTACTTAATTTCACAGTTTTCTTAATTGAATTGTTCCTTGATAAATTTTGTTGGTTCTATCTTCTCTTCTCTAAGTTTGGGATTTTGAAGTTTAAGCTGCTGCTGCTAATTATGCAATAAACATTATTAACGGGATATTATTGTATTATTATTTGTTTTCGGAAAAGTCGAATGGAGAAAGTTAGTTTCTTTTTTTTATATATAAAAATTTACACTCGTATATGTACAAAATGTTACTGTAAATAGATATTAACTTAAAAGTTTTTAACTTAGTTATATAAAATACTAAATTCAATAAAATATTCTTGTTGAGGAAATTTCTTTTAACTTTCTCTTTTAGTATCCTACTGTGAGAATGTTTGTATATATATGTGCATGTATTTTGAATTTTATTTGTATATATAACTATATATATATAAAAATGTATATGAAGTATATGTTCGTATCATATTGCACAACAAATAATTAAAAAAAGAAAATCTCGGCATGATTTTTTTTTTTTTTTTGCTCTTTTTTTATTTTTATACAATGTTTTGCATTTTTTCTAAAATATTTCGGACGTTTTTAAAATTATGTAATAATTTAAAATTAAAAACAAAAAAAAACAAATAGGAGAAAAAAATGCAGGTGCTTATAGTTATAGAGGTAGAAAACGTAATGGTATATTATATATATATATATATATATATATAGACCCTCATTATTCTAAAAGAAAAAAATTATCTATTCACTAGCGGATGAAAAGAACATATCTATTTAACTAATAATTTCAGGATTATGGGTAATAAAATCCCTGAGGAAAATAAAAGGATATAACTATATAATAAAAAAATGTACGTATATTATAATATAGGTAAATATACCGTTATTGGTCGAGGTCTTTAAAAAAAAGAAAGATTTTGTTTGTGAATCAACTAAGATTCAATTTAAAAGCGTAACGAAATTTCTTTAAAAAGCAAACACATATAGTTTTATTTTAGTGTTAAAATAATATAATAATTGTTTTAATGTGTTCGTCGTTTGTAAAAGAAGGATTCGAAAGTAATTATTTAAAACTTCAAAAAAAATTTTAAATCTAGCAATTTGTTAAATTATATATAAGTATAGTTAAATAATATTATTAGTAAATTATATTAGATTATTATTTAAGGGGTATAAATAACACCGCGACTTTACATGTCTCTC
This sequence comes from Poecilobothrus nobilitatus, assembly GCA_947095535.1. Lineage (NCBI taxonomy): Eukaryota > Metazoa > Arthropoda > Insecta > Diptera > Dolichopodidae > Poecilobothrus > Poecilobothrus nobilitatus. The sequence goes on along the minus strand of OX352773.1, from coordinate 200,796,978 downwards.
TTGTACAATAGCTACAGCCGAGTAATCAACGGCTTAGTGAAACTATGATTCCAGAAACTGAAGCTTAGCAAATATGAATAATAAATGACTTAGTGGATTCCCTGTGCTCGTTATAGGAGTAACGAAAAAAAAAAAAAAAATTACTCGGTTAAGTGGATTTTACCTACACTTATAATACTTCTGCCAGCCCTACTGCGTCTAATAAATTGAAAATAAAGTGGTTTTTTTGCGGGCAGTTCATCTTCGGTAAAGCAGCATGATCATATCAGTGCACATATCTTGTTCGGTATAAAGTTTCGCAGTTTTTGAGCATGTGTAAATTTCGTATTAGCATTATGTAATTTATAAGTATCTTAATAAACATTAGCTCATGTATGCAAGAGTCATAAGTGTGTCATAATAATAAAAAAAATTAGGAAATTAAAATATGAAGATAAATATACGTTCCAATAAATTTGGGAAATTTTGAAACTAAATTCGATAACAAAATATAAATTTAAACCAAAACAAAAATAGAAATGTATTAATATTTTATTATTCATGCATTTTACGAGTATGTATGTCAGAATGATTTTCGATGCTGAATATAAATTATAGTAAATACTTACTTACAGATTTTGAAAATTATAGTACATAAATACTTACAAAATAATTTGTCGAATCCTCTTACACCTTTTAACGTTAGCAATTAAAACAAAATATATAAATTGTTTTTTATCCTTATTTCTTTTGGAATCATAAGACTCCACTATACATTTCCATCGAAGTTACTTCGCAGTTATTGATCTGGCATTTTCCCGGGATATGTTAATTTTATTCTGCTCAATTGTTCACTGCCAAGTGTTATTCAGTTAGCTGCGTTTTCCAACGCTTTGTGGTTTTAATTCTATGATCATCTCGCCATGTTTTCTGGCTGCAAAGAATCAAATATTTATTGACAAAAGAAAATTCTTTGACAATGATTACAACTGTAAAACTATAATATTATTGGGTCATTAAATATGCAATGCTTAAATTATGTATTCATTTTTTATCGTAATGTGTTAATTATTATTAGCCACAGCCGAGTAATCAACGGCTTAGTGTAACTAGTGATTAAAAAAAAATTAAATTTTAGGCAAATATGTGACTAAAATATAATATAATAGATACCGCATACTTCTTATAAGTAGGAGTGAAAATTATTATTTTTTATATTTGTTAATAATTTTGCTCATATCCCGTTTACGCTATAGTAACCTACAGGGGAGATTTTTATCATATGAAATAGTTGCATAGTAATAAATAGTAATAGATTAAACTATAATAGTTGCCTCCTCGTTATTGTTCTCTATTTTTGTTTTTTCGATAGATACCAATGAGAACAACGCGAAATTTAATTGTTGAACTTTAGTCTAGTGTTGTTGATTATAATGTAGTCTATTCTATAATTTAGGGTTAGACTTAACCAATCAAACGTCATCTCCTTTTTAAACCAAGTATATTAAGTATTCTCTTGCATTCGAGATTGTATTTAGTCTACACATAACTAATTCTTCAAACAAACTGCCCACAAACTTATTAACCAAAAACTTAACATTTTCGAAAATCGCCATTTTATATTTAAGTATAGTCAGTACATATATACTTTATTCCTTTCAATAAGTTTATGAAATATTTAAAACCATTATGTGATCACTATGACCTTCCACTGGAGAATTTTAGAATTCTTAGTTAATTTTTGAGGAAAAAAAAATCATAATTAAAATAATTTACTGTCAACGAATTTAGTTAATGGCACAAAAAAACTTTTGTTTGGAGCCTAAGTATATGTTTCATTTCTGGTTTATAAACGTATCCTTATTTTCTGTTATTTTCCACCGAAAATTACTAGTTTTTTTTAAATTACTTATGTATAGTTTGTGTGATTTCTGAATATTATATGCTTTATCTATTAAACAAAAACAAGGGAAAAACAAATTTTTGTTAATTTTTTTTTCTTTCTTAAATATCAGAGGAAAAACAGTTGTGGTACGTTTTGACATTTTTAAATTGAAATTTATGTTGAATGAAAATGCAATGAAAATCAGTAAAAATCAGTGTACTAAAGGTTTTGTTCCATATGGTAGAAAAAAAAAAAAAAAACTTAATTAAGAGAACATTATAAAAACTACATATCTACAAATAGAAATGTACCTATATAGTTATGTGTGTAAGTAATGTGCATATACAACTGCCTGCCTATTTTAAATACTTATAGCCTATTTTAAAAATAATTTTTCTATATATAAATTATAAATAATAAAATGTTATATTTTTTTTAATAAAAAAATTTAAGGTTTTGTTGTATTGCTTATGCATGATAAATATTTTATCCTTAAAGTTAATGTTTCTTTAACACTCTGCACTCTATAACTAGAATGTAACAGTACTTTTTATTGAATTTTGACACATTTTTTGAGGTTCAAAAATACTAGATCCAATCATAATTTACCATTATTAACCTGTAACCTAAAGTATATTTTAAGAAATCGTTACTAAGTCATAGATCATATGATAATTTATTAAGGAACGGGAAGTATAATATGGGCAACGCATATTTAGATATCTACTTCAAACTATTATTCGATCTCTTAGTAACTAATTCCCTTAATGTCTTATTGGATTTTTATAAAGTATTTCTTTTTCTAATAGGAGACATTACGCTATTCAAAGTAAGGTGTATTTATATAAGTTTAAATGTTATCTTTTCCACTTCAAATGTGTTGATTCTGCTGCTATATTTCTTCGGAAACGTCTTTTAAATGAGTTGTCTACCTATTTTAAGGGATACATTTCTTCCTTTTCTATATCTTTTGCATCCCGTATTTAAGAACTCTTCAGTATATCCACTACAAATAGTTTTCAGTTTTCTTCTTGTCAACCTGCGTTTTATATTTCATGTTTTTCATATTTCATATTTCAAACAAATAAAGTTTCAATACGAAATATTATAATAGAATTGATTATAAGTAGCCGGATCTTTAAGATTTAAAACTGAATGTAGGACAGACTGTAAATTAAATACCATGGAAAATCTTAAATTTGGATAAGTCAACCTAAATATATTTGCACTTAATTTTTAAGGTATTATTTGTATATTTTCACGGTCAAAATTAAATAAAAGTTTGTATTTTATTGATTTGAAGCTTATTTGAATTTATTTTTTACAAGCAAAAGTTCCAGAAATAAAAATCTTTCTCTTTTAACTATAACATAATTTAAAATTTTAGAAAAAAAAAATACCAATCACTTACTTATACTTATTCATACTATGAACTTATAAAAAAATATTTCATACATTTTAAAAATATTTCAGAACTAAACAATTTTGCTATTAAAAGTACATTATGCCTTTTGACTTTTTGCCGACGGCTACTGTTTTTTATAAGCTTATTTATACTATTGATAGAATAAATACACCTTCTTCTACAAATTTTTTATTCTTTATATTATTTCAACTTGCAAATACGATTTAATATTTTAGTTCAGAAAAACTAATTTTAATAAGGGCTACTAAGGGCTTATATTTGGCAGGATTGTGTGAACTGGATTACATGAACTAAAGTAACTTTAAATTGCGCAATAAAGTATATGCGCTTAGCTTATAAAGTCTGACAATTATTAAGGGCCATAAAATATCCTATTTCGACTAGTTTATGAGGGGTCAAAAATTTGAATTGCTTCCCTGAATTGTTCAGGGAAAAATTGAAGGAAGAAAAGATGTAGGCGAAAAGAATGTTTTGTCATGGCTACGAAAATAAGAAATTGAACTGATATATAACAAATACAGAAGATTTAACACATTTGGTAGACAGAAGCAGCTTCAAAAATATAATAGAAAATATCATATAATTGCCAACGTCTAAATAGTAGTGGATAGGTATATATATATATGTGTAAGAAAAAAAGATGTTAATGTATTAAAGTTGGGTCTGTTATGGTCTTAAAATTTTAAATCCATTTAATTCAGTAAAGTGCATATTAATAAAGCCATAACTTTTTCTTGTTAAATGTATCTTCTTCAACTATACAACTTCTTTTTATCATCATTTTCACAATTTTTAAAATGTATATACTTAACTATATCTTGAATATTATTTTAAAATGTAGGTCATGACTCAGGAATATAATAATAATAATAATAATCCTTAGTTCTATTTATATCCATAACAACCATTTCTTGAGCCTCTTGACATCTTTTTCGAAATGACAACATTTCTTTTATAATTTTTAATTTATTAGAAACCGTCACCAACACCACGACGATCACAGATTTTTTTTTTTTTTTAATTTTTAATCTTTTCTTCTCTTTTCTTTTGCCAAGTTTAACCGTTTTAACCAAAGATTATGTTTGATCGGTGTTCTTGAAATAAAATTTTTCAATTTATTTAACCCAATTTTAAGCGGTCATCATAACTAATTTTTAGGCTGTTTTTTTTTTTTTTTTTTTAAATCGATAACATGTTCATTAAAAAAAATCTGTATTAGAAAACAAAAAAAAATCAAAATCAATTTTACCACAAATCAAAAGATTACAAAAACAAAAAAAAAAAATAAAAATTTACCAAAGGAACCAAATTTATATATATATACTTACCTACTTTGTTTTTTTTTTTCTTTTCATTTTACCACAATAAATTTTCTTTCTCTTTTCTTCTTTAATAGTTACTCAAAAAATATGTATAATAATAACAAAAAAAAAGTACATTTATCATATTTTATTCGCCATTAAATTTTTTTTTTTTTTGTTTTTGTTGTTGTTATTTTTCTTTCTAAGTTAAAACCTTAAAAATTGTATGGTTGTCTTTTGAGAAGATTGAAAAGGAACACTAAAAATGAAAAAAAAAGGGAGAGTCTAGACTAAGAAGAGAAAAAAAAAAAAATTAAACGGTCCTGCCTGATTCATTTTGTATTAGGCAATAATGACGTTAGGATAGGTCATTCATTAATATTAAAAATTTTGTTCTAATTTTTGGAATATTTTTTTTTGTTGGACTAAACCTTTAATCGATTCGAAATCGATTAAAATCAAAAATTTAGTTTTAAGCAAAAAAGAATGAAACAAACAAAAAAAAAGAAGTAAAAAAGATATTAATTAATATTTTAAAAAATTCTCAGGATTTTTAGGATTAAATTTTTTTTTTTTTTAAATCAAATTTTTTTTATTTTTTGTTTTTTTTTGTCTTTTTTGAACTTGTAAATTTTTTATTTTTCTTTTATCTTTAAATATGTCATAAAAAAAATAAAAGCAAAGATAAAAAAATTTTTAATTCTTATTTTTTTTTGCTAAATCTACCTTAGTTAGGTTGAAGTTAGGTTATAGGTTGAAAGATACAATTTGGTATCTGTATTGTTAAGCACATGTTATCATCTTCTAGTTTTCTTATCACTCGGAAAATTTTTATCATGAGAAAATAAGGTTTGATTTTGTCGGTTAAAAAAAAGAAAATTATTGGGTATACTACACAATGCTACTGAATCTTACTTAGTTATAACTAATTTTAAAAAAAAAGTAACAAACGGATTCATTATAATTTCATTTAATTTTAAAATTCACATTTTTAGCATAAAATTTTTGTAAAATTTATTTATTAGTTTCACTTTGTCTGTCTGTTCGTCTGTTTACAAAATTTCGACATCCATGTCAATTTCTACACATGGATAGGTTTCATTAAAAAAATAATAAGTAGTGTGGACTTTTTTATGTAGTCCCAATCATTAAGACCTGGATAACTAACCATTAAAGTTGGATATAGTTAGATGAATTTTTTTTTCAATCTAAAAATTGTAAACGGCAGACATTTTTTTAAAATAGTAAAATAATAAATCAATATAAAAATTGTATATTTGTTTTCCAAATTCAGTATATTAATATTTAAATTTACCGTTAGTAAAAACAAAATTTTGCAATATTTTGGTCCCAGAAAAGTTTTTAAAAATTTGTATAAATTAACTCAGAAAATTTTTTTCAGACAAAGTTATAACTTGAACATTCAGTGCAAATTTATTGTATAAGTTAGAGATATAAAAATAAAAGTTCTAATAATAATATTTTTATATGTGTTAACGGTTTCTCCACCTTGGCTGCCATGTACATGCAACGTGGTCTCACACAAAACTGGTCTTTTGTAGCTCCGTGAAAGCATGTAGTCCCACACCGTGTCATTTCAATTTATGCCGCGTTATGACACATTGGTATCATAGATCTTCACAAAAATATACAAAATAAAAGTAAACTGCCGGAGAAAATTATTTGCATATTTTGCCTGTGAATTTTTGATTCCAATGTGTCACTTCTTTAAAAATCCGTGCTTTTACATATGTCCTTGTTTTAACTTAAATTACCTTTTAATATTATATAGATATAATTAATTTAAATTTAAAAGAAAATAAATCGATTAAAGACAAACATTATCTACAGTCGGCATATCAATTTTTAATATTTGATGAGAAATTGATTAGCGATACCATGAATTTCCAAGTAAATTTTTTTAAGGTTTTGAGAAATTTTTTTTGATTTTTTGTTCAAATTGTTTTTAATTATTGATACTATTTACCACATTATTATAAACCTTCATTTTGATTAGAAATATTATTATAAGTGAGTATAGCTTTTATAAATACTTTCGTATTTTGGCTTATAGGCTAATTTAATCTTAAATATATTTTGAAATAAATAAATCAATACAAAGGATTTCACCTAATTAAAGTTTTTTAAAGTTAAACGATAGACAATTACTTACATATAGATACTATATGAACCCTGCGTAGCATACGCCACTCTCGCAATCTGGAAATAATATTGGTTAATAATTCTGGTATCTCAGTAATTTAGAAATAAAATTGGTTTTTTGTCACTTAACTTTTAAATGAAATAAAATTAAATATCTATCTGTTCTAATATATTATTAATTTATCTTAAAAACCTTTTTTGTGAACTATGTTTCCTTCATCAGTAAGAATATGTACTCAACTTTTTACAATAAGAATAAGAATAAATTTAAATTATGGTAAAAACGCAGATAACAACACTAAGAAAATTAAAGAAAAATTTTGTAGTAGGGGTGGAGCAGCAGCCCCCACTTCTTCGGAAACCTGCATGCATGCACATACTTGCATGGAATGCAATGCATGCACATACTTTAGTATAGACTTTAGAGTTGGATTCAAAATCTGGATTTCAATAATTTTGTAGCGGGGTTTTTAAAATTAATTATTTTTCATATAGAAATGTGAAAATTTAGTTTTTTTTGAATGAAATTGGTATGTATATATATGCGAGCATACTGTAACTATTAATAGTTGGATTAAAAATTAGATTATTCCCCTTTTCCGAAATTTTTATATCTGCATATATACATATATGTATGTTTATGCGGGATTTTTATTTTAGGTATTTCGTAATTTCGGGATTTTTTTTTGGGGATTGCGTACCCAACCCTATAAAACTTAAATTTTTTTTATTCTGTTTTTTCTGTTACAGTAGGTATTAGTTTTTGTTATGAAAAAGGTTGTTGCAAACGTTTACGGCTTTTATATAATAGATAGTTTCCTATTCAAAATTTTAAATATTTTTTATTTAGTCGTTCTCAGTTTTTAAACTGAAATCAGAAATGCAATGATATAAATTGAGAACGGCGGGAAGGGTGTAATCAGGTTAACTATAACGATTTTTGCAAATTATTGAGTTTGATTTTTTTTTTATTTCTTTAAAAATATTTTTTTACCTACCGGAATAAGCTAATGTCCATATCCATATATCACCGTATATTGAAAAATCAAATAATTTGTGAAAGCTTTTTATAATTTTCCAAACTTAAATTAAACTCTTAAGACAATATATATATCTATATATAACTCTTAAGACAATATATATGAGAACTATATTTTAATACGATGTTGAATATAACAATAACTCTTTCACAAAACTTTTAGATTTAGTTATATAACGGGTGCTTTTTTTTAGAATGATAGAACTTTAAATTGAAATAAAACATATTTAAATTAAGATTGAAGCCAAGTTTTAATTTATTTCAATGATAATTTTATGACATCTATGTTTTAAAAATATTTTCCGGCATATGTCTACCACGACTAGTTCTGAGCAACTACATTCGATCAGACCAATTTTCAGGCCTTACTTCATCAATAACACGGGTTATGTTGGCTGTCAAAGCTTCTATCGTTACTGGTTCATCAGCATAAACCAATGACTTCACATAACGCCAAAGAAAATAATTCAGGGGCGTTATGTCGCATGATCTTGGTGGCTAATTAATTGAACAATTTCTCGAAATAATGTTGCCACCAAATCTTTTTTTCAATAAATCAATTGTTACGATAGCAGTATGAGGTGTGGCACCATCTTGTTGGAAGCAAAACACTTCCGGGTCGATACCATTCAAATTTTGAAACGAAAAATCATTGACCATCGATCTGGAACGAGTACCATTCACTGTAACATTAGCTTCAGCATTGTTTTTAAAAAAATATGGACCGATGATGCCTCCAGTGTGAAATCACACCATGCGGTGCATTTTTCAGGATGCAATGAAATCTACTGATTTCTTAAAGATTCTTTTCGCTCCATATACGGCAATTTTGCTTGTTTACGTAGCGGTTTAACCAAAAATAAGCTTCATCACCAAACACAATTTTTCGATAAAAAAGTGAATTAACTTCATTCTGTTCTAGCGCCCAATCAGCAAATAAACAACGCTTATTATAGTCAAGTGACTTTAGTTCTTGAAACAATTGAATCTTGTATGGTTGTGGACCAAGATATTTACACAAAATATTCCATGTGATGGTTGCACACAGTCCAACTTGTTGTGGAAGTCGACGAATAGACAAATTTGAATCTTCATCAACACTATATCTCTTACAGCACCGATATTCTTTGTCTGGTTGTTGTTATTGCATCGAGTAGAGAAAATATTGTCCGAAATCTATCGATAGTTAGATAATCTGCTCTGATAGACGATTATGTAAATCATAAATTTCATGAAGTGCTCTATAAATTTGGCGAATAGAACACTGATTTTGAAAATAAATTACAACAATTTGTAAACGTTGTTGCGGCGTGAGTCTTTCTATGATAATTTATCAATGCTTACTCAAATCAAATAAAAAAAATATTTGGTTTCTATTTTAATTTATGTGTTTTATTTCAATTTAAAGTTCTATCATTCTAAAAAAAAATACCCGTTACTTCGACTATTGGTAATTATATTAAATTTCTCAATTTATTAGATTTCTACAATAATGTTTTTGGAGTAAAGAAAAAGAGAGAACAATTCTTTTAATATACTTACTATACTAATTTCCTGTTGCTGCTGTGTGATGTGTGGTTTTTTTTAACAATCTCAGTGGTTTATTTTATTTTGATTTAATTAACCAATTAAATCTAACCATTTCATAGAAAACTAACAATAATAGTTTTAATTGATGAAATTCTATATATCTATAAATTTTTAACACATTTAACCTTACCGTACCTATCTATAATAAGTAAAACTAACTTAAGTAGTTACACACTAAAATAAACTTAAATCTGTAATAATATGCATAAGTCTATAAACTATTAATTTTTAGGTTCCAACACTCAAACTTTTCGAAAATCAATTTACGCTTAAGAACATTGCAACATTATAAAATTAATGGAAGCAAAACCGTAAAACTCTCTGAGTAAGCTTAAATCATATTTTAAGTTTTGATTAAGCTTAAATCATAAATCGGTTAAATTTATGTAACCATATTACAATAAATTATTTATGCAAATAACCTGAAACAGTGACAAGCATAATACAGTTATTAAGGTCTTAAAATTACATATAGAGGCCTTAGTGGCCTAGTGGGTAAGAGCGTATAAAAAAAATGCTGTAAACATTGAGGGAGTGTGGATTCGGATCCCACACACGTCGTAACAGTTATTTCCCCTGCCCACATTTATGTGGCAGTGAAATGCATTAAAAAAAAAAAAATTAATAAAATAAAAAGAAATAAAAATAAAAAAGAAAAATTTATTTTTATTTAAAAAAAATTAAAAAACAAAAAAAAAATTTCGATTAGAAATAAAACAGTCAACCAAAGCCCAAATAAGAGAACAATATGCGTCACATTCTACTTAATTGAGTCATAAAATGAGATGTCTCTGGAGATACTAAGTATAATGTTTTTTTTTTGTTTTTATTTCCATGCATTTCCTACAGAATCATAATTTTTTTTATAATTAAGTTTATAATCCACAAACGTCCAAAAAAAAAAAGAAAAAAACCTCTGTTCAAAATTTATAAAAAAAAGTATCACCAAAATTTATTTCACTCGATTGTTTTTTAACAAAATTGTCTTAAATTTAAACATAGGACATTAATTTTATTTGAAAATCATAAAATTATTTTACTAGTATGCGTATACTAATTCTAAAACCTTTCTTTTCAAAATCTGAATACTAAGTAGTTGTACAATATTAAATTTTAGAAAAAAATATACCTATGCCAATTTCGAAATTTTCGAAAAAAAAAAAAGCAATTTCTTGATGATGATTAAATTCGAATTTTATTCCTACAATTTTGCTTTGATTGAAAATTCTTAATTAACTCGCAAGATATCAGAAAAAAAATTAGTATAATATAAGAAGCCTTGAACAAAATAAATCTAGATTCCTACCTATATATAATATTTTTTTTTTGCAAAATTTTCTTTGTATTTGTATTTATTTGGCCATAACTGTATTAATGTTGCATTATATTAATAAAAATTAACTTAATTCACTTTGTTTTTGTTATAAATACCGTCGATTATAAAAAAAAAACTTAATTTCTTTAATATATCACCATGTCACTCTATTGAATAATACTCAAACCAATCACATTATCACTCAAATGTAAATTCAACAGTTGAGTTCAAAATATAAAATTTTAAATTACTTTAAACGTTTTATACACCACCTTGCGATAAATATATTTTTACAAAATATTTTATTTATCTAGTACACAAACCATAAATAAATATAGTTATCTTAGAAATAAACCGGTATTAATTAGTTTTTGTCCCTGTTAAAAATTTGAGTACAACATTGTATTACCGTATAACGGTTTCTTTTTTGAAATTTATAAATTATATCATTTTTTTTTTATTCATAAATCATAATTACAAAATAAATAAATTAATTTTTCTTTTCTTTTCTTTTTTCAGATTAAAATATAATTTATTTTTAAAATTAATTTTCTGCTGTTTCGTCATGAGATCGATTTTTGATGTGCAAAATTAGCCCGATTCATTTTACTTCTAACAACAAAAAAAAAACAAAAAAAAAAAATTTAATCAGAACAATCCCACAAGAATTATACGAAGTGATATCTTAATCTGCAAATAATTTACAGATTACGCTAATTAAGCTATAAATAAATAAATAAAAAATAATTTAAAAAAAATTAAAAAAAAAAAAAACATATTTTATACCTCATTAAATCGTACTTAGTTAAGTTTTCAGAGTAAGTTTCCATTTTCATTCATAACGAAATTAAAATTATTTTTAAAAATTATTACATTAATAAATTTTTTCTATATTTCATTTTATTTTTAGCTTATTTATTCTGTAGATTTATTATTTATAAGGAGGATTAAAATTATTAATAGATTGTAGAAGCTTTAATCAAAAAAAAAAAAACAGAAAAAAAGAAAAGATAATAAAAGGACATAAAAAAAAACTTTTAAATTTAAAAATACACAAAATCTAAAAATTTAAAAACTATCAAAATGACTATGAGTACAAATAATTGTGAAAGTATGACATCATACTTTACGAATTCATATATGGGCACTGATATGCATGGTCATTATCCTGGTAATGGTGTTACAGATTTAGATCCACAACAAATACATCATTATGGCCAAAATCCAAATCATCAGGGTAATATGCCATATCCTAGATTTCCACCATATGATAGAATGCCTTACTATAATGGACAAGGATTAGAACATCAAGGTTTTTCTAGACCAGACAGTCCATCAAGTCAGGTAAGTGTAAATGCAATGCAACAACCTCAACCTCAACCAAATGGTGGACAATGTGGTGGACCACAAACACAAGCTGTTCAACAACAACAACCTTTACAACAGCAACAGCAACAACAGCCAATAGTATATGCAAGTTGTAAATTACAAGCGGCTGTTGGTGGTTTAGGAACTGGTTTAGGTGGTGTTGGTAGTGTTGGAAGTGTTGGTATGGGTTTAGAAAATGGTTCACCACCACTTGAACAAATGGGTGCAGTGCATCATATGAATTCACAAATGACAATACCATCTCATATTGGACATCCTCAAGGGCAGGTAATTTTCAAATAAATCCATATATATATATATATATATTATTCATAAATTATTAATTTTTTTTTTTGTTATTGTTGTTTTATTGTTTTTATTAAAATTTGAATGTGATAATTTTTATTTTTAGGTTCATCAAGGACATCACAATATGGGAATGTATCAACAAACGGGTGGAGGGCCGCCGGTGGGTGGACCACCACAACAAATGATGCATCAACAACCACCCCAAATACATCAACAACAACAACAGCAACAACCGCCAAATAATCAAAATTCAGGTTCTGGTATGCCCTCCCCTCTGTATCCCTGGATGAGAAGTCAGTTTGGTGAGTTCAATGAGAGTAAGGCTTAAAACAATATTATAACAATTATAATATAGTTGTTAAAGAAGTTTGTTTTTTTTTTTTTGAGTAGAGAATTTTTATTTAGTCATAAAAATTCACCTTAACTTTTTAATTTTTAGTAGTTTGTTTAATATTTATTTTTAATTCGCTTTTTTTTTAGTTCTTTGGTTAAATGAAGGATTTTTTCGCTAGATGTCTCTGATATTATTTTGTGTTTATTAAAAATCTCTTAAAAAAAAACTTGTTCATTGCAATTTGTAGTCATTATAGGAAATTATACAAAACTTTTTCAACAGTGAAAGCTTCGAGTTCAAAGCTTGGAATTTGAATTAACAAAAGAAAGGATTAACTTTTGAAATCTAACAGAAATATCGAAACTTTTTATTTTACATATTTTAAAATTTTCATAAATATTAAAGAAAAATGTAATTATTGAAATCAGTTTTGTATAAAAAAAAAAATATAGTTAATATTTTCATACAATACAAATTACGAAAGGATACCATACTTCTTATTTTCGATAAATTTTCGATAAATTCTTAAAAATTTTTTTATTTTCGATAAATTTTTATTAAAAGAGTCTCACGGTGAAAAAGTTTAAGTATTTTAATTTGTTCTACTAAAAATCTTTTCTAAATGAATCCAATTAGATTTTTTTTTTTAAATTTAAGTCTTGTTAGAATTGTTGTTCCTTGATAAATTCCAATATTTTTTTTTAAAAATAATTTAATATTCGTACTTGTGAACAATATTCAACATACTTATATTATATTAGGTAGAAAATGATGGAAAATATACAGCTTTTTCGTACATACAGACTTTAATTTTATTGAAAGCTGTATTTACCAGTTTTTACTGTTATATAAATTTCACATAAATAAATTTTATCTTTTTAAATTCTTAAAAATTTAAAAATAATTCTCTTGTTTTAAAAAAAAACCGTCCAAAAATGTTTCAATTTAAATGTTTTAAAATCTGACAAGTGCTGACATCTGTTGGTTTATAGAAAAAAAACTTTTGGAAATAAATTTATCCAAAAAATGTCTGATCAATGACAGTTCAATTTTTAATGCTTTAATACAAACCTAAAAATTATTTCATTACAAATTTATTTTGTTCGTATAGGAAAGGAACCATAACATAAGAGATTTAATTTTTATTCCCATTTTCAATAAAATGACATTTTGTTTGATTCACAAAAGATTGTTCAATTTATTGATTTTAAAATATCTTCGAAAGAATAATAACATTCTCTAATCTAAAAATTAGTGGTTTAGTTTTTCTAAATTCTTCATATTTAAAAAAAATAAATGAAATGTAGAAAATGCGCATTAAAAATTAAAGTAAAAATTGTATTTTGTATGTTAATATTTTGTATTCGCAATATCAGGATAGTTTTGTAAGAAGTACGACGTTGTTGGCTTATTACATTGATGCCCTTTAAAAAGCCACGTTAATTTAGACTACATTTTGATTTAATATGTTTCATCAGATTAATTTTCACATACAGAACAACCATTTTAAAATTTCAAATAAACGGGTTAAATTTTTTAATCATTATTTATGCCGTCGGTTAGATTATGTGGATGAAAATATTGCCAGGAATTTATATACATACACGTATACTTCTTCTAATAATTAAAATAGAACCTGGCAGGATTCGATAGCATTATATATGATATACATATTGTTTTTTCTTCTTCCTCGTCCATACAGTATTCATTTGAGATACCACATTAACATGATTGCTTATATTTTTTATAGTTCCGATATGGTACAGGATTGTTGATTTCTTGATTTACTTACGTCTAGTTTAAATCAAATCTCTTTAGTATTTAAAAAAAGTATAGAAAGTATTATACATAAACATACATACATATATTTACATATGTATATACATATGAATTGCAATTTTCTGTAAATTGGCGTTTTTTTAAAGATTGAATCTGAGATTTTGAGAACCACATACATATGGTAGGTCTTAAATAGTTTTATAGAATTGTCAGAATAGAATAAACTAAAATATTTATAAAGAAGTTCTCAGAATTAGCGTATATAACGATGTCAGGATCACGATTCCGAAGGCACTTTTTAAGATAATCTCTATAATTTTTTTTCAATAGTTGGAAAAGTAGAACAAAATATTGATTATTTAGTTAAAACTTTTTACTTTTAAGAATTTATTTTTTAGATTTATACCAAAACGTTATTTTAATCCATTATAAATCATTTGAGTCCAATTTATTTGACCATATGTTATAGTTAAGATTAAGAAATGTACAATATTTTTTTATAGGATTGTTTTATTAGTTAATTTTCGAAATGACCAAAAGAGAATGAATTAAATTTAAATAATTAAAAAATTCTTAATATTATAATTTGTTATTCCGTCGGTATATTTTTAATCAATTTTTAATTGTTAAGAATCGTTGGTACTTAAATAATACTAGTTATGATTTATATGTAATGAATTTGCAAGAAAATTTTAGAATATATCATTTTTAAACTCATTTTAAACATTTTCGTTATAGAATGTTTCAAATTATAATACTATTCTTAGTTTTTCTTAATTTTTCTCACTCAGGTAATTTTTTCTTTTTGAGTTTCAAAAATACGTTTTAAAAAATAGAAAAATATATAATTTTATTTGTCGGATATTTATTTTTCCTTTTTAGATTTAAATATTTAGATTTATCTTTTTAGATTCAATTTGCACTTAATGACAAAAAATTTCAAAAAGACCTTAAAGAGACCTCCTGCTTAAAAACCGCAATCCTCAATGCCCATATACCTTTAAAGTTTAAAGCTTTTATGATCGCCTTTTATTTATTATAAAAAGAGTATACATGAGACTTCTTTGAAGAAAAATATGCCCCTGCTAAGATTCAAGTTTTTTCCCCTCTGTAAGATTTAAAACCAATTTTCGTTAGAAAAGTATTATTAGAGATTCATTTCAAAATATATAAGGTCGAATTATTCCTCTTCTTTTTTGAGGACTGCTTCTATGAGGCACAGGGCACCAATAAATTCCTTCTGTCTCGTTCAATTTCTATAGAGATTGGCTTTAATTCTCCCTACGATGTATTTCTGTTTCTTTACGCTGCAGCTTTTTTCAAAACATTACTTCTACATGTTATTTTCGGTCTTCCGACATTCCGCCTGCCTTGATAACTCCATTCAAAACAAAGGTTTATTTATTATTAATTCTATATATAAATGTCAAGAATATTGGGAATCCTATGATTCCTGTATTATTTTAATATCAACATATTTGAATTAACTTAAAGATACAAACAGTTATTTATATAGCTTCTATCTGTTTATTTTATTTTTTTAAAGATTTCGCTAGCAATTTTCTTTTGTACAAAAATAGGTAAATAACAAATTCCTATATAGGTAATTAAAATAAAATTTCAATACCATATTATTTAAAAATTTTTCATAAAGTAAAATTTACTTTTAATATATAAAAAAAAAGAATTTAATTAATTAATTAATGCGTGTGAACTTCATTAAAAAAAAAAAAAAATTTAGAATTTTCTAAAAATAAAATTTTATTTTAAAATAAAATAAAATTCAATATACATATATAATTTATTTAGTATAATATTTTAAAGTATATTATATATTATATAGTAAAGTACCTATGTAAAATAAATAAGGAAATGTTAACCTCATCTCTATGGTAATTTTTCATTTTGAAAATAATTTTCCTTTTAGCTGTAGGTATGTAAAATGTAAAAAAAAAAAATACCCAAATATTGTCGTATATAGATAATATTTGGATAAAAATTTTCTTTAGTTTTATTTTATTTATTTATTTTTTTTTCTGTCTAGAAATTCTAAAGATTAAAAAATTGGCTTTAAAGATTATTAACAGGATGATTATTTTTGTTATGTTGCAATATTTAAATCACCCGCTATGTGTGTAATATGTGGTAAAAATTTTAAAATTAATTTATTTTAGTTTTCAGTTTTATTTTCTTAAGAAAAATAAAAAAAAATCTCATGAAAATGGTAATTATTTTTATAATAAATATTAGAGTGTTTAAAAAACTATAAAAATTTTATGGTGAAAAATGAAGGGAAAAAATTCTTTTGCAGAAATATTTTTTTATAGTTTATTATTTTTTTTTTTTTCTTTGATTTTAAATAAAAATAGAATATTGTCTAGAATCTAGATCTTAATGTTGCATTTTTTTTTTTTGAGGCAATAAAAAAATATAAAAATTTTTTTTAACCCTCATATATTTTATCTTGAAAAAATCATTTTTAACTACGACAAAAACTTGGCTAAAAAAATTGGCTAAAAAATTGGCTAAAAATTCACCAAAGAATGAAAGTATAAATAAGATATTTTTAAGGGTTTCATTTTATTGGGTTATACAACTTGAATTTTCACACATAAATCTATTTCCTACATCTGATCTGGCCTTTTCATCTAAGTTCCTAGTTCCTTCTCTAAGGCGATCTTATAGATTTTGAAATCGTTGTATATTTTGATGTGTTTGAGGAATTCGATGGTAGTGTCAATTGTGCTGAAATGTGAATGCTCCAAAGGTATCCCTCTATAGTGGATTAAAATCGGGGTATACTTTGATGTTCTTAATGAATTCAGTTGAGGTATCTCCGAAATTGTGTTAAAATGACTTTTGATTCCAATTAAAAAAATTCCAATCTAAAAAATTGATAACTGGCAACTGAAATTATATAACTAACAGTTACCAGTTAGTTATATAATTTCAGTTGAAACTAAAATTATTAATTGGCAAGCTTTTTTACGATGTGCTTGAAAGTTGTCAGAGTGGAGTTAACAAATAACTTTGTTTTATTCTGCCCTAGTCCTATCCTGTTAAGTTTAAATCTGTTATATAGGTAGATATACAAAAGGTCATCCAATTTTCAAACCTAATAAATTAAATTATGGGAGGGACCTTTTAAGGAATATTTAATATTTTTTATTTAAGAATAAGTATTTAAAATTTTATATTTAGAATGTTTCAAAGAAATTTATTAAACTTAATTTTTATTATTATTATTTTTCATATTACATTTTTCGTCTTTATAGTTTTATCGTTTACGGACTCAAAGTTTATTTGCACAGTCGCTTTGAGTAATTGTTTTATGCTTATAATATGTAGACTCACTGAAGCAAATTTGTCAGCTATAAAATTTTCTTCAATGCTGGTTCACGATTTTGTTCAATTTTAAGAGTAATTCAGTCGCTGATCTTAAAAGGTAGAAATTTTTATTAAAAGGTTTTGGGTTCAAACCCTACTCACGCCATTTCCAATGTCGATGTCGTCATTTTATCTAGTTATTTATAACTGGAAATAATAATAATTTAAGAGCTCCTATTGCTCATATTTTTTCGAAAGTAGAAAAAGTGTACCATAATATATGTAGATTCAAAATACCCTAATATTCTTATTTTAATATTTTGATTATCATTTAGAACTTTTAAAATATGTATAGAATTCCTCCCTTACTATATAGTCCCTTTATTCAAAATTGTGTCAAATTTTATTCTTTTATGAAAGTCTAATTTTCAAACACTTTTAGATTTTCAATGAAACTAAAATAATGATAAAGAAAATTTAAAAATTCACAAGATTCATAAATTTTTGAACAGAATTCCAGGTTAAGTGTAAGTGAATAGAGTACTAATTTTATTTTAATAAAATTTCCCATACAATTTTAAAAATTGCCACAATTCAATTAGTAATTTGAAATATTATATTTTTTTGTTCAGCTATTTCTATCACTTGATCTGATTGTTGACCAAATTAATTATAGTAGGATCTCAATATCTTGTATATGTAAGCAACGAATAAAGTATCATTAGGATATTGCAGACATCATTAGTTTACATTAGGTTATTGATTAATATTCGGAACATATATATCGTAATGTGGAGTAAATATAAAACAATAAATGTTAAATAAAGAAAGGACACAACCACGGCAAGTGTCATATTTAATTTTTAGTGCAGCTTATTATTTTTTGTTTTATTTCAATACAGTGGCAATATTTAACAGTTCTTTAGCAATATCGTATATCAGATTTGAATTTGCAAATGAAGACAAATTTGCCAAGGATCCTTATAGATCCTTATACAAACATTTCATAATTTACATTTTTAACCAGATTTTCTTTACCATATTTTAGTTAAGCGCTTTGAATGAAAACTTAAGAAAGAAAAACTTTTTTTTTTTTTTTGGAATTTTATTAATAATCTTATATGATTATATACTCTCATATTACATTAATATTTATACACATAGTTGTGACGTAAATAATAAAACTTTTTTTTTATATTTTATTTAATATTTTAAACGTTTTAAATTTGTGTAAAAATTAAATTGATTGAATGCCATCAATCTCTTCTTTTTATTTTCTACATTGGTTAATTTTATTTTTCTTCAAAGAGATTTTTGTAAAATCGTTCAAAAACAGTGATGATATAAATTTCAAGGTTTCGTCCTTGAAATTTTTCCTTTCTATATAAAAATGTACGCATACAATATAAGTAAGTTTTTGTTTTTTTTTTGTGTAAATTGCATTTTATTATACTTACCTGAGTATAACTAAATTTATCTGTTTTATTCATTTTTATTTCATTTTGCAAAAAAATATTCTAAAAATTACGTTCAATAACCTGTAAAATAAGCGTTCATACATTTTAAAAGAATTTAAGTTGATTGGATTTCTGTTTCAGTCTTTTATAAAAATATATAAAAAAAAAAAGATAATGTGCAATATATTTAAGGGCTATATGCGGAAATATTATATAAAAGGATGAAAAGAGGTATATATTTGATGTTGCAAAAAAAAAAAAAATCAAAAAACAGTGTCCTTAATTTCGTTAAATTCTTATTGCAAAAATTTTTTTGGTATTCTTTTAAAAATTCAAAGAAATAAAAGAAAACAAAAATTGAAGGATTGTTTAAAATATCAAACTGTGTGTTTATGTATCCCATATATGTATGGAACGGGTATAAAATAAAACAATTGACATTTTTATATAATAACCTTTTTTTTGTTTTTTTGCATTTGCTAGAAATCAAGAAACAGTAAAAGAAAAACATCAAAATGTCAGGATATTTTGAATATTCCTTATATATATATATATAAACCTTTTCCATGTATATTATGAAGATCTGATCTAATTTTTATTGTAATGTTTGCAAATTTTTCAATCAATTTTGTTTTTTGTTTTCTTAGACCTCATAAATTATATTTGTGTAAGGATTTAAATAAAATGTTTAATGTTATTCAATTTAAAAGAATATAGCGTAAAAGTAAATTTAGAAAACAATATATGTGTATATAAAAAGATGCAATTTAGTGCAATCCTTCCTGCTGTTTTCTTGTTTTTATTTTTATTTTAATTGTCCATTTTCTACTTTTTTACTTATATATAATATAGGATCACGTTTGCAATCATTTTGACTCAACCATGCAATCAAAAAAAAAAAAAAAAATAGATAAACCTTTGAAAATATTTATATATCTTTATTTTTCAGAGAAAAAGTAAAAGTATAAAATTTGATTTGACTTTTTGGTTTATATTTAACTGACCTGCATTTAATCACAGTTGATGTTCCTGAATGTCCTTTTTTTGAAAAGTTTAAATATAAATATTAATTTTAGTTTATAACTATAAAAAAAAAAAAAAAAAAAAAATTATCATACATGACGAATTTCAGTTACCCAATACTGAATAATATTCTATATAAATTGTTATTGTATCTAAAAACTGCTACTGACTACCGACTTTTTCTTTGTTTTTTTGTTATAAACCAGCCGAAATTAAAAAAAAAAAACAAAATTTATGTAAAGACAAAAAGATTTTCAGTTTGGAATATAAAAATTTTGCCAGTAGTTTTATTACCAGTAATCTTACAATAAAGGAATCAAAAAATATACATTTACAAGGAAGAAAACTTTATAATCCTTGAAACGGAAGCTTGAAATTTTTCATTGCTTTTTTAAATTGGCTTTCACTCTTGGTATTTTCTTTTCTTTTAATTCAGATAATGATTTTTTTTTTGATGAAAATTTTTCTTACTTTTCTTTATATAAAAAATAAATCTTAAAATTTGTTGTGATTAGCAGCCGTCGGGTTTAATTTAATCGATGCTTACGAAGAATTTTTTTGGTTATAGAACAAACATTCATATTCCTTCTTTGATTTGATTGCGTATAAGTAAAGTTGTAAATTTTTAGAAATCATATTGTTCATTTTGGTTTACAATAAAAGAAATTAATGTTAATGAAATATTAACTAAAAATCCGCCTTGCATATAGATTTTATTAACTTTTAGATGTTAGTTGAAGCAAAAAAATTTATTTTAGTTATTGGAATTTTTATAAGGATATGGGTATAACTATATAAATATACTTATATAATATGGCCGTTATACTAGCTATTATGTCTGTAAGCACATCAAATTTCGTTACGTCGTTTTCTTCAATTTCATAATAGTACAAAGCTTCCATTTTCTTCTTTTACCTAAACTTCTTTTCTTAAAAATAAAATTTTCCCTTTCTTAAATGCTTAAGGTTTTTAAAAAAGAAACGATAAAGAAAGAAGAACCAAACCATTTTATGATGTAAAAACTAAAGCCAACTTTTCGTATGCCGATAAGCGGGTATTGATTTTAAACACGGCAAAAGCGGTACAGGCTGAGTTAAAATTAAATGCTAAAAACACAGAATCTACATGCAACTGATAATGGATTAATTATTATTCAAATTTAAATGTGTATGGAAATTTAGTTTAACTCAACTTTTCATTATATGAAATTTTAGACCACTTCTAAAACATTAAGTTAATAGATCTTTTTAAAATTTAAAATATAAAAAAGTTTTAAAATATTTTACTTTGTAGCCAAAACTGAATTTATTTAGGTACCCATCGGAAAGGAAAATGTCCCTTTACTTAGCTGAATCTTTATAAAATGCAGTAATGTATTATAAACACACAAACAAACTGATTTTATTGCTTCTCAGTTTTCAGCTTATAATACTTACCTGCAGCATTAAATCATTTTATATAGAAACATCAATATATACAAAATAGAAGAACATTAAAAACAGCCATAAGAAAAAATAAACTTGATATAAATAGATTTGTAAAGAAACAACATCAAAGAATGTCGCCCAACTAATATGAAAAAGTAGTGCCTATTGTTTTAACAAGAAACATATCTAGCTCTAAAATAAATTTAGCTTAGTATGATATTGTCCCAATTAATAGTACCTAAAAGGGTCACCAACTAAATGAAAACAGCTTATGATTCCGCAGCTAATTCTATATTCTATATATTATGAAATATCTTCATTTCTTATTAGAACAAAAATATTATTTAGTTTTTTTTGTGATAGTTAACAAGCTCTTAAAATTTTTGATTTATATGATTTTGAAGCTTTATATATTTTAAATTTTTTGAAAAAACTTTCTTTAATACAGAAAACCAGATTTTTAGCAGATTTCCAAAAAAGTTTTGAAAAAATGTGTCTATTAGTTTCACTCTGTCGAGAGCAACTTTTGTAGAACAACTTTTTCATGTAACCCCATCCATTACGGAGCTGCAGCTCCTTTGAAAAAGCTCTATTTTGAAATGCGTATATATCTCATGTTTTACTTAATATTTTTATACCCGTACGATAGGATCGGGTATAATAAAATTACTCCTCCGTTTGTAACACCTCGAAATAAGCGAACTAGATATACCTTCAAAGGTATGGATCGGATCAGAAAAATATTCTAAGACGATTAAGCCATGTCCGTCCGTCAGCACGCTAACTCAAAAACTAAGAAAGCTAGAATCTTGAAATTTACACAAAATATTCTGGGAGTAATTTGTAGGTTCCCTATTTTTTTTGGTTGAGTTTGGACCAAAACTTAGGGTAGCTCTCGAACGCCTAACTTTTAGATCTCCACATTTTTTTTTGAAATAGAGCTATGAAATTTTAACTGCTGATAGATCTCACAAAAATATTAATTTTATTTTTAATAACTTTTTTTTGTAGCCCCACCCGTTACGGAGCTACAGCTCCCCAAAGGTTCAAAAAAGCTCTAGATTTAAATTGTTATAGCACAAGTTGTATAAGGTATATCTTCATTTTGAAAACGCCAAACGATTACTACTTTTATTAGCTTTAAAAGTATATATACAATAAATATATATTTGTGGCATACGGTGTCTTAATTTACCGTTATGCGAAACTCAAATTTTGGAAAATCCTTTAACCCTTCTATCTTCTAAACGGTTTAAGTTGGAAACTTGAAATTTTGAAAAAAGAAATAACTTTTAGAATCAGTATAAATTTCCTCAGAATGTTTTTTGTACCACCCCCTGTTTAAGAGATATTAGGGCTCAAAAATTGAAAATTTGCTATTTTTTAGACAGCTGTAACTTAGACACCTGTGAAAAGTTTTTTTCGGCAACACATAAAACTTAAGGTTTCAGTAATATATTTTTATGTGCGTTAACTGTTTTTCTTAATTATATATAGGGCTCCACATTTACAGCCCTGCAAAATTGCAAAAAAGTCCTATTATCACATTTTTCCTTATATGAAGTTTTCAAATTTTGTTGCATGTGACAATTCTAAACCCTTTGTATTATCTTTTGGAAAAGTCCGCTTTTAAAACCCGTTAGTTTACATTCTGCCTTGTTTCTGTTAAATTTAACCTTACATTTATTTGGCAAATTTTAGCAGTTTAAGATTTCGAATTAAAGAAAATTAAGTAGTCCGTTAGAGCAGCTCTGATTCATCTTTATAAATAAAATGTTGAGAGATCGTTTAATCGAATTTCATATATATTTGCATTTATATTTTCTGATATCAATCTGTATCAATATCTTCTTTAGTACTGCGCACATCAAAATATCCTCATGTATACATAATAATTATAATCGTAAATCAAAGGCTTTTCTATTTAAAAAAAAGTAAAAACAAAGCAAAAACTTAAAAGTTCTGTGTTGTCACTTCTGTAGTAAGTTTTCTAATTGTCAAAAATCAGCAGCAATGTACGTTACGCTTAATATAATTTAAATATAATTTTAATATCTTAATTTAAGTCTTTGAGGCAACTGTTTTAATTGGAAGCCTTTTAAATATAAATTAATAATGATGTAAAAGCCAAATTTTATCTTAATTTATAATCAAACAATTATAAAAAATGATGTACAAACTAAAACAAAAAAAATAAATAAAAATATATATTAAAATTAAAGTTAAATATTCAATTAAAAAAAATGGGTTCTCTTTTAAAATAAAAAAAAAAATAAAAAGAAAAATAAAATATATATACATAAAGACATCTTTAAAAAAATGGCTTAGATAAAAATTTAAAAGGGTTTTTTTTTAAAAAGTTATAAATCCTAAATCCACTCTCATAGATTAAAAAGTGTATAAACAGGGAAGCTAAAAACAGAAAAAAAAATTAAAATAAAACTACATATAATACCTAAAGTCAAAATTTTACATAAATTTATTCTTAAATAATTAAGCTGCTTAATATTAAAAAAAAAATAAAAAAAATAAAAAAACAGAACATAAGGAATTTATTTGGAAATTTTCTAGCTAATATGAATTCAAAAACTAAAATCTTTAGAATTAAATATAAATAAAAAAAAATATATATATACATAATATATATACATATAATGAATTAAAAAATGTTGAGGATTTTCATTTTTGGCAGATAAATATATCACCTGTGTTAATTTAAATTGTACGTATCTTTTTTCACAAATATATATATACAAATAGATATATATATATACAATATTAGAGCTAAGGTTTCTAGTGATAACCAAGAAATAAAATTTACTAAAAAAAAAAACAAAATCAAAAATAAAATCAGACTTAAAATCTAGAATGTCTTTTTTAGCGTTTTCACTAAAGAGCCGCACACTACACCATCTATAACAAAAAAAAAAAAATCATTCAACACAAGAATGGAATCTTAGCATATTAATAAAATGAACAGTTTTATTGGAAACAAACGTACAAACAAATATTTTTTCTCTTTCTTTAGAGGAAACCAAAAAAACAAAAAAAAAAGAAAAAGCCAAATAAAAAAATATTAATAAAAAGTAAAGTTTAAGAAGTTCTCACTTAGAATTTTAAGCCAGATTAATAAAAAAATTTGTTTTATTTATTTTTTTTCGTTTGTTTTTTTTTTTTTTGTTTTTTTGTAAAGAAACCAGAAAGGATTTAAAAAAGAATAGAACAAGTTTACATGAAGATAAGTTTTCCATCGTTTTAGTTTATTCGCTTTTCAAGCCTTACCAAAATCTTTGAATTAAATTTAGGCTTTGGTATCATATGCTTCATTTATTTCTCTTTAACAGCTACAACTTCTATACTCTTTTGTGTTTTTATATATTTTATACTCGTATACATAATTTTTATATTTTTTTTTTGAAATTTTGTTGTTGTTGTTTTTTTTTTGTTTTTTGTTATTAAAAAAGAACGTGTAGTTCAAGTTAAATAAATTGATGGCTTCCATTGCATTCATATAACGTGTAACTAATGATGGCAATCAATTATGCTTTACATCTCAATCTCTTTTTTGAAACCATTCAAAAACATAAAATAAAAAAAAAAAGAGCAATAACAAAAAAAAAAAAAACAACAACAACCATTCACACAACGACTCCATTCCAGTTACAAAATATCCTCATTCTATATAGTAAACTTATATTTTATAGTATATTTTTATTTGATAGGGTTACCATCTTTTTAAATTTGATTTATATTATTGCAACACAAGTACCTACCTACTTTTTTTATTTTTTTTTAAATGTATGAATTTTGTTTTTTAATGTTTATTCTTATAAATTATTTAAGTGTTTAAGGGAGTTTCAGAACCTATCGCACTAGCACATGATACTAGACACTTGACAATTCTTTTCTTACATGTAAATATTATACGATACGAAAAAGAGAAGCTGACAGAGCGCAGCGATACAGTTTTATTTTAGAAACAATGTATTTTACTCGGTAAACACAGAATTGGCAGCGGCAGAAACGTCGCTGCTTTTTCATTTCTATAATTCTAATATTCTGCCCTCTGCTCTGTCTGTCAAATTAAATAAATGACATTTAAATAATAAAAAAAAACAAGTGTCAAATAAAATAAACTATTAAGATAAAGATAAATGGCTTTCAACATTCAAATGCAATTTTAATGAGTTATTTTAAATTTTTTATTATTAAAATTATTAAAATGGAGGAAAAAATTGAAATTGGTCAAAATCAAAAATTGATCAATTTATTAAGGATAATTTAATATCCTTTTTTAATATTTTTTTGACAAACATTTTGTTCTTGCTATAATGACGTTTAAAACGTATTCAACTGCTGCTCTCTGCCTATTGTGTTTTAAACAACAGAATTCTGTCGCTGCTGCTGCTCTCTTTTAGTGCGAATATTTTTTGTTAGTGTTGTCGAGAGTACAATAAAATTTTGGCAGATAATCAATTGTAATCAGCTGATTTGGTGCGATATATTCGAATGCACTAAACATTTTTTGAACATTTTTTTCGGAATTAATAAAGTGCTATTGACTAGTACTTTGTGCGAAGAGTAATAGCTTCAGAACGCTATAAACATGTAACTTTTACAATTTTAACATCTAATTTTGCAATTGTTTGATTTCATATAATTGTATTTCACTATATATATATTTAATTTTGCACGATTCAAAAGTTTCTAAAATTTTTTAAATTTATTACAAAGTGTAACTAAATGATTAAAAAAGATCAAAATTGATAATCAAAGATTATAAAACGAAAACTATGTTTAAATGAAACTCATTTGGTGTGATTATTACCTTAAATTGCGAAATTTTTTATAAATTTCAAAAAGAAAAATTGTTGTTTTAAGTTTCACAACAATATAGGTAATAAATTTTTTAGTTTCATGTATGAGTGTTCAAAAGTTATATGCAATCAAACAATTGCGAGCACAATTTCATTGAAACGTAACAAATGAACATGAAAAAATGTTATGTCATGCAGCTTAATTTGAATTTTTGGTTTGAATTAAGTTCTTATTTTAAATTGTTTTTGGTTTTAATCTGTTTTTAAAAAAAAATTAAACCAGTAGTGATATATCAATTTATAATTATTGCATTGTATTATATTAGACTTGATTGATTAATGTTAAACTTGTGTGTTGGTGTGTTATAAAAATCCAAAAATCTTAACCAAAATAAGTTAAACATATAACAATGGTTTTCTAAATTATTTTTAAATTCCATAATTTTTCATGGAATCTGCATATATTAACATTTTCCTATTTTCTTTAAGTGTCCCTTCAGCCGGCCCAGGAATCCTGTCAGAACTTTCAGTTTATTTTTATTGAATACTATAATTTTTTCATATCTTTTCCGGTTATAGTTCCCAGAACCCTTAGATTGTCTAATCCTGGATTTTTCACTCCATAGTTTGCTCCTGCAGTGTTGTTCCTCGATTTTTAGTATTTCTCTTATTTTATATTCGCTTATGTTATAAAAAAATTCGGAACCTGGAAAGGAAGTTGCAGCTCTTTTTTTCTCGAAGCTTTCGCATTTCCCATTCTGTTTTCATTATATCTATTATAGGTGTCCAACTATTCAGTAGAGGGTTCCTTTATTGTTTGTTTCCAAGCAGTTCAGTTTTAATATGTATACTCCTAAACTAATTGGGATTAAATTGCTTGTGAGTTTAGTGCCTTTATGGCTGTTTAGTTGTCTAATTTAGTTATAGTTATTTGTCTATTTGTATATTCTTTATCGAGGTTGCATTGACGCATCTTTCGATTGCACACATTTCAGCTTGGAGTATCCTAGGAAATTTTCCTAACGTTTCTGAGTAATTGATTCCTTGGGCATTTACTCCAGACCCAGCTTTTTCTGATGTTTTTAAACCATTTGTAAATCATTTCAGTACATTTTGTCGAAGAGTATAGCCGGCAGCCATTACTCCACTCGCTGTTTTTATTATAGTTGTATCGTGAAATTTTTTATAAAACTTTATTTCGTAGTCATGTCATCTTGGGGAAGTTCAATGAGAGGTATGTATTTGGTGAATAGGGTTAAGTGTTTCGATTTTTTTTAATTTAACAGTAAGGGTTAAGCGTATAATAATGGTTCTAAATTATAATTATTTCGTATTAAGAATTAAGTTTGTTTATCAGTAGCAAAGGGAAAGCTATGAGATTCAAAAACGATTGCACAGAATATCTTTTAATAAATGGTCATCACATCGAGTTCGTAAGAGACTTCTGTTATCTGCAGGATAGTATAATATCAATTAGTGTAGGAGTTCGGGAAGGTCTGGAAACGAACTAAAGAGAGCAGGAATAATCCGATCCTGTTTAAAATGTACTCTACTATATGATATCGAAATTTGGGAAACATCAAATTTAATGTGCTACAGATTGTTGGTATTTATTAACAAGTGCCTAAAAGTCATATGTAGAATATTCGGGCTGACAAAAAAAACAAATGATGCTCTAAAATAACAAGTGAGTTACCAATTCGGAAACAAATAAAGTAAAGAAAATGGAGGTGGATCAGGCACAATGCCAGAATGGAACCCCCTAATCACCAAAAATGAGCCATCGGCCAAACAATATCTGGAGCTGAATAAGATTAGCATATCATGGAAAAATCCTAAAATAGTTGTAAACTGGGGTTGGAGGAAAGGTCTAGTAGAGGATCTATATACTCTCAAAAGGAGTAAGAATAAAAAAAATTTAAAATAAAAATCCTATTTTAAGCAATAAGTTATTAAAGAATACAGACTAATTACAACAAATCCTAATTATTCGAAGAAAATATCGAAAACTAACACTCAGTTAGTAGTAACTACTTTGGTTATTATAAATTATCAATTAGAATTTATCACTTTTAGAATTTGAAAATCGACGTAGATTAAATGTTTTTAAAATTATTTTTGACAGTTATAACATCGTTAATTTTAAAATTTGAATTTTTTGATTTGTGACCTTTTCACAGTAAAAATTTTTCATCCAAAACAATTTATGTATTTTTTCTTTCGAAAACTATATGAAATTTCACGAATTTTCCAAAAACAAAAACAATAGAAAATTTATATTTTCAGGATGTGAGCATAGGACTTAACAAAAACTTTACACCAATACAAAACAAAAAATTGTTAAATTTTGCAAGTTTGGCAAGTCTAATTTATAAATTCATATAAACGTATTTAAATTGTAATATATAAAAAAAAAAAACAGAATTTTGTTAAATATATTTATGAAGATATTTATTTATATATATATATTTATTATATATACATATATGTATATGTATATATGATTTAAATGTTTGTAAGTATTATAATGGCTGGGGACAACAAAAATTTTCAAAAAAATAAAATAAAGGAAAAATGATAAATACATGAAATTCTTTTATTAAAATGTAATAAGCGTTACAAGTTTCGTAGGTTACCAAAAAAAAAACAAAAAAAAAAACACTGAAACGACAAATACAGAAAATGAAAGAGACAAAATATAAAAAAGAAATATTAGAACAAAATAAATAAAATCATGAAGAAAAAACAAAAAAAAAAAAAAATTTCTTGAAAATGTTTCGAAAATTTCAACTTATTAAAAAGATGGAGATAATCAAAAGAAGTTTTTTCTTTTCACTTTTCCTCTTACTATTATTCTTTCATTTTTTATCATGTTTTTTTTTTATAATATATTTTTTCAATTATTTAATATATTCTGTTTTTTTTTGAAGAAGTAGATTGATTTTCTGTTTTCTTTTGAATTTTTCTGTTTTATTAAACATATACTTATATTCCTTATTAGGATATCAAGATAAAAATTTAAATTAATTTTCTTTTTCTATATATATTCTATATATATATATACCTACTGCGACTCGTATATTTATATTGTAATATTAGATAAGTTATATAACAT
Source organism: Poecilobothrus nobilitatus (assembly GCA_947095535.1). Lineage (NCBI taxonomy): Eukaryota > Metazoa > Arthropoda > Insecta > Diptera > Dolichopodidae > Poecilobothrus > Poecilobothrus nobilitatus. The sequence continues at coordinate 200,767,324 of OX352773.1, read as the reverse complement.
TAAGAAACAGAGTAATGAAACCTGCAACAAGTTAAGGAAATATTATTTACCTTTAAAAGGTTTTAAATTTCAAAAGAAAAAAAAACTGTAGCCATTTTATTTTGTTTAACTGTAGCCACTGCGTAGCCATTAAAACACTGTAGCCACTCTAGCCATTTTATTTTAAAAAAATTTAAATCAAAATATGGGAAATAGAAAAAATATTTAAATATGTATGCATTTTTTAAACTTAGAACTTTTTGAAACTATTTTGGCCAAAAGATTTTTGAAATGAGATTCTAAACCATTTCCTACATACTTAAATAAAACATTACTGTCTATTTTAGACCATAACCATTGAAAAACTGTACAATTTAAAAGTTTTGTTTATGATGTGTTCTTTGGGTGTAGCAAATTTTGAGGATCACATTTTTTGTAAGTATTATAAAAATTTTGTAAGAAAAACAAAATATTCATAAACTGACAGGTGTATGTACAAATATTTGAAAACATTTTTGTTAAGTTAAAAACAAAAATCTATACTATTGTCGAATTTATTTTACATGAATGCTACTTATATAGAAAACTGAAAATTTTAACTGGAAATATGGTTATCATAATTTGTCTTAACGAACAAAAATTAATGATTTAGGTAATCAAATTAAATTGTTATAACTATAAAGTCTCAAAATCAATTAAAATTGATTTGAAATTAACCAGTTAAAAAAACCCTTGAAAAAAATCACTTTAACATTTTTACATGGATCTCGATTTCTAACCTTCTATATGATCAAAACTCATTTAAACTAACAAAAAAATTTAGAACTCTTGTTACAAAATAAAAAAACTGTAGAAGAAATGTAGGCTTAAATGTATTATGTATACTTACTTTATTTTTCACAGCATTTTAGTTCCCTTTAATAGAATTTATTTAAAAATCCAACTACCAATACGTATACCCAGAAATTATATTAAAAATTGGTCCAAAATATTTGACCATGATTCAAATAGTGTCTTGAACTTCTTAACAAAAGTTAATTAACATAAAAAACTTTTTTACCCTTTAAAAAAATTCACGTGTCAAAGGGTTAAACTTAACTCAATTTCTTTGTATGAATATAAAGTTAGAAATGCAATTATTATTAAAAAAATTAACTTGAACCAAAACTGTGATAGTTTCAAATTTGGAAATTTTGTTTTTATAAAATTACTTCTTAAATTTCAATAAGCTTTGATACTTTAATATTATAATAAGAACACCCTAATGTTAGTTTTGAGTGGTCAGTTTAGGTGGCAACATTTTTAACTCATAAAGTTAGATGATCATATACGGATTAAACAAGTATGTCAAACATATTTCTAATCAAACAAATTTATTTGTTTGCAGGGCTGTTCGGCTAATATATTTGAAAATTTCAACCAACTTTTTTGACAATATTTGTACAATTTTGCATGACCGTGTATTTGCTTTAGTATTGGAATCAATTGAAAAAAAAAAAAAAACTAGAAATTAATATTTTTTTTACACTTTATTTTATTGTGTGCGAATATTTGGTGAATTTTATATTTAAACAAACCATAATTACTGTTCATATCTTTTATAATATGATGAACACTAATCGGTTTGTTCTAAAGTTTTTTTTTTTATTTAGACAATTACTAAAACCATTTCTTTTTTCTACAAAAAAGAAAAACAAAAAAGATGATTTTTACTTAATTATTTGAACTTTAAACTTAATACCTTAATGAGTTTTGACTGTTACATATGTATATGTATATGTACATAAATCTAATTCTTAATGAGATGTACAAACTTTTTACATGTTTGAAAACAAAAAAAAAATGAAAAGAAATTTTTATTTTTTGGTTTTTTTTAGAACGGTAGACATAAGCCGACTTTTATATGTACAATGAGGGCGTCGTTAAAGAGAATATGATTGGAAGAAATTTAGAAAATATAAAAAAAAAAGAAAAAAAAGAACACATTTTCATGTAAAATGAAAAAAATAAAAAAAAAAAACAAAACAAAGAACCTCCAACGAAACCATTTCATATATATAATATAGAAAGTAACCATGAACCCATTTCAAAATATTTGACAGCTGTCTAAAATCCACCGCATCCAGTATTGAGTTTAAAAAAAAAAAAAAACAAAAATGAAAAAATCGTTTTTAAAAAGAAAAAAATTTAAAAAAATAAAAAAATACATACTTTGGAATTTAAAATAAAATTTTTCAACCACTATAAACCACTTTTTTTTTTTTTTTTTTTTTTTTTAACTAAAGACTAAAAATTAAAGAAAATTTGTGTTGTTTTTTTAAGTGATATGAGAGCTTCTCAACCTTAAAAAAAAAAAAATTAAAATTTATAAATAATTGTGATGAATTTAAAAAATAAAAAAAAAATAGAAAACAAAACAATTTAGAGATTAATGGAGTACAACAAGTTTCTCATTGAGAAAGGAAGGAAATGACTGAATATACATATATGAAAAAACAATCACTTTTTTTTTTTTTTTTTTCTTAAATACATACCTTAAAATGTTAGCATGTGTTTGTTATACTTTAGATTTGAAAATATAAAAATTGTATTCATTTTTTTTTTATAATTTTTTTTTTTTATTTTTATTTTTTAATTTTTCAATTTTTCTATTATTTTTTATTTTTAATTTGAAAAGAAGAGACAAATATCTAAAAAAATCTACCTCAGATTCTTAAAATAAAAAAAAAAAAAAAAATTAAACAAAAAAAATATCAAATTAATAATTTCTAATATTAGATTCTGGTATATAATATATATATTTGTATGTATGTATATATATATATATATATATATATAGGAATAAAATTAATTTTTCATATTATAATCTTGTCAAAAATAATGACATTTAAAAAAAATGATCACAATTCTTCGAAAAGTTTTTGCGAATATGCATCATCTAATAGAAGTCAAGTCATTATACTTAAGGTGTTTTAAAACTTAAATATGACATCTGTTAAAAAGTACAATTATAAACTGGTTTTATTTATGAAAAATAAATTTAATTAAATATTTATTTGAAAACGTGATTTTGTTGTTTTCATTTTAAATTAATTTAAACTATAGTAATTTTTTTTTGGTATTACGACAATATTTTGGCTCAAAATTTATATAAAACTTTTTCTAATTTAAGGAGACACTTTTTTTTATGTATAATTCTTTTAAAATTTAAAGTTTCTATAGGACGGACATATTTGACAAGAGTGTATTTAAGCTTCGCTAGAATTATGCTCCAATGATAAAACTCTGACAGAAGAAGGTTCGAAAACCTCATAGATCCATGTCAGAAACTTCACCCAAATCTTAGAAAAAAAAACTATCCAGATATTTTCGCCTTCCTCTTGACAGACTGAGACAAGTGCAAAGAAGTATCGCAAGTCCTCTATAGCATTAATTCCTCTGTAAAATCTATAGATAAGATCCATATGCATATCAAATCTTCTAGCATGGTTATTGATAAGAAAATTGCCCGCAAGACAATATTTATGGTTTAAAGAGATAAAAATTTGGTTCTTTTTAAACTCAAATCTGTTCACATAGTTCTAGATGTACTGCAAGTTATATCTGTAAACCACCGATCTCTATCCAACGCAAGACAATTCTTCTTATTATTTAAATTGTATTAAAAGCTATATTGCTTTATATGAAACGGTCATGTAAAAATCTTTTAAACAGACAAACAAACTGAAGAAAAAATAAAATGAAACAATTGTAAAAACAATTTTTTTCGAAATGTAATATTTAAAAAAGTATTTTTTGACTAAACCGTAATTACCGTAAAGTTTGGATTTCGATTCCCGTAAGGGTATTTTTAATATAATAAAAGAAAATTCTAAAGTCAACAAATTTTTTTTTATGATTGGCTTATTTATTAATAAATCTTTTAGTTATACGTTTTAGATTGTAATTTCTTACGTAATATTTATTATTATCGTCCTTTTTTAATTTTTACAATATTGTTTGCTGTACTATAAGAAAACATTTGAGTCATATGGCCTATTAGTTTTTAAAAATTAAAATATTGACAGTAAAAAGGCTTCAACATATTCCCCTTTTTATTTCATATTTTTCAATTTTCATTTTTGTTTTTTTACACTATTATTGTGTTTTAGTATTTATATTATATAAGCAGATTTAATATTATATAAGTTCTTAATTCTCTCACCTCAAAATTTAATTAGTCCCCCCTCCCCCCCACCGGATATAAAATTTATATAAGAATAAAAAATGGTTAAAATTTTCCTTCTTTTCCATTTGATTGAAAAGAAAGAAAGCAACAATTAAAAAATTTAATAATTGAGTATAAAAGAAAAAAAAATTAATGCAAATTTTTACACTTTTCTTTTCAAAATGAAAATTTTTAACATTATTTACGTGATGTGATACAAACGATACCAAAACAATATAAGTATTTTGCTGAATTATATATAGGAATATAGTGGTAACTGAAGAGCTATAATATAATGTAACGATAATGTATTCAATTTTGTATGTATTCAATTATACGGTGGTTCCCCTTTTTTTTTTATAAATTTTTGATTCTTTTTAATAAATTTAATAAATAACTTTAAATCTCTTTTAATTGATCGTGGTGATGAAAAATTTCACAAAAAAGTGTTTTTAATAATAATATGAAATTTATCATGTTAAAAAACAAAAACAAAATAATAAATTATGAATATATATTATATTTTATACTATAAAAGAATAAAAGTTATTAAATTCAATAAAAGCATACTTTTAAACAGATTTATTTAAATTTAGAATAGTAAAGAGTGTTGTTTTTATCATTTCTTTTTAATTGGGGATATTTTCAAACCTAAAAGTTTTTTTTTTAAATAAGAAGAAAACATTTTACTTTTATTAAAATTAAATTCTCACTTTTCTTTTTATTAAAATAATTTAAAATTGTTAAATATTGCTTTCACTAAAATATTTAGAACTTGTCGAACTGTTAAGAATTTCATAAATTATTCACCTGACCAACAAATATATTCATTCAAAAGCAAAAAAAGATCAATAAAAATATTCGTTCTATTCAGTTTATCATGGGCTATCATATGGGCTATCAAATTTTAGTTGACAAGTTTTAGTGAATTTTTTGTAGATTGTATTTTTGGATTATTTTAATACGCCATATAATGAGCATTTTTCTTTCTGCTATAAATTTATTTCTTAATTTTGTTTGTTTCTCTTCAGTATCTATACTCAATTTAGCCAATGATCATTGATTATGGTTTAAGTTTCGATCTTAGCATTTTTTGCAAGATACATCATTTCCCCCCATTCCCCCAATTATATAGATGTTACTGATCTTTGCTCAGATTGCTCAATTTTATTTCCTTTCAAAAACAAGTTTAGGTAACACACTGATTCACAATTTAATTTAGTTCAATCACTTTTATGATTCACAATTGAATTCATATCGGCTGTTCGAAAAAATATATTAAAAATTAAATATACCTCTTAAACTATTATACATTTCACCCAACATTACTTAGGACTAGAAGAGTAGCATGATATATAGGCATGAATGCCACGACCTTAGTGATCTAGCGACTAAACAGTTTGTAGAAATGGTAAGGTTCCTGAAATCAGCCAAATGCATCTAAAATTAAATGTAAGCCTTGTGGTTATGAAAGTAGTAGAAAAACGGTACTAATACGCTTTTTGGGGCCTTTATCACCACTGACGGGACCATAGCCACTTATACCAACCAACCAAGCATAACTCTTGGAATTCTATAATTATCATTTACCGTTTAATTTAAGTTTATTATTTTTCATTCGCTGAGGATATTCTCTACAATCAAGAAAATTTTGACTTTATCTTCCTGTTAATTTTATTCCTTAAAAGTTTAAAAATACTGTAAATATTATAGTTAGAAAGAAGAGTTTGGACTTTAGTTAAGCTATTATCGCAAGTTCTTGATCTATAAAATTATTCTATTTTTATTTGTAAATGTAATGTAATTTTTAAAAGCTCATACTTTGCAAATATTGTGTATAATAAAATATCGCTTAAGTACATCGGATATCCGAATTTCGCCATATATAGATAGTATTTCTGCTGTTTTATTCATGCGGAAGAGAATTTTGCACATATAGGTAATTTTTAACATTCTTCTAGAATGACATTTATAGCACGACTTGTAAAACCTAGGAACCCTATTTTATTGTTTTAGTCATATAGACGATAAGCTGCTTTCTATATCACACAAAACTATATTTCCAACATACAAAATTATATGTAGAGAATTAAATTAGGGTTTCGTACAATTATGATATTTGATGAACAACAAAATGAAAAAAAATAAGTGTTATAAAATGTATACATAACAAGCCCTCCATTTTATTTACAGTCTTCAATTAAGTGAAAAAAATAATTTGTTGTAGTATTTATTAATACATTACCTATATTTCACTTGAATTGAGTTAAAAATTGTATTAATTGAAATATATAAAAAATAAAACTTATAATTTGGCCGAATTATTAAAAGTCTTTCTTAAACTGACAATTAGAAGTTTTGTCAAATTTATTTTGATGAAAAAAAAAAATCATTTTGCCTATAACGGCAAATAAATTATATAGTAATATAATATAATATTAGGGGGCTCGGTGGCCTAGTGGGTAAGAGCATTTAAAATACGCTGTAAATATCGAATCGAGGGAGTGTGGGTTCGAATCCTTCCCCCTTACGACATTTACAGCCACGCGTGAACAGGAAAGACTGTGTAATTTGCAGTTCACATTTATGTGGCAGAGAAATGCACTAAAAAAAAAAAAAAATGTATTATTATGTATATATAATATATATTCAACAATTTCTATATTTATAATATATATATATATATATATAAATAAATAAACCCATACATATACATACATATACATTGATTTTGTTACAAACTTGTAAATTCGTAAATGTCAAAAATAATTAAATATGCATTAATATCGAGTTCATATTATATGTATGAATGTATGCATATAAATAAACGTGTGTTTTTTTTTTTACATATATGTATAATAAATTATATAACATGTATTTATTTTTAAATTATAATGTTCAGTTGTTATAAATTTATTTTATTTTTTATATACTTACATATTTAAATATGTAACTTTGTAATATCTTTGTTTGTTTTTAATGCATTCAATTGTTGTATGTATTTTGATATGTAAAAATGTTTCATATAATATGTCATTTGTATAGATCATTTTGGGAATCAAGATATTGAATGCGATGAATGCAACATGATGTCCATAATGTCGAAAAAAATAAAAAAGAAAAAAATATGCAAAAGAAAAAAACTGAATTAAATACAAAAAAAAAAAAGTATCATTAATAACCACTCCCTTTGTCATGGCGTTAATACAATGTTATAGAAACCTTTTTTATTTTATTTTTTTTGATTATGTTCTTTAGTTTTTTTTTTTTTCTCTTCCTTTTTTTTATATTTTGGATTGTTTTTTGTTTTTTTTTGTTTGTTATTTTATTTGTTTTGTTGTTGTTTTATTCAAGCACGAAATCATGGCATCATCATCATTAAAACAAGCAGTAAGACTATATAACAAAACAATATTTAAAAAAAAAAAAAAAAAAAAATACAACTAAATAAATAAAACGTCGAATAAAACTGAGCCTAATGGCAATTTAATCGTTCTTCCATGTTTATGAAACATATTTAATCGCTTTGGGTATATATAAATATTACCCCGCATGTGACTACTACTATTTGATTATATTTCGAAATTCTAAATAAGAAAATTACAAATATATACAAAATAATAACAAAATAAAACTTCAAGGTTGTATTATTTACTTCACTATTTTTTTTTTTTATTAAATCTTTTTTTCTTGTTTTGTTTTTTTTTTTTATTAAATTCATTATCATTATATATGAAAATTAATATTATGATGAATATATGTGAAATGAGTGTACATTATTATTTAATTTTATACCTTTTACAATCATTACTTTTTTTTTTTTTTTTTTTTTTTGTACAAAAATATAACTTACATAAATGAAAGTATGTACATATTATTTTTCTATCTAAATTACATCAAATTTTATAACTATATAGATGAAAAATCAGATATATTTTTTTTTTTAAATTATATGTATTCACAGTTATGGACATGTTAATAGAAACACATTTATCAAAAAAAAAAAAATTCTACTCAAATAATATTCATTGGGTCCATTTATTGTTTCAATAATCTTTAAAATAAATTTTGTAATATAAAAATATTTCAAACTTTTTGACCATAACTGTAACACATATACATATGTTAATCTATTAAGGAACCAAAAAAAAAGGGCTAAAATCAAATAGAAGGAATATTGTTTTTTTTTTTTTTAAAAGATAAAAGGAGCTGTATAGAATATAATTTGAGGATAATAAAAAAGAGAGTATAATTTCATATATATATACATAATATTAGTTAATAGTTTTGCTCTATTTTTTTTTGTTTTTTACTTTTCTTTTTTTGTTAATTTCTTTTTTTCCATACTTTTTTTTTTGTTTTTTTTTTTTTATAGGCATTTTTTATAATATACATTAGCTATTATTTCAGCGTGTTCAATAATGAACAAAAAACAAAACAAAAAATAATAAAAAAAAATTAAATGAAATAAAGAAATACATATAATGTAATTATAATGAAATAAATACGATGTACATTAATACAAACTTAAACATTAATTTAGTATATAAATTACCTACAAGGTATAGGTATTTTGTACTTAAAGATTTTTTTTTCATATTTGAGTACAAAAAAAAATAAAAAAAATAAAAATAAAAAAATTAAAATAACAGTATCAGAGGGTAAAAAAATGTAAACAAAAATGTTTTTGTATTCATAAAGATTTACAGTATTAAATAGTTAAGAACTGAAATATTGATAAATATCCTTTGGTTACAAAGGATTAATTTTGTTAATATTTAGTAGAAGAACTAAAAGATAAGTTTATACATATAATGCGTAAGAATAGCGCAAAATCTCGTTCAGCTATAGGAATATTTGTAATAAAACGTAAACGTACTAAAGCCAGATAAAAACATATATTCATTAAGAATTATATAATACAAGGATAATATAAAAGACAGAAGATAATACAGAATTTGGGGTCTCGGTGACCTATTGGTTAAGCTCATGACTTCTAATTCGAGGGAGGACGGGTTTAAATCTTGCACAGGTAGCAAGTTTTTATTAATAGAAAATCGGCCCCCTTTTCACCAAATATAGTGTAAAAAACAAAATAAATAATATTACCGTATAAATTAATATTAGAATTTTAAGCAGAAGGCCTCTTTGCTAGTGCTACTTTCATAAATTTAATTTAGTAAACGTATTTAACGGTTAAATTAAATAATAATAATAATAATACTGAATTTGAAGTAAGAAAATTGATAAATTCGAAGATGACTATGTTGAATGTATATAGAAATGTAAGGAAACACATAATCTAAATAAATAATAAAGAATGACATCAAAAAACGATAACAATCAATCTATATATATATATAAGATACTTTTTTACTACAACTCCATATAAGATCAATTTCCCATCAGGTCATATACGTAATATTATAATCTTGATTTATAATAGCTATATATAACAGCTGAGTAAACAACGGCCTAATAAAAACAATTATTGGAGAAACTGAAGCTTATTTTAAGATGAATAATAAGCGGATGCCATTAGTGGATGCTCTAGTTTCTTAAAAAAATAAAAATCAAATTATAGAGTCAAGCTACAAAAAGATATAAAATAGTGAATGACAAAATTAAATTTATAAATTTATTTTTAGTTAGGGAAACAAACGAATAAATTCATTAATAGTTAGTAAGTAATAAATGGTATTTCAGAGAACAGAAAAACTTTAAAGATTAAATAAATTTAATGCGAGACGTTGAAAAAGAAGAATATATAAAAATAAAATACGTGTATAATAAATACTTATAATAAAAGAGAGGTTTATTTTAAGTTTATTTTAAGATTATACATTTAAATTAGGCAACATGGAAAATTTTATAGAATATTTAAAATAAGTTCGATCCAAAAAAAAAAAAATTTACAGTTATACGAAAAACAATTACAATTTTTAAAATTTTTAATTTTCCATGAAATAAATTTCAAACATAAAAAGAGAAGATGAAAGGTACTGTAAAGTAATAATGACTTTAATAGTTAATGGAATTAAAAACGAAGAAAGTTTGTTTAATTGTTTAATAAAATATACGTTCTCTCTTATTAAAATTAAGTTAATTAGTTTTGACACTCAGTGTACTTCTATTGTGAGATAAAAAAAAAACAAAAAAAAAAGATTTTTCCGACATGTTTTTGAACACATTTTCATATATATATTTTTTATGTTTTATGATTGCAATGGCAAGAAAGTAACTTAAGAATTATAATCAATCATTCAGTCATAGGAAAAACAAGGTTTATAGAAAAGTATTTTCTCCTCCCAATAAAACATGTTCATTATTATTACTTTTATTTTTTTGTTATTTTGTTTTTTTTTTTTTTTTTTGATTTGTCTTTTGTTTTATTGTTACTATTATTCTGTTTTTTATTTTTTATTTTTTGTTTTCTTTTTTTATAAATGTCCATGAAAATACAATATTATATGTATACCTATATGTATGTATCTATATAGAATTTTTTTCTGTCCATAACAGAATATACACCTGGAGGCTTCTAAAATTTATCTTGCGTTCAAATTATGACGAAGATTAAATATGGCGTCAGTAAACTGACAGATTTGAATTTTTTTGTATTATATTTTATATATATAATATATATACATATATATATATATATATATATTTTTTTTTTCGCAATTTTTACACATTTTTTTATTTTTTTTTCATACATAAGTTATTAATATATTAAATTTTTATACTTAATTATATGTATATATACAACATACATAATATAAATGAATCTTGTATATATATATATATACATACTTATATGTACATATAATTTAAAGTTGTATTTAAGGTTATTAAAAATCAATTTACGGATTTTTCTATGGTTTTTTTTTACTGAGTTTTTTTTTTTTTTTTTTTTTTTAACCAATTGAAGTTAATGTTGTAAAATCGCAAAAAATAAAAACTTTAAAAAAAAAAATTAGTATAATTTTAAGGCATTGAAAAACTTAAGCTAAGAAATGTGTGAGTAAAAAACAGAAATCATAACAAAAAAAAACATGGTAAAAAATTAGAAATAATTTTATATTAATTTCATCGTTGTTTCATTATTTTTTTTTATTTTATTTTTTTTACCGAACTTATTTTTTTTTTTGTTTATTTTTTTATTTCTTGGTTACGCTGTATTTTAATATTTGTAACTTTTAATGGCTCTAGTGAGCTTTGAGTATTTAATTTTTATACACAAATTAGAAACTTAATACGCGATAATGGTATTAAAAAGTAAACATAACGTTTAGAATATGAGAACGAATATGAGAAAAACACATATAATGGTGGTTTAAATTTGATTATGAAAAAAATTGACTATAAAAAAGGGATTACGGAAATTTTTCGATTAGTTTTATACTTCACAGATAATTTTTATGAAATTTCATTTAAGTATAAGCGACTAATCGAAAGATCAAACTAGAAATTGTCTATAGGCAATTCAACACTACAGTTTAATGAAGAGGCCATTAGTGGTGTTGAAGGATGAAACACTTCTAAAATTATAATGTTTGAAATTTAATTTTTATTATTGAAAATTTTAGAAAAATTTAACTTAAAATTTAATATGATTTTTTTTTAAATCCTAAAATTTTAATTTAAAAGGAGGTTCGGAATTCAGAAGACTTGAACTTTTCTAAGGTTGTTTTAGTTTTGAGCGTTTAAAAATTTTAACAATTTGCGCATGTTTAAAAGCTTTTTACAATGACATATTGTGTTGAGTGCTAGTTCTTTTCTCAAAGAATAATGCTAGGATTTCTGGAATATTAAATTATCTAAATTTTAACTAAATATAGTTTTTGTTTGCCATTGAGTATAAAAACTATTCAAAATCATCATAATGTAAAAAATGTATTGATAATAATGTTGACAATTAATGAAAAAAGAAATGTAAGATCTCTTTAGAAGTTTTAATTAACCCTTATTATAATCCGATACTCGATAATTAATTATAAATTATTGAACGTATGATTAAGAGTTGTAATTACCCTTTATTGTAATCCAATACTAGATAGTAGCGTAGTGTAAAAGATTGTGTAAATTGACAATTTATTTTCAATTGCATGGAGGATATTGACTTAGTGAAAATTTTCGAAAAACGCCAAAAAGAAAAAAAGAAATGTAAGATCTATTTAGTAGTGTTGTTATTCAAACATACTAAAAACCAACAATAAGATATCATATTTTATAATGAAGTTAAAGAAAAGAAGACAAGGTTCGATATGAAGAATATACTTAATATGAAAGCATTAGCTTTCTATTTTTTAAAATTGATGTTTATGACAAAATTTACATATAGTAAAAGAAAATGAAGTTAATTGTAATCTGTCGAAATATGCCAGGAGTATTCGGAAAGCGGAAAATTCCAATATATGGTTTGTGCGTTATCTTCAGCTTTAAATAAATTTTATATGATGCAGGTTGAGTACAGATGTATTACCTATAGTATGAATATTTTTATTTAATATAATTTTTTTATTTTTTTTTATTTTTTAATTTATCTGCTCACAATAAAAGCAATTACAATTTCCTCTAAAAAGAAAAAAAATAACAGCAACAAAAAATGAATATATATATATATATATATATACCTATAATATAATAAAATTAAAAAAGTCAAAAAAATTTTTGGGTCTTAGCAATTACGTTGGTTTTAATAACCGCAATTATTTTGTTTTCTCCGTTACAAATTTTTTTCTTTTTTTTTTTATTTAATTTTTCCTGTGTTTTTTTTTCTATTTTTATATAATTTGTTTTTTTTTTTTTTTTTGATTATTATTTTTAATTTTGTTTTTTTTTTTTTGATAACTATCAAAATATTTTTTAATGATGATTTTCGTTGCAATGTACATATATATTGTACATAGATATCTATAAATTGTATATAATATAGATATATATATACAATATAAATGAATTATTTTTCTAGTATGAGCATATATATAAAATATTTTCTTAAAAAGATATTTTCAACATAAATTCAAAGAGCATTCATAAGATATTTCAGGGTAACAAACAAAAATCATTAGTAATATTATGGGCAAAAATAACGCTTTCTATTTAATAGATGTAATTTAAGAATTATTATTAAAGTTTATATACATAGTTAACATTTTTTTTTTTTGATTCTTACATAGACAAAAAGTATTACGCGTTTTTCATAATATTTTTAAAAAGATTTCTTTTTAGTATAGGTATACTAAAGATATTTTTCTTAATCATTTTTTTAATTCGGTTTTGGTTAATTTAAATTTTCAAAAATGGTGTAATGATTACTATAAAAGACATTAAAAACAAAAAAAAAAAAACAAAAAAAACAAGAATCAAATAATAATTTTAAATAGTTTATGTATAGTCAAAAACTTAAAAAAAAAAAAAAAAAAATTTATGATTAGTGGAAATTATCATATCCTTGGTTTTTTCTGATTTTTTGATTTTCAAAATTAAGTTTTTATTTAAGCAAAAATAAGTTCAATAAACTTAATTTTAATATGCGTTCTATAAAATGGCATGAATAATTTTTGATTCGTTTTTTTCTTTTTTTTTTTATGGATAATTAACTTGAAATCATTTTAATAGAATTGTGTCTTCCTATAAATTTAAAAATAATTTAAGAAAATCACTGAAGTTTCTCAGAGTTTAAGGTTGAAATAATCGTAAATAATTATTTTCTTATATATATTTAAATTTCAAAAATTGGTCATATTGGGAAAACAAAAAAAAAATTTCTAATTTTTATGTTTTTTTGTAATATATAATGTATAAACTTTTATAATAAAAATTGATAATCGACGTTAAACTAAAGATTAAACTATTTAATTTGCGAATAAAAAGATGAAGAAAAAATTTATTCTTTTATGGTTATGAGTTATGACATAATTGAAGCTATTTCTAGACTAAATTTTAACTTTTCTGATAACCGTTATGTCTAAATGATTGCACATTATTATTTTTAATAGGTGTAATAATGAGCATATGATCAAGATCGGTACATGGATTTGTCTCATTCTTAGAATGTTGTTGCAATAATAGCATATTAGTGGATTTTCTCTACGAAATAGATTGTTATTGGTAAACCATTTATAATTGAGCCTATTTTTATCGTAATTTCCTAATTTTCGTAATGTCGTAATGTCGTTTTCGTAGTGTCCAATCGTAACGTATCTCTTATTTTAGTATTTATTATAAGTAGGTTAATTTTGTTCATATAGGTACTATTGCTGCCGAATGTTAAAGATATATGCAGTATTGTTTATTTTGTACTTTTAATTGGTTCTGTAATGTGTGATTTTTAATAGCAAAGTTAAATTTTTATTCAATTAAAAACAAAAATCACTATATTAAAAACAAAAATATTTAATTTTTTTTTTTCAACTTAAATTAAATATAATTTTAATCACAATCAGCCGAAAAAAAGACTATTTTATACATATTAAAATTTAATGTGTATACTTAAGCTTTAATTTTTAACTTTCATTTAAAAAAAAATTGCTAATGTGTTAAGGAATCACATATTTTCATTTTCCTACACCTTACATCTCTCATATAAGCAGGAATGCATAAATTTATTTTGTGAGAACTTAAATTTTCAAATGTTCCAATTTTTCAGATTGAATTAAAATAATTAGTATTTATTTATTTATTTATATTAATATTACATACCTACATAAATGTAATGCAATATTATTGAATCATCGGCTACCAAGGCCATTATAGGTTTTTATACTATTATTAAATTATATACTAATATTATTTATTTTGTTTATATTATATACTATATATTTACATTATATTTGGTCGTAAGGGGGGTATGTAAAGCAAAAAACACTTACGACCTGTGCAGGGATCGAACCCACACTCCTTCGGTTAATACGCCACACGCGTATTTATTTTGTTTGATTTCATTGAAACTGCATAGTATTGTAAAAGGTGTGTTCAATAATATGTAAGCGAGCGATTGTTACTTTTCGATGCACATCTTTCTTCCTTGATATAATCACGCGATAATTAGGTGTCATCTCGATATTTACACCTGATTGTATATGTATATATATATATATATATATGTATTTATAATATGAGAAAATAATTAGTAGAACATAACCTTACAATCATTTAAATATTAGATTTTTGCAGACTTTTAGGGGCTGGTCAATCAAAAAGTTCTGATATAAAAAAGTCTGACTCTGTCACTAATAATTAATGAGTTACTTTATGCATATGTTAAAAAAAGCATTAGATGAGATAAAACAAATGTTGTAAAATCTTTGTAAACAAAAAAAATAAAATTAAAGGACGAAAAGACTGGAAAAAGGAAATGTGCGTATAAAAAATAAATTTTTGGAGAAAGAAAGAACGTTAGTTTTGTAAACAAAACTTTAGTTTTTTGATATTTTCATATCTAATATTTTATTACAATTATTATTTTTCATTTTATTTATATACAAGTATATTGTATTGTGTGGACCAGTATTAGTTTTTTTTTTTTATTTAATTATAAATTTTTTCATAATGCATGATATTCATAATAAATTTCATTTTTTTAATTTAATATTTTTATTAAAAATATGATCCTATTATATATTATATTTTTTTTAATTAAAATTTTCCAATTGTTTTTCTTTTTTTTCTTTCTTTTTGTTTTATTGAATTTTCAGAAAGAAAACGTGGCCGTCAAACATATACAAGATATCAAACATTGGAATTGGAAAAAGAATTTCATTTTAATCGTTATTTAACGCGACGTAGAAGAATTGAAATTGCTCATGCCTTATGTTTAACTGAAAGGCAAATAAAAATTTGGTTCCAAAATCGTAGAATGAAATGGAAAAAAGAAAATAAAACTAAAGGTGAACCAGGTTCAGGTGATAATGCTGATGAAATGACACCGCCACAAAGTCCCCAATAGATGGAAATTATATTATAATATTATTAAAATAAAATAAATAAATAACTAAAAAAAAAAAAAAAAAATTAATAAAATGGAAATTTAGAATTTTTGTTATACAAAATAACAGACAAACAAATTATTTTAACAAAAGAAATATTTTTTAAATTTAAGTAGTCAATATACAAAAAAAAAAAACAAAAAACAAAAAAAAAATAAATAATGAGTTGTTTTTTTTTCAAAAAAAATTTTTTTTTAATTTGTTTTGAATTTTATTTATTTAATAAAATTATAAATAAAATAAAAAAAAAAAAGAAAAATTATGGAAAAACAGTTTTTTTTTTTTTTTGTGAAATAAATTGAATCTCAAATTAACAAAAAAAAAAAAAAAAAAACAATAAAAAAATACAATTAATATTATATTATCCTGGAAATACGTAATTTAGTTTTTAGTTAATTAATTATTATTATTATAATATTATATATATATATGTATAAGTATATATTATAATATATAGTATATAATTTGTAAAGTTTATTTATTTAGCTTTAATATATAATATATTACATACATAATTAAAACAGTAAAAACTCAGAAAAAAAAAAATGAAAATAAAAAAAAAAAAAAAAAAAATTGAAAAAAAAAATGGAGAAAAACAATATATAACCAAAAACTAATTTGTACGATTAAAATTATATTTAATTTAAGTTGAAAAAAAAAATTTAAATATTTTTGTTTTATTAAATTAAATTTAATATTTAATTTTTTATACATTAAATATATTTCCGTCATTCTTAAAATTAAATTTCTTTTTTTTTTTTAAATTCAATTTTATATAATATATATACTAATATATATATAGTTCAAAAAACTATATATATATATATATATATATAAATAGGACTACACGTAATTTCTTTTAATAGAAATACGAACCCCTGTTTAAAATTTTATAATTTTTATTTTTAAATCCAAAAAATCTGATCAGAATTGATTTTATTTGTTAAAAAAAAAAAATATTTTATATTCAAATATTCTACAGATTTTGTGAAAAATATTTGAATTCGATTTTCAAATGAAAATCTAATGAAAATCATTAAAAGCTTTTAAATAAAATTTTCTACAACAGTCTTTAAAGACAATCTTTGTTTTAACCAATCGTTATTAGAGTTTATTGTCAATTTTAAACTGATAGTATAATTAAACCATTTTTAACAAAAGGTAAGAGTTATTTTGTTTACTTCTTTACATTTTGTTTTCCTTTTGCCTTCCTCCGATGTTCAGATAATCATATCAAACATTCATGTTCCATAGCTTTCAAAATACATATTTTGTATATATGAATTTGACAGTTGATGATATTTTGCAATTAAATTTCAATGAATTTCAATAAAAATTTTCATTATCCTTTGAAAAGGCAAAAAGTTTTTAAATATACTTGTAAATAACAATTTTATATAATTTAAAAATACATTTTTAATTTAGAATTTTTAAAATCTTGAAATAAATCTTTAATTGAAAAAATTATGGTTTTTAAAACAAAAATAATTGTTTTTCTTCATCCGCCATTCGCACGATTTATTAATTTTAACAAAAAAAAATTTTTTTTATTCATATTTTTCTATTTTGATCTTTTATATGGTCCTTCCATTATTCCGTTTATTTAGAAGAAATGTTTCTCAATCTATAAATTTTGAAAAAAAAAAATTTTAAATTTTTTTAAAAATATATTGTAATAATTTAATTTTTTTACTTGTCAATTAAATCTAAAATTTAAAATATTATATTTATTTATTATTTATTTAAATATTTTCACATTCTTTTCGAAATTTTTAAATTTAAATGTGAAAAATGAAAAAAATTAATGAATCCTATATATATCACCCCATATTCCTACCAGAAAACAGGCGTTATAGCTATCTGGTACATTTATGTACCACGGTACCTGGACATAAATAAATCCTATATATCTAAAACGTATACCTAATTTTCAATTTCGAATTTTAAAATCACCTTCAATTTAATATCATATGTTATGGATCTTGAGCGAAAAATATCAATACAAACTCAATTTTGTAATCATTCATTGGCTCAATTACAAAAATAATTTTCATATCTTATAAAATCAGAAAAGTTTTTTGGGTTTAATTATAAGTATAAAATTATCTACTAATTGTATATAATTTAGGACTAAAAGAATATGAAAAAAAAAATCCTTGTGTAAATTTTGGAATAAAATTCTTTTAAAAAAAACTGAAACAAAATTAAAAAAAAAATTTCTTTGAACTAAAAGCTTCAATGCTTTCTGTAAATATAAAATATACCAAAGAAGTTCTATATATATGTATGATATATATGTGGAGTCTATATATGAACAAAAATAAAAAAGGTTTTATAAACAGGGTTTCGTATAATATTTCATATTTTCAAACAAAAAAAAAAAAAAACAAAAATACTGATATAATAATACAAAATAATAAAAAAGAAAAAAATAAATAAAAAGTCCTTAAAATAATTTTTCTTTCATATTTAATTATAATATCCTTTCAAATAACTTTACATTATTTCCAATTCACAAAATCAGATTTTAAATATATATATACACTATCTTTAATTTATAAAACTTTAATTTTGAATTCTTTTTTTAATTTTTTAATTTTTTTTTTTTTTTTTTTTTTTTTGCTACAAATCAAAGAAAACAAAACCAACTCATGTGACCTCAATATATAGTTAAAATTGTATTATTATATAAAGAAGAAAAAAACATTAAAAAAAAAAAAGAGAAAAAAAAAACTTAGACTTAAAATTCTATACGTAATTTTAATGTTAAGTGTTTCAAAAAAAAAACAAAAAAAAAAAAAAAACAAAAATAATAAAAAAAAATAAAATAATAATATATATATAAATATATATACTTATTTTATAGAATATTTAATTAATTTAAAAATAATTAAAATAAAGAAAAAAGAATAAATAATAAAAAAAAATAATCTATGTATCATGTTTTTTAATTTAATTTTTTAGTTAATTTTTATTTTTTTATATAATTTTATTTTTATAATTGTAATTAATAAAAACAAAAAAATATTATTTATTTAAGAGATGAGATTAATTGCAATATTTGTATATGAATAATTCTTAATTTTTTATATTTTCATTTTTAACAATATAATCTTGTATTTTCAAAAAACAAAAAAAAAAATCTGTAGTTCTAAATAATATTATACAAAAAACAAACAAAAAAAAAAAACAAAAAACAAAAGATTTATAATTTATTTATAATAATAATGTATAATTTAAATAAAAGGCCAGTGATAGAAAAAAAAAATTTTTTTAAAACAGAAAAAAATGTAAAAAAAAAAAACTAAAACAATGAAAGAAAATTTATTCTACAAATTAAAAACAAAAGTATACGATGATAACGACGAATTAGAAATTATTTATTACAGTGCAATTAAAATTATAACAAAAACTACTAAAAAAAAAAACAAAACATACATTTTAAATATTAACCCTTTAAAATCTATTTATGAAAAATACTCCAAGAATAAATAAATTTTTAATATAAAATTAATAATTTAATCTACCTATTCAAAATTTCAAATTTAGATTGGATACGAAATTTCATGTTTCAAAAGAATCCTAAAAATTTTGCTTCTTATCACAAAATTCCAAATTGCAAACAACTATAAAATCCTTCCAATTATTTCCTTACAAACATATTAATAACACCAATAAAGCATTGACGATTTGAATGGCATTTGAATTTTCCCCATTTATTATTTTCTTTAAATTGAAAAATTCCAATTTTTTTGGCGATTTTGGTTTTAGGATTTTGTAATTTTGGGCTTTGGAAATTTTGGATTATTATTTTAATATTTAAGTGACACTTATAAAGTGACATAAAGTGACATTTTCAATGACACTTTATATTGGCGGTAATATATACTTTTAATTTTTCATCAATTTTCGGCAATTAAAATAGCACTAAAAATAATTTTTTTTTAAATATACATAGGAATTATATATACATATATATATACAGACATTATATATTCTATTAACATATATATATATATATATATATATATATATATATAATTACATTTTAATAAATCAGATACAATATAATGTAATATTTAAAATTCTGAGAGCGTTTCTTAAAGTCTAAATCACACTAATAATAATCATTCTTCATATTTCAATATAACCCTATATATTATTTTACTTATTTAATTTATTTTTTAACGTTTATAATATTCCTTCTTCTTTTCCTTCATATACTCTATTCAAAGCATAGTAACATAATATGCCTACTCCTGTCTGTAATACGAATATTTACGAATATCTTTTTTAGTATACGAATATCTTTTTTAGTATGTTTAGTTATATACTATAGACACAGTTAGTTTTCTCAAAATTTGACAGGTTATCTAAAAAATATATGCATACTATAATTTAAAAAATAACTAAATAAAATTTGAAATAAACCAAATGTGATTAGCAATAGTTTTTCAGTGTGAAATACAATATAGTTCCCGGTTCAGAAAGATTGATTCAGAAACATTGAAGTAAATTAATTCAAAGGTTATTAAAAATATTTCATTTACTATAATAGATCCTAAAAGTGGCAGTGTAATGAAATCTGAAATATCCTAAAATTGTGCACATTTTTATAAAACTCAATATAACATTTTTACTTTAAGAAAAAGTATTTTCAATTTAATTATTGCAAGAATTTTTTTTTTAAATGCAAGGTTTCCTTTTTTTTTTAATTAAACAAACAGTTTTCTTTTATTTAGAGTGAATTATTTCTTTTTAAAGTGGTAGAAATGATTGTTAACTAAACTTTATTTTATTAAGAGTTTTGTATGGATTGGAAGTGCATTTTTTCAATAATATTATAAAAACAAACATGTGCAATAATCTTGTAGCCTATGTCTGAAAAATATCTAAAGAATAATATACAAATAATTATATATACATAGTTACTTATATCAAATTACCCAAATACAAAAAAGAAATACTTGCACTTAAAATGGAAATATCTCCATTTAAACAAAACTTGTATTTAAATTTGAACCTTTTTCTTAAAGTAAGAAAGATATAATAAATTTTTATTTAAAATCAAACTTAAATACATGTGTAGGTGATATTCATACAAAATTTTTAAGTCATATTTTTTTTAACCCTCAAATAATATACTTGGATGAATTTTTACCCATTAATAACTTTTGGCTTTTTTTAAATTTTTATGTATCTTATTCTATTAAACAGAATTTTATGCGAAATATATTGCATATATTCATAAAAACTATTTTGGAAAATGTCAGTGCTGTGTACAGTTCTATAAGCACAAATATATAAAGATTTTCGTATGTAAAGATTTGGCTAAAATTTTTCTTGAATATCATTGAAATTTTTATGCGTTATTTACATGCTGGTTAAAAAAACAAGCAGAGAAATTTTTAAAACATTTTTTGAATTTAATATGAGGGTTAAATATTTTGTTCACATTTCAGAACCTATATTATATAATACATATATCAGAAGCTTATTACATTCGAAGCATAGCATATTTTTGATTGCATTTCACTCGCAAAAAACAAAAAAAAAATAAAACAAAATCCTTAATACACACATTTTTTTTCGCAATATTTTAAATCTATACATCCAATATTAAATCAAGATTTGATGTGTCCAATATAAATTCTATTTTGTTTTTTTTTTTTATTTTGTTTTATTCAAGCTATAGACTAAATTGAATTTAAAAAAAGTTTGAAACACCTTCTTGTTACCTTTACTTCGAATTAAAAATCCTAGAGGCTTAAAAATTAGAATAAATTATAAAGTTTTAATAATATTGTATTCAAAAAGGTTTAGTTTTTGTTTAAATACAACCATTCAATTTTTAATCATTATCCAGTCATCAGAAAAAAAAAAAAAATTTTATGGTACCATTTTAAAAATTCTGTCAAAAATTTTGTTATAGAAGGTGGGAAACCGTATAAATATTTTTTTTTTTAATTTTTCTACAGAAGAGGATATTTAAGATGATATTTCTATAGATATGAATAATATGTATATAAATATATATTCATATACCTATACATATATAATTATCACTTTTATAGTTATTTCACGAATTTTGTTTTAGATCGTTTCCAAATTATTTAAAGTTCTTAAACGTTTGATTTGATGTTGTGTTTAAGAAGTAATATTAGATTTTTATAAAAGGTTAAATTTCCTTATCCGATTTTATTATACCAGTGCGATTATAAGAGTATATTCTCAGAGTATAATAAATTTGCCATTACGTTTGTGGCACTTAAAGGAGACAAGATATAGATATGGAAAAGTACATATTATATTCGTAATTATTAGCCATAGACGTCCTTCAGTTCGACTGCACATTCTCTCATCCAAAAATAATGGAGCTAGGATTCTGAAATTTTTTACTATACTATATACATCTTCTTTCCTTATATATGAAAATAGCTTAGATGTTTATTGAAGTTAGGTATATCTGGAATTTTAAGAAAAGAATTTAAATCTTATACCAACCCCTTTTGAAAATTTTGTTGATCTAGAGCAGCAGATATGGGTAGCTTATATAATTACAATTTCTTTCTTTATGTGAGCATAACTCCAGTATGTCTTTATAACCTATTGCCATTTAAACTTTTGTTAAAGGAAATTAGATTTTACGCCAACGACTTGTGCAAAATTTAATTATTCTAGAGCAGCAGATTCGAGTAAATGTTATATATCTGAAATTTTTGTAAAAGATTATTACATTTTATGATAGCAGCATAACTTGTGTTCGTATGGGTATCCTATAGAGTTGATACAGTCAACCATACACTCTTCCTCCTTTTCCATTAAAATTTTTTGCATGGTTTTTAATCTATTTTTAGATTTTAAACCAATTTTTTGATTATATAACATGAAAAAACGCAAACAAATGTTTTATAAAATAAATAAGACTTTGCATGGTCAGAATTAGTGTTATTTATTATATATATGTGTATGTATTAGAATTATTTTAAACTTTGGGCTTTATTATACATTTTTTTTTAAATTAATCTTTATCTTCTTTCGATATATTTATTAAATAATATTTAAATTATATCATACTTATACAATATAAATAATATAAATTTTCCTATTCTTTATTTTAAACTATCAAAGATTTATTTTTTTTTCTTTTATATACAATAAATTGTAGATTGCTCACAGTCGAGTTTAAGAGATTATTAGGATACCATGAAGATTTTTGTTTTTAAATATAATAATAATTAATTTTACATTTATATTGTACAATAAATATTTAAAAATAATTATGAAAACTATATATAACTATTATATAGATACATTATAAAAGACTTCTCTATTAAACCCTATATATTTAAAATTAAACTTTTTTAAATTGTAAAATAATAGTATTGTTTTTTTTTTCTTACAAATTCAATCAAAATCACAGATCTTCCGATTTATTGGTAAAATGGGAACATAATAAAAGCAAATGTAATAAATATCTTTTTTTTCGGTTATTAAAAAAAAAAAAAAAACAAATAAAAAATAAGATTAATTTTAAATATTACACATTTTTATTAAACTTTACAGTTTGTCTATTTGAACTGATGTCAAAATGAACTTAAATTAAATGGTCGGTAAAATATACATAATTATACATAAAAAAATGAGTGGTATACTCATTCTGAATGTTTTGTAGTTAATATAGGGAATGGGTTAAAAATATGTCCTTTAGGGAGTGGGTTAAAAATATGTTCTATGTGTATATTACAATTAAATGGTTTCTAGTTACATATGCGTGATCCTTTGAGTATATAGCATTGATCATACATAAAGATTGTTTATTTGTTTTCATTAGCGATTCCTCATTACCAATAATTAAATAATATTATGACTATACATACAGATACTTTATTTTAGTTGGTCAATTCTGAAAATTATTCGGCCTCACAGTCCATATGATAGAGAGACGATTAATTGGGATTATAATTTTATATTAAGACAAATAGAATATTTTCTTAGCTCTTTAAATCTTTATTCAGACTTTTAGTATATATTGATGATTTTTTGATCAATTTTGACCCATTATGATCCAGTATGATCCAGAATGATCCAATATTATAAAGTATGATACAGTATAATTCAGTATGACTTTGTAAAACCTATTATGACACAGTATAACTTAGTATAACTCATTATGACCGACGATGACTCATTGTGTATGACTCATTATGACGTATATATACATAAATGTGTTTTCTTTGCCAATATAAAATAATCGCTATTCAAAAAATCAACTTAAATATAAAATTCTTAAATCTTAAAAAAGAAAAATCAATTATTTTTATTTTTTTTTTTAATTGTTTTGTAAAAACTAATACATATATACCATATACATTATATATAAATAGTTAGAATTAGATTAAATTAAAATATATATTTAATTATTAGAATTTTTTTTTTTCAGTTAAAGACATACAAATACCAAAGCTATTAACAATATACATATTATATATCTATATACATAATAAACGGAATAAATTTTATTTATTTTAAATAATTAAAAATAATTTACTAATAAAACTGTTAAATAATTGTATATTATTATTAATAATAACATAAACAAAACAAAAAAACACACTGCGAAATTAAAAAAAAATAAAACGTATTTTACTTTACAAAAAAAAAAAATAAAAAGAAAGTCATTTAAAGAGAAAAGTCATATAATAGAGGTTAGAAAATTATTGATTTTAATATTATAAGAAAAGTTAAAAAAAAAAAAATAATTTAAAAATAGATTTGTGTTCTATATATACATACTTAGTTTTATTCACTATATGGATTAGTAGATTTCATTTTCTACTTGAATATTTTTTAATTGCCCTTTATTAAAATGTTTGTTCAAAAAATTAATTATAGGTATATTATGAGTATATATATATATATATATGTATATACTCAAATACAATATTCACTGGCCTAATCTTTACTTTAATTTTTTCTTTACCTAACAAAATTCTTTATCCTAATTTTATATTCGCTCATCAAAAAATAATGGAGCTAGAGGATTCTGAAATGTTTGCTATATATCATATACAACTTCTTTCAAACTTCAACTTTCAACTTCAATCAAATTTTATATAGATCTGTTCCAGTTCTTTAATTTCTATTCAAAAATTAATATATTTTAGAATTTGAGAGAGTAAGATTTTAATACCTATTATTTTATTACTAACGTTGTACAAACTTAATTTTTCTTCCAGCTTAAAGATCAAGTAGCGATCAGGTAACATTTTGAAGAAAAATTAAAATTATGACCCTTTGAAAAAACTTTTTACTCTTTACTCTTTTAAAATTATTTCTTGATTCAGTCCAAATTTTAAATTTGAAAAACAGTTTGTAAAACACATTTTTTTGAAAATCAGATAATTTAAATTAAATTTAGAATTAACACAAAAACATATATAGGTATATACATATAACTATATATATATGAAAAACTTAGAAGACACGGTAATTGATTCGAACCTAACTTATTTGGTTGATCGGTTGATTTTGAGTGACTTGTTACTTACCAAATTCATTTTAATTCTATACAAACTCATAGAACCAGTTTACGACCACCATTAAAGTTTAGATATTAGATGATAATTAAATGACAAATAACTAAAATCAGGAGGAATTCTATATATTTTTAGAGATATTTCAAAAATACTTCAAGTCCCTGCCGTATACTGATTTTTCTTTCTCCTTTTTAATTTTGATTGAATTGAACCCTTTTAATTTTGATAATAAATTAAAATTGAAATTAAAATTGAAATTTCTATTTTATTTCGTTCAAATTAAAAATATATGCGCAAAAAATGTGCAATATATGAAATTTTAATGAATTTTAACTGTTTAAAAGTTTAAGCCTTAATATTTAGAAAAAAAAACTTGAATTTTAATTAATTTTTAATACATGTTTTCTATAATTTAATTTATTATTAATTTAATACTTATGTATTCAAGCTTGGTAATTCTTTTTCAAAAAAAAAAAAATTAATTCTTGTTTGTAATTCTAAAATGTTTTTTTTTTTTCTAAGAAATCTAAATGCCAAATATATTAAAAAAAAAAAAACAATATTACAGAAACTTTAAGAACTCAACTGGAATCCTTCAAAATTAATATCTTAGACACACTTATATTATTACAGATTTTTGATTATTATATTATACAAAAACGAGATAACACTTCCAGTCAAACAAAAAAAAAATGAAATTTTTCATAAAAAGGTCCCATATACATTTAAATTTTATTTAATTTTATTAAAAATTAAAGAACATTTTATATTTAAAATTTTTTAAACATCCCTTTAAGGTCTATCATTTTCCTTTTGATTGAAATTTTCATCACAGTGTGTGTCTGAGATAAAAATGTAATAATAAAAATTTACTCAAAAAAAAAAAAAAAAAAATCATTGGCTTAAAATTTAAATAATAAAAAAAAAATTTTTTTTTATAGAAAAAATCAAATTCTGTTAATTTTCCTTTTTTTTTTTTCTCCCATTATCAATTATTTATTTAAATATTATATTTATATACCATATAAATATAAATAAAAAAAACAAATATAATATAATAAAAAAAAAAATTAATGTTAGAATACATAGTTTTTTCCGAAATTATACATAGATTATAAGTTAAAAAAATAAATAAAAAAAAAAATAAATATAAATAAAAATAAAAAAAAAACTTGTAAAATTGTGATTATTTTTGTTAAATATATAATGTAAAATATTAACAAAGTTCCAACATAAAATACGTAATTTAAATAAAAAAAAAAAAAAAAATATAAAATATTTACAAAAAAACAAAAACCTAAAAAAAAAAAAAAAAATACAATTAAATATAAAAAAAAAATAAAATAAATGAGTATAATAATTAAATTAAAATGAACAATAAGTAATTTATAATAGAATATAAAAAAAAAAAAAAACACAAAAAAAAAACATAGAAAAACCAAAACAAGGATAATTATACAGTAATATATATATATATATAAAAAAAAAAAACAAAACTACAAAACAAATAATGTATAAAATAATAAATTAAAAAACAAAAACTATATATATACATACATATATATATATATATATATAATTAAAAAAAAAAAAGAAAAAAAAACATACATATATATATATATAAATATTAAATTATGATAAATTATATTTAAGTGAATGTACGAATATTATAATATATAATTTACATTCAAACAAAAAACAAAAAAAAAAAAAAAACAAAACTGATATATATATACATATACTTTAATATGTATTTATATTTATTTATATAAGTATATGTATATATTAATTTTACAAAATGTCCAACAAGTTATAATTTTCTAGAGTTAACACTTATTTTGAGGGTTAACAAAACATTGAACTAAAATTTGTTATTGGTATATATATATAAATTTACTATATACTATATATACATACATATATATAGGGTATCTATTATATATATATCATATATTTTTTCAAAATTTTTCGAAATTAAAAAAATAATATTAATTATTGTTGTCTAATTTAATATGATGGGCTCCTGCTTAATTATTATTTTACAAACTATATTAAATAACGGTAAAAAAAGAAATTTAATTTTTTAAAAAAACAATGTACGACATACATACCTACATAATATTACATTACATAATTATATTGTTTAGCTATAGTTTTTCTTCCTTCAATGACACAATCTGTCAATGATATTATGACATTTTAGTACTCTATAACTAGTTGGACATTTTGTATAAAACTTTTTTTTAAAAAAAAATTTATTTTTCTTCTTTTTATTTCAATAAATATTTATATATATTATATACAAATAATAATTTAGAGACAATTCAAAATAAAAAAAAAAAATTATCGAAAAAATTACAAAAAAAAAAAAACAAAAACAAAAATACCAGTAAAATTTGTATTAATTTAAATTCTAATATGTAAAAAAAAAAAGAAAATATAGGTATATATATGTATGTAAAACAAAAAAAAAAAAACAGTAAATAAATAAATTAAAAAAAATAAATCCAAATATACGTATTAGTAGGCCATTCTCTATTATATTGTATAAGGAGAAAAAAAAATGAAAAAAAAAAAAAAAAAACCATACAATTTTGTTGTAAATAAAATTTTTAGATTCAGAAATTTAATTATAAAAACAAAAAAAAAAAAAATATAACCATGTGTGTGTTTTTTTTATTGAGTAATTCTCATTTATAATTTTTTTTCGACATTTGGTTCGACAATTTATATTGAAAGGATTTGATATTAACTATAAGCTTATATAAGCTTAAAATTTTAGCACATTTAAAAAAAAATAACTTATTAGTTTTACTCTGTCTGTTCGTTTGTCTGTCAGATAGAACAGATTTAAAATAGAACAATTAAATTTTATCTATATTAATAGGTCTCTTAAAAAATTTAATATTGTATAGAACAAGTTTTTTATGTAAAGTTACAGCTTTACAGATTACAACTACAGCTAAACAGCCACCCATTACAGAGTTAAAGCTCCTCAAAGAAAAAAATATTTTTTATTTTCAAATATTTATTATTCAAGTTCAATTTTTCAAAATTTTCCTGTTTCTAAATAGGATTTTGAACTTTTGAGGAAAGAAAAATCTTTTACAATTAGCATATAGGTTATCTTAGAACATTTTTTTTATAATTACCCCTGTTTAAGAACTATTACAGGTCAAAAATTGAAAATTTGTTCTTTTTAGCCAACTGTAACTTATGCAACTGTATAAATTTTGTCAAAAGTAAAATGTAAAAACTAAAACTTCAACGCTTTTTTTTAATTATAAAGGGTTTCCTTAAATTTGAAGAAGGTGTCTTTTGATTTTTCACTTCTTCTTATTATTTACAATTTTTTCTTACATATATTGTAAAGTTCTAAGACAATTTTAGTGCAAGTCAGAATATATTCTAAGCTGTTTTATTGCTTATTTTTTTTTTTGAAAATGACCGCCATTAAAAAGCTTTGATTTTATAAATTTTGTTTTGTTTTATTATAAGTTTGACTATAAACCAATAATAAGCAAAGATTTATATTTCTAAGAGTATACATAAAAGTATATAATATATATTATATAAGAATATGTATATTATTTATAGTAAATACTAATTATATAATTTTCTTTACTATTGATATGAGATTAATAACAAAATACCTATACCTGTCAAATCGAGGAAGAAGGAAATTTTTTTTTTCTAGTTTATTACCCTAATAAATGTAACAAGAAAACAAGAAGGGGGAATTATTCTTATGACATGTGTAAAATTCGAATGTACACTTTCTCGGTGTTTGCAGTTTATTGTTATGCGCTGGGTACTAGAGCAGCGAGGCTCCAAGAATCCATTAAGAATTAGATTTACGATTATGAGTAAAAATTTTTAATTAGCTTTCAAAATTTCCAACAATAGCGTAAAAATAATAAGATTCAGGTGCTTATTGACAATTGTAAAGTATAATAAATTGTTGTAGAACACTCTTTGTATTACAGAATAACAATTTAATTAAAAGTATATAAGAGTTATTTGTATAGTAAAAATCTTCCAATCATGATTTTCTTCTTCCTTCCAATCATCAATGGAAAATCTTCCAATCATGATCCTTGGTTTAAAAATACTTTGTATTATAGATTATATACATAAAAGTACATTCGATTTAACAAAATCTTAGCAAAAGGAGAAAAGTTAAAAAAAACAAAAAAAAACCAAGCGTTTAACTTTCATCAAATCAAACTTTTTCTGTTTATTAATGTATAAATAGAATTTCTATTAGTTATAATTTTTTTAAAGAACTTAAGTGACGCTACCAGTGGTATTTTTCTAATTTTATAATTATTGTTATGGTAATTTGAAATGGATAAAAATTACAAATACAACAAACCCTACAACATTTGGTATATTAACATATTTTAATTTTGAAATGCATGAAGAGATAAAGAAAAACACTATGTGGTGAGAAGGTAAGTTTACATTAAAATTTATTAAAAATTAGATTTTATTTAAAACAATATTTTATTTTTAGAGTATAATCAAATGGAAGCGTTTAAATTTAAAAGCAATAATGGATTTTCCTATACTGTATCTCTATAATAGTGCATCGGTATTTTAAAACAATCTTACCAGTATTTAAAAAGTGGAAACATAGAACTATTGAAATTCTTGTATGTGTATAGTATTCACATATAGTTTTAATTGAATAAAACGTTATATGTTGCAAAGGACTAAATTATAGTTTTTTTTGCAGGTTGTAATATTTTTTAAATAACTTAAAAATTGTGATAAAAACACATTAAAAAGACGTTAAACGTATAACACAACATGCTTTTTGTTTCAATTTTCGGGATATATCACAATTATTTTCTATTATTTTAAATTAAAAATTATATGTATTAAATATAATCAAATTATTAATATAAGTATATAGGTATTCCATTTATATATTCAAAAAAAAAAAAAAAATTTACAAATTTTTCGACTCTTTTAATTGTTGAACAAGAAAAAAAATCAATTGAGTAAAAAAAAGAATAACTTTTAAGATATTGGCTCTAATTTGGAAAGTCATTTCATAAAAATGAAAATGAAAAATTTCATTTCATTTTAATAATTTTTTGCGATTTCGATAGTCAGAAAAAATAAAATAGAATTTAAAATTAAAATGATTTATGTTTTTTTTTAAACTGGCAATACTTTCTTATTTTGAGGTTTTGGCTATACAAAGGAACGAAAAGTAAAAAATTAAGTGCTCGTACATTATTAAATAATATTGTCTGCAAAATGAGAACAAAAAACAAAAAATACTGACTTCCAAAAATACCAGCTGGTATTTTGGATAAGGCTTCGTATCTTCGAAGCAAGAATTCGCACCAATATGATATAAATAGTTATAAACGGTATAGTTCATAATACCGTAATAGAAAAAAAGTAAAAAAATTAAAAAAAATTACCGAAAAGTGGATCCTTATAGTTTTTGGTTTCTGTTTTTTGGAGGCGGGCTTAAAAGTTGAACTTTTTTATTTATTTTTATGATATTTAAATTTTACTACAAAATCGGTGAGTATCTTTTATTAAATCATGTCGGAACGACTTCTAATTCACAAAATAGTGGGCTTCTTGCATCCTATACTATCGTATAGTCAAGCCGTTGTATGTAGTCGTTGCTTATAAAAAGCCTATATTCACATAAATATAAATAAAATACTTCATAATTTTCTCCTAAATTTTCCTAATTAAATTTTAAAATGAGAAAATTTGACTTTTTAAATGAGTATATTCATAAATAACGACTATCAAAATCAGCTTCTTTTCATCTTTTATGACTATCAAAATCAAAAATTTTGTTTTTTATAAAAAATGAAAGTGATATGACTATCGAAATCAGTGCCATTATAAATGAACTGTTCAAATTTCTTATTCGACTTAATTCAAAAATCTTTAGGAGCAAATAGAGCAAATGATATAATCTTATATATATATGATTGACCACCCCATCAATCGAATTTGAATTTGAAATTTAACAAAATATGAATATGAATTTCTTTTTTAAAATTGAAAAACAAAAAATTTTCACATTTCTAATGCTAAAATAATGTAGGTACTAAAACTAATTATTGTCCTTAGAATTATACAAAGCTACCTAAAACTATGCAATATATTTTAGTGTAACTTCGAAAATTTTAGCTTTTGTAAAATAAACTGCAATGTAATATAATTATAGTTTTTGAATTTCTAAATGTCAAATTTAATATTAAAAATACCAAAATTAAAACATTAAAATCAATAATGTTAAAAAGATAAATTAACAATAATAAGTGGAAAATAAATAAATTTATAGCTTAATCAAATTATATATGTATATAGTTAATTAATTAAAAAGTGTTTAAATTTTTTGCTTGCGCAATCAGTTATAAGCTCCGTTAATTAGCTACATATACTTAAAGCTATATTTAAACCAAAGTTTTCGTTCAGTTTAAATATTTTAATACCTTAAATATCATAAATAATGCGTTTAACTAAATATGGAAGTAAGAGCGAGAATTACCATAAGTAAAGTAATATACAAAAGTGATTCAGAAATAAATGTTTTATAACTGACAGAGAGTTTTTGATATTTTGTGGCTAAGAATACCTCGAATTAGTCGAATGAAAGAAGAAAAGTTTTAAAATTATACAATCACTCTGGGTATAGCGCAATAACTCATAAGAAAAGAAATGAAAGAAGAGCCGCAAAATAAAAAAACAGAAAAGGAAGTCGAATATGTTTAAAATGTTATATTTAGCGAGCTATTATAAAGTTTATAATACATTATTTTAGACTGAAACTTAAATTTTAACTTTATTAAAACAAAATTATTTTGAATCGTATTTTCAGTAACAAAATAATTGAACATAAAGGATTATGAAGTTTATAAAGGTGAATTAGGACCTGATGAAATGAAAATATTATATAGAATTTGAGTGCAAAAAGTGTTGAAAAACAAAAAACTAAATATAGAATTAGTAGAAAAAACATATAAAAACATATAAAACATATAAAAAAAAACTATATTAAAAATGAAATGTAACAAAAAATAAAAAAAATGTTAATTAAGAAAAAAAAAAAAAAATTACATGCAGGAATAAAAACAAAAAAAAAAAATTATAAAAAAATTGACAAAAAACAATGAACAAATTCATTTACAAAAGAATTTTTTTGTTATCAAAACAACAACCGAAAAACAAGAAAAAAAAAAACAAAACAATCTTTAATCAATTAACAAATTTGAAAAGAAAACCATCCATATAAGTTTAAATTAATCTTAGGACGTATATATATGAAAAAAAAAGTATAGATATTAACAAAACAAAAAGTAGAATAGTAAAAGACTTGTAGAATTAAGCAAAAAAAACAATACAACATAATATAAAATAATAAAATATTAAAAACAAGAGAATCAAATATATATATATATATATATAAAAACAAAACCTAAGGTTTAACATTACCTAATACTGAAATCCATCAAATATATAATATAAAAATTCAAAGAGATGAGATGAAGTAATAAATTATCACCCTTGATGGTGTATTTACTCAATTTTTTTTTTCTGTTTTTTTTTTTTTTTTTGTTATATATTGTACTTATCTTCTAGTTTTTTTTTTTTTTTTTTTTTATTATTAGTGCTATTTGAATTTCTCAGACTTTTTATATTGTGTAGTTTTGTATGGTTTGTTTTTTTTTTTTTTTTTTTGGACAAAGGCGAGTATAAAAAATTATCTTATTAATCTGTACATCAAACAAACTCATTAATAAAAATGTAATGTTGCCATCATATATACATATATATGTATATATATACACATTTATTGTAAAGTATAATATTATAAATATTCATATATTTATATATAAATATGTATATACGTAGATCCAAATATATATATATTATATTATATAGGTAATATAGATTAGCTGTTTGTATATATATTTATATGTAATATATAGTCCTTTTTGTTTTTATTATTTATTAGTTTGAAATATTTACATATACTGACAGTCAGTTTTTTGTTTTTGTTTTTTTTTTTTTTATCGCACAACGAAATAAAAATTTAATAAAAAATCGAGAAAATTAAAGTGATATCTATATATAATATTATTAACTATGTATATATATATATATAAAAAAAAAGATTGCTTATACAAATATACATATATGTATATTATATATAGGGATATTATTATAAAGACCTTATAATTTTTTTTTTTTTTTATCAGCTTGTTTCGTTTTTTTTTGTTCTGTCTAATTTTATTTTCATTTTTTTTTTCCTCTTTTTACGTTTTTTTTTTTTATGCCTTTTATAGCTGTGTGAAACCTAATTTATTTTTATAAAATTGATTATTGATTACATTTTAAGGAAATCGCTCAGTGTGTATTAATGTTTTTTCTTATTCAATATTTTTGTGTCGTTTTAATAAATTTTTTTCTTTTTTGTTTTTTTTTTTTTGTATTTTATTTGTAATAAATAAACATTTTTTTTTTTAATCAATTAAAAATGTATACAGGGTGATTTTAAATATTTATATAAAAATTGAATATAAAGGTATAATATGAATTAATAAAGGAACATTTTTTTTATATTTATAGATATAATATATATGTATATATATATATGTATATATATATATGTATATATAATATATATTATGTATGTATATATGATTATAATTATGTATTTTAATTTTTTTACATATTGATTCATTATTTGTATTATGTGCGTTCATTAATTTACAAATATTTACAGTTAATATAAAATAATTTTACATGGGCCCATTTTTCTTTTACGTATGTGGGTCATTTATATATTATTCTTAAAATTATATTGTTATACCTATTATATTATGTTATATATTTAGTCACAAGTGAGATTGCATATATATTCATATAATATTTCCCTATAGATTATTATATGATGACTGAAGGTAGAGTATAGTAGGCCCGTTTTAATTTTTTAATTGCTTAATTGTTTTTAAGAAAAAATAAAAAAAAAGTTGGAATAATTTAATTGAATTGAATTTAATGAAAGGCTAATTTCAATTTAATCAAAAGGTAACTCCAATTTTAGTTTTTGGGATCCAAAATAGAAAAAGTGATTACAAAGTAAAGAAAATTTTGATTTCCTTAATAACTTTCAGTATATTTATTCTGGATATATCGATATTGATTTCGCGTATAACTTGATCGGTAAAATCATAAATACTTAAAACAGTTAATTTTTGCTCAACAGCTCTTGTATATGATTCAGGTAATACAGATAACAATAGATTAAAACATAAACTTTAATATAAATGTTTTGGAAAGCACATTAATTTTTTTAATCCTCTGATGGGAAGCAGATATATTTACTTACACCTCTTCGCGAGTTTATAAACTTTAGAAAAATGTTAAATTACAGTTTTTTTAACAAAGCTGGTTAGTAATTTCACTAAAAAACAAAAATTGTCATAAGAAATTATAAATGGTCTATAGTTAAGTTGTAATAGCGTGTATAGTAATGTGTCATTCCAAAATGTATAAAATATTGGGAATTGGGAAGATAACTATAATAAAAATCAATTTTATTTCACTAATAAAAATTCTAAATTTGTAAGTCCTAAAAGAGTTAAATAAAATATTATAAATTGTATAACAAAATGCATATTATCTCCATTGCCACTTCATTTAAAATTGACAATTGGCAAATTGGCAAGAGAAGAAAATTGTTATGCAGATGGACTAAAATAAAACAAAAAACAATTTGTTAATGCTAATACATTATTCGTACATATACTTTAGATACCTATTTATTTATAAAATATTTCAAATTATTTTAGAGAAAAAATTAACAATATGTATTTTATTAACATAAAATATATAAAATGAAGTACCTTAATACCAATCCTGAAATTTTCTCTTAAATTAACTTTTTGTAGAAAACTTTATCCTACATAGTGAAATAAAAATTACTTTTTAAATTTGTAGGTTATAAAAGAAGGACCGTGGAACTAATTTAAAAAAAAATAATTTAATAATTAATATTCTTCAATAAATTCGGCTTCTTAAATATTTCTCTATATATATAAAGCTAAATTCAAATTTAAATTTTGTTTTAATCCTTTATTTTTGTATTGTATATATAGTTTATTTGATTTTTATATTATATAAGCAAAATCTTGTAAAAATATAATTATTATAATATGCGGATTTGCTTATTATTTTTATTTTCTTGTATAAATGAAATGAAAACCTTAGTTAGATATTTCATATCATATAACCATAAATTATGACCCTGTTTTATTTTTCATTTAAATCTTTTAACACACTTACAACTTATTAATTAATTGTTTAATTTCAAAAAACTAAAACTTAAGATATGAGATTTCAAACTAATTCAAAAACAGGAAGTGACACTTACAAAAATCGGGATGTTAACTTTTATCTATTTATAAATAAATTCTGCAAGCATTTAAAAAATATTCAATATTGTTACTTTACGTTATGTTATATTGGTGTCATTCAAATTTCCAAAAGACTTTAGATACTTTATTTACATATAATTTAAAAAAAAAATGTCTTTTATATATAAATAAATGAATATATTTATTAAACATTATAATTGATTATATGAGAAAAAAACATAATATTTTATTATTAAATACAATTCAGAAAATGTATTTTATATTTTCAAATTAAAGCATAAATTACAAAAATTTAAAAAAGTCACCATTTAAATGGAATCTTAAATTATAACCTATTTATAGAAATTCTTTTAAAAAAGATTTTGTAATCGATTTTGTTTTTGCATTATTTTAATTAGTTATGGTTAAAAGTTTTTAATTATGAAATAACCATCTTTTAACCAAACTTAACTTTGAATAAACCAAACCAATAATATTAAAATGTATATACCTTGTCACATAATAAAGGAATTATATATGATTTTAATCTTTTCAAGTTATTCATTTCTATAAAATATGAAACCGGCAAAAAAGTGTGATTTCAAATAAACGTGCAAAATAAAATAAACGTGTCATTTTTGCGTGAAGAAAAATTGTATAGTGCTAAATCCATTACTATACATTTGAGCCGGTATAAAAAATATGTATATATGTGCTTGGACTATTAAATAAAATCACATCAATCAACTATTAAATCTACTAAGTTAAGTCTACAAAAAAACCAACTATATAGGAATTTATAAAACCTAAACTTATCTAGCAGAAAGATTAGGAAATATGGATACATATTTCTCAAAAAAAATTATTTAAAGCAGTGAAAAAGGGTACAAGAAGAACAGAAATATGAATTCTGAGTTTCGTATCAATTAAGTATATTTTTTTTCATCTATATAGCTACATGATTTTTTTATATATAATATGTATATAGGTACCATCGCTACATATTATTAAATACATTTTTAGGAACTACTTTTGCATTTTAACAATAAACAAAATATTAAGATATACTCGTATAACATAATAAAAAACATATGTTATATATATTAAATTAAAATGACTTTTTCAAATCTTTACAATAATTTAATAATAACGGTACAATGTTAATATTATTGTAATGTAACTTGAATTTAAATTAAAATTGTCTAGGTATAAGTAAACCTATTTTAAATTTTATTTCATTATTTTCTTTTACCTTGACATACTTATACAATATTCAAATAAAAAATATTAATTTATTATTATATGAAATTCAAAACAAAAATTTAAAATAATTAATGAAAACAAAAAAAAACGGAATTGATCATTTTTTAAATGTACATATATAGTATATATTTTTATCTTTAAGATAAATTTTACAAATTAATTTCAAATAATTTTAAATTTTATTTATGTATTTTTAAATTCATCATGGGTCTCTTTAAATTCTTAATGAAAGAAATTGTAATACATACATATATATATATATATATATTATGTCTTTATAAATTTTTTTTTATTTTTATTATAAAAAGCATCAAGAAAATAAGTCAACTTGAACAATAAGAAAAACAAGAAAATATACTGAAAACTAATCTGAAAATAAATCTAATCAAATAAATATTTAAAAATTTATATAGGTATATATATATATACATAATATATACATATACAAGAATATATATAAAATATAATAATAAATACTTATATATATAAATATATATATA
Organism: Poecilobothrus nobilitatus; assembly: GCA_947095535.1. Classification (NCBI taxonomy): domain Eukaryota; kingdom Metazoa; phylum Arthropoda; class Insecta; order Diptera; family Dolichopodidae; genus Poecilobothrus; species Poecilobothrus nobilitatus. The sequence continues at coordinate 200,729,440 of OX352773.1, read as the reverse complement.
TTTCATATTATATAAATAAAAAATTCTAAGCATATAAAAAATATTTTATTAAAATATTTTCGAGATCAAATGAAAAAAATGTTATTTTTAATGTAAAAACGATAAACCTGCTATGCCACTTATTAGATTGCTCATTTCTCAATTTTTAAGAAAACAAAGAAATAAAAAAAAAAAATTAAATAAAAATAATATATTTATATAGGTAGGTATATGTATATAGTTAGTTATAAAATATAAAATAAAAAATAATAATATAAAAGATAAAATAACAAAATAAAGGAAAGAACTGAGCACAAGCATTAAAAAGAAATAATATAAACGGTAAAAAATACATCAAGAACGAAAGAAATGTAAAAAAAAAAGAAAAAAATTATAAAAAGAAAGCAATAAAATGAAAAAACAAAAAAAAAATTCATCCACACTTTCTTCTTCACTACCCTTATTAATTTTTCTCTATTCTATTCCTATAGGAGAATGTTCTTTAGTTGTTTTTTATTTTTGTGAATTCTCAAACCCCCTCAAATAACTCAAACATACACTTTTCTTTCACATGTACCCTCTAATACGCATTTGTGCTTTTTTTCTATACTAATAATAATATAATAACTAAATAGTAAAAATGTATATATGCATATTATATGTATAGATAAATTAAAATTAATATACATAAGGATACATAAGGTATACATATCCATATAGTTATGTACATCAATAGTGTAAAAACAAAACTAATGTCATGATTGACAGCAACATTTTTAAGCACACATACAACCATACAAATATACTATAGTAAAAAAAAAAAAAAACAAAACAAAAATGAAAGAAGAACCTGACAAAGTATCAGGTGTAAAATAAAAATAAAAATACAAACAGTTTTTCTAATTTATTTTTTATTTCGAATACATTTTCTAAATAAAACAAAGATAACAACAATAACAAATTTGTTTTTTTTTCTCTCTAGCTATCTGTTTCACTTTTTTTGTTGTTGTTGTTATTTTTTCTCTTATTTTTTTATTATGTTTATATAGTTGATCGTTTTTATTACATTTGTTTCACAATAAGTTGCCATATTTTTTGTTCTCTTTTATTATTATTTGTTTTCTCTTTTTCACTTTTTGTTTTATACTGTATCTTTATCAATATCAAAAATTTGGTTACGCCCTCAACAATACACAATGTATATAGTTGTTGTTTTTATTATGTTTTAAAATTTTCGAATTACACATGACTGGTTTTATTATGGCACCCAAAATGGTTGTGTATTTTTTAGTATTTCTCAATTTTTTCTCTTGTTTTTTTTTTTTTTTGTTTTATTTGCTTTTTTTTTTTTTTATTTATTTGAATTTCGAAAATTCCGTTTCCTTCTCAAAATAATATTCTTAAAATATTTTTTTTTGCCTGTTAAAATTTCGGTGCACCGATTATTAAAAATAATAATTTTGTTTTTCTCTAATTAAAATTGTTTAAAAACATTTTTTTATACTATTTTAATTGCAAAGAAAAAAAACGATAAATAAATAAATCCGACGGTTTAAATAATAAAATAACGGGATTATTTAACGTCCATATATAATATTATTATATGTATGTTGTCAAGCAAAGAGTGAGTGAAATTATGCGAAAATGATAATATTTAAATTATTTAAAAAATGTCAAAAAGAAATTATAACAACAACTAATGGATAATAAAGAAACTAATTGTTAAAATAAGAATGAAAAAATGAAAAATAATTAAATAAATCAATTAAAAACAAAAAAATACAAGAGGAAATTAATTTAAAATAAGATTAATAACAATAAAAAATTTAATGAATATAAGAGTTTCTTTTGATTTGATTCCCGATAAAAGTTCTATGGACATTTTCACACTTGAAATGAAAATTTAAAAGAAAATGTTCTTTTTTTTACATTAACTATACACATGTATGTATACTTGTAATAGAAAAAGCCGCTAAAAAAATTGTATGATTAATAATTACTGGCCTTCTTTTGTGATTATATCAATTAAATAATAAATTATGAGTGAATTGAATGAGTGAAAATCATTTGAGTGTATACGAGTATATTATATGTAAAATAAAAACAAAAAAAAATAGATTGTAAAATATCATCTTTTGCATTTAATTTAAACCCAATAAACTCAAATTAATTATAAAAAAAAAAACGGAAATTAAATTATTTTTTGTCTTTTCACCTTATTTTATATTATATATAGCAGGTTCGCATTGTGTGTGCCTATTCATTATAAATATCGGAATAAATGTTCCTTTTCTTTCTTAAATTTCAAAATACTATAGATGTTATTTCAAATACCAAAGGTCTATAAAAAAAAAAAATCATAAATGGATTAATGCATTTAAATGGATTTTGTTGAATAAAAAATTTTTTTAATTATAGGTACCGCAAGTTTTTAAATAATTTTCTTAGCATTTAATAAAAGGTAAGTACCTAAAGGTTCTATAAAAATTATTTAAATTTTTTGAAATTCTGCATTTTTAATATATTTTTCGGAATTGCTATTAACTGTGTTTTAAAATAAAATTAAAATAAACCTATTATTTGAGTTTGTATTATATCAAATTATGTGGCATCATATTTTAATGGTTTTTTTTTTTAGATTATTCAAAGATATCGTTAGAATCTTTTATAGGACCACAATTGAGGTAAAATTGTTAAAGGAATTTGTTTTTATTTCACAAAAATTAGAACATAACCTAACCTTTGTAAAAATTGAAAAAGATTATAATTTTTTGGAAGTATACTGATAGCTAAATATAAATGTTTTAAAATCAAACTATATATGTATAGATTGTAATTTAAGTTAAAATTTTTTTAATATTTTGGAAAGTATAGGAAAAACTATTCGACTAATATCAAATTTAAAAAATTAAATTGAAAATTTATTATGTTATAATTTAAATTATAAAAGACAATTTAAAAAAAAAAATATTTTTAGTTTAAAACAATAAACTATACAATTAGTTAAAGAATTAAATTTTTTTTTTTTTGAGTGTATTTTAATTTAAAATTGAATTCTATTAAAAATAATTTTTGTTATTTAATTAGAAATTCTAGAAATAATTTAATTAACCTTCAAAAATTAGTAAATTTTAAGAAATAATGAAAATGCAAAATTTAATAGGTACTACCTATATACCTATATAAAAAAAAAAAACTTGAAAAATTTTATAAACTTACCGTTATCATCTTGGCAATAGTTTTTTTCATTATTGACCTTGTTTACAAAATGTATATACATATACTTCTTATAACATCATTGAGACATCAATCAAAATGTCCAAAATGTTTTATAGATATAATTAAAAAAATTATAAAACTGATAAATTATTATAAACATGTTTGCAAAAAAGTAAAAAAAAACATAAAAAAGCAACATATAGGAGAAGATTTTTAGTGATCGCATAGATACTGGACTATATTTTATTAATTTCTTGGTTGGGAGTTTATATCTGATTGTTGGTTAAATTGCTGTTGTTATAATATATATTTTTTAACATTCATATTTTAAAAAAAGTTTAAATAATTTGCCTAACCATAAATTAAATTTTAAGATATAATTATTTTACTTTTTTAAGCTATACGAGCTGTAAAAGCGTCTCAATTTTATAATCAATTTCTTTGACTTTAATTTTTATACATTCAATTGAGTTTTACAATACTTTATATTACTTTTAACATCAGTTTACAAATTAATCGATAATAATACATATCATCTATATTGTAGTCCGAAATCTGAATAACTGAGTATCTATATATTATATACTTCGAATACGTTAATTATATTTTGTTAATTTAAAAATTTTTTAAATTCTTTTTAATATAATGTTCTAAAGATTTCTTATATTACACATCTTCAGTATGCATGAATACACATGCTTATATCAATTTATAGTGTTTCCGAACCTAAAATCACTACGTACTAATTATTAAATAATTACTCTTATTTAATTCGGAAAACCTTCAAAATTTTTTTATTGCATTCAAAAATGTAGAACTAAATTAGCTGATCGCACTTTATTATCTGTCAAATTTTTAGTGTACTCTCCACTACACTAGATATTCGCAATATTACTCGCAAAAGAGTAATATATATATATATATGTCAGAAGGAAGTGTTTAGTCCAATACGAAAGATTCGGAAACTCCTTTGGGAGTTTGAAGAAATTTTTGTGATTTAATTTTTCTTCAGAATATTGCAAATACTCAATTAGATACTATACTAGCAACTAAGATACTATACTAGAAACTAATACTATACTAGTTTTGAATTAAAATTGTTTGTTTATTTTCAATATAATTTTTATTGATTTTTGTTCATTTTGTATATGCAGACTCGGAAATGGGGAAGAAGTATAGATATAAATTTAAGAAAAAATAAAATTTAGGGTTAGGTTAATGGTGTCGGATAAAATGTATCTATTGTAAAAGAAAATAGATGAATTTTTGTTGAAATATTTCTATAGTATACGTGTTTGAATAAAATTTAAATAGTTTTGTAATATAGGTTTGACTATATCAAATAATCCAGCTTTAAAATAAACAATAAGATATATTATACGTTTAAATATATTTGATGAAGGGGCCTCACTGACCTAGTGGGTAAGAGCGTATAAAATATGGTGTAAACAGTGAGAGAGTGTGGTTTCGAATCCCACAGACGTTGTAAGAGTTATTCCCACTTACGACATGTACAGCCACGCCTGAACAGGAAAGGTAGTGTAATTTCCTGCCCACATTTATGTGACAGAGAAATGTATTAAAAAAAAAAAAATATTTGATGTTGAAATTTTATTTTGACATTTATTTATTAAAATATTATACTAAAAAACCAAATAAAATAAAGCCTAAAATGGAGAAGACTTAAACAACTCTTAGAAGACAGGTTTAATAGGTTTTTTGATTTTAGCTTAGTTAATTGACCAAACTTTAAAATTATAGAAAGTATACTTATCCTATGAAAGTCCCTTTGATTTGATGGATATGTAATAATTGATCACTTTTTTAATATTACTGTTATAATTTCGTCTTTACTAACTCAAACGGTTTCTTTCGCTTCAATTCTTTAATTAATCTATCGTTATTCAGAAGCTGAAGATTGATGTGCTGTTGCAGTATTTGTTGATGACTTTAGGCACACTTTTTAATGATGTTATCAACCATTTATACATCCTGTTCCTTATTTAAGTAGTCATTATGAATATACCAGAAGGCATTGACTATGACACTTAGAACTTTATTCTCTAATAGTTGATTTTTTTTTCTGTTACTTTGGCTGGTACAACCCCAAAGTTGAATACTGTTTTCAGGACTTGTTGATACAGCTATAGAGAAGAGTTTTTGTCTAATAACTTAATAACTTCATGGTTAATTTTTTTCTTTTTCATATATCAAAAAATCTATCAATAAATTTATCAAATCTATCTATCAATAATATATCAAATATCACAGAATCTTATTTATTTGAATTACAGTAAGTTTTATGTTTTAATGCCTATAAAATAACTCTTTTATAGGTAGAAACTAATTATAATAATTATTTTTTTATTCCATTTTACCTATTTATTTTAATATTGTCCTCATTTTTTAACAAATCTTCAATATCTCTTTTAAAAAAAGTAGAATTATTCCTTCCTCCTCCTCAGCCTCCTTTTGCAGACGGTTTTAAGAAAATTAAAGCAAAAAAACGAAATATAGGTTTCAGAGGCATAATATCAAAAAGAAATCATACAGCTATAATGAGTGTTAAAAATGAGTGAATATATATTTGACTCTTATTTTTGTACTCTTAATTGAAAGAGTTCGTCAAATTCTATACACTTCTTGTTTTTAAATTCATAACAAACAAACAATCAAAATTAAATTTTATAATTAAGAAAATTATTATAAAAACTAAAAAAATATGACCCAAAAATTAAACATTTTTTGAATTGTTCTAATAAATTGCAGATGATTTCTTTAGGAATTCATTTAAGTATTAAGATAAATCAGAAGTTTAGCCATGAGGAGTTGTTTAGGTAATTTCAACATTCCAATCCCTACTGATGAGTCTAGTAATGTTGAAAAGACGAAACACCTATATAATATATATAAAATTAAACATCATTATACAAAGTAACTAAACACTAAAAGCAAGTTTGTATAAAAATCAATGCACAGTTTTAATGTTAAAAGACATAAATTTTAATGCGTTCATAACCGCAAAAATATTAAAATTGCTGACATCATTTAAAAGTTAAAATATAGACAAAGATGCTGTTCTAAAACTAATAGAACAAATAACAAAATTACTTATACAACTGTAACCTAATATATTAATATTATAGAAAGGTATTTTAAGTACCATACAAATTGAGTACAACATTTCTTCAAATTGAACCCGTTAATAAAAAACCTTATATAAAAAAATGACAATCTCTAAATTGTAAATTTTGATAAATAGAATTATTTTTAATTATATAGTATAATTGCTAATATATTTACCATCTGATGTATCTTAACTTTAGTTTTTCTTGTTTTATAGGGTCTATAGCTTTATAGGGTTTTATAGATTTTTTTTTGACAATATAATAATTTTAGGGATCATTTTGACGAAGAAAACTAAAAATTATCTTTAGTTTCTAATATTCATATAAATACACTGTAAGAAAGTAATAGATACTGAAATTTTTTTCCTAAAACGTTATTGAATTTTCCCTAATTTTTACACACACTCCTCATCCTTAAAGATACCTACAATTTCAAGTTCTAAAATTAATTTTAAGAATGTTTTCACTTATGCGTGATTTTCATTTTAATTGATTCAAGAGTATATGGAAAGGAGTTAAAAGGAGTTTCAATTAATTTCAACATTTCTTCCATTTAATTGTAAATTGAATTGTAATGTAACGTAATGTTACAGAAAAAAAAAAAAAATGTAAATTCTTAAAATCAAAAATTAAATTTATATTCTAAGGTACAAAAAGTTTCATAGTATATTTTTAGAATCTGCGTTCTTTTAAAATCCTTCAAAAATACAATTTTTTTTCTTTTTTATTTTTTTTTTTGGGTTAAATAATTACAGAAGTTAATTAGTATATAATATATAGCTTTTATATATATAAGTAGTCATTTTTGATGAGTCAATAAAGAATATTTTGGGTAGAAAATTCGCTCTTCACGAATATGTAAATTTTATTGAATTTGTACTAATATAATAAACCTACACTCGCTTCGTTCTGATAATTTTTATAACAAATGATTTTATAACTTTGCCTGACTTCAATTTTTTATTTTTATTTTTGTTTCTTTTATTTTATGTTTTCTTTTTATTTCCCTCAATTCGCAGTTCAAATATTATAAAACAAAAAAAAAAAAAAAAACTCTTGACTTTTGCTTAGCCTTATACTAGAAAAGAATTAAAAACAAAAAAAAAACAGAAAAAGTAAAATGAAAATGACTAAAATTTCGGGTGCGTTCATTTCTATCTATAGATTGTCATAAGAGGCTCCCGAAAAAAAAAAAAAAATTTTAAATTAAGCTGCTGTTGTTGTTATATACCTTCAGACATTTTTAACGCACAACGGGTGGTAAACTATTTCCAAATAAAATGTTTCATTAAATTGTAGAAATATATATATATATATATATATATATATATATATACATACACATAATATATCTGTTTATATAACTATATATATTGCAATAGGAAGAATAATATAAGTAACAAAAATTAAAAATGCGTTTTCAAATATCTTAAGATACAAATATACATAAATTCATACAGAGATAGACTTAGTTGCGTGTTCAACCAACAAAAAAAAAAAGACTGATTTTTAAGTGAAAAATGTCTTCCTTCTCAATAATAAAAAAAAAAGACAAAAAAAAAAACAATAAAAAAACGGAAAAGAAAATAATTCTTGTTTTTTTTTTTATTTAAGTTTAGTTTAATTTCTATAATTCATCATGGATGCCAATCAAATTTGGAATAAATTTTTATAATTAAGTTATTATCATTCTTCGTTTTTAATTTGATTGTTTTTTTTTTTCGTTTTTTTTCTTTGTTTCGAGAGAAGCAGTAGGTTGGTATTACCTTAAATGAAATAAAATTAATTTATTATCAATCAAATTTAAGTTTTGATGAACTAATTTTAAATAAAGATTGTTATAAAGACAACGATCTGTTATTGAGATATACCTATATATATAGTAAAGGTAAAAAACAACAGGTAAAAAAATTTAAAAAAAAATATATATATTTCTTGTATATCGAAGAGTTTTCAATAAAGTGTGTTAAAAAAAAACAAAAAATCATTTAAAACAAAATTATATAGTAATTTTTAAAGGATGTTCCAAATATATACCCTTCGGTTAAAATTTATATCGATAAATCAGTAATCATTTATATATGATTATTTTCTTAATTGTATTGTTAAGAAAATATTGGAAGAAAATTGAATTTTAGCATAATAAGCTATAAAATAAAATAATATGCATACTAAAATTATATATAATCAGATTCATAATAGATTGAATAAAATTTAATAATGCCGTACTTAATCAATTAATGAAAATCGTGAAGATTCATTTAAATATCTTGATGATAAATACCTTATTCTCTTGATAATACCGTGGCCAGCTAATTATAGAAATGCAAGAAATAATTTAAAAAAAAAAAGCAGCAACTCAAAGTTTGCAGAATGAAAATTGATAGAGATTCTTTTTTTTTTTGTAAAAAGATACTAATTTAGTAGAAAATTTATAGCTGTATCTGTATGTAACAAGAGCTATTAACAAATCCTTAAGAAAATCATTTAAACTTTTTGCTGTAATTAAGAAAAAAACGCGATCAAATCAAAATTAATTTAAATGTCTTTTAAAGTGTTTTATTGGTTATCCTTTTTAGCGACCGCATACAATTATGTATAAGGTAGGTATTGTTTTCATACTAAAAATTTGTACCCGAGATTTTAGCAAATATTTTTTATTTTGTCAGATTTTATTTTTTGGCCCTTCTATAGTTAGAGTACCAAAAACTGTATACTTTTTCAATAAATTATAAACTTTATTATTTTGGTTAAGATAATCGAATTTTAGGTTTTTAAAATAATTTTTTTAAAATTATATTATGCGCATAACTAAAATGGTATTTATTTTTAGTATCACGTAAAATGTTACGCAATTTATTTTAAACGTAATAAATAAAAAAAATATGAAACGAATTGTCTAACACTTACAGCTCTAATTTTTATTTTAGAATATTTTTCATTTAAAAAAATGTTAAATGTTTTTTTTTTTTGAACTTGGCTTAGAGGCAATTTAAAATTGTTGGCTAAAAGTTGTTTTACAAATGTACGTTTCATCAAAATACATTTCTATAAAATTATATTTGACAAAAAGACAAATTGGAATTACTTTATTTTACTAAATTAACGTATATGAACAAAACAAAAAACATTTATACAGGGTGTCCCGGTCGATTTTTATTTTTAGTGTCTATTTTTTATCATAATTTTTTTGGTGTTCAGATCTCATGAATATCTCATATATTATACGCTTAACATGCAGGGGATAATTACAGAAATAATTTGGAATTTTAAAATCTATTAGTTAATAGCGTAAATTTTTGATTTATGAATGTTGTTTAACCCATGTTGTTCTTTGTACTTACTTCAAAAATAAAAAGCCTACAAACTAAAATTATAGAGGGCTATAAAAATAATTTAATAAGCTTTAAATTTCCTTTTGAATTTTTTTAATATCTTCAGTAGTTCTAATTCTGTAGATATAACACCAAAATAACATATTTGAAAAGTTATAAGTCTTTAAAGCCTCATAACTTCTTAGGGGTTCAAGATAGACCTCCTCCTCCTATATAATTAATCATTTATCATTTTGTATTTTTCTGTATCATAATATTGATATTGAAAAATCTTTAACCTGTCCACTCAAGTATTGTTCATATATAAAACGACTTTTGATGCAATATTATGTCTTTTTTTTTGATTAAGTGTACTGGCTTATGATAATTTAACTTAATAAAAAAGAAAACATTTTACAGTTAAAATATAGTTACGCATTTCAAAGTGATTACAGTTTTTATCATATTTTTGAAATATTTCTGAAATAATTTTAGTGCGAAATCGCAGAAGATTTTTAGATATACGTTTTAAAACTTTTAAATGCATATTTATGTTATTCATTTATTTATTTAACATTATCTCAAAAGGAGCTTACGAAAGCTCATACAGAGTGCATAAAATGTTTTAGGTACTTTAAATATATAAAAAAAGATCTTATATATTTAAATTAAAGTCTAAAAAAAAGTATAGTTAGTAAATTACGAATTAAAGTGCAAAAGATCAACTATAAAAACAAAAAGAAAAATATTTGTGCAAAAACAAAGGATTAATGAAAGAATATAAGAAGAAAATAATAAATATAAACTTTTAAATTTATTTTAATATATAAATAAAGTAGAAATTAGTTTATGCTTTATAGTTACTTTTTATATGTATGATGTGTTTAAAAATTTAGATTTTAATTTATGTTTTAATAAATAATATTAGTAAAATTTTTGAAAGTTACGAGCAACTGATATAAACAATGCTATTAATACGCATCACTCTGCCAATACACAGCACCTGTTGAGTTTTATGGCAAAAAATAAGAAAAAAATAATTACATTTATTTATTAAATAATTACAGAGTAAAAATAATATCTCTCTCTTTCTTTTACCCGGACACATATTTTTTTTCAAAATTTAAAATTCGCACCAAATTAATTATAAAAAGTTGAAGTGTCATGTCAATCTGATTTTTTTAGTGTTTTTTTAAAGATGAGTTCTCTATATATTATATCGACCATATATAAATATCTGCCGATATTTGTAGGGCCCTTTTGCCTTAAAGCATATGGGCCATCTCGCCACAAATATTAAATTATAATTATATTTACTATTTTGTTTACATTATATTTTATTATATTTTATATATTATTTTGGATCGGACCGGGGTTTGAACCCGAGACCTTTCGTCTGAAAGACAGGTGACTTGTGCACTGCACCAATGGTGAGATTACTTAACATTATTATACTAGAATTTGTAAATTTAATTGATTTTAAAAGGTAATTTAATAATTTTAATTAAGCAAGGGTGCTCCTTACTAGAAAAATTTTCAAGTAAGTCAGTATGCAGCACTTTATCGAAAAATAAAACATGATTTTGTTTTATTCAATTGATTGCGAAATACTCTAAAATATATTAAAAATTTTTTAAATATTCTGAATTTTAAAAAATATTTACAAATTTTTTTTCTGGATTTTTACTGATATAGAAACATTTTACTTTATTTCACTATCGCTATTTCACTATAATGATAACCAAAACTAAAAAATATAGAAAAATTCTTTAAAAATGCTCTGCTGGGATACTGGAAATATGCTGTGGCGGGCTGCGTTTCGAAAAGTGGTATTTTCTTTACATTTCAACATATCATGTTTTTAATAAATGGACATTTCAGGCTTTCTGAAAATGTACTTATGCGGGTTATGATGTTCAAATTAAAATTAGGAGGATACCACAATTTTAGTATCACATTAAGGCAGATTAAAGTAATTATATTGTGACATTGCCGAATTAAAAATTGCATCAACGGCATCCAAACTTCGTGAAGCATATGATCTACAATTAAGTTTTAGTATTATAGTGATGAACATCTGAATTCTAACTAATTTTATATATTATAAGCTTAAAGTAATTATTTTAATTAAATTTTGTGTGTAAAAATTTGATTTGAGCGTTTTAGGAAATCAACAAGCAAAAAACCATAAATAAAAATTAAAATATCAAAATTCACAAAAAATATCAACAAAAAATTTATAAATTTAAAAGTGTGCAAAGAAAAACTCTTTGTAGCATTTGTAGTATATCCTTAAGTATGCTACTTAACGGTATGGTTAAGGGTAAGAAAAATTTTGTAGCATACCCTTAAATTCTTCCTAATTATTTTTGTTTCATATTCATATTTCAACATCAAATGTGAATGTACAACAGTGGTGGATGAAAATGTAAGCGTTATTTAAGCGAAACCCTAAGCGTTATTTATTAACTGCCAATAGGATGCAATTTAATTTTTAATTATTTTATGATTTTAGTAAAATTTTAATCTTATAATACCGTTCTATAATTAAAATAAAAAAGTCTGACTTTGATTAAATGAAGTTAATAACGTTTCTACAGCATTAAAAATGAAGTTTTCCAAAGAATTGTTTCTTACATTAATAATAGGTAATGTAAAATTTCTGGATTTAAAACATCTGAAATGTAAATTGAAGGAGTAATAAAACTAATTTAAAGATAATTTCCAAATAATAAAATAATTTAATTTAATCGATCGAGTAAAATCGAGTAAAACGATTGTATCGCAAACAAAATCCTTACGAATGTGTATATTTTGTGATCAATACAAATGTATTTTATAATTAATTTATTTTTTGACTTGAAATTCTTTTTTTTGATAATTTATCCTGCAACTTGGCGGCTACTTTTTTAAGAGAGAATACACGTTTTTTGATCAGATCAAGCTTGTCAGAAAAAAAGATCTTTTTTTTTTGAAAAATATATTAGAAAGTTTTAGAGAATTAAAACAGAATTTCGAAGGTAGTATAATCGCCAGTTGTCGTCAGTGGTTATTATTTTAGTTTATTCTTCCACTTCTGGTATGTCGCCTATCTTTAAATTTAATAATAGAAAACATATCTATCTATATATAGGCTTAAATTCCACACTAGTAGGTGTTGTCTTTATGTTTAAATGTCGTAATTAAAAATTATTTTAAAGATTTTACCTTTATTTATCTTTATTTACTTTATATAATATAAATCACAAATTTTATTTCAAGTATATAGGAAGAAAGACTTATATACATTTTATAGTTTTGGAGTTATAGTCAACAAATTTTATGACATTTTAAATGGTTTTTGCAAAACAAAACACCATTTAAAATTATAAAAATAACTGTTAAATATATGTATATTTAATAACGAATTTTTTAAGAAAAAAAAAAAAATTTAAAATAATTACAGTTAAAAATAAAGAAAACTTTACATATACTAAAAAACTTTAAAGTATATTTTTGGTTGTTAAACCGTTTAAAAATAAAGCATGCATATACTAAGTTAATAACCGTTAATAATTATTAAAAAACTTTCAACTTAATTACAAAAAATTATGTATATATGCATAGGTATAGGTGCTTATAAAATTTATATAATAAATATAAAATTTAATTTAATTTAAAAATTTTTGATATAAGTTATACTTTAAATACTTTATATAAGATTTCAGAACCATTTAAAACTTTCTTCACTATAATATAGTCTTTAAAAAACAGTTTTAAAGAGTCCTTAAGTTAAAAGATTAATTTTAATTTCAATTTATATACGGAACACATATTATTGAGAACAATATTAGATATAATCAAAGATTAGGGTTTTTCTTTAAAACTGCATTTCAAAAATTTAAACAAAAATTTCCTTTTTTATTTTAAGCAGATATAAATTTTCTTTTTTTTTCTCACATCACCAAATAAATCTAACAGATGAAAAATAAAATCAAATTCTCAATAACAAAATCTATAATTAAACATTGCAACACTTTTTTTTTTAAAAATCAAAAATCTAAAAATATGTTATTTCAAATATAATTTTTGTAATTATTAATCTGAGCATTCCAATCAGTATTAATTATAAAGGAAAAACTAACTAAACTATATATTTGAAATCAGGATTACAGTTCTAACCCTGCTAATTCCATTTAAAAATAAGAAAATTCACCAAATTTTTATTTATGAATGTTTGTATAAAAATTCATCCCTTCCTGTGAAGTAAATTAAGGTATTTCTTTTTTTTACTTGTCTACTAAATAGAAAAATAATAAAAGAAACTTCTTTTTTTTTTGTTGTTTCTTCTTTTGTTTTTTTTTTTTTTTTTTTTGGATATTGAAACGACTTTACCACATAAGTGTACATTTTAAAAACATTATCTGCACAAAAGTTTATATTATACAAAAATATCATTATATAAGTATATATATATATATATGTATATATTTATATTGAATATACATATATAAAATCTCGTTAATAAATAAGAACAACAGAAGTATATCTTCAGATACAAGTATAATGGTAGTTTTCTTCCGAAAAATAAAACAAAATAAAAAAATTTCGTGACATGATAAATGTGATGAAATATTTTATATTCGAGGATTAATCTGGTTGACATTTTCTGATTTTTGCGCTTCGTTCTTCTTATCAATCAATGTCATTAGAAAATTTTTATAAAAGAGATGAAAAGAAAGAGAAAACAATATTTGGGAGAATAGGAAAAACTAGGGTTGACACGTTTTTCTTCTTTTTTTTTTTTTTTGAATGTATATATTTCTAAATGTATTAAAAAAAAAAAAAAACAAAACAAAACAAAATAAATGCAAGTAAGGAAGTTTTTATATAAAAATAATATATATATATTTTTTTTTTAATTTTTTAAACCCCTCAGATGATTGAAAATATATTATATGTATGTATATACATTTATATTATAATATATTTTTGCTATATATATGTAGTTTCATCATAAGTATAACATTCTACATAGCATAAAATTTTTTTTCAAAAGAAGTTTCATTATATATATATATATATATATATATAAAAATATATTAAATATATATAGGTATGCATAATGGTATGATACAGATATGCGTATACTTAAGATACATTTACTTCAAATTTTCTTACCAAATAATAATCGAAAAAAAAAAACAATCGCAACAAGAATGACAGCAAAAAAAAAAAAACTAAAAAGAACATTGAAGAATTACAGCTTTTTAGGATTTTCCACAAATTGATTTTATAGAAATCAGAGACATATTATTATACCAACAATGACAATTGTATATATTGGATGATATGTACATATTATTATTATTATTATATATATACCATCTTAAAATCATAATATATATACATATATATTATTCTTATATATAAAAAGTACATCATCTACAGATGGAATTAACTTTTATAATTAATTATCCTTTTAATGCATTTTATAATAATTTTCTATATATACACATATATATATATAGAAATTTTCAAAATGCGTAACACAAAATAAAAAAAAATAAAAAAATAAAATGATGAATTTGATGCAGCATACATTTTTTTTTTTTATCACAACTTGTAAAATAGAACGCTTTAAAAAAAGAAACCTATACATCATCATGTGTATCTTAAATTTTAAATGGTTTACTTAAGATATTTTCAGAAATTAAACATGGAGTTGAACGATTCATCGAAATAATTTAAGTTGTTGTTTTTTCTAATATAAATAAAATGTGGAATGTATTTATAAAGGAATTTTTAAAATTTAAAATTAAAACAAGGGAGTATGTAAAAGCAACGGTTTTTAAAGTTGCACACATTTTCTAATAGAAGAGGCCTCGGTGGCCTAGTGGGTAGGAACGTACAAAATATGGTGTAAACACCGAGGGAGTGTGGGTTAGAATCCGACACACATGGTAAGAGTTATTCCCCCTTACAACATTTACAGCCACGCCTGAACAGGAAAGGCTGTGTAAAAAAATAGTTAATAGAAAGTATTCTAGAAATATGACTACTTTTGTATTAAAATTTTTGTTAGGAGGTAAAAAAAATAATATAAAAATAACGAATTTTCGATTTTTAATTCTTAATATAGCTATGAAACAGGGAAAAATACAAAACAAATTTCTAAAGTAATTTTTTCTAACTGTCAAACATCATCGAAAGATTCTAACTAAAAACTGAAAAACGGGGGAACCAAAATCTTGCAAAATTATGTTTTTTTATAACGGTTAATTTAAATCTTGAATGCCCAAATTTTATATAATTTTATATTGGTTTTAAAACTAAAAAAAGTGCATATAAGACGTATTAGAATACAAAAATTTTAAGCACAACACAACAACATTTAAAAATAAGGCTTTTTTCAACTTTGAGAGGCTGTAATTTCGTAACAAATTTGTTTTTTTTAAAATGTGGATTAAATAAATAAGGATTTTATCAAAAAATTTAAAATAAAAATCGAGCAATTCAAAGAATATGTAAGTTAAAGTTACAAAACTCTAAAATAATGAAAGTTATAAAAAAGCTTCTCTAATCTGAATCCTAATAAAATCTTAGTCGGAAATAAGTTAGTAAAATTAATAAAATTGAATTTAAATAATTAAAAGTGGTAGTAGCAGTTTCTTTTACAACTTCATATTATTTTAAAAAGTATATAGTGTTATAAAAAAATTTAAAGGTATCATCAACATGATTAGAAAACGTCGAAAACCAAAAATTAATAAAATGTTCATGACATAAGCTTCAAAACCGCGTTAGTATTAGTATCTTTGAAAGGCCTTTTTTTTGCATTCGACTCTTATAAAAGCATAGAGCATCCACTAAATCATTTATTATTCATATTTGACTTTAAGCTTTAATCAAGCTTTAATTTCTGAAATCATTAGTTTTAACAAGCTGTTTAGCCGTTTTGTACGCTCTAACTTATTATTAACTCTTTTCTACTTATTGTTAGTCTTTTTCTTTTTATTGCTATAATAAAATAATTAATTACAAAATTATAAAGGCGTTCTTCCATTAAATTGGAGCAGAAAGAAATTGTTGTAAAATGAAACTATGGATATCTTTTTGAAAGTACAAAAAAAGTATAGGAACTTTCAATGGGTATACCTTAAATGAGTCCACAACTATTCAAGTTAAGTATTTTGAACTTTTTAGCCATTTTGTGGAAATCTGGTCGAGTTAGGTTATCAAAAGTTCACCCGTTCAGAGAGTTTTTCAAGATTTCTAAGAATCGTTCAAGAGTTCTAAGAGTATTTAAGAATATACAAAGCAAAAATATTCGCATATCGTTTATTTGGTTGTCAATTCAAGATTCAAGTCGATTATGGGTACACATCTTAGAGAAGGATTATTTTAATTCAAAATTCAATGTGAAAATTATATTTTGTCAATAAATCTATGCAAAATAGTCTTCAGGTCAACCGTTTCAATAAGAGTCACGTTACACTCTGTTAATATGATATTAAAAAATTGTTCCTCTTTTTGTTGTCCAGAAATCCAGAAATCACTATCTCTGATATCTCTAAACTATTCAAAATAGTTTGATAACTTAAAAATAAACGTTAATTTAATTTTAAAAATTTATTCTATTATTCTAATAATATAATTCTATAAATTCCCTTGATTTATAATAGCTATAGTCCTTCATTAATTAATAACTGTAACTAAAGTTACATATAATTTACACAAGATACCGTAAATAAGAAATTTGATCTTTTTAAGTCTTTTTGCGCCAAAAAAAAAAACAAAACGTCTATAGAGTAAAATTTTAATTGATTGGCTATTGGGGGCTAGAGGAGGCAGTTAAGGGATATTAACTTCCGTTTGTGGTATAATATGGTTAATGAATGTAGATGAGAAATGGAACGAGCTCGAGTACTCAATGGGTGTGTGAAACTTTATCCCACTAAACACTGTTCATCTTTTATAACAAAACAATAATTTATATATTTTTTATACCCTACACATTAAGTATAGGGTATATTAACTTTGGTATGGTGTTTGTAACCACCAAAAGGAAGCGAGTTAGGTATAGACATGTATATATATTCTGAATCAGGATCACCGCCTGAGTCGATTTAGCGATGTCCGTCCGTCCGTCCGTCCGTACGCACGATAACTTAAAAAAGAATGATGCTATCTTGATGAAATTTATACTGTAGGTTAACAATGACTAAGGTAATGCGGGGATTGTAAATGGGCGAAATCAGACCATGCGTTTGAGTACCTCCCATACAACTCCCAAAACCTAATACGCATATTTTCGAAATTAATAAAGATAGAAACTTAAAATTTTGTACGACGGTGTGTTTTTCTGAATCGCTGATATCCCCAAAATTTGAGATGAATTGGAGTGGTTGTTCGGGTATCTCCCATACAAATCCCAAAACCGAACATGCATATCTTCGAAATTAATAAAGACAGAAACTTC
Organism: Poecilobothrus nobilitatus; assembly: GCA_947095535.1. Classification (NCBI taxonomy): domain Eukaryota; kingdom Metazoa; phylum Arthropoda; class Insecta; order Diptera; family Dolichopodidae; genus Poecilobothrus; species Poecilobothrus nobilitatus. The sequence continues at coordinate 200,711,339 of OX352773.1, read as the reverse complement.
AAATTTGGTACTAGGGTGTTGTTTCCTGAATCCCTAATTTCTCCAAAATTTGAGATGAATTGGAGGAGCTGTTCGGGTACCTCCCATACAACTCCCAAAATCGAACATGCATATCTTCGAAATTAATAAAGATAGGAACTTCAAATTTGATACGAGCGTGCTGTTTCCTAAATCCCTGATTTGCCTAAAATTTGAGATGAATTGGAGTGGTTGTTCGGGTACCTCCCATACAACTCCCAAAACCGAACTAGCATATCTTCGAAATTAATAAAGACAGAAACTTCAAATTTAGTACAAGGGTAATAAATATATAAACTTGAAATTTGATATAAGAATGTTCTACTCTGTTGATGTCTCTAAAATTTGAGATGAATTGGGGTGGTGGTCCGCGTGCCTTCACACACTTCCCAAGACCTAACAATCATATTTTCGAATTTAATAAAGATAGAAACCTGCAATTTTGTACAAAGGTTGTAAAAGCATTAATTTTTTTTAGCTTGTATTAAATACCTAACTAAAATAACTTATGGGCTTTTAATTTAATTTGAATTTTTTAGGTGTAGGGTATAAATAAGTCGGTTGCATCGACTTACTGTTATTTTTACTTGTTTTTATTACGGACTAATGTACTTGGTCAAGATAATTAAATTGTTTGATCTTTTTAATTTTATATTTATAGATTTCTGCTTGTTATTAATTCCATATTCATTTGCCATTAATAAAATTTTTTTTTATTTCCATTTGTTTATACTTGATGCATTTTACTATATATATATATTTTGATTTTCATTGACCCAATTCATTTTTATTTACTTCAATTCTATATATTTTCCATTTTATATAATAATAAATTATCTTAGAACTTCATATATTATATTCAGTATTTTTATGACAATAAATTTTAAATTATTTTACAAATAGTTCAACAGTCCAATTCATTAGAATATAATAAAATAAACTATAAAAAAAAAATACCAACTACCATCATTTTTAACTACACCTATAATATAATATTATAACAATGAATTTTCTTTACATTTCTTTCACTTTCATTCTTTTCTTTTCCATTTCTTGACCTTAACTTCTTCATTGTAAATTGAACCTTTTACCTTAGTACTGTAATTGTTAAGTGTTGCAATTTATAGAGTTGTTGTTTTATTAAATTGCATGTCATAAAGTCAAATTAGTTATATATATATGTATATTAAATTATTTGTTAGTCGTACTTATATATATAGGGGTGGTAAGTTTAGTATATAATATAATAAATTTTAAAATGTTTACTTTTACTACTCGTATATTTATTTGTTTAATTTTTTATATTGTTTGTTTTATTTTACTGGTTTTGTTTATGGGAACTATTAAATCATTTTGTTGTGTTTTTTTTTTATTTTTTTTTATTTTATAGCATTTTAAATGTTTTCTAACCTTCAGTGCTTGTAAAAATGATCAGGTAAGTAAATTTTGTTTTTAAATCAATGCATTACATTAATTACCATAATATTAGTGCGCATTAACAAAAATGATCTTATATTTAAAATATTAAAGAAATACGAACTCTAAAATGTTATATGGGACTGAGTATACAGTATATATACAGTGACTTACTAAATACGGTGAATTTTTTGAAAATATTGAAAAAAAAAATCAATAAAGTACTTATAAAGAAGAATATTTTAAGTTTTTTAACAATATTTAAAAAATTTAGTGCATATTTTAGTATTTAGATAGGAAACATCGAATGTGTATAGATTTTCCATATTATCGTAATGCCCTATTTTAAGTTCCCAAGACAAAGGAAAATATTTTACAAATGAACCAAATTCTTTTGTTTTCAGAAAGTTCATTACATTTCTATTCAAAATGATTCTATATTAATTATTATCAGCAGAGTATCTATAAGATAAAGCAAAAATTTTTGAAAATTAATAAATAAAATAAACTTTGTTAAAGCTGTTTCCTAAAATAATCACATTTTTCATAAAAGAACCAACTGAAAATTTCCAAAAATATAAATCCTATAGGTATATTTAATCGTTTTTAAAAATAGCGCAATAAATACATATGTTTATATTTTACTAACTGGTCAGAGATGGTTTTTTTCTTTTGCTTTTCTTATTTTCGTTAATTTTTTTTTCAAATTTTTAGTATCTAAATAGAAAATAAATTATAATTAACCTATGTGCATTATGTATAAATGATAGTAAGGTTTGTGTAACAATATTAAAAAGTGTTTTTGCTATGTACTTTTAATAGATGTCGTTTTAAATAGCATATTGAAGACCTTAAAATAATACAATTTATTTGACATACAAAGCAAATTTGTCGTGTGAATGTTAAAACATTTTGGCCTCTTATATTTGTCAGATAAAACAGTAGCCTCAATCATATTGTTCATTAGTTTTTCAACTGGTTTAATTGCATAACCGTGGTTGACTAATATTACGGAGAAAAAAGATGATCAAGATATGTCTCCTAAAAATCAAGTGAATTTAAAAATTCAACTAGATAATTTTTAATTTTGCCAGCATCTATAAACCAGTCTTCTTATATAAACAGTGTTTTATGTATAGAGAATTTTGAAAATTATAAAATAATCAATACTAAGGTTAATCGATAAAAATTTACTTGATGATGATAAGTTGAAAAAAATTTACAATGAGTTGTAAAAAAAAATAAAATTTTTACTGTGCCGCAAATAAAAAAAATTTTGCCATTCAAAATGTTGACTGAGTTATTCAATTTTGTTAACAATTTAGATAATCTGTTTTAAAATGAACAGTATATTAAAAAAGTGTTTTCCATTGCTGTTGGCAATTTAATTGCAATTGGAAATGGTTGTGTTGTTTCCAATTGTAATTGCAATTAAAGATACAGCTTAGAGATTATAACTGAAATAAAAAGTTGTATGCGATAGCATATATCATAATTTATAATGTCTTATGTCAAAATTTTACCTATAACTCCTATGGTCACACTTTATTCACCATATTTATGTCAAAATTTACCACCACACTTTATGTGAAAATTTTACTTCGGTACCTTCAAAATTTTACTTTTCTAATGAAAAAGTTTCGATTAGCACTTTAGTTATGATTTTCTAAAAATAACGTTTAAATTGAATAAAATGTTTTAAAACAAATAGTTTCGAAATTATTTTCAACGATCATAACATTACGAATTGTGTATTTTACTAAGTAATAAAGTTTTTGTTTAATTTTAAAATATTAGAATATATCTTTTTGAATCTAAGACCGGTAACATTGATTGAAGTTAATTTCTGAATCTTTTATTCAGTTTGAAATAAAAGGAAGCTTTTAATAACATGGTATCCTTTTCGGCCATAAAAAAAAAGACTAAAATAATTAAAAAATTTTTTTTTTTTACTAGATATAATTAACATTTATATTAAACTTAAATTTTTCAAATAAAAAAAATCGGGGTAAATTACTGTGAAAAAAATTTGAAATTTTTTTTTTAAATCGAAAAATCTTTTTTTTTAATCCTGAAAAGATAATATTCATTTATACGTACAAGCGGAAATAAAATACTATTTAAAATTCAACGCTTCACTTTAAAATAGATAGAATTAAATCAAGATTAATTGATTCTTCTACGAAGAAATATTGTAATGTCTCAATTCAAGAAGTTACCGGGACAAATTTATTTAACGCATGTGTCAATTGCTGCTCTTCTAAATAAGAACAGCTGTTTTAATTTAGAAAATAAATTTTTTTTATCGTTTATATATGGGTTTAGAAAAGAAAAATTCTCAAGTAGTTGATTAATGCTTTTTTTTTCGTTTGTTTAAGGATTACAATTTTTAAAACATGGATTTTTAATTGCATGTAAAGTAATATTTAATTACTTTTTAAGATTAGAAAAGCAGTATGAACGCGCTTTAGGTATTATATATATGTATACGTAGGATTTCTTGAATATTTTAAACTTAATTTTTTATTCCCTATTATATTATTAAATAAGAACATTTTAGTATTTGTTAAACTTGTAAATCCTTTGTATGTTTCTAAATTAAGAAAATTGATTTTTTCGTGCAAACTTACTAAAATTTCTTAAATAAAAAATAATCTTCTATAATAATAATATAATCAGATCACAAAATGTGCCCCTTAAGTTATGCAATTTTTTATGATTATTTCAAAAATAAATTTTATATAGTTTCTATAGGTATTTGATGTTCGAGTGGTTAAGCACGTGACAAAAAAGTAAAGCACAATACGAATACGAATAGTTAAATTAAGAAAGAAATATCATGAACTCATTATTGCAAAGAAAAGTTTAATTTAATCTATATTGAACTTTGTTTTTATATATACCATTACATCTTATATGTTATATGATTAAGTTCGGTTTACAAACAATATTCAAAAAGCAATAATTTTCCTTTTGTCTTCCTACACTCTAAAAATTGTTAGTAATATTTCTTTCTTCAATAATTGTTGTACCAGACGTTTCATGTTATTTAATCTAATTGCTAAATTTTACTACATTAATATTATAGTGATGACTAAAATAAGCTAAGTTAAATTAAATAATTGCTTAATTTTAAACATATTTTTGATTAATTTAAAATATTTGTTTAAAATTAAGCAAATTTTTAAATATAATTTAAAAACATTTTTAGAAATTAAACAAAATTTTAAACAAAATTTAAAAATGCTGAGAAACATAACTTTAATTTTCTTTAATGCCAAAATACCTCAAACTAAAATTTAATAGCAATTGTTAATGATTCAGTTAAAAATTACAATTTACATAATTATGAGGTATATATAATTTAATATACATATGTATATAATTAATATAAATAACAAAATTAAAGTAAAACTGTAATTTTTGTTTTATAAGTAAGTAAGGTTTAGGTTATGCTGGGTTAGGCAAGGATTAAGGAAATGCTGGATTCCAAAAGGTTGTTGTGTCCCGAATTGAAGTTATTTTGGCTATTTTAATTATATATTTGAATATTTAATTTCGCCTAATAGATAACTTAATAAAATTTCATAAAAATTTTACAAAAAATAATTTACTTTAAAATGGACCAACTCTTTTATATTTTTTTGTATGAGACCTATATGTATATTTTATTTAGATTTCAACAAAAATTAGTTAAAATTAAAATTTTGTTGATGGATTTTCAGCATATTAAATCTTGTTTAAATTTCAGCAATATTATTACTCAAAATTTAACATTATGTTATGTTAAATTTTAACAAAACTTTTTAGAGTATACGCATATATACGTTTTAACTTAAAATATTTGCTTTTAACACTAATTAAACAGTTTTAGGAGATATTTAATGGCAGAATATATTGTATTTGATCTTAAGGGATATTTCATAACTTTTTCAGAAATATTATAATTCTTATAGAAATTTGACGAACCTTTAAAGAAAATGCTGGATTAGAGGAAAGAGGGGAAGGAAAAAAAAAATATAAAATAAACATGTGACAACCATCCGTTGTTAGTTTTTTTTAAAATATTCATATCATATTAAAATGCTGATTTTTTCTTTTTAATTTGCTAATAAAATGGTAAGACATCACAAGAATATAATAATTATCTGTCAATAAAATGTTAAAAAAATTTAAAAAACACCATGCGCACTTCAAAAAAGTTTTCTTCAAGTTTAAACAATAAGTTGAAGTAATAAAAATTAATATTTACTTATTTTTATTATAATTATCATTATTTTATTTGTTTAAAAAAATTTTATTTGTTTATCCATTAACTATTTTCAGTTATTATAACTTACCTCTATTAACAAAACCTACAATAATAATAAAAACCCTTAAAATATTTACTAAATAAAATACCCAAAAAATTTTCAACACTAAAATGTATATATATTATATATATACAATTTGATTTCCGTGAAACGATTGATATTCAATCATCTTTTTAAGAAATGTAGAAATACATTTTTCTTTTTATTATTCTTAAAAATTCAAATTATGAGATCTATTTATCAGAACACCCTTCTATAATGTCTTTCAGTTACAGGAAAAATAACCTGCAGGTTTCTCAAAAAAAAAAAAAAAACAAAAAATAATAATTTCAATCAACATAAACCCTTTTGTTTAAAATAATTCTATGATATGCCAATGAACGTAAACAAAATGAAGAGGGAATAAGAGTATCATCAACACCTTTATGACGAACAGTTTCTTAAAATTTTTTGAAAATATTAAATGAAAAGAATAAAAATTTTTTTTTCATTAATCATTTTCTTAAAAAGTGATAAGCGTATCTAACGATCAAATAAACTTTAAATTCAATTTTTATTTTTTTTTTATTTTTCAATTATATTTTTTTCCATAAAATTTTCTTTCAATATATGAATAAAATTTTATTCAAAATAATTATTTTTATTTATTTTTTTTGTTTTTTGTTGTTTTTTTGGTTTTTTGTTTTATTATTTAATTATTATAAACTTTTGTATAAATTTAACGCTTCATGGAATATATATATATATATATATATATATATATATGTATATCCTTTCTTTATAATATATTTCTATATCTAGCTGATTATTTATATCTATGAATACATATATATATAATATATGTATCTTTAAATGTATCTTTGCATATATTAGATAAAACCAACTGATGTATAAATAATTACCCTGGATATTCAAAATAATTTTTAGAATTGTTATTTAAGAATAAGTTTTTGGAAAATTATTATTTTGTTTGTATATATACTGTAGAGTATAGGTAAATTAAAGATGGTGGTGTATTGTTCTTACTTTTAACCAAAATTTAAAAAAAGGATCAATGTTTATTGAAATATACGTATATATAATATGTATATGGTTGTAGTTCTGAAAAGTGAACTTAATTTAGTTAAATAAAAAACTATATTTCTTTTATAAAATAATACAATGGTGTTTATATTAGCCATTTTTGAAACATCAAATAATATCTAATATTTAAATGAAAGTCTTGTTTTGGAAATTTATAAAAAAAATACGATTTACTTACTTAAAAAAAAATACCGTTAGTATAATAGCAGTTCCAAAAAAATTTTTTTGATTGTTTTACACAATGATATTTGATTGAAATTATATTTAAATGCTTGTATAAATTCGTTTTAAATCTGATAATATAAAATATAATGTATTGTGTCGTTTAAATGACATTTAATACCATATATGAGATCTCGATAGTCTAGTGAGTGTGAGTTCTCACTCCCACATACGTTGTAAGAATAAGTCAACCTTACGACATGTACAGCTGAAATTTCTTTCTCAAATTTATGTAGCAGCAGAATAGCCTAAAAAAATGTCATATTTACGGTTTTGGCGTAATGTTGACATTTATAGAGTGTATACTTATTGTTTTTGGAAATTACATAGATGGTTAAGGTATCTAAATTTATATAATTTATGTAATCAAATGTTTTTTCAATCTAATTTCCCAAAAAAAAAATAATATTTCTAAAAATCTAAGAATTAACAACAAATGAAATGAAAATTTATTAATATTGACGTTTAAATTAAATTCATTATTAGACTCCATTCTCATTCTCACGTTATTTAAAGTGCACCATGGTACAAGTATGTATACCTATAGATTTAGATTTTATTGATTTAGAAAAAAATTTTTTTTTTTCAATTTTAATATAATATATAAATTTAGACAAAATCCCTAAGAGATGATATCAAAAGATTTTTAGATTATAAAAGAGCTGTTACAAGGAATTTTTTTTTGAATCGTCTTAGATTGTATGAATAATTTAGTTTTAGTCTCATTACCCGTTCTTTGTAGTAAACATATTATCATTCATTTTTACTTATATATAATATACCGTTATAGAGCATATTTAAGGCATATTTTTGTTTTATATTCCAGACATATCATATTCTTATTCAAAAACCATAATAAGACTAAAATATTACTGAAAAAAAAACGTTTAAAATCGTTTTGAGTCACTATTCAGAAGTATTTCCTACATATATTCATATATATGTATATGTATATTAAGTATGCCTGAACAGGTATTAATTTTCATAAAACATATTCATATAAGTGAAGTGAGGTGAGTAAATGTTTTGCTAACATTTCGTTTCAAATATTCTATCATTAATTTTAAATATATGTAAGTATACGCATAGGTGTTTTTTTTTTTTTTTTGTTATATTTTTGTTTTTGTTTTTTGGAATGTTATTAACGACATTTGTTTTTCAATTATGCCTTTTGTTTGGTCAAAATAATATTATTACTAAGTAACCGAGCAAATAAACAAACAAAACTAATCTTTATTTGTAAGTATATATAAGTAATTTTCGAAGAGGAGAGGTGCATTATGTACACTAAATTTCATATTGAATTAAAATTGCATTAATCACCTTAATTATTAATTGCTTGAACATGATTATTTTGACACAAGACAATAAAAATAAAACATAAAAAATAACAAAAACAAAAACAAAAAAAACAAAAAACAACAAATGTTTCTTATAGTTATACTTTACTTGAATGATTAATGATTCTTTAGATTTTGTTCTGTTTTTAAAAACTTTACATTAATTTTCGCTACAAAATAATAAAAACAAAAAAAAAAAAAACAAAAAACAAAAAAATAATAAATAAAAAATTAAAAGAAATTATCTTAAGAATTCTTTTTGTTTATAAAAACTCAGTATTGATTTTGAATTAAATATAAATCTAAAGATTTTTTTTGTTTTATATGCATTAGCAGGATATTTTTTATTTATTTTTTGTATTTTTGTTTTTTTTTTTAAATTTTTGATTATTTTAGATATTAAAACTTGCTAATATTTTGTTAGATTTAAGTTTTTGTTTTATTTATAAAAAATATTTAATAAGTAAAAGTGATAATATTTTCGTATATGCGAAGATTACAGACGTGCCGTGAAATATTGTAATAATGTAGTAATATAGTAATGAAATATTGTAATGAACTACAGTTTTTGTATCAACGAATGGTAATCAACGTAAAAAGAGATCTATTTCGGAGGTGAGCAATATGACAATCTTGTAATATAGAAAATCTTGTCAAAATTCATGAAAAAGCAATTAAGTTAAAAAATTCATAGTGTTTAAACCATAATTTACACATCTTACTTTTAAAAACTTTTCTAAGTAGGTGTCTAGATTCTAGTTGCCTAAAAATATCAAAATTGTCAATTTTAGACCCCTTCCGACTCTTGAAACGGAATTGAAGCTACAAAAATTTAATTTGAAATATTTCTTATGTTTATTTTTAAAAATCTTACAAAAATGCAAGTTTATCCCATTAATCGTTTAAAAGATAGATAAAAAGTGAATGAATGATAGAATAAAATGAAGTGATAGAACAAAATTTATAATTTTATAATTTCGTTTAGTAATTTTTTACTTTCTGATGTTCCACAAATTGTAAAATAACCAAAAATTTGGAATTATTATAACCAAACCCTTTTAATAGAGCTAATTTATGTTCTGCTTTCTGGATTTTGTTTTTTGATAGCTATATAGTTCAAAATTAGAATATTTGGTAAAGAACTAATAAAAATTATCGTTTATATCACAAGAATTTTTAAAAAACCCCTAATGAATGTTTACATTTTTTGTAAACTTAACAACACTGTGTCATTACATATTATGATATGTAATAAGTCTCAATTCTTAAATATGACACAATTAATAAACAAGGTTACAACTTATAGGAAGGTTTAAATTAAAATATTTAATTAAAATATCATTTTTTAAATACATAAAAAACACAAAAAAATAAAAGGTTTAATTTAAAATTTCAAGATTACGTTGAATATAATAATATAATGTAACAATCTTTAAACCCATACCTGAATTAAAAGAGTTGGAGGAACCCTTTAGCAATCTAATAACATAACAATTTTTAAACACTTTTATATTATAATCTTCAACCTTAAATCATTATTATGTTGATTTAATCAAATTGTGTGTTAACTTTAAAACTTGCCACTGAATTAAAAAACTTGTCTTCAGTCATCTTAAGAAAGTGGGAGGTTGTTTTTTTTTTTAATAAAAATCTTAAATCTGATAATTTTTTTTTTTGATTTTTCTTTTATTAAAATTTAAACTTTAAACAAAAAAAAAAAAAAAAAATAAGAAATAAAAAGCAGTATAAAATTTTCTGTACAATATATAGATATTTTCTCAATGGGATAAAAAAAATTTGTAAACTTTTTGAATAAAGATATTTTTTTGTTTGTATATGCATAGATACGTAAATTTGTTTGAATAATTTTATTAAAAAGTCCTTCGAGCATTTGATGGTATTCTTCTATATAAATTACTTTATTTTATACGTATAAATATATATATATATATATATATCCACATAAAAGTAACATTAAATGAATATTACATTTTTAAATAAACGAAAAAAAAAACAATAAAAAATAAAAAAAAAAAACCAAAAAAACTTTTTAACCATAAAATTCGTTTCAAATTCTCCAGATAATCATCTGGTTTTAATTGTTTTATTTGTATCATCAGGATTTTCAACGACTGTAACGAGACATGAAAAGTTATCAATCAAAAATGATGTAAAAAGTTTTTACTTTTTTAAGTATTTATAGTTAAATAAAATTAGTTGTTATTCCCGGAAAAATTTTTTTATTATTTAATTAATAATAATTTATTTTCTTTTCAAGATTTTTAGACCCTGTACCATTCAATTTATCAAAAATATGCGGTAACATCAGATTAACTATGATCAGCTCTAACAATGATTTTTTTGTTTTTAAATACGGTATGATATGACTTTATATATAAGTAATGTAAAATGGCTATCAAATATTTTTATCAATTAATCATTAAAATAAAAGTTATTTTAAACAAATTATATACAAGTTTTTCTTCTAATAAGTTAAAGTTTGAGGCTTTATTTCTTAAAATCAAATAATATTAATAATATTATTTAATTTTTTTTTTAATTGTAACAATAATTAAATTAGTAAATTTAGAATATTAAAGAAGTTTTAATGGAATACAATGGAAAATACTTTAATATTTAAGAAAAAATGGTCATATATCCTTATATCTTAAGTACAATTACATCCCCGTTTGTTTCAATTATTTTCTTGTCCTTACAAGTAAAACAATTCATTGTCCTCTGAATGTTGTTATGAGGTACAAAAAAAAAAAACATTTTAAATTTTTAAACTTTTCAGAAACAATATTTAAAAATCAATATAATATTTTTTCAAAAAATCTGACTTCATTTCTGTTGTTGCCACTTTTGCATACGATACTGGCATCAAGATAATGGCATCAAGTATAAACCCGGTACACGCTTCAGAACAATTACAAGTCAGCTTAAACAAAATAGAAAAGTGGTTAAAGAAATAGAGGATAAAAGCAAACATGATAAAATCCATGTGCATTTAACTTTTACAACAAGAAAGGAATCATGTCCATCTGTACACCTTAATAATAGATTTTCGCCGCAACAAGAATACGTGAAGTATTTGGGTTTACATCTAGATCGTCGTTTAACGTGGCGAAACCATGTAATGAACAAAAATAAGCAACTGAGAATTAAGTACAACACAATGTACTGGCTTATGGGGCGAAAATTGCAGTTGATTCTAGAAAAAAAAAAACTTCTATATGCAAAATGATAATTAAACCCATCTGGGCATATGGTATAGAGCTGTGGTGCAAAGCTAGAATATCAAATATAGAGATACTCGAAAATATTGAGCAGAAAATATCAGGAAAGATTAAGTCACCACCCGAATCAAATAGCAAGTGATCTATTAAATCACAACTGCAAAAGACGACTTAAGCACTGCTTTTCAGCCGAATTCGCAAACAGGAATGAATTGCTTGGACTCATTCTTTATAAGCAATTAAACTAAATAGTTCCTAAATATTACTAGATATCTAATGTATATTAATTTAGTTAGTTGTAATAATAGTTGCACTGCATTTAATACATTTCTCTGCCATATAAATGTGGACAGAAAATTACAAAACCTTTTCTGTTCAGGCGTGGCTGTAAATGTCGTAAGCACGAATAACTCTTACGACGTGTGTGGGATTCGAACCCACACTCCCTCGGTGCTTACAGCGTATTTTATACGCTCTTACCCACTAGACCACCGAGGCCCCCAAATTTTTATATTTTATTGAGTATATAGGTAAGCTTTTTTCCAATATCAAGAATGAATCCTCATAATATGTATAGATGACTTGTAACTTCATCAATTGATTATACAAGATGTCACAGAGATGACACCTTGAAGAGTTTTTTAAATTACCTATAAGAAAAAAATTAGAGATTTTGTTTTATTTGTATTAATTTTAAAGAAAAATACTTAAAAAACGAAAAAAAAAAATATAAAAGCAAACATTTCTTAATTTCTCACTGAAAATCCGATTTGCATTGCAAAATACCCCTTTTCCTTTAAAAATCTGGATTTAGGTTAATTGTCGGTCCATAAAACTCATCTTGGTCCTTTCCGGAAGTTAAAAATAATCAATAATCAATCACCAATCAATAGAGCAGCCCCGATTTAGTTAATAAAATGTTTTATATATTTTAAAATATCGACTTCTTCGCTGTTTAAAAAACGATACATATGCTCTGGGTCATTCAGTATAAAAGAGGCATGTTTTAATACGTTTAAGGCATTCATAAGTATTCCAATTTATCCAAAAGAAAATGTTGTAGTGAGTGACACAATTAGTAAAGAAAAATTTGTTTCGATCTATAATATATATTTTTTAACCTAATAATCTTTAAAGATAACATAGACTTTTCTACCACTAAAACTTACAAGCAATTCATCAACCTAAACTAGATCTGAAAAATTTTAATTCCTATATACTGTACTGAAAACATAAACGTTAATAATTTCAAGTTCTGGTTTTCAAAATAAAATTCTACGAGTATATTTGTTTTACCCGTCTATCTTATACTTTCAAAACCTTCCTTTCTTTAAAATCACCTAATCTATAATTTTTAAAAGAAGTTTAAATTAAAATGAGCCCTTTTTAAAAATAAAAAATAAAATTAAATTAAACGTATATTTTAATTAAGATAAATATTTTTTTTTAATAATAATTTCATTAAAACAACATTGTTTTATACCATATAACCTCTCGACATATTAAATTACCTATTAAGAAATATTTTATCATGCCCATAGGTGGTATTCAAAAATTAAGGAAAATAAAGAAAAACAAACCTAATATCAAACTTTGATGTTTTAATTTTTGTTTTTTTCTTTTCTAAAATTTAATTTTATCTAAATTTAAAACTATCTGGAAAATTATTTTATCATAATTTTAAATTAAAATAAAATATTCAGTATCTAGAAGACAGGATTTTTAAGTCTCTAAAACTATCAAAGACAAAAAAAAAAAAAAAATATAATAAGGGATCGTTTCTAATGTTCTAAAAGACAATAATATGATGATTTTACATTTTTTTTGTTTTTTTTTTGTTTTTTTTTTTCCATATTTCTCATAAAGATGGTTGTCATCTGCAAATCCATCAAATATTTAAAAAAAAAAAAAGAAAGACAAAACAAGAACAAGAAAGAATTAAATAATCGTCCTAAAATCAAATATATATGGTAAGCTGCGCCTTATTTTCCGGAAATTCTATCTTTTATAATACATATATATAATATATTTTTTTTTTTCATTTTTATAATGCATTATATTGCAATTTAAGTATGTTGCTAGTTAGGCTTAGATTTTGTTTTTATTTTGTTTTATATCCCTACACATCTAAAAAATAAAAATATTTGAAAAAATTCCAGAAATAAACAAAAAAAAAAAAACCAATTTTATTTGTACATCAAACTGACAGTTTTGCTCGAATAAAACAAAAACAAAAAAAAAAAGGGAAAATACTGAAATGATAATTTTTCAAAATGTAAGGATATATTAACTTTTTTTTTTTTTTTGGTTTTGAGACTCTTTATACTATAGCTCAGCTATTTAATATGTATATATGTATACTGTGTATATAAAAATCCTAACACCATAAAAGCAAAAAACAGAAAATAAATACAAATTTACAATAAAATGCCACACAATTCTGTTACAATTCTCCATTTTCTACGCCATAGTTGCGTACGTCATAGATTAATGATACCAATCCATCAAAATCAGTCAGTGGACATAAAAAATATTTTTGTGAAAAAAGGGAAACATTACCCATTTTTTATTTTTTTTTTTTTGTTTTTCTCTCTTACTCGATTTTTTTTTTTGTTTTCGTTTTTTTCTCTTTTGAGATAATAAAAGGTCCTGAATGTATCAGTCAATGTCGTTTCTTTAATTTTACTATAGTGGTGTTAGTTCATTGGCTTTTTTTGTTCTTTTGTTTTTCTTTTTATTTTTTGTTTTTTGTTTTTGTTTTTGGCTTGTATATGAGAACACAATATTTGAATTTGGTGCGTTCAGTGCGAAGAAAAAAAAAAAAAACTAAAAAGATATTAGAATGAAAAAGAGGAAAAGAGGAAAGAGCAAATAAAAAAAAAATTTCAAAGCAAAAAATGAAAAAAAAAATTGAAAAAGGGCTGCTAAAATTTTATTCATTTTTTGCCCTTTAATTTTTTTTTTTTTTTATATTGTTTTGAAAAAGAAAAATTCTTTTGTAAATTTTTTTTTTTTTTTCTTATTTGTCTTTTTTATTTTGTTTTTTTTTTTTTTTGTGAAGAAGAAAAAATGAGTGAAAAAGATGGAAAAAAAAAAACAAAATCATCGTAGAGTGATGTGAAATCAAATTTAAGAGTTTTTTTTTTTTTTTTTTGTTTTTGAATATGAATTTTCATTATATGTTCAGAATATAAATGAAATCAATCCTCTAAAGAATAAAAGATAGGATTTTTGTTAGAAAGAAAGATGGAGCAGCAGTTAACAAAAAAAAAATAAAAACTTTTCTCTAATAAAATTTGGTTTTTTTTATTTTTTAACAAATTTTTTTTCTTTTTTCTCATTATAAAAAGGAAAATTTATAAAAAAAAAAATATATATAAAGAATTTTTCCAAAAAGTAATGATTTCAGGCGGAATTTTAATTAGTTGAAATAACATTTTGTTTTTATTTTTATTTTGAATGAGGGCTAAGAATTTCAAGAATTTTGTATGGGGTGTTAAAATTTTATTTATTTGTTTGTTTTTATTTATAATTATTTGTTTATATTATGAAAGTTTAAAAGAAGTAAATATTAAAACAAAATATTTATAATTTCTTTCATGTCATTTTTAAAAGAAAATATTTATTTTGTCTATATTTTTTAATTTAATGAAAATTACTTTTATTATTGTAATTTTTTGGTCAATGCAATTTATTTTGAGATAATTTTTTTGTAGTTAATAATTTAAATGTTATTGTGACATCGAAAAAAAAGGTCGTATATAATGGTTTCAAGAAATATTAATTCTTTCTCGAAATATTTGACCTTTTAAAACTTGCTAAACTGTTTTTACTTTATCTTATGTCTGATGAACTGACTTACTGTCTCTTGATTATATTTAGACTTTCTGTATATTTTACTTATACGAGCACTTTGACTATACCTTATACTTTTATTTGGAATATTCATGCCAGAAATACCTATTGGACACCAAAAAAAATTTACAAAACTAATGTTCGATACATTTAAACGTGATATGGCTAGAATTAATGACTAGTGATTTGTATGATCATAGTTAAGTTTTATAGTTCTTTACGCTATTTTTGATTATTTACATTTGCTCTTATTAGTTCTAAAATGTCCATATGTGCCCCTATCACTCTTCTTTCAATATTATGCTTATTATTTAAATTTTTTAAAATTTTTAAAATAAAAACTTTGACAGGAACAAATACTTAAATACTTACTGGATGAGGTTGGCATTTGCTTAAAATTATAGCTCTAATATAAGACTGAAAATATGATTCCAAATATGACTCAAAAAGGATAGTTACTCTAGAACTATCCTAAATTTTATTCACAACCCAATTAAACACATTACGGAATCATTAAAAGGCTCAATTTTATAATACTAGCTTTTTAAGTTTTTAAGTTTATTAAGATGATGAACAAATGGTCAGATCTAGCTTAATTTTTGACTAATTTTTCGACGATAATCTATAATCCATATACTTCAGTTTATATCTAGTTCTATGCCTTACAAACCAAGAAGCAGTGGTAATATATTCGTGGCTATCGTTCGTTCGGATATATAAATAGTATCATGGAGAAAGAATAAAGATTAAAATTAGAAAATATTTTATTGAAATTTCAATTAGTTTACAAAAGCGTTTTGCACATTTTAAAATATACTTAATACTATAATTTTTGTATTAAATTTTTGTACTGTAAATTTTTAATTTTTGACACCTTAGATTAAATTAAAAAAATTGTTTTAAATTAGTTTTACTCCATCAATTAAGTACTTGGTAAATATGAGAGATTCAAAAATAAAATTCATATTTGAATATAACGATTCAAACAATAAATTGTAAAAATTATATACCTTTATTTCTTTCGACGTACAGAACTTTAAAAAAAATTAGACGTTAGATGTTTAGAGATTTAAAAAGTATTCAGTAGAACTTCCGATCTTCCTTTTCTATTTCTTACCCATTGAAAATTGGTGGTCAAATTATTATGTTCTCTACTATATTTTTAAAACAGTCCCTATTTATTGCAGTTTCAAAGAATGATAAAAAAAAATACACCTTCTTCTGATTCAACTCTGGATTTCTCTTCAACTCGAGATGCTATTTTTTGATTTCATATTTGTAGTTTGCTGCGAGTATAAGTTTTTAATACACCTTATTATATATTTTCATCTTTTCTTTGATAAGACTTCTGTAAGTCTATCTTGTTGAACTTTATAAAAAGCTTTCTCTAATCTATTAATCATAGCAAAATGTATTTCTGAACGATCCGTAATTTTAGACAATCACGCTTCTAGTGATTAGTATATCTAATATCAGTATTACGTTTCCACGTGTCTAGTTTTAGTCAGGACTGGAGTTTTCTCATATTTGCTTCAAATTTTGGATATATAGGACACTGTAACATTTGAAGAAATATTTTAAGCGTGCAATTCATTAAACTTATAATCTTTAGCACTTTATTTTCAGGAGAACTTGCGTTCGGAGAACTAAATATAAGAATTATTCCAGTCCTTCAGTGCCTCTATAGCGATCCTTAATGGATGAAGCTAAACATAATGAAAATTCTTTCAAAAAAAAATTAATTTTAGCTTGATCTCTTTCTATTGTTTAATTTTCATTGTTTTATTCGAATCTGTTTAAAAATTTTGAAAAACAAATAAACATACGAATGAAAAATATAGGTTGATTTAATAACCATATTTAATAAGTAAATGATTATATTTGATAGTTTGTATTGACTACAAACACAAAAATTTTATATTGACTACAAATACATATACAATTAAGAATGCTCTTTCTTAGACCAGAGTCTTTCCAGAGTATTCTGTCTTCATATAAAAAATGATCTGTAAAATAATAATACAATACAACTGTTATTAGAATACTCCAAAATAGAATAAGGGGATCTACATCTCAGCTCGATTCAGCTTCACATTCTCATTAACTCATAAAAGTTTAAAAGATCTAAATAAAATTTAAAAAATAACATCGAATTTAACAAAATTAAAAATTAATGATGAAAAACACAGATGGATTGATAAAAAATTAAAAACATGTAATCATGTCTAGGTTGTTTTGAATGAAGTAGAAAATATTTGGTTCTACTAAATGTACTACTAAATAACGGAGTTAAATAACGAAAATGAAACAATAGTGATAAAAACTAGTAAGAAATAAACCATTTTTACAGCAAATTCTTTTTGCTTCATGATATGAAATTGTATAATGTTTGATATTCTTATATTTAAGCCACCCAGGTTATGACTTGATTTTATATTACAATGGTTTTCTTTAAAATATTTTTTATTATTTTTATTATCTTTATTGAAATTAAGTCATAAAATAAAATTTATTATAAGTATTTTCAATAATTCTATTTATTATTATAAATTCAAAACAATCTCTTATGGTTACGCATTTATATTACTTTGAATTTTTAGTAAAAAAAAATTTTCATGGTTCAGTTAATGTTTAACGCCCACAAAATGTGTCTTATTTTTTATATTAATTAGTTTGTTTGTAAAAACCTTTAAGGTATTGATTTTTCCATTAACTTGCTTGGTTTTTCTTCTACTATAATATAATTGTTTGTTTTTCTTGTTTTTGTTTTTTTTGTTTTTTTATATTTAAACTTCATAAATACTTTTTACAAACAGTTTTTTTTTTTGTTTTTTTTTTTTGTAAATTATAGTAATTTGCCTATACACTTACGCACAAAAACCAACCAAAAAAAAAAAAAAAAAAATGAGAAAAAAAAAATGAAAAACAGTTATATTTTAATGTCCTACTCATTCAATAGAAATTATAACCCACACTTAAATATCAATTAATCTTACTTTGTGTGTATGTGTGTCTTGTAATTATGCCTACATTTACTTGTATATATAAAGTATAAAAGAAAAAAAAAATAATCTATATTATGTAAAAGATGTAATGAAAAACTCAAAAAATTACTTTGCATGTAAAATTTTCTATTCTCAAAAAAAAAAAACAAAAACAAAAAAACGAAAAGAAAAAGAAAAAATGAAAAATAAAAAATATTCTGAAAATGTTTTAAATGTAAGCGATAATTAATATGTATATATAATGGGGTTCAATTAAAATTCAATTAAGGTTGAGTTTTATAAAAATGTAATAAGTTTCTCAACTATATACTCAAAAAATATTACATTAAAATTAAATATTACATACAAGTAAATGTTAAAATTTTATGTTAAAGGAAATTTTGATTAAAAATTATATGTATAAATGGCCACGTATTTATTAATTTGATCAAAATGATTTTTTTTTTGTTTTAACTATTGATATTATTATACCCTCATTTTGCTTTTATTATTTTGTTTAAAATAAAACTTGTAGATGGTAGAATTGGTATATGAAATTATACACGTTTAATTTTCCATTTTTTGAATAAATTGAGAATTTATTAAGAATAGATTTTCTTTAATGATATATTTATACTTTTAAATGACGATGATAGCTATGACGGTCTCTCGTTGTGAGTTCGACAAATATGTTAAGTTAAACTTCATCAACGATATATATAGCATTTTCTGATCAAATTCAGGTATTTACTAAATATATTCTAGTTTTTGCTAAATATATTCAGCTATTTACTAAATAAATTCAGATTTTTGTTTTTGGAATTCAGAGTTTTGCTAAATGAATTCAGATTTTTACTAAACAATTTCAGGTTTTTTTTTTGGAATTCGATTTTTACTAAATAAATTCAGATAATTTTTTTAGTTCAAAAATTGTAAAAATTTTGTTAAATTCTGAAAAATATTTACCGTCGTCTAACTTTAATATTTATAATATTAAATATGTAATAAAAATTAAAGTACCTATTTTAGTTAGAAAATAGAAATCTTTGCAAAATTAAGGGCTACATGAGTTCTTATATGCTAAAATAGTGAAAATATGTGTTTTAAGGCCATTTTTATGATAAAAACCAGGTGGTGAAGGTTAACTTTGACCAGCATAAAAATGTTGAGAAAAAGCGTTGGTCAAAGTTAGAATAACTAAGTAATAAGCCCCAGTAAAAGTTATTGGTTGACTGTTAATGGTTTTAATCAACTATGAGAAAACAGGTGGTCAAAGTTTGAATCAAAGCCAGTGAAAGCTTTTAATCAATTATGAGAAAATAATTTCATTTATGTGATAAATTATAATTTAATATAGCAAATTTAATAAAATTTAAATTTTTTTTATGAAAAAAATATTAAATATATTAAACTTTTAAAATTTTCAATTCACTGTTTAATTTGGTTGTGCTAACACTATTTTAAATTTTTTACACATTATAAAAGTACTTGTTCAGAACCACCTTTGTTTAAATCCAACTTTATGGACAGATGTGTATTTTAAATCTCTTTTAAAAATTTAATGCCATTTTTGAACAAGTTAATTAATTCAATTTTTGATAATAGAATGTATTTTGCTTAGGTAGCAGTAAATTGTTTTCAAAAGTTTTTTTTGGATGTTATCCTCTTGGTCAAAGTTAGACAAATCAACGATAAATATTTTTGAAAATTTTCACATGCTTATCAATAGCAAGGTTTTAATTTTTACAATTTTCTAATCAAAAAAATTATCTGAATTTATTTAGTAAAAATCTGAATTGCAAAAAAAAAAAATCTGAAATTATTAAGTAAAAATCTGAATTTATTTAGTAAATAACTGAATACATTTAGCAAAAACCTGAATAAATTTAATAAATACCTGAGATTATTTAGTAAACACCTGAATTAGACCAGAAAATGCTATGTTTACTTGATATACTTGAAATGACTTGTTTGCGTTCATTTTCAGTATTTACAACAATCCTCCGCAAACTGTTTTTTTAATGTGTACAAAGTGTACAGGCAATTTTTAAAAATTTAATTATAGAACTGATCAAATAAAATTGCGGGTCTCTAGAATTGTGAAGTCAATTCAAGAATATTATATTCATATAATATTTTGATGGAACGGCTATTGTTTAATTTTTGCGAACATAATTAACATTTAAGATGGTGTTTGGCTAAAAGATACGTTGTTGCGATTGTTATTGAATTGTAAAAACTTACAATTTGTTCATTGTAAATTGTGTTAAACCCCACAGTTTGTACTTTGTAGTTCTTAACTTACAGTTAAGTGACAAAACATTAGATATTCATATTCTGCTTATTTTTAAACGTGGTATGATTTGTGAGTATTTGTCATATTCTGCTTATTTTTAAACGTGTATGATAGAGTGGTATGATTTGTGTGAGTTCCAACTATAAATGTGTAAGCGTCACTCACAATATTTTAACACATAATATTAAATATATATCACTAAGATATATATTGTTAAGATATTATATATATATATCTTTATTTTATTTTGAGAACTGTGCATATATTAAAGATACGATATATGTTAAAGAAGAGATAAACGAAATCTAAAAACGCTTTGTAGATCTATAGAGTCTTTGAGACCTCATATCATTAGATTTTTAGAAATTACTTAATTGTTGCAAAATTTAAAGTTCGTTGTTATATTTTATTCAAGTTTTCTTCCGTTCAACATTTAATCTTTTCGTTCTTTCTGATCTACACACTTTTATTTTAATTATTTAGAATTGTCCTTGTTAGACATAACCTACTGATTAATAAAATAGTTTCAAAATTTGCACAGGCGCAAATTACAAAATAATTTTTTTTTCTTTTTTTTTTTTTTGTAGTGCAATTCTCTGCCACATAAATGTGGACAGGAAATTACACAACCTTTCCTATTCAGGCGTGGCTCTAAATGTTGTAAGGGGTAATAACTCTTACGACGTGTGCGGGATTCGAACCCACACTTCCTTGATGTTTACAGCGTATTTTATACGCTCTTAGCAACTAGGCCACCGAGTCTCTAACGACAGAATTTCACTTAAGCTACTTAAAAAAAAGTCTTCCTTACAAATCAAAAAATCTTAATTTTAAAAAATATCGTGAAAATAGAAATTGTTAAACTATGAAACAAAACGAAGAAAACCATATTGTGTTTAAGTAGTATTGAAAATATTTTTATTTGTATAATCAATATGAATATTTGCAATTCTATCTTAAGAATGGAATAATTGGTTTAAGACATCTTCATTATATTTAATATACTCTTTGAATTCAACAGTTTCTTTTTACTCACTTTTTCTCAAATTTTTTCAAATATACACCCATGTTTTTTTTTTATGATAAAGTTATTCCGAAAAAGTAACGAAATTTAGGCGTTACGATCAATATTTGATAAATAGTAGTAATACCTTAAAATAAAATTTAAAAGTAAAATAATTTTATTGATGATCAAGATAATTACCATCTTTAACAACATTTTTATTTATTTATTTGATACCTGTCCTTCAAGGATCAAAATTTGTGAAGGGCGTATATAATGAATAAATATATTATTTTATGTATGTTACTAGGTTACATATTATTATCGTACAACTACAAGAAAAACAAAAATATTAATGACTTCATTAAAACATTAGAATATAAGTATCTAATAAATAGTAGAAGAATAATAGATATGTTTTTTATTCTGAAAATATTCGTTAAACAAAAAAAAAAAAAAAAACATAAAAGTGTACAGGTTTAAATTGAAAACGAAAAGTATTTTTTGTTAGCTTATACTTTACTTATCAAATTTTGATCCATAACAGTTTTTGCTATTATGAAGAATTGGATTAAATATTGAATTTGAAATGTAAAACAGAATATTAAAGCCTTTTTAGATATTTGTAGAAAAATTTATATTATTGAAAAATTAACAAATTATTGTCATCACAGCGCAAAGAAAGCAAATCTTAAAAAAATAATTAGAATGTATAAAACTCGAATAATATTTAAGATAATCCGTTTTTGTTTTTGCATTTATTGATTTGGGGAGTTGTTTTATAAATCCCCAAAAAACTAATAAAGTTAAGCTTACAATGACACTAACTTCTTTGACAACTTGACAAGGAAAAGATTGTTTGGGCTTACGTTTTTAAATGTCTACTTTAATCAGTTTATTTTCAGTAATAGTCAAGAAGAGGAACTATTTTAAGGCGAACTTATTAATTAATAAATGAAAATAAAACATTTTTTAATTTAAAATCGATTAAAAACAAAACACAATTCCAAAAAGACAATACAAAAAAAATTCTAAAATTGTCACTGGAACTTGTAATTTTTTTTTAGAATTTTTATATAAGAAAAAAAATTGTGAAAAATCAAGGGGCACTATACTTTAGTTTTAAAGGTAATTCTGTTTATAAGAAAAGCTGTTAGCACATATAAATATGTAATGTTAGAGCTTTACTTACAACAAATTTGAACAAGAGTTCACTTCACAGGTGTCTAAATTATGCTAATTGTATACTGCAAAAATTTTCCTCCTCTCAAAATGTTAATGTTAAGATTCTGACTAAAAGTGTTGCGGTTATACGGAGAAAGAAAAAACTTGCCACATAACGGTAAATATTTATATTAATTTAAATTATTTTTATATTGATTTATAAAGTTTATAATATTTCCTATCGTTTAACTTTTTTAGATTGAAAAAATATTAAACTTAACGTCTTCGAGTCCTCGATGAAATGAAAAAGCTGTATGTCTTTCCTAAAACTATCTTTAATCTAACTGGATCTCATGCAATTTAAAGTATTAAAGAACAAGACAGAATGTAAACCAAAGGTTTTTAAAAGCGCACATTTCCAAAAGATAATATAAACTGTTTAGAATTGTGACTCTGAACCAAAATTTGAAAATTTCATAATTAAAAAAAAATGTGAAAATAGGACCTTTTTGCAATTTTGAGGGGCTGTAAGTTCGGAACCCTATATAACTAAGAAAACCATATATAACTAAAAAGTAAAAACATATTATTGAAGCTCTAATTTTTGTATCTTTCCGAAGAAAAATTTGTACAGGTGTCAAAAAATAGTAAATTTTCAATTTTTGAGCCCTAATAGCTCTTAAGCATGGGGTGGTACAAAAAAATTTTCTGAGAGAAAACTTATAAAGGTAGAAAAATCATGCAAAATTTAGTTTGCACATAACGGTAAATTTAGATACTAAATTTTAAAAAAATTGCAAAGGTAAAAAAAATTCTTGTCGAAAGACGTTTTCAGATTGAAAAAATGTTAAGCAGAATATGAGATATACGCATTTAAAAATAAGGCTTTTTACAAGTTTGAAGAGCTGCAGCTCGGTTATGGATATGGCTACACGAAAAAGTTGTTCCACAAAATTATTTTTTTTATGAGACCTATCTTTAACGGTGTAAAAGTTTTGTAAATAGACGAACAGAAAGAGGGATAACGGACTGACGGACAGAATGAAACTAATAGGCACATTTTTTCAAATTATTTTTGGAAATGTTCTAAAAAGAATTTACGCTCGGTCAGTAGAAAAGTTAGTTTAGTTTGACGCAAAATGTTTCTATATCCTAAAATTTAGATGAGTGCTTTACCGATCGGAAATGATTTTTCGTTATTACGTTTATCTGAAATAATTATTAAATTCAAATCATAAAAATAAATTCATATAAATAAATCATAATAAAATTTAAAAATAATTAAAAATATTTCATATAGCATTAAATGATGTACAGTGAATTGTTATGCTATGCTCAATGGCACTAAAAAACATTTTTATAATAATATCAAGGAGTGATAATAATTTATTATAATGGAAATTATGTGCATATTATGATCTATACTCTTTATATCTTATGAATTTTTTATTTTTATAGAAATATTTCGAAATGGGTATTATGGTAGTCAGTTTTAATTTATAATTCATCTTTAAAATTATACACATTGTACATTCAAAATAAAATCACTAATATCTAGGACTGTGTGAAATATTAAAAATATTTCTCATAACTAAAATACCCTTGTACTCAAAGCACCGGATTTTTTCATATTAGAGGAATGGTTGTGAGTCAAGAAAGTATATTCATAAAAATTTCTCTAAATAATTACGGTACATAGTTGCAGGTTAGTAACTTATCTACCACATACTGCAAAAATAAGTTTTTTAAGCTCTATATAAAGCAAATTAAAACAATAAGTCAAGGTTATTTTTCTTTCATATTAATATAAATTTTAAAAATATTACATTTACATAATCTTTTAAAAAACGCTATTTAAAAAGGGCTACAAAATTTTGAAAATTTAGACAAGATCAAAATATCTAGGAACCCCAGCCTGTAGTGTTCCTGTCAAAAGAACCAATAACAGTAAACCATATTTCAAAAAATTAATCACACAAGGTTGTATTCTCTCCCCAATACAATTTATAATAGTTTTAAACAGCATAATGGAATGGATTTACTGAATATGTTGGTGCATTCGCACTCATTTGAATTTTTGAAAAAATAATACATCGCACATAGCTTTCTATACGATTCAAAAAATTTAAAAATTTTTGGACTAAAGCTAAATTTCAATAAAACTAACTTTGTACGAATAGAAACCAGCATCCAAAATCTAAAAATTAAAAATTTGAGTTTCTTTTACTATCGGAGAAGTATGAGTTGCTGCTGAAGACGTGTCATCATGTATATATAAATAAAGCACTACATCCTTAAAATAAATTAAATAAAGTTAAGCGTTGTCAAAATCTAAAGAGAAATACTAAATTAAAAATCTATAATTTTGTTCTTAAGTGAGTGGTGCTATATGCATTCGACCTCTAAAACGTATAACAGAACACCTATATTGAAAAGAAGACAATATCGAACCATATATAATCTTTATATATAAGCTTAGACAGCTAACCAATAGCTACAGAAATTAAATGTGGATAAAAGCTGCAAATACGTAATATTGTTTAAAAACTTGATCTTAATATGACATTTGAACATCATAGAATAATCTCAACCAAGATTTTGAAGTGAAGTATAGAAGAATAATTGGTAAGATTCAACATCAAAGAAAAAGTTATTTTTTGACAGGAGCTATTTTCTGTGTGGCCACATTTTTAAAATATTTAATTTATAAGCTTAAAATAATTATTAAGTTTTTCATCATCTAATGATACTGAAGTAGTGCTATAGATTGAACTATAAATAAATAGATATTACATGTTATATGATATCACAGTTTTAAGGTCTAATTTAAATTCTCGCATTTCATAATTCACCTTTTAAAAAGGCAGTTCACCACATAAAAAAAAATTATTTCAAACAATATTTACAATATTATCGTTATCAGAATTCTAATATATATTATTTTAGACATATAGTAAACAGTAACAACCAATTGTTAGACCTAATATTTTTATATTATTATTTTATTTTTATGATGTGTTTTTCTAAATGACTTTTTTTTTTATAAAAAAAAAACTTTTTCGTTGATTTTATCTTTGGATTTTTTTGCCATTTTGTTTTTTTTTTTCGTTTTGTTCTTTTTTGCTTTATTTTATATCTTCAGATAATGTTATGAATAACGATAAGGTGTGTATCTTTGATGCTCACAAATGGAAATATTTATACTTTTTATATAATTCTTATGAATATTTACGTATAGAAGAGATTGAAATTTGTTTTGTTTTTTATTCGTTTTCTTTCTATGTTAAAAATGTTTTCTTATTCTACATACAGATGTCGTTAAATTTTTTTTTTTTTTCAGTTTTAGTAAAAAAAAACAAATAAATTTTCTTTGGTTAAATTAGAAATTAAAATATAAAATTCTGTTTTTTGAATAATAAAATATTGTTAAATTAAATATAAATAGAGTTAAAATTAATGCCCGAAAGCAGTTCTTGAATTGATATTTTATTAATTAAGGGCATCCCTATATTATATTCCATGTGGAATTAATATAAATTACATTATAAAAAATGTAAAAAAAAAAAATGAAATTATAACCGTGACATCCAAAATAAAATTTAAAATTTACCATTTCTTCTTTATTTATTTGAATGTTTTATTTGAGCAAAATAGTGCAAAATTGAATATTAAATTCAAGTATGTTGATTGGATCCATTAATATAATAGGTTTTTAGCTCCTCATTATTTTCTTTAATAATTACATAATGTAGAAAAAATTATTTTTGATAACAATCTTGACAAGGGAAATTAATTTTATGCTATAACAACATTTTGCATTGATAAATTCACCGCCAGAACTTCTCTGCTATTCTTTATAAATTTATTTAAAATTGGATATAACCGTCTCTTTAATAAATAAAATGATCATACTTAATATTTGTTAGATGGTTACAAGGCATATTCAAGTGTATGTCATTCAAAGGTATTGATGTCCTTCCTTATTAGTCGTATAAAGTTATATATTTTTATATGTACTTTCAATAGTTTTTCTGAAACAATTGAAGTTACAAGGAACTAATTTTTATTTTTTATATTTTAGATATTATCACGGACATATAACTTTGATTATATTCGCTGCTGTCGAGTTTCTGCTAAAATGCTGAAAAATTATTTTTTTTATTTAATTTATTTCTTGAAAGGTTTTTATACATAGTGTATAACCTAAAGATTTCTAAATATCTTTTGAAATAAGTCTTTAATTTTGCCTTTTATAGCTCTGACGATGATAATGACGACGATGATAACTTCGTTTTATAAACGTATGTAAAAATATGAAAATTGAATAATTAAGCAAATTAATGTATTTTTTCTTTTGTTATATATTGCTAGGACTTTTATAGAACTGTTTTTCTTTTAATGATAAAATCAGTAACAAATGTTTGATGTGCTCTTAAACATATTAATGAAAAAAGAGGGCAGGTTCTTGTTAAATAGCCATTAGAAAGCGCACACAAAAAAGTTTTTCTATTTTTAGTATTGAAGCAACAACTATTAGCTAATTAAGTATACTATAATAGTAGTTAGGAGAAGCATATACCCTATTTTGAACCAATTAAAATGTACCGTTATATAAAAATATTTAAAAAAAAAAATTAAAATAATTTTAATTAGAACAACTTTTTTTTTTTTTTAAATATAACCTGAATCTAAACTAAAAGTTAAAATCATCGTTTGAAAGAGCGCATCTGAAGATTCTTCTTTTCAGCAGTAACCAACAAAAGTATAAAATCTAAGAACCTTAAGGGTTAAATTTATTAGTGCAAAATCACATAGCGGTTAAAGTGATATTTACAAGAATTTAAATTTTGAAAGTCAATATTTACTCCTTAACAGTTTGAATGACAAAACGGGATGCCCACAAAAGTTAATTATTGTTTTTTTGAATTTGAATTGTTTAATTGAATTTCTTTTCCCAAACTAAAGTTCAAATTCTAAATTATAGTTAAATTTAGCTGTTTATGAGAGATAATCAAGGAATCAGTAAATTTTTTAGGTTATTCGAATTTGGTCAGGTAAGGAAAAAAACTCATATTATGTATAACTAGAAACCTTCTATCTAAATTAAAATAAAATTAGTAAATTTGAATTTGTATCTCTTAAATAACTTTTGAATATCTAATTGATAAATTTATAGAAAAATATATTGATGATTATAAAAATTATAGAAATTTTTTCTCTACTCTGTCAATACTCGTATTGACATTAAAGCATTTACTTAATTTTTTGTAAGAAGGCAAGATTCTTTGTATTCTAATTCGATTTTTATTCACACGTAGCGTAAATTATTATCTAATAAAGGATCTATGAGTATTATAATTATAGGTCCTAGTATATTAAATTACTCTCTCTGTAAAAATGTTGGAAACTTTTATATAATGTACAACTATTGAGGGTTTATAGACTAGTGCTTTATAATCTAGTTTAATTTCTTAAATATTTTTAAATAAAAAATTATTGATTTTGAAAATTTTTTAAATATTTCCCAAATTGGTGTCTTGAGTAAATATTTCCTATTTAGGGATGAAAGAATATTTGTATACATATATGTATTGCTTTCATTAATTAAAATTTTTCTTTGGTTCAGTTCGTTTTCAAGTTTGTATAAAAATTGATTTCAAAATTAACATTATTTTAAAAGGTGTGTAATTTATTATTGCAGTTCAGAGGTTGCGTATAGTTTAAAATATCAATTTATGTCCCTTTAGTATAATTTTGGTTTTTAAATAATTTATTTCTATTAAATTATGTACTATTTATATCCGTACGATAGAATCGGGTATAATAAAATTACTCCTCCGTTTGTAACACCTCGAAATAAGCGAGCTAGATATACCTTCAAAGGTATGGATCGGATCAGAAAAAAATTCTAAGACTTTTGAGCCATGTCCGTCCGTCCGTCCGTCCGTCAGCACGCTAACTCAAAAACTAAGAAAGCTAGAATCTTGAAATTTACACAAAATATTTTAGGAGTAATTTGTAGGTTCCCTATTTTTTTTGGTTGAGTTTGGACCAAACCTTAGGGTAGCTCTCGAACACCTAACTTTTAGATCCCCACATTTTTTTTGCAATAGAGCTATGAAATTTTAACTGCTGATAGATATCATAAAAATATTAATTTTATGTTAATATTAATTTTTCTGTAGCCCCACCCGTTAAGGAGCTACAACCCTCCAAAGCCCCCAAAAATCTCTATATTTAAATTGTTACAACACAAGTTCTATAAGATATATCTTCAATCTGAAAATTCCAAACGATAGGTGCTATTATGAGCTTTACAAACATGTATATAATAAATATATACTTGTGCTATACGGTGTCTTAATTTACCGTTATGCGAAACTGAATTATTGCAAAATCCTTTAACCCTTCTATCTTCCAAACGGGTTAAGTTGGAAACTTGAAATTTGGACAGAAGTTAGATCTTTGAAAATATATATGAGTCATTTTTTTTGTATCACTCCCCGTTTAGAAGCTGTAAGGGGTCAAAAACTGAAAATTTCCTGTTTTTAAACGCCAGTAACTTGAACACCTGTTAAATTTTTTTTGAAGTAATACATAAAAATTAAAGCTTCAACATTATACTCTTATTTCTGTTTTCAACTTTTTTTAATAACATAGGGTTACTTTATGATTGACGAAAGTGTTACTTGATTTTTTCAAATTTTCTAACAAATTTCTTTAACGAATTTTTTGCATTTTGTTTAACTCGATAATTTGAAATTGTTGAGGATATAATGCGTAGTACAAAAAAATGTAAATAAATAAACAACATAACGGTTGCATGAAGAATTCTTATTTATATGATATTGATATACATACATACTTATATAATATCATGTTTATTTACATATCATGAATGAATGAATGAATGAATGATAAGAGTATAGATGTATATTATATAGCACCGTATTTACATACATATATGTATGTATTTTATTGTACTGATAAGAAATTATTCTATGAATGGAAATATTTTTAAAGAAATATTGCAATGTATGGCGATATACTTATAACAATATAAATATACTATGTACCCATTAATATAATATAATATTTAAAATTATATTTACTATTTTGTACTAAGTAAATTTAATATACATTTACCGCTTAGTATTAAATGATACTATCGAATATTTGAAAAAGTTTTGGATTGATAATCGTTATGTGGAAGGTTAAAATCTGCTTTTGAAGAATAAACATATAGTTTGAATATGTATATGTACAACCCATAATTCTAGAAATTATAAAATTCACCCAAATTATTTTAAAATACTAAAATATTAAAAACATAATATTGTAAGCAGAGTGACAGGCTGTGAACATACTAACGGTTCGTACGGGTATCTAAGAGTTGACAAAGGCAACTGTATTCTTTCTCGTTTTCTCTTACTTTTGAGAATTATTTAGTTCTATAATGATATGTAATAAAATTTTCTATCATGAAATTGTAATAAAAAGAGAAATATATTAAAAATAAGTATATTTACAGATAATTAAAAATATGCTTTATTTTAAACTGATGTATATTATGTATAAACATAGATCATCTAATGTCTGTCATTATTATATTAGCATTAAATAACAAGAAACTAAAAGAAGAATTTATTCTAAACCACCAACATAATCTTTTGCACAGTAACCAAAAAAATAAAAAATAATCATGTGGTGGATATGTAGTGATATGAATTGTATAGTACAGATTAAGATGGGTGACTCCATAACAAATATTGGTTCTCTATAAAGGATAAAACCACTTCTGAAAAGATTAACTGTTAACGGCTCATTATATTTCATAAACAATAAATTGCATTATACTGGAAACGGAAGTTGAAACCAAGTTAAGAAATTAATTTATCTTCATCAGCAATTCAGAAAACTTTACTTGTATTTTAAATTTGACAACCAAATCCTTTTACAGGAAAAAAAACATCCTGCTGTAACGGTTCATAACTTTTATCTCTTAATAAAAAATTTTTGTATGTTTGAAAAACCCCAGTTTAAATATTTTAGTATTCTTATATAGGTTAATTCATCAATATAATATAGTTTAACTCAAAAAACTTCTTTTTATAGCTTAACTTAATATAATCAATGAAATGAAAACTTCTTCAAAAATTGTAAAAACCCACTATCTTGAAAATGTTTCAAGTAACTCTATAAAATGAATTAAAATTTTCAATATAATCCTTAATTATATTAAAAATTTTTAATTTAATCCTTAATTTTTAATTTAATCCTTAATTAATATAATTTTAATTTCAAAAATATTCAATTATAATCTTTAAATTTTCTTGAGAGCATAATTCTAAAATTCATTTCACAGTTTTTAAATTCATTAAAACCACCCCCGAAAAACTCAAATTTATATATTTTGTGTTAAAAGCAACAACTTGCAAAGACCAAAAAACAAATATATAAGGAAAAACCAGAGAAAAATAAAAAAAAAAATTTAAATAAATTTAAATTTCATTTTTAAGTCTGGGAAATTTTAAGTTTTTGTTTTTTTACTTTTTTTTTTTTAATAAAAGTAATGACAAAACAAATTTACAATAATTTACCATAAAGTACTCTTAGCATATATTTCGCTTTTTTTTTTTTTTGTTTTTTAGATTTATTAACTAAAGAGGAAAACTGAACTTGAAAATAAACCATTTTTCAGTTTTTCAAAAAACAAAAAAATAAAAAAAATGAAGAATAAAACTAAGAAAAATCCTGTGCAAACACAAGGATAATCAAAAAAAAAAAACCATGTGTATGTATGTGTTGGAAAATCGGAAAATAAAAAATGATCTTATTTTTTTTTTTATCTTCCTATCTTAGATCTAAACATTATATGTATGTAAAATATATATATAATATTTTATTATACAACACATAAATAAATATATATGTATATAAAAGTAAAACGATTTTCAATGCACAAATTTTTTAAAGAAAAAAAAAAGTAAAATAATCAAAAAAAAAAAGCAAAGACTGATGTGATTCGTAAATTCGTTATAAAAATGTGGGACCAAAAAAAATAAAATTTTTGTTAGTCTTAAAAAAATATATTTTTTTTTTTTTATTTTGTGAACATTTTTTGGTTAAGTTGAAATTGCTAATACATAAACATTAACCTTTACTTATTTAAAAATCCATTTTGAATTCTATATACTTTTTCTTTATATATATATCATAAAAACAATAAAAAAGTATATAATAAAATTTAAACGTAATATTTCTAATATAGAAGAAAAAAAAAACAACAAAAAAATAAAATGTTTCAACAACTGGGTGGAGATAAATTGACTCTAGGTACACCAATAACAACAATTATTTTACAATACCACCTTTTAAATATATTATTATTATTATAAAAGTAATGTTTAAGCATGCGCGCCAAAAAAAAAAAAATAAAAAACCCAAAATCAACCACTCCACTCTACTTTTTAACGCTTTTCTTTTTATTTGTTAACTGTTATAAATATATATCTACTCGCATATTCGTATCTTTTATATCTTCGAGATATATTTATATATAATGATGAGGGTAAAAAATTAATTTAAATGTATATGTATGCATATATACATATAATATGTATTTATATATATAAATTATATACGTACACTAAATTAACTTTTGATGGTATATTGTAATAAAAAAGCTGTTGTAATATACAAAAGCTTTATTTCGAATTTTCTGTATCCCCATTGGAATAAAATGTTAGTTTTAGTTTATTTTTTTTTTTTTTTTCGTAAATATAATATAGATAACTAAT
Organism: Poecilobothrus nobilitatus; assembly: GCA_947095535.1. Lineage (NCBI taxonomy): Eukaryota > Metazoa > Arthropoda > Insecta > Diptera > Dolichopodidae > Poecilobothrus > Poecilobothrus nobilitatus. The sequence continues at coordinate 200,678,606 of OX352773.1, read as the reverse complement.
ATAATAATATATACATATATATATATAGTTATAAATATTTTTGGTTTTATTTCAAAGATAATATTTTATTACTAAATGATAAGAATTCAGGACTTTGAGTATTATGGTAATTCATACTCAATGAACTTGGGATTTGTCCAAAAAAATAAGGACATAATTTTAATTTATTCGTGCTGTGTGGGATCATATTTCAATGTTTGGTTTTAATTCCAATGTTTTATTTTCATTTTTAATTTTTTTTTTATTTTTAAATTTTTTTTTTTTTTGTTTTTATTGAATATTTATTCTTAAGGTGTTTTAACGCTCTCTAAGCTTATAGTTTTGAATTTTTTGTATTAATATCAGATTAGTTGCAAATAAAAAATTTATTTAAGGCATTTAAAATTGAAATTTTGAAAGATATATTTTTTATATATAAATGTTATACGTTATTATGATGGTGCCAAAAACTTTAGGCACTAATCTGTACTATATAGTTAGAAACTTCAAACGAGATTTAATATTATAAATTTTTTTTAGGGGCCTCGGTGGCCTAGTGGGTAAGAGCGTAAGAGCGTAAGATACGCTGTAAACATACCGAGGGAGTGTGGGTTCGAATCCCACACACGTCGTAAGAGTTTTTCCCCCTTACGACATGTACAGCCACGCCTGAAGCTCACAGCCCACAGCTTTCCTGTTCACATTTATGTGGTAGAGAAATGCATTAAAAAAAAATTTTTTTTTATTATTGTATGTGCTGTTATTAATATTCGATTTCTTTTCTTTTTTCGTCTAATTCAGAGGCATTAAATTGCTTTACAGTTTAGAGCCTTTATCCTGTTATTCTGACTGCAGAAAAAGGTGTTATTTGTGCAAAATGAGGGCTTGAATTTTTGTTGGGTTCCTTTAAAATTCTACAACTTCTGCAGGGAAAAAAGAAAACTTTACATAATTTTATTTAGAACAATTTGTATTGTTGAAATAGAGCTAAAGTTTTTTTAAAAATTTGTTTTTATTATAAAGTTATTGCCTTATTTAACTCGGGTGCTTTAAAGTTATTTATATGATTGTTCTTATATTTTTAATTCAATTTCGACAGTCTGAAATAGTTTAGTTCACTCTTAATTTCATCGAAAAGTTAAAACTTCTTAGTTTGGAAACATTTAGTTGCTTCAGAACATTTTTTTTTATTGCCTCAATTTAATCTCAACCTCAACCTCACTTTAAGAATCTTTTAAGAGTATTTTGTTCCTCAACACTTCTATGGAATAAAAATTAAAAGCTCAAACAATTATTATTTTATTTATAATTTAAAACGTTTCCCTTAAGATTAAAAAGTAAGTTTTAACGCTAATGCAATTTCCACATATATGTTATAGGCATTAATTTGTACAAATCTATTGTAAGAAGAGAATCTCTTATAAATTTAACATGGCTTGATTAGATAATATTAATTGCTTAAAAAAAATGAGCTTAGTTTACAATAAAACCACAATCAAAACAACAAAATATAGTTAATATAAAGGATAACAAAAAAATTTGGTGAACTTGGAAAATCTATATATTTTAAAAAATATTAGTACCTATGTATATATATAAAATTAATTAACAGGGTTATCAGCCGTAGATAGGAAGTACATTACCCAAAATTTTAGTTCGAGAAATTTTTATCTTAAATGATTTCGATATACATTCGACTCTAATACTTTTATTGAAATGCCTTTGAATATTTTATTTGTTCTACATTCTCCACTACCTATACCTACCATACTTTAAGGACACCCATATACATATATGAAACATTTTTATTTTATTTTCGAGATATATCCTTTCTTTAATTATTCTATTCAGCTTGTAACTCAAACTTTTTTTTATTTTCTCATTTTTTCTAGGTACATGCATTAAAATTCAACTTTTATATAGGATAACATTTGCTTTACAGGTAACTAAATTAGCGTTTTATATTGGAAACTATTTACAAAATTAAATTGTTTATATAACAACATAAATGTATATTTTAAATGTTTTTATATTTTTTAAATTAAAAATATAATAATCTTATTTTATTTTTTTCAACTTTATCAAAATTATTTTTTTTAATATAAAAAATCTCAAGTTACAAAAAATTCTTTGATATTTTTTTAAATTCTGATCCATTTTTTATTTTCACCTCACAATCCAAAAAAAAAAAACACTAAAAAACACTGAAAAGAAATAAACAATAAAAAACTAAAATCCTTCATTCTTTTTTACATCCAGATCCACATATTGTAAAACTGCAATGTTTCTCATATACACAAACATGTATTAAAAAAATCGTACAAACTCTCTTCTTTTTAGTTAAAAACTTTTTTTTTTTATTTCATGATATACAATTTTTTATATCATGCTACTTTTTTGTTTCATGTGGATATTCTTTTAAATTAAAATTACCACGATGGTATTATTTCGTTTTTGTATTGAGTTTTATAAAAACAAATTTTCGTGTTTTTTTCTTTTTTAAATACTTGCAGCGATATTGTTTTTTTTTTTGTCGCAGATATAATATGAGAGTAGAAAAAATTAATGTTATTAATTGGATGATTGAAAAAAAAACTGTAGATAATTACTTAACTTTGTTGTTATTTCAGATAGAAAATATATTATATAGTGTTGTTATTTTTCCGGTGTGTTAATATTGAAATAAAGATATGTATTCCTTTCCAAGAAAATTAAACAAAAAACAAAAAAGGATAATTGAAATTTAGAATTGGAAGTAGTGTAATGAAATAATAGGTTTGATTAATGATAGGTGGTATTATTTAAAAAAAAAAAAAATGAATTCGTTATTATTAAAAAATGGAATTAGATGTTTCGCAGTTTTTGCATGTTTAAATTTTTTTTTGCCTTAGATACCGCTTTATGATTGAAAAGTATTATTTAATATCTATTTACTTGTTAAAGAAAAATTTTTTTTGTACTTTTTTCTATCTGTCAATAATTGAATATGACCATTATAAATAAATACTAGATTATAAATACTTGTTTATATCGACAAAAAAAAATTTCCCGGATAATAACCTGTATATAATATTATGGTATAGTTATATATTGTATATTATAATATCTAATAGTTTTACAGGTAATCAAACTTAAATATTTCATTATACCATGTAAAAAATTTGAAATTTTGTGATTGACTAGAAAAGTATCTGAGAAAACAAAAATTGTTAATGAATCATCTAGAAAAAACAATGCAATTTTAGAAGTATAAAAAAATTTATATATCCTTCTAGGATATAATATAGGCTACATAGAACTAATAGTTTTAGCTATTTAAAAAAAAATTGATGAAACTTTTTAGATTATAAAGATAAAAATGGTATAGTTACATGTTTTTTATCAACTTTATTATAAGATCTGTAGCATCAGTTCTATCTAAAACAGGAAAGTATTTTATTTGCTTTGGTCAATCCTGATATTCAGGACTGACTTCAGGATATGACTTCAAATAGATTAATGTGACAGATATATGTCAGTAAACAGAAACACAAACGTTTAACCAGTAAACACAGGTGTCTGACTTTTAAATAAATAATTTTTTGTATCAGGATTCATAGTTAAATGAAAATATGCACCTATTATCTTATTCTCAAAATAATTGGCTTCTTAATATTGACACAGAATCATCTTTTTAAAGGTTCAAAAAATAATCCTCCTATAGTTTGTCTTTCTTGAGTTATAATAGTTACCTTCAATATTTAACAACTTCAATATTTGTTCAAGAACAGCAGATTAAAAGTTCGAATTTAATATTAGATGTCTTCAAAATGAACCGAATTTGATAGTTTCTTCAAGTGGGATAAAAAATAAAAAGTTCTGTTGAAAAATCAAAATAAAAAATTAATTATTATAATAAATTAAAGTTTTAATTTTAAATCAAAATATTATGTTAAAACAAAATTAAAGAACAATAAAGAATTTATTCTATTTTTTGGTGAAAACAACTCAGAAACAAATAATTAAAATGGATGCTGTGTCATAAAAGGCTTTACCCTAGTCTATACCAAACCTATATATATATATATAAAATTAAAAACAAAAAAAAAAACAACATAAATCCAATTAATTATCACACATCAAACTAATTACAATTGAAATTAGCCTTTAAATGTAACTAACCTAGAAAATTCATATAATATCTCATATTGTTGGCTAAAAAATTATATTTTTTAGTTTATAAGTCATCAGGGATTCAAAAAAGAAATTTTTTTAAATTTGAAACTATAATTCAGAACTTATTTTGTTTTTTTTTTTTATTTTTAGTTTTGTTTTAATTTTGTTTTTATTTTTAAATGAAATTTTTATAAATTTTTCTAGCAGAAAATCAAAAACGTTGTCGTAATTTATTTGCAACCGAGCATAAAATCTATTTTAAGACCAAATAATTTTCATTCATTTCTAATTTCTAAACAAAAGAAAAAATAAAATTTTGCAAAAGATTTATGTTTTCATCTTTATGATGTTGATCACAAACACAATGTATATATAATGATGATAATATGAACCCCTTAAATCCTATTTTCAGCTAAATAAAATTGAATAACCATTAAATACCTGTCTTGCAGACAATGAAACTATTAACAAGTGTCATTCCCCCTTTTTTTTTTTTTTTTGTTTTCGTTTTTTTTTTGATTTTAAATTATTTAGAGATTAACACAAAGTATCTGTGACTTTTTCTTCTTTTATATTTAATATTCCGAAAAGAAATTAAATTTAAGATAAATAATATAAGGGGTGTAATTGTAATGTTATTCACGTGTAAATAGTTGCATTTATAGAAACTATAAATCATCTTTATGAAAAGAAATAATATTTCAAGATGCAAATAAAAATATATCTGCAATATTGTTTCGGTGTTGAAATCTTGAACCATATTCTCATAATCTCTTGGTTTCGCCAAAATGAAAAAAAATTTAAATTTACTTTAATACTTTTTCCCTATAAGAAATGCTGTAAAATTTCTTAGTAATATATTCTAAAAATCAATACTCCGGTATCTTTAAGAAAACTTTTTATACCTAAATCAATAAGGCGTAATATAATTGGTTCCACCAGTTTGACAGATTTTTTTTTTTTTTTTAAAAAGTTCAGCCTTCTTCTATATTAGTAACCAAAAGTCAGAAAAGAGCTTTAAATCCGAATTTGTCTTATGTTCTGTTAACTCTTTTAATCACATCAGATCATCAAAAATGTATCAACCATTTCGTTTTTTGTTTCCTATTTAAAATTCAAGGGAATGACTTAAAAATTTTAACAGTATACCATTTTTATTATAGAGAAGAGTACATACATTTGTGAGATGAGTCAAATTTTCACAATTTTCGTCAAGTGTCATAGATTTGTTCAGACATTTAAAACATTTCTTCTGGAACAAACAGCCACACATTTTGAGAAACTTATAAGCAACATTTTTTTAAGTAATAGGCTGATTTATAGAAAATAATATTGCAACATTTTCTTTAACGATTTCAATACTAAGTCAATGCGTAAATAACTTTTTTGTAAAATCATTTTGTAGTGCTGATTAAATAGTAAAGATAAAATGATTACAAATTTAGGAATTGTCTTATATTAAATGAGATACGAAAGATTTTATAGTATAACTTGAATAAATTAAAGCTTGAAAATAAATTACTTACGAAAAAATGGAAATTGGTTTATGTTATTTATAGCCCTTCTGATAGCCTATGTTAATTATATCCTTACATTTAGCATGTTAAACGTCAATATAAACTGTGAAAAACTGGAAAGTAATGTACAAAAGCTTTACAAGGATTAGTTATGTTTTGGTTTATATCTTGGCTAAATCGTCGATTTTAATTTTTTAGGGGCTACCCTGAACTTAAAAAATACAATTAAGCAAAATAATATTTAAGTATTATATTATATGAAATTTTAACAGTTTTTATTATTACTGTTATGTCAAAAAAGATGTATAACAAAATATATCAAAACCTAAAATTATTTTGTCAAACGAAGTGATACTTTAGATTGTCTTATAGTATTGTCTATATATCATGTAGACACAACAAAAATGTTTGCATTGTATTTTATTTCGGACACTATTCTAGAGATCTATATTTAAAATTTAAATATTTATAAAACGAATTTTAACCAAGTATTACAAATTACAATAGATAGGTAGATAAGTATAAAGATACTGCAGATACACTTTGGGCCAATTTAGATGTAACACCCTGGATCAGATTTCTTCATAATTAAACTATTGGAAGCTTATTTGAAAACAGTGTAAATCGATTGATTCGACCTTTAACAAATCGAAACGGTTATTTAAGAAGAATTTATTTAGTTAGTTGTAACACCCTGGATCAGATTTCTTCATAATTAAACTATTGGAAGCTTATTTGAAAACAGTGTAAATCGATTGATTCGACCTTTAACAAATCGAAACGGTTATTTAAGAAGAATTTCCCCAGAAACTTTCTTCTTTTTAGAGTAAGAGCTGCAAATTCACGCTATAGATGACAGATTAATCCATCTTTCTGTAAAAGTCATGTGAGAAAGTCCTAACCTTCTGGTATGTCCATCGATCGGATAGTAACGCATTCAAACTCTTTTTACATTACTGTTATTGCGACGAATTAGAGATAAGAGTTTAGTTTTTTTGTTTTAAGATATTAGCTAATTATCGGTGCGCGTTTTTGCATATGCGTTTTTAATTGAAGATATGGATTAAGAAATTCCAAGTCTGTTAATAGAGTCAACTTCAATGTTAAAGAAAACGCGTATACAAAATTTGAGGTCAATATTGGTCAAACCGTTTTTATTTTAGAACGAAAAAGTTTAAATATATGCACCACAGCCCGAACTTGGCGGCCCGTTAGAACAAAATACTTAACTCAGAAACACTTCCCGTACCCAAAAACTTTTATATACAAATTTTCATGATGAAAGGCTGAACAGTTTAGGAGTCTATAAACCAGAAGCAGACAGACAAACAGACAAACATTCGCTTATAGATAATTAGGAATAGGAAGGCTTATAGATATAGATAATTTAGGAAAGATCTGATTGAGCTAATAGGAACCCCGAAATCGTCTTTTTCGGTGGATTTGAATTGGATTATGCCACTTCTAACAAGTTCATCAGTTTTACAATTGCATGAAAAGCCACTATGTCCGTGCTTCATAATATTTTATTTTAACACTTTTTGTTTATTTGCAGATCTAGAAAAAACATATTACGTCAAGCTTTTCTATCACCCCATATTATAATGGATGTTTAGTAATCTTTAAAAGTCTTAAAAAAATTTGAATCCTCTTGATGTGTAAAAGTTTTACAAATTATAAATAAATATAAATATAAAATAAATTTCTAAGCCATTATTCTGCCTATAAGCAGCAAAGATACTCATTTTATGACGATTCGATTTTTGAAATCACTGCTTTCTTATTTTTCTTTCAGTTCTTATGAAATTTTCATGTTTGAATTTCAATTTTTATTGTAAATTCAAAAATATTTATGAAAAAAATTGCATTAAATGCTTGTTTTCACAACTTATCAAATTCTATGTTTTATTCATTTTAAAGTACATATAAATTAATACAAAGTATCTATTAAAGTATCCTACAGATTTTAAGACTAAACAAAATACTTTAAAATTTCACAAAAAAAGAAAAGTCTATAAAGAAAACTCTATAGGTAGGTACATTTAAATTTAAATTTAAATAAGCAGCATATTGAAATTTCAACGAAAAAAGGTTAAAAAGAATAAAAAACGAAAACAATTGACAAATCTTTAAACCCAATATAGCCAGTCAAGTATAAAGAAGTTATAATATATACGTATATAGGGAAGTAAATAGAAAATAGAAAAAAATAAATATTTTATATGTACAACCCATATATATCTGTATAAAGTAAACATAAAATGAGAAGAAAATTAAGTAAAAATCGTTTGAGTATTTCAAATATGTTATTGTTGTAGTTTTTCTTGTTCTTGTAATTTTTACATATTTTTTTAGCATCTTGCTGATGAACACCTTTCTTACATTCAAATACATTTTAATTTATCAAAATATCAAATAAAATAAATAAGATAAATTGATTTTTTCTTTTTGTAGAAGGTTTTCCATATACATTTTTTTTTTTTTTAGTTTTTCTTTTCTTTTTGTTTTTTGTTTTTTTTTATTTTTTAGTGATTTTATGTTATGGATACATTCTAAAATTTTAAGTTGTTACAGTTTTTGTTTTTTTTTTTTTTTATATATTTTGTATAAAAAAAACCCCACAACTTTATGATGAATTTTCTGTGTATATATATATATTTTTATAACCCTAATGTAGGTTAAAATATATTAAATGTTAGTTTGTTTTTTTTCCTCTTTTCACATACATTTATATAGGTATATATAAATATGTAGATAAAAGGTATATATAACTTTGTCGATATGAATGTATTAAAACGTGCGTTTACCTTATTTTTATTTAAAGGAATTCCTATATTACATATTGATTTCAAAAAAACAAAAATATTTAGTCACCCCTAAAAAAGAAAATAAAAACAATTTTTTTCCCTAGTTTCCCTTTTCACCCTTCTTGTTGTTTCTCTTTTCTATTTTTTTCTTTTTTGCATTCATTGAAGGATATGAGACATATGGTAAAACAATTTTTCAATTATTTTTAAATATAATATGTACATACTTTTATACCTTTGATACCCTATGTGGCTTTTAAAGATTCTAAATTAAGGTGAAAATTAGATACCTCACCAAACAAATTCAAAATGATGCTCGAAATATTTTCGGTATAAGTACATATATATATATATAGTGAATAAATTGTATTAATTGTGGGGGCATGACTTAATTTCCACAGACATAACTTCCACATTGAACTTGTGGCCATAACTAAATGGACTTAACTTCCATGGAATTTCTTGCTACTTTTTGTTGAAAGTTTTGAGACATAACATAAAATAGAAATCATTTTCATTTTTCTAATATGTATGTAAAACAAAGTAATTTGGAGAGATTTTAGAGTTGGTGCAAAAAAAAGGGTTGCACCCTTTTCCAGAATCCAAATCTAAAATCCCTCCTTATTCAGAATCTCGCATATACGAATATTTAAATATTTTGCAAAAAAGAAAATTCGCTGAATATTAATCTAACTCTAACAACTCTCCTAATTGAGAATATCGCATATAAATATGTATATATATTTATGTTCTGGAAAAAGGGGAAATCTTGATTTTGTAGTAATCGAGTTTTTTTTAAACAAAATTTAAATTCGGATGTTTTTTTTTCGGTAAAGTTTCATACACCCACAAACATATAATTCTTCTAGATTCTTCTAGAAATTTTACAAAAGTTAAATTTGACTTTATTTCGATCAACTCAAACAAAATGGTCATTATTTCAATGGAAATTATGTTTCATAGCAAATTGGTTATAAGTTACATCGAATTTTTGACTCTATTTTAATGGAACTTAAAACATTAAAATTTGCACTTTACTTCCATGAAACTTAAGGCCATTTAAGAGGACACAAGCTTAATGGAACTTATGTCCGTGGAAGTTAAGACATCCCCTCTTAATTGTGTATAATAATAGTGTACGATTAGCACAATAATAACAATAAATTAAATAAATTAAAAGTGTGTATTAGGTCATGGGTTCTTTAAATTATCAAAATACATCAGAGCAAAATAATAATATTGTTAACTTTAGAAATTGCAGTGAAAGTAACATGGGGGAAAAGAAAGTTAAAACAATTTATAATAAATTTTGAAATTATGAGATTACAATTTTGTATCTACAAATATAATACAATAATAAATAAGTATTTAAAGAATAATTTATAGCTAAATAATTATTATTAAATTTTAATGGGGATTTAAACTTGTTGCATTGATACAATGTGATTATATAGATATGGTTTTATTAATTTTCGACAACCAATTTTACTGTTGTTTAAAATTAGTTCGGTATAGTTGAAAAAAGTTAAATTATATGAAGAAAAATGTTTTACTATAAGTAATATGCAATAGCACCTACCTATGTATAAGACTTCTGTCTAAAAATATTATTGAAAATTTAATTTAGACTTTAGATACAGAGTTTCATTATGTTTATATATTTTGGTAAATAACATCAATTTTGGCGGACTCGTATACAGATCTCATTAAATAATTTAAATTGGCCATTGAAATGAATGACCATTATATATATATTAAAACATAAATTATATAGTCTGCTTTCAATTATTTTTACATCAGGAAAGTTTGGCATCTTTTGTAACTGAAAATATAAAATCATTCCACAAGAATTTTTCATTTAATTTCTTATTGAAAAATTGAGATTTCAATAGTAGATCTTATTAAGCTTTCAATAGTTCCATTTTGGAAAGAATGGTGAAAGAAATGAAATCGTTTAGTTGATAAATTGTCTTGTCTAACTTTTTGATTCATCAGCAAAAATCATCAGTTAATGAAATTCTCATTTAATATTGAACTATATTTAAAGATGATTGTTTAAAGTGATATTTTGGTTCATAACTATTGCGTACCGATAAGATGACTCCTATCCTAACATCAGTTACAGTCTCTAATAAATATGAAAAATAATATCGTCATCAAAATTATGACTTTTTTGGGTGGGTAGTTGTTGATAAATATTATATCAATAAAAAACGCCCTTTTTCTGTCAGAATAATTGAATTGATTTCGATTGATGCAGTGTTTGGTCAGTGCATTAGTATTTCATCATTTAAGTTATGGTTATTGCATTTTTTTTTATGGGAATTTGTGTTTTAGCTTATGATGATTAACCAGTGCTTGATAATAATTGACGCTTTTATTAATCAACAATATCTTTTTTTCAAAAATCAACATGTTTTTTTACTCATTTCCACTCCTACATTAGGAACATAGGCTATTCACTAACTCATTTTTTATTCATATTTGATGAAGTTTCAGTTTTTGGAATAATCAGTTTGAGTTAGCCGTTGAATACTGGACTAAAACTAATTTATAGCCCTATGAAACGCTAATATTTCTATTTGTACGCCATCTATAATCTTTTACAATAATGGTATAATGGTATAATTGTATATTGGATATTTTATGATACTTCGAAATTAAATGTCAATTGGTTGAAAAAGCAGTTAAAAATTGGGGTAATAGAATGCAATTTATTGTATGCAAATTATAATTGTGGCCGGATATATGCCGGAATTTTGTTTGAAAACAATAAATACAGTATCTTTAAATATAACAAATAAAATTTCAAAATTCAAACTTGATTTATTCAATTTTAAATTGGGGGCCTCGATGGTCTAGTGGGTAAGAATCCCACTCATGTCGTAAGAGTAATTGCCGCTTACGACATTTACAGTCACCCACGCATGAAAAGGAAAGGCTGTGTAACTTTCTTGTAACATTTATATGGCAGGGGAATATAATAAAAGAAGATAGAGTAAGGAAGATCAAAACCTTATATATTCACAGATTGTTTATTAACTTTATATACAGGTTTCTTATTAACTACATTATCTTTTCAAAATGAAAATTTGATAATTACCCCACTTTATCTATTTTTGACAAATTAAAGTACATATTATAAACCGTGATTTGACAATATGGTGCCTAACTAAGACTTTTCTATCAAATAATATAATATGTATCTTTATTGTTAATAATTTAATTAATTGGTCACGGAACTGAAATTTTTCAGGGTTTTTATAAAATTAAAAATTTTGTTTAATAAACGATAAATGAGTCTCCTGTTTCAAATTTAGTTTTTTGTTGTTTTTTTTAATCATCTAAATAAGACTGTTGAACTTAAAAGATTTGTCGCCGGAACCATTTCGAACATTTGCTCAAAAAAATCTCTATAATATTATACCTTAGTATATAAACAGGTTCTTACCCATATTTTCTCATCGTAATTTTAGAAAGATTTATATAGAAAATACATATGGTTACTAAAATAAAAATTAACAAAAATAAAAAAAATTTGATTTTACTGATTTTTTATTTAATATTTTTTTAAGTTTTTCAATGATGGAACAGTTACAAAATTTGACAAAAAAAAAAAAAATTCTTAAAACGTTTTTATAATTTCTTTTTTTTTCTGCAATTCTGAGAGGGAAATTGATACCAAGAATGGCTATACAACAGTGAATCAAGAAGCTCATTTAATTTTTATTCCATTTCAATTTATCATGTGTTATTGCTATCCTTTTTTATTTAAATTTTGTTTTGTTTTGTTTTTATTTATTTTTTTTTTTTATTTATGAAAGGCAACCGATTCAGAAGAACAGAAAATGAATCGTTTTTAAGATGAATCAAACAAAAAAAAAGAACCAGAGCACAACAGAATGGGAAAAAGAAAGGGCATATACGGTACATAAAAACTAAATGGTCCATTCATCCGCACAATAAAAAAAAAAATTTTATAAAAGCGGTTTTTCTTTAACTCGGCAAATCTATAAGAATGAACGTATTTATTATTTTTTTGTTTTATTATTTTCATTCTGGTATTTTTTAATTTAATTTATCATATATAAAAAATCGCTGATACTCGCAATTTCTCTTAATCAGAAAAATAATAAAAAAATAATATAATAATACAATAAAATTAAGAAAATGGTATTTTTTTTGAGGATAACCGGAAAAATCGAAAAGACAATTGAATAAAAACTAATTTACATGGTTCCAATTTTTTTTTAATGAGAAAATACGTAAAACAAGAACATATCTTTCTTCTTAAATTAGAATATAATATTTAAAAAAAAGAAACAGAACAAAAAAAAAAAATGTTAATGAATTGAAACAAAAACAATTCTAAGATACAATCTTTGGCTATACTTTCCTTAAGGTCCAGAGCCTGATTTGCATGAAATTTTAGATAACGGTACCCAGTGATGTCACCGATATTTTATAGAACATGACTTTGATCGGTAAAGTCATTTAAAGGTCAAATTGATTATTTTGAAGTTTTCCTAACATTTTGTAATATTTTACTTCAACCATTATATTTTTCGTCTACGACACTGTACAGGAACTGATCTTTACAGTATTTTAGGGCATAATATTATCTTTAATATACTGCACTTCAAAGGGAAAATTTTGGTATAAAAAAAAGAATTTCACCAGACTTTCTAGAAAGCAAAATCTTTTGAAAATTTTCAAAGACACCTTACATTTATTATTATTATACTGTTAGAGAGACCTCTTTTCAACGGTATATAATAAGTATGGTACGGGATATTAAATAGTCCCACAAGAGGATAAAAATGCGAAATGGAAACAACAATTTTAACAAAAAATACAATTTCATACTTTATTTCTCATATATTTTGCCTTTTTGTTTTCTTGTTGAAATATGTATGTGAAAATACGATTAGGAAGGATTTTAAAGTTTGTTACAAAATCAGAGTTATATGCCTTTTACAGAATATATATGTAAAAATTTTAAAATTTCATGTAAAGCTATATTTTAATATAGATACCTTTAACTAAGATCATGTAAAAATATTATGTATGTATAAATATAATTAGGAAAGACTTTAGAGTTGGTTATAAAATCAGGGTTATATACGCTTTTTCCAGAATATTTACATACTATATATTGTATATATGCGAGATTCTCAATTAGGAGGTGTTTTAGAGTTGAATCATTTAAGTATTAGAAATATGGAGAGTAGAAAATTGGTTTCTGCATACTATCGTAGACGAAAAATATAAAGGTTTAACTAAATTATTACAAAATTTTAAAATCAATTTGACCTTTGAATGACCTTGCCGATCAAAGTCATGCCCAATAAATATAGGTGACGTCACTTGGTATAGTTATGTAATTTTTCATTGTAATGGGGCGCGGGACCTAAAAGAAAATATAGCCCAATCTTTAGATAAAATTTAAGATTTCTAGTTCAAATACTTTAGTGGTAATACGTACCACTTACGAGATATTTGCAGTTTTTTTGGAATGAAATTAAACTTGTTTAACAAAATAATGTTAAGCTAGTCACTAAAACTTTATCATAGACGTCAGTAATAGCATCTCACTTTTTCTCATAAATTTTCAGCACCTCACCTGCCACTTTAAAATCCAGCCATTTCTTTAATGATTTACAAAACCTTTACTGTTATGTATCTTCCGAAAAACCTATAGTATCCCTTTATATGCTCTTTTATTTTTTATTTTTATATTGCTGTTGGGTTCGTTTACATAGCTGTTCTCTAGAAATCTATCAAAAGGGTCCAAATAGAGTTGTCAATCAAATTTTATAACACGGGCGTAGAGTTCAGAAATAACATTAGTTCTCGAATTTCACTTTTAAATAACATGTTTATATGTCTGGGAAGGAAAGTAATCTTTTAATTACTGAAATCCTATTTTTAGTAATTTTATCATATATATAAAATTTGAAGAGGGTGCTTATATATTACATCTAAAAAACGTTGTATTTCTTTAAAATTCATAATAAATAATCATGCAATTACTAAAACTTATAGTATCTAAACAATATAAATGAAGATTTCGCGGGATCCAAAGATTAATTTGCTTTATATCTATTATTTAATTACCCTGACATTTTTTAAAGTACAGTATGTGGCGAAACACTTTTTAATATATCCTAAATTATAATATTAAGAGACAACGAATGCGCCATGGTAGGATATTTAATATTGGAAATATTTATGCGGCTTTAATTTTATAAATTTTTTAAATCTTGAAAGAGAGGAAGATGAAATTATCGACAAATAATAATTTTTAATATTTAAATTAAAACAAATTACAGACATGTCTATGAAAGTCCAATTCCAATTTGTTGTTAATAAAAGCCAAATATCTCTTAAGATTATCATGGAACGTTCAGAACTTTTTAAACTTTACAGTAATGGACTTTTGCTGATCATTAATCACCAAAATCGTAAAAAATTATTTTGAACTATTCGAGTGTGTTGCTTTTTGATCAAAACTTAAAAGAAGAGGTTTAACCTATTTTAACAAATCTTAAAGATATATATTTGAATTTTCTTTTTTTTAAATCTTATATAAATTTCATAATTTTTAATACATATACATATATATAATATAAATTCAATTATTTGTAAAGACCAGACTTGTTTTTGATCAGCTTTAAAATTTTCTTAATTAAAACAATTGTAGTGATCTTTTTACTATTACTAAAAGAAGAATTACTAGGTTAACCCTATAAAACTATGGTTATATAAGCTAATTTTCTGTATGAATTATACTAAAATGTGAAACATGCTTCCATCTAATAATTCCATCCATCTAAACGAACTTAAAAAGATTTTTTCTTCTGTAATGTTTCACTCAAAACTTCTGTGATGTTTCATTCAAAAATTTACAATTATTCATAAAAAAATCTTTTCAAGCTCGTTTTGAATTTACAATTTTTTCAATTTACAATCAAACTTCCTCCTACCAAATTTCCCCTTCCCTTCCTTCTTTTCCTCTTCCTTTCCTTCTTTTCCCATTCCTTTCCTTCTTTTCCCCTTCCTTTTAGCCAAACCTACAGCAACATTGTATAAAGGATTTTTTGCTAGAGTTTGGCTTGCGGCTATATTATTAAAACAAATTTCAGACAGTCGAACAATTGGAACTTAGGGAATCCGAAGGAAAGCTCAACAAAAACTGGGGTGCTTTCAATAAAATTTTTATCGTTAAAGGTATATCTAAATAATTTATTTGACATTTTTATCTGGTTGCAAATAATTTTTGACAAAACGTAATTTAAACAACATTTTACAAAGTTCAATCTATAAGATAGTTTCTAAAAGTTGAAAACTTTAACTTCTTATTACAATACTAATTTATCTTACCATTAGACTTAACATAGCTAATATAATTATGATTAGTTAAAAAAAAATAAATCTCTAGTGTTAGGATCACTGAATTTGTCTGGTATCAATACACATTTTTTTTTTTTTTTATACCATTTACAGTTATACAGTTCAATAAGTTGAATAAGAGTTTTTTGAACGATATTTAAGCAAGTAATAAATAGTTTTTAGCACATTTCCAAAAAAAATTTGAAAAAATGTGCTTATTAGTTTCACTATGTGCGTCCGCCCGTCCGTCCGTCTGTTTACAAAACTTCTACACCGTTAAAGATAGAGAAAAAAAATTTTAACCATGGGTAGTTCTCATAAAAAAAAAATTTTGTGGAACAACTTTTTCATGTAGCCCCCCCCATTACGGAGCTACAGCTCCTCAAACTTTGAAAAAGCCCTATTTTTAAATGCATATATCTTATGTTCTGCTTAAGAGTTTTTCAATCTGAAAACGTCATTCGACAGGTATTTCTTTTATCTTTGTAAATTAATATCAAAATTATACAATTTTTTTAAATTTAGTATTTAAATTTACCGTTATGTGAAAACCAAATTTTGCATGATTTTTCTACTTTCATAACTCCGGCACGCTTTTAGATAGAGCCTTGAAATTTTGAGGCAAGAAAAAACTTTTAGAATTAGTATAAGTTTGCTCCGAAAATTTTTTTGGACCACCCCCTGTAAACATTTTACTTCTGCAAGATATAAAAATTAAAGCTACAGTAATATATTTTTACGTGTGTTAAAGGTTTATTTTAGTTGTAAAGGGTTCCAAAGTTGCAGCTCTTCAAAATTGCAAAAAAGCCCCATTTTCAGATGTATATATCTCAGGCTCTGCGTAATAGTTTTGCAATCTAAGACCACCAGAAGATCGAAAATTTTATTATCTATATAAAACAATATCAAAATTATGTGATATTTTGTAATTTACGATTTAAATTTACCGTTATGTGAAAACCACATTTTGCATGAAATTTCTTTTTTCATAACTCCGGCACCCCTTTAGATAGGAACCTGAAATTTTGAGACAGGAAAGAACTTTTAGAATTAGTGTAAGTTTCCTCAGAAAATTTTTTGGTAACGCCCCCTCTTTAAGAGTTATTACGCCTCAAAAATTGAAAATTTGTTATTTTTAGACACCTGTAACTTAGGCACCTGTAAAAATTTTTCTTCGGCAAGACATAAAAATTAAAGCTTCAATAATATATTTTTACGTGTGTTAACCGTTTTTTAAAGTTATATAGGATTCCGGACTTACGGCCCCTCAAAATCTCAAAAATGTCCTATTTTCACATTTTTTCTTATATGAAATTTTCAAATTTTTGGGCAAGTCACAATTCTAAACAGTTTGTATTGAGTTTTGGAAATGTGCGCTTTTAAAAACCGTTATTTTACATTCTACCTTGCTTAAATATCTTTCAATTTTGTATGTATGTATTATTAAATTTTATCCTTTATAAAAAAAAGAAAAAAAAAAAACAACTATTTTATATTAGAGCCAATTTTATTTCCAAAATAATATTTTAACATAATACTATACGTACAATTAGTTATATAAAAAGTATTATAAGAAATACAAAGAAAAGTATCTATAACTACTTGTATCTGACTAAAACTATTTTTAGAATTAAATAAAACAAGGCAGAATGTAAACCAAAGTTTTTTAAAAGCGCACATTTCCAAAAGATACAAACTGTTTAGAATTGTGACATGCATCAAAATTTTTAAATTTCATATAATAACAAAATATATATAGCACTTTTTGCAATTTTGAAGGGCTGTAAGTTCGGAACCGTACGACTAAGAAAAATCGTTAACACGCGTAAAAATAAATTGCTGAAGCTTTAATTTTTATGTTTTTCCGAAGAAACATGTGTACGGGTGCTTAAGTTATAGGTACTTAAAATTAGCAAATTTTAAATCTCTATTTAAACGCGTGCGGGAGTTATGAAGGTCAAAAAATCAGGCAAAATTCGTTTGCCACAAACGGTCAATTTAAATACTAAATTTAAAAGAATTCTACAATTTTGATATTGACTTACAAAGGTAAAAAAGATTCCTGTCGAATGGCGTTTTCAAATTGAAAAAATATTAAACAGGACATGAGATATATGCATTTAAAAATAAGGTTTTTTCAAAGTTTAAGGGGCTGTAGCTCTGTAATGGATGGGGCTACATGAAAAATTTGTTGTACAACATTAATTTTTTTGTGAGACCTAGCCATGGTTAAAATTTTTTTTTTCTCTATATTTAAGGGTGTAGAAGGTTTGTGAACAGACGGAGGACAAACGGACGGACGGGCAGAGTGAAACTAATAGGCGCATTCTTTCAATTTTTTTTTGGAAATGTGCTAAAAAATTATATAAAAATTTCTTTTAGGTTATAGATATAATTTTTAATTAAAATATTAAATATTTAAAACATATGCACAAGAGTGGTTTTTATAACCAGTCTTGGATTGATATAAGTTAAATGAATTCAATCCTAGACCTAAAATTAAGTAATTAAATAATTAAAAATTAAACTGAACTGTTGTTCCTATTTTATGTGGCCACAATTAAATTTAATTAAATTTTCTTTTTTTTTATTCAATATAAATTATAAATATAAAGTTAAACAATCATTTTTGAATAAAAAAACAAAACTGGTACTGGAATTTAATTTTATGATAATTATATGTTAATAGTGCTACAGCTCATAGCGTTAATGAAAATTGGTGGTATAAAAAATAAATTATTAACTTATTTAATATTTTAAATTAAATATTGTAAAAATATTAAAATTATTTTAAAAACTTTTTAATAATTGTTAAAATGATAATTTAAATGAAATGAATTGTTGTAAACAGGAAATTCAAGGAATTATTGAAAGGGGATTTTTCATTTAGTTATTTTAATATTTATTGTAGTATTGAAGCTTTTTGTCGTTTACTCCAGTTGAAATAAATTTTTTTTTAACACATTATTCCCAAAAAAATTGAAAAATTTACTTATTATTTTCATTCTGTTCCGTCCGTTAGTCTATCCCTCTATCTGTTTACAAAACAAAAACAAAAAAACCAATAAAATTTAAAATATTTAATAAGTATCGTAAAAAAATTATTGTTTTTTGCAAAGCCCAATCTATTGCGGAGCTACAGTTCCTCTAAATTTGAAAAAGTTCGATTTTCGAATATCTCAGGTTCTGCCTAACATTTTTTCAATCTAAAAACGCCAAAGTACTGAAAATTTTTAACTTTAGTATTTAAAATTACCGTTAAGTGAAAATAAAGTCTTGCAAGATTTGCCTTCCTTCATAACTTCAAGGCGCTTTCAACTATAACTTGAATTAACTGTGCACAAAAGTTCCCTTCTATTTTTTGTGGCCAACGTTTAATAAAAGTATTATATAACTCTAACAGAAACAATTAAATTGCATAATTTCGTTTGTATGAATGTATACTACGTCATTATCTTTGCTTTTTCAATAAAAGTCTGCCATATTTAGAATTACAAAAATTGAAAAATTAGGAAAACCTTTGAAAATAAATTTAGCTTAATCTAAGCAAGAAATTAATGCTCAAAGCAATTATAAGTTTTAATTTTTAACAAAATTTAAATGATATGCAAATTTCTGACAAGTAAAGTAAGGCAACATGGTCGCTTTTCAACATCCACACTTTGAATATGATATAAGCGATTAAAAATACTTGTTATAAATGCATAGTTTATGACCTGATAAAAAACTAAATATTAAATTGTTTTTTTTTTTTGTTTAATTTATAGTGGGCTAACTTTTACTTTGATGTCAAAGATGATCAACCTTTTACTCTTAAGCAAAAAACAGTTTCCTTGAGTAAATAAAAATGTTTTTTTTTTTAAATTGACAACAGATTTAATAATATTAAAATTAAATTTATAAACATTTAAAAACTAATAAAATAGAGATCTAGAGCCTGTTAGGGCTGTAGGTTAGATAGCTACTAGTGCCGACTGGTACTTTTTGAGTGATGTACTTTCATGAATACTAACTTAGTGGCGAATCATTACATCTAACAAATAATGTATGTTTGACAACAACCAAATTCTAAAATAATCAAAATTACAAATTCTAATTACTATACTAACAAATTTTTAACGGTGGTTGTGACTATAAAAAATTTTGCACTGGACAAAAATTAAACAAAGCCTAATCTTAAAAAAAGAATTAAAAAAATAAAGTTACCTCTGTATATGAAAATTTAAATATGAAAATCGGTTATACTCGAATAAAATAACTTTTACAAGGTATAAAAATAATATTATATAATATTAAAATAAATTTTAATAAAATAATCAATTAAAAACATTAAACTTAATTGTAATACTCTAGCATCCGGCGTTATTATTGTGTACAACGTTGGCGCCTAACGTTGTCATTAAACTTTATCTTTCTTTTTTTTTTAAATTTTTTTTTTCTTTTAAATTTTAATCGGATTTCTCATAATTTTTCAAAAATTCTACAAAACATAATATTTATATTGGTCAGTTGTTTAATGAAATAATTCAGTAATTTTTAGCAGTATCTATATTTAAAATCTATAATTTAGTATTTAAATAATTTAAAACAGAATTTATTGTGTCGCTAATAAAAATTTTCAAAAAACAAAAAAAAACGATTTATGGGAATGAATGATCTATGCTTTAGCACTTCTTTAATTATATAAAATATATTTTTCAATATCTGAAAAATTAATGTATTTTATTTGTTTCATCTTAAGTATGTTTTGTTACTGTTAAAGTCCGTATTCAAATAATATTTTTGATTATTGTTTTCGAGAGAAAATTTTTAAATAATAATAAGCATGTCTCTTTTTTAAAAGAGTTATTAAATGATGGAATAAAATCAATCAAATTAATGGAAAATTTTAATTACATTGTATTATTATACAAAAATTTTGACATTAAGACAGGAAATTCTTAAAAACTTATTGACAATTTAACATTTTCTACTTAATTCTCTGCTGTTTATTAAAAATTATAACAAATTGCACATGAATCCTTCCCACATTCTTATCTCTAAAATCAAACTTTCCATTTATATCAAAGATCACATTCCATAATATAAATTAAAGGTCCCATTCTAAAATCTGGTTTTAAAGGTGGTGATTTTGTTTGGTTTAAATTCCAACACTATCCGAAGGATTCACTTGCAATTTCTTCTCTGGGTGATTTTTGAACTTATCCATTGATTCTCGTAAAAAAAAAAATAAAAAAGACTTTAATTTGTTGCAAATGTCTAACAAAAAATCATTATAAAAATTACTTTAAAAAAATTTAACAGACTAAAAGTTATCTAATGAAATTTTAAAAATTTATCGAGAAATACCATGATCTTTAAAATAAAATTAAAAATAAAAGTACAAATAAAATCTTTTTTTCTTTTAGTTTGAGGTTATGAGGTAGAAATCTTAAAAGATGTAAAAAAATTATTTTAGTGGTATGAATTAGACGGGATTAGCTTACAGTGATTAGCAGTTATCACCGTACAAAAACCATCCAGAAAACTATAAACCTTACTTTGAAAAGTATATAGATATACTTAACATATAAAATTATTTAATAGAGCTTAATTCGGTAGGGTCAACCGGGTTTTCAAAAGTAATTAATTTGAATTCAAATATTCATTAAATTTTTTAAAACAAATCAAATAGGTAACATGATATCACTAAAGTTAACCGGAAATAATTGTAAATAGTTGTTTAGAAAACAAAATTATGATAATAATTTTTTTTTTTCCTTTTACATTTTTTGTTTCATTTAGTGAAACAAAAACCTACGATCATTAGAATGAGAAAAAAACAAAACAGTAGAGAAATTTAACGAAACAAAATATTTTCAGATCAATCAGATTCAATTTAAACAGTCATATTCAGTCACATTTTTATATTATATTATGTACACTTATACCTATATATATATATATATATATCAAAATTTTATATAAATATATATTTATATATAATATATATACCTCAGCATAATTATTATAATTCACTAATTGCTTAAAACAAAACGAAATATAAAGAATCAAAAAAATAAAAATAACAGTTAACGATTAAAAAATAGACTAAGCAAAATATATCATACTGAGAAAAAGAGAGAGAATGATTTATAAGATCATGTAAATTTGTATAGGTTCTTAATTCGTTTAGAATGATTAATTGCTATCTGGCCTTAAATATTTTTCGTTTATTTTTTTTTTTTCTTATTCTTTCTTTTAAGAGTTTTTGTTTTTTTTGTTTTCTTTTTGCTTTTACATGTGGGAAACCAGGTAGCTAAACTCTGTTTTGTTTCATATATGTATATAGGTATATATACTTTTTTTTTTTAAATATTAATATAAAAAGGTATGTAAGAATATGTACAATTTTATAAGATATATGTTTTAATATTAAAATTAAACTTGTTAATTCTCATATATATAATAATATATAAGCTTAAAAAAAAATTTTTTTTATTCTTAATTTTTGTATCTTAAGTTTTTTGGTAAAATATTTAGAAGCTAATAAATCGTAAACTTGCGTGAAATTAGCATACAAATGTGATGAAGAGACCCCTTTTTGACCGATGTGTTTTGTTTTGAAAAAAATATTTTGTTTTTTTTTTGTTTTTGTTAATATAATATTCGGTAAAAATAAAATTAATTAGTTATTTAGTATAATAAATTATAAATGAAAATATTAGGTACTGTTTTTTTTTTTGTTGATTATTTTTTGTTCTTCACTGGGCGACAAAAGAAATTTGGATGAATTATTTTGTATTTTACTTTTGTTTTTTTTTTTTGTTTTTTGGTAAGCATTAGCTTTGCAAAGGTTATGTTTAAACAACAAAAACGAAAAAAAACGAAAAAAAAAAACAAAACAAAAAAAAGTCAAAACAAATATAATAAATATTTTATCGTCCTAGTGGTAAGAGTATCTACGAGTAGTCATTTAAATGTTTTGTATTAATACTTTACATCAAAAAAAAATTCAGAATTTTATCGTATACTATGAACGTTCATAATATTATTGTTGTTTTTTTTCTTTTCTTTGCGTGGCAACTGTTGGCAATTGTTGAACTTATCTACATATTATGTTAAGCCTCTGGCATAACAAAAAGTACTCCTTCGGAACTCAAACGATACTCACTTACAACGCAGTACTGAAACATGCAGAATTCTAACGGAACATTTTGAATACTGTATGACTCGTATGAGTTCAGTAAAGTAGTATCACAGTGAAACTGATTTATCAATATTGGTTCAGTACTTGTGAAAAGGTACTGAATGAATAACCAAATTCGAATTAGATTTTTTTAATTATTTTTTAAATTTATTTCAATCATTATTAGTAATTTTTTAATTATCTCTACAATATTTTTTTTTAGTTATAAATTAAATTTATTTCCTTAATACTCTACTAATTTATAACCTTTTTGTTGAATAAACTAACTAAATTTTCATTGGAATTTGAAACGGCTACGTTTCACATTGTACAAATTGAACTGACATCTTAATACACTCGGCCATTCATTATTTTAATAATTTGTAAACAAATTCCATATTTAAATATAAAATTTGTAATTAGCACTGAAACAGTACCGATTTTGGTACTGAATAGAAATACTGAAATCTGTTACAATATTTGCAATAACAAAACAAAAATCAAAAAACTAACTTCGATTTTATGTTCATTATAAGTATCTAATCAATATCTAATTGTGGAGATAAATCGAATTTATATAAATGATACTTATACTTAAGGTTTTCAAAATTGCAATTCAGATAGAATACAGAATTTCAATAATAAAAATCAGTACTTAAAAATTGTTATGGGTAGCTGCATCACTATAGTACATGTGAGAATTAGAGCAAAGGCATGCCTGAAAATGGTGATATACCTATAATATGTAATTTGCGGAAATAGAAATTGAGAATTGACAATACAAGGTTTTATTTAATATAGATTTACTTAAATTGAAATCAATACCGAGATGGGGCCTCGGTGGCCTATTGGGAAAGAGCGCATAAAATACGCTGAAAAACACGCCGAGTGAGTGTCTGTTCGAATCCCACACACGTCGAAAGAATTATTTCCCTTTACGACATTTACAGCCGAGATTGAACTGGAAAGGCTGTATAATTTCCTGTCCACATTTATGTAGCTGAGAAATGCATTAAAAAAAAAATAAAATACAGAGATCTGTAAAAATAAAACACAAAATAAGGTCATAAGAATAACTATAATACAAAACTTTTGTATATTTTAATATGGATACAGATAGATATAGATAAAATTTTTATGCTTACATCAAGAGTAAAATGTAGATAGATAGAAAAATAAAAATTCAGTTGTCTATTTTTAGTTGATCTAGAGTATATAATATATTAAGGATATTACGTCTTAATATTTCAATTAAAAACTTTGTATAATGCGAGAAAGTTGTGAGA
The DNA here is from genome assembly GCA_947095535.1 of Poecilobothrus nobilitatus. NCBI lineage: Eukaryota > Metazoa > Arthropoda > Insecta > Diptera > Dolichopodidae > Poecilobothrus > Poecilobothrus nobilitatus. The sequence goes on along the minus strand of OX352773.1, from coordinate 200,654,302 downwards.
AAAAATTTGTCAGAAAATATTATTTCAAAATTTCCTTAAAACAATTTGTCGCTTACACAACTCATCATTAAGAGTTCATATAAGTTTAAAAATATTGAGCAGGCAGGCAGGATGCAAAGTAGATCAAACATGAAAGTTACTATATAAATAGATCAAATTTATATAATAAATTTTAAATTTCTTATTTGTTTAGAAACTCGCTTTAATTATATATATAAGGATAGGTAAATCAAATTGTATTTTAATAATTAAATTATCAAAATTTACCTTGAATCTTCTTCAAATCATCTACAATAGTAAAATATAAAAAAAAAGAAATGAATGCAAGAGGAAAGTATATATTTATACTGTATGCTTATATATACTTACAAGAACAAGGAAATAGATCTGCACCCAACAGTATCAGTAGCACATCAGATGTCTCCAAGGCAGAAGTAACGTGGGAAGATCTAAAGTAACTTGAAGAAAAAGCATTCAAAATGTGATTAGATAGAAGTAGAAAGTCTTGCGCAGAAATTAAAACAATAGCGCAAGATACAGGAAATTGGAAAAGATTTGTGGAAACCCTATGTTCCCTGAGGGAATAAAGTAAGACACAAAAAAAAAATACTTATATTCAGTTCTTCTAAATTCACCCCTATAACAATTAGTTTCTCTAAATATTCAAAATTTAACGGTATTTCCTGTGAAAAACTCTTAGAAAATTAATAATTTAATTTTCTTCTATTTATACCTTTATTTTCCATCTAAGTACGAAAGGATCAGAAATTTCAATTTTTATTCTGAATTGGTGCAGAAAAGATTTTATTACCACTTTAGAATAAATACAACAAAACAAAAGACAGACAAACATACAATATACATTTATTTTATTTAAAAAACAAAAAACGAAAAAAAAAATGTAAATTGAATTAGAAACTTGCAAACATATTATATATATATGTATATATATATATATATATATATATACAAATGTTTAAACAATAATTTTTTTTTAATATAAAAGTATTTATATATTAATATATGTACCAAAATATACTATTTAAGACAACATATGACTAATGTGAATAGGCAAGAAAAATTTTTTCTTATGAATTATTTCTATTTTATTTTTTTATTTAATTTTTTGTTGTTTATGGGGAATCAATTCAAAAAAAAAAAAAAAACGAACCAAAAAAAAAAAACAAAATACATAAAATAAAAATATAAAAATGAAATAAAAACAAAGTAAAATAAAAAAAGAAAAAAAAAAAAAACGATAAAATAAAATATACGCGAGTTAAACATGAAAATTCCTCTGACTTTTTATGCGTTGTTTTTTTCCTTTTCTTAAAAAATAAATTTATAAAAATACAAAGTCTCATAGTCCCTTTAAATATTTTACTAACTATATACATAATATATAAAAACATTGATTATGATTATATGATAATGATGATAATGATTATGGTGATGATTATGATGATGACGACGACGACAGAATGAACGTGGCGTATAATTTATGTATATTTGTTGATTGGGTAGGCAACATACATAATATTTAGTGCAACCTGAGTTTATTAAAAATTCGATTCTGTTCCATTTTTTTTTATTTTTTTTTTGTTTAAGAAAAAATTAAATAAATTTTTGAATATATTTTTCTTGTTTTTATTCATTATATTCTCTTTTAAAATTTTCATATAATATAATATATATACATATATATATAATTTACATATAAATATATAAATAAAAAGTGCAACCATGATAAACGCTTATACGTACATAAATTAATGATAAGTGATGATTTTTAAATTTGCGAAATAAACATATATCCATTCATACATATTATATAAATACATATATGCATATATGTATATAATATAAATTTTTATGTATTTTTACACATTTAATTATTTAATGTTTAAATTTATTTAAATGTAGGTTTGATTATACAGTTTTTAAAATAAAGTACAAAAAAACATCAAACAGGATCAAAAACAAAAAAAAAAAAAAAAAAACCACTGGAAAAAGGAAGCCATATTTTTGTTTTTCTTATTTAATTGTTTTTTTGTTTGTTTTTTTTTTTTTGGTGTTTAAAAAGAATTTTTGTACCAATTAATGTAAAATAATGAATCAAATATATTTGTATTTTGTTGTTTTAATATAATATGTATAGTATGTATAGGTATGTTTATATGTAAAATGTTTTATTTTGTAATTTAGATTATATTTAAATTTATTTATAGGACATTTTTTAAATTTTTTTTTTTTGTTTTTCAAATATCTTTAAGATCTTTTATGCGAATTTTGAATGGAAAGGAAATAACTACTGTAATTTTTAAAAAATGCGATTCAACTGAATTTTACATTACAGGTTATTTTGATTAATATATATTTATAGAGTTTCATTCAATCTTATAATTTAATCTTAAATGATTATTTTAAATACATTATGTATATATGTATGTAAGTCTAATTGTACTGCGTTTCTTTGTTTTTACATTATACATTTGAAGAAAATTCGCATCAAAATAAATTCAAGATGAAGCACTGATATAAATTAATTTGTAAAAATGTGCTTAAGAAAATTCCTTTTTATTAAAAAAAAAAATTTTTTTTTGTGGGTTAATCGTAAAAAATAACATTTTTTTTTTTTGCAAATTTATCTTGATTTGTAAAATTATAAAAAAAATGTGGAATTTATTACATATTTTAAAATATTGTTAGTTTAAATTTTAGGCAAATTCAATCTAGAGATATAATATTCAACGTAAGACTCTTTGGTATAAATCTATCTTAATTGAATGCTAAACTATTAATAAACACTTGGAAGGGCCTCGGTGGCCTAGTGGGTAAGAGCATATAAAAGTACGTTCTAAACGCACCGTAGGAGTGTGGGTTCGAATCCCACACACGTCGTAAGAGTTATTCCCCTTTACGACATTTACAGATAAGCCTGAACAGGAAAGGCTGTGTAATTTTATTGTTTTTAAATGCATTAAAAAAAAAATAAAAAATAAACACTTGGCTAGAATGCACATTAAAAAGATCTACTTTGCCTAACAGCATTTAATAAAAAGCTCGTTTCGCAAAAATCCGGATATCAAAATCTTATTTTTCACTTTTTCAAAATCTCATATATGGTTGGTTGGTTTACGTGGGTGGTGCTGTCGACCATGACAAGATCACAATTAGCGCGTTAGCGCCGTTTTCCTACCACTTCCGTGACCACAAGGCTTATGTTTAGGCTACAACGGATTTAATTTCAGATCCATTTTGCGGCATTTAGGAACCTTACCATTTCTGCAGGTTGCTTAGACGCTAGATCGCTAAGATCGTTAAATTCGTAGCTACCCAAAGCTGCTTTTATAGCCCTGGCCAGCGCTGGGAATTTACACGTAAAGTGTAGAGTGGTTTCTTTCTCACTCTGTTCACCACAACTGCGGCATGATGTGTTGAATGGAATACCTAATATGGCCGCATGTTCGCCAATTGGCCAGTGCCCCGTGAACACACCTATTGCTCTGGCTGCGTTCCGCCGAGATAGCTTCAATAGGTTCTCCATTCTTTTGTTGCCGTACGTCGGCCATATTTTCTTGGTCGTACGGCATGAGGTTAATTCTATCCATCTTCTTTTCGCTAGGGATATCCATTTTAACGCTGAGTCATTGATCCACCTGTTTTTCCAGTGAAGCATTCAGATTGGAACCATCTCATATATAGTTCTTTGTAGATAAATATTTAAACAAGAAATTAATTATAATCTTCCTTCGTTAGATAGTGTGGAATATAGAGTTGGTTAAAAATTCAGGCTTACAATAATTATTTATTTAACCACAAGTCAATTATTGAAATCTTAATTTTGTATACAACTATAAAAATCTTCCTATACTTTTGGTTTTGGGGTTGTTAAAAAATTACTTTTGCTCTTTCGGTTAATTAGCATTTTTTTGTTAAATTGAATTTAATATATTACGAAGATTGAAGATGATAAAATATTTCGACACTTATAGTCTAAAATTAAACAAAATATTAAGTCTCTTAATGCTATATATATATAAAACATCGCAACAATATAAATAAATTAGATTAGTCACCCTCATCTCATCTACTAAATCTGAATTTGCCTGAATTTGCCAAAACTATTCAAGAAATTTCAAATTTTCGCTAGATATAAAGTAACCGACAGAAAATATTTAAAATTGTTTTTTACATTATTTAGATTTTTACCTAATAACAGATACATTCACTTAATGTAGATTTACTAAATACTGAATGGCTTGACTAAGTAAGGTTCCTGTCCAGTTGTATGAAAAATATAAATCACTATAGAATATATCTATAAAATATCTGTAAACCAAATTAAGAGACCTAATCAGAAGTTGTTCTAGAAAAATAAAAACTGAAAGTTAATAATTTCCGCTTCTGGTAACTCACTCTATTCAAGAGACTTTAATATAAATGAACTGTCCCACAAGTAGTTGTTTAGTAAGGTTATAAAAATTATTTAATTGTTCAAAAACTACTTTTTATTCTCATATTATATCTGAAAGTAAAGAGGAATAAGAACAACAGATGACTAAATATTATCCCATATATACAAAATATACAAAACCAAAATATAATACGTTTTAAGGAAAACAAAAACGAGGTAGAATGTAAACCAACGGTTTTTAAAAGCGTTAAAAGCGTTCCAAACTCAATACAAACTGTTTAGAATTTTGACTTGCACAAAAATTTGAAAATTTCATGTAATACGAAAAAACGTGAAAATAGGACATTTTTGAAATTTTGAGGGGCCGGAATCCTATATAACTAAGAAAAGCCATTAACACGCGTAAAAATATATTATTGAACCTTTAATTTTCATGCTTCGCCGAAGAAAAATTTTTACAGGTGCCTAAGTTACAAGTGTCTAAAAATAGCAAATTTTCAATTTTTGAGGCGTAATAACTCTTAAAGAGGGGGTGTTACAAAAAATTTTCTGAGGAAACTTATACTAATTCTAAAAGTTCTTTCTTGTCTCAAAATTTCAGGTTTCTATCTAAAGGCGTGCCGGAGTTATGAAAAAAGAAATTTCATGCAAAATATGGTTTTCACATAACGGTAAATTTAAATAGTAAATTACAAAATATTGCATAATTTTGATATTGTTTTATATTGATAATAAAATTTTCGATCTTCTGGCGGTTTTAGATTGCAAAGCTATTACGCAAGGCCTGAGATATATACATCTGAAAATGGGACTTTTTCGCAATTTTGAGCTGCAACTTTGGAACCCTTTACAACTAAAACAAACCTTTAACACACATTAAAATGTATTACTGTAGCTTTAAATTTTATATCTTGCAGAAGTAAAATGTGTACAGGTGCCTAAGTTACAGGTGTTTAAAAATAGAAAATTTTCAATTTTTAAGCCCTCATATCTCATAAACAGGGGGTGGTCCACAAAAATTTTCTGAGCAAACTTATACTTATTCTAAAAGTTCTTTCTTGCCTCAAAATTTCAAGGCTCTATCTAAAAGCGTGCCGGAGTTATGAAAGTAGAAAAATCATGCAAAATTTGGTTTTCACATAACGGTAAATTTAAATACTAAATTTAAAAAAATTGTATAATTTTGATATTAATTTACAAAGATAAAAGAAATACCTGTCGAATGACATTTTCAGATTGAAAAAATCTTAAGCAGATCATAAGATATATGCATTTAAAAATAGGGCTTTTTCAAAGTTTGAGGGGCTGTAGCGCCGTAATGGGAGGGGCTACATGAAAAAGTTGTTCCACAAAATTATTTTTTTTATGACACCTAAAAATGGTTAAAAGTTTTTTTCTCTATCTTTAACGGTGTTGAAGTTTTGTAAACAGACGGACGGACGGACGGACGGACGGACGGACAGAGTGACACTAATAAGCACATTTTTTCAAAATTTTTTTGGAAATGTGCTAATGAAATGAAAATAAAAATTAATCGAAAAAAAAGAAATTCGCTATAAAATCAAGATGCTATAAAGAACACTTACTTTAATTAAAATTTAACTGATGTTTTTGAAGTTATAAAACCTTAAAAATCTAATAATAATTCGTTGAACTAAAATATGTCGAATTTAATTGAACTATGGGATAAAGTTTTAGCGTAGTTAATTTAACATACTTATTTTTAGTATAAGACAGATTTAAAGCTTTAGCGTGTCATCATAATAAATGGCAACGTCTATAGACCATCTTAATAACATTTAACATTTTTTATTCATAATGAAATTAAGTAATGGTATTATATAGTATATAATAAGAGATTAAGACTGATTTAATAACAATCATCAGCACAAATAATTACAAAAAAAAAGGAAAAATTAAATCACTGCATATAACAAGATACGGATTACAGATATGACAGATCGAATATATCTTCACATTAGAAACTACTCATATTTTCAATTTATTAAAAACCATAATATTATAACTGAAAGAACTGGAATTCATTGTGGGAGATTAAAATTATAATATCTACTTAAATATCTATAGTTAAAACATAACCTAAAATAATTACAGTGACTAAAATTAATATAACACATATAGAAATTTAATATTTGTTTAATTAAAACTTGTATAAAAAATATTATTTATAGGTATATTAATTGTTTTTTTTTATATGTTTGTAATTCAAAATCGAACAATGAAAAATTATTAAATTGTATTTAAAAAAAAAAACAGTTAAGTTTATATATTATAAACAAAGGTACATAAGAGGTCATGAACAGTTAAAAATAATAGGTACCAATATTTTAATATATAAATTATAGTTATAATTAAATGTGTTATAGTATTGACCTATGGAAAACAACCGTTAACTCTACCTTAGATAAATATATTAAAGTGTTTTCAATCTATAGTTTTTACTTCAATAATCTAGATATATTAATTATTAATAGTCTTAATGTTGTCAAAAGGTCTAGATAAATTAAAGATACAGCAAAAAGATTCATTAAAATTAAAAGATTCAACAACATCTGGAAACATAATAGAACAAAACAACACTATCCACCTCTCATAATTATATGTAAAAACTATTTGAAATAACAGTAAAAGTATTACTGTTTAAAATCGAATTTAAAAGAGGAAAACAAAATTTTTTTTATTTTTCTATTATAATGAATATTTTTATTGTATCAGAATAAAATTATGTTTGAAAAATGACGCAAAATTGTATGACAAACATCTATACTTTAAAAATCTGTTTATAGCTTTTCATACAAAATTATATATGATATAGGGCATCCACTAAGTCATTTATTATTCATACTTAACTAAGCTTCAGTTTCTGGAATCAATATTTCACTAAGCCGTTAATTGCTCGGCTGTAGCTATTGTACAAGACTAGGCGTTTCCTTAGTTCTACGCTTCTATTATTATCTTACACAAGAATTATATTTTTATTATTATTTTATTATATATTACAATATGATATTAATTATAATTTATAAGACATATATACTTATTTTTAATTTAATTATATTATACTAATTATATATTATAAGAATAATTTATATTATTTTTATTAATCTATATGACCCAGTCGGGGTTTGAACCCGAGACCTTTCGTATGAAAGGCCAGTGTCTTGACCAACTACACCATTGGCTGGCTACACCATTGGTATGTTCATTGAACATACTTTCCTATAATTCTCGCCCGTAATTATACGCGCATATATTGGTACTATACTGTTACACGTATAAAAAAAAAATGTGACGACTACGCAATTTTATAGGTACATGACACTTGAAAATTGTAAATATTGAAGTTTAGTCTTTTGGTGATATTGTAAATATAAATTTGTCGTGGCATAAGTTTAGTGTCTTAATAATTTTATATTTTTGTGCAATATTTTATATATAATATCCCAAAATCTTAATCTATATTTATAAATTAATATTGCCCTTTTATATTTATATAATATATATTCTATTCTATATTCTATATTCTATATTCATAATTATATTCTACATACATAGGTATATTTTGTATTATGTGTCTTACAAATTGCGCAAAAAATTATATATGCAATAAAATTTTTTATTTTTTAAACTTTAAATGTTTCAAATTTTTTTTATTTTTTTATTTTCTAAACATATAAAATATAAATAGTAAAATGTTTATCTTAAAATATTTTAAATTTTATCTGTTAAAATTTTGCTATAAAAACATGAAATTTTTTCTCCCTCTTTCCTGTTAATAGTATCTAGTATTTTTCTTTCTTTCTAAAGTTTCACAATATCAGATGAAATTTTCCATGAAAATTTCCCTTAAAATTTAAGTGAAATAATATTAATGAATTAGATAATATTAACTGTATAAAAAGGAGAAAATATAAATATGGCTTCATTTTAATTATGTACACTGTAGGTATATACGTATATAATAACCAAAACTAAAACATTTTATCTCTTAAACTAAAAAAAAAAAAAATATTTTAAATAGATGATGATTAATTATAAAGAATTGTTGGATTTTTTCCCTGTACATACACATTTATATGTATAAGTAAAACGGATTAATTGTCCACGCAAAGTAATTTCAAAATATTAAAAATAATTTACCAACATATACATAATATGTCTGTCTGTCAAAATTAAGTTTACAAAGGAATTTCCAAAAAAAAAAAAAATATAAAAAATAAAAAAAAAAACAAACTAACTATAATAATAATCAGAAATTTAATCGTATTTCATAATAAATTTTTATTTTCGCGCTATTTACTGTTTTTTTTTTTTTTTTTTTTTTATTTTTTGTTATTTTTTTAATAATAATTTGTTTATTTAAATAATAAATTGAAATACATAAAACAAAAAAAAAAAATAAAAAAAATAAAAAATAAATTTAAAAATCAGGTGATAAATTATAAATATCCTCAGTTAACACCTTATTTTACACAATGATATTCCTATAGGTGTACGCGAGCATTTAAAATATCAAGTAGTCACCTTCATTTTTCAATGAGTTTTGAATTGAGTTTTTTTTTTCTTTTTTTTTTTTTTTAATGATTTATGAGTTTCTAATTACGTTATAATTAATTTTACATTTTATAATTTTTATTTTTTCTGCTTTTTTTTTAAATTTTTTTTTATACTTTTGATTATCGGTATCTGGTAGATATGTATAAAATAATGTTATGCAACATTTAAGAAAAAACTTATAATATTATTTGTACATCTTTAAATTTAGACGATACTTGAAACGAATAAATACACGATCAATGATATAAATGAATGAATGAATGAATGAATGTATGTATGCATGTATGTATGTATTTATGTATGTATATATAAACGAATAATTCGTCGTTTGATTAATTTGATTGTTTTGAAAAATGATTTTCGATATATGTATGAATACAAATCGACAGGTGAAATTACTTTAATATAAAAATTATCGAAATCAATTAGATGAAAATGTTTTAAAAGGCATATAAGGAAATTATTATTTATTTTGGAATTGAAATTTAAATATACATATATGTATGTACAGTTTTTATAGAAGCATTTCACGTTATACATACGGACAAATTTTAAAGTTTTTTTTTTTATATTTCCGCTTAGAAAGTTAAAATTTTGAACCTTTTTATTTTTATATGAAAACTGACAGATTATTGTGGCAATAAGTCAACATATAATGTGTAAACTAATATTCGATGTTGAAAATGCAGTAGTCATTTAAATTGAAATAACATTTTGCAAATCTGAAAAATGTTCATTGTTTTTATAGAACTTAATTTTCTTTATTATGTTTCTTTAAAATATCTCTACAGGTACTTCTAGTCATTTTTAAACTAATTGTTTCTAATTTTTACACCAAATTCTTAATTTTCTTCTTAGGTTTTTTTCATCTAGCTCTCTTGTCTCTCTTGTATATCATTATATATCATTCTATTATTTTCACCATTCTTTTTTACTGTTATTGTCCTACAAATAGATTGGTTCCTAGAAGCAATCATTAGAGATTTTAATCATTTTCGAAATATCATCCATTTCCTGGTTACAAACTTTTCTTGTACTTATAGTTTTGAATAGTTTTATCATCACATATGATACAATAGAGTTCTTTAATTATGTAGATATATCTAATAATAATAAAGCATTATAATATAACTTAAAATATAAGAAATATTTGGTGTAATATAACGAATTAAGGTTACATTTTTAATCAATCCTTAAATCTTTACAATGCTACAAAATAAATAAGAAAATAAAATTTTAGAATAACTCAAGCACTTTTAATAATATTAGCGCAAATGAAGGTTTCGGATTTTCATGTATGCTTAAGACTTATGAGGAAATTTTAAACTATTTATTCTTAAACCCACTGCCATATTCATTTGTATTTCTTTGTTTCTGTTACTTGAAATTCTACTAGAAAAGTATGTGTGGTTTTTGCATTAATTTGTATATGCCCTTTGTTAGAACCTGGGCTGGGAAGTCGGAGTCGGAGACGTATACAAAATAAGCCGACTCCGACTGCAAAACAATTTAATAATATTTTGTGTTTAATTAAATCACTCGTATTCGTTAAAAAATGTTATATAAAAATAAAATTAAGAATCTGCGAAATGATATTTAATATTTAATTTATCCATTTCTAAAAATAATATTTTGTTGCGACTTACTTAGGTACATACAGATGCTAAGTTTTATTTTTTTAATCAAAAATCAGAATTTTAATGCTTAAATTTGTCAATTGCAATAAAATCATACACAATCATAATATTATGTAGTTTCCTATATACTATTTTATATATGTACATAATTATTTTATTATTTTGAAACAATTTTATGTTATTTATAGGTAATAACTAAAAGTTTTGTGTTAAAAGAATATTATAAAAATAAATTAAGTAATTTACTATTTATCTTTTATTTTATATTGTTAATTAAAATACAGAAGTACATAATTAAATTTCAATTGTAATTTAAATTATATAAATTATATACTATTTTCTTTATATAAGTAGTACAGGTTCTTTAAGATTTTTAAGTTTACTATTGTGTGGTATGTTAAGTATAAAGTTTTATAAGGTTAACATTATATGTTAAACTTGTTATACTAAAGAGTCGGAGTCGGAGTCGGAGTCGGTTTTAGAGGTGAAAAGAAGGAGGAGTCGATAGTTTTGATTCCCGATTTCCCAGCTCCGGAATTTAGAACTATAATAGCTTAAGCAGCTAGCCATCTTAGAATATTTGTTTGCCCATATGATTCGTACTTTGTTTTATTTAGGATATCGCCGATTAGTATTAAAAACAATATTGATGATAACATGATCCCGGTGACCCTATCTAACACAATTTGATTCTAATTTTTTATATTACTGAATATAATAAAACACAAATAAACTGCAACAGTTAAAATACCAAAAATATCCAAAGAAGAGTTACCATTTTTATATAGTTTTAAGTAATTAATTTTATTTTTTTTATTTGTGTTGAATCTAAGCTTTTTAAAAAATAGTACGAGATTTTGGAATTTATAGATTTTTTAATACAATTTGTTTGTTGCAATTCGTATAGAATTTATTACTCTTTAGTTCTTCTTTATTTTCGTGTATATATTATTTTCTATTGTTTCGTGCATTTGTGATTCTATTATTTTGATGTTTGAGTTTAAATGTCAGCATTAAACTGTGTACATACTACAATTTTTAAAAATTCTCTATTTTATCATAAAAAATTATTAACTTTTTATGAAAAGGGACCTATATAGAATAGTCATTATTGGTTTTTAAAATTCATAATTATAAAAACCAGAAATAAAATATTGAAAGGATTTATTCATACGATAGAATTTCAAAAAAGGACATAATGTCATCGAAAAAGACAAAAAAACAAATTTGTTATAAATAGTATATTGTACATATGTACATATATACATGAACATGAACAAAATAATCTGTTAATGTATACATATTTTAAAATTTAACTTTCTGAAAAAATATTTTAAAATTTCTTTAAAAACTTATTTTTTTTTCCTAATGTGTCAATATTTCTATTTTCCGTTAACAAAAAATTAAACAACAAATTTTTTTCTTTTTTAGCATATGGAAAAAATAACTAAAATTACAAGATGTCAGGATTATCTCACGTTGAGTGTTATTTGAAGACCACCTGTAATCAATCCTAATAATAAATTGTTTTCAGATTGAAAAGTCGAATCAAAACAAACAAACAAATGAAAAAAAAAAACGCTTGTATCTTCTAGATACGACATATAAAAAAAAACAACAAAAAAAAAGAAATAAAACAAAAAGAAAAAAAAAAGTTTTATGGATATTTCATGATTAATGGTGCGCATTTACATTAAATTGCCGTAGATCAGATAATAGTACTTATACATACACAATGAAACGCATTCATATATATACAATCATAATTTTGATTATTTATATATATTATGTAAAAACATTTTAATGTTAAATCTTAAGATACAGATTTTAAAAAAAATTAAACAAAAAGACTTGATTTAAAACAAAATATTTAAATTTATAAATAATAACATCAATGTGTTATTATATTTTATGTTTTCATATATTTTTTTACTTAATTTACAAACTTAGAAACAATAAAATTACAAAAACGAAATAAGAAAACAAAAAAAAAAAAAATCATTAGAATTCACTTTGGTGACTCTGTTAAATTTGATTGAACGTAAAAAATTAATTTGTCTTAATTTTTTTATGGCATAATTTCAAGGTAAATTTATTTGTCATTAATATGTGTATGATGATAAAAAAATTTTATATTGTTTTTGTGTTTATGACTAATGAAAGAGTTTTGAAATATTTCGTCATTTAATTTGTATTATATTAAACATAACCTATAATTTCATTTATCTTTTAATAGTCATGCAGGAGAGTATAGATAAATTTTCAATATATTTTATTACTAGTTATTGAGAAGTATATGATAATTAGTAAAATACAGTTTTGTATATACCTACCTGATATCTAATATCTGAAATCTCTAAATTTACGCAATATGTCTTTTCCTGCAGCCAAAATAATGTACTCGTAATCACTACCCTACAATCTATAAATACACAATACAAGGTATACTACAATATATAATTACTATAAAAATAGAGAGAATGCAGGTGAAATCATAGAAAATAGGCTAAAATAATTAAGAATGGCATTTAGCAGATTATGATCTGTATTGAGATCCTCATATCTAACTAGGGGCACTAAAATAAAAAATTTCAATACCTGTGTGAAATCAGTCGTGCTATATGGGAGCGAAACTTGGTTCAAAAACCAATTAACCACCAACAAGCTGCAAACATTCGTGAATAAATGCCTAATCATATAGTTAAGATCTTCTGGCCTATGCGAATTTCCAACACAGTCTCTCAAGAAACAAGAACTAATAGCACATCAAATAAAAAGAAAGAAATGGAAATGCATAGGACACCACACTCAGAGAGGCATGAAACACTATAGCTCGCCAAACATTAGAGTTGAACCCACAAGGTAAAAGGAAAATAGGAAGACCACGTATGACATGGAGGAGAGCAATATCCAAAGAAATAGAAGAAAACGGTATAACACATGGGTAGAAGTAAAACGAATGGCCCAAAACAGATGAAAAAGCTATGCGAAAGCCATATGCTCCCTAACGAAGTAAAAATAAATATCCCTATGTAATATTTTGTCTAATTTAACCCTTACAGATTATTTACAAGAATAGCTCAGAAATCAGGAGAAGTTCAAATATTAAAAATGAAACTGAGCTATTTTGTAAAGTTAGTATAATTGAGCTTTTCACACATTATGTAACTATTAATATAATTACTGTAAAAGAGTTCTAATTTGAATGGGTTTTACGTATGTATCGGAATAAGATAATGAACTGTTGTAAATTGTAGCTATAAGAATTCAAATGTTGGTATGATACAATTAATTGTACGATGGATTATAAAATGGACTACAAAATTATATAAAGAAAGAAACACAGATTTTACATTTCATAAATATGACTCTCAAACGTTTCAAACGTATTTTAGCTTATTTTATGAAACCCCTTTTCTCTTTTAGAATCTTAAAATGCTCTTATATGTATCTAGAGAATCTTTTAATATACATCTCCTTATAGTTGTTTTTATAATTTTTTTTTTACCATAAAGCTTTATGCCATATCGTACAAGATCATATTGCTGATTATAAACACATTATATTTAATAAAAATGATTACCTAAGCAGTTCAAATACTAAAATTTCGAAGATCCCGTAATACCGGGAAGTAGAAATCGTATATAAAAAAATTATCATAATTAAGGGCTATCGTTTCATCGATAGTTTTCTTCATTTCCATCATATATTTTATATGCAAACAAAAAGTTTTAGTTATTTAAAAATTTAAATCATTATTTAACGATTTTTCATATGAAATTTAAATCATAAACTCGATAATTCAAAAATATATTTATTTATAGGTTAATACAATTAAACAAACAAATTTTATTCCAAGCATAAGTTTTTTTTCTATTAACTTTTGAAGTTTATACGTGACTCGGTCTACAAATATATATTTTAATTTTCTACGTTAGATTTCTTTAATAACTGGCTGACTTGCTAATTAGTGTCAGCCTCTCTCTATTTATTCTTGTATTTGGCATGGATTATAGACATGTACATTCTCCTCAAACAGTTACTGGCAATATTATTTGCGGAAACTTTGAGTTGAGTTGAGTAAGTGAGTTATCATGTTCACATCTCGTATTAATATTATATAGTATTATCAGGTATTATTGTTAGAAATGTTTGAATGTATATTCACTTAGTTTTATATGTATGTTATTAAGATCAACTTTCTATGGTTACTTCATAAGTTCTTTGACTTAAACTATACATGTCCGTTGAATTTCTATGTCAAAAGTCAAATACAGTCTGCATAATTAATATTTGTTATAGTTTTCCGAAAGAACTCCACTGGATTCTGAAGGACCTTCGTATAAGTTTATTTATCATTATTTTTTTTATATTATAGTTTTTACATACACTAGAAAAGCACTAACGTTAAAAATTAAAATTACAATAAAATTAAAATAACTTTTAGTTAGTTAAAGTTTAAAGTTACTCTTCCTAAGTTAATTTTCCTATATGAACATGCAAAACAATCTCCCTGAAAGAATAGTCCTGCCCTGGTTGATACTATTAAAGAAACTATAATTTGTGGCATTATGAAATAACACCCAAGTCACTACCCGCGAAAATTAATTTCTGCTATTTATGGCTGTTACTATTCATTATAATCTAACTCCTATAGTATTAATCGCCAACTATAATCTCCAAAAAAAATTACTATCAGCCTCTAAATAAATTAAATTAATACCGAAAATTAATTACCGAAGATTAAGCGCCAAAAATTATTAATTAATTCCCAAAAAAAGTGATCTCAGAATTATTAGTGATCTAAGAATTAATTTCCAAATTCCTAAAATAAACTAACCCAAAAAAAAATATAGAATTAAATGCTCAAGTTAAATATTAGCAAAAATAATGAGGTTAGTTCATAGCGCCGTAATTTGTTATATATTAGGCATTATTTTAATATTAAGAAGTTACCTGTAAATATCAATTAATATATTTTGTCCACGTGCGGTTGCAAGAGATTTTTCATATCATAATAGAAAAACAATATTGGTAAAAGACCAGAAAATTATAAACATTTATAAACAAAAAAAAATTTGATCATTATAACATATACACAGTGCCAAGAAAAGTGCAAAGAATACAATATATACATATACCTATATACGTTATTACCATTTTCAATATCTATTATAACAATTTAATAACTTCAGATTTTTTCTTTTTTTTGTTTTGTTTTTAAAACACGAAAAATATTTTAAAGTTAATTTAAAATCTTTATAAATTTCTTTTAACCCTTTTAATAATTCTCAGATATTCTCTATATAAAATAAAAAAAAAAAATTTCGAAAAACAAAGGTTTGTCTTTTGTTATCTATTTATATAACAAAATAATTGAAAATTTAGTGTAAAAGAATCACTTACTTTATATTTTATCACGCCTGTCATAATTTTAAAATAATTGATATTTGTACAGGTGTTTGTAATGCACCGTCGGAATATTCAAGTTAAATAACAAAGAAAAAAAAAAACTAAAAGAAGAAAAAGGAGAAAAGATAGTTAACTACGATAACCTATCATCACATAAATTAATGTTTGGAAAAAGTTAACCACGCAACAAAACATGAAATGGGCGAATATAAAAAAATATTCGTATAAAAATTTGTTGGTTCGCACTTTGAAAATAAAAACAAGAAAAATAATGAAATTATCATTTGTACAATCATAGTTACTTATAATAGTTATTGCACTTAAGATAATAATATCTCTCGTCCTCTTTTTTTTATGTTAATCTTAAAACTTATTCAATTTTAAAAGTTTTGAATTTTGAGTAAGTTGTAATAAATAATAATATTTAATAAGTTTTAATTCTTTAAAAACTTTGTACAAAATGTCATAGTTTGAGTTGCGTGACCCTCATGGCTCCTTTATGGAATACAAAAACTGTTGCATGATATAAAACTTTTTTTTTTTTTTTTTTTGACATTTAAGAAGTTACGAATGGTTCAAAATTTATTAAAATTTTGTTTTAACATAACTGTAAATTTAAGTGCCGAATGACAAAATATTTTGTTACTTTGAATCATATCGTTAGCCTGATTGAAATTAAATCTTGTAATAGAACTTTCATATCATTTAAATATACCTACCATTTTTTAAGTGTTGCTGACTGTAGTTGCATAACAACTATAAGGCTACATTATAACCTATCTCCAATTATAACTTATAACCAATGAAACCTATCTCTATAACCTTTTAAATTTCAAAATTCAAATTTAGTTACTTTATTATAACAAAGGGCGTAGAAGGCTTGCAGACAAACAAATAAGCGGATCGAATATATAGAAATAAAATTTGACAAACAGAATTTCAAAATTGTTTTTAAAGATCTCTTCATCTTTTTTAGGGAAAAAAAATTAATGATTAGTTAACTATGACTAGTTTAAGTTTTTCAAATAGGAGGTAGTTTCATAACGTTATAGAGTAGTGCCATAATATAGTTTGATTGTTTTGAAAGTATATAATAAGAAAATTTGCACTTAATGAATATTTTAAAACAACCCAATTCTTTGCTTATGCAATATTGTATTGTAAGTATTCTTACGAAGTAGAGCATTAATAATTAACTAGTATTCGCCCGCCCCTCAAAATTCGAGGTGTTTTAATTAGCAATTACAATACAATATATACAGTATAGTTTCTTTATGATTTTATTTAAAATTTTCAATAATTAAAGCCTTTATGAATTTAAAATTTCTTTGTAAATAATATTTTTTGTAAAAACACGATTATTATTATCTTTTAGAAGTTGCCCTTGATTTATTGAGTATTGGAAACTCAATATATACCTATTATATATGTATATATTATAAGAAGCCTAAGATGGTAAATCATTGAGTAAAAGGGTTTTAAATATCTATTAATACAGATTAAATATTATGATGATATTATGATATGTAAGAATTTATTTCGTTTAAAATATAAAAAAAAAAAAAAACAGAACTGAATCGAACTTGCAAAATCAAAAAGAAACTATTAATAACCCCACACTCTACCGCTGTACTAAACACTAAACTGAAATTTTAATCTTTATATTCAGTTATATTGTGAAATTCCTACTCCTACCATACAACCAATATTTTAAAATTTTTAATCGAAAACAAAAATTTAACGGAATCAAAGAGCGTCTTTTTTGAAAATGTATAATATAGGGTATAGATTATACATACTATATGATACATATGTATATACTTTACATGGGATTTTTATAAAAATGGAAAATTATTAATGAAAATCAGAAAATTTTGGAAAAATATTAATTTTGTAAGATGGCTATACTGAATATTTATCATTTAAAAAGAAAAAAATTAAAGTTGGTTGGTAAATCATTGAGTAAAATGGTTTTAAATGTCTGTCATTTACAGATTAAATATTATGATATATTATAATCAAGTAGATCATAAAAAATAATCAATAATTATAAATAATAATCAATATTTGTAAATAATTGGAACTTCTAATGTAAAATAAATCTGTTTAGAAAATATCTCATTAGTTTCTTTTTCCAGGATTTAGGTGAACTCTCTGACTACGATCTGAGAAGTTTTCATAAATCTAAGGGAACTTAACACAAACTCTTGTCGAATATATTTTTCCACGTTTAGAAGGTACACTACAGACCTAGAGTCTAGTGATTATTGTTTATGTATTTTTTATCGTTTTTTTTTTTCTGTTCGAAACATTTTTGAAACATATTATGATACTTTATTTTTCTAAGCTTAATGATTTATGGGTATTTATGTTTTAACATATTATTAATATGAATTTAAACTTATTTTATTTAAAAAAGTTTCAAAAAATCTAAAAGAACGAGTATTATTAATTAATACCTTCACAAATCATGTTCAAAATGAGAATGTTAAAAATCGCCCATGTACCTTACAATAACAATTAATATGTTTTATTTTAAATTAGATCCAATTCCAATTAATCAATTAATTTTTTTCTATTTCTGTCATTTTAAATTCTTAAATTATATTTATTTAATTATGTACATACTAATTCTAATTATAGATATTATAAGTATAATTTTTTATTTAATTTTAAAAATCAGTATGTATTTGATTTTAAATATAACTCAAAATATTCTGAAATAAGTTGCACTTATTAAAAAAATTGCATATTTATTTTTTCATATAATTAAAGTCAAATATAACTTGAAGCTAAATTTAATATTCAACTAAAAAAAAAAATTTATTTATTCTTACATTTACTTTTTTATACATATATAATCAAAGTTTTGTCACGCTCAATACTAAGAATTTCAATATTAATTCTTAAAAAAATGCATAATTTTTGCATCCTACATAAAATGAAGCTTTTTTCATTTTTATATGAAAAATCGCCAATAAATCATTTATTTTCTATAAAATATATTAAATTTTTATTTATTGAATATTTTCATAATTATAATTATTTAAATTAATTTAGATACTAATTTAAAGATTAAAAATTTTTAAATTTAAATTAATGACAACTGCATTTAAACACCTACGAGTAATGCGAGTTTTGTAATATTCTGATTGTTGTTTCGTGCATTGTATTTTCATGAATGAAAGTTAGAGATCAAAACCTAAATAAATCTAGAAAAATTAATTTTTTTCATATTTAAAATTAATTCACAAAAAATTCAGGGTTAGTAGCATGTAATTTGTTTGAAGTATTTTTCAAAAATAGTTGAAACGGAAACGTTAAATTATTTCCCTATATAAATTTTAAAATTTTATTTCACTTCAATTTTTTTATTGAGTGCCAGAAATAAAATTTGAAGATAGTGAAATAGTTGACACCTAAAAGAGTTTATTTATAAAAAAAATCATAATAATTATTTTGTTTTCTGTTGATTTCTCATGATCTTTCTAATTTTCCTTACCAGATTAACTGATCCATAAAGGAATAGCCAATTTTTGCTTTTTATAAGCTATAAGGCTAAAATTATAAATAAATTATAAGAACTAAGAGGCTGAAATTTCTTTTACGTCACTTTGCAAAAATTGTTAGTTTGGCTGTTTAAATCCATCATTTTCGGTCGCCGGGTTCAAGTAACTGCCATACAATTTCTTTCTTTATATGGAAATAACTCAACATCTATTGAAGCTAAGTATCTGAAAGTTTGCAAAACGATGTCGAATTACAGGCCAACAATCTCTGTAAAATTTGGTCAACAATAATATCTGTAAAATTTGAAACAGGATATATTACGTTCATACGGATATCCCAGAGTTGGCACAGTCTACTATACTGGACTCTTCTTCGTTTGATATAGATTTAATTTTAATTTTCGATTAATTTTTTTTTTATCTTTATAAATATACTGTAGTACAACTTTATTAGACTTCATATTTAGCCACTCTCAACATAAACAACATATTTAAAACATAACTGACCGTAGTCTTCGTTATAAAATGTTAAACGCTTATTGGAAATTATAATTTAACTAAAAACGTTTTTAAACCTTTCATCATTTTTTCACATGTCTTTTATTAAATTGAAAATATAACAATACAAATGTATAGCCTTTTAAATTCTTAGTCAGTTGTGGTGGAAAACTTCGAAACTTTAGGCTTCGGTCTGATTCATCTGCAATTTAAGTTATTAAGTTCTTTTGGCTATAAAGGCCATTAAAATTGTTTTTTTTTTTTCCAAAAAATGTGATTATTTTGTTTTATTTTTTGTCTATTTGTATATTGTATTCAAAATTTCTACACCTTTTCCGGTAAAGATAGTAACTTATGACGTTAGATTAATTTTGAAAATGATTTTTGAAATATTTTGCATAGTCCTGTTTATTTTCTAACAACAAATGGTTATGCAAATGATTACAACTCTTTAATTTCAATTTGAAAATATGAAAAGACTGAAGATTTTTTTAAACCGAACATAATATACATAAAAAAAAAATTGTGCGTTTATTTAATTATAGCCCATATTTGCCTAATATTTTTAATTATAGCCCATATTTGCCAATCGTTCCCTGACATATTTGCCAAACTGAAAATTTCCACTTTATTTGTTTCCACTTTCTCCAAATTGTCTGTCCATCTTTCTTTAAAATATCCTTGCAAATTTTCTTATAGCCATCCTACATAATTCTAAATTTTCATCAATGCCTTTTCTTCAGAAGTGTTCCTTCATCCTTCCCATTATACAGTTTGATTTATTTGTATTAAAATTTGCCAATCTAAAGTTTGGTTTAAAAACGAGTAGTTTTGGTTGATTAAAGTTGATCCAACATTATCCGGAATTGTAAGTGACTTTATTCCTGTTTTAAAGTTTTCAACCGGCCTTCGTAAAAAACAAAAGAAATGGCCTCTCAGTGATCCCAATAATGCATCAATTATATAGAATAAAATAACTTTTGAAACTTATATTTATAATATTATAATGTTTTCAATTACCATATCATCAATTAATTAATATAAAATTCAAAATTTAGGTATTGTAAACCCAATAAAAAAAAAAATCTTAACAAAAAAATATTTATATTTTATAAATTTAAAGATATTTTTAGGTTATAACTTCAACCAAAATATTTGATAATAAATAAAATGAAATCAAATCGAACCATTATAAGTAAATCAGAAGTTCAAAATTTTTCTAACAAAAGATTAAAAAAAATCAATTCAAAACCCTATTGACAAAACATTCAAAAAATGAATGAAGAAAATCTTAAGTTGTTTAATTAAATTAGCCTAAATATGTTTAAAATTGATTTAAAAAAAAAAAAAAAAAAAAAAACATTTTAATAACTTAAAAACGAATATATTAATTCTGTTTTGATATCTTTTAGCATCAATAATCATAAAATTCCTTATTTTTTTTTTTTTTATTTTTATTTTTAAATTACTTTTTAATAACTATAGGGAAGAGGGGAATTTTTTTTTTTTTTTTGAATATAACATAAACAATTTTAAAATTATATTCCTGTTTAATGCAATTTTATAGTGCGAAAATAATTTCATAACATAAAAGTTATCTGTTTTTTTTTTTTTTTTTTACATTATTTTATTTTTCATCCATCTTCAACCAGTCAATGTAAACGTTTTTCTAAATAATCAGTACTCTCGGAGATTTTTTAATTCCCCACTTGTTTTTAGGTTATGTACTTAAGAAACAAAAAAAAAAAAAAAAATGTAAAAAGTTTTAAAATTGGATGGATGGATGGATGAATGTATGGAATAGGTGAATATATAAATATAAATGTATATACATAATACGTATGTTTTAAAAGAAACAAAAAAATTGCATGAATTTAATATTTCCTTAATCATTTCTTGTTGTTTTGTTTTGTTTTTGCTTTTTTCTTATTTTATTTTATGTAATTTAGATTAAATTACATAGCTGGAAGAACCTCTAAATTTAAACGATAATTTTATATAAAAGAGCGCGTTTTCAGTTTAAGAATAAACTTGTAATTTAAAATTTTTTTTTTTTGTTTTGGTTTTATGTATTTTTACAAAAAAAAAAAAAAAAATAAATAAAAAAAAGTTTTCTCTATAATTTATGAAAATTTTCTGTTCCATCCTTTATAATGGTTTATATATTATAAATATGAACATGAACTTAAGGAAAAATTAGGATTTGTTTTTTTTTCATGTTTTTATGTTTTTTTTTTTTTTTTCGTTTTTTGTACCTTTTCTATATAATTTAAGAATTTTTCAATCATTTAATATAAAATGTATACATACAAAATATATACGTATATATGATACATTATTATATATATCTGATGTATATATATACTTTTGTAATTTTATAATCATTTAAATACCATTTATAGAATAAAGGCGAAAATTCGCATTCATTTTCTTTTATTATATACAGAGAATACAGATTTCCTTCCTTTTTCAACAAATAAAATTTTCTAAGTACCTAAAGTATTTATAGTCTGTATTTATAGTTTTACATAATACGTATCATAAGCATTTTTTTTTTTTTTTTTTATGGTAGTTAATGTATATATATATATATATATTATGTATATATACTACTTGAGTAAAACTATTTGTTTAACAAAACATAGATTATACCTTGGGTTAAAATTAATCATTTTACAACTGGAGTAAACAAATATATAAGATAAGAAATGGAGTTGGTCAAATGATGTACACTTCATTTAATTTTAATTTAATAATACTATATAGAAAAAGAAAAAAAAAAAAAAAAAACGAAAAACATTATTTTGGACAGTTATTTATAGAAAAAATGCCATTAAAATAAATAGTTTTCATTCTTTTTGTATTTGTTTTTTTTTTTTTTTTTTGTATATATATATTATAAATAATTTAATAAATAATAAGAAGCTTGATGAAGAGTTAAATTTTGGTTTTTTTTAGACCTATTTTATTTTCCAATTATAAATAACTTGTATTGGTACTATATTATTACATTGAATTATATTTAGTTTTTTTAAAATTACAATTTTTTATACATATACATTATACATATACATTATATATACATACATAGGCTTTTCGAATATATGAGTAAAAGATCATCCTTTTATCTCAACATACTGGGAAATGAAAAGGGTTAATAAATTCTATATCAAAAATTTGGTTTTAAACTTTTCTTATTTTCATTTTTTTTTTTTTAATTTCCTGATTTTATAAAATTTTATTCATCCAATATTAACAGAAAATGATTTTTCTATATAGTCAGCCAAAAATTTGAAACAACAGAAAGAGACGCACATTGTTTTAATAAAAATGAGGAAGGGTGTGGAAGACTTCTAGGAAACCCGCGCGAACATAATATAATGCTGCTGATCTTCTTAATATCTATAAAACGTACATTAGTAGTATAATGCACACATTTCGGCTGCAGACCCTCAAACAGCGCTGGGTTATCTAGATAATGGGCAAAACAGAGCTATTCGTCTTATCAACGACCTCAGTGTAACTTCAATATTCACTCCACTCAGCCATCGCCGTACGTTGGGTCTCCAACGAGAAACAAGGAGTGCAACAGAAGCTCATCCCTATCATGTAGAGTTATCAAAATGTCGAAATACAGCTTATGGAAATTCGTTTGTTATGCCCACGTCCCGTTTGTGGAACCATATACCATCACACGTGTTCCTTAAAGTTGGCAATTCATATGTGTACGATTTACTTAATTTTACGAAGAACATTAACATCTTTCTTCAAAATAACCCTCAAAATATTCCTACCTATCCCCCATAATCCAATTATCCTAATTCGAATTTCACCAATCATCCTTCCCTCATCCCTATCACCAAAACCAAGCTGTATATTTATATTAAAGGTTCCATCATAAAGTTTGGTTTTAAAATGGGGTGGTTTTTGGTTGGTTAAAGTGCAACGCTACCCTGACGAACCACGTGCAGTTCCTCTTGGTGACTTTCGAGTTTTCCAACAACCCTCGTAAAAAATAAAAAAAAATTCAAGATATAAGGATATAAATTATTCTTATATACACAAAAAATGAAGTTATATGGCAGTTTACCGAATCTGCTGTTCTAGACCAACCAAATTTTACCGAAGTTTTTGGCATGCAATACATACATTTTGACATCTTTTGATACAATTTCAGATATCTATATCTTCAATTAAAGCTATGAGCTATTTTCATATAAAAAAGAAGAGTTGTATGACATATACCCTTATATTTTGCAATAGAACAATCACATTATTCCAAAGTTGTTGGAACAAAGTTAAGTTCTTTGCACAAAATTTATATTTTAAGATATATAAGTTTAATGTATAGTATATATAATGAGTTATTTTCATTGAAAAATGGAAGTTGTATGGCAGCTACTGGAACAAGCCGGTTGAATTTGCTCATAATTTAAATAACGAAACTAACAATTTTAGAAAGGTGAAATGGTAAAAATTTCAGAATCTTAGGGCCTTCATTTTTTGAGTTGTCGTGCGAACGAACATATGGCTATACATATGGCTAAATCGAATTAGAATTCGATCCTGAGCACGAATATATATATATACTTTGCTATATATAACTCGTCTCCCCTAAGGTGTTACCAACATCTTAGGGTATATAAAAAAAATAAAAATAAATAAATAATACAAAAAATTTATGCTGCGGAGTTTAAGATTTCAATTAAAAAAGTCTTTTTCATTTATTGGATTTATTGAATTAGATCATTCTCAAAATCATGCTTCAACAAACATATGAATTTGAATAATTCTTATTTCTCAATAGTTAGTTAAATAGTTTAGAATCATATAGAGGAGAATTACTGGAATCAATGATCCCACTTCAGTTATTGAAGCAATTTAAAATTGTTAATGAAAAGATTGGTTGGTATAGGTGCCTCTAATCACCACTTACAGCATACGATTAATCATAGTATGTATTTATTTGAGATTTTTTTTTTTTTTTGTTAAAAAGAATTATTGAATGATAGCTATAGAGTTATTCCGTAAGATCTCACTTGAAACTATCCCCTTCTTATCGTCTAACCTTCTCTTTATTATATGAACATATGAATGTTTGAGCCAAATGAAAAATTATAAAATTTTATGTATAGCTATTATGATGACGATTTGAATTTAAAGCTGAACGTTGACATACATGAAGCTATAGTATTAAAGTTATTATTAGTATTTTTTACAAATGTACAGTATTTTTACGAGATATCCCAAATTATACTGCTTTAAAAAGGAGATGATTTTGGTTGGTTAAAGTCCAACAATATCCGGAAGAATCATATACATTTATACTGAGCCACTTTCAAAATTTCCGCCGACCCTCATTAAAAAAAAAAAAAAAGTAACTAAAACGAAAAAGAGTTAAAAAAAAGACATTATAATGAAAAACCAACCTTTCCACCTAAATCAATAAAATCTAAAAGACTTTTTATGATGGAGCTTTTCTTAAGAAAAATAACCAAAGTGGATAGAATAATTAAACCGCAAACGTTTTCTAACTTACAAGATAAAATGAAAATCCTCTTACTTTCTACAGTAAATTGATTATGAGTTATGATATGATATTTTATTTTATAACATTTCAATTTTCTTAAACTAAAATTAAAAATATTCTCTTCTTTAACTAAAATAGAAAATAACATGCCGCGGAAATCTATTAAAATTTTTTTATAGTAAAATATTTTTAAACAAGTTTAGAAAAAATTCACGAAGAAAAATCAAAAAAGACTTACGTCAGTTTTAAGGAAAACTATTTTATTTATTTATTTATTTATATTAATATTACAGACATAAATGTAATGCAATATTATTGAACCATCGGCTACTAAGGCCATTATAGGTTTTTATACTATTATTAAATTATATACTAATATTATTTATTTTGTTTATATTATATACTATATATTTACATTATATTTGGTCATAAGGGGGTAAAGAAAAAAACACTTACGACCTGTGCAGGGATCGAACCCGCACTCTTTCGGTTAATACGCCACACGCCTACCCACTAGGCTACCGAAGCCCCCTAAAAAAGGAAAACTAATAAAATTAATAAAAAGCTGTCAACACATATACATACATATGTAATGAGATAATGTTGAAACTTTAGTTTTTGCGTTTTACGTTGAACCAATTTGAACAGGTCCCTAAGTTACACTAAACATACATATATATATTATATACATAATATTATTAAAATTATGTATATATAATTTATATACATAATTATATAATATTATATAATTATGTACCTACCTATATGATAATTTAAAAAAAATTGATATGAAAAAATGTATCTTATGGTTATTCTAAAAGATCTTTTTTGCTTCATAATTTGAAAATTCTAACAAAAATCTTGTTGTCTTCTCATAACGGTAAATTTAAATACTAAATTGTAAAAAAAAAATTTGTATAATTTTGCTATTGATTTCTATAAAATTTTCAATATTATGGTTTTTTTAGATGTTAAGTATAGATTCTGACATTTGAGATGTTAAGTATAGATTCTGAGATATATCGACATTTGAGATATGAGATATTTGAGATATGTAATGGATGTAGCTAACATACATAAAAAAATTGTTTCACAACTTTAATTTTTTTATGTTACCTGTCCATGGTTCAAAATTCATTGGTCTTTAACGATCTTTAAGTTTTGTAAACAGATAGATGGAGGGACAGAGTAAAACTTAAAAGCAAATTAAAATATTTTTTTGTTGCGCTTTTGATTTTCGTTATTATGACATATGAATAATTATTATTCAAAATTTTTATAATTTTACAGCGTTTAACCTCTCATAATATTACAAAACTATAATTTATACTAACGCGTAAATGCATGCACATATTATGAAACCTATTTATTAAAACTGCTTTTATTTCAATTAACTATAACTAAATTATTATAAACTTAAATATAATATTTCCTATACTAAATAACTACAATGTTTGCATTCCTTTTACATGACAATAGTTTTAGTTGACAGTAGTTGGTAAATGGAGTGCTAATTTTATTTTTTTAAAAAATTTTAATTAAAGGCATCTACAGGATAATTTCTGCGTATTTAGTTTTATCATCTATATACTCTTTCTCGAGGGCTGGTGTAGTTGGAAGCAGAATAGAGTAGTTTACGCTGTAAAAGAAACACAAACAATATAATTATATTGTTTCGAAATAAATTTACTTTTATTTTGTTGTTTTTATATACAATAATTTTTTTATACTTCGACATTTTATTTTTGTTTTTAATTACAGCTAATTTTACTTTTAATTTTCTTCTGCACCTGATAAATGGTACAGGTATTTTAACATCTTCATATCCGATTATTATTCTAATGCTATGAATGCTTAGATTTTTTCTTTTTAAACTTGGGTATGCCATGCATTCTTACCGGCTAAACCACATCCTTCCTTTATTAAAACTAGTCGAACTGACTATAACCATTCATTTTATGCTATCTTGTTTGAGTATAGGTTTTTTGTACTTTGCCGAAGGAAATCTGTACTTTGTATGCTCTTACTAGACGAACTTTATGGCATATCTGTTTATTTCATCAATAACTTTCGGGATTCTTAAATCTCAATGAATGTCACTATTACGTACATATTAGAGAGCACTTACTATGTTACGTAGGGCTTTGTTCTGAAAAGTTTGTATTTTTTAATATGCGTTTGCTTGGCACAACCCCAAAGTTGAAAACAATATAGCCATATAAGTTTAATTACTTGGTTGTAAATTAAAACTTTATTATATATTGTTAGTATAGACTTAGAACCTAGGAGCCAGTAATTTTATCTATATTTATTTCCAAGTTCTAATTTTTTCTTTTTAACGTGTTCATTCCACCTTAGCTTGACATCCAGTGTCATTCCTAGGTATTTTACTCAATTTTCGATTGTTACGTTTACACCATTTAAATTTTTTTTTGGTGGGTTTTCTATAATTCTGTTTGTAAAATTAACAATGAATATTAAGTGATATAAAATACTTTATTTTAAAACGTATTTTAAGGTTTGCTATAATTTCATACATACTGTTCACTTTCGACCAATGATATCATATTTAAAGTTTTTAATGCGGTTTAACTCAAATCTATAGTATTAAATTTTTTTATAAAACTATAAATTAACCTTTTTATTTATTAATACTATTAATTAAATTTAAATTCATCTGATGTTTTGCAATTCATCTTTACTTTGCACATAAATTACACATATTAATATTTTAGCACTAACCTCCCTCAAAATTAACTTTTTCTTTTAAAATAATGCAAAATTATTTAAAAATTAAAATAATTAAATATAAATTTTGTTATTTTTGTGTTTAATTACCCATTAAAAACTTATTAAAATTACACAAAGAGTTAATTATTTAATTAATTTTTTTTAATTAAAAATATTTGTTTTTTTTTTTTTTAAGTTCGAAATTCGATTAAAATTTAATGAAGAGAAATAATCACACATGAAAACTTTAAAAATATTATAATTTTTTTTTTAACCAAAATTTTAATTTTTATGCCAAGAGAAATTATAAAAATAAAATCTTTAACAAACAAAACGGTTATTAGTTTTAAATACAGTTACTTTTAGAAAATTTTTTAGTGCTTTTAAAAAAAATGTAGTTTAAAAGATTTTATAAGTTTCGAATATTTTTTTTTAAATTAAGTAGTTTTAATCTTAATCTACTCAGGACTCGAGTCTAATCCGATCCATATACATTTTAGTCTATATGAAGCTCTCCCTTTAAAGTATCACAAACGTAATGGCAAATTTATTATACCCTTGAACTAACGTTCATACATGGGTATAAAAATGTCTAAGGCAAGAAGATAAAAGCATTTAAAAATTATTGTAGGATCTGATTTGCAGGGAAATATGAAGAAAACTTTTCAAGGTAATTGTTAAGAAAAGAACAACTTTTTTTTTTATTTTTCTAAGAGTAGGTAGTAATCTTCAAAATATATAATATAAAGGAGTAGAACAAATACGATTATGTTCAATGTGCTTGTAAAAACATTTGAATTGAAGTAGTACGCAGTTTCGGTAAAGAAAATTATCGAATTTTTAAAAATTTTATGAATAATTGTTGTATGCATCAGTTTTTCATTTACAATTATTTCATAATGCAATTCAAATTGAAAATTTACTGTTATTCTGACAATAGATGTATTCATACCATTGGATATAAGAAAATACAAAGTCAAAGCTCAGCTATCTATTTATTGATACCTTATCACATCACCAGTCTTTCTAATGTAATCTCCAAACTTAAATCTCTGTTGAATATGTATATTATATACGTATTTTAGATTTTCCTTTATATGTAAGAGAATAAGAGTTAAATTTAATAAGTGGTAGATATTTATTATTTAGTTTACTCTAATACTCATTATTTAATTTAATTTACTCTAAGATGTGGTTTCAATTTTAGGATATACTTTACTTTACGTACATTGTCCGATAACCTTAAAATTTTGCATAACGTTAACTAATGACGTCATCTATATTTCATAGAACATAACTTTTGGCGAAAAGGTTATTTAAAGGTCAAATTGATTATTTTGAAATTTTCCTAACATTTTGTAGTATTTTACTGAAACCGTTATATTTTCGTCTACATAAATAGATAGTATACAGAAACCAATTTTTTGAAACATTCTGGTCGCTAATATTGTCTTTTATAAATTTCTTGTTTAATCTTAATGAATGCTACCGTTTCTGAAATACTGCAGTTCAAACGCAAAATTTTTGTATAAAAAAAATGTCCTCTAGGCTTTCTAGAAACCACTATATTTTATAAATTTTCAAATATATCCTACATTATTTTTATATTGTTAGAAAGGTCTCTTCAAATTATTTTCAATGGTATATATAATAAATATGGTACGGCTTGGTAAATAGTCCCACAAGAGGTTAGAAATTCGAAATTGAAACAACAATTTTAATAAAAAATTCAATTTCATACTTTATGTGCTTAAATGACGGAAAATATCTCAAAAATTGTTAGATCTTTAAAAGCTGTTGTCAATTCAAGATCAAAGTATTCCCATTTTTCTTTTCTGAATCTATATGTATTCTGTAAAAGGTGTATAACTCTGAATACAAGTCTAAAATCTCTCCTAATTCAGAATTTCGTATATGATGTGTACATATAGATAAATATTCAGAAAAAAAAGGGAATATCCTGATCTTGAATCCAACCCTACAATCCCTCCTAATTCGGAAGAATAACAAAATATAAAATTACAAAAATTCAAAATTGTCGACGCTATTAACACAAGAAAATTTAAATACAGGTGTTGTTTTAAACGTGACACTGGTAGAAAAAATGAAGGAAAACCCCATATGTAAATAGTAAAAAGAAGAATATTTTGGATGAAAACTGTTGCTGTGGGCAACATAAAATTACATTTTCTATAGCGGCAGGTTATAAAAGAATTTAATTATTATTCTTTATTTAGAAAATATTTTTCTTTATAATGTATATTTTTTTTTTATATATTATATATATTATATTTTTATATATTTATTTTATGTATTTATTTTTTACAGTCTTAATTATTCATCTTCCGAACAAAAAGATTTTCTATTGTTTTCTAAACTAAAAATGATTCACTTTTAAAATGATTCACTTTTATCACGTGAAACAATTAAATGCATTTAATTCACAACTAAATTCAATTTTATTTGTTCAAATGCAAATTTTTAAATTCATGGTTATAAAATTCAAGGTCAGTTAAAAATTTTTTGAATACAAGTGCATAAATTTTGAATCCTTTTATAAAATCATTCCAATTTTATCCGGTTTATTTGACTTTTGGCCTTTTCTTTTATTGTGTGTCCTTTTAAAAACAAAAAATAGTATAATTTAAAAAAAAAAAAAAAAAAAAAAAAAAAAAAAAAAAAAGGATTCATTAATATTTAAATAAAGAAAAGGTTTAAATATATGTTTAAACCATAAAATAAGTCAACAAAGTTTTCTACAAGTAAACAAAACGAAAATTTGTAACATATTTTGTATATTTCCAATCCATTTAAATGGCAGGTAATTGTAATAAAATACCTGATCAATTTGTTTTTTTTTTTTAAGTTTATTACCATTATTGAAACAATATTTAGATAAGAATGAAGATAATTGAGGTTGAAAATAATTATTGTTTGGAATTTTTTTTTTAAACTGATTTTAGAAACAAGAACAGAATTTCTTTTTAAAAAAGACCATAAAACCTTTACAAAAAAACATTTTAAACAAAAACTTTTTTGGTTTGAAGAATCCTTTCTTTTCAACAATAATTAACAGGAATTAATTTTTTTATTTAAATTTATAAAATGAGTAAATATAATTATAACCTTCACGCTTTAATTAATAATACTTAAATGTTTTGACTAATTTCAATATTCTTTGAGTTTAAAAGAAGTGGAAATACCGTATTTGAACTGTAGATTTTTTTAAGATGCGCAAATTTAAAAATTATTGGAAATAATAATTTCAAAAAAAATTGTATGAATGTTTATGATAATTAAAATAGAGTTTAAACAGTAATATAATTATTATAAAAAGCAGTATCTTACTATGCAATCTTAAGATTGAACAACATAATAAATTGATTTGAATTTTTTAATTCAATTATAAAATCAAAGGATAGTTCGTTTACTGCATTTCATTAAATTCTTTTCTTCCTAAGTACGATGAGTGTTTCCAAAAAACACTAAGTGATAGTGAGATCTCTTATGGTAATGAGAAATTTTTGTTTGTTGACTGAACTCACCTCCCCCTGTAGCTAATAAAACGCAATAATACTGTAACTGCTTTGGCAGTATATAAGTAGACAGTAAGGGTGAGACAGGATAAACATGCGCATGGGGATGCAGATTTCTTGAATTTGAAGAGTCACAAAATGATTGTAGTGTAACACAAATGATTGTATTGTAACATACACAATGATTGTAGTGAAATACAAATAATTGTAGTATATTTCACAGTTTAAAGGTTCTTGTAATCATAAGTTTTTGTATTTCAACATTCTCTGTCGAATTGTGTTGTATGTTCCTTATGTATTTTATTTAGATTCTGTAGAGCACTGCTGAACTTACCACTAAAAATATGTGTAATCAAATCATGATAGAATGCAAGAATTTATATAGATCTGGAGTAGATTTGAAGATGTAAAGCATTTTTTACTTTTGCTTAAAAAGCCTATAGCCATTTCGAATATCTTTGTCATTTATTATCATAACTTTTCATTTATTATCATATGCAGAATTTTCATAGCTTATCGAATTTCTTGTGATTTTGGCTATACCATCTCAAAAAGATAACAACAGTCAAAAATAATATTATCAGCAAAACTATGAAATTGACGTAGTGGAGAAAAGATCATTGATAAATACTATGAATAGAGTAGATGAAAGTACAGATCCTTGAGGAGCAACATGGTTTAAAGGCAAATATTCTATCCAAATGAGTTTAAAATATTACTGAAACCAAATTCTTTGAAGCTGTTATAGTAGCAAGACAAGCCAAACGCGGTCAAAGAGAATGGATATTTTTAATGTTATTTTGTTAAAACAAATTTTTCAAAAAATCGGTTTCATCTTACAGTAAAAAAAGTGAACAGGTTATCCATTTTATTGATCTGAATCCGTAATTGTAATCATTTATAAAACCATTATATTTCATTCAGTAGAATGAAATATATATTTTCTCTCATAGTTAGAGAGATTATAAAATATATTTTCTCTCATAGTTAGAGAGAGTAATTTATTGATTCCATTACATTTTATTTTACTAAAGTGATTGGTTGAACATAAGCAATTTTATATAAAATTGAGTATATAAGTTTTAAAAAAATAGGAGATGTAGAAAACTTTGCTCAGGGTTTCAGTCAGGGTATTTGCGCATTTTTGCAAAACTATAGAAGAAATATTGTTAGGACGAGTACATATTCAATGTGCAGACCTTTTAGAACTTTTAACAACTGGTGGACAAAAATAGATTTTTTTAATCGGGAAAGCGGAGCGATATCTGCCTTGTCAATTCTTAATTGCTGTTGTAAAAATGTTGCTGAATAAAATTACTGTTGTACATACAATGTCAAATTCGTCATCTTTGCAATATTTTCTATGTTTCTATACTTTATTTTTTCTAATGTCGAATATACTATTTGTTTTGAAAACAGTTTGCACTCTTTATCACTTAAAAAACCTTATTTTTAGTGTTGTTTACATCACGGATTAGCCAATTATTTCTTGCCGATTTTTTAACTTTTTTCTAAATTTCAATCTTTCGATAAAAAAATTATATAGTAGTTTATAATATTTTAACAATGAAGTAATCCTGACTGACTTTTAACATATATTAAATGTAAATGTAACTACAACAAAATTTAGATTTCTACAGAACTATACATAGAATTCTACTAAATGTATAATTTCCTAAAAAGTTGGTATTTTATTAACAAAATATTATGCAAAATAAAGTTATATATTATATAGGGATTATATTAGAAAAACTTTCCTTAAAGCTCTATTTTCTTGAAGTCAATAAATCTATTCCATATGATTCCAAAACTAAAAATTATAAATGCAACGAGTCCAAGTTCATTAGTGAAACTTGTTGATCGTGTATAGATTTAACTTTTTCAAAATTTAAAGAATTTTCATTTTAAAATTTAACTGCTTTTCTTTTTTGCCAATAAGAAAAACTATAATAAACAACATATAAAACTTTAAACTTATTTTTCGATAAAAATAAAAAAATAAAAATAACTAATGATAAATTAATTATAAAATAATTAAAGTATAGTTACATAGAAGCCTAATTTTAAATAATAAAAAAACAAAAACTTTTTATCCTTGAAAAAATATTTATGTCTTTCTTTTAAATATTTTTCAAAATAAATATATAATGAATATAATAAATAAAATAACACATAAATGTAGGTACACTACATATATTATTGCACATTAACATTTATATACATGAACTCTTAAACGAAAAGAAACAATTAAAAAGAAATTAAACATGAAATTACCACATCATTTAGAATGACATAAGATTATGATTTATTCTACGTAATATAAAAAAACAAAAAAAAAAACAAAAAATGGAAAACTTCCACATTTTCTCCTATTTTTATCCCTTTACTTTTGAATTTCATATATTCAGTTCTAAAAAGGAAAACAAAATTAAAACAAATACCAACAAAAAATTAAATAAATATAACTTGATACAATAGTTGATAAAAAAAAAAAAAAAACAAAAAAAAAAGTTTATACTTTACTATTCATAGAATAAAAAATAACACACAAAATACAAACATAAAATTATATATTTACATAATATACATATGTAATAGACTCTAGTATCATAATAATAGTCATTTCTAAATAAAAATAAAAACGAACTAAATAAAACTTAAAAACAACACCATAACCCAAACATTAATAAAATTCTATTTAATGTCTGCGATTCCCCAATCCCCATCACACAAAAAAAAAACAAAAAACTTCACCTAACAACACTCATTTTCTTCAATAAAAAAATATACACAACACAAATAAATAATATATTGATGACTATAATAATGGAAATGATTGCAATGATTATCATGATGATGATGATTAAAATAAAATTTAAGATATTGTTGTTTTTTTTTTTTTTTCTGTTTATTTTCAATATTTTTTTATACTATTAAAAAACTTTTATAAAGGTGCTTACTTTTATGACCATTAAAGAAAGCAAAACAAAAACAAATATGAACCATAGACACAAACCTTCATATGTATTAAAAAAAATTAAGTTCACATTTTCACATTTAAGTACATATACCACAACTACATTAACACAATTTTAAACCAAAACAAAAACAAAAATGAGATTTTCGAAAAATATTTTTTTTTTTGTTATTGTTCTCTCGTTTTTTCTTCATTTAATATTAACAAAAATTTTATATAGTGTTGTCTCACTTTAACTCATATAAATAATCGTAATATTATATTATTGTTTTTAGGTAACCAAAGGGTGGAGCTTATTTACGAAAAAAAAAAAAAACAAATAAATTAAATTCCAAGTAATATTTTAATGTTGTTTATTGCTACTGTTATTTTTAGTTTTCTTATTTCGCAATTTATACAATATTATTATACTGATGACGAAAAATCATTTTCGAAAGAAATAAATCAAGATTCTTTCATTATTTTTTCTTTTTTATTAATGTTTTCGGCTTTTTTTTTTTTTTTTTATTTTTTTTATATTTTTGTAATTTCAGTGTAGCCGTACTATTATTTTTTTTTTCATGTATATTTTATATATATATTGCTTCTTTATTTTTCATTTTATTATTATTATTTTTGTATATACAGTAAGTGTATTTTGTGTATGAATACAAGTTAACAGGTTTCTTCTATGTAGTATATGTACATATATAGTTTAATTATTTAACCATCACTGGAAACAATGTTTTTTGTAAATTGCATAAATTGGAATTTAAATCAAAAAAAAAAAAGAAAAAAAAGGAAATTAATACCTTTCTTACATACTTAGATTTGTGTGTATCTACATACATAATATATATTTATAAAATATTTTTAAAGTACATTTAAGGAATATTAAGAAAGAAATAAAAAACATTAACAAATTTCGAAAATTGTAATTGTATAAACAATAAGAATATGTATTATAATGGATCATATGTATGTACATATTATGTATGTATGTTTATACAATTTAATACAAAAAAAAATTTTTTTTTTTTGTATCTAAATATGAATTAGTGGTTATCTTTTATCATTTTTAAATCTGAATTATAAATCAAATAATAATTTTATTTCTAGGACTATATTATATATTAAAATACATTTATATAAATTTTATTTACATAGTATATACCTATACCTATAGTAAGAATTTTTTTTTTGGTTTTTTTCATTTATTATTGTCCTTATTCATAATAAGGACATAAAATGAATAATTTGAAAGATTATTTAGTTTATCAATGATTTTGATAAGAAAGAAAAGAAAGTAAAATAAAAACAAAACATAAAGTAATAATAAATTAATATTAATGATTACCTATAATATTTAAAAAATATATATGTAAGGTACCTATAGGTATAAGTGTATTATACATAATGTAATATATCTAGTTTAGTTAGGAAAATGTTAAGTTTATAAATTTATAAAATTAAAATTTATTTATTAAATAAATACCTATACCTGTTATATATATTCCGTATCTACATTGTTGTGTACATATAGCAAGTACATATAATATGAAAATAATAATTTAATAAATAATAAATATAGAATTTTTATTTATTATTAAAATATTCAACACATATAATTTTCATTTGTACATAACTTGTTACATTTTATTTATCCAAGTTA
This sequence comes from Poecilobothrus nobilitatus, assembly GCA_947095535.1. Lineage (NCBI taxonomy): Eukaryota > Metazoa > Arthropoda > Insecta > Diptera > Dolichopodidae > Poecilobothrus > Poecilobothrus nobilitatus. The sequence goes on along the minus strand of OX352773.1, from coordinate 200,617,827 downwards.
AAAACCAATTCATAATGGTATATATTCGATATTACATAGATATATATTTTGATTTACCCATTAAATTATTTACATACATATATATATAAAAGGAGAATATTGATAGTAAACTTCTAATTTACAATAATGAATACCTATATTTATATAATATAAAATTCTTATAAAGCTATACATTATATATATGTATGTAATAATATTATCAAAATGTAGAATAAAAACAAAAAACAAAAAAAAAAAAATCACAGTAAAATATATATAACAATTTCTGTTGCTCTGCTTCAATTTAAAAAAAAATTAAAGCAAAACAAAATAATAACAATAAAACAAAAAATAAAAAACAATAAAAAACCAAAAAAAAAAAAAGAGAAAGAAATATAATATGAACAATTGAAAAGCCCACAAAATCTAATATATAATACTTCAATAAAGTAATAAAGTCTATCAAATAAACTTTCAGCAAGATAAACAAAATTCATTTTTTTTTTATTTTTATAGTTATTTTTTATTTTTATATTTTTTTTTTGTTTTAATTTATTTATTTATTTGTTTGTTTGTTTGTTTGTTTCTTTATTTTTTATGTGTGCGCACCACGATGTGGTGTTAGCAGCGCTGCTTTTTTATTTACGTCGTGTATACACTTTTTTTCTTTTTTTTTTTTTTTTTCCTGTTGTTTTTTATTTCTGTTGATTGTGTTTTCTTAGTGACTGTGTGTTGTTGTTGGTGTTATCGTTGTATATATTTTTGTATAGTGTACTGTATTATTGAAGTTTACTAATATTATTTTCGATTTGAATTATATTCAAGTAGTCAAACAGAAACGTCGGCGGTGAAAAACCACGTTTATTAATCGGAAACTTTATATCATTATCTATAAAAAAAAAAAAAAAAGAAAATTATAATAATAATAATAAAAAAAAAAATTAATGAAAACAATAATAGGTAATAAAAATAAATAAGAAAAATAAAAACCAAACAAGAAAAAAAAAACAAAACGTTAAGAAAATAAATTAAAATATGTACAGTGATTTAAGAAGTTAATAATTTTTATTTATATTTTAATTTAAAAATAAAATATACATATATGAATTCAAAATAATATAGAAAATAAATTTTAATTATTACCTATTTAAAAAAAAAAAAAAAAATACCGAAATTTGTAAAAAAAAAAAATCTTTAATGCTTTTCTTTAAAAAAAAAAAAAATTTTTACTTTTTAAAAATTTCGAACATATTTATTGGGTGTTAATATAAAAAATGTATACAAAACAAATGTAAATATTAATATAATAAAGATTTTATAATCAAATTTGGAATCTATTAAAAAAAAAAAAAATAATCATATAAGTATACTTATAATAAAAGAATTTGTAATATAAAATTAGTATCCACTTAACCTTTTAACACTCAATAAATATAATATAAATCAAATAAATTTTTTTTAGTTTTTATACATAAGTATTTTGAGTACTTTTTCCTTGTTTTGTTTTGTTTTTTTTTTATTTTTTTATTATAGAAATAATAGTAATAAATTTTAACTATGTTATAAATGTCTACCTCCTATTGTGTAACAACAATTTGCGGAAGCAGGGACTTCTGTAATAAAAATCAGCAAAAAATAAAATTTATGAGGTGATAGTATATATATATATATATATAATATATATAAATATAATATTTTATCTATATACATATATATAAATATATATATATATATAGTTACTCTCTACTATTTTATTTTATTTTAAATTTTATTACTTTTAAAAACAGTTTTATTGCGTATATATATACAAATAATAGAATCAAACACAAAACAAATATTTTGAAAAAATAAAAATTAAAAAAGAAACAATTAAATAAAAAAACAAAAAAAAAATAAAAACCTTTTGGAATTATTATAAATACAATAAATAAAACGGAACAGAAAAAAAAAAAAAAAGAAAAAATCTCGTCCTTTTCGCAGTGTCCTCAAGCTATATGAATTCTATATATGGATATAAATTATAGTGTATACCTATATATACTGCATATATATGTATATAGGATATAACTTTTGTTTAATATATAATTAAAAACAAATATTCTAATTAGTTTAATTTTTTTTTTTTCTTTTTTTTTTTTTTATTAATATACATAATACCTTTTTGGTTTGTATCGTATAACGGCGTGGTAAAAAAAAAACAAAAATACAAACCAAAAAACGTGTAAGAAATCATATTTAAAAAAAAAACAAAAAAAGATATTTAAATATTATTTGAAAAAAAAAAAAAAATTATGTTTGAATATGTATATAATATGTACATAATATATACTGCAATATAAAAGTATATTAATATAAATACAAATATGTATGAATATATATTACTTGTATCTTTTGTAATGTATGCATTTTGTAATTTTGTGAAATAATTACTTTAAAGTTATTACAAAAAGAAAAAAAAAAAAGATACAAACAAACAAACAAACAAGACAAAATATACAACACAATATAATATTTAATATATTATATAGTAATATGCAATAATATGCAAATATAATAAAAATAAACATATATATATTTAGCTATACGTATAATATTATATTAAATAAGATATTATATAGTAAGTATATAATAATATAATATGATGAATGTAATAATTATTCAACGTCCAGCCTTATTAAAAATATTTGCAAAGTATTTTATTTTAAAATACTAAATAAAAACAATCTATACCTATATATGTAACATAAAAAATTAAAAAAGAATACAAGAATTATAGTTTGCGGAAGGAAGTGTTTCTTTTTTTTTTTTTTTTAATTAACAAGATACAAAAATATTTTAAAAAATGTAAGTACATATACTTATAATACTATTATTAAGGTATATTATATACTATTAAAAAGATATGGATTAAATTTAAACTATTTATAAAAATAACTATAAAAAATTAATATTAGTTTCATATATACTCGTATATATATATATAAAAAAAAAATGTTAAATTCTTTTTACTTGTAGCAAGCAAGTTTTAAGTTATGGCAAGTCCGGTGTACTTATAGTTTTTATGAAGGTCTTAAAGATTTAAAAATGTATTTTGGTTTATAATTAATGTATAACTGATTTTAATTAGTTGATATTATATCCTTTTTTTGAAAAAATATGTTATGTATTTAGATATATACTATATGTATAACATTAATCTTAATTCATTCTTCAATATATATAGTGAATCAGTGTTTTTTTGGTTTTCATATTTTGCTTTTTGAGAGAATTGATTAAAATATAAAAATCCTTTATTATATATATTTTTTTATAGAAATATAAGACTTTTTCCTCCAAATGACTTTATTTTAAATAATACCATAATTCTTTATGATATTTAATAACTATTGCTTATAATTTTAAACTTTAAACTTTTCGCGATATATTATTTCAGAATTATATTATATAGCTAAAATTTACCTATATAATAGTACCTATATAATAATAAATGCGGTTTCTTATTACATATGTATATCCATTATAAATTCACCGCAGAAACTTATTAATTATCAAAATAAAATTTTTGAAATTTGTATATATATAAGTACGCAGAATTGATAACATAAACCATTAGCTGATCTGCTCAATGCTTAAGTCGCCACTCTTTCAGACGAGACGACTCGCTCTCGTACTGCGGCCAGGTTAAAATATTAAATAAAATATAAAAATACTTACAATTTAACTAAATTAATAAATATATTATAATTTACTATTTGTATACCGATGGTTTAAATCCTATATATAGCAACTCTAAATTTTGCCAATAGTTCTTTATAATTGGCGTTATAAAATAAATACATATAATAGATAAATAAAGTCCTATAGCTTCCCGAAAAATTTATGGGCCATCTTACTTGATGTTTAATAAGTTTAAAACCCAATTTATTAATAGGCTAAAAAAAGACTTTGAAGCATGCAACCAAAGCCAAATATTTAGTTTTAAAAATTTTATTAGCATAGGGTTAAGAAAAAAAAAATAAATATAAATTACCGACGCAATATACAAATTTCTCAATATACTTTAGGTGGAATTTAATTAATGAAATAATCGAATAATGACAAGTAGAATAATTATTAGGCATTTGTAAGCCTAAGTAAGCTTTTATTCATCTGTCGTCTTTTCAATTTAAAAATATAGGATATAACTTCTTTCTTTTCTTCAAAATGGCCTATACTGTCCATGAACATGTTTTAACAGAAATAAAAATAAACTCCAATTAGTTAATTTATTCCAAAGTATCGACTTCTTTGAATTTGATTGTTGCATTCACAAAATGAAATGCTAAGAATCTAAATCTTCTTATATTTTCAAAATTTATCGATTAATCAATTTTAGACCAGAACAATTTTAAAAGTTTCATAATTTTAAGTTTAATTATGAATTGTGATTATTATTTAATAAAAGAGAATTGAGTTTATTAATTAGCTTTCAAAAATTGTTAATATTATTAAATCGATAATAATTTTAATTTTTAAACTTACTGGATTACATTTATTTTACCCCTTTACTTACCTATTGAATTAATTCTTTTTAGTAAATTTTTATCAATCACTGTCAATTATTGGAATTGGAATTGGAAATATCCTGTGTATACAGATGAAATTAATTTAAAAAAAAATATTTTATATTACAGTATATGTATACATTTAGATACAATGAGAACGAAAACTGTAAACAGTATATTTATGTATTGAACACCGTCGGTAAAAATCATGAAAATAAATGAAAAAAATAATTTTATTTTGTATAGTTATTACAAGAACAGTACATACACATATATAGATATAATTATACTTTTAATTGTTCAAAAGATTCAACTATTATTCTATTTTTCATAAAAAATTCGGCTGTTCTGAAGGAAGTGTTGTACCCGTAGGACCAAAATGACTATATCCCTCATAAAGAGGGTCATTAATTAAATAGAAAAATTAATTATTTTAAAACTTAAAAACTAAATTATATGCATGCGGATGCATATTTTATATAATTTATTTTTCTATTTAATTAATAAATTTATTTTTAGTTGATGTAAAAATATTTACATGGTTTCTTGCCTAAATCTTGAAATATTTGACTTTTAAAGAAAGATGTTAAAAAAAAATTTTTTTTTTTTTTTCATAAATTTTCAACTTTTAACTATAATATTTCCAAAATGGCAACACTTACCGTCATCAAATAAACGTTAAAATATTCTTAAGACCGTTACCTTAATTAAAAGCAGAATTAAATATTATATATATACATAACAGATCGCCAGATATAACAGTTTATTGACAAAAGAACAAAACAACAAGGATACTTTTAAAAGTCCTTTTCGTTCTTAAAGGATAATATGTGCGCAATTAACGAAATGAATTTTATGAAAAGCTGGCAATACCAACTATATTTGGGATATAGCCGTTTGGTCATACGCGGATATACAACACTTCCTTCAGAATCACCAAAATTTCTTTATGAAACAATTACTATACATAATGTATTGATGAATAATTTCGCCTTTAAAATATATATTGGCTTATTATATTGTGATATAAATTATATATACTTTATAGTATATAACAATGACAACTCTTTAAAATTAAATTTATCTTTTTAACAAAAAAAATAAATAAAATAAAAGTTTAAAGAAAAATTTTTTTTCTTTTTTACTAAAAGAACTAAGAAAAATTTAAAGGAGAGAGTTTTCTTTTATCTTACATATAATCCTTGAGTGGATTTTTATTTCATCCAAATTGTTATAAAATATTTTTACATTATTATACCTTATAAGTAACGTAAATTTTTACCCGAGAAGTTTGTTTTTTTAACTTTTTTTTGAGAATACTATGAGGGTTAATTTAATATCATAATTACATATACAAAAATGGAATTAAAAAAATTTAAAATTAAATTAACAGAAATATTAATTTTATTTATTATAAAAATATTTTTTATGTAGTTATACTTAGTATACGTATATATATATACAACTTCCTCTTATATTAACAACTAATTATAGTTATACATAATTTTAAATTGTATTATAATTTCTTCTAAGAATTAATTTAATAATTAATTTTTTGCTACTGATGTAAAATTTACCAAACTCTTTAAAATATTACTTTATAAAATATAATTTGATCATTCATTACTAATAAAAGGTATATATATATATAGTTACTTAGAATTAAATTGGATAAAATGTAACTTTAAATTCATTTTGTTAAAAAAAAAAAAACAAAAAAAAGAAAATCATAATAAAAATTACCTACCTGTTTTTTCTTTTTTAAATATTTTTAATATGATTTTATATCATGCACCCTAAAATATAACTATTTACTTATATGATTTAATTGATGGTTAGGTTGAAATAAAAATGTTCTTCTTTATTTTTACTTCGATGTTCTTCGTTCATTTCAAAATTGGATTGGAGCTATTTTTCTTATATAGTATATAAGTATATATCAGATCAAGATATTTAATTAGGCCTGTGAATTTCAAATAAAATAATTTTGAAAAACTTAAAATTCTATAAGAAATGTATAGTTATGCATGTCCTTATTGTTAATAACAATAAGCAGTTACATAAGACGGTTTTTATTTTTAGCTATAGCCTTCTGAAATGATGAAATGTCCTATATTTATTTTATTTCGCAAAATTTAAATTTTTTAATAACTTAAAAAATTCTATTTCTAAAAACGGATTTTGTTAAAAGTCTGTATATATATATATATATATATATATATATATATATAGATATTATCGAGCTTGTTATATAATAGAAGTTATTTTCACATTTAAATAAATATAGGATCTGTTAAGTAATAGAATTATATAGTGTATGAATCCTTTTTTTTTTGTTTTTGTATTTTAAAAAACGATTTTTATCTCAAAATACTTTTTTATTGTGTTTAAAAACTAAAACACAGTTACTATTAAATTTTATTACCTGCGCTTTCCATTCCTATAACGAACAAATAGGGTATCAACTAAGTCATTTATTTTTCATAATTGACTAAGCTTCTGTAATCATTAGTTTCACTAAGCTGTTTTTTAATCCGCTGTAGTTATTGTCCAAGAGCTATTTATTATCTTATATATAAATATTAAATATAGTTAAGTAAATAATAATTAAAAAGCAAATTCTTAGTAGTTATTATATAATATAATGTTTGTATAGTTACCAAAATAAATTAGTTCCAACGGTAATTTTAATCTATTTGGCTTGACTCATTTCATAAGTTTAAAATAACTGATCACATATTTGAGTAACTTTACCGTTAGCCTAAGGTTCAGATAAAATTGATTGGGGTTTATTAGAGTCAAAACCCATTTCCGACATGGAAAGGCTGAAAATTAAGAAGTTTAATTTTTAAATTTAATTGTGTTATTAAATATCCGGCTGAATCGACTGTAATTAGAATTAGTGCTTTGAAAATGAATGTAAAGTTGGTTTGGGTTAACTGATAGGTGCTCTTAACAGACTTATTAAAGAAATAAGTTATGAGCATAAGTTAGCGCAGCTAATGTTAATTTCTTATTTTAGAGTTTACTTTTATTTTTATTTTCAATTTACATTTAAGAGCTTATCTGACGTTTTTGTCTGTAAGAAAACTTTAAATTTTGATTTTATATTCTTTATTTTTGTTTCTTAAGTTTTTTTTTTCTGAAAAAGGTTAAAGAATTGTAGTTGTTAATTATTTTTAATTAAAAAAAAAAATCTTTCAATTAACTATAAAAGATAATTTTTTCTCTAATGTTCCTTTATGTCTTTTTAATATATGTATACATATATATATACAAAAATACATAAAGTCACGTTGTTATTTGAATGATTAGACCTTTAACTTTACAACAAAATGATTAACAATATTTAACATTAATATTAATAAACTTAATTAATTACAAACTTTTTTTAATTAAAAATTAAAGCAAGAAAGCAATTTCTAAACACATTGAATTTAACTTAAAGATTAACTTATAGATTTTAAAACTAGAAATTAGTTTTCATTCATATATAAATATAATAATTAAATTAAATTATTTTAATAAGTTTTTAAACTAAGTATATACTAAAAAAACATAGAAAATTATTAGTGGCAAGTATTATGATTAAGGTAATAGGTTGATTTGTTTTACTATAGATCAATAGGATTAATTTCTGCATCAAATAGGTACTAAATATATAACAATTCTTAAAATTACTATTAACAATAGATATTAGGATTAATTTCTACATAACCATAAAATTATAAAAGTGTGTTTTTAATTGTTTACCGAAATATCGAATTTTAAACTACTTTTTAAAATACATATACTTAAAAGTTTATTAAATAAAAATAATCATAATTAATTTTTAATTTCATAATCCCACATTTTCATAATTTTAGTTAAACGCTTTACGTGGCTTTTTCTTTTTTTTTTATCGGTATTCTATCTTATATAGCTGCATATATCGTAAATAATTTACTCTCCATTTTGTAAAAGAAAAAAAAAGAACAAAAAAATTAATTGCTTATTGTTCCGAGTTAAATTCTGAAATTAATAAAGTCTAAACATTTTCCGGTCTAATAATTAAATTCTAAAAAAAAAGTAGGTGAATTTCTATTAAGAATAAATGAACGCCATTTCACTCCAAAACTTCATAATGTTAATGAAAAATGTTTTCATTTTTGTATTTTATATATGAATAAAATCATATTTATGCCATTTATTTTTTTTTTAGAGCTCTTAGAATTTTGTTTTTTTTTTCTAAAAAACTGAGTTCATTCTTTTCAATATTTCCCTCATTAATCTCATCTATAAGCATTTTAAATAAAATTTCATTAAAGCTTAATATAGTTTTCGTTCATATTCTATATATCTAAAGTATAATATTTTAATTTAACCTTTGTTAATCGGATTTTTTTTCACCCATATGGATTTGTTTTAATATTTTTAGTATTATACAGAATTTATTTTTAAGATCACGTCATATACCAGTATGACAATTATAAAAATTTATTTTAAATTTCAAAAATCGAAACTGTTTTTCGGGTAAATACCAAATTAATAAAAATATTTTTATAACTATCTTCTTAAGCTGCTTATCCATACACACCACTGCAAATATCTGAGATAATATTTCTTCATTGTCTTAATCCTGCGTTACATGCATTAGTTCTCCTACCGTTTGGAGATCCGTCCATTACATGATGGCTTTTAATCATGACATTTGGTTTCTGCCAACATATCTTCTGGCTTCAATTTTACCTTCCGGATTAAATTATAGGATGATATACTTATTATTGCACGATATATTTAATCTATAGAAATGTTGTTTTTCTGCGCTTAATACTTAACAACAACTTACAGTATCTGTTTATTCTACTTAACATCTGTGAGGTGTAATGTCACTCATTTTTAAGTATAGATAAAATATCTTGTAAAAGAAATCTGGAAAAATTAAAATGTATACCTTAATAATACCGATTAATTTATCTAGTTCCCAACTCTTCTATTTCTAATTCCAAATACTAAAAATTTTACAATTAAGATAATTCTTTACATTGTGTATAAGTATCTGATGTTTTTGATATAAAGTTGTTATTTAAAGAATTCCTAATAATTTGATCTTCAATAATAGTCCCAATTTAGAAGACGTAAAACAATTGACAACTATAACGATTTAGACAAAAACTATAGATACAGGTAATTCAACACAAAAACTTTTCTTAACATTCAAAATATTAAGTATAGGTATAGTGTTTTTTTACACCCAATATTTTTTGTTAATCTAAATCCTAAATGAATTGTATAGCCGCTGTAATGTGAAAAAATCTCTCCTAATTTAAGGTTAAGTTATTAATACTTTGCTTAAAATAAAGGACGGGCAAAATTTTGTTCAACTCCTATAGATATTATAAAATTTTCTGCATTACTTTTTGGAACTATTAGTAAAAATAACGCATTCTATAGTTACGTTTAAACATTTATTTTGGATTATGACCAAGTTTACTAACAGCTTCGTTCTAAAAACTAAAGTTACTATATAACATAGAAATGAAATATGATATTAAGGTAAATATAATTGCTGTAGCAGCTTGAAAAAACATAATATATTATATTAAATCAATATTATATACTTTTTTATTTACTTTAATTTGCAATTTGCCTCATTTTTAAATTAAGAATTCCAAAAATGTTGAAATTATATATGTACATATACCTATATACTTATAAAATAATCATTTATATTTTTTTCATTTTTTTTTTTTATTAAAAAAAAAAAAGTTTTAAATTTTAGCTTATTTCAAAATAACTTCACGCAAATTTAAAAATTTAATATTAGGCACATACAAAAAAGCGAATAATATGTTTTTTTTTTTTAAATATTGTAAGAAAATTAATCAGACATTACGAGAATTCCTAATACTGTCAAAAACAAACATTTCATTTTTTTTTTTTTTTTTTGTTCAAGAAATAACAAAAGAAAAAAATTTTAAAATGAAATATTATACAAAACGTCATAATTAATGGTTAAAATATTTAATTAACATCTTAAAATCTAAGTAAAACATACTTCATTTTTTAACTAATTTATTCCTAGCAATATTTAAATATTTTAAGTTTTGATTTGTTTTTTTTTTTTTTGTTTTAAAAATATAGGAATTAGGTACAAAAGACAAAAAGACGAAAGATTACAATATTTTCAAATAACTTTACTTTATTTCTCTCTGAGACAAAAAAAAAAAAAAAATTTATCTCAACCAATATCTCATAAGATATTCATCTCATGCAATAATATTATAATTCTCTGCCTCTCATATAAAATGAAAATGACATGCGGTTTTTATTTTTATATACTCTGAAAAAAGAAGAACAAAACAACTACAACAATATTAGCATCTGTGAATTATTGTGATTTATGTATTGTGTGTGTATGATACATGATATACTTGCAATAGAATTCGCCGTGAAGTTTTTGTCACTAAGCGAAAAGGAAATATAAGAAAAAAATACAATACTTTCTGATAACATAATATAGTATAGATTAGATACTAAATAGTTAGTATTTAGAAAACATTTTTACCTTCAATATTATAATATGTAATATGTATTGTAGATATAAGAAGTATGAAAGTTTTTTAAATATTTTCGTATTGTTTTTATAAGCTTAAAATATTGTATAAACTTGAAAAAGTAGCATACAAGTTAAAAAAAGTCTTTTATATACATAATATAATATGTATAAATAAGATATAATGTACTTAAAGTATATAGAATAAAAATATTATCGTTCACATTTATTATTTTACATTTTATCGGAAGTTGTAAAATGGACTCTTTTCATATTGAGTTGTAAATCAACAAATATTAAAAGTAAAATTAAGACATACGCATAATGAGAATTAATCTAAATAGTAAGAATTAATTATAAAAATAATAAAAATAATTAATAATAAATTTGAAATTTCCAACAGCAATATCCGAAATTACTTAAACCCTAAAACGTTCGATTCCTCCACTACATATGAACCATGGATCTATACATGGATTTTGCTCAATTAAGTACTACGTGTTAAAATAAAAGAGTATGTCTGAGTTCATTATTATTGAAGCTAAGAAGATTTTTTAAGTTTTTTTTTGCAATATTCTATAGTTATTGTTATCAAAAAACAATAATGACTATATAATACATAATATAAAGGACAAGCAGTTCAATCTCTTTCATACAAAAGCTGAAAGTTGGTTATCAATTTCGTTGTATCTCTAACTATTTGTGTTTTGAAGCAGTTTAATCTATTGTCTTAACTTAAGTTAATTTTTTATTTAAGTCAAAATTTCGATCTCTAAATTGAGTTTTAAATGTTTCACGATTGTATTGTTGTTTTCATTTATGGAAATTTAGTTTAAAGTACAACAATCACTTGAATGTGGACTACATAAATTTAGTGAGTCAAACTGAATTAAGAAGATAATTTTTCTTTATTTGAAAAACGTTTCTACTCAAAAGAATGTTATAGTTTAGTATAAACGGAAGAATAAACTATGTACAGGATATCATTTAACTTAGTCTGATGTTAAATTGTTACTAATGTAAAGTTTCCAGCATCATTCTTTTTGATTAATCCGAGAAATCGTTTTTAATTTTTTTAAACTTACAGTTTCTTAGTTTTTATATATTTAAGAACGTATTTTCTTTAAAACTATATACCTATTTATATAAATGCTGATGATTGTTTTGACTTCCAAAATCTATATTAAAAATCTACATCATTCCAAAAATAAAATTTATTAGTTTTCAAACAAATTTTACTCTTCTCTCTCTAATTATAATATTATTATATTGTTCGTCTCTTCTATATTGTCAGATTCTTTACTTGAATTTAAAAACATTTTTATTTATAAATTATCTCAAATATCACTTACTTATACTTATTAAACCTGACAGCTTGACAAGAAATCGAATATTCTTATTTATTTTAACTAAACAAAATATCTATAAAATAAAAACCGATTTAGAAACTTTTATTTAAACATCGGCTACGACATTTAGAATTTTCATATACTATACCTGTAAACTTTTCTTGGAATTTAAAAATTTTTTAACAATTTAATAACTATAGTAAAAATCTTCAGATACAATGAAATTTAATGATTAAAAAAAATAAATTTCCGTAATACACACTTCCAAAATTTCATACCTAGATATTTATATACATATATATATTATGTACTGTTGGTTGTATTCTGATGAAGTATCATATAATACATATATATTATAATATAGAAGTGATTTATTTATATGAATTACATTTTGTATATAGTAAACATTAGTATAATTAAAAAAAAAAAAAAAGAAAAAGTATTCTAAATACATAGAATAAGTTTACAATAAAAAAAAAAATCTATACAAAATAAGAAAAATTTATTTAATAAAATAAACAGAAAATATCACTTTATAATAAACAATATCAAAATAACTCAATAAACCGTGATAAGTGTTTATATTTCACTTATAAAAGTGTTGATTTTGATTTATAAACTAAAATTTATATTCATCTAATTTATCGTAGATGTAATTTATAAAAAAAAAACTTTTCAAATTGTATTTTTATTTTATTTTTTGTTTTTTTTTTTGGTTTTTGGAAAACAAAAAAAATATATATTTGTCTAGAATATAAGACAGAAAGCTCTTTAAACTCAGTTGGAAATGTTTTTTTTTTGGCTTTTAAATAATCAATCTCAGATTTTAGCATTTTTAAAAATAATTTTAAATAAATATTATTATATGCATTGCTTTTAATAGTACAGTGAAATCTTTTTATTTTGAACCATAAATTTCCATAAATTTTGAAATTTTGAAAAAAACAAAAGAATGAAAAAGTGAAAAGTGAAAGAATAACGATCTAATACAATCCAATAGTCTATATATTCTATAGATAGAAGTATACTATGCAAGTAGAAGATATCGAAAATTGATTAAATATTTTTAGATAACATAAATTTAGATAATCAGACCTATCGTGAGTGTCAGTTATAACATTTATGTGATAATTGATCAAATTTATCAAAAATCGTATCTTGAAGTAATGTTGATAAATTTTGTGATAAAAATTTACCATTGTGAATTGTGATATTTAAAAAAAAAAATATTTAAAGTAAGCAAAGAGATTATTGTGTTTACATTAGGTAAATATTTAGGCCATATCCAAATTTTCCTCCATCACTTCAACTAAACATGTTAGTTATCTTTTGCTAACTATTTTACTCCTAATAAATAAAATTTTATTTTAAAATTTTAATAAAAAGAAAAAAAATTAAACTTAAAATTCAACAATTTTATTTACTACTTACATTTTTTATAATAAAGAAATTAAATTCTTACAACATTTTCTTTTTAAATTTTCTTTTATTTAAGAACTTTCACATTCTAATTATCTGTTAATAAAATCTACAGATAAATGTCACATATTTGAACATTCGCGAATTCGCAATACCAAATGTCGCAATTGACATTTGATTAAATTCACAATAGATATGAAATTTTTCATGTATTTGATACTCACGATGAAAATTTTTGAAAGTTATCACAAATTGTGATAAATGACTCAAGTGATTCACGATAGGCCTAAATATCCTTAATATCCTTAAAAATTAAAAATATAAAATTTCAAAATTTTAAATAAAAGTTGAGTTTTTGTTTTTGTAAATTTTAGTTGAAGTCATTTTTAACATAATATTAGGTATAACAAAATATTGCGTTAAATTTTTTAAAAAATCAAAAGTAATTTTTGTTTTATTGGTAATTAATAAAAATGTTGTGCATATCTATAACATAAATTGTTCTATATTTATTGAGTAAATACTAAAGTATTGATGTACATCCATATATTCTAGAAAATGCATAAAAAAGTATCGAATCAAACTGTCAACTGTATCTCGCATAAAGTATATGTAAAAATAAATCATTATATCATCGGTGGTCAGATCAAAATATTAAAATAAAAAATAAAAATAATTTAAAGAAAATAAATAATATAATTATAATTTTATATTTATAATTCAATTACATTTGAAATCACATTGTATTTGGTGCCCCAACAACCGAAAATAAATAAATAATATTCTATTCGTTTAACGCTATTGATTAAAATCTAAGCTATACTGTTACTTTAATTTTTTTTATAATTAAAATTATTAAAATTGTTAAAATTACGCAATTGTACGAGTCCTATTTCAAATCTATATTTCTAATCGGTATAATTTGTAATTTTATTTTTTAAATTTTATATCGGTGGTCTTTTCTTTGGGGGGAAATACAAGTTATGTTTACTGGTCACTGAAATGAATTTCAAAGCAAATCGATGTAACACGTATGAAGAACTCGCAGTAAAATGGGGCCAATTATTAAAAAGATCAATTTACCGGGCAATGATTAAACTAAGACATAAGTTTTATAAAGAGGGGATAAATCGGTTAATTTGTAGTTTGTTAAATAACTAATATCACTTTTACTACTTTTTCTTTTCAAAGCTAAAGAAAAAGCTCTTCTCACTGAAAAACAAAGAAAAAAAATGGCGTAAAATGTGGGCACTAAATCGAAACAATTGGATTCCACGTGAATGGAAAAATATTATATGGAGCGATGAGTCTCGATTTAAGGTTTCTATTATGGATATAGGAGAAAAAGAATTACAAGAAACAATAAAGAAACATTTAAATCAGTCTGTTTACATAGAAAAGTTAAAATCTCAGCGTCGGTTATGGTCTATAGATGTATGTCGAACAACGGAGTTGATAGTATTTGCTTACTAAATGGAATTAAATAGAAACAATACATAGACATACCTACTGAATCGTCATCTTCTTCCATCTATTCCATGGCGCTGCCTGCCATACTTCTGCGAAAAGTGTGAAGGACCTTTTTAAAGTAATGAATGTTCAAGTTCTAGATTGGCCTTCTAGCAGCCCGGATTTGAGTCCTATTGAAACTTTATAGGGCATAATAATAAAACGTTTAAAAAAGAGTCCAGCTCGAAATGTTGAAGAGTTGAAGTTAAAGCTGCAAGAAACCTTTATTTCAAAATTCTTTAGAAATCTTGTTTTTACAATACCAAAGAGATTACAATATGCAGTTATAAAAAATAATGGAGATGTAATTCAATGTTAATATATTTTATTTTGTATGGTATGGTAATTCATAGAAAATGGAGAGTGTGTTACTTAATGGAGTTTTTGTTATTTTTTAAATTTCTGAAACAATATAATTTTAACACTTTTGTTATAATTAGTAAATTTTGTATTGATTATTCATATTAAACTTAAATTTTATTTCACACCCAAAGAAAATACCACAGAAAAGAAGGAAATAAAATTGCATTTTATAACGTCTAGATCAATACATATGAAATAGGACTTATACGCACCTATTTTTACTGAACTGCCAAAATTAACGGATTTTATTAAAAAATTAATATTTAACGAAAATATTTTTAAAAAAATTTGGTATTATCAGATAAAAATAGAAATTAACATATTTTGTAATTTTATTATTTTAGGCTATAAGTGCAGCGCGAATTAATTAATCGCAAGAAAATTATGAAATCGAAATATTTATTGAAAAAGCTTAAAGAGAAAGTCTTAATAATAATGAATATGAGTACCTATTTAATTTCTAAGATTTGATTGTGATGATTTCACCGATGAATATTATTTGCTTGTGACGATTTGTTTGAGGTGAATTACTAAAGCTAAACATTTGTTACTAATTTGTTATTGCGATAAACTAGCCAAATACTTACCAATTTAAATCTCAAAATAACAAAAAAATAAATACAATAAATATTCATTTTACGGACCTTTTTTCTGTTAAACATGTGTCCATGCAATAGATTTCATAATTTTAAATCAATATATTCTTCATTTGGATATATTATCCGACGAGAGTTGGTCACGAGATCTATCAAACGAAAGGCCGGTGCCCTAAGCACTATGTCATTCATCAGATTATTATATTTTATGTTATGTACACTACAAACATGCTTTTTGTATTTGAAGTAAGTATGTATTAATAGTTCTTAGCCAGCATTGGACAGTGACGAAATTTTGCGTATATTTCAAACACCCATAATCCATATATATTTAAAAATAAAATTTTTTGCAATGCAATAAGTATACATCACCTTTATTAGAAAAATTTAGCAATTTCTAATTAGCTATTTTAATTAATCTAGATTAATTGTGTTTGGGTCTTTACGGAACCACAAAATATATCATTTGTTTGAATGTAAATAAAAATTGACTAAAAATATTTTCTTTAAAAACAAAAATTTAAACGAAAAATATATACATATTTTGAAATATTAACTTATTACCAGCTTTTTACCAGACATTAAAGTATACTATTATAAATTTTGTACTGTTATCTTGTTTAAAACAAAATTTTATTTTAAACAAAAAAAATTTCATCCTCATAAAACATTTTACCCTATATCTAAAGTTTATAAACTCTAAAATACTTTTACGTATATGATAAAAATCGATTTACAATTTTTGTAAAATTCGATTTTTAATTTAAAATTTTTCAATTAAACAAAAATAAAAAACTGACAAATATTTGAAATACCATTTTTATTTTCTTTTTTTTTTTTTGTTTGTTTTAAATATTTTGGGAAACAAATGAACTGCAAATGTTTCATTTTTTTTATGTTGACAACTTGTTTCATTGTTTCTTTACGTTCTATTATATTTTAACTGTCAAAAATGAAAAATTGTTATTTTACCATTGAAAGTAGTAGTAACGGTACATTAATGTCAAATTAAAATGAAAAGTTCTATTTTCGAAGATATTTTTATTAATGATATAAGTCTGTTTACTTTATGTTCAGAGTTCAAAGGATAACTGTTTAATTTAAAAGAAAAAACTCAATTTTGCATTTTGATAAAAGTTTTTTGGGAAAGGATTTTGTTACGAGATAAAATAAAAAAAAAAAACTGAGCAAATAATAATATTATAAACTATTATTTCAAACTTCCAATTAAAAATATTAATATTAAAGCTTTAATACATTTTAATATCTGTTTAGTTCATTAAAATTTTGTAAATGGTTTGTAGTAAGATTTTGGAATTAAAAGATAAGTGCGGTGTATTTATAAGAAATCAATACAATGTTACATTACTGTGGTTTTCGGGACATAGGAATATCTTAGGATATGAAAATGCAGATTAATTAGTAAGAAGGGGTGCCACTCTTAATGCTTTTGGTGGAATGCTGGAATGAATATGCTAGAAGAAGAGGCGGACCAACTGCTAAGCAGTATTAAAAGATATATCGTCCTCAATCTAGTGAATAGAAGGTAGAGGGAATTAACCTCATGCTACACGATTCAGAAAATCTGGCCAACGTACGATAATAAAGGAACATAGCCAGAACAATACGTGTTTCCATAACAACATGTGGTCAGACTAGGTATCCCATTCAATCTACCGCAGTTGTGGTGAAGAGAATGAGAAAGAAACCATTATACACTTCACCTGTAAATGCCCAGCATTAAAAAGGGCCAGAACAGTAGCTCTGGGTTGCCATGAATGCAACCATCTTACCTGCAGAAATGATTCCTGATGCCGCGAAATGGATTTAAAATTAAATCCAATATATAGGCTTAATATAACCCTGATGGTAACACAAGTGGTTGTAAAACGGTACTAACGGGCCATTTGAGGTCTTTATCATGACCGACGAGACCAGCCACTTATACCAACCAACGGTGTATCATTTACCGTATGATACGGTGTGTTAAATACATTGTGTATTTTTAGCTATATAGCAGAACCATGATTTCAGTTTAAAGATTTTAAAAAATTATAAATTCAGAAAATCTTTATGATTATTTCAAAAACGGATATTTGATAGATGTAAGAAAAGAATGGGTTATTTATACATAATATAATATGCAACCCAACTTCATTTAAATATTAAGAACGACCAGAATTTCTTACAGGATTTTCATTATGTTAATTTATTATATTATTATTATTTATTATGTAAATAAATCTATTATGTTCTTCCTATTACTATACGTGTTGTGGACTTTGGCTCCATTTATAATACTTCTGTCAGTCCTCTAAAAAATTTAATCTTCGTTAAAGGTACATGCCTTGGAGATTTTTCTTTTTCTTGCAGAATGAACATTACCTGTCATTCTTTATTCCAATTTAAATGTTCCTTTAGTCGACATTGTTTTGTCTGGAAGTCTGTTAGTTTGTTGTTTGTTTATTTTTACTGGATCCTATATTTTTTTATATATTTTTTCCGTTTATAGTTTCTCAGAAGCTCCTTTGAGCCAAGATTTTTCACTCCACAGTCTATTCCTACAGTTTCCCTTTCTAATTTTACTGATTCTCTTATTTTGTTCCTATACCTATTCGACAAAAAAGTTAGTTCATTGTTCATTTATTAGCTTAAAAACAATTAATAATAGGCATCACAAACAGTTAATCGTTGAATATTTAAGAAGATAGCATATATTCCTTTTTAATTTTTATTTATTACTCCTTGGTTATGCTTTTGTTTCTGATTTATTTACTTTATTTACTTTTTTTGCTGGTTCAAAATGCTAATATTTTGAAAATTTTCAAATAGTTTTAATGGACAATTCAATTTCTTTGTATGCTTTGGCAATTAATTGCCTTTCTATATCTCTTAAATAATTCAATGACTTACGGATAGTATCAATAGCTCTCCATTTGTTATTGTATCGGACTAAGATAGAATATGTTTATAGACTTTTACTTGAATTGTTGATCTACAGACTTATTTTTTTGATCAGTTATTTTACAAGTTTCATAAAGAAATGATAGTTTCATAATTCACAACGACTATTACTTTGTACATCTTTGTTCATCTTTTCAATTTTTGATTAACATATTCCTTAATATAGTGAAGTTACATGTTAATGTGTATTATTATCATACTACATATATATAATTTAACAAATTAAATTGTTAGAGTTGTTGGAACAAGAGAAACTCTTATACGCGTTAACTTTCATTATATATTTTACGTTCCATTTGGATGAGTTCGTTTGACAGAGAAAAATCAAGGGAAAAAAGGGAAAGAGAGTTGTTAAATAAAGTACCTACTACTTCAACTTGCTGTCATTAAGAAAATTAGAAGTATTTATATATATATATATATATATATATAGGTATATCTTAAACTTTTTATTAAATACAATTTTAAACTTTAACGTGCAACTAAAAAGCTTTGTTAATTAAAAGTGAACTTTTAATTTTGTTAGTTTGATTTTAAGTCTTCATATTATCTAATAAATTGTTGAGATTTTTCGCATTCATGCAAATAATGAATATGAGACTACTCTCCACTTCAAATTTTATTAATTTAGAGCAACTTAAATTATATAAAATATTTTTCTTTAAATATCTTTTATTATCATCTTCATGAAAATCAGTGAACGCACAACAAAATAATGTGCGTAATGATATGTTAAAAAAAATCTTTAAAAATGGAAGAAATATAAAGAAATACAATGTAACAAAAAAAAATCTAATTAAAAGATAACATATAAATGAAGAAAAGATATTATTGAAAAAAAAAAATAAATAAATAGTTGGGAGTGCGTAAGAAACAAAAAGGGAAAAAATGCAGTCAAGGTTGAATTTTGTCTAATTTTTGCTGTTATGCTTCAATTGAATTACTACAAACGTATGAAAAAAAGGGTTGTGTATATAGAAATTATAAGAAAAAGAAAATATGTATAGGTATTTAAAATTACAATTTTTTATAGGAAATAATTAGAACATCAATACACCAATAAGTACAAACGTGTAAAGATAAAACATAACATATCATTATTTTAGAAAAAGCTAATTAAAATATAAAAAACTTATTTAATTTAAACATGGTTTTGAAAGCAGGTTCTCGTAAAAGATTTTTCGTTTTATTTTGTTTACCAAGCTTTTGAAGTAAATTTCGGCTGGATTACGGAAACCCAACTTCAACTAATTCGGCGATTCTCTCAAAATTTATAAATAAAAATTATGAAAACAAACTGGTCAACTTGCCTAACATGTAACCGGCCCCAAATCTTAAAGGTAGATTCCCACTACACCGGCATGTGACGACACCATGACGACAACGTATTTTTATATACACACTATACCGACGTCGGAAGTGATGACACGATATTTTTATTATATTAAAATCACGTTGTCGTCACGGTAGCCTATTCAAATATTTTTTATTTTTATTTTATTGTGAATTTTATTTTTTAATTTTTTATTTTGATAACATGCATTTCTTATAAAAATATTCATACCATACCAGCACCGTAACGTCATCGGTCGACAAAGTAAAAATATTATTAAAGGCGATATTTTGCTGGGTAGTTGATGTCTTTGTCGTTCAATGTGAACATATTCATAAAAAATGTCACGGTGTCGTCTCGTGTCGGTGTAGTAGGAATAGACCTAATTTCAGTTATTTTTATATAAATATTAAAATATTATTCATATATTCAAATTAGATTAATTTAATATTTGTTGGAATATAAAATATTATGTACATATTTTGTTTTGTTATTATAAGCCAACGGTCTTCTAACTTATGGGACTTAACTTTTTATTTAGATTATAGAGAAAAGAGCTCTAAAACTCTAAACAGTTGGTCAACATACCTTACAACTATACCCAGTATATGCCACTTTACAAGTTACATTGAAAACAAATAATTTCATTTTTTAAATGTTGAAGCATTATACTTACTAATATTTAATCAGGTATTCACCTGAATATAACAATATTGTTCAAAATACTTGAAGGGTATGTACGCAAGCATACTTAAATATTTGCATAATCTTAATCCTTCAGAAAAGAGCACATATGATGTTATGCATTAAATATGAAATATTATTTTAAAACTTCACTGAGAACTTAATTCTTTAATTATACCGTTTTAGCTTTTGTGAATAATTAAAGTAGACAGATTATATGATAATGTTAGAATATAAAAGTAAATCGATTAAAAACTATTTTATTAGTCAAAAGATAATTAAAAATTTCTTTAGAACTATTAGGCTATATGAACTCAAAATTTCGAAAAAAACATTATAGAGATAATTTTATTTTATTTAATTTGTAAAAAATAACTTTAATTGTGCCGAGAAAAAAAAATTTATTTAAATTAGTTACCTACACTTATATAAATTTAAAATATTCAATTCGATTTTTCTATCGGATAACCTATTTATCTAATACATATATTATATAATATTTTAAAATACTTAAATATTTAGTACAAAACATATATGTATATACATATAATGAATTTTTAACCGCTGATTTTTAAATGTTTTTATTTTTGTTTTGTTTTATTTTGTTTTACGGTAACGTTAGTAATTAGAATCTATATCCATAATAGTGCCGCACCTTCAAAACGTAGATGAACCTATTCGACCAGACTGTTGATGTTAAGTTTTCTTAGATTTATGCCAACTTGATTATAACTTTAACAAAAGAAGCTTTCAAAGGTTTTCAGATCCATGTAAGAGAATTCAAATAAATCTTGAGAAAGGAAACTATAGTTACCGAGATATTTCCACCGATGTTTAATGTGTAAATTCGTTTAATAGAAATCTTCATATAATAAAGTAATGAGTAAAATAAATTTATTTGAGAACTTGAATTATTCTTAACTATATATATATATATGTATATCTTATTTCTATTTATTTCCTATTCCATAACTACAAAAGAATTTATAAAATTTTAAAAATAACATACCTATTAACATATCAATTGTAATATTATACTATATATATTATATAATGTGTATTTAACATAGATCAATTAAGATCGTTTTTAACCGTGTTATACCGTTATTATTAAAATTTTTTCATTAAAGAAATATCAATAAAACTTTTCTTACATGTGTTGAAATTATTTCCTCTAAATTCAATTTAGTAATTAATTTATAAATAATCTTTTTTTAAAATTAATTATTAGTTTTGTAATTAATTAAATATAAATTAATTTAAAAAAAAAAAATAAATTTGTTTTTATTAATGTAATATTTAATGTTAATTTTAAAAAAAATTTATTCAAAAACAATTATCTGTCATTATTATATATTTTACGATTGAAAAAGTGTGAAATTTAAAAATTTTTTATACTAAAGTTATAGTTTAATCTCTTTTTTATATTCATTATTATTTATTATTAATCAAAACTATTTAAAAAATAAAATAATAATAATAAGAAAATATCAAATTTTAATTGAATGTATAATTAAATTCAAATTTAACTATTATTCTTTAGCAATCGTTTTTTTGTTTTTCTTTTAACTAAAAGCACAAATTCCATACCCATAATTCATTTATCTTTTCAATCAAAATGAAAAATTAATTATTTAAAAAACAACAAAAAAAAAAAAAAGTACGGGTAATTCTAGTTGCTGAGTTAATTAATTATTAGAATAAAGTACACTTAAATTAAAAATACTTTTCCACAAAATAATTTTTACACAACAAATTAATTGACTATGACGAAAATATTCCTATAAATTAAAAACAAAACTCACACGACTGATTTACAAATTAAATGATTTTTTTTTCTTTTCGTTTTTTCATTTTTGTTTTTTTTTTTTTTTTTTTTTTAAATGCACATGCAAACTATTTTATATACTATTTTTTTATTTTTAAATATATATTTATATACATACACTTGCATACATAAATTTTTCAAAATAACTATATTAGTGTATATTTTATAAATGTTTGGATTTTTTTTTTTTAACTAATGTAAATTTTACTTTAAAACAAAAAAAAAAATTTTTTTTCTCTCACTCTTTCATTTTTTTCATTTTTTTTTTTTTTTGTCTACACAAACACATTAATTTTTCTAGCGCACATGCTTTACAAAAATTGTGTCGTATAAACGTAAATCTATTTTTCATATAGTACGTATTAGAAAACTTATTTGTAGCCATTAGGCTAAAAATTCAAAGTGAAAAAGCTCTTTTTATAGAAATACATCTGAGTAAAAAATAAGTATTGGCATTTAAAGAAATTTACATATAATATACATATTATCATCATATAGATATGTATGTATATATGCAATGCATACATTATATTTAAAATATGATATATCTTATAACTTAATGCAAAAATGGTTATAAATTTGTTTTAAATCGTACACGTAAGAATAAATTTTGTTCAGCATGTCTCACTTAAAAACGCTATTAACACAAATTAGATATGCACAAATGTTTTCTATACATAATATGGAACATTTTAAAGAATTAAACTAAACTCAACATAAAAATTATGTTGCATTATATTTTTATTTTTTGCTATAGATATTCTTAATGATTAAGTATAGGTACTAATAGATTTTTGAAATAACAAAGCAAACATGATCCGCATTATAGTTATTAGGAGCACCAATACCTATTTTGATTTAGATATATATATATACTTTAATAAGTTAATTAAAAAATTAAGTTTTAGTGCGACAAAAATCGGGAAAACATATCAAAATAAATAAAACTTTAAGCCCGCTATTCCACATGAATTTTTTCAGCAATTTAATGGTAAATTAAGCGACCATTTATGGGCAATTAAACTGATGAGCAGCTAACACACATGAATGTTTAACTATCGATTTCGTATTCATTTTTTGACATTTTTTTGGTGTAGATGGACTTAACAAATTTACATCGCTTTGTAAGAAGTTCCCAATGGTTGAATTAGAAGAAACGCTGATACAGGATTATCGCAATTGGCTTAAACTGGCCTAAGTGTGCAACTGAAGCCCCTACCTATACCTACCTACCTACCTAATAAACTTTAAAAAATTGTGTCAACATTTTAAAATAAAAAAGAACTGTATAAGAATAGAACTATCATCAATCAGTTCTCATCAATTATTGATCTATTTATTGACCATTATTAATGAAAACACTGATGGGAAACAGTCTTGTAAGAACTATTAAAATCGTTTTTCATTTTAGTTTTTTAAATTCTTGACATACTTATAATTTAGTAGTATAGTTCAGCTAATTTTGTTCCTTCTTCCTCGAACTATCTGGGTTGAAAATACATCTTGTAATAATAGTTATGTTACCACAATATATTGTTGGTTAATATGTTACCACAAGTATATGTAAAAATATTCGATTAAAATCTTTTTTGTTAAAACCAACTTTACGACGGACTCTTAAATAAAATAAGGATCAAAAATTTTAAAATGTTAGCGAAAGCTAAAGTGAAATTTATCATATATTTTTGTTTTTGTAAAATTTTTAGACGAAAACATTTTTGCTTGGATCTAGTCTTGTTCTTTTATTTTGGATTAACCCTGTTCATCATAAACGTAAATAGTAAGTATCCCTATTCCGTTTTATTATGCTCTTTACATTTTTTTTTTGTTGCATATCTTTGTCTGCTTGTGGGAAATGAAATATGTAAATGTGCAAATGAATGAAAAAGTAACTTTCTTAACGTGAATCCCCCTTGCTATATCAAATATAGTGTAAATTAATAAAATATAAACCAATAAAACAAATAAATATAAACCAAATAAATAATATTAGTGTATAAATTAATAATAATATACCGATCTATAACAGCCTTAGTAACCGATGGTTTAGTAATATTTCAGTATCTTATATGTGATTTGTAATATTAACATATGTACATATACATATAAAATAAATAAAATATGAAAAAAAATAAGAACAAAAAATTTTGGAGAAAAATGTAATTAAAGACAAAGTGTAACAATTAAATAATATTCAGATGCCGGAAGTTACAACTTGGAGAATTTATATCTTTTGATCTCAGGCATAGATTGTAACACCTCCGTACTTAATGTTCCTCACTTAAAACCATTGGCTAACGATATGTTATTAATTTAAATATCGTTATATCTTGTAAATTAACTTGTAACACCTTGACATACTCATTTGTAATAAACTAAATATATATAAATATATATATATATATATATATATAGAAAATATAATTTTTGTAAAATTGCATAAAAATATATTCAAACAATTCATATAAAAATATTGTTTTGTTACTAGCGATAAATTAGATCTCAGTATAGATAACAAACGTCAGTTTCGTGTCATTTAGTATACCAAACATAATTAAAACCGCTCAGGATAAATTTAGTTATTTTTATAATATACAGTAATTTTATAAGGTAAACATTGGATACATAGGTTTTCAGAAAGACGTTTCCGACAGTTTTTCGCCCTTTTTTTAATTTTAATGCTCTGGGATTAAAGTAAACTCTAAAGAACAAACGGAATATATTTTTAGATTTTTAAAAAACCCCTCCCAAATTGGTCAATTTTTTTACAATAATCGTATACTCTAACTATAAATATTTGAACTGTAATACTTTCAAAAGATCTATTTTGTAGTAATTGTTTCTTAATTATTTCCCAAAAAACAAAACAATAAATTTAAAACTGTATATTTATTTACACATAAATACGTTTACAGTATACTTCTTCATTAATTTTCTTTAATTAACCCTTTTTTTATATAACTCATATACATGTATCACAATTTTCAGCAATATATCAATAGATTACAATAAATCAAAGCTTAATATATATACACTTTTTGTTTCATTTTCTTTTATTAAATTTTGAAAAATATCTTAATACAAAATTTTAATAATATTTGTATGCGGCTAATATATATAACTGTAAATTATAATAGAACTTAATATTAAACATAAAAAAAAAAGAATAATATACGATTAAAAATAAAAAAATAAAAAATAAAAATATCATAAGATATAAAACATAAAATTTATTATATTCTACATATGATTTTGAATGCCTTTGACTTCTGAAAGTTCTTCTTCAATTCTCACTGTCAAAATTGTATCTTTTAGATTATTAACCCCAATTGATTTAAGGCATGTCACTTAATAAATAAGAAGAAAATTTATTGCATTTTAATAAGCCTCCCTCAAATTAAAAAAAAAAAAAAAAAAAAACTCTTTAATAAAACAAAATAGCAATGAATAAAACAAAAGCACTAATTTTAAGATCCGAAAACAAAAAAAAACAAAAAAACAACAATATAAAATTTTTTTTTTACATATACGAAACATATATATATAATATTGGAAACCATGAAAAACTTTAATTCGTATCTTTAAATCCTCAAGTGTTGTTATTTTTTTTTTTTATTGTTTTTATTTTTTAACAACTTTTTAAATAATTCTTTATCGATTATAATTATTAGCTATCAATTTGACGCAAACTTTTACAAAATAATAAAAGTTTAAAAAGTATTTCATATAAAAATAAAAAAAAATTAAAAAAAGAAATTCACTTAGATAAAATTAATGTAAAAAAATCGTTTAATAAAAAGGTTACCAGCTTAAAGTTTAGTATACTTTATGTATGGATTTAAAATTCGTCATGATATTTGATAATACAGTTTTTTAATCAGTATTAATAATTTGTTTGTTGTTTTTGTTTTAAATTAACTTTAGTTAAAAAATTTCACTAAAGCTTCTTTCAGATCAGGACATAAAACATCGAAATCGTAAGATATCTTATCTTAAGATCTTATACACCGCACATCGTTTAAACATAATGTGGAACATCCTACTGCCTTAAATATTTGTAAAATTTGGAAACTTTTATATAAAAGCTTCTATATATAAATAAAATCACATACTTGTCCATATTTTTCCGTACACTAATCTACTTATTTTTTGTACACTAATCTTCTTATTTTTTGTTCTCACCGTACACATTTTAAAATCGATTATGTTTAGTTAAAAATCATTATTAAATTTGATTTAAGCTCCACAAAATGATAGAAAATTGACAAACCTTTTTTTTATAGTGTCTTTAAGTGGTCGTATACCTATACAATCGTAATACTAAACATATTTAAATAACTTATATTAATATATAACTATATAAGTATTTTAAGTGTAACTCTTTTTGTTTTGAAAAATTTGTTGTGCTAAATATCGTTTAAGCCACTGTTTGTCTATTAATTTACTATATGGTATATATTTTATGTTTAAATGTCAGTTTTTTCCTCGCAGAAGTTGACTACATTTCTGTGAGGACTACATTTAAAAACTGATCGTACTATAATCATGTTATTTTACTGATACATCGTTTGCTTTTGTTCTTATATATAATTATTCTGTTTATACATAACATAATAAATATTCATTACAGTAATAGTATAGTAGCATCTTCCAATCTTAAACTTATAGTTTTTTCTTTTAAAATAAAATTACTTTTTAAATTAATATAAAAATATTAAAATTACGATGTTGGTTAAAGTTTGTTCGTTCTAGCATAATGTACGTTAAAAAGCTATGATTCTTTTAATATATTCTAGTAGATATCTTGTTTAACCTGTTTCTCTGTAGATTTGCTGTTTAA
Source organism: Poecilobothrus nobilitatus (assembly GCA_947095535.1). Classification (NCBI taxonomy): domain Eukaryota; kingdom Metazoa; phylum Arthropoda; class Insecta; order Diptera; family Dolichopodidae; genus Poecilobothrus; species Poecilobothrus nobilitatus. The sequence continues at coordinate 200,589,884 of OX352773.1, read as the reverse complement.
CAAATCAATTTTAGTCACTTGCATTAATATAATTAAGTTTTTTTTTCACTGATCAATCTACACTTACGTTTTTGAAGAAAAATTATGTATAGCTTCTACACAAAATGACATGTTGTTAATTTGTTTGTCAATCAATTGACAACAAATTCAGTTAATGTCTTATTTGGCAAATATTGTCATAAACTTAGAGGTATTTATATAAATAAATAGATAAAGTGATCTGTGCTTACACTCTTATGTTGCATTTACACACGAAGTGACATGTTGTCAATTATATTGTCAATTTTTTACAATTTAATTATAAAAATCATTCGATCTATAAATTTTGCCAAATTGAATATTAACTGAAATTGTTCTGAATTGATTGACAATATTGACGTTGACGTTGCATAAAAAAACTTGGAAGGGTAGGCATTCATTTTTCATTTTTTCATTAATTTTAGTTGTATCTATATATTTAATTTTCACATTTACCTATGAATTTTATATATACAATATTATAAGCGATTTGTGAATTTAGCGTTACAAAATAACGGTAGCGCACCGAACGATTTTCCACTGAACCACTTTTCTATATATATATATATATATCACAATCGCTTAAGTAATATATAAAAAATGCTATATGTACCTTACATGTATTTTGCCGAAAAAATAATAAATATTTGGGTCCTTTTACAAAACGACTAGCCACTAGGTATAGCATTTGAGAGAGATGAAGAGAAAAAAATTATAAAATTTGTTTTTTAAAAGAGTCGTCAAAAATCAAAAAAGTATTAATTCAAGAGACAGGCAGACATTTTTAAAATCTTATAAAAATGAGAAAAAGCAACATATTGATTTCAGTATTTTTAAAACAACTGGCAACCCTTTTTGTTTTTTGCTCATTTTTCTTTTTTATACTTATTATAATTTAAAATTTTTTTTTTGTTTTTTATAACATATTTAATTTTTTATTAAACAAAATTATTCTTTATATTATTTATAAATTATATGCTTTTGCAACTCGTTTTTAATAAATATAATTTTTTCTTTTATTTAAAGATTTTATTTTTTTTTTTGGGTTATATTATTATGGTAACTGGTTCAACTTGAACTTTGTTAAAAAAATCAATAAATATTTCTGTAAAAAATTAAAAAAAAAAAAAAAAAGAACGAAATTTAAAATAATAAAATTCTCTTTTAGTTAATTTTCGTGATGTTATCGATTTTCGATTGAAGAATATACAAAAAAAGAAAAACAAAAAAAAAAAACCAATTTTCTCTTCTTTCAAATCAAAGAGTTTTCCATAAGAATATTAAAACAAAAAAAAAAAAAAAAAATTTTAAGGCATTGTCCATTTTTGTTTTATTAAATAAAAGAAAAAAAAAGCAACAACAATAAAAACACGTTAAAACGAAACAAAATATAATAAAAAGAAAAAGAAAACCAATAAAAATCACGTAGTTCCAATCAAATTAAAAGCCAAAACAACAGGGAGAAAATGGCAAACTACAGAAAAAGTGCATGTTTTTGAATAACTAACTGTAGAGTAGAGAAAAGTCAAAAATGAAAAAAGAAAAAATAAAAACCACAATAACAAATTTGTTTTGTTTTTTATTTTATTTATTTTTTTTTTAAATAACACGAAACCTATAATTTTGAATCATTGAATAACTTAGCCCTTTAGCATACTTAAAAAGAAAATTTGATGTTCGTTATGTTATACATATAATTGTATATACATAATATATATACGTATACATATATGTACCATAATAATAATAATAAAGAAAACCGAATAATAAAAAAAATTATCTTAAAAAAAAAAAAAAATTAACAAAAAACAAGTTTACAAAAATATAATAAATGCTTAAAAAAAATAAAAAAACAACTTAAAAATTAAAAAAATTAAATTTGAACTCAATAGAGTCGATAAGCATGTCCAGTCCATACGTTTAAAATAAAATTTTAACTGCTTATCGTATTTACACCATGTATTTGTTGTATACTTTATTTTGTCCATTTATATTTATTTATATACATATATAATTGCATGTATGTACATATATGTACAAGTAAATTGTTTATTTTTTTTTTTTTTTTTTAATTTTCATCGAAAAACTATTTAACAAATACGGAAAGAATTAAAAAAATGGCGCATAGTCGTTGAAAAAAAAAAAATAAATAAAACTAAGAAAAAAAATTGTATTACAGTGCTCCATTTAATGGCATTAAAGCAATTTAAATATTTAATTAGGTATTAATTTTTTAATTAAAAATCATTTAATTGAGATAACGTACTTCTTATTATTTTTTTTATGTGCATTCTAAGTTCTTGTTTTTTTCTTTCCAATGTATATGCACGCTATGTTTCTAGAAATATTCTCGATATCTTATTATTATCCTGTTGAACATTTTTCCAACCATATACGTAAATCTAAAGGGGGCACTTAAAGAAAATTGGAATAGAGAATGACACGTTATTTGCAGATTCTATCAAGAAGAATAAAAATCTCGACGAGATATACTCAAAAACTGCTGAGCTGTAGTCCGAACAAGATACGTTCATCTAGAAACATACTGCTTTATTGAGGATGAACTGTTAGAAAATGGAGCCAAAATCCACAACATTTACCTACTATATGTATATTGTAGGGAACTATATGTATAAGGAAAACAAAATTAATTTACATCAAAAGGCCACAGTGTTATCCCTTTTAACCCATTCGCTGCTAACTACGAGTTATTTCGTAATTGATATACGTATTAAGATAACTTAATTTCGATATGGCCTTTCACATTAAATTAATTCTATCATTTTGGCACAGGAAATGGATTGAATAAACGATTTTTATAAAGAAATTTAAATTTGGATAATAATTTTAAAATACCTTTTAAGTTTTTTATGCAGCATTATTGCATTATTTATTATAAAGAATAAAAAACTTGAGGCCTCATTGGGGTCAGATTTACAAAAACAACTATGACAGCGAATACGTTAAATATTCTAATCTAATCTACTAAAAAAATTTTAGAGCTATAAAAAATAACAATACTCAAGCATTATAATAAAAAATTAAAAATAATAATGGAGTAGTATATTGTTTCGCATAAATGTTAGTCAACGTCAAAAAAAAAAACTATAATTGTATGTTAAAATCTCTACACCAGAGGACATATATTAGATAATCTTAGAATTAGAACTGCGATGTATCACTGAAATATTGGAGCTTGTATATATGAATATGATATAATTTTTAACGTTTTTTATACTTTACTATATTAATAAAAGATCTCTAAATGTTGATTGGGGGCTTCGGTGGCCTAATGGGTAAGAGCGTATAAAATGCGCTGTAAACAACGAGGGAGTGTGGGTTCGAATCCCATACACGTCGTATAAGAGTTATTCCATCTTACGACATTTACAGCCACTCCTGAACAGGAAAGGCTGTGTAATTTCCTGTCCACATTTATGTAGCAGAGAAATGCATTAAAAAAAACAATATTGATATTGCGCTCAGTTCAAACAAAGTAACATTTACTGCGGAGTATTCCATCATCAATTGATTAAAAGTTTGAATAGGAATTGAACAGACCTGATAGCAATCACCGTGATATCATATTATTTCATAACGTTTATTTATATATCATAATATTTTATTTTAGTATACCATCAACATTATTAGATGTCCGTATCTATATATAATTTTAGGTGATTTTAAATTATTCAAATGTTATATAATAGATTTCAAGTTTTTACTTTACTAAAATGAAGTATTGGTTTTCCAAATTAAGTATATGGCATTTATAAATATAAATATATACATATACATAAAAGAAATCAAATAACAAATTACATTATGTATGTATATAAAAATATTATATAATATTCATATATCTAAGATATACAAAATGAATTGCGAGAAAATTAAATGTTAGTTCATGTTTAAAAAGCCTTTAAGACGTTGTTATTCCATTTTTTTTTTTTAATTTCTTCTTTCCCTTTTCTTTTTTTTTTTACCATTTTTCTCTTTCTTTTGTTTTTGTTTTATAGTTTTTGATTTGAAAAAATCGTTTTTTTCTTTTTAATTTTTTTCTTTTTAATTTTTTTCTTTTTTAACTAACTTAACGTTTAACATGTTGTTTTAGTAATTTGTATATATGGTAAAGTATCGGTATGGTGTGGTTTGGTTGAATATAATGATTAATTTTCATTTATATTCGGTTCATACAGAGAAATTCATATTATATAAATATTTTTTTATTTTTTTTTTATTCCCTTTAAAAATTTTTAGAATGGATTTTGCCACTTGCATCAACATTCTTTTGTATATTACTCGTATACCATGAGATGAATCGGTACTTTTTGTAAAGTTTAAAATAAAACTTTATATATATATATACATATATATATAATTTTGGAAAATTAAAAAAAATTTTTTTTTTAAATTATCCTGTTATTTGAGATAAAAAAAAAAATTTTTATTATTTTATTTTTAGTTTAACCCTTTTTTAATACAAAATCAGATTTAATCTAAAATTCACTTAAATATCAGAATATAATATAATTTTGTTTTTGGTTTTTTCTTTGTAGAAATAGAAAATTTTATTATTAAAATTAAATATTAATAAAAAATAAAATTACTATAAATGCATGACGTAATAAAAGTTTACTTATATTAAAAGCAACATCTGTTCAAAGTAAAATCACTCATATGGAATTCATCATTCGTGTAAACTAATCATATAGGGTAGCCCAAAAATTTTTTCCACTTTCTCTCTTGTGGGAGAAATATTTAGCAAAATCTATATAAGATTTCAAACCCATATGTGTGTGATACATAGTATAATATTTCAAATATGTGGTCTTAACGGTGGTCATAGATATATAGATAGATATTTGATATTTGGTCTTAACTACAGTCATAAATATTTACATTTAAGACATGCTAAAGAAATTGTTCGAGAAAAATGTTTGTATGCTGTGTGGCTGGTACGTCTATAATGACAGTTTGAAGCTTGTAATACAGTTTTTAACAAAAGTTCTTTTTAAATACCGGTAGAAAAATATATTGTTAAATAAATTGGGTATATATAATGATATGGATTAACATAAAAGCTATAAGTATAAAGCTATAAAAAACTTTTTTAATCAATATAAGTAATAGCTGATGTTTTCTTCACACTAGAAAATATTTTACTAGTTTTTACTATAGATATGTCTTATCGTAATTTACTCTCTGACACGTTCATAAAAATATGACAATTAATTTCGATTTCGTTTAAGTTAAAAAAAAGAAATCAATAAAAAATGACACTTTGTTGTCTATAAGAAATTGTCATAATAAAAGAAATTTTTTCGTATAAAATTCATAACATATCCATAAAATATTGGATATAACAGTATTGGATTTTATATGAAACAATCCCACGTTGTTTTCTTTTTTAAGCATAGCATTCCGTTTTTATATGCAGATCCATATCTAAACAAACATTGATGTGGTATGTATATAGGTAATCAAAAATTTAAATTTTCAGATTCAAAGATAATTAAAAATTTGAAGATATAAATTTAATTAAGAATTGAAGCTTTAAACTTAATTCGGTTTCAATTTTACTTTCAAATTTCAAGTAAAAGTTAAAAGTTTTGATTGATTAATATAAAATCATCTTTTTAGCACATTCCCAAAACAGTTTTGAAAATATGTGCCTATTAGTTTCACTTTGTCCGTCTCTCCATCTCTTTACAAAACTTCTACACCATTAAAGATAGAGAAAAAAAATTTTAAGGATGGGTATAGGTCTCATTAAAAAATTAATGTTGTGGAACAGCTTTTTGATGTAGCCCCATCCATCAGGGAACTACAGCCCCCCCCCCCCCTTTCAAAAAGCCCTATTTTTAAATGCGTATATTTCATGTTCCGCGTAATATTTTTTCAAATCTGAAAACGTCATTCGACAGGAATTTTTTTTACCTTTGTAAATCAAAATTATATATTTTTTTAAAATTTAGTATTTAAATTTACGGTTATGTGAAAACCAAATTTTGCATGATTTTTTTACCTTCATAACTCCTGTATGCTTTTATATGCGAGCTTGAAATTTTCAGGCAAGAAAGAACTTTTAGAATTAGTATAAGTTTCCTCAGAAAATGTTTTTGTACCACCCCCTGTTTAAAATCTATTAGTGCTCAAAAACTGAAAATATGCTATTTTTAGGCACCTGTAAAAAATTTTCTTCGGCAAGACATAAATTAAAGCTTGAGTAATATGTTTTTACGTGTACTAACGGTTTTTCTTATAGTTATATAGAGTTCCGGATTTACAGCCCCTCAAAATTTCAAAAAAGTTCTATTTTCACATTTTTTCTTATATGAAATTTTCAAATTTTGATGCAAGCACAGTTCTAAACAGATGGTGTTATCTTTCGGAAATGTGCCCTTTTAAAAATCGTTGCTTTACATTCTACTTTGTTTTTATTTTAATACAAAATATGTTTAAATTAAGAGTTAAGAAACAATATTTAAAATCAACTCAGCTATAGAATATCTTTGTTTTCCTGAATCTTTAGTTAATAGACCGCCTTACCTGTTAGAATGTTCATCTCATTATTCTGAATTCTGGACAGCAAAGGTTTAGTTTATTATAATAAGTTAACTAAAATTTCAAATATCACTAAATACTATAGGATGGTCTTATAGTTGTACAATGATCAATAATCACCAGATCCTTTAGCAAAAGAATTGATATTAGGTTTCAAATTTATTTTTTACATTTTATGTCAATAAGTAAGATCTATATTTACAGAATTGTTAAATATGAGATTAAATATTTATTAATTTCAGAATCTATCTTAAAGGAGATAATGTAAATGTAATGCAATGTCTTAAATAAATCAATTTATTGAGGTATAAATAAGAGTCATCGATTAATTTTACTTCAACTTTAATAAGTCAAAAGGAAGAGAAAGAAGAATTGGTTCCTTCACATATGGCTGTTCTGTTCTTACAGAGCACAAATAACAGATAGAAGGTTCCTTTTTAATCAAAGAACATTATTCTAAAAACATATCTGAAAATGGAGTTACCGAATACCTGAGTATCTGAGTATATAAAGTATACTCAGATATAAAAGTATATACTTACAGTATTATGAATATTAAATTTTTTTCTACAGGGCTGTAGTAGATTTTAAGAATCAATTATTTTTTAATTAATATTGTATTTAATCAAATTTTTTTTTTAATTTTATGAAAGTTCATTAACATTTTAGAAATTTAATTAAAAAATTTTTAAAGTTTTAATGTAATTTCCGGTTAATTTTATTAAATTTTTTATATACTTTTATGATTTCCCGAATTTCATGCTATAATATTATAAATTTTCGAACAATTAGAATAAATATATACAACTTAAGTGTTATTATAAATTATGCTAAGTAAAACATCATGACAAGAATGCATTTATGATACCTTTTCCATATCAAAAATTTTACACTAACACGTCATTTCTGGTCAAAAAAAAACGAAATTTTGATTATATGATTTTGAATTTTTAAAGATAATTTCATCATTATAATTTTCAAACATTTTAATTTCTTCATTTCTTAACCAACCAATTGTTGTTCTCATTTCTATAATCTTTTAATTTCATCTTTATACAAAAAAATTTGTTTATTTGAAATTAAAATTAATTGAATTCATAATTTTCAGAGTTGCATGCAATTGCATAATAAGCCAGTCTTAACGACTTTAAAATAACATATTAATAATATCAAGTATTAATATTTTGTATTATTTAAATTTAGATTTTACTTTTTTTACTGTGAATTTAAATCTAAACATATAAAGATTGTCAAATTATGTTTTATGATAAACGAGTTAGAGTCTAATTTTTTCAACATTGCTATAGTTTAGTTATGTCTCTTACAATATTAGTTGTTTCGCAATCATTCAAAGCTTGAAGAACTAAAAAAATAGGAGTATGTTGTAGGTAAAATCTTTTAAATTTGCATTTTTCTAAAATAAAATTGTTCTTTTTTTTTTTTTGGAATTTCATCTGCAAATATTAATGCAAGAAATCTAAAGGTCTGTTACAATATCTATGCTTGTACGAATATAGTTCTAAATGTGTAATTTCGTAGGTTAGGGATAACGCGCTCAAGTAGCTCTCATATAACACTAAAATTTACATAAGCATAACTTATGTTCGAAGGGGTAAGTATACAGGAGTTGACACGGAATGTCAATTTTGTACAATCTTCTTATTTAATAAATTTTAAATTTTTGTACGCGTATCAAATTTCTTGTACTCAGGTGAAAGCTATGATTTAAATTTTTTACCCCTAATACTCATAAACAATGCAGATGAATGCAAAATGTATATGTACCTATAGATAACAAGCTTAGTTTTAATCTTATAGCAAAAAAATCCCATAAGATGTTCACTTTAATCGGTTATTATAATATTAAATATAAGCGTATTTTTCGAAGATTCCAAAATTTCTCTTTTATATATAACGGTATATGTATACCTTAATTCCAATTTTACAAAATTTAAAGAATTTCCAGATCCTTAGTATATACTCATTGTGAAGAGTATATACAGATTTAAAATACAGTCATTGTTAAAAGGTGTACATTTCATATTGTGTAAGAGTTTCGTTATTACAGGTAGGAAAACTCATTTCTTGTGAGAACTGAAATGTAAAATATGCTTCCAACAAAATATGTGTTTCCTTCTGTACACCATTTTACAATTTGAACTTATTCAAAAACAACCTATTCAAGTTCATATTCAGTTTATCTTCCAATTCCTCTCTGTTGTCCTATTTTCCGTCCACACTTCCTCGCTCATTTACTTAAACCTATACACCATAATAATGTACAAAAGAATCCTTTTCTAGATTTTGGCTAGCGGGTTAAAAAATAATTTAGGATTAAAACAAGTTGTTTTTTTTTTTAGAAAGGTGTTAAAAGCATATGAAGAAAACTAAGTTTCTAAATTTTTATATTCAAACAATGTAGGATTAAACCCTTGCCGTTATACGTAATAAAATATATCGGATAACGTTGTTCCGTTGTTCGTTTTGAATAGTTTTTAATATTTTTATTATAAAAAAAAAAAAGAGCTTAATTTTTTCTTTGTGACACAATCTATTTGTTTAAGTAATAACTATTTTTAGCATTGAAATCATTCAAAATATAATTTTAAACACATAACTATATATGATTTGTATATGGCGTGCTCAAATTACTGTAAACTAAAAACTTGAATAATTATGAGAAATAAATTTTATGTCATTTCCTTTTCATAAAAATACTATAGATACATGAGTTATGAGTATGACATTTCAGAAAAATATTTAGAAGTTTCATTGTATATGTTCCTACTAACGATACTTAAAGAAATTAAGAAGAAAAAAACAAATAGATATATAATTACTACATGTTGATGAACTAAAATACGAATTTCTAACTTTAAAAAATAATTTAATACAAAAAGTAAAAGAAAATTTAATTATTTTAATATGCAATTTGAAATAACTATAGTAATTGTGTATGTATTAAATATATTATATAAGAAAGTACAGTTAATTAGTTACTTTTTTTCTTCTATATTGATTTGTATGTCGGGTGTTCGATTCTAACCAAATTTTACAAGTATTTTCTTCATCTAAATACAAAAAAAGAGAAGAGCATTCGTTTTTGGGCAAGAGACAATTCGGATTTCAAATAAACTTTGCACAAACATCCGCTTGGTTATAAATAAATATTATGTTATGTTCTACGGCGATCTCGTTTGCTGAAGACGTCATTAAATAGGTCAAATTGTCTTTCAAGGTTAAATTTTGTGTGCCATATGTTTTAGTATATATCTCTTGAACGAATAGGTCTATTTTAGATAGATAAAACTCCTCTTTATATTTAAACTTTTTTTGAAATTTATTGTAAGTAGAAAAAAATATTGTTGATATATTGTTATACTGTTATTTAGATATTAACTTCTTTGATGACTTGTAAAAATAAGAAACTATCATTCGAAGTGCATTTATTTCAGTAATTTGTAAAACTAATTATTATCAAATGGAAATTTGAATAACAGCTCCAGTTTAATCTTAATAAATTTTTGTTATAATTTTTTATTAAATAAGAAAAATGTAGGAAAAAGTTTTAGTAATTAAACATTAAACGTTTTTAATTTTTTTTTCTTTTCAAATTTTAATTAGAAATTCAAAGAATTTTTGTTTTTAAATTATACAGGTGGAATTTCAGTAGCACATTATACTTTATAATTAGCTTTCGTTTTAATTGTTCAAATAAATTTTAGAAAAACTTTTAGGGAAAACATTCACATATGATTCATTTTTCATTCGTTCTTTGTACTTTAAATGTGTTGACGTTTAAAACTCAAAAGATTCAAAAGAATGTAAGTACTTATTTTTTTTTAAATAATACCAATGATATGTGTATCCAATTTAAAAGCTACATGAATGTTATGTGTAGTTTTTTCTTTCCTTTGGAAATAAAAGAATTCCATAAATCTTCTAAATATAACCTTCTTATTCTTTTTAATTTTACTCGTGTCATATGTATTTAGACATCTACCTAATATTCTCATTTTCACTTTAGTGTCTTCCTGAACATTACATTTTATATGGTTACCATAAATCGAATTCATCATTTTATCTCTTCTTTATGATTGTTAATCTAGATTTCTGCCCCCAAGTTGACTATACAACTGAATAACAAATTGTGCATGGCCGAAAGATTGTAAATTTAAAAATTATAGGAGAATATTCTTAAATATGAAATGATTCAACTTTAATTATGAGGTTAAAATTAAAAAGTCTTTAGAGATCATTTTAAAACATTTTTCATGTCCATTTATTGCTAATAAATAACAATATTTATTTTTTAATTAACATTTTTTCTATTAAATTGTAAACAAATATTTACTAATTCTTTAATTTATAATTTTTTAATTTTATTTTTAGTTTTGGATTCGATTGAAACTCGAGCAACAATATTTTTTCATCAACATATAGGATAAATAAAGAAAAAAATTTAAAAATGGATCCTGATTGTTTTGCAATGTCTTCATATCAATTTGTAAATTCACTGGCATCATGTTATCCACAGTCTCAATTAAATCCACAACAAGGTCATCCCGCAAATCCATTAGCAGCCCAATCAAATCCAGGAAATGCAACTAATAGTGGGACTGGTGGCAGTAGTGGTGCTGGTGGTGGTACAAATAATACTGGTCCTAATGCTGGTAACGTTAGTGGTAACGGTCTTAATCAACCAACACCAAATGCAGAATTTTTTCCAGCAGCAGCTGCATATACACCTAATTTATATCCAAATACCTCACAAACCCATTATGCTAATCAAGCTTATTCATTAGTAGGCACTACACCAAGTGGACAACAAAATTCTGATATGGTGGATTATACTCAATTACAACCTCAAAGATTATTGTTACAAAGTCAACAACAGCAACAACAAGGTCACCAAACAAATAATTCAACGCAGCAATCAAGTTGTAAATATGCTCCAGAACAAACAACACCAAGTGGTAATAATAATCAACCAATATCAAGTCCGCAAGATTTATCAACACGTGATGTGTCGCCAAAATTATCACCTAGCTCAGTAGTTGAAAATGTATCACGTTCCCTAGCAAAGACAAATGTTGTTGCAACAGGAAATTTAGCAAACAATCATAGTTCTAATACACATCAAACAAATGTTTCCTTACATAGTCCAACAGATGGCGGTGATTCAGATTCTGATAGTGAAATGAGTGGTAGTGAAGTTGCTGGTGGCCAAAGTAGTGGTAAAAAAAATGGTAATCCACCTCAAATTTATCCTTGGATGAAACGAGTTCATTTAGGACAAAGTAAGTGAATTAAAAAATTTTTTTTTGCATATTTTAAACGAATATTAAAAAAGAAAAATAAGTTTTTGAGATGAAGTAAGGATTAATTTAACCTTATAGATAGCAAATTTAAGGTTTTTTTATTTTTTTATTAAAACTTTTATTATATTATTTCTCTAAAATAATATAATTTAATTAATTTAATATTTTTACATAATTATTTTAATAAATTTTATGTAAAAATATTAATAATTTTACATAATTTTTTTTTTTTAAATTTACAGTTAATTGATAAGTATAACAAATCTAGAAATAGTTCAAGAAAAAAGATATTTAGATTATTTATAAATAAATACTATAGTAATTAAAATTGATTTTATTTAAATTTCCCTTAGGCACGGGTACCTTAGCCTGTAAAGTTTAATTATAAAAAATATTGATAAGTTTGTCGTACTGTCTTAGAAACTTTATTTGGATGAATATTTTTTTTAGCCATCTTGTTTCAATAGGAAGCCAAAGTTTCTAAATATCCCTGCAAAATTGTTGTTTTTATGTCTTCATATTTTTGTTTAACTATAATGTGAACAAGAAGCATAAAATGTCTGTTTATTTTGTTCAAATATTTCGTTAACCCTAAGTTTAATTGAATTTTTGATAGGTAATTCATTATAAATTTTTGTAATGCGGATATCAGGTTCCACTTATTAAATAATCTTAATCGTTAAAGTTTTTTAAAACTTAAAATAAAAAAAAATTAAATATTTTCTTCTCTTTCCAATACCCTATGTTCGACTTACATAATATTTGTATTTCTAAATATCTTAATATAATAAAAGACAATCTCCTTCTTCTGCTGCTGCTATTCGCGTGCCCTTTTTTTAAATTTTCGAGCACACATAATCAAAATATTTCTTACTAAATACTTAAACACTTTATAACAAAAAAGAGGTAAAAAAATATGAAAAGAAATGGTTTGATTCTTAAACGATACTCTTTACTCTCTAGATTTTAATTCTACTACTACAACTACCTAGTTAATATATAAAATAAAAAAGTTGTTCTCTGAAAAACTTCCTTGATGTCTATATATTGTATTAGAAAGATGAAGCAATAAAATGTTAACCATAGAAAAGAATCTCTGATAAAAAATTAATGAAATTAATGTTGTAAAAGAACTTTTTTATATATAGTTCAACACATTACGGAGCTATAGCTCTTTAAAGTTGCAAAAATCTTTATTTTCAAATGTTTATATCTCCAGTATTTATATCTCCGGTATTTATATCTCCGGTATTTATTTCTCCAGTAATTCACATATTTATATCTCCAGTAATTCACCGTTATGGGAATACAAAATGTTGCAAAAATTTAGTTTCCCCGTACATTTTTAATCAGATCCTTAAAATTTAAAATATGATATATTTTGAAAATTAACATAAATTGGCATTGCCTAGATACATAAGTTGCATAATTGTCTATAAATGTTATTGAACTGAAAAGTCAAAGTAATGTTGTAAGACGAAACACTTCTAAAATTTGATAACATAAGTTATTTCAGAAAGTTTTTTTGCACTTTGCTCCATCTCTAAATGCAGATATTAGATGTTATAAATGAAAAGATGGCTAATTTGAAGACCCTATAACATTAACATTAAACAACTTTGTCTTAAATAAGACATAAAAAATCTCTAATAATGTTATATTTTAACATATATTAAGGGCTTATTATTTTATATTTATTTAAAGTTTACAGAAAAACATTTCTTGATATGAATAAAGAGAATTTTTTCATTCTAAAAGAATTTAGAAATTTTGATGCAAAAGAAGCTCCAAAATCTTTTTATTGTATTTTTGAAAATATGCGATTAAAATATATGCGAAAAATATGCGACCTTTGGCTTAACATAGGTATACTGCCTTGTTTTTGTAATTCCATCAAACTTATACATATTAATAAAATTGTAATTCTACTAATAATCAAAATTTTAACAGATTTAATAGGTGAGTTTTCCGGAGACTCTCTTATAGTTAAATAAATTAGTAGGTTTGTTTTTGCTTTATGTATAAATTATAAAGATCTAAAGAAGTAAAATGCTCGATCTCTTAAACATTAAAAATTAGGTTTTAAGTTAAAGTTGAAAAAATAATAAAATCAAAAGTTCGAAATATTGACTCCTTTTTAATTTTACTTGAACATAAAAAATTTAATTTTAAAAATGCAAAAATTATATATATATATAAAATAGGTATATGTTAGAAAGATTGAATTTTTTACCATTTTTCATTAATTTTAGAAAAAAAAATATTTACCGCCTATTTTGTTTTTGATTAAATAGTACAACAAATAAATATTATAAAACTATGCAATATAATTCTTTACGCTGCTATATGACAATAACGCTAGAAAACAATTTAAAAAAGAATTAATCAAAAAAAAAAATAATAAAAAATAGTCTAACACATGCTTTAAAAAATAAAAATACAGAAAAAGAAATTTTTAAATTAAAATTTTTCAACTTTTATTATAAAATGAAAAATTGTTAGGTGTACACTACAAGATATTTTTTATTATGTATGTACATAATTCCATAAATATTATTTGCGAGTATTCAGATACACATTTAGAAAAAAAAAAAAAACACTAGTATGCGAAATTTTATATACAATTATATCAAATATCTATATTTATATCGGTTTTGTTAGAATCAAAATATAATGTCCATTTATACAATTTCTCAAAGCGATATCGTTACCCCAGAGAAAAATTTATACAAGGAAAATGGAACAAAATTTCGACTAGAAAAAATGGTTAGGTATATCTTTTTATAAAAAAAGAAATTAAAATTATACTGATATTAAACATTTATGGTACAAAAATTAACTCGCAGTACATAGTTAAGCGTCAAATGCAGCAGTCCCGTAAACAACCTTTAGTTAGGTACACTATATTCATGTTTAATATACAATATCTTAAAAATACGTAGCCTTAGTGATTTAATATAATAGATTAAAAAAAAGATAAAGTTTTTGTGACTTTTTTATAACTATATATATGGTTTGGTATGGATGGTTTACTTTCAAAAGTTTTAAAACGCAATTTTTACTATTTAATTTGAAGAACTTTGTGTTTTTTCAAAGTACAATATCACAAACTGAGCATATTTCTAATTATACTTTTTTCGCCTTCTTCATTCCTATAAAGAGCATAAGGTATACCTCAGACTGCAGTTTCTTGAAACATTATTTTTTCTAAGGCGCTGAAGTTTTTTATAAACTTTTTAAAAGTAAAATATTTAGATATATATATCCCTTCTCGATATATTTTTAACTACACTGATTTTCAGCAAAATCTTGAATTCGAATTGATAAGAGGAAATATTAAAAACAAAATGAGTAAATAGTTCAATTACTGTTCAGTTATTAAGATGGTTAAAAATATAAAACCAATAATAGAAACATTAATAATCAGTGTTTCAATATATTTAAGACTTATGTTATGTTTACAAAAACAAAATGCAGCTTAAGCTAGTTGCTTATATTAACCTTAATTATATTATTACACTTTTGTGTTATACATTTATTGTTTAGTTTATTGCTCTGTCAGTCACATAAATGTGACAAAAAAAATATACAGCCCCTCCTTTCTAGGTGCACCTGTAAATATCTTAAAAGCGAAAAATTCGTATGACGCTAGTAGGATTTTAACCCACACAGTTTTCAGTGTATTTTATACGCTCTTACCTACTAGGCCACCGATGTCTCCATACACTTATAATTAAATTACAGTTTACAGAATCAAACTTAAAATAAACCTCTATAAAATTAAAATAGAAAACTTCAGAATTGAAACAATAACTCCAATAGTTTTTAAACTAAGGTATAGTGAATACACACTAAAAAAAATTAATATTAATAAAATCGGTATTCTTTTGCATACCAATGTATCAATGTTAATAGATGAAGCCTTTTAAATTGAATTAAATTTCATTTTGAATTTTGAAAAGTGGATTTTCAAAATAAAAACAATCTAAAACTTGTAAATTGAAGAAACTTTACAAAATGGTAAAGTTTAAAGCATTAGAAAAAGATCTTCTTTAAGAGCCCGCAAACAAGAAAATAAAAAATAAAAAACAAAAAAAAAAATTATTGCTGATATAACAAACGATCACAAGGTGAATTAAAAAACCTGAAGGCTGTTGTTTAATTTAAAAAAAAAAAACTAAAAATATTTAATTTCTTTACTTCAGAATTTTTTTTTTAAAAATATACACTGGCTTTATATAGGGTACATATTATAATATAATTTTTATTTAAGTATATATGTAGTCTTAATTTGCTTCTGGTTATTAAAGAAATTATACATGATATACAACATACCTGTTAGATTTTTTTGCTTTTTTCATGAATATAAAATTATCGATATGAAATATACATATATATATATCTACATAAATATATTTTATGTTCAAATAAACACTTACCTGTTTAGGTTAAACCCCTTTATAAAATATACAATTATTATTTACAAGAACAATAAAAAAGTAGAAAAACAAAAACAAAACGAAAATACAAAACAAAAACAGAATGAGATAGAAATAGTCTAATTTAAAATTCTTATTTTTGTTTTTTTAATTTATAAAGGCATCAATTACAATATTTTGTTAATCAATGATGGCTTCTAAAAGTAATTTAAAAAAAAAATTGTTATAAAATAATATTTTAGAATTGTTTTAACATAAACGATTTAAGATTTAAAAACAAAAAACTTCTGACTGAACAATAAAAACTGAACAATAAATAATATTTGAAAAACAGTTTTTCGAATGAAACCACATAGTACTGTGGACGCGTATAGCAAAGGCGAAAAGGACATGGAGAACAACGTAATATTTTAGCCGAAGCAATACTTGAACAACAAACGTAACTTTAACTTAAAATTGTGTCAAATTGTTGTCATTTTATGCCCCTCAATTATGGTTTAAAGGATGAGAAGAGAAAATAAGAAAATAATTCGAAGTAAATTTCCTTTAAAATCTTATGTCATCCCTAAATTTTATGCTTTGAAACCTAAATTTTATTAAAAAACATTTTAAAGCGAGATAAATTAAAAATATTAGAAGAATGATTAATACCATCACAACAAGAAAAATATGCTTACAATTTATGTTATGAATCGTTCGTCTTTCTAATTTTGCCTATTCAAATATTAAAATAAATCTGATTAGGTTTTCTATAAATATATAGAACTAAAATTCTTTTCAACCAAAATAAATAAAATTAACTTCTATTTTAGCACTTGCTTAATTAAGATATAAGTTAAGACCTTTGATTTATATATTTGCCGTCAAAAATAATAATCGATTCATCGAAATCGAACTAAAAAAAAATCGAACAGCGAGTATATGCGAGTACATCGAGTACATATTTAGATTAATAGTTGTATTTCACAGAATAAAATTTAATATAGAATTTTATTAATGACAAAATACTGATGAATATTTTATTAAATTTATAAAATGTTCTTTCAGCAGCTACAAAATAATAACTATAAAGTATAATAATTGTAAAGTATAGTATAATATAAACTGATCCCTGGATACTTACGCAAATGAAATTAATATTTTATTAAAAGGTTCCACCTTTTCGACCCACACTCTTTTACATTATATTTAAGATTGAAATAATTAAAAAATACTTTAAAACAATAATATTCATATTTTTTTTTTTTAATTTTATGTCTTAATTATATATTGCAATTGATTATTGCCTATACTATAATAAAAATAATTATCTGTCAAAAAATCAATTGTGCATCCTATAATAAGTCTCTTGGAAATCCATCGCCCTTTTGTAAGTTTAAGATAAATCTTGGTTGGATAAAATTAGAAAAAAGAAGTAAAAACAAATCCTATTCGTATAGGGTAAGAAACCACTTGGCGAAAAAACGTAAATCAGCCTTAATTTCTTCAATAAAATTGACTATTTGTATACAGTACCTATAGGTATATAATAATAACATCCCATACATTATAATATCAACAGCAAAGAAACAGAAAAAACAATTCATCTTTCTATAAATATAGTTTTTTTATTTACACCATTCCAAAATAACTAACTTAAAATTGACTATGAAAACCAGAATTTAAGAGTTAAGCTTCTTCTTTTTATACAACAAATAAGTTAAAAATACTCACCTTTTAAAAATCTACAGTCATTTTTACGATACAACAAAAACACTCCAATTCAGAAATGATTCGAAAAAGTTTTGAAAAAATTAAAGAAAATTGAATTCTCCCCAAATAGATTTATTATTAGCCAATAATTTATAAAGAAACCGATTATATATTGTTATATCTCTAATTAGCAGATAAGATTTTTCAATAACAGTAATTGTTCTTTTATATTTACTAAAATTCTTTAGCCATTTTATAGGCAACTGAAGTTACGAAATAAATTTTTAACTAGAATTAATTTTTTTTTTGTTTTTTTTTTAAACTTTTTGCACCGATATGCATGTTTGTATCTTAAAAATAACCTATAATACAGAATAGGTAGGTATATATCTTTAAAATAAAATTAAATTTTTTGCAGTATTTAATTGGAGGTTAACGCAAAAAATTAAAAAAACATTCACAATACTAATATAATACAAGATAAAAAAAAATATAACAAAAACGAAAAAAAAAAACATTTAAAAAGAGGCATAAAAAATTCAGGTTTATTCCATTATGGTTGTCTTTCAAAGGATTTTATTTTTTTAATTTTTGCCTTGTTTTTTGTTTTTTTTTTGTGGTATCTTTTGCTTCTTTTTTCACCTCAAACATAATTGTTGAATTTGTAAAATAAACCAGTTTCTTTTTTTTTTTTTTAGTTTTTTTTTTGTTTTTTGTATTGTTGTATCTTTCATGGACTCAACAATCTTTTGACATTGTTTTGCTTTTTTTTTTTTATAATTTTTTTTTTAATTTACAATTATTTTTTATTTTTTTTTTATTATTAAAAAAAAAAAAAAATGGATGAAAACGTGAAGTGTCTGCACATAGAAGGCGCAATTTAATTTTCTTTTGTGACTTTAACCATTGATTAAACTGATAAACGTATAAAATTGAAAATACATAAATTTGTTATTATATAGTTTTTTTTTTTGTTTTTTATTTTTAATTTTTTATTAAATTTTTTTTTACAACAACATGAAAGTTTTAAAAATATAAATATGAACAGAAATCAAGAAATTATTTTTTTTTTAACATAAAATTCATCGAATTTTATAATTATGAATAATTATATTGAATGGAATTTTAATTAGAAGTTTAAAATTACCATCTATTCAATAACTTCTGGTGTATACATACATATGTAAATATGTACATACATGATATAGGTATAATATAAAATGCATTTTTGAACATTGAAATATAGGAAAATTAAAAGGGACAAAAATAATAAACAAGAACTGGAACATGTTGATTTTTTGTCCTTTTTAGTTTTTTTTTTTATTAATTTTTATCTTGCATTTCTTTTATTCATTAGTATAAAAATCATTTTAGAATGCATATAAAAAAATCTACTTTGAAGTTTATACTTTGAAGAAGTCTTTTGAACATTAAAGTATCTCAAAAATAAATTATCCATAGTATCTAAAACTTTTTTTTTAACATGTAATTCAAAGTTCATTGAATATTAATTTGAAAAAAAAAAAAAAACAAAACTAAAAAAGAAAAATTATAAAAAATTAAAAAAAAGAAAAAAAAAACAAAAAATTTTCTTTACAATCAATCAATCAATCCTGTATTTAATAAATAATTTATTTTTCTTAAATGCTGTCTTTTTTATTATAAATGTTATGTTCGTATAATATAAGCTCATTATTTTTTGATTTTAATATTTTGTTTTTTATGTACTCAATTATGTTAAAAATACCATTGAAAGAAAAAACAAAAAAAAAAAAAATTTTAATTATAACTAAATTATATGATTTTAAAAAATTAAATTTTCCCATAGAACCAAACAAAAAAAAAAACTAAATACATATACAAAATAGGAACACATAAAATTAAACTTAACCATAGTACATATTTTCATATAATCCTATGGTTTTTTAAAAGTTTAAAGATTATTCTGAAAAACTCGTGTTGCTATTGTAAGTTATGTCCAAAATTAGTTATTTTCGAAAATGATTTTTATGTTTAAATAAATTTATAAATTGTTCGAACTTCAACTAAGGATCAAAATAAGATTAAAGCATAACAAAATCCTGGCTTGAGTAAGTGCTTAATTGCATTTTACGTTACTTTTTTAAATTCTGTAACAAAAAACAAAAATCATTTGTTTTTCGGTTTTTTTGAAATTTAAAATCATATCTTTAGTTTTTTTTTTTTGAAATTAAAGTTGCAAATTCAAAATCTATAGCAATTGAATAGTAAAATATCCCCTGTTAATTTCTTGCCAACTTATTTATAAAATAATGACAAATTTAGATAAGATCTGCCCAAATTAATGTTACTTTGAACATTTTTTATAGATCGTATGGCCGAATGTATTCTTTATGTATTGTAGTTCGACGTTATTAGAACCGACACATTACTTTTTATAAATGATTGATAAAAAAAATTGTTTTATTTTTGTTAAATATGTTAAGACTTATAGACATTTTAAAAGTTCCACAGTCTTAAATAATTTCAATATATCAATGGTTGCTTTCCTTAATAACGTCAAGAGATTTAAATGGTGTAAATTTTGAAACCATGCTAATGTAATGAATTACAAGTTTTGGTTTAACATTACGGTAAATTTAAATTTCGAATAGCAAAAATACATAATATATAAATTTTCTTTTCAATTATATAAAAACTAAAAAAAATTGTGTCTCTTGGCGTTGCCAGATTGATAAAATTACCTTAAACAACATAATTTATAAACATTTAAAATATAGATGTTCTTTAAATTTTGAGAACTACAACATTATTTTTAAAAATATGATCCATTTATGGCTTACTTTTAACAAATTTTATTATTTAATTATTTTGGATACTTATCGAAACAATTTTAAGAGACTTAAATATATTTTTAAAAGATTTCATAATATTTTTGGGACAGCTAAAAATTTTTAAAGATTCAATAAGAAAATTATGAATTTAAAATATTAATATGTATATACTTATTATACTCCCCTTTACTGACCTTTTTTTTACTTTTTAAAATAAAAAATAAATGATTTTTTTTAATAAATAAGATACCTAATACTGAATAATAGAGTGGAACCACCTTCAACAATTTTTAGAAAATTTTAAAATAAAATTAAATCACTTATTTTGTAAGTTATCTGTTATGTATGTATACAGAAATTTAATTTTAAATTAAATTTTAAATTTTCTACAATGCAATGCAATTTTCAGTTTATTTATTTATTTTTTTTTTTTTTAATTAAAAATCTAACTTTTCGAACAAAAATTAATCAATATGTTAAATAACTTTTCGAAATGTTATAAAAAATTATCAAACAATCAATCAAAATTTGAGCACATAAAAAAGAAGTTTACGAAAACTCCCATTAATAATAAAAAAAATATTCATATAAAACAAAATAAAAAGAAAAATAAATTGCATGCTACATTTTAAAAATACAGCCAAGCCATACAATACAGGTATTTTTTTTTTATCTCAGCAAGAAAAATATCGCAAACCCATTCAAACATTCGAGAGAGCTACACATCTACTACATTCTACAATATTCAATATTATCTCATACATATAGTGTATTATTATTTATATTCGATTTGAAAATTTGCCATTTGGCAAAAAAAATATTTATGTATTTGTGAGAGAACGTGACAAGTTTTTTTTATTTTTGAATTTTGGTTAATACATAGATATTATAAACTTTAATATTTATATATTTCATATTCATATAATGTAAATTTAAAGACAAGATGATTTTTTTTTTTAATTTGTTGGTATAAGTTAAATTGGAGGTTCGTTCTTTAATTCAAATTAGTTATATTTAAAGTTCGCATCTAATTTAAAGTCACATTCAAATTTTAAATGAGAATTAAATAAATTTTTTAACAAAATTTTAAAGTTAAAATACATATTTTTCATATTAAAGAAAGTTTTTCATATTAAAGAAAACATGTTAATTTATGTAAATATACATATATATACATATACACATATATACATATATATATGTAGGTAATAACTTCATTACTTAATTCATAATCCCGTCAATACGTTTTTTGTTCAGAGTATAATAAATTAAATATAAAGTTTTTTTGAAACAAAAAAAGTATATAAAATTTTATGGTGTATCTATTTATCAGTAATTTAATTTACTGGCTTTAAAATGTTTTTTTTTATAAAGTTAAACAATAAACTTATTTGACAGTCTTGTATTAGATACCTATTATTCTTTAAACAATTAAACCCTTTATATAGATTTTTTTATTATAAATGTGTAAAAAATGTGAATTATATGTATAAAGTACTCAGAATATCTATAGATAGATTTGTATGTAATGGGGAGTATAAAGTATGATTATGTTAACATACTTCAATATTACCTATTATATATGTATAATAATATCTATTTTTCTACTATGTAACTAGATCTCAGTACTAAATAAAATATTAAAGATTACAGCAAAATTATGTTGAAATGTCAAAGATCAAAATAACTTTACATTATTTAAGTATTTTTATTTTTTTTTTTATACTAGTCGACCCGAAAGACTTCGTCCTGCCAAAATATACTGGCTCGAAGATTTTGATTTGTTGTAAACCTTGAATAACAAATAATAATAGAATTATTTTTATATTTTAAAATATTTATTTTTCTCATCTTAATTCTAAATCATGAACAATATTCTAAGTTGGTGGCACCATCATGTGCATGAACGAAAAGATGTAATAGTTTTCTAACTCGTGAACACGCTACATATAATTGGCCATGAGAAAAACACGGATTTTTTAGATCCAATCCGCATATGTTCATTGTTTGTCCTTGCGATTTATTGATTGTTATCGCAAATGTCAAACGTATGGAAAACTGTAATCGCGTAAACTGAAAAGGCATATCGTCGGGTATCATTGGAATATGTATGGCAATAAAACATTTTCTTCTTGGAATTTCCGTTCAATATTGTAAATTCAATAAGATTTCCCATAATTATTTTAATAACTAATCTCGTTCCATTGCAAAGGCTTGGTGCATTTAGTTTTCGAAGCAAAATAATTGGTGAACCAATTTTCAGGCGTAAACTATCTGGTGGAAATCTTGGTGTGAAATCCTGGAGTGAATTCAAAAATTCAATGTGTGATAATTTACGACTTGATCTTCTTCTAGCACTGTGTGAATTAATTTAAACAAAACATCAACATTTTTAGCAGCCAAAATCGCCCGTTCGCTGAGCTATTGATGATGTAAATTAATAATTCGATAATAATAATATCAGATAGTAATTTAACATTTTTGCAGTACTTTGGCCAGGTTAAAGTATTTTTTTGATATTTCATCATACCGCGTTTTCATTTGTCTGTTTAATGGAAGCTTAAGAGCCGAATGGGCTGTGGGAGCACCATCCAACAAAGTTGCAGCGATGACAGATGAAGCAAGTGCTAATGCTAATGCGATTGCTATTAATATTGTATAAATCGGTCAAGTGGTTTAAAAGTTATACTATTACAAACAAATGTGCTTAGAATTTTATTTATATACATATTATTTACATATAGATTATATAAATAATTTAGATTTTTTAAGGATTTTTACAATTCTCTACCATTCTTACCATACAGTGGTTGTACATCAATTGCTTTTTACAATTGGTTACGTTACGCCATGGTTTTTGTGTATTTTGAACTTGTTTACGCTAAACATGTAAAAAATCATAAAAACGAATAATTTACGAAAATAATGCAAACCATTATAATATACCTATTAAAGGTTTTCCTTATCAAATGTTATTTGACAAGACCAAAAAATTAAATAATAGATTAGAAATTACTGATGATATTTTATACCAAAATCGAAAACACATTTAACTCTTAACAGATAATAAACATTCTAAAATTGAAATGAAATTTGTGTATGAAAATGCATATTGCTTATTTAACATATTAACATAATTAAATGGCGATATGTTTTCAAAAAACAACTAATCTTTAATTTACATACATACCTATAAGAGTATATATTATCCAAATTATCTCAACGATTTAAAATTTATTCGACATCTTATATTTTCTGATGAAAAGCTACCTATACATTTATATTTATTATAAAGAAAAATAATTTCTTACTTTTTTATTTTTCTGATTTTATTTGTTTTTTTTTTTTAATTTATTTAAAAACCTCAATAAACTTTTTGTTACTGGATCTGTTAACAATAGAATCCTAATTTCCAATTCGATATTAAAAGTACAAAATAAAATCCAATAACTTGATCTTTTCTTTTATTCTAAATAATTATTCATATACTTTCGCCATCTCAACTTAATTGAAGTCATTTCATAATTTAAAGAAACTTTTGGATATCTATTTTTGAACCGCTTGGAAAGAGGAAAACCAAAAAAGCATATAAGTTAATACTGACGATTCTGAGTTCTACTACCAAATTGACGGTATATAGTATATATAGATCCCAAATAATTTAACCGTGAAGTAGTAGGCAAATTCGGACATAGGTGCCATATTATAGTGAGCCTTATAAGTTTTAAACAATCATTGGAGTAAATGAGTTTTTTTTACAGAAGTATAGGGCGAGTAAAAACAACGGGCATGTAATATTGTATTTTTCTTCAAGAGGATTAAATAGCGTTAGGTACTGAATTATTATAATAATCAGAACTCTAACAAATTGTATGACAATAAATCGCTTCCACTTCAACACAACCTATCTGTAAGTCAACCTATACATTACTAAATTATTTTTATTATTGGGTTTACAAATGTTTATGTTTCGAAATTCTTTTCCCTTATCAAGAGCAAAGTAAAAAGCAAGAGCATTCTTGATTTATTTAGTAAAGGATACAACACATTGATTCTTTAATCAAAATAAAACTTTAAGATACTTTTTTGATTTAACTTCACTTAACGACCTTATCGCCATATTAAAAAAAAATTTAAAATAATCAAAACTCAAAAAACAAAACATAATTTTCATAATTTTCGACACAACCACCAAAAATTTTAAATTTCATTAAAATTACAAATGAATTAAAATTGAATATCTCAAATTTTATTAAAGCAAAAATTTAATTTTTCATTTTATAACCAGATGATCCTAAACGACAGAAACATTTCAACTCGACAAAAAAAAAATTTAATTTCACATCATTGGCTGAAATTTTCTTTAACAAAAAAAAAAAAAAAATTGTATTGCAAAATAAAACATTTCAAATAAGTTCATTTAAATTGAATATTTCATGTAATTTTAATTTCGCCTGTCGCTACAAAAGTACAAAAAAGAAAAATAAAAAAATAAAGTAATTATTTTCTCATATTAAACGTTAATTTTCGCAAAGATTAATAATTTCCTTAAAATATCTTGTACCTCTTGAAATTTATCTGAAATGATTCTTGTTTAGTTCAACCATTCGCATATACATAACAATATACTATTGGTATACTATAGAAAATGATCTCTTGAACATACCAGACACAGTAATGGTCAAAAAAATGTTATCACTTGCCGATTTATTAAAGTATTGCTAATATTAAAGTATTAGTAAATTTCTATTAAGTAGATACATAGACTGATGTCGACAACTTTTCAACCTTAAAATTTTCTTCCCCTTTCAACTTCTGTCAATTTCATCCAAAATGATGTTTAACTTATTGGATGTAGTATCCATCAGATTTTAGCTGATAATTTTGTTAATATTTAAAAAAAAAATTCTATTAATAAAAGTAAAACACTTGATAAAAAAACACTTGGAAACTGAGTATGCAAATAAAACTGCAGAATGGTGTAAAACATGGCTGCCCACTCTGCCCTCTCCTGTTCAACGTTGTATTAGATGTAGTCATGAACAAAACAAATAACGCAACCAAACTAGGTATAAACTGGTACCTCACAAACAAACTACAAGATGTAAATTACGGCGACGACATATGTTCTCACACCAACTTGCAAAACAAGATCGACGAACTTTTAAGGAATGCGGCAGAAGTCTGTCTCAAAATGAACATGGGGAAAACAAAAATAATGAGGATAAATACAATCAGCACCACACCAATAAAAGTAAATGATACACCACTAGAAGATGTATCGAATTATAATTACCTTGGGTGCAGAGTTACAACGGGAAGTGGAGCACTAGAGGATGCAAAGGCTAAAATCAAGAAAGCTAAAGCGGTAAATTAAACACCGACCTGTGGACTATAACCAATCAGAAACCCATAAAATTGGTCATTAGGGAAAGGAAAAACAAATGGATTGGCCATGCACTTAGAAAAGATTCCTTGGCAGCCAAAGAGACCCTTGATTGGAACCCTCAAGGAAAAAGAAAAGTGGGAAGACCCAGAATTACGTGGAGGAGGACAGTAATGAAAGAGATAGAGGAAGCAGGGAAAACTGAAGTAAAAATGCTAGTACAAAATAGAGTTAGATAAATAGGCTTTGTGGAGGCCTTATGCTCCCAATAGAATAGGAAGGAAAAAAAACACTTAATAAGAAAACATATTTTTCATTAAATATGAAAAGTTATACAATATATATACTTTAATTAGTATTACTATAATGAATATGTTAAGGAAGTACTGCTTTTCTTTGAACTTTGGTACATAAAAGGAAAAAAAAAATATTACAATAAAAGAAATCTAAAAATTGTTTTTGAAGTGAATTTAGAACTAAAAACACTAACAAAATGACAAGTGATAAAATAAAAACAATCCTAGAAGCAAATTTAAAAAAAAAACATAAAAGCTATTTATAAACTGTAAAGACACTATGCGCCCTATCCTATAATGCTATAATGTACAACTATCTTTAAATTTTGAAAATTTTTGGCAATTATCAGTCACTAATTTATCACCTGTTTAAAATTTAAAATAAATTTTAAAATGATTTATCTACCACACATGTTTTATAAAACAACTTTCTTTCTCCTCCTTCCAAGTTGATGATACTATTTAAATAGCCACTAGTGTAATCGTATCATAATCAATTTTTGTAAACAAAACTTATCCAATTTAATAAGTTCAATTTGTAGGCCAACATTATCAAACCAAATTCGATTTGGTGTACATTATCATTGAAATTTTTACTACACACTTAATATACTTACATCGGGGTCGTTTCTAAATTCAATCCCCCTCCCCTATACTAAAAAAAAAAAACAAAACCTAAAACAAAAACTAACAACCGATAGAGAATAAAATTTCGTCTTGTCAAAAAATTCGATTACATAATTTTCATAGAATACAAAAAAAAAAACTAAAAAAAGAAAAACAAAAATTGAAAAGAGACGACAGCAACGACTGTATAAAAAAAAAAACCAAAAACCAATTTTTATAACTAAAAAATTATCTAAAAAAAAAAAAAAAAACAAGAAAAAAATAACTTGGAATGTTTTTAGTAAAGTTAAAATTAATTACAAGCCATTTAATTAAAGTGTATTTAAGTGTGAAACCATAGCTAAATTTAACATTCAGTTGAATGATAGAAATTTCAATTCAATATTTTTTTTTTTATCTTATTTTTGTTGTTATTTTGTTGTTAAAACTTAAATTGTTGTATGTAAAATACACATACAAACACAAATAGACACTAATAAAATAAAAAAATAAAAATTTTCAAAAAAATTTAGCATTCAAAAGGAAAGAAAAAAATTTTTTTGTTTCTTTTTTTTTTGGTTTTTTAGAAAAAAAAAAAAGAGAAAAAGAGTGTCGCAATGTTGTCAGTTTCACTGAAAGTAGACGAATACAAATGATGTGACTCTTCTAAGTTGACGGCATTTATTGAAAACATTTATGAAAAACTTTTTTTATATATTATATACCTACATTATAAATATATATATATGTACCTATAAATATATGAATAGATATTTAATTTTTTGTATAAAGTATTTCTAAATACATAAAAACGTATACATATGTATATATTATGTACATAACTTAAGTGGTTATATAAAAAAACAAAACATTTTTTTTTTACTTTTCTTTTTTAACATTGAAAATTTTCATATATATACATACAATATTTTTCCATGAATGAAGTCTAGGCTGTCACTCATACTCATACTCATCTTTTTACTAATTTACCTTATTCATATACTCATACTGCTGAATGCTTTGCTTATTACCTTGTCTTACCATGTTTGTTTATTTTTTGTACAAAATTTTTTATTATGCGCTTTACCTTACCTTGGGAATGTCCAAACAATAATATTAAAAAAAAAAAAAAAACAAAAACAACAAACAACAAACAAAAACCAAAAATACCAAAAAAAAAAACAACAATCATGAATCCAAGGACATTCATCATTTTCTGTGAAATTCAATGTTTACAGGTCAGGAGAAAAGACGATACAATTTTCCTTATAAACTTCTCTATAATGTTATACGTACTTTTTATTTAAAAAAAACTTTCTTAAGTTTATTCTTTTGTTTATTTTTATCTAATTGTTTATTTATTTGTTTGTATGTTTGATTGTTTGTTTATTTATAATTTTTTTGTTGTTTGTTTGTTTGATTGTTTGTTATTCTTCTTATAAAAGTGCTTCCTACTATAATATCCCCATCACATATTAAAAGTAAACTTTTATGTTTTGTATACAAGTATTTGTTATTATTTTGTTGTTTTTATTATTATTATTTTGTTTTTTATCTGGAATCTCATGCATAAGTGATGTTGGTATCACATTTTACAGACAGCTGAGAGAGTATCTATAGTGGATATGATATCTTCTAATACAAAAATAAAAAAAATAAAATATATATAAAAAAAAAATAAAAATATGATAAAAAAAAAAAAAAAATACAGGATGATGGACTTGGACTTGGACATTTAGAAGTGTACAAAATAAAACACAGAAATATAGAAAAATGAAAAACGAAAAATGTAAAATAAAATCAAAGTTTAATAATCGGATATACATACACTGGTTTGCGTAATAATATTATTGTGCCAATACAGAATTATCTGACTATTGAAGCTATATAAGGCTGACTATTAATTCCCAACACGTACCTTATTTATCCATATAGACCCTTTAATTTTTAATAATATAACTTCTTAAATTTTTAAAGTATTTTCTGGAATTTTCATACTTCCTTTACCGAAAATTTTGGAGAATTCACTTTACAAGTTCTGCGGTATGCTTTTGCATCTCAATACCCAAATTTATTTCGCAACCTAAAATAAAAAAAGGATAACAAAAAGTCACAAAATTGTAGTCTCTTATACATTGTTAGGCGTTATAAACTAAGAGCCAAATCACTAATCCCCAAAAGTAAAAATGAAACAATCCTCAATATTTTTGGAATATAAAATAAACTAATTCCTAAAACTATTTTCCTATGTATGTATTAACGTGCATATGTATTAACTCCCAAATTTTAAAAATAATCTAACCCATAGTTTATAGTCTCACGCAATATGTAGATGCGAAATTTATATGATCATATCTTGGTACATTGGTTGGAACAAATTATTAAGTTTTAAGGAAAGAATTTCTGTAAAATTTGGTTGGATTAGCGCAACGGGATCAATGAGCTGTCATATAACTCCGAAGTTTACATAAATATAGCACAGTACTTAATTAAGTTAAGATACCTTAAACTTTAGAAAATTAAATGATTAAATTGTATGGAAACAGCATATTATTATCTTTGTGCGTGTATCCTAGAGTTGTCCTAATCTACTTACACTCTTCCTCCTTTTAAAATTTAAATTTTACATTTTCTAAAACTCTAAAGCATTTAATTTATTTCTGGATGGAAATTTTTTATACTTTAATTTTAATACAATAAAATAATATTAAAATAATTTGTGTTTTCTTATTTTGCACACCAATGTATTTTATTATTTATGGAATATTGAATAAAACGTTTTTTTGTTTTTTGGAAAAATATGTAAGGGCAATCGTAAGAAATATAATTTGTTCATTTTTATAATGAACATTTTTTCCTTAATTCAATTTTTTTTTTTTTAGTAATAACAGACTTTTTAATATTTGTTAATTACAAAGATACACATGTTATTTATAAGTTTATACTTCTTAGGTTAAAGATAAAAAGTTTTAGTAATTGCTTATACTTGTTCTTTCTCTGTTAACATACAAAGCTAACTATTAAAGCTATTAAAATGAACATGTTATGTAATTCTTTTGAAATGTGATAGTACAATCAATAATATGAGTATTTTATAAATTGCATTTATGGACATTTGTCAGTTTTATCACTTTAGAATGGAAAATCCTTGGGACAGGTGTACTGGTTATTGTTTTCCGAAATGCAAACGTTTGACCAGGATACATTTTTCAATCTTTTCTGAAAAGTAATGAATTGGATCGAAGGAACTTGAGCAGGGATGAACGGCGGCGGCTCGAAAAATCTAATATCGGAATGACTACTCCTTATACGAATTAGCCTTATTTAGCCAAATTCGGATCGAGTATTTGAATTTACAGTTATAAATGAAACAAAAATTTAAGTGAATTGAAAGGAGGGAAACGATAGGAGAGAAATAAATATCAAGGTTAAAAATCATATGACAATGAACGTCAGGCAAATCTAATATTTAGTCATAGTAGCATAAGATAATACAGTTATAATTTGATCACAAGTATCTTAAAGTTTAGAAAGTAAAATAAGAAAAGATTATTAACAGGTATATAACAATTAGAAATCAATGGGGCGACTATCTTACTTAATTAAATATTTAAAAAATACAAATATGTAGTCATAATGTAGTTATAAATACATAGGATGACTCGCCAAATGAAAACACTTCGATTTTTAGTATTGATATCAAACTATATAAACGAATCGACGTAATCTCAAATTGCCCATTTGCTTATGTTTTACGAAATAATAACAAAACAACACATTTTGATCGGTAAGTGTCAGAATGTTTATATTTCTCATGTAAATAAAATCGAATATTTAAAGTGAATTTGTAAGAAAATTATATAAAAATGAAAAACAAAAAAAAAAAACAAAGATATAAAGAAATATTTGTTTTGCATATAATGATCGAATACTGATATATTTTTATTTTTTATTTTTACTTATGTGTCACTCATATATGAGATAATTTATTGATCATAAGATACATTAGAAATGAAATTTCAGTTACTTAATTTAATAAAGTAACGGTAACATACGTAAAAGCAAAGAACAGGTTAAATCTAAAGTATGTATAGTTTAAAAATTTAAAATATATGTATATAGTTAATATTAAAAATGTATTAATTTTTTATTACCGGGTCAACAAATCTGTATCCGTATATAACATAATTTATTGTCGTATTATGTTTCTTATTATTAAAACTCAATTTATTAAAAATGGGAATAGTATTTAAATATTTTATAAGAATGTCTCTTATGAGTAAACATTTCCCATTATCTTTCCAGAAAAATTACACAACTCGTAATTTAAATTAAGTGTTTGCAAATTTATCTCTTGCGAGGGCCGAAAAAATCATATTATGAAAAAAAAAACAAATAAAGTTGCCTGGTATATAGTTGAATAAAGTTGATTAGTTTATATAGGTCACAAAAGTCTTAAGTAAAGCGATATTTAAAATAGTTTCAACTTTATATCGTATCCCAATTTTCATATAGCATACCTTTTTTTCTTTTTATTTCAGAATGCATCCCTGTGGTTCATACAATATAATTGTTTAGTAATGCAAACCAAAATAAATAACCACATATTCTGTATTTACGCATAACTTATAAAGAAATATTTATTTTTGAATATGGAAAATCAGGAAAGTGGTGAATCGAAACAAACAAAATATTGTAAAGAAAGAAAAGTATAGCTTTTACTAGATGAATTTTATAGTGGATTTTATTTCAACCTTAAAAAAATTTCACTATGGAATTTGATATAAAAGTGATCATCGATATAGTATGACATAAGTACTATAAATTTTACCATTTGTTTTGAAAAAATTTCATTTTTCAAAAACTTCATTATAAAAAAGGTTTTACGGAAATTTTTCGATTAGTTTTATACTTCACAGATGTTATTTATAAAATTTAATATAGGACTAATTGAATTACCAAACTAGAAATTGTCTAGGCAATTCAACACTACAGCTTAAACTTACGAAATACTCCAGTAGTGTTGAACGACGAAACACTTCTGAAACTAAAAATAATGTTTAATATTAGATCTTACATTAAAATATAAATATACATATTATATTTTATATTATTTTTTCTTTAAAATAAGAAATAAAGGGTCCTGTTCGCGTTTTATAAAATCTCGTTTTAGAAAAATATCTTTCACAAAATTTCGTTTTCTTAACTTTCTTTTATTTTTATTTTATTTACTTTGGCATCGAAATTTTTTATATACTATATGTATTTATATATTGATATTTAAACAACAAAAGCATTTAAAATAGTGGAAGCTGTTGCACCCAAATTATTGAAACCCTGATTATGTAATCAACTCTAAAATTTCTTCTAATAATTTTTTTTATAAAGTATATTTCAACAACAAAGCATGAACGTGTATAATGTAAGCTATTCTTCCAATCTTGCAATCAAAAAGAAGATTTACCGAGATTTAAAAATAAGTAAATTTTTTAAAACAAGATTTAAAAACAAGATTTCATGCTGCTCCTAAAAGAAGGTGCGATGTAAAATGCGGAAAAAAAATTTCGTGCCGCTCCTTACACTTATTTTTCGCATCTTTTTATTAAATTAACCATATTTTGTTTCAATTTATGTCATCAGGAGAGGTATCTGTATACTTTCATATATCTCGAAAATGCTTCCTTTTCTGGATAAAAATACCTCCTTGATGATACTTCCGTATTACCCCATTCTACTTTATTTTTCCTTTTTAAATTTGATTTACCAAAACTATTATTGTCATAAATTAAACAATACTCATACGGTTAATATTTCATTCGATTCAACTTATTAATTTTCTAATAAGAGTTGAGTAAATTAATATCAAGGATTTCTTCAGCTATACTTAAGGCGCAAATCTGTTATGTATATATATACTTAATTACTGTTAAGTATTATCAAATCCTGTTTTAGTTTTGTGTCCTGCAGGCTGCATAATATTTTGCGTATAGTTTAAACTTCAAAATAAATTTTAAATGATAAAATTTATCTATTACAATTATTAAATTTTCTAAATAGAATCCTTAACCATAATGTAATTGTTTTATATTGTGTTTTATTGAGATTTATTAAGATTCAATAGTAATTGATCAAAAATTTCAATTTAATATTTTAATTTTGTAAAACTTTTTACAATTATATTTGATAACCTCACGTTTAATACATCCATAAATAACATATTTTTGAAACATTAAATTAACCATTAAATATACATAAATAATAAAATAAAAACAAAATATATAAAATAACTATTTTATTTACTACCAATTTTTACTTCTTTTTCATCTTTCTTATATTTCATTTCATTCATTCATTGTAACCTTGGCTGCTGCTGCTGCTGCTGTTGTCTCGATTATTTCAAATATACGACAAAAAAAAAAAAAGAATAAAAGAAGACGAAGAAAAGGTGTAAGGTCTTCACTCAATGCTAAAATACACAAAAAAAAAAATAATAAAAAAATAAAAAATAAGAAAACAAAAAAAAAAAAAAATAAAAAAAAATTTGATTAATGTTTCAAGTGGACATGATTATAAAACTATTAAGATAATCACAATATAAGGGGACAATAAATTCCACAAAAAATTCCATTATACGACAAGAAACAAATATGAAATTAATTTTTTATAATGTTAATATTAATATATAAGAGTAAACATAAGGTATGTAAGACCAAAGATTTTTTAAGGGGGCACATTTTCATTCATGGAAATTGGTAAAAAAATCAAAAGATACTTCCTTAAAGTCTTCAAGGAATTTCATTTTATTTTATAAGCTTATTTCTTTTATGAAATCTAGCTAAGTATATACATATATGTTATGCCTTTTTCGAAATGTATATATCCAATTTCATTCCTTTGTTTCGCAAAAATATGTAGAAGATTTAAAAAAAAAACAAGTAAAAGTAACAGTAAGTCGATGTAACCGACTTATTTATACCCTATACCTAAAAAATTCAAATTAAATTAAAAATCCATAAGTTATTTTAGTTAGGTATTTAATATATTATAGAAACAACACCCTAGTACCAATTTTGAAGTTTCTATCTTTATTAATTTCGAAGATATGCTTGTTCGGTTTTGAGAGTTGTATATGAGGTACTCGAACGCATGGTCCGATTTCGCCCATTTACAATCCCCGCCTTACCTTAGTCATTGTTAAACTACAGTATAAATTTCATCAAGATAGCATCATTATTTTTTGAGTTATCGTGTGTACGGACGGACGGACGGACGGACATCGCTAAATCGACTCAGGCGGTGATCCTGATTCAGAATATATATACATGTCTATACCTAACTCGCTTCCTTTTGGTGGTTACAAACACCATACCAAAGTTAATATACCCTTTACTTAATGTGTAGGGTATAAAAACGAAGCAAACAGGCCAACAGACGGTCGTGCAGACAGAGTTAAACTAAATAAACTTACCTTTTCTATAAAATTCTTTTGTGCTTAAAATGTACAAAAAAAACAAATTAAAAGAATTGTAGGTTAAAGTTTTCGCAAAAATATATACAAAATTGTCGTTTAACATCATTTGTAATATCCGTTATCATAATTTAATATCCGTTATCAAAGTTTAGTAATTTGAAACTTTAAATAAAGGTGGATGACACAATTTTACAAACTTAATAGTTCAGTTTAAGAGAAATAAATGCAGATACATCTATAGATCCATATTATGTACTCGTATCTATTGTTTTGTTATTTCATACTGTTAATAAACAATATTATTTCGGAGAACCACCACACAATAAAAGTTAATAAATAGTATTAAAGTTATAAGAAAATTATATGCTAATACATAAAAGAATTTAAAGCATTTAACATCTTTTGAAGAAGGAAATGAATTTGTTCATTTGTTTTATCTTACAAAATGATGTATATAATATACGAATTATTTTATTTGGATCAAGGGGAGATTAATCATTGAAATACTCTATTGATAAACCTCATATATCTTTTGTAGCAAACAATATTAGTTACATAAAACTTTTAGTATATGAGTAGTATACCTGATTACGTTTTTAATTAAAAAAGGCCGAGTAGGAAATGAATTTTAAATTTAAAGAAAATATTAGATAGTATAGAAAAAATAGTATAAATTAATAGAATATATATATAGAAAGCTGTCCCCCTTTGCCAAAACAATTAATTATCAAAGTATATTGGTTTTTGTTTTTATATGAATCAAATATAATGGATAATTTCTGCTAAAGACATTAACAAGTTTAAGCTCTCTTGATAGTGTGATATTTTTAATCACTAAAAGCACCTCCCACGTAGTCAATATAATGAGATAATCACCTTAGTTACAAAACAGTATAAACAGTGGGGTTAAATGATAATTTTAGTAACTAAATGTTAATTGACTAATTCCTTAAATATTCGTATATTATACGAAACGGAGTAAATCTGAAATGGTAATGTGCTCCACAGTTTAAATGTATATGAGCATAAACGTATGTGAAATAACTCTCTGCGTGTATTATAGATCAGATTTGTTGGAATTTGGAGATGATACTTTTAATTTTATATAGAAAAGACAAGTAGCTTGTACATTTCGGTGTCTTAAAGACGTTAAATTTTTTTGTAATTTCAAAATTGTTAATAATTTTAATAGTTCTTTTTTATCTATCCACTATATAATGTTGGAGTTTTATTCAAGTCTTCGCCGAATAAAAGTTTAATTTAGAAAGGAGCTGTAAAATATTTTTTATTTTTGCTTTCAAATTTTTAATATTTCGCGACATTTTTAGCGACAGATAAGAATATGTGGTCTCTCCTCAAAAGTTTACCATTTATTTTCATATACTTAAAATTTTCAAGGATTCAGTGATTTTAATATTTACATTTTCAGAATTGTAAATTTCTGTTTTCAAATCCTAAACAATTCGCGACATCTTTAGCGACAGATGAGAATATTTGGAGCCTCCACAATAGTTTACCATTTATTTCCATATACTTAAAATTTTCAAGGATTCAGTGATTTTAATATTTACATTTTCAAAAGAAATATTTTCGAAAAAGATACTTTTTTTCGTTGATAACAGGGCATTCTGTGTTTTAGAAGCATTAAACTTACCCTTGTTAATGCTTATTATTCTCTGTTATTCTTCTATTTATTGTATTGTTTATCATTTTGAGAACTTGAAATTTTGGATCGTTGGTGTGATAAGATAAAAATAATTTTCTTAAAAAACTAATTACAGTCGAGGATACTGTCATAATAAATATTAGAAATAAAGTTGAAGAAAAAATGGAACCTTAACGGACACCATCATTGATTGCAAATTTTTGAGAAAAAAATTTTTTAAGCTTATCAATATCTTGATTTGAATATACTTGGGTTTCACTTAAGTCTAATATAGTTACATTTTTGCAAAGAAGATGAATATAGACTCAGAAATAATTGGATTCTGAACCTCGTATATTCACAAAATCATATATAGTTATTTACTAGATCCTGCATTGTATATATACTTATAAAATGAGTTTAAAGGAAAAATTGGAGAGATAAATAAATTACCAAATTGATTGGAAAAACGAATCTGCCAACTAACAGTTCTTTTAATGACGAAGCCTTAAGTCATTTACACCGTGCATTATAATATTTCCTCAAATAATTTTATTATTTTTTTTATTTATATTTTTTTTTTGCCTTAATCAATTTCAATATTTTCTTTTACAAAACATAACCTATATACTAAAAATAATTATTCTTAACTGTCAGATGTTTACATGAACCTATTTATAGTTCTTAAAAGATCTTTTCAAAGGTCGACCTCAATGTGTCAACATAGTTTTAAAACTTAAACATTTTGTTTTTATTTTTTTTGTTTTTGTTTCTATCATCAAAATTTTTGATATTATTTTGTCATTTCATTTCATTTCAAACATGTTTGAATGAAACATGAAAATACCCTAAATAATAATTTTTTTTTTTAATTTTTTTTTTAATTCTTTGCGTATGTATATATCATATGTATATATATATATATATATTCGTATAATTTTTTATTTTCCAAAAAAAAACTATCTTTAAGTAATTTTTCAAGTTTTGGAAATGTCTTTTCCTTTATGTTTTTTTTTTTTTTTTGTGGTCAAATTCTTAATATACACATTCCAAATATTGATGTAAAATGCTTTTGAAAATTTTCATTTTTACAAAAAAAAAAAAAAATAAAAAAAAAAAAATATCAAAAAGAAAAACAAAACTATAAGTTCACTTTTAAGTTTTGGTGTAACAATTTTCTAAGATTTTCTTTCATAGATAAAACAAACAAACATTTAACATTTTTTTTTTTTTTTTCGTTTTTTAAAGAAAATAAAATGTACATAGAAAAAATTTCACAGCATTCACTCGCATCTGTTAATTTTATTTAACAAGAAAAGAGAAAGAATATACAAAAAAAAAAAAAAAGAAAAAACAGAGAAAAGAAAAAAATATAAAAAGAAAAAAAAAATGAATATATGAAAACATATCCAGAGTAATTTTCATTCGTTAGTTATGAAGAAAATATAAAGGAAAAAAAAATAAAAGCAGAACCACCTGTCATTTTATATCACAGTTCGGATTAAACACATGACAATTTCATTCCTCATTTATTATAGAAAAAAAAAAAAAAAAAAAGAAAAAATAAAACAAAAAAAAAAAAAAGAAATAGAAATAAATATTTTTTAATTTTTAATGTTTATTCTGTCTGTTGTTTTCTTTTTTTAACATGGGTTCAAACAAAAGCAAAAAAAAAAAAAAAATTTATTTAAACTAATAGGACAGGACTTTCATAAACTAAAAAAAAATTTAAAATGTGAAGTAAACTTTTTACACTTTACATCCAAAAATTTAAAAATTTATTTAAATTGTTGGCCCGGTAAATCAAAATTTATTTTACATTTTTAAATAACAAAAATATTGTTTAGTCTTTTTACAAATATTTTTTATAAAAAAAAAAAAACATGTTGTGGCTTTAGAATGAATTAAAGTATAACATATACAATAGAATATAAAAATATATTAGGGGTTTGTTTTTAAATTCGTTGAAAAAATCTTAAGAACAGGTACTTTTTGAAACTTAAAATATGACTGAGACATAAACAAAAAAAAGAACATAAAAATCATTGTATGACCTAATTTTTAAATAAATGTTAATTTATCTACTGGAAATCTGTTATATATGATATTTGAAACTAAATAAACTTTAGTTTTTTTTTAATTTTAATAAACTTTTAGTGTGCGTATATGATTGTATATTATACCTTTTAATTTTAAGCATTTTACACAAGATTTTACACAACATGGAGACAGGAATTTTTTGCATTCAAGAATATATCAATTTAATATTGTTAAACTTGTCTTAGATTTTAATCGTCAAATCATTATCCCGTCTAACATTCGTATCGTATACTATTTACTATATTATATATTTCATATTTATATATAATGTATCTATTTGGAACATTGCTCTTAATACAAGTATATAAAAGAGAAAACGTTTTTTTTTTAATCAAAAAAATACACTAGTATGTAAAAGTAACCAAGCATTTGTAAAGGCGTACTTTTCTAAAAAAAAGACCATATACTTGTATACGCATTCTATAGAATTGCACTATACTTTTGTATCAAATGAAGCATTTTCTTTAATTTCAAACAAACGTTATGTACTTACCTAAGAAAAGGTGTTAATATAAATGTAAAAATATAAGGTTTGAGTTTAGATTTTGGAATATTAACTTTGAAAGGTGCCTAAAGTTAGATAATTTTACCAATTTTTGACACCTAATAGTTTTCAAACGACAGAGGAACAGATTTTTAAGTTTCTATAACTTAAAGTTAAATCCCAAAAAAATATATTACTTTTGATTTCTGCTATGAAGCTGATTTTCAGTCTCTGGTTTATTAAGATCAGATTTAGAGTTAAAAATCAAAGTCATAGTTTAACTCTAAGATAGTTTCATAACCAATTAACAATCAATCCAAATTCAGAATGTCGCATATAAATGTAAATATTCTGAAAAAGGCCTAAAACTCTGATTTTGTAACCAACTAAAAATACCCTCCTAATTATTTATTTTACATATATTTAAACATTTTCCTTGCTTAATCAGAGTCTCAAATATAAATGTATATTACATAAATATTTTGGGAAAAGCGTATAACATTGATTTTTTACCCAACTAAAAATCGGTTCAAATAAGAATCTTGCTTTTACATATGTATATTATATATACATATTATATAAGCGACATGAAACAACCCACAAAATTAAGTTTTTTTCTTTTTTCAAATTAATTTTAAGCAATTCGCTTCAGCGCGGAACCCCTACTAAACAATTCCTTCATTTTGTAGATAATTCTTAAATCTGTAATTTGCTTTATTTTTGAAAGTTTTGGGATTTTGGAATTTGAGATTTTGGTATTTTAGGATTTTGTAATTTGAGATTTTGGAATTTGAAATTTTTTTTTGGGATTTTGTGGCGATTTTGTGGCGTTATCTTCTTATAAGTTTTACCTTTATTTTATTTGACTTTGTCTTACTAGGTATAGTAGGTACTATAGTGATAATTCCTTCCAAACAATCAAATAGGAAGGCTGTTTTTTTATTTTTATGGTATTTTAAAGAAGTTAAAAGTCTAAATTGAATGTAATATTTTACTAGGAGATAAATCTGGGTCTACTGATGAGGAAGAAAACTTTGCACCGATCGTCCCATTTAATTTATGATTTATATATCTAAATATATGTATATAGCAATAAATAAGATTTTATGATTTTATATTTTTATTTTAAATTAATCTATAGTTTAAACAAACTTAAGCACATAAACCATTTTAATAATAACTTTAACACTTATTTAGATTTTCGTAAGAATATAAGATTAACTACTTTGTTATTTTTGGCTTTCTATAATCATTTAATTGTTAGGCTAATAAGTCTTTCTGTACCACTAGTACATATTCTAACAAGAGGGAAACTATGCTATATCGAAAATGGACATATTGTGGATAATAGATAATGAAAGTGGGAATATTTTCTTATTAATAAAATTGATCTCAATTTATTGTATTCACTCAATGATTACATGAGACACTATTAGACTTCATTAGATGTAGTGTATAAATTCATTAGATATAGTTATAATTTTTTATTTGAATTATAAGGTATATAATGAAATTATATTTGTTTTATTTATTTGGATTTTTGTTAATATTAGGATAATATGGTTTATATGTGAGTTATAACGTTTAAGTTAAAATTGATGGTTAATATTTGTTATTTCTTTTGTTATATATTTATATTTTTCTATTTGATATACCTATATATATATTGTTTTTTCCTTTTCACCAAAGTAAGTAATTTATTATTTATTTTTTACTAATCTTCAGTTTCTGAAATCATTATAGACGTTGATTATTTAGCTGTACAAGACAAAACTACAAGACTATGAAACACAATTATATTTATTTAGGGCCTCAAACGTATAGACTCCGGAATGAGATGTCGACAAATTTCTTACTATGTCATCTAGCCATTAAAGTTTGTTTATTTTTACAATACCGATTTTTTTGTTTTTTTTTTTTATCTAAACTATTATATTATAATCAAGTCTATTAAAATTTAGATAAAAGAAATTAACGCTATAACTTTAATTGCAATCAAACTATAAATATTAAATAAAAAAAACTAATTAATATTAATTAATGGAGTTTAAAAATAAAAAAAGAAAACAAATTTATTGATTTAAAACTTTTGAATAAAATAATAATTAAAAAAAAAAAAATTAATTTATTTTTTCTAAAAAAATTCTTCCTTTTAAATTTTCTAAAAGTTTAAAAACAAACTAAAGTAAAAAATGTTTAAAATTTTTAAAATAGATTTTTTACACACTATATTTTTATGAAATTTTGTAGAAAATCGATATTCTTTCTCATTTTTCAAATTTTTTAATAATACATTTTGTTTGTTTATTTATTTTTGTTTTTTTTTATTTCTAAATAAGAATTTTCCTTTTTATTTTTAATAATACAAAACTAACATTTTTCCTACTTTTCGTTATTGTTTTTTTTTCTTACAATTTTAAGTTTTTTTTTTTTTTGTTTTTCTTGCTCTGAAACCCATTCAAACCACCCAAAATAAACTTTTACAATACTTTCTATATATAACAGAATAGAATTGAAATATACAAAAATAATAGATTTTTTTTTTTTCATTTTTTTTATTTCTTTTTTTATTTTTGTTTTTTGTTTTTATTTTCCTTTTTTTAAATGAAAAACGCTGTGTTTGAATTTAAGTGCCAGTTGTGCAATTGTTATTTCTTCTAATTTTTCTTCCAGTTCATCGTAATGTCAAATAAGTTAATCAATCAATATTATTTTATTTTATATTATAAATATTGTAAATAGAAAGGTAACCAAAAAATGAAATAAAAGGAAAATAATAAGAAAATTGACTAAGAATACTGGAAAATTAAAAAAAAAACAAAAAAAAAAAAAAACATCAATTCAGACTGAAAATATGACATAAAAGAGCAACCAATTTTAATGTTTTATAAAAAAAAAAAAAAAGTAATTCACTTTTAATAGAAAAATAAAAAAAACTTAATAGAAAAACAAAAAAAAAAAAAATCTTATTTTAAATTTTTTTCCTTGCAAAATTATTTTTTCGCCGCAAAATCAACATAAGGTATAACCAAAATCAATTTATAACGAAGAACAATAAAAAGAACATTATAACAGTAAAAGGAAAATGAAAAACAAAAAAGTCAAATTTTCCTTGGAAACTTCCTTATGGTTGAATGGATCGATTTTTGCTCTACAAAAACAATTATATATCTACATATAGATACTACAATATAACAAACATAAAACAATCATGCAATATATATTACCTAGTACTTTTGATTAAAATCACTGCTACACTATTTTATAGTAATTTTTTTTTTTTAAAGAGGTCATTATCCTGTAGATAAAAAACTTTACAGTTTCTTCTTGTTTTTGTTTTTTTTCTTGAAGGAAACTTTTAAAATTACTTTTAAAATTCTTTTAACAAGTCGTTTAACACTTAGATATTTTATATGGGAATATTATTAAAAAAAAAAGGAAACCTTGATTCTAAAATACAATTACACGTGTATACCAACCAGTACATTAATTTATATACATGCACTGTACACATATACAAGGAAGCAATAAACAACATATTTACAAATAAAAATTATATTATTTTGTATGTTAAATGTATAATATAACAGTTTATATATATTGCGGTAAAATAGTTGTACAGTTCTTATTCCTTTTTTTTTTTTTTTTTTTAGTTTATTTTGTGCTAATAATAAAAGTGTAACTGCATTATAAATTGTAACTGTATTTGAAACCGTATCTTTTCACTATCCGTGATAATTAAATAATTAATCAAATTGACATTTTGAATTAAACTTAATTACAAATGATTAGCAAAAAATCTAAAAAAGAAAAAGAATAAAAATAAAAATCAAAAAAAGGAAAAAGTATTTCGTTAATCATACCTTTTTTTAGGAAGCGAGTTTTTTTTTTTTTTTTGTGTTTTTTTTATAGGGACTAAAACAACAAAATAAAAAAAAAAAATTTAATAGTCGCTTATAGTAAAAATAAAAAAAACACCGCATAATAAGTTAATTTACCTTATATACGGAAATATGGAAAATATTTGTAGATATAGAAAAAAAAACGTGAAATAAAAGGAAGTAACAATTTTGGGAAAAATAAATTTTTTCCCATATTACAAAAATTAGGACAAGAAAATAATGATACGGTTACCATATTTTTATAAACTATAAATTAATTATTTCATAAATAATTTGTATTTAATGTTTTTTTTTTTTTTTGATATTAGGAAAACTTGTAAGGATGTCTTTATTTAATATTGTAAAAGTAAATATTTGAAGGTTAAGAAAATATACAATTTAATCATTGAGAGGGAAAAAGTTTGTACAATTATGTATACTTAGTTTTGTGTTATTTTGTGAGTAGTCGAATGAGTAAGCGATTAGAAAAAAGTTGGTTATTTGCTAGATTTATTTATAATATCATATATCTTCATATCATATCATATATTTTTAGTTCATTAAGCTGAGATTTCATATTAACAAATATTAAAATATCAAATTTTTTAAATCCAATCAATTTACACTCATTACAACAGGAATATTCAATTTGATTGTATAATGACCGGTGTAATTATATACAAGCAATCAACCACGTTAATATAAATATTATGTACTTTAACCATAACATGTATGTAAATAAAAATTAATTTCAATAAGAATTATAATCTATAAATAATTACGGATTTAAGGGGCTTGGTGACCTAGTGGGTAAGAGCGTATAAAATACACTGCAAACACCGAGGGAGTGTGGGTTCGAATCCCACACAAGTCGTAAGAGTTATTTATCCTTACGACATTTACAGCCACGTCTGAACAGGAAAGGCTGTGTTATTTCCTGTCCACATTTATGTGGCACAGAAATGCATTAAAAAAAAATAAGTACGGATTACATATAATATATATATATATATAAAGTAAAACCTTGTTTCATTGCACGCCACTTGAAATCCCATAATCCTAAATAGAACCAAATCATATACAATAACATTCTTTGAAATGTGAAAAGTATTAATTGATTTTAGCTAGTCTTTATAGCTTGTCTATATGATTCAACTGAACTCAACTGTTTAAGTTTAAAATTGGTAGAAGCCTATAGTTGCTTACCAAAAGTTTCAAATGATCAATTTAGTTACAATGTTATACAATATTAAAATTTCGTTACGTTGACTTGTATTATCCGTCTAAAATTTAAATGAGAGGATTCCAATTCCATCCAGTGGATATCAAATAGTTTCAAGCACTCTTAAGAACGTTTATAAAAATGTTTTATTGAAATATTTTCTTGTCTTTTCGTTTTTAGTAAATCTTTGTTTTAATTTTCAAACTTTTCTACCGAAGCATATACGAATACTTTTATACTTGGAGAACTTCCCGTACATTTTTATGTTAAAATCCTTATTATTATACCGGTTTGAGAAAAACGAAGAACCGTTAAATCAACTTCTAAACTCACTGGTATAACTGTAAGACTATGTAATTATTTAGAGAATGCTTTTTACCCTCAGATATGACAATTTTATGATAATCTATAGATATGTAATTATAGTTTTGGTCAAATTTACAAGCAGTTGTTAGATAAATAAAACAAACGGTTAATAATTTTCGTTTTAAAATATAAAAATAA
The DNA here is from genome assembly GCA_947095535.1 of Poecilobothrus nobilitatus. Taxonomy (NCBI): domain Eukaryota; kingdom Metazoa; phylum Arthropoda; class Insecta; order Diptera; family Dolichopodidae; genus Poecilobothrus; species Poecilobothrus nobilitatus. Next base: position 200,545,439 of record OX352773.1, on the reverse strand, counting down.
AAAAAAAAAAATTCCTAAAGTTTTCACGCACTTATTTTGAGCAAATCCATAGATAATCCTACTGATTTGCTATAATTTTTAAACTTTGTTAAAGCTATAAAACTTTAAAATACTTTAAGGAATAAGCTCATTTCTAAGCTTTTTAAATATCAAAATTTTAAATTATAAGAAAATCAGTATGACCATATTATTATATACAAACACAACACTTTTGTTTTTTTTTGTAAAAGTATAAATTATTAATATATTTTTAAAAACTTAATGGAATAATATTAGTTGCGTGTTCAAAATAATAAACAAAAATCAAAATATTTATAAACAAACACCAATTTACCATTAAATAGGTTTGGTTTTTTTTTTTTAATCCAAAGAAAAGTGGATTAGTTCAAACATGTTTTTGATAAAATTTTAATTTTTTTTTTGTATTTTTTTTTTCATAAAAAATTAAAAAAATTATCGCAAATTAAATATAAATTTTTTTTTTGCCTATATTTTAAATTTTTTTTTATTGATTAAAAGTTTTAAAGGAGAATATACCTTGAGATATATTCTATCTGATAATGGAATTGTATTTTCAACTTTGTATACATCTTTTAAAAACCCTTTACAGTTTTTTTATACCTAAATTTTACTTAATTGATTTGCCGAAGTTATAGCTATAATATCTAGTAGATATATTCATTTTATTAGAACTTCAAAGTTAAGATAAACCTATACGAATCTTAATTTTCTCAATATTACATCATCTATCATGTGTTTTAAAGATTTGTAATATTTACTTTAATTATATTCAATGCAAACCTTAAACCTAAAATTTCAAAAATGTTAAAATAAGTTCTTAAAATTAAGTTTTGATTTTTAAATATTTGACATTGTATTTTCCAATAGACGTTTAAATAAACCGACAAAAATAATTTCGAAATATTTTAGTTTTTATTTATTTATTTAATTTTACCCTTACCTTACTTAGCAAATTATTTCTTTGAGCATTTTACATAATATACCTACCATTTCCCCTTTCCTGAATCAAAAAAAAAAAGCAAAATTCATCTTTAAAAGTTTCGTGACTTTTAAATTTACCTTAAAAGTTCTTAACCCAAAAAAAAAAAAAAAAACAACAAATTTTTATCTGATTTTTTGATCAGAAAAACGATAGAAATCCAATTTACAATTCGAACCAAAAACAAAAACCACCTCCAGGGAACACACGCACATACAAAAGCTGTATGGATAAGGTTTTTTTTCTTCATGATAGTTTTTATTTTTCTCTTATATTTTCCGATGCTAAACAGACTGACAAATATTTTTGTTTTAAAATATAATTTAAATAATTTGACAAAATATAATAATACACCATATACACCAATATACAAAACATGTACATTCGTATATATATATAGAACAGGTAAAGTTTACTATATATTTAAAGCATACACCTTTTGCTATTAATTCAACTTTAACTCAACTCACGTCATCAATTTTTGAATTCTTGCCAAGAGGTTAAAAAAGGTGTTCCTTTAAATTTTCTGTGGTTGTTTTTTTTTTTTTTGTTTTTACTTTTTGGTTTTTTAAATTTTTGTTCATATTATTTTTCTTTTTTTTTTTTTACTAATAAATTTTCACCATATATAAAAGGTGAAAAAAATTAAATTAAAAATAAAATATTGTATAAGAGGGTAAAAACAAAACAAAAAACAAACAAAAAAAAAATAACGTGAGACTTTTAACAAATACAAGTGAAAAATTTGGTAATGTTAAGTATACAATCCATATATGATATTTTCATTTCAAATATTCGTAGGTTGGGCTGTGAATAAAAAAAAAAAAAAAAAAAATAAATTAAAGGTATATAATATAATATTTAATATACTTAAATTTGAACATCTACTAGACAAAAATTTGACTAATAAAATACCTATACGTATATATGTATATGTATATGATTTATAGTGGGTTTGATGAATTTAAGCATTTTATAAGTATAATTGAATAAGTTTTCTGACTGACTTGTATTATACAATAAAATTATGAAATAAATCTAACCATAGTGCAGTATCGATCTCCAGGTTCAAATTACGGTCAGGGATATACTTTACTTTAGGTACACTGTCCGATTGCCTTGAAATTTTAAATCACGGTACTTAGTGACGTCACCTATATTTCATAGAACATGATTTTAGGAAGAAAGATCATTTAAAGGTCAAATTAATTATTTTGAAATTTTCCTAACATTTTGTAGTATGTATTTTACTTAAACTTTTATACTGTTATTAAAGATAATACTAGGTCCCAAAATGTTGTAAAAACTTGGTTCCTATATACTATCGAAAAGACGAAAATATAACGGATTAAGTAAAGTAAAGTAAGTAAAGTATACCCACGGTCACGTTATACCCAAATAAATAATACAATTATGTATACATAAAATTAATAATAATACACATAGTAATAATGACTATATAAGGATCTTAGAACTGATCTTGGAAATTTGTCCAGTCATTTTATAATATTTCAAAATAAGGATAATAACATTAATAACATAATGAAAACGATAAGAAATTAAAAATTTCTTGAATTCAAATTTTTTTGTAAATATTTTATATTATTTTAGTTAAAAATACTGTCAAAAAATTCGAACTTTTATTTAGAGGATCGGTTAATGAAATGTTGAATTTAAATTTGTATAAAATTAAGAATTCTTAAAAGAACTAAAATCCACCACCGTTTTCTTTCTCAAAATTTATTGACTAGGTATACATATTCAAGTTTTTGCATAGAATATTACCATAATAATACTTTAACAACTTTTCATCTAAGAGATATAAATGTAATGAAGAAAAAAATAAGATACATATTTGATTCTGAATTCAATTTGCTACAATTTATTTAAAATGACTTTGAATTTTATATCTTTACGTCCAAACCTTGAAGATAACTAATATCCATCAAGAGATATACGGTTTTAATAAAATGAAGAAAATTTTGCTAGTCTTAATACCATAAGATTGAAAGACGAAGCCTTTAAAGCTGCTAACATAAACAAAACAAAGTTTTTTGTCAAAATTAAAGAGTCACAATTAACTGAAGCTCTTTGACTATTTAAATAGATTATGATTTTTGTGATCTATAGAATTGAAGGTGTATGTAAGGGGTAAATTTGTACAAAAAAAATCAAGATTCTATTTTATGATCTAAAAAGACGCAATTGACAGACAATTGCTTATTATATAAGACATAATTGTCAATGCGACACATATCAAAGGAGGAAGGATATTAGAAAACAATACGGCACAATATATTAAAAAGAATAAAAGTTACTTGATCGATAGATACGCCAATTATTTGTAAATTGAAATTTTGAATTGTGTCGACATTATACTTCAAGTTATTAAGACGACTGCTGATATTTTCTAACTGCATTCTATTTCAAACTGTCAGAAGATTTAGTTTGATTTGTCAGGTGGCATTCTTGATAATATATTCATTTTTTTTATATAGGGGATTCCCACAGTGTAGAAATGAGCACTTAAAGCTTTTCTGGTATTACTTTGGATTTGTTTGAGAGCAGTATTGTTAACTTAAGTTCGATTAAACAAGTGTCATTACCTACAAGATATCTATGAAATATAGAAATTACTCCAATATTTCGACAAGTGTTAAGAGTAGTAAGTGATATTTGCTCGACAGGGTCGCCATTTAGGCGTAAAGCGTAATTTTGAATTTTGCCGAAGTAACCTAAAGAAGTTTAGAGTCCGCCAATTCAAATGTGGTAATTGTACTCCATCTTAAGTCGAACGTAAGCTTTATAGTAATTAGATATTTCCCTTGGAGAGAAATATTTTTTACTAATTCCATAGCATTTTTTGATTTAGCACCATGCCTAAAATATTTAGACTTCCAGATAGTTGTAAATTTTGCCCTTTGACTCGCACAATTGGGTCAAATTGATTTCTTTTGCATGAAATCGGACAGCTTTGCGTTTTTAAAGTATTGAACTCTGTATGCTTTATTTGGATTAGGATTTCTTAAGGAAATTGTAGGATACCACCAGAGTGCCGTCATCGGCGAAACTATAGAGGGTAGACGAAAGTAAGTCATTGATAAAAATCCAGAAAACAGTTGGAGATAAGACGGACTCTTGTGGAACGCCAGCATTTATTTCAAAAGAGTAGGCAAAAATAAAAGCAATAAGTTTAAATAATAAAGTCAATAAGTTTAGATAAGAAATTGAGTCTTATACAAATTTTATATCTGCGAAGTTAATTTACATTTTTATTTTATATATTTAACTTTAAATTATTACATTTAGAATGCTATGAATTAAGTTAGAAAGAAATAACTACGAAAAATTGAGAATGAAATCAGAAAATTCAATTTTTTTCAACAATTATTTAATTTTTGATATGGTATTTATTTCTTTCGAATTTAATTCATAGCACTTCGGTTTAAAACAAAACAAAAAATAAATTCTTTTATAAAAATTTTAAAAATATATTTTTTTAATTTAATTTTTATTTTTTGTATTTTAGGTACTGTTAATGCTAATGGTGAAACAAAAAGACAAAGAACATCCTATACAAGATATCAAACATTAGAATTAGAAAAAGAATTTCATTTTAATCGTTATTTAACACGTAGAAGAAGAATAGAAATAGCACATGCATTATGTTTAACTGAAAGGCAAATAAAAATTTGGTTTCAAAATCGTCGTATGAAATGGAAAAAAGAACATAAAATGGCATCAATGAATATTGTACCATATCATATGGCACCATATGGTCATCCATATCATCAATTTGATATTCATCCATCACAATTTGCGCATTTGAGTGCATAGGACGCGTGGCACTTTTCGGGTACTGGTGCTTAGAGACTCAATCAGTTGTATCAAGAACCATATCATCAAGGATATCAGGGTAATCAGGATAACAATTGTACAACAACATCATCATTGTTTACAACTTCAACAAATTCTGAATGCTCAAAATATCCTACAGAATTTTGATCTCAAAAATCTTATTTAGAAATAAATAAAAATGAGTTTCCTGATACAACTGATTGTTGAAAAAAAAAACAAAAAAAAAAATAAATAAATAAAAGAAAATAAAAAATGATTAAAAATAAAAACTACAAAGCATATAATATTCTTGTTAAAAAACAAAAAAAAAAAAAACTATTAAAAACTAATAAAAAACAAATATATGTGATCATACAAGTTGGTTTATGATACTGGGTCTTAAGATTTATATATACAATTATATTTTATATATATATATATATATACATATATATAACATCCATATGTATATACATATATATATATAATCAAATGCATATTATACATACATACATGTCAATTCATATTAATATTGTATAGTCTATGTATGTATGAAATATGCATTTTATATACATATATAAATAATATAATAGTATTTATAATTTAATAAATCTGTAATTATTATCTTTAAAATTAAAATCAAATTGGTTATACTTCCGAATAATGAACTTGACCAATTAAAATACAATTGAATATATTAATGGTATATTTGTATAATTTAAATGAAATAAATATATATATATATTTTTCTTTTTCGGTTTTATTTTTTTTTTTTTTTTTTTTTGCGGAAAATAAGAACGAAAAGGATCTATATAATATAATATTTTAGTTGAATTATACCATTATTAATACTTATACATTACATTTATTATAGATTATACTTATTTCGATCTTAAATATTAATTGATCAAATTCATTATTTAGTGTCGTATTCCAAAAATAAAACAAATAATTATAAATTATTACTTATATTTATAATAAAAAAAAAAAAAATAAATAAATTTTAAATATAAATTTAATAAAAAATTAAGGTTAGGAATTAGGAAAGAATTTTTTTTTTTTTTTTTTTTCATTTATTTAATTTTATTTATTTTTCTGTAGTATGTATTGTAATAAAATTTAATTGTAAATAATTAATTAATTAATTAAAAACAAACAAACAAACAAAAAAAAAAAAATTTAAAACAACAATTCCTGTAATATTAAAATTTTTATTAAATATAAGAATAAATATATGTAATAATTAAATTAAATATAAATAATAAATATAACAAATAAAAGAAAAAAAAAATAAGCAAAAAAAACCGTCCAGTATGATAAACCGAAATTCTCTAAGCAGTATTCGAAAAGCCATTAGGTTGTAAGGTTATAACTATAATATATATATAATTAATAATTAATAAACTATATATATAAAAATAAAAAAATTAAATTTAAATTAAAATTAAAATTAATTAATTAATATAAATAAAAATTAATATATATATATATATATATCGTATATATATCTTAAATAATATTATATATATATATACATATATATATATAGAAATTAATATTAAATTAAATGAGAGAAAGTTTGATAAATTAATTATTAAGTATTATTTACGTGGTTATTGAAAAATAAATAAATAAATCAAAAAAAATAAATAAAAATGAAAATGAAAAATCAGTTTTATCATAAATTTACTTTAAAGTAACAAAAAACAAAAAAAAAAAAAAAATAATTAAAAATATTTAAAAAAACAAAAAAAAACTTACAAAAAACACTAGAATAAAATAAATAATTTAGCTGTTGTATTATTTTGTTTCTGTTGAATTCCATTTTAATGGCAAAAATTTATATATTTTTTTTTTTTATTTTTTTAATTTATAATTTCATTTAGTTTTTATATATTTTTATTTTCTATTTTTTTTATTAGTTTCAAATATATTTTTAAGTTTTTAAATTAATTTTAGAATTTAAGATATAATTAAAAAAAAAAAAAAATCAAAACAAAAAACAAAAAAAAGATAATTGAATTTGAAAGGTTAATGAAAATCATATAGTATGAAAATAGTTAATAATTATATTTCTTTAATTTAAAAACAAAACATTAATAAAATATACATATATATGTATTCATTTCGCTTAACAGAGTTATATATATATAATTGATATTAATATTAAGATTATATGTAAAAGCATAAAACTTTATTTAATTTATGTGGCTTGTAACAAAGTAATTCTTGTAAAAATTTTTTTTTTAGGAAAATTCTGTCAATATTAGGTCAAAATCTATAGATATTCTTTTACAGCATAAGTTTCTGTTGTAATAATATAGCTATTTTCTTTTTAAATAATTTTAATCTAATTATCTTATTCAATCACAATTATTATAGTTTTGAGTATAGAGGACATTGGTACTTTTAACTATATAACTTTAAAATTAATAAATTATATCGAAAATATAATTTAACCGTTTTGTTTCGAAAAATTTTAAAAAAATTTCAAATTGATTCTCGTAGAGGGAGCAGTTATTAAGTTTATTTAAGTTTTCGAATTTCTACTATATAATACAGAATCAGATTTTTAATTTATTCATTATTGTCAAAAAATTGCAGCAATAAACTCAATATAAAATAATTTATTCTTCATACGGTTATTTAATAACCATTTTAACTGTTAATTTAAAAAAAAAAAAATTAAAGAATTTGACAGATCAATTTTGTTTTTATGAGGAAGGTGGGAAGCATCAAAAGCAACCTAGGGAACTGCATGAAGTTCCTCTAAGGTAGTGTTGAACTTTAACCAACTAAACACCACCACCCTTTTAAACCAAATTTCAGGATGGGACCGTTTATACAAAATGTATAGTTTGGTTTTAGGGATAAGGATGTATAGGAAGAATTTTTGAGAAAATTAGGATTAGGAAATTTTCGGATTAGGGTGTATGAAAGTTTGGAGGGGAACTTCGAACAAAAATGTTAATATTCTTCTTAAATCTTTTTATATCGTACACATATGAATTACTAATTTTGAGAAACACATATGATGGTATATGGTTCCAAATCCGCGACGTGCTCATGACAAACGAATTTCCATAAACTGTGTTACGCCATCTTGACAGCTCTACAATGTAGGGATGAGCATCTGTTGCACTCCTTGTTTATTGTTGATTTTCTGTAAAATTTGAAATACATTCCCAATACGAATAGAATTAACGAAAATAAAAATTCGTGTATCTGTTATCTGTCATTAACGTGTTTGTGAATATCAACAAAAAATTAAAAATGTGACATTTTTGTTATTCTATGAAAATTTAAAGAGAGAATACCTATAAATGTTTGAACAAAATTTTGCAAATATTTTTTTTTAATTCCCCAAAATCGTAGTTGGTAACTTTAAAATGTAAACTTAGTTAGATATTAACATTAAAATCTTTTTTTATATGTTGAATATTGATTAGATACTCATATAGCTTGATTAGATATCATGATTAGATGATTAGATATCATAAATAAAATAGTCTTTTGCCGGATTAGAAGTAAATTGTTTCGTTGTAAGATAAAAAAAAAGTTCAGAAACACTTCATTATTTAATATAAAGGGTTGCAAAAAAAAAAAAACAAAGAGGCTCATGAAAATTAAAATCTATTCCGTTTTCTTTTAAAATTTTTTCTTTTCCTTATCATCTCTTAATTTTTACCCTTTTCTCTTTTTTCTAATAAAGAAAATGATAATTAATTGACAGTTTTTAAGACTAAACTTTGAGTTTTCTGTTTTCAAATAAAATATTCCAAATTTTTGAAATTACAACAATTATAAGTATAGTTAAATACTGAAACCCTTATTTTAAATTTTAGTGAATATATAATTGAACTGAAGCGATTATATATTTCAGGAAGATTTTATATTAAAATTTAAATATAATTTTAATATTTGTTGAGTTTTTAATGGTAATTGAACCGCGTTAGAAAATTTCATTCTGAAAATGTTGAAATTTATCAAATTTAATAAAAAAAAATTTATTTGTAAGATATAATTTTGAAAACAAAGTTTTTGTATTTAAAAGTACTCGTAAATTTTAAAATCTAAAATATATTCCCTTTTACCTTACTTTAGTCTGGCTTAAGTAGAGAGATTTTAAAAGATTTTCTTTCAAAAGTCTTCGAATCTTTTTTTTTTCCTTCTTCTTAACTTAATTTTATTATAATGGCGTTCTTCTTATTGAGGATTTTGAGTAGTGGTAAATTCTTTTTTTCATTTCCAGCCTCATTTTTAAGCAACTAAGAAACTCAACTTTCAATTAATTAGTATAGAGTATGTAAATTATTAATTTTTTGATTAAATTCAGTAAATACGTACATACATTCAGTAATTACATACTCAAAGTTTTTACACATTATGCTTCAAAATCAAAACAAAAATCTATTGGCATTGTAGGAAAAAAAAAATCTATATATTTTCATTTCAATTCTGTACTTTGTACCTATACGGCATTTTCCAAATTTTGTGTTAATTAAGATTTCTAATTAGCTTTTGATTTATAGAATTCCCATTTTGTATAATTTAAATTCAAAATATGTGTACAGGATGATTTGTTAAAGCTATGGTATACCAAATTAAAGCTTCAGAAAGGGGCTATTTAAAACTTTAAACACCTAAAAAAAAATTTATATTAAGTCATTCGCAAAATGGGCATTTGCTTCTATTAAAATTTAAAAAAAATTAAAATTTTATAACTTCAAAATCTTTTAGGGCAAAAACTAAAAAAGATTGTCATTTAAATAAGTGCATTTAGAAAAGCTCCTTTTTCATGCTTTTAAAAACAAATATTTTTTCAGATTTCTATAAACTTGTTCGTAACAGAAGTTATAGGTATTTTAATCAAAACAAAAAATATTGTACTAAATCTCATTTAAGTCCCCACAGCTGTGAAACTATTCGGCCCAAAATATTGCCCCTATACAAAAGTTTTATCTCCACATTATTCCCCATACAGAGTGGTATATGTGAAGAGACTCATTAACAAATCACTCTGTATACAGTTTATACAGTACATATACACTAATATATATACTATCGTAATGAAAGTAATTTTAAATTAATTATTTTTAATTATTTAAATTTAAGTTTAAATCCAGTAATATGAAATCCAGTGAATTAACCAGTAAACTATAAAGCTTATTATATATGTAGCTTGTTAAGTGTATTGAATACATTAATTTTCTTAAAAAAAAAAATCTTTTGTGGCTAAAAAAATAATTAAAAATATAATAAATTTATTGTTAAATTGCTTTAATAATATGAAAAACAATAAAACAATTAAAAAATTATGTATTATGAAATTATAAATTTATTTATTTTATTTTAATATTCATTATACAATTTAAATTCTAATCAAACAATACCTATATGTTTTATTTGAAATACTCATTAAAAAGTTTCTAAAAGCTATTATGTACTTACATATATGTAGAATGGTGAAGTTAATGATTTTATTTTATTTTTATTTTAATATTTCCTTAATTTTATTTTTTATTTTATTTTTAAAATAATTTTTCTTTTTTTATACCTATGTATTTCTTTTTTATTAAATTGTAGCATAAATAATTTGAGAAATTGTAGCCAAATTGTAAACCATTTTTTTTTTTCTCATTTTATTATTTTTTTTAAAAAGATAGCTACTTTTCTTCTCATATTTTTTTTTTTGAAAAGATACTTTTAACTTTAATTTTTGTTATAAAACAATTTTAAATAACATCCAGTCAAAATCAAAGAAAATTTCACAATGCGAAACACAATTATTATTTAAAGTACGATGAACACGATGAGTCGACTTATATAGTTGTAAAATGTCAAAACGGTATCTATTAAATAAACACAATTCAAATCGTACCAACTTTGTTTTAGTGACCAGTGAACATAAGTAAACAACAATTAAATATTTTTATGTATACTCAAACATATGAGAAACAATAACAAAATAATAAAATAACCTGATGTCAAAGTGGAATCTCTAACATTAAAGTTAAAAGTTCATGATTAGTTTGTGTTTGTTCATGAATACTTTCAATATCATAAACATTTGAAGTACAGTATTTCTGTGTAATTAATGAGAGTGCTCATTTTGTTTGAAGCGTAATGATTCTGTATTTACTTTTGACGTGCTTCTAACAGTACCCTAACCAAATCTCACATTTACTAATCTCCATTTGCGAAGTTTTTTTTTTTAAAAATCATTCTTTTTTTAATATTCTTTTGCAATATATATATACATATATGTATATATATATTTTTTTTTTTAGTTCATTTCTCTGCCACATAAATGTTAACAGGAAATTAAACAGAATTTTCTTTTCAGGCGTGGCAGTAACGACCTGTGTGGGATTCGAATTCACACTTCCTGGGTTTTGACAGCGTATTTTATACGCTCTTCTCCACTATGCCACCGAGGCCTCAAAATGTATATATTTTTCATAACAAAAATAAAATCTTAGTGTTGGTCTTAGTAGGATTTATTGTTGGTTACAAAATGAGTGTTTCAATAATATGTGCAACAGAGTCTGAGAGGGTAGCCCAATTGTTTTTTCAGGAGCTTCACGAAATTCCAGAAAATAGGACTCCAAATGATAAAAATCTAGAAAAAAAATAGTAAATTCCAAGTTATCTATATATGTTTTTAAATATTTAAAAATTTCCACCACTTTTTTAAATGCTTGATTCTTTAAATATGATGTATATGTATGCAAAATAAGAAGAGATTTCAGAGTTGGTTATAAAATTAAGATTATAGCTATTATTAGGTATGTGTATATGTGAGATTTTGATTTAGGAACCATATTATAAGTATGTAGAAGATATTTTGTCTCAGATTTTTTTTTTTCAATTCTTTACTCTTTTAAATATATATGTAGAAAAATAAAGCAGATTTTGAAAAAGGAGATTCAAAAAATAGATGTTTTTGAACAAGAAGATGTAGTAGACCCGTATTAAACATATATTATAATATGATACACTTAGAAGTTATTTTTTACTTGAATTATAAATATTGAATTTTAATATTGTATTGATAAAATATTTGTTTAAATTTCTTAATTTTTCTCCTACATTAATTATTTCTCCATTTTTTAATCTTCTTTCTCATTAATTTCCTCATTAATTTTTCTCCTGTACTTTTAAATTTTTTTTAAATTTAAAATTTACTGAAATTAAGTAATTGCAAGTTAATAACCTGTCCTAGGTATATGCTATCTTACCTTATTTAATTTGTCAAAAATAACTGGAATTCCATTCAAAAAAATTGAAAAGGACGTTTTGTAAATTATATGTTGAAACAATTATTTTAAATCTAATAAATTTTTTATTGAAAAGTTTTAAATATTTTTAAAACTTTAACTTAAAATTTAAAATATTTAATTTTGTAAATTGTATTATTAATTTATTACTATACTTATACCTACCTATCTACCAAATAGAATACAATTTTTATCTATATATCATTTTATAGTACACACTCCTTATCCTTTTATGTCTTAATCCTTCTATATATAGGAACTTTTTAAAAATGATCTTTCACCATTCTTTATAGACAAATAACATTTTTTACTATAACAAAAAAAAAAAAAAAAGAAAAAAACATCATTATTTTTTTTTTATCAACCTTTTTCCTATAATATGTGAGTTTAAAAATTTATTATGGTGATGATTATAAAAGTATAAAGTATATAGATATAGAATAGATTTAATATTTTAGTAAAGTAAATTTTATTTTTTTTTTAAAATTTTTTTTTTTTTTTTTATTAAATAACAAAACTTTAAAAATTTCATTAATAATTTTGGCCACCTTTTAAACAGCACATTATAAATATTATTTAATTTTAAGGAAATTAGTTCAATTTTAAAATAAAACAAAAAAAAAAAAAAAAATTAAATTAAAAAAAAAAAAAAAAAACTTTGAATTAAAATTTGACAAAAATTAAAAATATTAAAATATTAAATAAAAATTAAAATAAAAAGAAAAAAAAGCAACAAAATGTATATTTGAAAAAGTATTTATTGAATTTTTTTTTTTTTATATTTGTAGAAGAAAAAAAAAAAAAAAAACTGTATGAAAAAGAAATTATAATTTTAATTTTAAAGAAGATTAAAAAAAAAAAAACAAAAAAAAAAAAAATGAATTTCTTGTGCAATAAACCACAGAAACTTTCACATTTATTAAAGCTGTATTATAATTATGACATGTAAACAATTTTAAATTCGATTACAATTTTAATATAAAAAAAAAATTATACTTTTTATTTAAATTTTTAGTGGATGTAATATAAAAATTTATTTTATGAAAAAATTTTTTTTTACATACACACTGATCTGTCTATCTGTAACAATTTTTTTGTTTAAAATCAATCAGAATTTTATATACAGAGTGTTCCACGTTAACTTTTACATAGAGCAAGGAGGTGATGGGAAACATCACAACGAACAAAAAATTAGTTTGGAGGAGGGGGTCTATCTCGAACCCTTAAAGAGTTATGAGGCTTTAAAGAGATATAATTTTTAAAATATATTATTTTGGAGTTATATCTACAGAATTAGAACTACTGAAGGATATTGAAAACATTAAAAAGGGAATTTAAATTTTTATATACCACTATAATTTTAGTTTATAGGTTTTTTAGTTTTGAAGCATGACTTAAAAGTAAAATTTATAAAATTTTTTTTAAGAAAAAAATGGGTTAAACATTCATAAAACAAAAATTTACGCTATTAACTACTACATTTTAAAACTCCAAATTATTTCTGTAATTATCCCCTGCATTTTAAAACTACAATTTTTTTTTCGTTGTGATGCTCTTCATCATCTCCCGCTCTATGTAAAAGCTAACGTGGGACACCCTGTATGTATATTTAGAAATCAATTTTCATGAACTCTCTATTATTTAAGAAAACTGTTTAATTTCCAAAATCTTCTTTATTTGTATTTACCAAAAAAATGATCATAGTTAAGTTATATATGTATATGGTTTTATATATAATATATAAAGAATAGTAATATTATTTTAACAATTTATTCGCAAAAGAGTCAGCTTACTAAAGTGCATTGTCAATTAAATTGTATCATTTATTTTAGTCCTGATATTGTTTCTCATTTCCTTCCTCTAATTATTCGTTTTATATCTTAATACAAAAAAGGGTTAATTCTTTTCTATATATGTAGTTCTTCAGGTTTGTTGTAGAAAAAAGGAAACTTTTGATCCAAATGATCCATGATAGAATATTATTTTGTTTTAATAAATAAAATGTTATTTTTTGTTTTTCCCAATATACAAAGATAAAGTATATACGTATAGTAATCGGTAAAATAATCAAAATTAACATAAATTAATTTTCGAGGCTTTTAGAGCCTACAAAAAAAAGTTTCTGTGTGTATGGGTATGTATAACAACTTAAAAACGATAATATAATATAATTATTTATTTTTGGATGAAATTGAACTTACTTGATTTACTGTCTGACCGAAATAAGCACGCATGACGTATAACGTCTGTCAAAATGTGTTTATGCACATATACATTTTATATGAAGAATAACTGAAATACCCGACGTACTTACGCTATTTAACATTCGAATTTCCAATTTTGACACGTCGTATTTTTCTCTCAGAGAATTTATTTTGTTTTTTATTTACTTTTTCAAAATTTAGATTGTATTGTGTTAGTTTATTTTTCTCTGAAAACATATAAAATGAACAAACGTTATCGTTTTATTTCGGAAAAGGCCAGCGTATCGACGTATGGCGTTTTATACGTTTTGTGTTATACATTCTTATGTAGATCAGGCAGTTATGTTAAAAATGTAGTAATCCGTGAAATATTGGAGCTAGTTTTACAATCGCAAGTGCGACCTCCACACATTTATTTTATTATCAGACAACAACTTTCTATTCCTATATCTCTTTCAAGAAATACTTGTTTATGTAACATTAGAACGGAAACTATCCACAATCTCTTTAAATCTGACAATATACCAAATTTCTCTTCCTTTCGACATTGGCTTCGTGTGATTTTTAAAACATATTAAAATAATACTTGGGGAAAAAGGACTCTAGGCTATTTTTGTTTCTTTATAGGTGGGTGTAAAGTCGAAGTGATAAAACTAATGTTTTGCTTTAAATAGTAAAATAAAATTTACCACAAGGCGTAAAATTTATGTTAATTTTTTTTTGTTTTAATTTATATTTCAATTCGCCATTAATTCATACTTCGCTTTGGAACATTTTAAGTTTTTTTATAATTCCGCAAGTGCTTCTGTATAGATAATAAAACAGAAATTATCAAATTATTTTATTTTTTGATGGTTTTTTTTAATTTCATTGTTTAAATGTTATAAAAAATTGTTAAGACTTTTAACACGTAAAGGTTTTATTGTTTAATACACGTTCAATTAATTAGGTCGTCTGGGATAATTCTTTTTGTAACTTTCTCTATTGTACTGAAATGAAGAACAAATTGCATCTCTAAATATTTAAAAATTAGTTTTTATATACATCAAATTTAGCAGTTCACTAACTTCATTCATTATCTTCAGTTTTATCTTATATGTGACAATATTCAAATAATTTTATTAAATTAAATTTTATATATGGATATTTAAGATAAATTTTAGAAATAAAGCGTTTAAATCAGATTAAAAATAAAATTTTAACAAAACAACACAATTGCAATCAGAAAATAATATCTGTTATAATCTTTCACAGAAAACTTTACCTGTTACTATTTAAGTTGATGTTAGACGTAAAAATTGGTAGATTCAATGTTTAGTATAATTGCTCAACCTAAATAAAAACGTACGACGTATAAACGCCGGACGTTTATACGTTCACGTCTCGTGAAATAAAACGGGGGCGTATGTCAATCTAAAATATGAAAGCTATGTTTAAAAAAAATAAAAACATAACAAAAAAAAAAAATTAGAAATTCGAATATTCAGCGTTTATTTTTAAGCGTAAAGATTTTGTATTTACTTTTGACGTATTTAACAGTACTCTGACGAAATCTCACATTTATTAATCTCCATTATTGCGAAATTTTCTTTTTTAAAATCATTCTTTTTTTAATCTTCTTTTGAAATATATCTCTTTTTTTTTAAAAAAAACTCCCTTTTTTCATAACAAAAAAAAACATATTAGTGTTGGCCTTAATAAGCTTTAAAGCATTAAATGTTGGTTACAAAATAATTCACAGAAAACTTTTACTGAAACTGTTACTGAAATTTAAGTTGATGTTAGACGTAACAATTGCTAGCCTCAATGATTGGTAAAACGGAATCAATAAAATTAAATTCGTTAAAATTGTTAAAATATTCTGGTTTGACATCGAATTGTGCGGGTTTTTATCCATTTTTCATGAAATATTTTATGAATCCAACTGACTATTAGTTGAAGCGTAAAAAAAATATATGTATAGGTATGTCGCGTATTTATCATTTTTACAATAATCGATTCCAAACTAATCAATAAATTCTGGATGAATTACAAAACATAAGTTAATAACATTGTTATGCGAACGCTAAGTTAAAACTATTTAAAATACATTTAAAATTATTGATTTAATGGTTTCAAATATACCAATAATGTGGAATGATATTCCAACACCAATAGAAAACTGGCGGAATTTGATGCACTCAAAGTAATTATCTTCTATTTCTCTTATTCCAATTTTAATCCAAATGGTTGTACAATATTTTTTCCCTTTCTTTTTATTATTTAACAAAAATTGTATACTTACCTATATTTGTAACATGGTTAGTGTGTATATTACCTACAGTTATACGTGAAATACATCTTTATTATCTGAGACCAATTTAGAATTTTTGTATACAAGTATATAATCGGAATTGTTTAAAAAAAAAAAAAGTTGAGGGTGAATTTTAGAGTAGTATTGGAGATGACAGGTGATACTGGTCACGTTTAGTTCTTGTTGGCTTAAAAAAAAAACAAATTTTCCACTAATACGAGTAAAATATTAGTTTAATATATGTATATGTATATGCTTTCGTTTTTTAATATTTTAATGAGATACTTCAGCCCATTCATAAATTTTAATCAGTCAATATATATATATACATATATGTACTGATACATATATATATATTTATGTATAGAATAATCAATCCACAAAAATGGTCTAGAAATGTTTATAAAGTTTTAAAGTTGTTTCTATTATTATACGCAAAAATTTGGCAATTTTTAGCATTTTAAAAAACTAAAGATTAAAGGAAATAAAGTGTAATTTGTTGAACTCAACATTATAATAAATTATTATAGTTAAAATAAAACTTATAGAATTTTAAAATACATATATTGAGAAAAGTTACTGACTAAACTTTTAATAGTAGGAATTTAAAGTTTATGTTTTTTAATAAATTGAAGAAACTTCCGATTTGTTGGTGTTAATTTTCAAAATACATTAAGAAACTTTACCTTTACCCAATGAATTCATCTCTAGCGTAGATAGAATAATGCGATGAAAAATTTTTCAAATATACTTTATGCAGTAAATATATACATATATTATAATGGCTGCATGCCTTACGGAAATGAAATGGGAACAACTTTATGTTTGTAGAGTTTAAGTAAATGAGTATTCAAATATGAATTAGGCTGTTGTTTCATACAAAACTTACTCTATTTCAAATGGTGTAGAAGTTTTGTCAACACTCGGACAAACGAACAGAAGGAGAGTGAGCGGAACTAATAGATACAGTTTTTTAAGTTTTTTTTTTTGAAAATGTGCTAAAAATAATTCTTTTTTGCAATTCCTATAAATCTAGAATTTAACTCTCTGGTTAAGTTAAACTTTAATTACGTTCTCCGCTTGTTTCAATAATCATTTCATATAAATGATTTCTTTGCTTTGAAATAAAAAAAATCTTAATAAAATTTTCATTGCAAAATAGTTTTAATTTTAAATTTATATAAACATTTTAAATTCGCCGTTGTTGTTTTCTATATTGTGACCTTTAATTTAAATTGTGGGAAAAAAACCAGATAACTTCGGTGACATTCAGTGATTATTACCTAACAACACGCAATCTAAAGATGAGACTTTGAAAACATATATAAACAAATGTAGTTATTGTCTTTTACATATCGTTATTTTGTCTTTTATTTTGTCCTATAAGATATAGAATAATTTATGACTTGTTATTTTAATTAAAAGTTTAGTTAAAAATTGTAAAATTGGATAATATAATTTATAAAGAAACATCAATCAATTCAAGAAACAACAATATATATAATATTTTTATTTGTTATATAGAAACAAAAGTTATAAAAATATAAGTTTTGTTAACATCTTTGAGCTTTAATAAGATATCATTGTATAAGTTAAATCTCAATACCACAACTTTTTGCAAGGATCATTGAAAGCATTCAAGTATACCGTAAACAATAACAAAGTCATCAAGGATCGTTTAATACTAAAAATATTAGCTTTATCTTAAAAAATTAAAAACAGTTCAAAAGATTAACCTGTAGTGTAATAATTTATTAATTTTTTCATACATCCTATATATTGGATATTTTAATTACTAAAATTTCCATTTTTAAAAGGATAAATTTGGAAAATTTTGAAATATTTGTACTTCGCTAGTTCTTTCATTCAGTTTTTCGATATTTTATGAATTTCTTATTTTATTTATTTTTATAATATTAATGGAATTTTAAAACTTTTTATTTTAAAATATGTCCTCGGTTATTATCATTGATAAATTTAAAAATTTTTTTTATCTGTTTATATTTATATTTAAATTACTTTAAAACATATTTGTTAAATTCTCGAACAATACCCGAAGAAAATTCTAAATATCTTAACTGGTTATACTTAATCATGTTATGATGGAAAAAGTAAACTATAAAGTTTCTCATAATGGGCCATTCTCATTCTAATGGGTCGGTTACTTACATATATATAAAGTGTAGAAAGAGTTTCCTAATTCCCTTTATTGCTTATTTCGAACAACTCTCGCCTAAATCCTTATCTTAACCTTATAAAAGTTTGCGTTTGTTCTTAGTTATCATACGTTTGATAGACAGGGTAATCTGTAAATACATAATTATGATATGTTAAAGTGTTGAAAATAGAATTTGGAAATTTTTCGTTATTTTCATTCGAAATCATATACATACTATCTAAAGTAGGCTTTAAAATAAAATTAATTAATTTCTCTAAATGATTTGAATATAATATTTATACAAAAATTATCTTTTAGAAATTATCATCATTTAATTTTATTTAATTTAAGAAAAAAATGTTTTAGAAAATTATTAAAAAAAAAACATGATTTTTTACCATTTTCTTAATACATACTTATTACTTACTTACTAAATTTTCAAATTTTTTTTCTCTTTCTAGAGAAAATTTCCCATAACCAATAAAAATATAGATATGTATTCCTCCTCTCCCGAGTCACGACTCATTCTATATCAACACTTCATAAATTATAATCCTAAAATTTATATTTAGGATTTTAATTTTTAATAGAACATGAATTCGTTAAAAATATCAAATACAAGCACCTAAAATAATATTACCGTTTAGCTAATGAATGAACCTTAAAAAAAATATTGCAAATAACAATTTACTATTTTACCATATTTTTTTACCAGTTTTTACATTTTTTTTTGTTTATACCATTTATACTATATTGGACATCCAATCAGTGTTTACTACTAAAATCATAATGCATACCACAGCGCCAAATCCACAGTACCATTATCAATACCAGACAATACATTCCATACCAAAAAATTATACCAATTTAATCACAATCTGGTATTATTTTACATTTTATAGAAAATTTTAAAACTTATCGTTATCGTTGTCTGTTTTCGTTAAATACCGTGAACAGTTTTTGATTTTTAAGGATTTAAAAGATTTTTTGTAAATTATTGAATGAACAAATTTAGGTTTTTTTTTGTATTTACCAAAAGTGAAGAGAAATTACATTTGGATTTTAATAGAATCAGATGTTTTTCTTAAATTTCTTTTTGATTTAAAAAATTAGCACTCAAAATTAAAAAACCCTCACTTTATGAAAACTATAATTAGATTTTTTATTTTTATAAATTTTCAACTACTATGGATAAAAAAATAATGATAAATCAACTTTGAAAATCATATATTTAAGTATGTAGGTTCTAATTTGATTATTGAGGTTCCTATACGTATTAATCTAAGGATCATTAAGCATGCGCAAAGTTTCTTTTATTTATTATTATTTTAGATTCAAAAAAAAAAAAAAAAACAAATACCTAAAATTTGATTTATTGAATCCAATTTATAAAGACCTGGCCAAATAGGTATCTATATTGTAACCGAAGTAATTGGGTCTCAATACTCATAAAATATATGCTCCATTTAACAATTATAATTTAATAAAAGATTTATTGAATATTTACAATAGGTATAGTGACTTGTGAGTATAAAATTATAATTATATCATATGATTATCATGTCGGTATTATAAATAACATTTTGAAATTTAACAAAATTTATTTTATTGCCATTTTAGATTAAAATTTTGGTTTTGTCTATATATTAAATTATCTTTATAATAAAGGATAATGAAAAAAATCATGATAACATTAAATAAAGGATATACAATGGTATAAAATGTCAGTCTTGTTCAGTTATATTAATTAATAATTCAAATACAACCATATAAAAGCAATATATTTTTCTCTATCTGGAATTTTTTTAGACTTCGTCAATATCAATTAAATTATCAAAAACGTAGACCATTTGGCCCACAACATTCAATACCAATACCAATGGCAGTGACGTTAAGTAGATAAAAACAAATTTAATTTTTAGATGATGGGTGATTTTGAAAATGAAATAAAATTGATACATTGATAACGGTTTTTATGTAAAAATGACAGTTATTTTATAAAAATATCAATATTTTTCGTATTTAAAACTTTGTAACTCTTCAACTATGAAAGATATAAATAAAAGTTGATTTCAATTAAGATCAATTTTATTATGAAAGACAATAACTTCAACTATAGCTACCGACACTTAAACGAATCTTCTATGTTATACAGGAGTAAAGATGTTATTATTTCTTTAAAAAGTGAATGAAATTACTTTGAAGGGCGTTATCTCGAAAACGATTAGAAAAGGACGCCCCCAGAAAAATTTTTTGTTTAATATGAACTTCTCTATCTCCTTCGTTCTTCGTGACCTTCGAGTTCAGGACACCCTGTATATTTCTATAGTCCTCCTAAATACAACTTGGAGATTCTACACTTTTTTAAATTAAAAATATATACCTATACGGTCCTATACCTATATATATATTATTTTTTTCAGATTACATTAGTTTTGAGCTGTAAAATTAGAGGTAAGAATTTGTTTATTTTTTATAAGAACAATTTGTAAGATGGTCTAAATGAGAAGAGAACATATTTTTTTCTGGAAGTGCAATAGAGTGCAAAACTTATATTCGAGAAATTAAAAAATTATAATAAAATTTTTAATTAAATTTATCTAATCTAAGTAAAGGTAAGTTCTATTATATTATTAATATTATTAATTTAAATAACGCAATTTTTGAATGATGAAACGGTTTGTCTTTCCTATTTGTTTAAAAAAAAAATCGGAGTCCGTGTCTGCATATGTCAACGACTATATTGAAGGGGGGGATACAACAGCAAATATTTTTCATTTCTTGGTTATAATTTCAATATTTTAATTAAAATCCTAGATTTAAAATTCTTGACAAATCTTTTGCTAATCTTTTACATTTAATGATCTACACAAATACAATTAAGCTAATGATTAATAAATGTAAGAATAAGGCTGCCGATTGCCGAATAATCTTGAATCATAGGCATTAATAAATGACGAATAATCCTATATTAATAATTTAATAAATCTATACGTACATATGTATATCTACATCTGTAACTGAATTTTTAAAAGAATCTGTGACTTATAAAATTGATTTATACAAGAAGAAAAAAATTTGTGACTTATAAAATATGTTGATAAAACTAAAGAATCTTTAAAACTATTTTCTGAAATTAAAAAAAGAAACATAATTTTAAAATAATAATTATTTATTTCTTCATTTTTATTTTAATTACAAATTACTTAAAAATAAACATTATATAAAAATATGTACATATAGGTATAATTTGACATTCATTTTAAAAATTACATGTATACAATAACTGTTTTTATACGTCATTACTATTTTTATTTTTTTATTTTTGGAGTAACAGTTAATCGTTAATTAACATTTAAATTATGACTTAGTTTAAATTTAATTTATAAAATTATTTTTATATAATATAAAAATTATAAATAAAATTAATTTCTAATTAATTTATATATTATATACATTTTAAAGTTATACTATTCTTTATTTAATTAAATCTAGTTGTAAATCACGTCACATAAACCTCTCTAGAACCGAATTTGTCGTATGAATTTAAAAAACAAATTCGGATCTACAGGGTAGATGTAACATAAAATAACCTAAAAATATTATTAAAATATAAGTTAATATTAGTTATATGCTAATTTGTTGAAAAATAAGTGTTAAGAGTTTTATTATAAACGATGAGTATTTGGGCAGTCTATTATCGGATCAACTGCTAAATAAATTTTTTCATATTTTTCATTTGTTTTCAATTTTTCCTGTTACAATATTGACATTTTATTTTTTTTTGTATCCTAAAGAGACAGGTTTAACTGTTGCGTTCCAAATAAACAGGTTTTACTGTATTTCTGCTTTGAATTTATTTTGTTAAAGTATAAGAGACGATGAATACCTAAAAATAAATATTTATAAGATATACTATATAGATTATTAATATATATAATTGAATTAATTCTTAAGAAGATCTAGACTAGTTGACAGAAGTTATAACAGTTATAATAAAAATTAATTTTGTAAATTTAAAGATATTTTTCTTTTAATATTGACAGTATTATTAAAAATGAGTGGAAATAATTATTAAATTTGAACTTAAGATTAACATTTAGAGAAAATTAATTACAGAGTGTATTTGAAATAAAAGAATATCACAATTATTTATTATACCATTATAAAACTAGATTACCGGAATGAAATTTATAATTTTGCTCAAAAAAAGAGGTTTCTAATTAAAAACTAATCTTTTTTTTTAAAATTACTTGTGAAGACTTTTTTTGAAATGACTTGTAATCTGTGCAGGACTTGCATTGGCACTTTTTCATTGGTTCATTTAATTTCTCACAAATTTTCGTATAATTCGTATAACAAAAAAAAAAAAAAAAAATTTTAAATATACTTTGTGTTATTTTGGCGGCATAAAAAAATGGTGATACTATAACTAAAAATAATTAATAAAACCAAAAACGAATTTCATTAAAAATTATTTGGGGATTAAGTAAAAATGTTCACTATATTTAATCAAACATTAAAAATTATAAGAAAGATTATAATTAATACTTATCCTCAATTTTTTTGGTACATAAATTTTTATATGTTTTTTATATAAGAATATATAAACTTTAAAAGCAAAATCAAATATTCTATAATAAACGATTGTTAACTAAAAAAAAAAAAAATGGCCAAAGTAAAAAACCAAATCTTTTATTTGTATTATCTTACTCTTAGCTATTAATTTTAGGTTAGATTATACTAGAGTACAAACTAGAATAAAAAATATCTTGAAAATTTTTAATTTTAATACAAAAATATACTTCATAAAAAAAATTTTATTCAAATATTTAATAAAAAAAAAAAAGTGCAGAGGGCATTCATTATATACAAATAAAAGTGGTAAAGAAAAAAATGGTTGTCATTTTGTTTTGCAAAAAAATATGCAAATATGAACTGAAATAAAGTGGAATTGCCTCAGATTTTACAATTGTACCTTCTTGAAAAAAAAATTTTATTCAAAAATTTTAACATAAGGGTTGGGCACATCCATTACCAAATTTTGCATACAAAATATTTCTTAAAATAAACAACCATTGAAAAATATATAATAAAATTTATCTTAAAAATGAGGTGAGGTGTCAAAGTTTTCGTGTCCAAATTGAGCAAATTGCGTGAATGTGACTGACTAAAGTTTAATTTTGGAAAAAGCTAATTTGTAATATTTTTAAAAATTTTACAATAACTAGGTATACTATGAGTATAAAAGAATTTTTCAATAACAATTTTAATTTTTGTAAAATCTGGATAAGGGCATATATGGATGGGCATATATTATGGAATAAGTACGTTTCAGATCCCCCATCGCAAAATCTAAATTTAACAATTTTTCAAAATTTCTCGAATATTATTTAACACTTAAATATTTCACGTTATTTTAACAAACATTCATTCAAACAAAGCTATAAACTTATAATTTAAAAAAAAAAACAAAATTATTTTATAAAAATAAGATATATACATATATACTTTATTTTTACATATATCATAAACGTTAAAATAACTATTAATTATGTAAAAGTATTATAATAATATATGAAACCTGTTAATTATAGCAAACTTTATAATTATTGAACCACCAGGTAATTTTGTTAATTTTAAATTTTCTTAACATATTCTTCAATGAAAAATCCAGATTATGGTTAGAATTAGACCGTTTTTTTTTTTCTCTTTTTATACAGAACATATCAGTTTCCTTTTTTATGCAGATATCACATTATATATATATTTGTTATTTATCTATATTTTCAGGTACTATATAATATGTTTAAAACATTTTTGATTATTCATTAGATATACATAGGAAACATTGAATAAAGTTAAAAATGTAAATGTGTGATTAATATAAGTTTTAAATGTTATCCTTGTACTTATTTTATCCTATATATGTACTTAAAAAATTCAATGATTATTTATTTACAATTAAATTTATGGAATTAAATTTAAAATACATAACTTATAATAATTTTAAATTTTAATTAATATTTGTTTTATCTTTTTTCTAAATTTTTTGTTTTTTAATAACGCACCAAAAAAAAAAAAACACAGAAAAAAAAAAAACAATTTATATATGCAATAAAATCATTTTTATAAAGCAATTCTTCTAAATGTTTTATTAATTTCTTTTAAATATATAACAAAAATACATAAAAATAAATAAATAAATAATAGTATACTATAAAAAAAAGTGATAAATGTCTTTTTACATAATAATATATAAGAAAGATCGACTATTAAATTGTGTTCTTATCACATTTTTTATCTTGCACATTTTTGCTTTTTTTTTTTTTTATGGTTTTTCTTTAAACAAGAGGAAATTGGCCTGAAGCCTTGTATTAAATTCTTCGAAATACATAATTTTTAATATAAAGAAAATATTTATATTTAGTCTTTTAATATACAAAAATATATGTATATGTATATATATATGGAATATATAGTATGAATTTTTTTTTTTTTTTTAATTTTAAATATTTTTAAATTTCATTTCATATCCTTTTCTTTTTTTTTCATACTTTTTTTTATAAACCTCTGAGTGTTCTATCAATATTACGCTACGGGAGATTTGTTTTTTTTTTATATACAGTTTTTTTTTTTTTTTTTGTTTCTACTATAATTTATTTTTTCGTCCTTGTTTTTAAGGAAAACGACTAAAAAAAGAAAAATAGCACAGCAACGAAAAAAAAAAAAAACAAAAAGTGAACAGGAAATCTTTTGGTTTTTTATTTACATGTATTAGTCGTCGTTTTAATTTTTATTTGTTTTTTTGTTTTTGTTTTTTTTGTTTTTTTCATTTTATTTCTTTGAAAATTTATGTATGAATGAATTTTGAGTGCAAATGTGTTTAAAACAAGAAGGAAAAAAAAAACATGAATAAAGCGGAAAACTGTTTTTTTTTTTTTTTTTTATATAATTTGAATAAGGAGTCTCCACTTGATTTTTACTTTAATAAATGTACATATATATATATTGATATATTCTATTTTATATATATTCTATGTATATTCACATACTATATATATATCAATTTTTTTTTTTTGAGAACATGCGCTCTTTGCAAATATTGTATAAAAAATACGGGGAAAAAATGTTTTCAAAAAATGATTTAAAAGAGATACGCTTGTGTGAGGTGGTTTTGGTTTTTTTTTCTTTTTATATCATCTTTCCTATATATACATATACATATATATAAATGCTTAAATAGTTTATTTTGTTATTATGTTTTTATTTGCGTATAGTAGGCATAATATAGTAAACAGTAGCAGCAAAAAAAAAAAAACATAATAAATAGAAACCGAAATGTCCTTTTAGAAAAAAAAAAAACAACAAAAATCTATGTTTTTTTTTAACTTTAGTATGTTTATTTAAAATTTTTTTTTTTATATTGTTCTTATTTTTATTTTCGTTTTTAATATTGTGGTATGAAATTATGCAGAGTATCTAAAAATGTTTTCATTAAAAATGTCTAAATTAAAAAACAAAAACACATAATAATGAAAAGGCATATAGACACCTTAAGATAAATGAATTTTCTAGGATTCTAGGTCGTTAATATGAAAAAAAAAAACTTAATGAATATTTTAGATATATATATAATAATATGTGTGATATATAATGATTTTAATCATAATATTTGTATATTAAATGAAAATTTTATTTTAAGGTTTTTAAAAAGATTATTCTTATTATTGAAAAAAAAAAAAAAAAAAGAACGAAAAAAAAAAACCGGAGATAAAAACAAAACGAAATTTAAATAATGGAAAAAATTTAAAAAGGAAAAGAAAAAAATAAGAACACTGACCTGTTATATATTATATATTTATATACATATATATATTTATAAAGATTTTTTTATATGTATGTAAACAAAAATTATGATATTTTATTTGCGTTGTTTTCAAAAAAATATTTTTTTTAACTATAAATCTTATATATGTATATATTATATACATATATACAGATATAAAATGTTTAGTATTATCATATATGTGTATATAAATACTTTAATACATATATATAATGTTATGTATGTTCATAAATAATATTATATTGCTAATTTATAACTTAATTATTGGTCCCGAAATAATTAAGGATAATAATATAATAAAGTGTATTTTATAAAAAGCAATTAAAAATATTTTAAGATTTTTTTTTTTTTATTTGTTGTTTTCATTGAAATTTAATTTTTTTTTATTCATTTTTAATATTTTATAGAAAGAGGATTATAATTTTATCTTTTTATATATATATATATATATATATATATATATATTGAAACCTTCATTTTTATATTATCCGTTAAATATATTATTATTAAAGAGAAAAACGTTAAATTTGTTTTAATGTTACAGTTAAGGATAATCAAAATATTGTGCAGTAGAACTAAAATAAAATAAATTTAGAAATTAGAATAATATCTAAGTTTTTAATATTTCAAAATAATTTACTCCTAAATTGACATATTCCTTATATAAATATATATTAATCCTTTTTATTTACAATTTAACCAAAATTTGATTTGTGAACAACTTTGATTCAGAATCAACGTTAAACTTACTTAAAACTAAAGCTGAATAAGTTAACTAAGAAAATGTAATTTTTATTAGATATTAAAGTCTGACAAATTTACTTTGACAAAATCTATCTACCTAATATATATCTAAAATTTCAAAAATTTAATATCCAAATGTCTATATGAAAAACTTTATGGTTTGTCTGCTTTTATTTTAAGATATCATGTTTGAATACAATATGTATATTATATAGAATCTGTGGAAATTTTATACTTTTTTACTGATACTACATTCTTTATCGTTTTATTTCTATTATCTATTACTAACTAAGCAATTTTTTTTTTTTTTTTTTAATTTTACTATAATTATAAAATGAAATCTGATAAATGTATCTGCTTATTTTTGTTTTCCTTTTTTTAAAATATTACAAACTGTTAAATAAATATTTTTTTTTTTATAAATTAAAAATATTGTACCTATATATAATATGCTTAGCAAATTTTAAATTCTACTCTGTTTAATAATACATATATATATATATATATAAGCTAAATAAGAAATTTAAAATAAAAGTTATTTTTAGTATAAAAAAAAAAAAAAAAACAAGGCATTTATGAGGATGCGTCCTTATGGTAATTAGCAAAAACGATTTGCTTATACTCTTTGAAAATTTATACAACCTTAAATGAATTTTTTTCTAATTTTATTTTAAAATTATACATATATATACTATAGATATATATATATTAAAAAAAAAAAAAAAAAACTAAAATAATTAAATATTATTACATACAAAATGTTATAAAAAGTTTAAAAAGAATATATAAAATAAAATGCGCCAATATGGTCGCCATAGTTAAAAAATAAAAACCAAAAATATTATAATGGGAAGTTGTTTAACTATTATAGTGTCATAAATCTGTCATTTAAAAAAGTATATATATATCGTATTTATATACATACATAAATAAATTCATATATGAAATTATATTGTATATACACATCATATATAAATGTTATATATTTGTGATATTAAAATATACATACATATGTATATGTATATACACCTCTATATAATATTATTAAATTTACAATCAATGAATTCAAATATCTTAAAATACATTTTTAAACTATATATCATAAAAATAATTAAATAAAGTTTTTTTTTTTTTTTTGTATATTAAATTTTGAACTCTTCTTATATATATATATATATGTATATATATAAAAAACCACCTAATTTTTAAACTTTACTGTTTTAACTGAATTAAAAACTCATAACTTTTGTTTTGTTTCCTTTCATTCATTCTTAAAAATTTAATTTTAAATTTTCATTTTTTTAACTATAGATATATATATAAAAATTTTAACACAATTTAAAAATTAAAATACTTTAAAAGTTAATTTAAATAATTTTCATATTAAAATAATAAAAAAAAAAATAAAACAAAAAACAGAATTAAAAACTCCGTATTTGATACTCTGATCTAACAACAAAAAAAAAAAAAAAAGTAAGAGAAAAATATACATCCTTGTTATATATACATACATTCATATATGTTTGTATATGATTATAATTTATAATATAAAGATGCCATCCTTGTATATTTTTTTTTTTTTTCTCTATATATATTTCCTTTTTCTTTTACTGAGACTAGAGGAAAAAAAAATTATATTCAAACATCCGTTCTCAGTTAAGAGATAGTAGCTCTAAAAAAAAAATAAAAAAAAGTACAAAAAGCGAAAAAAAAACACATTCCAAAAATTTGAAAATGTTCTAAATGAAAAAAAAAGAAAAGAAAAGAAAAAAAACAGACAAACAAAATCAAAATTTTTTCTTAAAATGTGCTGTTCTGACCCGGGCATGCGAACCAACTCTAGACTGGTATATAATCACTTGTATACTGGATATCAAAGTATAATATGATTTTTTTTCTTTTTTTTTTTTGGTGTTATAAAATCGATATAAAATTTTTTGATAGTAAAACAAAAAAATCAATTAATTTAAAAGTTTAGAAAAAAACAAAAAAAAACTCTACTCTTATTTTACAATCAAAATTTTTTTTTTGAAATAATGAAAAGACAACAAAAAAAATAACGAAAAGAATAATAAAATTATTACATTATTTGCGAAATTATAATTAAATCATTGTTGTTTTTTGTTTTTTTTTTTTTTTATGATTTACCTCATGTACGAATGTTCCTTTTTAATAACTTTCTCTTTTTTAACTTTCATCGCTTATAAATTTTTTTAATTTTTTTTTTCTTTTCGGTATTAGGGTGCGGTGACGAATTCTGAATGTTGGTTGTGTGTATTAAATTCGAAAAATAATAAAAAAAAAAATTTTTTTTTTTATTTTTAATTTTTTTTGAATTTACAGTTAGTTTATTTATTTTTTTTTTTTAAATATTTATTTTAAATTGTTTTGGCACTAAACACTGCACTTAACTCAAATATTTTCGCCATTATTACCTTTATATTTTGTGATCTTCTGTTCATTTTCAATAATTTTTTTTTTCTTTTTTTTTTTGTTTTATTTTAATTTCTTGTGTGCCTTGATATTACCACAAGAAAATGCAAATGTATTGAATCTCCATTTATAATTTATATCAATATTATTTTTTTTTTAGCTCTCATTCTCTCCAGCAATTCACTTCTCTTTTCCTCTCAACACTCCGGTGTTTTTTTATTTTTGTTTTTTTAAGTTGTGTAGTCCTTAATTTTCATTGTTTATGTTCAAAAAGTATAAAAAGATAATCAAAAAAAAAAAAATTATTTTTGAAGGAAAGCAGCTGCCGCCATACACTATATATATATATTATAAATATATATACTATATATTATATAAATTTGTGTATATATATGGTGCTTTAATATGGTTCATTTGTATGCAGGTATAACCCTCTTTTTTTTTTTCTTTTTTTTTTTAGTTTATGTTTTCCTTTCGTAACCAGCCTATTTGTGTATAACAGGAAGCGAAATATTTTTATCTGCGCATAACAAACATTCAAAAACAAAATTACAGCAAAAAGTAAAAGAAAATTAAATATAAAAAAAGAAGTGTTTATATATATATTTCACCCCATATGTATATATATAAACTAATACTAATATAACAAAAAAAAAAATTTTTTTTTTAGTTATTTTAAATTTAATGCTCGAATGCTTTATTATAGAAAAAAATTTTTTCTTTTTTTTTTTTTGGATTTTTGTATAACAATTTATTTTGTTTTTTTTTTATTTTTAAATTAAACGAATTGTTTTAAAAGTCTTATTTTATTTATATTTTAAAATTAAAATAATTATTTTTTTTTTATACTTTTAACTTTATTTAAACACAATAAAATTTTCTTTTAAATTTTTTTTTGTTTTTGACTCTTAGAAAGTAGTGATCCCTTCTTCACTAAGATTCCATTTTAAACTGAAAACTTTCAAAGGCAAAAGTAGAGAATTTTCAGGCACCAAAAACAAATACAATTACATTTAAATACATTTACATACCAATCCATTGGAATACAAATACATACATTTAAATATTATTTTTTTTTTTATATAAAAAGAAAAAAAAAATTTATTTTGAAGTTGAAAAAAAAAAAAAAAACAAAATTGGGCTCAGGATAAAAAAAAAATTTTTTTTTTTTTAAGTAAATGTCAAATTTAGCTAGGCTTTATTATATTCGATATGATATATAATTGATTCTCAAACTTACGTATAATGTCAAAAATTAATTATTTTTAAGCTGTGACTCTCAAGTAATTTATATGTTTGAATATATATTTAATCCTTTTTAAAGTTATAATGCATTTTAACAAATTTTATTATATTTGTAATAATATTTAATTCTGCAAATTCTAGTTGTATGATCTATGAATTTAATACAAGTATGTACTGCATACTGTTAATAGAAAAATGTTGAATTACTTTTAATTTTGCTATAATACGACTTCATGAACCATTGAAGAATTTCACTGAAGTCCAATCTTTACTTTGCAAAGTTTTTCGTTTATATTTAAGGTATCCTTTGATTGTATCCAAAATTCGTAATTGTAAACATATTTAAATGAAATTAAACGACTTATCAATGATCGTTATGAAAGAATTATGAATTTGTGAATTTTATATACATACCTCTATATCTTCAATATAGAATTGAAGAACATGAAAAAAGGAGTATATGTACCATAATTTATACAAAACAAAATACAGAGCGCTCGATGATTCAAAAGTATATTGTGCCAAAATAAAATATCGAATGTCGAACTGTAATCAGAATTATAACAGAATTTTCGCAAAGTCATATAAAAGTAAAGTGATAAGATACAAAAAAAAAAACAATAAGAAAATGACTAATATAGAATGAAACAAAGTAAAAGGCAGATAAGCATCCGTTAGAAATATTTTACCAGAGCTCAGAAGAATAAATATAATGCGGAGAATAGAGGATATTAAGAAGATGTTGGAGAACTTATAGTACATTTTTAAAATTATCAATCTTTATTATAAGATTAAGAAATGTGACAAACCTTTAAAGTTTATTAGGACTCAAAAAATTTCGGTTTGTATCCCAATAAAAGAAAATTTCTATCTATATCTATGTAGTTCTCTACTTGAAACTAATTCAGTTACCATTCATTAGAAGGATTATGAACAATAGTTTGTAGTAAAAACTGGTAATAATAGTAACCCGCCTTAATTTTTGACAAAGCCTCCCAATCCACAATGTTTTTTTTTTTCCCAATGATTATTGAACTATCAAAAATTCAGAATTATAAACGAACATTCATATCAAATTTTTTTTAAAACTATATGTGATTGTATTAAAAATTTATGAAGCAAAATTAAGTGAAGTGATTATGCAAGTGCGATCCCCTTACTAATACTAGAAGTAATTTAGAATAATGTTATGTTATAAAATAATTTTCAAAATGACATTAACTTTGTCAAACTAATGGATCTGTTTATTATATATAGGGCTATAAAATTATATTTATGCAGAAATATCATACTATACATTACACATATAGAAGTTGAATGTATCGTTTTCATTTTTGAAATTCAATTAATTTAAAGATTTCATGGTTCAACAACAATTTTTGGTTCAATATAATGTAAATATAAACCATAAATCATTTTAATGAAATAAATAATATAATATACTTTAAATATAGATCTTGGAGGAGGAATTACAAACAATCAAAATTAAATTACATTATATGCTAATTAAACGACTACACCTCAAAATACTAAATTCCAAGTTAATTTAGTCGACAACTTACATAAAGTGTTAAGCTCCATTAAATATAAAATTAAAGTTTCTCTATAGAGCGCAATAAATTATCACAATAAATAAATAGTAATTCCACATAAAACTTAGAAATATAAGCTTTAGACCAAAATATTTTAAATTAACTTAGATATAAACTGACTAAATTACTATAATATATATAACTTATATCATTTAAATTATTTTATTAATTTAATTGAATTTTGAAAACTGATTGGTGAAATTGATGAAAAACTATAATATACTATTTAATAAATAATCTTCTTCATTTTCTATAACATCTACTCTAGTCTAGTTTTATAACACCATCACGTATATGTCTTATTTTTATAAGATATACATATTACAAAAATCTTGAACTAACTGAATTTAGACTCAAACAGATATATATTTCATTATAATTTTCTTTTGTTTTATTCAAACCCTTGTAAGTTGAATATAATTTTTAATTATTAGTACAATGATTTTGTAATTTTCTATATACAAAAATGCAGAATATAAGAGTTAAGACTTACATTAAGTATTGTTTTTTCACTATTATGTTCAACGGATTACAGTGTATAAAAATCTTGTTAATTGCATTTAAAATTAAGACATTATAAAGTACATTGAAATGCTTAAAATGCTGAATAAGCTACAAAAATTGAATAGATAAACGTATTAACAATAAATTAAGTTTTAAACTGAAGAAATGAAGAATTTAAAGATTTTTTCAATCCTAATTTGTCTTATGTACATAATTAGTAAAATATAAATTTAATAATCATCTATAATAATTGATGATTGTCACCTTGTATTACCAAATTTTTGTTGAAAAATCGACTATATATGTTTAAGGATTTTATTATTCCAAATATTCCATAGTACCCAATGGTTTTTGTTAAATAACACCAAATTACAGATAATTTCTTTAATAAAATTATTTTGAATATTTTGTGTTCAACACTCCTGATTTCAAAGATCTAAAATATGTACATTAAAAAATAATTGTTTTAATATTTTTAAATTTATGTAATACAAAAAATATATATAAAAAATTCAAACATTATACTGTAAGATATCTAACAATTCCATCCTGGACAAATATGATAAAGATTTAATCCTGTACAAATTATATGTGAAATAATTTTTTATTTAAAACAAATAAAATTTGACAGCATTGCTTGAAAATCTTTTATAAGAATTTTAGGTTTATACAATTTACACAATTTAATATTATTTATAAGAAACACCATTTTTGTTTTTATTATAAAATGTCATCTACTACCAAAAGTAACATGCCGACTGTATCTGAAGATATAAAAATATTTAAATTCATATGAATATGTATATGTACTTAAAATCTAAACCTAAAATTTTTGTTTGTTGTTTTTTTTGTATGTATTTGTTGTTTTTATTTATTTATTTATTTTTATTATATTTAAAGATATACCAATGTGTTATTTTTCTCTAAAATTAGAAATAATCCTAGAATAATAAAATTAATTTTTGTTTAGAGTTTTGAGAATAAATTTATAACAATTTAGTTTATTAGGAGTTAATATATTATAGTAAATATAAAAATATTTACTCTCAAAACAGGTAACAATTTTTGACTTTTAAGAATATTTCCGACATTATATTCTGATCTATGCTACCTGTTTTTAGTTTTTAAAGTATCTATCATAAAAAAAAATATTTGTAACAATTTATATAATAGATACTCTTTCTTGGAAGGTTTATTTTCGTTTATTTTATAGAATGAGATTTTTTTTTTTAATTTTTAAGTCATTGTGAATACTATATAAAATCCCATTAAGTATTACTCCTTTTAAAAAAGAATATTTATATGTAGATATATGTATAGTTAAAAATTTAACTTTTAATATATTTGTATAACATTTTTGAATAATAATATTTATAAAAAAATATAACAGAAGAAGAAACTTCAAATTATTGTATAATATTTTTTGACTTTGTATGTTCCATATTATATGTGCCAGGTTCGAAGCGATAATATAACGAGTTCATTGAGTATACTTTTGTATCCTATTTTTCTTTTTCACACTTTTCAGTATAAAAAAGTTATAATGTATATTTTACATATAACAACAAAATATAAACAAAAAAACAATCACAATATAAAACATTACAAAACAAGGCAGAATGTAAACCCAAAGAGTTTTAAAGGATTTTCCAAAAGGCATTATTAATAGTTTGAATTATTGTGATTTTGAACCAAATTTTGTAAATTTTTTTAGAATTTTATGATGTTAAAAAAAATTGTGAAAAAAAGGAACTTTCTTTAATATTATGGAAGCCCTATGTAATTAAGAAAAGCTGGTAATACATGTAAAAAATAATATTAAATATTTAATTTTGGTATTTTGTTCTAAAAATATTTGTTCAGGAGCTTAAATGACAGGTGACTAAAAGTAGCTAATTTTAAATTAAAAAAACAAAAACAAATTTGTCTGCATACCGGAAAAATGTTTATAGCGAAAAATCTAATGGCATTTTTTATTACTGCGTTTGAAAATTATTAAACCCACTCTAACTTATACAATTATAGAATTAATAACCTTTTTTAATAATTTTTTCTTTTTTACAAAAATTCTAGTAATAGTTGTATTCTTTTGCTACGGGTTAAGATAATTTTTAAAAAAAAATTGTGGATAATGATCTGGATAAAGTTATTAGATTGGTAAATCTTTTTAATCTAACATTTGCACATTTGAAAGTATTTCATTTGACATTTGAAAAATAAATAAAATATAATTTTAAAAATTAAAAAATATGTTTATATTCTCTAAATTCTACACGAAGTTAAAGTAAAATTTCGATATGATGACAGAATTAATATCCAAATTATGTAATCAATATCTGAAAGTCAACATTACTAAAACAAAAAATAAGTAACGTAACCGTAATTCGTAACTGATAGATTTTTCAAACAGCAATAAGAACCTATTATTTATCTGAATTTTCAGTAGTTTTTCTTTTTACAAATTAAAACAATGATATGAACATTTAACTGAATTAAAAGAACACAACTAATTATGAATTTTAAAAGTAAATTTAAGTTTAAATATCTTTTGCGACAATGTTCTGATGAATTTTTAAAGAATCAAAATAAAATGAATTATGTAACCTTTTGTTCTATTACTGCCTGATTATAGTTAATAATTTAATTTTACAATAGATTTCGAATAGATTTTTATTTTAAAATCATTGGCTTGTAACATTTGCTTTTATTGTACTTATTTTGCTAAGTAACGTGTAGATCTTCAAAAAACAACAAGAAAATCTAAGCCACCTTGGTAATATCCGATTTTTACCCACTAAAAGAACCTATGCATCGCAGCCAGTGTAATGAGTAAATAAACCTAACTGCTATAATAATGCCTGATCATTAGGATGGGGAAAGGAAAGGGAATAAGGAAGAGAAATTTTAAACTTAAATTCTATTTAAATCTTAAACAAGAAAAATCGGTTTATACAATGGCCCATTCAAATATATATACTTCCTTACAGAAAATTCTCACGCCACGTCACTGATTTCAGATTTGTACATATTGTCGGATCATTTTAATTTTAAAAATTTTTTGGTTTTACCTTTTTTAATTTTAATGTTATTAAAAAAATAATAATATATTTATTTTATTAAAGTGTTTTTAATACCGAAACAAGTTAATAATATTGAAATTTTAATTAAACGAAAGAAAACTAAGATGCTATATACATATGTACATAAATATGAAATTTATATAAATCACTTAAAACTTAACTTATTTAAGTTAAATCGCCATTTTCATAAAATTTCTTCAATAATGTTATTCTATTCTATAATTCAATTCTATTTGAGTTTATCTCTTTACTAACTTAAACATCATTAAAAGAAAGGAACTGAAATATAAAATTTAGGACACACGAATCATAAAATAATTTCAATATGTTAACCATTTTAATATTTTTCTAACCTTGACCTAATCGTCTAACCCCCATAAAAATATTTCTTATCGGATTTTAGATTTAAATGACTACCTACTTAAAAAAAAATATATATGCAATTTTATATCAATTTTTAAATATTTTCCGTTTAAATTTGCTCCTAATAGATGTCACTTCGGATAATAGAAAATAAATTCTATTTTATGTTTTAAATTGAGATCCAATGTTTTTTTTGTATAACAGTTTTTAATTTAACTTTACCTTTTTTGTTGAATTATTGACATTTTACTAATATAATTTAATTAACCGTTTGTTTTTGAAACTGAATTTAGTTTTTATTTAAAAAGAAAATCAAATGAAATTTGCCTATTATTAATTATTTTTAATGTTTTCATTATTCTGAATTATATTTTTATTATATAACATAATACATAATTAAAATTAATAAAATTACATAGCGAAAAAAAAATTAATAAATTTTAAGTTACCACTCAGCTGACTTTTGATAGACATTTTAAGTTGAACGTCAATTTGACGCAAAATTTTTGTATTTTTTACCTAGTTTAAGCGTCAAGTTTTAAGGTTTTTTGATGTACATATAAATATTACTATCAGTTTCTCTATTATGTAGGTTGTTAAAAAATAATTATAATAATAAAAAATAATAAAAATAAGTATAATAAAAAAAGAATAAGTTATTTTAAGTTAAGGTATACGTTTGTATGTTGTAAATGCGACTATTATGCTTTAATTTAATGCAATCGCCATATGCTTTTTTGTAATGTTTATAACAGAGCTTTATAACAACAATAGTGCTTGCAAAATATCTAATAATGTTTATACCCGTATACGAACGCAGTTCTCCGGGTATATAATAAATTTGCTATTTGATTTGTGACATCTTAAAGGAAAGTATATGTATATCCCTGCTCAGGATCAAATTTTGAGTCAAATTTTAGTCTGTACGTACGTGCAAATGATAACTCAAGCTAGAATTTTGAAATTTTGACCATTTCATTTTTACATAAATGTTAATTTCGCTATATTTAATTTTGTAAAAAAAAAAGTGGATAAAACTGAACCGTTGGTTGCTGCGACTGTATGTAACCGTGATAGAAGATTATAAAACATAAAAAGCTATTTGGATTGATTGTAGATTGCAATTATTTTTAATATTGTCTATTTGTATTATGTTCCACCGACGGGATTCAAATCTCTATAATTCTATCTTAGAAAGCGCAAATAGTAGAAATGATGTGTCGCTTTGAAACTATTTCCTAGTAAACTTGGTGGTCAACTATATTCTATACTAGCCCATAGAGTTCACGAATAAAATTAGTTTTTTAATTTTGTTTAATTCCAAAGCCTGCGGTTTACTTTGATGATTTACGTTTATTTTAGATTTCCATATTTTCTCTCTGACACTATAGTTTAAACGGTACATTGTAAGAGAAAGTGATGAAGAATTTCTTCCATCGACCAGTTGTGTACTGTGTGTTGTGTAGAATACCGATTTTGCCCACATGATGGGCTCCCACCTAGTATAGTCACCAATATAATATATCGCTATAGCTCTAGTATAGTATGTGCAGCATAATCAATTAGAAAGCAAATCGATACGTGTTTATATTTATTTTATAAGTAGATAAATAGATAATATTAAAAAATATAATTAAATTTTTACATTTTATAAATTTAAATTTAAATACAGGCGATAATCTTTTTATTTGTAAAATATTTATGTCCTGTTCTAGATCATTTTTCAAAACAATTTTGAAAAATTTGCTTATTAGTTTCAGGGCCATCAATCTTGCTTATTAGTTTTCGTCCATCTGACAATATAATTTATAACCATGAATAGGTCTCTTAAAAAAAATTAAAGTAGTAGAACAACATATTTATATAACTGCACTCTTTAAGGAGCTACAGCCTTTCAAAATTGCAAAAAATAGACCTATTTTCAAATGTGTATATGTCAGCCAAACCCTTATTAAGCTTCTTAAATCAAGATTATAATATAATCTTTTGCAATATTTAAATTTATCGTTATGTGAAAAAACAAATTTTGCTTTTTCCATATCTTCGGAAAATTTTTTATAGTTCAGAAAATATTTTTAAGATCCCCCCGGTTAAGAACTATTAACGGTCTGAAATTGAAAATTTCCTATGTTTAGATGCCTGTAACTTAAGCACTTATAAGAATTTTTTCTAAGTAAAACGTATAAAAACTAAAGTTTCAATATTATATTTTTATATGTGTTACCAGCTCTTCTTAATTGTATAAGGATTTTTAAAATTCATAAAATATAAAAAAAAAAACAACAGGCTTTTGCATAATTTTTTCTCATTATAAAATTCTAAGACAAATTACTACTTTTGGTACCAAGTTGCACTTAATTCTATAAACTGTTTTTATTGTTTTTTGGAAATTGTAAGCTTTTAAAAATTATTTAAAAATTAAATGCACGCTCTGATTTTACATTCTGCCATTTGTTTATAATTTCTCGATCTGGAATTTATTACTACTACTAAAATAATTCCTAGAATAATGAAATCAATCATCATATTATATACTTCATATATGAGTATATAAAATAATGCGATTATATAAAAACTAAAACTTGTTTTAAACTATTTATATGGTTGGTTACATCATTGGTTAATTCAACATCATCATGACTATGTAGAAAATTTTGTCACCACCATCAATCTAGAAAATTTTTGTCAAATATCTCATTTGTGTTTTTT
The DNA here is from genome assembly GCA_947095535.1 of Poecilobothrus nobilitatus. Classification (NCBI taxonomy): domain Eukaryota; kingdom Metazoa; phylum Arthropoda; class Insecta; order Diptera; family Dolichopodidae; genus Poecilobothrus; species Poecilobothrus nobilitatus. The sequence goes on along the minus strand of OX352773.1, from coordinate 200,506,148 downwards.
TCAGAAATGCTGTAATGCTAACTGCAATAATCTAAACCAATTTTAATCTCGAAAAGTTAAAGATTTATAACAGTTATGATGACGAAACAGAACGTTAATTACTCTTCTTTTTCTTTTTCTTTTATTTCTCTCAAACTATGATTAAACTATAGGTACTATAGTAATAATTGATGTTTAATAATTCAATTGATAAAATGGTGGTCTGTTACGATTTAAAAAAAAAATTATTTTCTAACATTAAAATAAATTAAAAAAATTATAACAATTAAAACAAGAATTGTAGTTAATTCATTAAGAATTATAATTTTTGTTAACAACCTGACATTTTTCCCAACCATTTTCTCACCCAATTTTATATGCTCTCAATTATATATATATATGAATAAATAATAACTCCACTAATGATAGACAAAAGAAAAAATAAAAAAAAAATGGTGGTAGATATCATCACAGAAATTCAAATAGTGTTACTAATAATGATAAATCTTAATTACCTTGATAACAGTTATTAGGTAAAACATACGAAAAAAATTCCATAACTTATATGAAAAGAAAATAATAAAAAAAAAAAAAAAAAATAACATTTAACAGATAACCATCAATTCTAAACGTCATATGATTCTTTTATGGCCAATTTTAAATGCTTTAAAAATTGAAAATTTTCATTTATTACATTTTTTTAATTTTTCGTGCTTTTTTTTTTTTGTTTTGTAAATTTTTAAATAAAAAAAAAAATTATTAACTTGTAAATCCTCTTTTTAAAGCTGTGATCCACTGGAAAATAAAAATATGAAAAATGAAAAAAATATACTAAATCTATTCATCGTCACCATAGGATATGAGATGAAAGTATTTTATTAAAGCTTAGACCTAAAGTAATTATAATATAATATACGAGTTACACGGCGTTTTTGTAATATGAAAATTAAGTTTACTATTGGAGTAAATTATATATACGTATAAGGGTTTAGATGACCTAATTTGAAAATGTCGAAATATTGATAAATTTGGAAAATCCTCGGACACTCAGACTTTATAAACAGCAAACTAAGCATAAACATAGGATTATTACACTCACTAACTAAAGTCAGTGTGAAGAACAGTTCGATTCTTTAAGTTAAATCACATCTACATTCGAAAAGTTTCTGAAAGGAACTAGACAGTAAAAAAAACAATAAAGTTCTAAAACTTAACAGGTTAGATCTGATTATACTTTTCACCGGAATTAGAGCGGTACATTTGATTCTACGAGTATATTCCGAAAGAATAGGAAGAGCAGGCCAACAAAAGCATATTAAAGAATGGAAATATATGCCGAGGCTTGTTAAGTAAACCAAGGTGCATACCATTCGCGTTATATAAAAATTAAATTTGAAAATAAAATAAACAACGCTGTACCATATGACGACAACGTATTTTTATTCACACTATACCGATGTCAGATTTGATGACACAGCATTTTCATTATATTAAAATCACATTGTCATCACGGAAGCCTATTCAGACATAACGTCGAACGTGATTTTTATTTTATTTTCTTATTTTTTTTTTAATTGTTAACATGAATTTCTTATGGATATTTCATACTATACCAGCAAAGAAGACGTGTTAATGTTGTCCAATATGAATATTTCATAAGAAGTGTATGAATAAAAATCATGTTACGGCGTCGTCATGGTGTCGTAACGTCCCGGTATAGTGAGAATAGACCTTAATTAAAATTGGCTATTTATTGTGCTCATAGATACATATTAAACTATATAAATGAAATGTGAACGTTTTTTTTTGAAAATATAAAAATGGATTATGTATATATAGAGAAAACTCTTATATTGAAAATAAAGTATTTCTTAAAAAGGTATTTCTAATTTTTAAAAAAAAGTTTAATAGACTACAATATTAATTATAATACATAATCAGTAATTAACATTCATTTACTTTGTTTGTAATTTAAAAATTTTTTTTATCAGTATTATAAACGTTATGTCATTGGCAATGTTGCGGCAATTTTTAGCTAGGTACTTAAATTTGATATCAAGTTCTTTTTGGAACAAAAATTGAAACAACAAAACAAAAGACACAAAAAAAAAACAAACGTCGCCTTTTCTTAAATGCCGCCGCCCAAGTAGAGTTTCGGATTTATCTTTCAAATTTACAATTTTTTCCCTATTTTTTTTTTGTTTTTTTTTTGGGAATTTTTTTGTATCTGCATGAATTTAATTTTATTCGACGAATTTTGTTGTTTTCTTTTTGAAATGTTGCATATGTACATACATTTTTGTTTCGTGTGTGTGTCATGAACCTACATATATAAATGTATATATATATCTATAAATTATATACTTTTATCTTATATTCAAGTTATTATAAACATGTACCTATTTTTTTTAGCAAAATAAAACTCAAAAAAAAAAAAAAAGGCAAAAAAAAAACTCAAATTTTCATCCACTTGGGGTGGAGTAAACCATAATAACATTTTGATTGACAGATGTATTATTCATTTTTTTTTAATTTTTTCTTCATTTTTTTTTTCCTTATTTTTATAAAATTTTTTTCTTTGTTTTGTTTTATTTTGCGAGGGAATAAAAATCGGATGTCGGCCAGCATGGAGCAGATTGCTTGTTTTATGTTACCAATACAACTATTGCCACCATTACCAATACTATTAAAATGCTAAGGGTGAATATCTATCGTAAATCAATGACTTAAAAAGGAATATTTTTTGTTATAAGTATGTATTATGTATGTATGTAAATATGTATATATTGAAATTGTTATATTAGAGTATAGACGTTTATCCAAAAGAATAAAATATACTGTATTTGATATTATGCTGAATGGTTTGACAACTGCTTATGCGGCTCTAAATTTGATTAATGATGTGGAGGTTTCAATTTTTTTTTTTTTATGTTATTTTTAATTTTGCTGTATTTTTGTTTTCTTTTTGATAGAACATCTAAAAATTAAAAAAAAAGAAAACAAAAAAAAAAAGAATTAAAGAAGCTGGGAAAATGAAATTTCGTTTTTCTTTTTTCTTCATTGTTGTTCTTTTCAAATTCATTTTGAAAAAAAAAGGAACATTTCTTTTTTTTTTTCTTTTATAAAAATTCACTTTTTTCGATTGAATTTTATCAATTTTTTAATTGTATATTAAAAGTTGTATATATATATATATGTATATAAATAATACAGCGTTGTATCAATACTTTTATATAATACGTTGTATATATACTTTTAATTGGGTGAAGTAGACGAACACAATGGTAATTTTTCAATTCATTCTGTTTTGTCACATCTGCGTTCTGGATTAACGTATACTTCTAATTTCGGCGATGTTGGATTTATTATACCATATGTGACTTATTAGATGGCTAGCTCACTGCATTATAGAAAAGTATTAATAAAGTATTCTAAAGAAACTGCTACTATTCAAAAGTTGTCTTTAGTTTGCAAGTCGCTAAAATTTCGGATGCAAGTAATTAATATGTCAACTGCATAAATAGAAGATCACAGTGCTTCAACTTGCATGTCATATATAGAATGATATGATCTAATTGTAAGTATAGAAAAATGTTGGAAAAGAAAATAATATTGTTTTAATAATATAGTTAGCAATTGAAATCACTAGATTCTACAAATTAGCAACAAATAAGAACATTTTTAAATACCCTATCTTTTAAATTAAGTTAACAACGCAAAACTGTGCTCCTAACGAAAATTTAATGATATAGTAACTTCTATATAACCCCAAAACAAATAGATACTATGGGAGAAAATATATTTTTGATTTCAAATAAAATAAAAATAAATAAAAGAAAAGCTTGAACCAGCACTGTTTATTTGTTTATTTTTTAACAAACTTTAAAAAAACTTATAATTTATAATATCTTTGTTATCCTTTTATATTACTCCCCATAAGTGGGTATCTGAGTTTATTCATTTAAAGTTTCATTTTTTTTTAATTTTTATTAGAGTTACGATACTTTTTTTTGGCAATTAATAATGTCACCATTATATTTATTAACACTTTTATGCCTTAATTTTCAAGTAAATTAAATTAAATTAAAATATTATAACAACAGTTCTAATTATTTTTTCATAGTTTGACTAAAAGAGAATTAAATTGATAAAAAAAAAAAACTTTTTCTAAACTGATATACAGTCAATTTATACTGCCACCACATCACTAATAATATATTGATGTAATCTAACAATGTGTGATTTTAATTGAAATATAATTAATGGCTCATTAAAATAATAAAAACAAAAAAAAAAACATATAAAAAACATCAAGAAAAAAAATAGAAAAAAATAAACGCTGAATCACACCATTCAAAATGAACTCCGAATATTTTAATTATAGAGTGAGATGACAACATTATTTTTTAGTTAAGATTTTGATTTAAAATAACAATAAGAAAAAACAGCAAAAAAAAGAAAACAAAAAAAAATTTAAATTGAATTTTAAATTTCCAATTAAAAGTTCTTAAATCATTTTAAATAAAGCAATCGTAAGATATGGAATTAATGTTAAAAAGAATATTCTTTTTATAAACTCAGAAGTTATATAAATATATATATATATATATATATTATATGTATATGTATTATATATGAAGTAGAAAAACAAATATAAAAAAAGTTGTTTTATAAATAAACGTTCCATCGAAAGATTTTTTTCCAAAGGTACATTTAAAAAAAAAGCCAAATCGCAAATACTTCACTTTATAAAATTAAACATTTGAACAACAAATCATTTATAAAAAAATCCATTCATAAAACGTTAAATTACTCCAGATAAATATAGGTTATATCCATAATACCTGTATATAGTATTCAAACCTAATTTTGAAAACTCAGCTGTAGGTTGAGAAAAATTAATTTAAACAAAAAGAATTTTAATATATTAATTAACAGTATAAGAGTTGGGTTTGAAATTCTAAAATTTGGTTTGTAAGTGAATTGCACAAAAAAATAAAATATAGCTATAACACATAACTTCGGCTTTCTACATGCTAAATAGTTTTCCTTTTTCCCGATTTTCCATTTCTGCCCGACTAATTCAATAATTTGAAAAAAAACAAATCAGTTTGATTCGAGTATATTATAAATGGGTTTTTTAGAGTTTTTTATGGTTTTTTTAGAGTTTTTTAGAGTTTTTTAGAGACGAAATTCCAAAAAAAAAATAAAAAATTCGACAAAAAAAAATATTCTAAAAATAAAAATCGAAAATAGAAAAATTCAGAAAAAAAAAATCAAAGTTTTTGACTATAAAAAATCCATGATTAATAAATTATTGCAACCCTGTTTTTGTAATCAACTATAAAATACCTTCTAGTTCAGAATCTCACATGTACATATATACAAATATTCCCGAAAAAGGGTAGATATAATTCTGATTTTCAACCAACACTAAAATCTTTCCTAATTATTTTTTTACCATGTATATTTCAACATAAAAGAATTTGAAATACAGGACTAAACTGCAGCTAAACTCTCTAACTTCGTCTAAACAAATTATTAGAACCCTGATTTTGAATCCACCTACAAAATTCCTCCTAATCATTTGTTTTAATGCATATTATAGGTAGCAACAACTGTCCACAAATACCTGCTAATGATTTAAATTCTGAAGCTGTTTTTAGCACATTTCCAAAAAAATTTTGAAAAAATGTGCTTATTAGTTTCACTCTGTCCGTCCGTCCGTCCGTCCGTCTGTTTACAAAACTTCTACACCGTTAAAGATAGAGAAAAAAATTTTTAACCATAGGTAGGTCTCATAAAAAAAATAATTTTGTGGAACAACTTTTTCATGTAGCCCCCCCATTACGGAGCTACAGCCCCTCAAACTTTGAAAAAGCCCTATTTTTAAATGCATATATCTTATGTTCTGCTTAAGATTTTTTCAATCTGAAAACGTCATTCGACAGGTACTTTTATCTTTGTAAATTAATATCAAAATTATACAATTTTTTTAAATTTAGTATTTAAATTTACCGTTATGTGAAAACCAAATTTTGCATGATTTTTCTACTTTCATAACTCCGGCACGCTTCTAGATAGAAGCTTGAAATTTTGAGGCAAGAAAGAACTTTTAGAATTAGTATAAGTTTGCTCAAAATTGCGAAAAAGCCCCATTTTCAGATGTATATATCTCGGGCTCTGCGTAATAATTTTGCAATCTAAAACCGCCAGAAGATCGAAAATTTTATTATCTATATAAAACAATACCAAAATTATGTAATATTTTGTAATTTACTATTTAAATTTACCGTTATGTGAAAACCATATTTTGCATGAAATTTCTTTTTTCATAACTCCGGCACCCCTTTAGATAGGAACCTGAAATTTTGAGACAAGAAAGAACATTTAGAATTAGTATAAGTTTCCTCAGAAATTTTTTTGGTAACACCCCCCCTTTAAGAGTTATTACGCCTCAAAAATTAAAAAATTGCTATTTTTAGACACCTGTAACTTAGGCACCTGCACAAATTTTTCTTCGGCAAGACATGAAAATTAAAGGTTTAATAATATATTTTTACGTGTGTTAACGGCTTTTCTTAGTTATATAGGATTCCGGACTTATAGCCCCTCAAAATTTCAAAAATGTCCTATTTTCACATTTGTTCTTACATGAAATTTTCAAATTTTTGTGCAAGTCATAATTCTAAACAGTTTGTATTGAGTTTTGGAAATGTGCGCTTTTAAAAACCGTTGGTTTACATTCTACCTTGTTTTAATTTATCTTAAGTGGACTATATTTCGACCCAAAAGTAGGCTTTTTAATTTTGTGGAATTTTTTTTTTCTTTATTATTTATTTACACCATCCCGTTTTTTTATAGCACATACGAGTATTTTTGTTAAACAGAATTTTGAAAAAATGTCCGCTTTTATTAATTTCCGAAATTTGCGAAATAACTTTTTTGTGAAATGACTTTTGTTAAAATAAATTTTTACATTATATCATTGATAATGTGTACGTGTACCCAAATCCTAATAAAGTGATAAAATATTTTTATAGTTATTTAAAACATTTATGTATACATAAATGTATGTTAGCATATAACAATGACAAAATAATATCATGAAGGTTAATAATGTTTAATTAACAAAAATGTTTTCTCAACAAAATTTTAAGATCTTCATATACATTTTGGAATTTGCTTAAAAAAATTATTAAGGATTTTTTATGTGTCTATGTGTTTATTTTATGTGTATTTTACGTGTCTTGTGTCTTTTTTCTTAAGGGAGGAGGTATCCTTTAATAGACATTAAAAAATTCTATAGTCTTTTGACATTTTAAAAATTACTCATTATACCTACCTCCATCTTTCATCAGTACAATAAAGTTAATACTTTAACAACTGTGTTTCAGAATGTTTTGATAGCGTATAATAGGAAAACGTAAATTTTTTTCTTCACTTTTTGTAAGGCATGGAAATCGGGGAACACATATAATATATACTTTATATGATAATGTGTTAAAAAGTTTTCTTCTAATTTAAAAGTTTCAATGTTTTAGAGATGTGATTGGAATAGATTTTAATAAATTCGAAAGGTCTATAAATTGAAGGTCTACGAATTATGTATACTATATTATAAGTTGGTTCACGACAAAATTAAATATGGGGTACAACTATCTATGGTTTGTGAGGTTCATAACTATAATACCAGCAGAAGAGACAATTTGTCAATTTTAAATTTCGTTTCGAACACAATAATTTTTTCAGCTATTACTAATTACAAAAATTTGCCTCTACATGTGAGATCCACCGACTCTATGCTCGTATTTGAACGCTTATTAAGAAAATTTCGTATGACTACCTAATTCTTTGTAATTGTGTATTTCATAAATTAAAAATAAAAAAAATATTTACCTATAATTAAAATTTTTTAACTATAAGAACTTATTGTTATTAAAATAATTTTGCTGTCTAGTGTTAAGTGTTAATTATTGTAATAAAAACAATGGGTTAGTCACAAGTGCTAAGCATACTTTTTTGAACCTGTGAATAATGAATAAAAAAAAAATATATTTAAAAAAATGTATATATATATTAAAATACATACATTCTGTATACATGTATATATATGTATGCATACATTCAATTGAAAGAAGCTTCTCTTCATGTGTTGCATTCGCAATGAAAGGATTGGATTTTTGACAAAAAACTTTTTACATTCAGCGAGGCCTATTGGAAAGGTTATGGAAAAATATGTGTTAATAATCTATAGAATAGTTTTTATAATTTAGATACCTTAAAAATTTTAAATCTTTTGTACTTTTAACGTTGTTAATAATTTTAAAAGATTTTATTTCAGCCTTACTGAGAACATTTCTATAGACGCAAACGATGCATGAGAGTTACTTTAAGTACGATAACTTGTAATTTAATTTGTTAAGATTAAAATTTTTAACAACAATTATTTTTAAACAAATCTATTTAACTGAAATACTTTTTTTTTAAAGGTTTTACTATATAGGTGAGAGAATCGTCTCGAATGTTTATGATTTTAGAATTTATTTAAATTAAAGTCCTTCAGTCAGATTTAAAGTCCTTTATTTTTATTTTTTAGAGAGAACAATTTTTCCCTTGAAATTTTGAGATAAATGAAAAATATATTGCAACTGTAAACAGACAAAATAAAACCAACTAATCTTTGATATAAAATAAATGAAACTTGAAAACACCAAAGCACAGTAACCATCTTCAACCAAAGAATAATTATGGTAAAAGATCTAGAATATAGAAAACTTATGAAGGTTAAAACTTATAAAGATTATTAGGGACAAAACAAAACCTATAATTAATGTTAGTAATTGGAACCCTAATTTAACATAACCGTATTTACTCCTTATACTCTTCTTTGACGGTTGGTGCAGTTGGGTGTAGAAAAGAGTGCAGTTTACTCTGTAACTGAAACGAAAACAATATAAAAGAACCTTTACAATAACTAAACCGAATTATGAAGAATTTTTCTTACAGAATAGTGATTCCTATCTACACAGCTTCTAAGTATAACTTAGGTTTAATACCACTAAGTCTTCATAACATATTCAAAAATGCAGCTGAAAAAAAATATAATAAAATATAATTTATATTCATAGAAATGTATAAGAAAAATAGGCTCAAAAAAGGTTTATACATATCTAAACAAATACTTAACATTAATACTAATGCAGAAAAATGTGGGCTACACTTTCCTTTAGATCCCGAGCCCGATTTACTTGAAATTTTACATAACGGTACCCAGTGACGTCAGATATATTTCATAGAACATGACTTTGATCGGCAAGGTCATTTAAAGTTCAAATTGATTATTTTGAAATTTTCCTAATATTTTGTAATATTTTACTTAAACCGTTATATTTTTCGTCTACGACAGTGTACAGGAACCAATCTTTACAGTATTTTAGGGCTAACGTTACGACCAAAATTTACCAAATATTATAATAAAATAATAACTTATTGATCATACAATATCTCACAATAGACCTTAAATCTGGTATTAGTCCTTAGATCTGGACAAAAGAAACGAGAAATTTAAAAAAAAACTATTACTATAAGCAAGGCTTCTGACTTATTAGATGATATCTAATAAGAAAAGAAATATGTGAAAAATATATAAAGTAAAAATTGCACATTAAAACTAGATCTAAAATTTTTCGGCAATTCATGAACCCTTTGATCTTTGCTAGAAATTCGGCATTCAACGTAAATTACAAAAATTTTGGTGATACAATTTGGGCACAAATTTGACATATGAAGTTGTCATTGGTATGAATCTTTTCCACCAGTTAATGAAATTTAATATAATAATTTTTTTATTAGTAAAATTTATTTTATTTCTATTAAATTTAGGATAGTTGCAGCCACTGGAATAAGAGGCATTAAAGACAACAATTAGGTTTTTGACAATTGAAAAGTAAGTCAAGTTTTTCTTATATATACGAAATATCAGCAGAAAAATCTAGTCTAAAATTGAAAGTTCTAATTTAGACATCAGAATTTTTTTTTTCCACAACTTTTACTCTTTCTTTAAATCATAATTCACAGTTTTGTTATTAAGAAACAATACTATTCCTTATTAGAAACAGGCACACACAATGTGAATAGAAAAATATTAGGGAGAAATACTCCATTTATACAGCATTTCAAGCTAACATTGCAAAAATATCAAAATTTTTATTAGATTGTTAAATTTTCTGGATATTACTCTTTATTTAAGAGTTACCTATATATGATGGTGATCAAATATAACATTTTTTAAAAATCAAATCTTTTGACAATGTTGATGACTTTATTGAAGTTTTCTTTGATGCGATATCGCCTGGGAAAACTTCAATTATATAAAAATAAACAAACAAATCCCTAGACATTAAATTGAAAAGATTTAAAGATTTTTAAAATAAAAAATAACAAAAGCACAAAAGATATATGAGTATACATAAAAATAACAATATGATCCCAAAAGGACATTTAAATAAATTTGATAAGGTATTTATTAATGGTTAATGTTAAGTACTTCACACATTAACAAAATATTGAAATATTACATAAAATATTTTAAACATTTACTTTGAGAATAATTAAATTAAATTTTGGTAAATTTAACAATTAAATGTACCTATAGTTTTAAACAATGTTAAAAATATTAAGTAATTTTAGGGTTATAAAAATTTTCATGATAATATTAAAATATTTTTTATGATCATTAGTTGATTGGTTGATTTGGCTGAGCAGAATTTGCATAAACAAAGGAGCCGTCTTGATACCATTCCCTCGTACTTTTGGTTGTTAATTATGGTGGTTATAGGCTGTCAATTATGTCGGTTCTAAATAGTTGAGAATAAAATCTCCAACTTTACTTTCGGATAACTGGTTTATGTGTGAGAAAGTAGAAAATTTTCTGATTTCCTGTGATAGGGGGCGGCAGCACGCAATATCTACTTCCAAAATGTTTACAGGGTTTCAAAATTTTGATTAGTAGGTATTACGGGTTGCCGCTTCCTATTTTAAAGGCTTAAATTTTGTAATATGTATTTAAAAAAATAATTAGAAGCGATTTTATAGTTAGTTATAAAATCGAATAACGGCCAACCCCACTATTTTAAATGCTTGAGTAAGTATATGTATTTTTTAATTGTTTACAATATATAAAGCTTAAAAGGTGAACGTCCACTGGGTATCTGGACATTCTGGAAGGAGTTGTATCTTCCTTTACAGGTCCCAAATCTTTTTGTTCAATAAGAAAACCCAAAATAAAAGACGCACTAAATCGAAAAAGTGAACTGTAAGAGCAAACTGTAGAAGAAGTATTATATGTGGAGGCAAAATCCACAAACCTATAGTAACAAAGGAATCACAATAGATCTATATCAAATGCTCGTAGTGTCGTACCCCTTAAAAAACAATAATCTAATAATAATCTATAGTGGTTACAAAGTAATACGCTTTTACCATAATATTATGTATACAGAACAAATTTACAAAAATAAAACTGAATAAAAACAATTTTTACATTTAACAGCAGTTTTTTTTTTTATGAAAAAATAACAATTATTTTAAAAAAGAATAAAACAATCACGGTAAACTTTTGAATATCGATATTTCCAAACATCTTAAAAATATTTTATTTCGAGATCCCCAATCATCCAGTTTAAGGAAGACCCTGTATATTAAATTTTGTTAAAATTGTTTTATTTTTTTTTTATTTAAAAATAAATTTTACTCCGACTTTAAACGAAATCTTATATATTATAAAAATAGATAGATTGAATTTCATCATGGTTCAGTGCAATATTTATCATATAAAATATATAAATATTCGGATCGTCCCATATTTAAAATTTTTCGGTAAAAATATTTTTTATAAACATTTTTTACCGATTTTTCAATAGTCCCACTCTCCCAGCATGAATTAAAATTTTATTCAAAAAATATAACTCACTACCTGTAGTGATCACTTTTATACATATTTAATATTATACATATATATGTATATATATATATTTAGATTTCATTATGTAACCGAAAAATATTTTTATAATTTAAATTTTAAGTGATTGATTTGAAACTGAAGAACTGCGAACATCAATGAAACCAATTTTTTAATTAATTACTTTTTTTCATAATTTTATTATCTATCAGTCAATTATAAATATTATAGTTTATGTTTTGTGGTGGTGGTATAGAAAGGCGAGTATTTTAGAGGATGAGAAACTTATATAAAGTTATAAATTTTTTAAGAATAAAAATATAATATTTTGATATCCATTGGATATTGTTATTGTCATCTTTTTATATTATACTGCTTTTTCTTTCAACTGATTTTAAGTAACCTGATTCCAAACATTAAAATTTATAGCCCTATAGTTTCATTTGAAAGTGCAATGGAAAAATGTTTTAAAAAGCTGACAAATAATAGCATTATAGTGTAATTAAAATGTAATAAAAATATATTTATAGCAAAATTTTATAAAATAATGAATTCAAATCAACAAAATAAATCAAATCCATAATAAGAAATCCATAAGAGAATTCATAAAAGAACAGCAACAACACTAGTAAGAAGTGCAACTTAAATATTATTGCAACTGCATAACCAGATCTTTTTCTGGAATTGTCTTATTTGGTAAAAGTATTTAAAAAGGCTCTGCATGTTTTGCGATTTATTGCCGGTTTTTTCAACTTTACCATAGTTTGGCCAGCATTAACAAGCGATTAGTTTGAAGTACGATTTATAATGGAATCAGAAATTAGTTTTGAAGTCTGTCATCAAAATGGTTTGATTTTTTAGTTTTACAAAAAATATTCCTTCAATTGTATATTCTGTGAAACATCCTTTGTGGAAGCAATATATTGAAATATATAAGTCATTTAGAAATTCTTGTTTCTACCTTTATATAATTCTTTCTATTTATTTTTAAGATTTCTGCAGATCATATATACTATATAAATTAAAAAATGTAGCTTAAAGACAAAAAGATTTATTAATTCTTGAGTTGTGATTTGGCAAATTCGCCTTCTTTTCTTCTATTTATTTTCTGTATAAGTATTTATCTATATTTGTAAGATATAGACGAAAATCGTTTTAGTTTTGCACCTCTTCTTATTTATTTAATTCTAAGGACAAACAAGAAAAATTTTTTAGCGTATAGTCCAATCATAGAATTGTGATATATTTTGCGGATTTTTGAATATATTTTCTATGAATTTCAGATCATCAACTGAAGTTGTCATACCTTCAATGCACATATTCTATATTATATTATATCTTCTTCATTACAAAATCTCAGCAAACTATTATTGAGAGTTTGTTAAATACCAACAAGTGCCTCGTTTTTCGTAATATATATAAGATCTCAATTATATTAAGACAGTACACCTTCTATAGAGTTCAATAACTAATGTGAGATATTAGGGTTAAACTGAAATTTAATTAAAACTTTAAATTTTAACCTTTTCACCTAAGTTTTTCACCTATTTCAATATGTAAACTTTTCTGAATAATATTAAAATTTTTAGGTATATATAATAAGAGTATTTTAAATGTCTGATTAAAGAAAAAAAAAAAAATTAATAAAATCATATTTCAATATAAAAAAGTTCGTACGCCGATAATTCATCGCAAGCGACCATCAAAAGCACCAAAAATACTTAGCGATGAATTGCTTGTGATGAATTGTTTTGCGATGAATTATCCTAGAATCAAAAAAGTTTCTTAAAATTTTTAATTATGAAGTCTTACCTCAATCCTCAACCTCAATTAAGCTTTCCAGTATCAAAAACTATAAAATTAAAGTTACATTTCATTTATACTGAATTAAAATTATCTAAAAAATTTTCTAATTGATATATGTACATACATACATATGTATTTTACAATATACAAATGCACTGTTTTGATTTAGAAGAAAAGTTAATTTTTGAATGTTGCAATGGCCCAGTTAACAAACCACCGATCTCTCTTTTAAGAATAAGGGCCCAACCTAAATCAACGCATACGGCATATAATTTCTGTCAAAATATTTTTAAATACATATATGCATTTATATGAGAGCACCCGAAATACGCGCCGTACTGACAAAGCGTAAAAAATTTTTTTGTTGTTTTTTGTTATGTTGTCCAGCCAATATTTTTAAAAATGAAAAAAAAATAACAAATTTAAAAATGCGAGTACAAATAAAAACTGTACGCGCATATTGATTTCGGGATATGTCGATGTATCAACGTACTGGCGTATAAAAATTGTACGTCGTACACTTTTATTTAGGTTGAGCCCTAAAGGATAAAGGATAATCCTATATGTGCATATATACAATGGGAAGTAACAAAAATCTCTGCCTTCTATTATTTAAAAATAACTTTAAATATTTATTAATTTATTTATTTATTATTTTATTTTTTGAGCTTTAATAAATTCAATTCATTAAATGAATTTTTTTATAACTCATTATTAATTATTTTATTTTATAAGAAGTATAATTAATTGTGACTTTAATTTTAGGAACATAATAATGATATACTCTTATTATACACATATTTATGTACTTATTAAAGAATTATGTTTACCCAATTTTTACAACAAATTTTCTAAACTTAATTTGTATATATGTATGTATATGTATATGTATAATATCGATGTATGGTTTATTTTAAAGCAAGTATAATTATATTTATATACGTATGCAAAATTTTAATATTTCTGTACTAACTATTTAAAATATTTTAAGAGATTTATTTGCATTTTTAAAAAAAATTCTTATTTTCATGTTTTTTTTTTTTTTTAACTTTGAAAGTATAGAATATTTATAAAAAACAAAAAAAAAAAACGCCTACATACGTACATAATTTTAATAAATGTATATGTAAAAATGTATATAATATTATATGTACATATCGTATATACTATATACTAATAGGTATAACTTTTTATTTTTACAAATTTACAAATATAAAATAAACAACTATATACAATGTATACATAAATGTATATAAATAAAAAAAATGAATATCATTGTTGTAGAATTTTTGCATTGTCATGTCTATATGTTGCATGAAATTTTGTTTTTTGCTTATTCATTCTGGCACTAAAGAAAAAGAAACAAAAACAAAAACAACATTTTTTTTTTTTTTGTATTTTCATCATCAGCAAAAACAACAAAATATATATATATAAAACAATGAAAAACAAGAAAATCACAAGAAAATTGAAGTGTAATGTTGTGAATTTAAGTTTTTGATGAAAAAAATAAAAAATAAAAAAATAAAAATAAGAAAACAAGAAAAAAAAAAATTCTGTTGAAAACATAAAATTCACACAAGGTCTTCAAATTGTAATAAATATAAAGAATCTTAAAGTAAAATGTAGCTATAAAGTAAGTATATTATAGATAAAAATCGTAAAAAATCAATATGCAATTGTAATTATTCAATTTTTGATTTTTTTTAGTTTTTTTTTATAATGATGGCTACTTACATATATATATATTATATTTAGTAGATCAACTTAAATCTTATTAATAACTTGTATAAAATGTTATTTTTTTTTCAAAAAATGACAAATGTCTTACCATTTTATATGTATATTATCTGAAGTATATATAACTTCAAATTTTTAGCTTCAAGACAAAGTAAATTTTTTTTTTATTTTATAAATTATTTTCTTTTATTTTTTTTTTTTTCTGTTTTAATATTTTTCTTGTATAAATTGCAATAATCTTTGAAGAATAAGTATTAGAACAAAAAGTTTAAAAATTTCAATTAAACTTAACACAGAATTTTTTTAATATCTTTATGCAGAAATCTGAAATTATCTTTAATTTATGTCAGATTTTTAATTTGTTCTTTTATGAAATCAATGTATTTCTGTACATAGAACAGAATGTAGAACAACTATAATATATGGAGTTAAACTTTCGTAATTAATACTATTTTCCGTCCTATCAAAATTAACAGGTGTTGTGTGCGTTATCCATTATTTCTTCCCCTTGGCCGCCTCTTATATAGATTTACAAATTAGTCGAGTATAATGATCTTTGTTCTTACAAAATTTTACTGTATGGGCCTGAATTTAAAACCATATGTCTCCTGGAATTTTAAAAATAGTATCTAAAATTGATAATTTCAAAGGACGATTCCCAAAATGTGTCTTACTCACAATATAACCTATACAGAATCCATTATTTTCATAAAGTTCAACTAAATTAATATATTTAACTGCAATAGAAATTTTTTTTTGTCAATCATTTCAAAAAGTTTAATTGTTGAATATTAGAAACAGGACACTTAAAAATAAAAACTGAATAATACTAAGAAATATTTTTACATTAATAGTGAAAGATTTAGGCAGTAATTCCATGTATAATTTGATTATAGCGCCATGATTCAAACTTTTATTATGTGCTTTAAAAACAAAAACACAATACAATTAATATTTAGTAATTTACAACAGAGCTCTTATTCTATTGTAGTTTAAGCAATATATTTAAATAACTGTTTATTTTTGCAATTAATACCTAATTCTCTATTGTGATATTGACAGTAAAGATTTAATAAATAATAATAAATTTCATACAGTAAACTTTAAAAATTATATAAACTTTAAGAAATACACTTAATAATAAAAATAACAAAAAGAGTTTATCTACCGAGGAATTAAAGGCAAAAATAGCAAAAATATAGGTACCTATTAATTTCATAATTAATAAAAAGTAAATTTAGATGTTTGTAGAAATTTTTAAAACTATTTAGAATGTAATTTTAAAACTTTTTTAAAAGTCAAACGTTTTTTCTTTTAATTTTCCTAAAATAAGATTGTAAAATATTAATAATTTTTTTGAATAAATTTATTAATTTTATAAATTTTATAAATTTCATTTGAGAATCTAATTTTTTTTTAATCTCAAATATAAATAAATTCATTTTCAAAAATCAATATAATAATTTTGTTCCATATAGAATAGTTTTACTGTGTACAATATTATATTTTATGAATTAAAAAAGGCGTGGCTATATAAATCCAATATGGAGATAGATGATTTTATAATTGTATTAAATAACGAACGTTATAATAACAAATGGCAGTTAACTAACACAATCATAATTCTCTTTTTTCTTTTATTATTATTTTACTTTATTTTACTAACTGAACTGAATATGGAAGCTCAGCGTTGTTATTCTAATGTAGTTAACATCGTTGTATTATTTTTCTTTTTTGTTATTTCAGTATTACTCCTTTGTTTCAAATACACACATTAGAATAAAAAAAAAAATCATTTTTAAAAAATTCTCATTTTTATAAGAAAGTTTACACCTTAACAGCTGATGAAAGCATTATTTTATTTGGAATAGTGTGTACATACTTGATTGTATATATAGTTGTTGGAGAGGTACTGACAGGAAATTGACAATGCTGACAACACACAATGAAAAAAATATTATTTTTGTATTTAGTGCGTAGTATGCTAAGCGTTACGGTACACTTTTTTTTACAATAGTAGTATAGAGAATGAATCTTGTACACATTGTATCGCGCCGTGAGTTGTTTATTAGGCACGTTGCATTTTAATTATTTTATTTTATTTTTGTTAAAAAAAAAAAAAATTAATAAAGAAAAAAACGAGGAAAAAAAAAACTTAATTTTTTTTTGATTACGTCATTGTATGATAAATAAAAAATATTCGATTTAAAAAAAAAAAAAATAGAAAGAAAAAAAGCAAAATAAAATAAGAAAAAGTTGTGTTAATTATAAAAATATTAATTTTCAACAATAATATTGTGTATAATTTAAAAGAAAGAAAAGAAAAGAAAATCGTTGTTAAAAAATTCATTAATTAATTAATTAAGAAATTATCGGATGTGTCTTCTTTTTTTCTTTATTTGATATTCTTATATTTTAATAATTAATTTTGAAGTAATAAAAGTGTTTATTTTTATATTTTTTTTTTATTATATTATTTTTTTTTTGAAATAAAGTGAATTTTATTAACAAATATATTAAAAATACGAAATACAAAAAAAAAAAATAGAAAAATTATAAAAAAATTGTTAATTAATTTAATACCCATTTTATAATAATGAGTTCATTTCTAATGGGTTATTCACATACACCACATGTACAAAATCATCATCATCATCATCATTTATCATCAAATAATTTAGATTTAAAATATACTCAGGCAACTGATGAATGCCAAAATTATAGTGGATATTTTTTACCATCAGCGGGTTCAACAATACAATCTACAGCTGTATCGGATTATTTTTCAATAAATTCAAATAATGGCGGAAACATACCACAAAATTATCATAGTTATTCACCACATCATCATAGTCAATCGATGAATGCTAGCTTTTATCATCATAATTATCCATCACAAATACATTCTGGCCAAAGTAATAATTATACAACAAATAATTGTAGCAGTACATATTTTGGTAATTATTATAATGCTGCGGCTGTTGCTACCGCTTCATCACCAAATAATCATCAAATTATGGATATGCCATTACAATGTCCAATTACAGAACCAACAAATACTGTTTTAGGATTACAGGAATTAGGTAAATAAATTATTAAAAATATTTTGTTAAATTTTTTTTTCTTTCGGTGTGAAGAGCTGTTTAAAGAATTTGTGAAAGTGTTTATTATAAGTAGTGTAATTTTGTTAGAAATTAATATGTTTAACTCGTGCATAATAAAAACCGTCGGATAATATCATATGTATGAGTTTCTAAATTTATAGTTGTAGGAAGTTTAAATTATTTTAATGTTATTTAGTGATTCTAATAATATTTTTCTTTGACCTTGCTTAATCATAAAAATTGTTAATCATGATCATTTGCTCTTGAAACAATGTTTAAATTTAAAATATGAAATAAATTTACAATTTTTGTTTAGAAGAAATATTAATTTATTTTTTAAGTATTATTTATTTTTTAATAAGAATAGTTCTACCCATATGATCTATGGAAAGTGTTCTCAACTGTTTATTTTTTTTTTAGAACTTGATTTTAAAGCAGACGAACAAAAAGTACTATAAATCATCGAAACATTTTTTTTGCTTGAACTCATATTGGATAATTTTGAGTTTGGGGGTGTGTAGGGTTTTTATCTTGTTAATATGGAGTTACAATTTCACCTTTAAATCTATTATAGCTCTTATACTTTAATCTATCTTTTAATCCAATGATTGCTTATTTAGATAACAGATACATTTTTTAAACATAGTACATCTAAAGTTATTCACTTTTAATATTATTTTTGTGGATTGAAACGCCATTGTATTAGTGTACACACAAATTTATGCATTTAAATTGAAAATATTGCAACTGATGTCGCAGCAGCTCATCTTCCTTTAATAGTCCCTAATAACTCTTAAGCATGAGAAGGCATAAAAAATGTTCTGAGGTAAAAGAAATGCTATAATTCTGAACAATCTTTCTCCTCTCAAAATATCAAGATTCTAACTAAAAGCGTAACATATAAAAGTATAAGTATACTTAACATTGATTCTTTAAAATAGAAGTTAAGATTTTAATTATAAAAAAATTGTGTTGTGTAATTGTATTGTATATTTGCAAGTGTTTGAAAATATTGTTTCTCACATTATTATTAATTCGTTTTTAGCCAAATCTCAATTTGTTTGTCAAAAAAAGTTTTCGAAATCAATGTTTTATTCACAAAAAAGGGCTGGCTGGTTTTTAAATAGTGTTTTTAAATAATTTTCATTTACTCTCTCAGAAACCAACTCGTCGACGATTTTAAAGAATTGTTTAGGTGATGCAGTTCTAAATTTTTAGTAAGACATGGCTCTTTAAGCATAAATATGGTTTTTCTTAAAGGCAACAACTTCTTATGATAATTGTTTTTACACCTACTTAGACACCTTGTATATATAATACATTTTAAAGATAGATACTCAAAATGCCCAAGCCCTTTTCCAAAAACATAATTTAACATTATATATGCTAATTTGTTGTAATCACGATTTCATTAGGGGTGGTACAACAAAATTAAATTTTTCCACAACTTCTTCAGTTCCAGCTAACAATGTAAAAGTCTATATACCATAATTGTTTTACGAGTTTAAATAAATATATATATTGTATACGTATTTGTATACGTACTTCAATAACAAAGTAATGAAAGTTTTAAACGCATCTTAATAGACTTTCAAAAAATTGCATGTACTTAATGTTCATGTACTTAATAATATTGTTTATATATTATTTATAAGATAATCACAGAAAAATGTTTATGCCAATTTTAGCACTGTGCGTCATTCCGTCCGTCTGGCTGTCTGTTTACAAAACTTCTACACTGCTAATGATAAATATCAATAAAATTATGAAAAGGTCCCTTAAAACAATAAAAGTTCTAGAACAAAGTTTTTAGATAGCTCCAACCGTTACGAAGCTACAAAGGCTAAAATTTAAAAAAAGGCCTATTTTTAAATGTGTATATTTCAAGTTCTGCTCAACATTTTTCCAATCTAAAAACACGACAAGACTCCTTTATACATCAATATCAAAATGTATACTCTTATTTTATATTTAGGTTTTCCATCACATCTTCGCAACACTTTTCTTTCACATTTAGCATAAATTATTTATGACCATTTTTTGTAGAACCTCCTGTTTAGTTTGTTGGACACCGTGTATAAAAGCTATGGGTATCTAAAATTGAAAAATTCATATTTTTAGACCTCTGTAACTTAGGTAACTTTTCGTAAATAAGACATAAAACTTAAAGCTGTAATATTATATTTTTAAGTGTGTTAACGGTTTGTCTCAATTATATCGGACTACCTAGCGACAGACCCTCAAGCTTGAAAAAAACACATTTTTTAAGAGTGTCAGATTCTCCCTAATCATTTTACAATCTAAAAAGGTCAAACCTTTTTTCTTTTTTTTTAGTATATTCCCCTGCCACATAAATGAAACACAACCTTTTCTTTTCAGGCGTGGCTGCGAATGTCGTAAGAGAGAATTATTGTTCAGATATGTGTGTGGAATTCGAAGCCGCACTCCCTCGGTGTTTACAATGTATTTCATACGCTCTTGCTAATTAGGCCACCGATGCCTCTCAAACAACTTGTTTTCAGCTTCATAAATCAATATCAAAATTATACAATTTTTTTTTTAGATTTTGATTCCTCCATATATCTGTAGAGTTTTTGAAAGTAAAGTAAAAGGAAGGGCGTATTAGATTTCCACAATTTTTCTTCAAAAAAAAAATTATAAAGTTACAGTATTCTAAAGGGTTTTTTTTTGTATTTTGGAAAATGTGCATCTTTTAAAACCTTTGGTTTTCATTCTGCTTTGTTGTTTTTTAAATACATATAATGTTAAATTATCTCCATTTTCCATTTTTATTTTCTTTACATTTAAGTCATAGTAAATCGAAATTTTTTCACTCTAAGCATATATAAAAATATATATATGCAATATATACTTACTATATAATATTTTTACCATCATGAATGTGTTAGTATTATTGAAAAATTTATTTTTGTATGCATTACCAAATTAATAATTTTGAACCGGTTTATTCCCACACCGATACAGCATAATATACAGATTATCATATTCTAAAGACCATTCTACTTTACACAGAGTTTCGTGCACGTGCTTAATATATAATGGAGAACTATGTTAGAAAATTAAACAATTGTTTAATTTAAAAAAAAAAAATCATACCAAATTTTGACTATACATAACATTTAAGTATTTTTATGATTGAATTTCCTATTTAACTGGTCATAAAATTTCAGATAATTGTTTGAGATTAAAAATTTTAGATTATTTTATATAAAATACATTTTTTATTGTACATAGGTTCCATGATTTCTTATACTGTCTGTTATATTATAATTCAATTATAATATTAAAAAATTTATTTCTTTAGATGTACATATCAAAAATATGAAACTTAAATTTGCTTAATTGATGAATTAATGTCCTGGATAAATGAAAGTATAATACATACTTTGTAATACATACTTTCGAAGAAACGTCTTGGACAAATTTTAAGCTTATATATAATAACAGTGTACTGGAAGGAATCTAGGTTATATACTATACAAGGAACCAAATAAAATTAAAACATGTAATATGTACTAGTTATTATCAAAACGATAAAAGCCAATATACTTTTTCTATATATATATACATATTATGGTTTTGATGTTAAATAATAACTTTAGGCGTTATTTGATTTAATCACAAGTTCACTTATCACGTTTTTATTTGTTTCTATTTTGTTTTATTATTTCCTATATTTTAACTATATATATATATATATATATATTAATAAGGTGGAAGTGATTTGCAGGTTAATCTTTCATTCATGTTTTATTTTATTGTTTGAATGTTTACAATTTAAAAGTCATTGTTTTTGCTACATTTTTATTTTTTGAGTTTAGTTGGTATTAATAAAATAGATTACAAAAAATTGGAATTTAACAATATATGCCTAAATGTTTATAATCAAAAAAAGTAAATAAAGTACTAAATAAGAATATTTTTTTGATCAAAATGAATTATCTTTTTATAAATGTATGTATAGATAGATATAAGGGCTTTTTAAACTAAAAGTCTATAACCTAATATAAAACTGTGTGGCTAATAAGGTTCGATAGTATAACGTATTCTTTTTCAAAAAGTTTGCTAACAAACGAGATAGTAACATCGATCTTAGTGGAATGTCCGATATTTTTAGTATGATTCTAGACAAATATATCATTAACTATAAATATTTTTGTTTATATAAAATACTTAATTGATTTTAATTGATTGATTTAAATAACTACTCTGCAGTAGAGTTTAAATTTAGAGAGCACAAATAGGGCAAATGAGGTGTCATTTTTATATATCATTCCCTCGTAAATTACTTCTAGCTACGATCAGAAAAAGTGATGACAAGTCTCTTTTATTTCTTCCTCTTTATGTCATGTATTTATGGATTATTAAGGGAAAAATATATATTCCGGCTGTATGGATTTTAAAATAGATAACATTAGATATAGATTAGAAATAGATAACCTAGATTTTTAAATAGATAACATTACTTTTATAATAGCCAAATTGCTTTTTTTACTTATTAAAATCAAATAAAGTGATCAAGTGATTGCTTGTAAAATTTGGTAAAAAAAATAATTGAAAACATTTCTCTTATAATTGGTATCTTGGATTTTTGATTATCTCTATCTAAAGATATTTTTGCAAATATTTGGGAAAAGAAATAAAACTTTATAGATAACAACCAATTATAAAACGGATTCTAATTAATAATAATAGATAGATCACAGAATAATTATTAGATAATTGTAACACTTTTGCTGTTAAAGACGTGAGTTGCAATCCTTCAGATTATTAAATCTGAAGATAAAAAAAAATTTATTTACAGTTTTATTTACAATTCTCATTATCTCATCCTATATATCATTTTTCAACTAAAACTTTTTTAAAAATTAGATAGATTAATATATACTTAATCAAAAATACATAAAAAATATTTCAGGGCTTAGTATTATTGAGAGATATTATATATTACTGAAAAAAAAATATATTTACAAAGCAAGTACATAATATTTTGTAATGAGATCATTTTAACTTCTGATTTTGTTAATTTATCACCTATACCTTGTTTTCTTTGATTCTAGTATATCCCGATTCCTGCTAAAAATCATTTTTGATTTAATTCACTTGAACACCATTACCTTAAATGGATGTCTGGTTGACTATATCCAAATTTTGTCGATTGTAAATTATCTTTTTAGTGTTTCTTTTTTAGTCAATTTTTAAAGTTTTATTTCGGCTTAAAAAATGCTTCTTTGGCTAATTTCATTGTTAGTTTAAAGCCTGCGTTTAATCTTAGTAATAAGTGGAACTTAAAAAATTTTTACTTATATAAGGTCTGAATTTACAGTCTATGATAGTTCGCTAAAGCCATTTCGCAAAAACATATTTCCCCTAATGCCATTTGACACAAAATAATTATTCTAAAATGTCCTTTCCCAAAAAAACTTTTAACAAACTAATATTTAAATTTATTATATACAGAAAGTATATATAGTATTTATATTTCTGTACATATATGTAAATGTACATATTATGTATAGGTACATATATATGTTACATGAAAAAATCAAAATATGTATAATAATATGCGTTAAAAGAAGTTTATATGTATATTTATGTAAATATAAATAGTTTTTATATCAAGTTTATGTACATATATATGCATAATATATAATTAGGCTCTTCCAAGAAAATATGGAGAAAATGAAAAATTTTCTTTGGAAGAGCAATTTTGGCCTTAAATTTTTTACCACTATTAGAGGAAATGGACGAAAACTATTAGAAGAAATGCACGATGACGGAAAAAGAGTGATGAATTGCTTTGTCACAACATATATTTTTGGGAAAACAATTTCGTAAAATGTACAAATTAATAACTACTGAATTCTAAAGTCAAAAATTAATTACAAATTTTATTATTTAATTGCGTACAATATTTTTTTCTATTTAATGATCAGAAATTATTAAAAGAGGTAAGTTATATGTGATACATGGAATTTAGACACAAACTTCTTATCCTTTATAATTCAGAATCTGTCATATACATGTATTGTATATATATAAATAATATTCTGAAAAAAGCAAATATCCTGATTTTGTAACCAACTCTATACACTCTCTCCTACACAACTTTTAAAATAATACCCCCAAACTGCCGCTAAACAAATTATTAAAACCCTGATTTTGAAACCAACTAAAATCCCTAATATACTTATATCTAAACATATCTTTTCAATAAATATTTATTACAAAAATATTTGTTTGTTAAATATTAGTTTGTTAAAAGTCTTTTTGCGAAGTGTCACTTTTGCCTTTTTGTGAATTGTCCCTTTTGTTAAAAGTTTTTTTGCAATAAGTCTTTTTTGTCAAATGGAATTAAGCAAAATGTCTTTTTGCGAACTGGATTAAGGAAAACTGGGATGCTATAGCCTTAAATTTATTAGAAGAAGAAATTATGTAACGTAAATATTATAATAGAAAATAATGTACAATAATATATAGGTAATATATTATAATATGTATGTACCTATGTATATATATTTTTGCAATTTTATTCTTTTATAAAAACTTCAATTATTTCCATATAACCAAAGTCTATTATGTGTTCATTTACAATAGTTTTTTTTTTCTACCTATTTAATTCAGTTTATATAATAATACTTACTACTCGTATATTATAATAATTTATAATAATTCATGTTTATAATAGAAAATTGTTTAATTTATTGTTAATTCATTACACCTTAAAGCCCTCTTCAGTTACAGTTCTTTTTTTTTTTTTTCCAAAGAATTATGAACAATTTTCAATTTATATAAAGTAAATAAACACATTTAAAGAGATAAATGACCACAAATTCACACATTATATATTATGTATGTATCTGCGTTGACAAAACAATTAAAAGACTCTTCAATAACAAAAAAAAAAAAAGGAAAGAAAAAGAAAAGAAGATATATGGATGCCATTTATTATAATTTTACTTACATAATACATACATATATAGTTATGTATATGAATAAAGTTTACATGCACATTTATACAAGTTGAAAGTCATATAATTTTGGTAATATATGAATGATGAAAGTAAAATAAAAATGGTTTCTTTTTTGCTGAAAAAATGAATGAATTTTTAAAAAAATGAATATTTTTTTTGTTTTTAAATGGATTTTGCAATTTTTGTGATTCCTTATTAATTAAAAATTATTTTAGGTATGCGTTCCTACCCTCATTCAAAAAAATATTAGGCTACGAGAATAAATATATATGTATATGAATATACAATTTCTATCCAAACAGACTATGGTTATACTTTTAATACAGAGGTTTAAAATTTTATTTAAAAATAAAAAACAAGATGTATAATACGTCCTTTTTTTAATAGTTTTTATAAATGGGACACTTCATAACTTCTTTTTTTTGTCATGTTTTAAACGCTTCATAAAAAAAACTGGAATTACATTTGGGATTGCACGGAAATTTTTTGTGATTTAGAAACATTTTCTATTAAAATCATTTCAGTAGCCCTATAAGAATCTAAAAAATTTAATCTTTTATTTAATTTAAGTATATAAAATCGTCTAACATTTGTGCCCACAAAACATGAACACTTTACTCAAAAATATCATGCCAAAGATGGAAGTAAAAAATATTATCCATAATTGATTGACTTTAAAAATAAAGTTTAAACGATTTAAACTTTTGTACCTTTATAGCTGTGGCCAACAAATTAGGAACTGGAAAAAATGGTGAATTTTCACCACACCTCTAATAAGCATATAGCAGGGTACGACTAGACATTTCCATCGTCATCAATCTTTTTTTATTAGAAGTGCATCTCTATATGAGACACCCTTCCAAATGATGTTAAAAATGTTCAAACGCAAAATAAATTTTTAAAGCTTTGCTTTGAGATATTTAAAAAAGGATAGAATTAGATAACGTTAGATAAATAATTCTTAAATATTTGCTCTTAATTTTGTTATCATTTATTTTGTGTTTAAATTATGTTTAAATTAATTTTTTATACTTAAGTAGATATACTAAGTTCTTTTATGTTTTATTAATATACATGAGAACCTTATTATTATTGTGTTAGGTTAGTCGAATTCATTTACTGTATATACATATTTTATGGAAAGTCTGTATATATAGGTTGTTTTGACGCTATGTTCTTCTAAAGTTGTTTTGAAGGTTTCACTCTATGGCCATACACCATATGTTATTATCCGTCTTTAATCAGCGTAATTGCCTATGTTTAACTCCAGTTTTTCTTTCACACCTGTATGGATTCTTTGCTTCGGATAGAAGGTTCGATAAATCTTCCTGATCTTGTACATAAAATCTTAAAATATATTAATATAAATTATAAAAAAATTTTCTTTAATTCAAACTTATCTATCTGCAACTGTTGCTAGTTTTCTAACAAAATTCAGAGTGAACGAAATTGTTTTTTATTCACTCTACTTTTTCTTCTTTAAATGATATGACATTAAAGAAATTTCTTAACTATTTGTTGACAACACATTGCGTTGATTGGAGTTATGACGTTAACAACCAAATATTTAAAGTATTGATTTATTTAATTTATTGAAAATTATAACAGTATAATTTTACCGTGGTACCGTGTCGAATGAT
Organism: Poecilobothrus nobilitatus; assembly: GCA_947095535.1. Taxonomy (NCBI): domain Eukaryota; kingdom Metazoa; phylum Arthropoda; class Insecta; order Diptera; family Dolichopodidae; genus Poecilobothrus; species Poecilobothrus nobilitatus. The sequence goes on along the minus strand of OX352773.1, from coordinate 200,478,922 downwards.
AAGTTTAAAGAAAGCAAAAAAGTACATGCATTTATAAGATCTACTTTAGAAAGCTGCACCAGTATATTTTGGATTTAGAACTTTTTAATTTATAGATTTAATTATTTAAAGTTAGTGCTTATTTCATTAATTTGCTAAAAGTTGCTTTTATATAGTTAAAAAATAATATCTTATTATTTTTCTTGAATTATACTGTTCTATAGCTTTTGTATATAGCGTTAATCTCAATTTTGTGTATGAAATGTGCGTATCAAAATGGTTTCGATTTACAAAAGTTTATTATTTAACTTACAGGTTATGGATGATGTAGTATTTAAGAATTTTTCTTAAAATTTTTAGATTCAATAAAATTTTTCAAAACTGTTCTTTTTTCATATTTTAAAACTTTTTGTCAACTCCAATACTAATTATACTATTCTATTTATGAAGCACACTGTATTGGAATGAATTAACGTAAATAATAGAGTTAAATACAGTTTTATAATATTTTTTTTTTAAATTTTATATAAAATTTATAATAAATATTAAATTTAAAATTAATAATTTTATTTATTTATCATATTCTGTTGGATAATTTAAAAAAAAAAAAAAAAATTTTATGTCCTATATCAAAAATTAAAGTTTTAGTTGAAAATAGTTATCAACACAATTCTTGTTTCCCTTTTTTTTTTTTTTGTAAAATCACCATTTTGATTTCCCTTCTGATATATTCTTTTTTCATTCTTATTTTTTTTTTTTTTTTGGACAACCAGATTAAATCCAAAATCCAAAAAAAAAAAAGGAAAATGATAAATTATCTTGAAATTATTATTAAAGAAAGAAAATGTTATATGTATGATATGTATAGTACCTATATAGTATTTTGAAAAGATGGGAATGATTTGTTTAATCCTATCATAAGTATAACAACTACTTATACTTTTCTATCAACTCCCTCATAAATTTTTTATTTATGTATCTGAAAAAATATTTTCTTTTTTGTTTGTCCCTTTCCATTGCAAACATTTTATACTTAAGAATAGACTTATTTTGATATGTTCTGAATTTAATATAAATGAAAAATTAGGTACTGTACAAGACCTTGAGTTCGGTTGCTGTTTTTTTTTTTTTTTTAGTTTAGATCCAAATCACGATTATTTTTGCCATTCTTAAAAAGGAATCACATATATATTATTATAGAAACATTTAAAGATATATGTAATATATGTATTATTTTATGTATAAGGGGGAAAAAACGACAGATTGAATTATTTTACTGCTTATAACCAGATTATTTTAATTTTATGCTTACTAAGTACCTACAAAATAATCTAAAAGTTATTTTTTATAGTTAAAGTTTTAAAGTTCACAAAAGCTATGTGTCATTTTATAAAAAGTTTACTAATAGGATCAAATGTGTTAAACATATTAGCTATAGTCACATTTTTTGTTTTTTTCTTAATTATGATTTTTTTTTTAAATAATTAGCTATTTAATTTAAAAAAAATATATTTTAAGTAAAATAAAGAACACTTGCCACTAAACTTGTCAATAAACATTTGTCAATAATGTAGTAAACATGTATAGATGTATATGTATATAGAATTATGTTTGTTCCGTTTATTTAAAGTGACGTGTAAAATACTGACTGTTAGTTATTTTTTTAACATGATTTTTTTTGTAATTTTTACTCGATACACAGTACAAAATATATTTGACAGGAACAGGGTCCCTCCAATATTTGAAATTATTTATTTATGATAATAATTTACAATTTTAAATATTTTGGTTTTTGTTCGTTTTTGCTGTTCATTTCGTTAAAGTTATTAAAAAAGTTGAATCGACTCCCGATTTCTTTTCTCTGCGACACAACATAACTTGTGAGCTTGTATTGAAATTCGCACTTTAATAAAATCATTAAGACAAATTTGTACATAATAAATAGATCTAAATCAAATTTAATAAATTGCCATAATTGGAGGATAAGATTGATTCTTATATAACTTTACAACTAATATTTGTACTTATAATGGACTATAAATCCTTTTTTGCATTAATTTCATTCAAAGCAGTAATCTTACTATTATTTTATTCTAGTAAACACTTTTAAAAGCGAAAGTTAAACAAATTGTTTTAAATACTTTTGATCATATTTAAATTTGGTTCAGTCTATATGAGAAAACCAAATCTTTTTGCGGTTAAATTTTGTATAATATAAGAAATTATAAGCTGTAAAAACTTCACGTTTTGCAATATCTCACGCCTTGACAATTGTCTTGATTTTTTATATTCAGAACTAAAACATAACAACTAAAAAAGAAGTACATTTATTTAAAATAATTATTGGCTGTCAAATTTTCCTGTTGTTTTCATAACTATTTTACTATTTCTCATAGTGCGCTATACATTGTAATGATAAGGTTGTAAAAACTTCTTAAAAATTTCTTAAAGTATTTTGGTTAAAGCTGAGATAACGCATCAGTAATCACTAGATTCTAGAAGTAATCATCAAATTCTAGAGTAATCATTGATTGACTACACCCTCATAGTACACCTTCAAACATAAGAAAAGCTATGTAGACGAAAGAGTTATTTTTCAACCTTTTAAAATTTATGTTACAATGATAGTGCTTTAACGGTCTTGAAAATTTCTTAAATATTATTTTCGAGAGACATTTCCATCTTAATATTGAAAAAATAAAATACTAAGATATTTTTGTCTTTTTTCTGATATAGACCAAGTCAAGTATAAAGTAATTATTTTACCCTTGTTATAATAATAATTCTGCTGTTCAAGAACTACAGTTGAGATCCACTTGAATATCCAATCTTCTAATATAACTACATATCAAACAACAGCCAGTAATTACATCAAATAATAGTTTAATTTCATGTCTTGAGAGAGAAAAGGTTGAGACTTCCATCATTTTGAACTCAAGTCCGTTCTGATGGTTTTTATCCTCTTCCATTTCTGTCCTTTTCTAAACTATATCTTTAATTAAAATTCTAAATTTTAAGACTCTAATACATATATAGAGACGAATTTCACTTTAGCACTATATGATAAATCAAAGATTTTATAAAATATAATTATTAATATTGAACCCTATATTTTTGCATTACAACAAATTAATGCTACCACGAATAATTTCTATTAGATATAAAATATTTTTCTATGGAAAATTCTACAAGCGTGTGTTAGTATATCTATATGATAGGTTCATTGTCGGAAAAAATACAAAATTTCAAAAAATATATAATTATCACATTTTTCAACCACTTGATTTCAATTTTAGTATTTTAATGCTATTTTTAAAATTAATTCATTAATCATTTAGTTTAGTTTAGAATTTATATATATAAGATAATTGTGTGTAGCCGGAAATATTATTTCAATTTTTAGAATTACGACATGTGTGAGTAAATTTTGTTGTGTTAATTTTGCGGGAAAACTATTTTTGAATTTTTAGTATATAGATTATACCTGAGTATACATTATGTATTATATATATGCATTATATAGGTTTCTGCCAATTCAGTATGTACCTCTATCGATATTTGAATTAATTTTATTCGTTTTTGTTTTTAATTTTAAGTTTTTGAAATGTGTGCTGTTTGTTAGATGTATTGTTTGAAAAGAATTAAGGTGTGTAGCAAAAACAAATTGAAAAAAACTAATCAAAGCATATTTCTTTTTGAAATTATCATGAAAATCATTGCCTTTTCTATATTTATCATTCCTTAAAGTTAGTTAGAAACGATTAAAGATGCAATAGATATAGAGACTTTAAATACAAATCTTAAATTAAACAACCCCAGAAAGGAGCACATCTTTAAGAAAAAAGAAAGATTTGGTTGTAAGCAGTACGACAACTGTATAAAAACTAATTAAAATAAAAATGAGTTGAGGTCATGTAAGCTGGAAGCTGAATCATTTGAAACTTTTGAAGAGATTCAACTATGTAGAACTAAGATATTAAATTAAGATATGTACCTAACATAATACTGAGATATACTTATGTAAATATCGGAGTTGTATGACAGCTATTCGATTCCGTTGCATTATCCTTTACAGATCTCATAACTTTTTAAAGTATCTTAAAGTATCAAGATATGAGCATATAAATTTCGCAACTATCCGAACCATTAGACAAATTTTCTAGAAGTCGTTAGCATAAACCTAAACTTCTTTGATAATACCCAGTTTATACATATATAGACACTGAATTATCCTCATATAAAAAAAAGAGAAAGAGGAGTTCGGGTAACTGTTGTATGACAGTTACTTGAACCTGTTCTAGCTAGACTAATAAAATTTTGCGGAAGTCGTTGGCATAAAACTTAACTTATTACATCAGGAGGAAGTTCAATATGTCTACTGCCGAATATGACGGTCGAACTTTTTCAATTTCCCAAAATTGAATGGTAAAAATTTAAGAATGCTGGCTTCATTACTTTTTGCGTTATCGCAATTGAATGCACGGATGTTCTTAGCTAAATTAGCTAAATCAACTTAGAATTACATTCTAAGCAACAATGTATAATATATACTTTGTTATATCTATCTTTAAGGTGTCACAAATGTAATGGCAAATTTATTATACCCTTGAACCATGATATAATGATATAAAAATATTTTTAAACAGCAGCGACACATAAAATTCCTGGAAATAGGTTTGCTTCCAAAAGTATAGAGCAGGAGTGGCCACTGACCAGCATTACTTTTTCTTCAAAATAATAAAAGGTTAAAAATCTCATTAAAAATAAAGGCTTTAATAAAAACAAATTTGGAATATAAGTATATAAGTTCTATACATACTTAAATATATATATAGAAATAAAATATTTGAATATAACACTAGAAGTATGTATTGTAAATTAAAAAAAAATAAAAACATTAATTTAGTTTTACAATAATTTTTCTGGTACAATGCAGACCTTATTATTAGCAGCTATTATAGATTTTGTTCTTTATCAAAATATGATCATACATAAAAAAACTCACTTTTCTTTGAAATTTATATTAGTGGTTTATAGGGTATTCCAAAATTCGTTAATGTATTTGTTTTTCAAGTATTACTTTCACATGTAGTAGTACTTGTATAGAAAATTAAGTATAATACCCAATGGTAAATTTGAATGTTAAATTTTACAAAGTCATCTTCCTTTAAATGACCTTTGATGTTGACTTATTAGCTGATTCATAAAAAAAAACCCAAGTGCACTGACAAAAAAACGTTGTACTTGAAATTTTAAAAAAAATATTGAAAAAGTGTAATATAAAATTTTTTCAGTTAGAATTCGAAGAGAGAATAGAACTTTTTCTTTTATTATTCTCATTTATTTTCCAAAATTTATATAATTTTGAAAATTATTTATTATTTTTTTAATGATTTTTAACATAACCTTTTTTTTCATTTTTGTATTCTCTAATAGCGATATTCTGTTTTTAGGTATGTATAGGTATACCTTTAAATGTAACCATTATATTTTTTTTATGTTCGCTTTTAGGTTTTTGTTTTACTTGATTTAAGGTTGGTAATGGTCAATTAATTGGTTTAATTGAATTTTAGAATATCATTAAAAAAGAAAATATGGAAATGGTTTGCGATATTTTTGGTAATATTATTTAAATTTTTTCTTCAGATAATAATTTAAATCTGTACTCTAAGGGATACATGTACTTATTCACTCGCCTTATTTCATTTACATTATTTAAAAAAAAAATAAAATATTATGAATAGAATATAATTCTGTAAATTCGTTTTATGTAAAATTTATGACTTTGTTAAAATATAATTTAGAAATTTACGGTGTCATTTTTTTTAAATATTTTTAATCTAACATTTTTGAGTTCACTGAAATTTAATTACTTAACCTTATGTCTTATAAATGGGTTTCCTATACAAAATCCCAATTCTTAAAATCCAAAAACCACGAAATTCAAATACTTTTTAATTTCAGAAATTCATAAAATCTAAAAACCACATAATTCAAACATCACATAAGCCAAATACCACATAATCCAAACATCACATAAGCCAAAAACCACATAATCCAAACACTACAATTCAAACACCACATAATCCAAATATAATAAAATCTTAACTCACATATATCCAAATGTGAGACTAGCGAAAGCACCCACTAATCAGGGTTATACGCTTTTTCCAGAATACTTATATATATGTATATGTGAGATTCTGCATTAGAAGTGATTTTAAAGTTGAATTCAAAATCAGTGTTATACGGTTTTTCCAGAATATTTTTATATATGTATATGTGAGATTCTGAATTAGGAGGGATTTTAAAGTTGGATTCAAAATCAGGGTTATATGCTTTTTGCAGAATATTTATATAGTTATATGTGTATGTGAGATTCTGAATTCAAAATCAGAGTTATACGCTTTTTTCGGAATATTTTTATATATGTGTATGTAAGATTCTGAGTTAGGAGGGATTTTCGATTTGGATTCAAAATCAGGGTTATACACTTTTTCCAGAATATTTTTATATACATATATGTATATATGAGATTCTGAATTAGGAGGGATTTTAAAGTTGAATTCAAAATTAGAGTTATATGCTTTTTCCAAAATATTTTTATATATATATATATAGTTATGTGAGATTCTCAATTAGGAGAGATATAGTTGGTTTCAATATCAGGGTTTAATAATGTTTTTGGCGAGATTTGAGGGCGGCAATCTCCACTATTTTAAATATCTTGTTGTTGTAATATATAATATATAAAATAAATATATTTAATATATATATATATTCAATATAATAAAAATAATTATATTTAATTTAATTTTAATTTTTTAATTAATTCAATATGAAATGTGGAATAATGTAGAAAAAATGCAGCTAAAAACTACAGAAAAAAAATGTGAAGCAAAACTTTTAAAAATAGTTAAAATTTCCGTGTAAAAGAAAAGATAATTAGGAAGGACTTTATAGAGTTGGTTACAAAATCAGGGTTTCAATCATTTGTTTAGAAGAGGTTTGAGGAATTTTAAATTTTCTTATGTTGAAATATGTATGTAAAAAAAATAATTGGGAAGGACTTTAGATCACGTAGATCACGTTACTTAATCTATAATCAGGGTTTCAATAATTTGTTTAACCGGATTTTGAATACTTCAAATTTTTTGATGTTGATGTATGTAAAAAAATAATTAGTAAAAAATATTAGTATGTAATAAAATAATGTATGTAAAAAACCATTTCATAGTTGGTTGTAATACCAGATTTATACGCTTTTCCCGAAATTCAATTTTAAAACTCTCCTAATTTAGAATCTCATACATATATGTGTTATATCAAATCATATAATCTTATTAATCATATTAGACAAATATTTTAATTAAGAAATAAATCTTTAAGAACTTAATTCACATTGGTATGACAAATAAGGCCTATTACAAAAGACTTAATCCCCACCAAGTATATCATCTGATAAATAAATGTTTTACATGGTGGGAAACATATGAAACAAATTTGTACTGACAAAATTTTAACTTCGTTCTCGCTATCTATATGCACATTTACAATTAAATAATACATATTGAACTTTTTAAAAGCCATTCGCGTTTTCACAATGCCAAGAAAATTATGAATTCATAAATGTATAAAAATTTGGGTAATATTCAAATATTTGGGTCATATTGAATATCATAATATTGTATTATTTGGTTTTGTCCAATTTTATCGAAATAAAACTAAATTATGGTTGAAAAATAGTTAAGGCCTCATATAACTTCTAAAGCAGTGAACATATCATTCAATGTTTTGAATACGAAACAATTTTTTTAATTAAAAGGTTAACCCTTTAAAAATGTTTACAATTTAATGTTGATTTTATTAATTCAGTCAGATTTTTTTTTTTTTATTAAATTTTACATTAATCATAAAAATGTCTTTATTATTACAAATTATTGTAAATATCGTGTTTGCCATTATTGTTAATATAAATAAATCTATTTTGCAAATTTGTATTTTGCAAATTGCAAAATGACAGAGATCACTAAATTCTTATGTCTATAAATTATATTGATTTATTTTTGGCTCCACTTTGTATATGTTTTATTATTTACTTTTCTAATTACAATAACGTAGAATTTAAAACCATGAGTTTTAAATGACGCAAATTCGCAAAAGTTTATTAGAAATGCAAGTTTTTAGTTTAACAATAAAAATAAGGTTTATGAAAAAATAAGTTTTAAAAAGGCAAAGAAAATTCTAAACTTTGCTATGAAAATAATATGAACTTTATTTAAATATTAATATAATTTAAATATTAAGTGGCGCAATAGCCTTTTTAAAAGTGATAATGACTTTTTTCTAAAAAAGAAACAACAACAAAAGAGATAAAACATACAGAAAGAGATAAAATTTTTCAGTTTCGGAACATTTTCCCGAATTTTTTTTTATACGCAGTAGTATTTTAACTTTAACATAATAGAAAATTAATTTTATTATTTTACTGACAGATCAAAATTTTTACGTATCATAGTAAAATTGATTTTATATTAAAAATTATCTTACATCAAGTTTTTTTCGGGCACAACCACTTTTTCGGAGAAAACCACTTTTTATTCGGATACAAGAACTTTTTTTCAATATATCATTTAATTTCACGCTTCATCTCTAGATCTCTAAGATTAAAATTGAAGTGCTAAAATTGTGTAAAATTTTTGTTAACAAACATAGTCTCAACATAGAAAGAGACAGAATGAAGATAATAAGCACATTTTTATACTTGCTTTTTAAATTGAAATAATATAATATAACATATACAATAGACATACACATACATATATTACATAGTTGTTGGGAATGTCTTAATTATAAATCGCCATTCATTTTATTAATCTAAGCATGGATAAGAGATTCTGGTTTAATAAAGTCTTAGCACTAAAATATATTTTATTATTTACATTTGTATTTTATGACACAAAATCACAAATTAATCATTTTAATCTATTAATGCTTCTGGTTCCTCCACTTTATAAGCCAAAGTGCAATTTGTTTTAAATGAAATCTGCAAGAATATGGAATATAGTAATATGGAATATAGTAATATGGAATATGAAAATTATTATAATACAGAACGTTCCATATTAGTTTTATAAAGTAGAGTATTCTACAAAAAAAAAAAATTAGAAGAGTAATAAGGAACGCTTAATAATAGAGGAACGAAAAATAGAAAGAGTAATAAGGATACTTTTCGCCCAAGAATGTTATGAAATCGAAGCTTGTAGAAAATTATCAATGCGACAATTGATCCACCAATAACAATGAAAGAAATTAAAACTGCAATTGCTAATGCAAAAAACGGAAAATTTATTGGGCTAGGCAACTTATCAACGGAACTCATTAAAATTTTATCACAAAGTTGTGTCATGTGATTAATAGCTTTCTTTAACTGAATATGCAATATCGGATGCATAACATCTGAATGTTCTTCTTCCAACCATTACAATCATTACAATCCTGGAAAAAATCGGATACTCGAGAATTCAGTGATCATCGTACTAAATTAGGCTTTTATGTCATGTACTAAAACAGTTTTGAGAATTATTCGCGAAAGAATTTATCGAAAAACAGAAAAATACTTTAGTGAAACTCAATTTGATTTTAAAAGGCGCTTAAAAACTAGAGAAGCTTTATCTGAATTACATGTTTTAATATAAAGATGCAACGATACAATTGAATGTTTATATGCAACTTGTTAACTTTGAAAAAGCTTCGACAAAATGAAACAAGCAAAAATAGTCCAAATGTTAAAGAAAAGTTGAATAGACGACAAAGGCTTGTAGTTGAGACTGAATCTGTATATTGGAATTTCAAAAGCTATAATGAAAATAGAAAATAAATTCTCAAAACATATCAATGTAAAAATAGGCGTACAGCAGTATTGCATTGTATCACCCTTGATTTTCAATATAATATATTCTGATTTCTGAGGAAGTAATGAATCAAGTACTATATATGAGATTTCTGTTGAAATTAATGTGAAATGAGTTAAAATCAATAAGCTCAGATATGCCTACAACAAAGTTTTTATTAAAAATAGTATATGCAAGAACTTCAATTACGGCTTAATAAAGTAAATAATGTCAGTGAAAGATACAAGCTAATAAATTAAACGCAAAGAAAACAAAATATCTACATAGTCATAAGTAAACATCAGATACCAGATAGCGTTCTAATGGGAAACAAGAATATATCAGAAAGAGTTAAAAAACTAACATATCTCGGCTAAAGCAATAAAAAAACGTATCATTGGCAGAAAATTAAATCGCAAGCTCGGAATTTTTTTTTTAATCTAATCTAATCTTTTTAGAAAAAGATATTTTGAACATTATTCAATACGTCTACAAAATCTTTATTCAGATCAGCAGTATGGACAAAATTAAGATCGCCAACATGATAACCAACGAACTAAATATAGGTATGGTTTAAAAAAAAAGAAATTTTCTTGCTTAGAATTCTATTTAGTTTTCTTACGAAGAATTTTATTAAATTTAAAGATTTTTTTTAGGCTCCTGAATGGTAAAGATCTACTCTTCATTTTACTATATATAATGCTTTTATAAATTACTAATTTAGTTAGCGTAGCGTATTTAGTTTAATCTATATAGATTAAAAAAAGTTTTCTTATTTGGGAGCTGTATAAGATAATATATTAAATTTTAATTTGGCGGTATTTTCATTTATTGATTAATCTCCAATTATTTATACCTTCTTGTACTTGTATATATCTTATACTTAATTATTTAAAACTGAAAATCAAACCAATAAGACTTTTAATTAAATGTTAAGTTAAAAGTAAGCCGAATTATATAGAAGATTATTTATTTGAGAAATAATATTAAAAGAGGCATTATAATATTTTTAGTTTTTGAATACCTCAATTTGTATTGTATATTTTCTTTGTGCGGTGATTTATTTTCTAAATTAATTTTCAAAGGACTCGATTTGTACGAAAAAGGTACAGGTTTTAATGTGAAGTTTGTAGGGTTGTTTTTAAAATAAAAGTTAGTTTATTATTTTTCTTTGTTAAATCAAGTATATTAATGTATTTAACATTAATTTATAAACATAGTTATAATTCATTTTATATATAAGGTTTGATATTTACTTAAAAGCAATTTATCTTTCAATCACTTTTGCTTTGGTGTATCTTATATTAATTCGAATGCCATCCATCAAAAACCGCAATACAAATGTATTCATTGCATTAAATCAATTCCAATCACATATCAATAAAATTAATGAGAAGTAATTTTTTATTTATTCTTCTCTGGAGATCTTTAATTATTATCCTTAAAAAATGTTTTAACCAAATATTTTGCCAATACATTAAATTCAAAATGAACCAATCCGAAAATAAAAGAAAAAAAATCATTTTAAAATATTGGTTTCCTATACAAAGTGATATTTGTAGTAAACCAATTATTAATTCAATACAAACAATTTAACGCAAACAAATTTTTCATGTTTTGACTATACTTGGGCAGAGGACCTTAAAAATAAATGAGTTTTATTATCAATTTTTGAGGTACCGAGTCCTTTTTTTTTTTAAAGTTGATTATTCCCCATGGACAAAATTGTTATGGTATTAAGGTGACTGCACAAAAAGATATAATTGCACTTGAGTTTTGAAATTTGAAATGCTATTTAAATTTTTTTTTACGGAATTTGAAATAAAAAACCGACAATTTTTTTTAAATATTTATAAAAAATTACAACAAATTATTGAATGGTGATAAAGATTGTCGTAGGTCCTTCTTTAATTTGTAAAACTTTTTTAATAATTAATAGTCATATTATGTTGAAAATGTTTATCTTTGTATATGTGCATATATGTGTATAATATGTATTACCTAAAAAGAAATGATTTGCTATTAATTTAATTTTTTTTATATACCCGTCAATTTTTATTTTTTTTGGCCATAATTAATTATTTTAGTCAATATTTTAGAACAAAATACAAAATAGAAATATGACTATTTGCATATCAGTGTGGTAAGCAAGTGTGGAAATGTAGGCCATCTAAATATTCTTAGAAAAAATAACAGATTCAATAGTTAATATAGCAATCACCAGTCTCTAGCTCTGTAGCGCAACTTCAAATGTAAAAGAACATATATAAAACAATTGTTGTTGTATTTCTTTAGTGTTGATGCCACGATGATACTGCTCTGAGAGAACAAGTTTTAAAAACTTTTTGTAAAAATCGTTGCCCGCGAGAGTTTATTATTAAAATTTTGCAAAAACAAGCTGCCAAGATATTTTAAACTTTTTCTATATGATACCAGGATATAAGTAAATAAAGTGTTCCACGCTCTCTGATTTGATATCTGATTAGAGGATTTAAAACTGAAATCTTTTCCATAAAATATAACAGGTAATTAAAACAGTTTAGAATTGTGAGTTGAACCCAAATTTCTATCTATAATATAATACACAAAATGTTGGCGAGACCTTGCCAACATGTAAAAAAATATATTTTATATCTATAATAAAACACTCACACTGAATGTAAACTAAACTGGCAATGATGATATTTCTGTATATTTATTTAATAAGTTAAAATTTTATTACCAGAGACACAAATCTTTGACTCAAAGTATTATCAAGAGACACAAACCGTTCATTAAAAATATAAATACATTTAGTAAATATTATTATCCGAGACCAAATTTTCCACTAGAAGTATTAACAGAGACACAAACCGTTCATTAAAAGTGAGTACAGTAGGCCGATTTTATTCTTGATTTTGTTTTCATTAGTATAAAAGCTGGTAAAAGCTTCGTAACAGACTTTAAAGTAGTTTTGTTTATTTAGGTTGAAATTTAGATTTTTAAGCTAAATTTTCGGTATAACTGGTATAACATAAAATATTCGAAATTTTTTTTTTAATATAAAATTCGGCAGACTTAAATAATTATATTTCATAACAGAAGTCTGGAACTTACTAAACATTATAAAAATGAATATTTTTCTTAAAAAAAAAAAAAGAAACTAACATAGAAAATATCATTTTAGAAGCCTTCAGTCACAATACATTCATAATTTTGTACTAATTTATTATTAGACCATTAAATTAAAAAGCTGTCGAAAACGACCGTCACAAAAAAAACCCTGAAAATTTATGAAATTTCATTATCCAAAGACCTCTTCTAAAGTACATTTATTTAAATAAAATAAATTCAGCAAATTTTTTTCAAGCAAAAAAAAAATAAACGCAAAAGACTTGAAAGTAGTTTTGGTAATTAAAGTAATTTCGCGGCGAAAACAACTGTTTTTCATCGACATAAAAATTCTTTTTTAAAACTAAAGACAAATAGAGAGTCTGCTAAAATTTTAACAAATATTAAAATTATTTCGATTATTGGGATTGTTTTAAATGTAACAAAAAAAAAATGTCGTAGCGGTTGGTGTTGGTTGGCTTTTCGCCGGTTTTTATTGTGCACTTTATACATGTGTTTCAAACAATTTTTGAGATATCGGCACGAACTTTTACCCTGAATGTGTTTTTAGCTTGGACCATTTTTTCTCAATGATTAAAAAACTGTCAAAAATTACCGCCACGAAAAAACAGAGAGAAAAAATTAATAAACTGTACCTAACATTTTTAATTTTATGTGTTTAGATTTGTTTAATGTTTTTTTTCTATTACATCAAGTAAGTAAGTGATTCCAAAGTTTTTTTAATGGTGCTGATGCAAAAATTATATTTTTAGGTAGTTTATTAAGGGAGTCAGTATGATACCGTAAATGTTTTTGAATCTATAGAAATTGTGCAATTGCACAGGGATTTTCTAGTTTTTATATATTTATATGAGAAAAATTATGAAAAATCAAAATACACTTTCTTTATTTTTAAGGAAACGCTAAATAATTAAGAAAAGTTGTTAACACATGGTAGGTGCCTAAGTAATACGTGTCTAAAAATAGTAAATTTTCATATTTTGACATTTAATAGTTCAGAAGGGAAGGTATAAAAAAAAAATCTATGTTACTTTATGTTTAATAATTCTGAAAGATTTTCCTTCTCTTTAAATTTCAAGATTCAAACCAAAAGCGTGTCAGAGGTAGGAAGAAAGCAAAATCTGGTAAAATTATGATATTGATTTATAAAGGTAAGAAAACGACCTGTCCTTGAAATTGAAAACGACCTGACCTGGGTTGAAAAAATCTTAAGCAGAAACTGAGGTATTATATTTTTGTATTTTCCAGCTTTGCGGAGATAGCTACAAATAAAGTAATTTCACAACATTAATTTGACTGTGTAAAAGTTTAAAAGCACAGACATGGATGCACGAACAGAGTATAACTAATGAAGAAATTTTCCAAAATCTAATTTTTTTAAATTTAATAGAAATAACTGGTATCTCAATCATAATGCAAAAGGGAAAATCAAGCCACAATAACGGCTCAAAAGTATAAATTATAATTTTATATAATTTTAGTTTTAAATTTAGGCTTTCTTTCATTAAATTTTTCCAAAGACATTGTGTTGAATTGAAAACACTTCTTAATGGAGAGGAATATAAAAAATTTCTAAATGTTTGTAGCTCTAAACGTTTCGTAAGCAGCAGTGGTATAGTTCCAAAATATTTGAAATTTTCATTTCACATATCGCTGAACCAAAAACGTAATTACAAAACAAATTTTTTGTATGTCAGTATTAAATTAAATAAATTTATTTAATTTATAAAGTTTAAGAAAATTCATATATCATTTACGATTTCAGATTGAATGTACAACAAACGGGCAGGATGAACGAACCGACAAAGCTCGTGTTCTTTAAACATTTTTTCAATGTTCGTTTTGTATTTTAAAGTTTTATTTTTCAATTTTAACAAAATAACATTAAATTTTAAAATTATGTTATAGAAAGTCGTCTGACCATTTCGTTCAAAGTGTATAAGGAAGTTAGATAGAGCTGTATTTTATCATCTATATTCTATTCAGTTGAAATAGATATTCATTTGACTGTTACTGTAGGTGTGAATAAGAGAAATGATATTCAATGCCAACCAGATTATCATATTAATCCCTTAAACAGAAAGGTTTAAATATATGTATATTCACTATCCGGTACATTTTTACATGTGTCTATTTTTACATGTACTTTAAAATTTGTTGACCACGGATCATTACAAACTTTATTGTAAAAAACCAAACTAAAATTATTGATGTCGACGAAAGGCGCAACAACGAAAGGCGCAAATGATCACTTTTTAGATCACAAAACAATATTTTCAATGGAACTCTCAACTTATATGGCGTGTTAAAAGACTTAGCAAAAATTAGCACTTAATAAAAATTGAAGCCACAAATGAGCGAGAAAAATAAAGATAATTTGTTACCACTCTCTGCCTCAACCGGGGTTAAAGAAAAAAAAAACGAGCAGTAAAATTCAAAAGACGGCTATTTTTAAAACCATATAATAAAAACAATCTCAAGTTTTTAATTTTTTTAAATATGATTCTAGTCTTTATATAATAAAATTAATTACACTTACATATACAAAAACATAAAATGTAAAGGATATACTTATCAATTTACAAGACTATTAACTCTCCTTGTATCCTCGAATTAAAAACTATTAACTATATAGTAACTAGTAACTATATTTATTTATTTTTTACAAAATAACTCTTTAGTAATTTTAATATTATAAACTTATTAAATTTAAAATAAACATTAGAAAAAGCAGAAAATAAGTGTTACTATTTCTATTGTAACTTCTAAAATTATTTATTTTATTTTGTTTTCTTTCTTGTTTGTTTGTCTGAAGACGTGAAAAAGAAATCTTAAGAATTCACCGGCATGCGCAGAACATGTAAAATTTATTAAAGAAAATACTTTAGAAAAAAAAAAATTCACATCTGTATTCTGTACCAACCAAAGTATGGTAAAAACCTTTTTTTTTTCTCTCTAGGTACAATAGGCCCCATGAGTAAAGGACATGTGTGAGTATGAAAATAATAGAACACTTTTATTTTTATGCACTTTAACTTATAAACACAAATTTATATTTTTTTTTCACACACTAACAAAAGTACAAAAGAAAATTTTCAATCTTAAAATCTGCTCGTTTCATTGTTTGTTTCATTGGTTTAAACATTTTATGTATACATGTATGGAATAGACATACGTATTTATAAGCAATGACACAGCTATAATAAATATAATATATGTATGAATGAAACATTTGAATTTCCTGTGAATAAAAATTCAAAACAAAGACAATATTAAACATAGAATACAATATGCATTGTATTTTTCCATCTTTTTTTCCTTTGGGGTTTTCTTTTGTTATGAAAACTTTAAAAAGTTAAATACTTAATTAAATATAGATACTAATTATAAAAATACAATTAAATTGCAGAAAACTTGAATTTTTTATTTAATTTTTTTTTTGCTAAATTTCGAAGTTAACGTATAGCGAGTTTATATGCTGTCGGCAGGTCAAGCAAAACTAATAAAACATCTTGTAATATTTGGTAAACCAAAGCAAATAAAAATAAAAGAGTAAAAATAATTATTGTATCAGACAAAATATGGGGTACAACAACATGATAATTTTACTCTAATTTTAATAAAAAAGCATTGTAAAATCCTTATCAATACAAACATTAGTTTCCAATCTATGGTACTGCGGATTGAAAAAAAGACGAATAAGAAAAATTGGGAATATGGGAAGTTATTGGATAATTGGTAGGAGTATTTAAAACATAGATGTTGATCTTCTTCTTAAATTTAATGATATTGTACACCTTATGGTTGTCAATTTTTGAAATTTCCTTGTGAGAAGCTGTGTGTCATCTGGTTATATCTTTAAGATATAAGGGTTAATCTATGCAGCCCGCCTTGTATCTCGGTTGACATTTTTAATAGGAGGTATTAAGGTTTTATTTCTTCTGAATAGGTTACTATAGCAACAAAATATCTATAAAATAGAGTGAGCGCTACAATAACACTTAGTAAACCCACAGTTGAGTTAGCAATTGGATCGTTTATTAAATTTGTCTAAGTATTGTTTTGTTTTGCTTTTTGTGTAGGTATCACAATCATGTTTGTAGAGGTGCTGCCCAAACATGTGCATCAACCTCATGAATTTAATTCAAAAAAAAATTAATTCTTAATTTGGATTAGATATATTCTATAGTATTTAGGTATATGTATATATTTATCAAACAATTAGTATTTATTTTTTATTGTCACTTTAACTAATTTATGTTTTATAACCAAAAAAGAAGAAGCATACTTAGTAAAATACATATTTTGTCAATGTCATGTTACAATAGTGACATTCTAGTGTGTGAGTAACTTATTATATAATTAGTATTATTAATTACTAATCATTTTTTCACCATTATTTTTTTTAAATGTAGAATCCAAACCTATTGCAATTTAATATACATCCCACATTCCTTCCAGGAAACAGGGATTATAGCTACCTGGCACATTTATCCACGGTACCTGGATATAAATAAATAAATAAATTTAATATATTTAATGTATAATATGTATAAAAAATTTAAACATTTTATTCTTATTTCATATATATTTTTGTATCTTGACACAAATTAAATTCTTTCCTTATTATTGAGTGGTATAAAACTAAAAATATTAGGATGAATTTTCTGTTGACTATATTCAAAATAAACTCTTACTTAATCTAAACTTTATTAGAGCAATAATATGGCTTCTTTAATCTAAAACATACCGTTTCTTTTCCGTGCTTCTGAATCATACTGTGAAAACCGTTGAATTTTTGATTCTTAGACTTAGACAAATAGCAAACGAAATCATCCGAGCATTGTTAGCAAAGTTTAAGTTATCTTGGAAAATATATTATGAAATTTTTTACAAAATAAAAAGCACCTATTCATAATTTTTTTAATTTTTAGGTTTAAAGTTGGAGAAACGAATAGAAGAAGCTGTTCCGGCTGGTCAACAATTACAAGAATTAGGAATGCGATTTCGTCCAGATGATGCAAATTCAGACCAGGTGAGTAGTAATTTTTCCATGTTCATATGGCATTTCAATTAATATTTTTAAGATTAAGTAAATTTACTTTAGCATAAAATTTAAAAAAATCGGTTATTCGTTTACTTGAAAAACTTATTTTAAAATAATTTCCACTTATGTCTTGAATACATTATATGGATAAAAGAGTGAAAGAAGAAGAAACAAAAAGTGAATATTATGTGAAACTTCTTTAATTTAAAAGAAATAGTCACACTCTTAAAATTTGAGAAAGTTAATGAAGAATAATGATTGATATTGAAAATCTATATATATATGTATATTACAATATATGGTTGATAAACATAATTATATTTTAGATATAATATAGGATAATAACAGGATTATCAATTCAATAACTTAGAAACTCTGGAGCATTTAATTTTTTATTATCAACCTACATTACCAGAAAGTGTGTTTCAATACCTAAAATTCTAATCCTTCAAATATTTCTCTTCATCATATACTAAGAAATGAAATCCTTCAAATATTTCTGTTCGTCACATTTACCTGAACACATATTATGGCAATACACGGGTTTATCAGCATGAATTTCAAGCTTCATGAGACAATTTTCGTATAATCCTGCTTTGAAGCTGGAATATATCCAGAACCATTCTAGAGGCTATATACAGATATAGGTTATAGAACACACATTCAAAGACCTTTAATTTCTGTATTTTACTTTAAATAAATTTATTCAAGTTAAATAGGTCTAATAATAGCTAATTTTTGGAATTTTGATTCCTAATTGAACAGAAGACAATATCAACACTTTGGTCTGATAAAACTAATGTTTATTCTCCTTTCTCCTTAGATTTCTTTTTCAGAAAAAAAGAATAAAAAAATTGAAAATTTTTAGAGTTTGGTACGTAATCCTGAAAACAAAAATCCCCGATTCAAAATCCTCAAAACAAAATCTCGATAATTAAAATCCCCAAAATTAAAATCCCGAAAAAATTCCGAAATTTCAAAATCTCGCATAGGCATACATTATATGCATATAAATATTCCGGAAAAGATGAATACTCTGATTTCGAATCCAACTATTAATACTTACAGTATGCTCACACATATACATATAGTAATTTCATTCATAAAAAAATTTAATTTTCACATTTCCATATGAAAAATAATTAATTTTGCAACCCCGCTACAAAATTATTGAAACCCTGATTTTGAATCCAACTCTAAAATCAATACTAAATTATGTCCATGCAAAAGTATTCAAGTTTTACATTTCATTTTAAAAATAGTGAATTTTATACGAATTTAGACGAATGAGAGTACGAATTTTTCTTTAATTTTCTTAGTGTTGTTATCTGCGTTTTTATACGTTTATTTAAATTTATTCTTATAGGGGCCTCGGTGACCTAGTGGGTAAGAGCATATAAAATACGCTATAAATACCGAGGGACTGTTGGTCTGAATCCCACACATGTTGTAAGAGTTATTCCCCCTTTCGACATTTACAGCCACGTCTGAACAGGAAAGGCTGTGTAATTTCCTGTCCACATTTATGTGGCAGAGAAATGCATTTAAAAAAAAAAATGTATTCTTATTCTTATTGTAGTTACGTATTTTTACTGATGAAGAGAACATTAGTTCTCAAAAAACGTTTTTAAGATAAATAAAAATATATTAGAACAGAAAGATATTTATTTTTATTTCATTTAAAAGTTAAGTGACAAGAAACCAATATTATTTCTACATTACCAGACTGGCGTATGCTACTCCAGGTTTATCTATAGTTACATAATATTCTGTAAAACTTGATATTATACAAATATTTGAAGATAGGGCTTTTTCTAAATTTGAGGGACTGCAGCTTGATAACTTATATATTATATATATATTAAGATCAAAAAAAAAATACTACTCATAATTAAAATTAATTCATTTTACAATAATAATGTATCTTATCTGTTGTGTGAAAAATTAAAATCCTAAAATCTACAATTATATTTTTAATTTACTTTAATATTACAAGGATATGTTAGAAAACTCTACTCTTTAAGTTGCTTTTATTTTTGAACTTTATAAAATTTAAAGTTTAAAAATATTTTTCTTTAACCTTCATATTCATTTTTTTTTTTTCATAATAAATGGTTTTATAATATTTATCTTTGTTTACTCCAATTACCCTTCTTATTAATCCAAAAAACTTTTTAAAATTTCTTTTCAGTCAATTTTTGTGTACAGCGAATTTTAATGAATTTCAATTTAGAATAGAAAAGTTTTTATCCCCTTAACTAGAAAATAATTCATCAAATAAAAGACGAAGGGTAGTCTTACGTGCTTTACGTGTTATATTTTCTTAAATGTCACCATGATAAGAAAATGTTGTAAGTCTTTCAAAGGATTTGTTATTAGCATAAGCATCATAAGAATTTCTTAACATGTTTAAAAAAATTTAATTCTTTGTTCAAATTGGGGTAAATTTTAAATACCTTAAATTTTATCCAATTATAGTTTGTCTTTAAAATAGTTTAAATTATTGGTAAAAAATAAAATTAATTTTAGATAAATTTAGGTTATATGACCTAATTATCTACATAATGTCTTGTATTAACTCATTACCGCCGGATTTCAAGTATTTTTACATTTTAAGTATATAATTTGAAAAATTGCAAATAAGTTCTATAGGTTCGAAACTCTTCTATAATATATTTATACCTAAAATTTAATGTAAAGGAATTTGTTAAAATTTTTAATGATTTGCAATTACGAAAAAGTAGAGATTTTTAAATTGATTTTTAATTTAAAATTTAATCATACTTTTTTAAATTGTGTATATAAACAGTATTCCATTAGATTATTCAATCAAAATAAAATTCAAAGAACTCCCAGCTCCATTCCAAATCCTTACCATAAGAAAACTTAATTAAAAATGTATAAAAAGTAAAAGAAGGCAACTGAAGTCAAAACTTAGCAAAATGCATTGTCTGAAAGCCCATTTGTATGGCAATATGTGAAGTTGTGTTTCACAACATATCAACATATCTACTTCAAAAATCGAGATATTAGAAAAATTCTAACTTGAAGCTCTCCGAATATTGATAAACGTGTCATGATTTATTGAAATTACTAAAATTAGAAAGGATATGAACATATACTCAGTAAAGATTTTTTTTGCCGAACCCATATAAGATCAAAAAATCAAATCTTCAAAATAAATATCTAAAATATTTAAAAAAAATTTTTACAGTCGCACTATATTATGTGAGCCGACGGAAATGTGTTAATAGAAAAAACAAGAGAAATAAAGCGTTCTTTATTTAAAAATTTATATAGAATTTATGTGGATAGGTGGATGGTCTTTTTTGTTAAATGTGGAGTTAATAGAAAATACCATTTTCTAATTAGTAACATATTTTACAAGCCTATTAAGATTTAACTTATTTAAAACTGTTCAAACATTTTATTTATTAAAAAAGGATGTTAGGTCAAATAATTGAAGTTTTACTTAGATTTTCCTGCTTTTAAGTTGATCTGTTTCTTTTATTAACACCTGCCAGAAATTATGTTTATATTTTTTGAGGAAATAAAAATGCTGCCTAAATACAAAATTTTCGGTATTTCCAGTATTTGTTAAATCTATATTTTGTTTTCATAGATTGCAATACAGTTGGTAATCTTTTAAATTTAAAGTAATTGTTAACCCGATGTCTACCGAACGTTTTACCAATTTTCTCTTCAATTTAGTTCAGTTTTATTGGCACTGGTAGCAGTCGTTTTAAGCTTTTGAACTTTTCCGCCGCCGAAATTATCATTTATTTTCTATGCAAAATATTAGTTTTTTTTAAGCAATTATTGTCATATAATGGCAATAACATCATAAACTCTCTCTCGAGATTTTTTTGGTTTGCTGTATATGCACTATAAGCAAACATGTCACCAAATCTCACTGTATTGCCTTTCATAATTTGATATGTTATTATTTAACTATTAATGGTTGTGCTACAACAGCAAATTCAGGTAACTTGCATATCTTGGAGCTTAATTAATTTAGACATCTAAAATCTTCTAAAAGATGATAAAGTTTAATGGCAATAACTTCTGCAAAATGTGGTTGGTTGGAGATAACAGTTTGAGTAACTGTCATACAAATTCAAGTTGAGTGGCTGTCGTACATACAAGTTGAGTAACTGTCGGTACTTAATAAAGTAAAACATCTAAAATTTTGTAAATAATGATTAAGCTTTACGGAAACCCAACAAATTAAATTTATACGAGTATCTCAAAGTTGACACAGTCTACTCTACTGCACTCTTCCTCGTTTTTTATAAAGTTATATTCATAAGATTTCACAAAAAAAAAAAAATTAGACTTTGCAAATGAAATTGACAGAATATTAACAAATTATTAATTAAATTTTGTTAACTCTTTTATATTTTATTTAAGATCACTAAAAAATATTTATTCAATTAATTTTATGGTCATTTACTAACCTATTCAGTTGAAACTGGGAATGTCTGGATAAAAGTATGCAATTTGTATTAAATTTGATTAAGGAATACTGTATACATCTAATCAAAGTTATTAATTATTTTGCTTTCCGCTCAGATTCATTAATGAATTCAAAAATATTTTACCTCCCATGTTATTTAGAAACTGTATTTAATCATTTACTTACGGGTTTGTTAGTAGACAATTCCACCAATTAAGAGTTCAACTTTATTCAATATATTTAAATTCTTTAATCCTTTAAAGGTTAGTATTCTGCGTTTAACATAATTTTATAATGAAATTTCCTTTTTTTTTTTTCACCATGGAAAAATTTTGTTTAGATTAGTGTGGAGAATTAAATGTCAAATTTTAAATTTTTAAATTTTCCATCATTTTATAAAAATTTATAACAGTTTGTAAAATTGAAAAATAATTGTTTTTAAGAAAAAGTTTAATGACAAAATCATAAACTTCAAACAGTAAAAAAGATTAAAAATAATTGAAATATAATATTCCAAGACGAAATAAAGAGAAAATCATTTATTTCATTATAGAAATTAAGAAAATTAAATCCCCACTTAAACAGTGACATTTGCTTTTTGTGACCCGTTCGAACGTAGTTCTCAGATTTTATTAAAATTTGCCATTACGTTTGTGACACCTTAAAGCAGACGAGATAGATATGGAAAAGTATATATCTTCTTGCTCAGGATCGACTTCTAAGCGGATTAAGCCATTTTTAAGCCCATCCATTCAAAAAAACTTAAAAAATAAAAGAGCTGGAATTCTGAAATTTTTACCATTTACCTTTGTGAAATAGTTAATGTCGCTATTGAAATCCAGCACACATTTAGGTTGGAGCCCCCTAACAGCCCTCCTAGGTTATCTTGATAAAGTGCAAACAGTGCCTTATATTAATAGATCCCGGTGTTACATTAAAGCTTACTCTATTCAGCCATCGCCGTATGCAGTTGCGTTATTGATCTTATTTTATATAGATACCTTGTAGGTATAAACACCTGTTCTAAAGAAATCACACAGATATAATGCCTCTACTAGAAAGTTTTTCTATGGCATAACAGAACTTATGGAAATCCGTTTATCATGCGCACGTCGCGTTTGTTGAATCACAACCCAAAGTTGGTAACTCATATGTGTACGATTTAGTATAGTTTAAGCAAAAAATAAACATCTTTCTTAAAAATATCGCTCTAAATTTTCTTACCCATCCTCATAATCGTAAAGTTTTGGCTCCTAATTGGCTTGTCTTCAAGAATCCCTCCCACATCCCTATCCGTAAAGTAAAATGTACATTTGTAATAAAGCTCCCAATCTAAAGTTTGGTTTAAAAAAGGGGTGGTTTTGATTCTTTAAAGTCCAACAATATCCGGAAGAATCACGGTGCAATTCTTCTGGGTGACTTTTGAAGTTTTTCACCAATCCTCGTAAAAAAAATAAGTTCTATAGCTTTTAAATGGGACATTAAATTTTTTTAACTGCAGCGTAGTATGCTTTAACAGCAGTAACGTCATATTTCGAATGTTTCTGTTATTTTTTTTTTGTTTTTAAATTAATATTTAACTATACATAATTTTAAGATTACTTAATTTTTAATATTGGTTAAATTTTTAGAGAACGACGGAAGGATATACTTATCATTAAGTTTGAAAAAGAACATAATATAGTGTTATTTTACAGTATTGACAATTGATTATACCCGTACGATAGGATCGGGTATAATAAAATTACTCCTCCGTTTGTAACACCTCGAAATAAGCGAGCTAGATATACCTTCAAAGGTATGGATCGGATCAGAAAAAAATTCTAAGACTTTTGAGCCATGTCCGTCCGTCCGTCCGTCCGTCAGCACGCTAATTCAAAAACTAAGAAAGCTAGAATCTTGAAATTTACACAAAATATTTTGGGAGTAATTTGTAGGTTCCCTATTTTTTTTGGTTGAGTTTGGACCAAGCCTTAGGGTAGCTCTCGAACACCTAACTTTTAGATCTCCACATTTTTTTTGCAATAGAGCTATGAAATTTTAACTACTGATAGATCTCACAAAAATATTAATTTTATTTTTAATAACTTTTTTTTGTAGCCCCACCCGTTACGGAGCTACAGCTCCCCAAAGGTTCAAAAAAGCTCTATATTTAAATTGTTATAGCACAAGTTGTATAAGGTATATCTTCATTTTGAAAACGTCAAACGATTACTACTTTCATTAGCTTTAAAATTATATATACAATAAATATATATTTTTGGCATACGGTGTCTTAATTTACCGTTATGCGAAACTCAAATTTTGCAAAATTCTTTAACCCTTCCATCTTCTAAACGGTTAAAGTTGGAAACTTGAAATTTTGACAGAAGTTAGATCTTTGAAAATTAGTATGAGTCATTTCAGAAATTTTTTTTGTATCACCCCCCGTTTAGGAGCTGTAAGGGGTCAAAACTGAAAATTTCCTATTTTTAAACACCTGTAACTTGAACACCTGTTAAAATTTTTTTGAAGTAATACACAAAAATTAAAGCTCGAACATTATATTTTTATTTCTGTTAACAACTTTTTTTAATAATATAGGGTTACTTTATAATTGACGAAAGTGTTACTTGATTTTTTCAAATTTTCTAACAAATTTCATTAACGAATTTTTTCCATTTTGTTTTACTCGATAATTTGAAATTGTTGAGGATATAATGCGTAGTACAAAAAAATGTAAATAAATAAACAACATAACGGTTGCTTGAAGAATTTTTATTTATATGATATTGATATACATACATACTTATATAATATCATGTTTATTTACATATCGTATATGTCACTAGTGAATGAATGATAAGAGTATAGATGTATATTATATAGCGCCGTATTTACATACACATATGTATTTTATTGTACTTATAAGAAATTATTCTGTCAATGGAATATTTAAATATAATATAATATAATATTTAAAATTATATTTACTGTTTTGTACTTAGTAAATTTAATATACATTTACCGCTTAGTATTAAATGGTACTATAGAATATTTGAAAAAGTTTTGGATTGATAATCGTTATGTGGAAGGTTAGAATCTGCTTTTGAAGAATGGTCATATAAACATATAGTTTGAATATATGTACAACCCATAGTTCTAGAAATTATAAAATTCACCCAAATTATTTTAAAATACTAAAATATTAAAAAAATAATATTGTAAGCAGAGTGGCTGTGAACATACTAACGGTTCGTACGGGTATCTAAGAGTTGACAAAGTCAACTGTATTCTTCCTCGTTTAGTGAATAAATTGCCTTTTTTAATTGTATGGTTAAACAAACTTTGTCGTTCATTTGATTAAATGGGCTAAGATTTGGTTTAATTAATCATTTGTTTCAGTAAATTATTCCCTTATGTATTATTTTTGATTTATAAGAAGTATTTAATTATATATTTTGAATGAAAATTTTCATTATTTTAATCTTATTATTTATTCGAACTGTGGCAACTGAAAAACTTTTGCTTTGATGACCAATTGAAAATCAAACCGAGTTGCCTAGAAAAATCTGTGTCTATACATAGTATTTCATTTATACTGTAAATATTTTGAGTACCTAACATAAAAAAAATACAAAAACTTCAGCTATGATTTTGGCTCTGTAACTAGAAGACTGTAACTATTTTGTATATTGCCGTCATTCTTACGAACTCATTAAACTGTAAGGTAATCTTATATCATTAGAAAGTTGATTTAGCTAAATTTTTAAAAAGACTATGATAAATAAAAATTACGGACAGATAATTTTTAAGTAAACTTTATTAGTAAAGTTCGTTACAAATACAGGAACGGCTTTATTAGGGTTCTCTCAAACCTGATTACTGATTAGATTATTATCTCAAGTGCCAAAATTTTACAAAAAAATTTGATGTCGTCTCAATATTTATGACTCATCAGTATATATATATATATATATAAAACAGGTCAGTCAGTATATAGGTCTATGACAGTTGGCCTAAATCCATTTCTCAAAAGGCATTTGGCATAAAAGGACTTGTAGCATAAATCCAGTTAGCATAAAAAAACCTTTCGCAACATTTTATTTATACTAAATTGGACACTTCCATTTATACTAATTGGAGAATATAACTGTATGCTGTGATTGTGGCAGCGTCAAAAACCTTTTAGTTCCAGTACGTAAAAGAAACCGTTTAGGTACTCTAAAAAAGTATCAAAAACTATTTACATATTTCGGGGTGATATAAAAAAAAAATATTTTTTTTAAATCTTTTGTTTTAAACTTTTTCTGCGTTGCTATTATGGGGGCTAGTGGAAATTTCCTTATTTATATTATATACGTCTCATTTATTTTCAGTGAGTTTTAAATTTGAAACCTTTGTTAAATAACAACAAAATCTGAAATTATTCGATTATTAATTGCAGAAAATATTTAGAAATAACATAAAATTTGAACAGATCGGCTGAACCTTAAAAATTAAAATGATTTTGACTGTTGTTTGACGAAAATGTTCATTAACTTATCAAGTTAGATTTTCTTATATTAATTTGTTGTCATTATTTAATAATTATTTTAAGAATTTTTTTTTTATTAAATTATCATAGTAGTTTGAATGCGAGTGCCGACAATTAAGTCTTTCACAGCTTTTGTTTCATTTATACAGGATGATTTATTCGAAGAAGACCGTCTTATGTTAGATACATCACCAATTGAAGAAGATTCTCTCAATGATGATGATTTAGAAGATACAGATACAGATGATGATGAAAATGGTATATGTGAAACATCAGATGGAGAACGTGTTATTTATCCATGGATGAAAAAAATTCATGTAGCTGGTGTTGGTAAGTTACAATAATTTATAGTGATTTGATATCATTTTTAATATTTTCTTATTTTATTTAGTTATTAAAACATTTTATTTGATTTATCGACTTCTAGTGATATTTTTTATATTTTTTTTTTTTTTGTGGTTATTGATTCTGTTATGATTATTAAGATTGCAAAATTATTTTTACATATTTTAATTTTAAAAACATACAATGGCATTTGGCACACCTTCTTATAATTCTCCTTTTATTTTCATTTTTCTTATTTTGTTATTTTACTTTGTTGCGTGTAAAAATTAGAGTTAAAAAAATTTAACTCTTTCCTTGTTTTTTATGCAAATGTTGAATGAACAGAATTTTGAAAAAAAAAAAATAATAACAAATAAAAAAAAAATAACAAAAAAAAAAAACCAGTAACTAGACTTTTGTTTTAAAGAATCAAAAAGAAAAAAAAAAAAAGTGGTTGTTATTGATAAGATTGTCAGTAAATGTGTTACCTTTTAGGTAACACACCTTTATTTTTTCATTTGAATATTAATCGATAAATTCGATATGAAATGTCAACTAACCGTTGAATTAATTCAAGGCTATATGTAACACAGAGATGCTTTAATTCTTAAATATTGAAAAAATAAAAAAAAATTAATATTGATTGAGTATCTGTTGCATTTGGTTTTAAATTAAGTTCAGAATGTTTTTTTTTTTTTTTTTTTATATTTTAATGTTATCAAAATTCTTCAGAAATATCTTTAATATTAATTAATAATGATGATGTTATTATGACCGTATTTGATTTTGAATTAAGAATTCGGTAGTAAATTGTTTTAAAACGAATATCATTTTTTAAATGCAAATTTTATGTTATAACATTTAAAGCTTCCTTAATTACAAATTTTAAATTCAATTAATTTTTTCAGATTTTATTGAAATATATATATATATTAATGATTATATTAATTTAGTTTATATTTTTTATTAATATTTTGTTTAAAAATGATAAACAAAATCTCGAATTAATTGATTAGATTTTTGTTAGGTGGTAAAATCATTTTAACGCTAAAAATTGCTTTTAAAATTCTTTTAAAGGTTCACCAATTATTTTATTATTCTAAAATTTTCAAACTATCATTAAAATTAAATAAAAGAGAATGTAGAGTATATAAACCTAAAAATTTTTACAGGCTTACATTTTTTAAAAAATGTTAATGAAAAGTTATTTATGCAATTTTTGCTTAAAATTTATTTTTGGATGCATTTGGGGACCAAAACTTTAAATTGAGGGTTGTAAGAGAAGGGTAGTAGGAGGGAAATATCTCTGTTCTTGAGAATATGGGATCTAAAGTTTTTTTTTTGTTTTTAATTTAGTTTACTTATATCTCAAAAACTATACCTAATTTATAAATAAGTTCGAATCTTTGTAAGAAAAGCATTTCAACTTTTCAGCTTCATAAGGTTTTCATTCATAGCGTATATTATAAGCATTTAAACAAAAAAAAAATTGTCAGGCCCAAAATGACCTTTGTAGCCGAGAGTCTTACTGATGTTATTACAATTTATTGTATTAATATTAGATTAAATAAATAAATAAATTTATTTTTTGAAGCCCGTTTAAATATATAATATTGAAACATTCTAAAAATTAAGATACAAATGTATAGAGTAAAATTACTATTAGGCGTTACTATTGGACGTTACACAATATAGGTACATATCTTAATGGTACTGTTATACTGATTTATTTAATCTATAAGTATTTCTTTCGGGATTGCCTTTCCCAACTTAATTTTGAGCGTTGCGGTTTCATCTTCCATTTGCATTTCGTGCAAGAGAGTTTTTAGCGAGAAGATTTTGTTCAGTTTTTAGTTAAATTTCTGAGAGTTCTTAAAAAAAACGTAATTATGTTTTAGAAATTATGCAATACTTATTAAATATTACAAACTTTCTATTAACTGAAAATTAACAAAAAAAAAAAAACACTTAATAAATAATTGTTAGAATTTTGTAAAAGAAACATTGTACTTCAGGCGTATTACGCTCTAAACGTTAACATTCTTAAATATTGGAAAATAAAAGTTAACTCTAGCCTAGAGATATTGTGGTAAAAAATAAAACAAAAAAAAACAAAACTATCAATTTTATCAAACCAAGTACATTAGAAATGTACTTCGAAACAATAAATCACTTTTTTACGAATTTGCAACAAGCGATGACGGAATATTCCCAGCGGTATTGTTTTGGTTTTTTTTTTTTTTTTTTTTAAATTTGTAATAAATTACAATGTAATTTAGCAATGGACACGGTTTGATGACTCTAACATAATTGTAATTAACAATTAATAATTGCAAGAAACTCTAGAAACAAAATAATCAGTTTTTCAAAAAATAAAATTTATTTATATTTTACATATTTTTATCTGCACGAAGATAGTTTTAAGGGTATAAATAATTTGACATTACGTTTGTGACACCTTCAAGCATATCATATAGTTTTGGTTTAAACTCTGATTCTATTTAGCTAAGTACAAAACATAATGAGATTTGGATTTTAAAATGTTTAACATATTATTTTTTGCTAAATGCTGGTTTCGGTATTGAAATTGGCAATTTCGACTAACGGATTCGGATAGTTACCGTATAACTTTGAATAATCATCTTATATATGTTTACAATAAAATTTTGTTAAAATAATACTAAAGTTTTTTAACAACAGCTTCTGCAAAATTTGATTTGTCTATCGTAACAGCTTCGGTTATCTGCGAAATTTATATCTCCATATCTTGGCATAATTAAAAAAGTTAGTTTCTGAAATGTTGTCAAAAAATGTCAGTACTTAATTAAGTTAGAAACATATTTTAAATTTTCTAAAATAAAATATGAATTATTATATGAAAACATATACGAAAGTATTTTCATGCAGGTATCCTATAGAGTTGACACTGTCCTTTAAATTTTTCGAAATTTTTCTATTTTTTTAAGAAAACATACCTGCAGATTTTTTACTAAGGCTAAATATAAACAAATTTAAACAAACAAATAACATCCAATAAGAATTTGAAATATTAGTGATTAAATTTAAGATAAATCAAAAATAATTTTTTTTCAATTTGAAGCACTTCAAAGGTTTAAAACCATTTCAACCACTGGTTCTTGAACTTTATATGTTATTTAGCTTTAACGAGATATTAAAATTAACACTTTTTAAATTCAAACCTTACAATAAAATACAATTCACCTTTGAGGAACATATTTATTTTAATATCATACACAATTAAATTATCATCCACAAAACACCTAGCACTAGCACTAGCCTAGCAATAGCACCTAGCACTACACCTAGCACTAGTTAAAGTCAAAGCACTAAAACAAAGAACAAAAGTTTAATAAATATACATGCTTCTGTAATATACAAGGTATATCTGATCGTATCCGTAGGCGATCAGAAAGAAATGTAATATTTAAAGTCGAAAAAAGGAAAAATCTATTTCATATAAAAAAAATCACTTAACATTTATAAGATTTGTTAATAAGTTTAGAAAATCATACTAATTTTAATTTTTGTTGTGTTTTACTAGGTTGTTTAATGTTTAAAGGAAATTCGTTATAAAAAAATCCCTTATTGTTTTCTTATACATTTTTCAGTTTGTCTAAGCAACTTTAATTTTGTATTATTACGGTTAATGTATAATTTCTTACTCTTTTTAAAATAATTCAATCGCAATTCGTTAAGCCTGCCGCATATTTTTTATAACCTTATATAATAGTTACTTAGACATAAGATATTAGGTACATAGGGACTTGAAATAAAGTCAAATAAAATAGCTAGTTTATAAAGACTAGCTTTTATCTCGAAAACTTTCAGAGTAAAAATCTACTTCTAACCCTATTTTTACCAATTTTTTTTGTTTTTTTTTTTATGTTGGCCCTTTTGCATCAATCATCCTTATAAAGTTATCATTAATCAAATAATCAAAAAATCATTCTTGCACAAAAACCATATTTGGATATAACTTAATAAAGTTTTGATTAGTAAAAAATACTAACTTAACAAAAAAAAATTAATATTTGATTTGTGATAAGTGGTTGGTGCACAAGGGTCCTGCTCTTTGTATAGATCGTATAGGGAAAAGTTGGTAACTCATATGTGTACGATTTAGTAAAGTTTAAAAAGAATATCAACATCTTTCTTCAGAATGTCCCTCCAAATTTTCTTACCCATAATTTATAATCGTAAATCCCTTTTCTCCAGAATTTCTGTCACATCTCTATCCCGTAAATCAAGCTGTACATTTGTATCAAAGGTCCTAAAACCTAAAGTTTGGTTTAAAAAGGGGATGGTTTTCATTGGCTAAAGTCTCGACCCTTGTAAAAAAAAAAAATTATTGTTTTAAGTATGAATAACTTTTGTCAATAAATCTATTTAAACTATTTATAAGTATAACATTTAGTCAAAAATAAGAGTTTTTAAAAATTGGATAATATCTTTGTGGTTGACAGATCTTACATGTTAATTGTCTACCGCATCTACAAATTACTGTACATAGGTAAACTTTATAAAGTGCATTCAATCCAAAATCCAACTTCAAATTCGATTTTATCTGTTAATTATTTTAAAATATCATCAAATTTTGAGTATTCAAATAAAAAGCATATTTTTTTTACAGATCTATAATTACAACTAAAAGACATGAAGAACCTTTGGTTTCATTTCATTTCGTTTTTATATTTAATTTTTTACTTTGACTCAAACTTTGAACTAAATATGGCGTTATAGAATTATTTATTTTTCTCTCTTTAACTTTTATATAATAAGCTGCTGGTGTATTCTATAATTCTTTAGAAAATGTTTTTGATTAAAATTTATTTCAAATGTCTTATATCTCCCTTCCCTTTTACTTTACCAAATTCCTACTAGCAAAAAATATTTTTTAAAATAATTTTCTTGAAGATTTGTATCTACAATACTTGATTTTTTAAGAGGAAATTATTCTATATTATAAACATATAGAAATTTTGAATAATATCTAAATAATCAAATTTATATTTTTAAATTCAATTCACAGATATAGCACTGCTATAACTTTAAAAGTTAATTTAAAGTTAATGAAAAATTATATTTGCCACCAAATGCCACAACCTCATACCTTATGTTACTAACTTTTATTAAACGTTGGTCGTTATTTAAAAGTTATACTTTGAAAAATTGAAATTTGATTAAGTGAAATTTTTTGATAAGTATACATACATATTATATATGTATAATATATAATTGGAAAATTATTTTTCATATCATAAAATAACTATGCACCATATGCTACTTCCCCAATTATACCGGTTATAATTATAATTTTTATTCTAAAAAAGATACAGAAATACAGAGATAATGGATTCTGTATATAAAGACGACTTATCATATTATGATAACGCAGAATTAAATTTATGTGACTTTTGCATCAATTATAATAATAAATTTGACTTCAAACAAAATAAATAAAATAAAATCAAAAAAAAAAAAAATTGAAAACCGATGGTTATATAAAAAATAAAACTTTCTATAATATTTTTCTCTTAATGAATCTGTAAAATGTAAAAAATTTCAACATCAGAACAAAATAAAGAAAATTTTGATAGAAAACTTCAAAAGTAATATTTCAAAAATAAATTTTAACTACTATATTAAAAAGTGAAGACTATATTTGGCCGATAAAAAATTGTTTTAGATAATATTTGAAAAATCAAAAAAAAACTCATCTTGTTTTTTATTCTCCCTAATTTTCACTCTTTTCCACTACCAATAAATAAAAAGAAAAAAAAAATTATAGGAAAACGGGAAATGATAAAAAGTGTTAGAAATGTTTTAGATTTTTGTTTTTATTTATTTTTTTTTTTTTTTGAAATTGTAATTGTAGTACACAAGACCTGGACAAATTAATTTTTCCTTTTTCGAAAAATAATAAAAACAAAAAAATAAATCGGAAAAAAAAAACAGAAACAAAATATAAAATACAGAATAGAAAAACAAAAAAAAAAAAAATTATGAATAGAATGGTAACTTTGTTTGACAGGCATCAAAATGAAAAATGATTGCGCATAGGTATACGTCAGGTTTTATAATATTTTTTCCCCAGTTGTTCCGTATCTGTAAATATACTTTATTACTTTAGTTTTATAGAACTTGTTTAAAGTCACCAGATTCTCAAAGAATAAAAAAAAAAAAAAAAAAAAAAAAAAAAAACATAATAGAAAAACAAAATAAAAATAGTTGATAAATTAAACCATAGGATATAATATTAATAATGTTTTTCTAGTCTGCAATTAGAAAATTTATTTTATATGATTATACTTTTAATGGATGGATATATTCTGAAAATCTTAGAATCACAAATATTAGAATTAAACTAATGTGTAATTGTAATATACATCTTAATTAAAGTTACCTTTATGGCCTATAACAGTAACGGATTAATATTTTTGATAAAAAATAAATGAATTTGGGTTTTAGGAAAGTTTTTAGAAAATTCTTGAGGTGGGATTGATAATACATTTTTATTGCTTCAAAAATTTGTTTGATGATGATTTTATTTTCATAAAATTTAATTTCATATTTTTCAATTTTTATTGCGTTTAAAATGAGAATATTAAATTTTTGATAAATTTTTCATTCAGATAATATTCGACATATCATCTGGTAAAATCTAAAGAAAAAATTTCTCTCAACCCAGCTGATTATAAATTTTTTTTTCTTATACATATATTTTATAAATATGTCCAGCTCAGGACACTTAGTATCAAAAGTATTTGGAATAAAACAATTTTTTTTATAAAATTTTTGATATGACTTGTTCTTCTTTTTTTCTGACAATTTAAATTTAATTTTACGGTTTCTGTCGGGCACAAATATTCTACACAAATATATATTGATTATATTGTATACATAATTTCATTTTTTCAATTAGAAGGCCTAAATGGTCAAATGATCGATTAACATTAAGTTTTTTTTATAGGATTCATCTTTCATCTATATATAACCTTCCTTTTAAAATAAGTTTCTCAATTTATTCTCTGGCAATGTACATATATTATCTTCTGGCAATGTACATATATTAACAGGGACTATTTTCATTGTGAGTTTCATATAATATTAAATAAGTTTATGATTTCTTTATCGATTATAAGCAACCTATAGATAATCACCCACTTCATATAATATAGCTAATTAAAGATTCGTTTGAACATTTTATGATTTATTTATACTTTAATTTCATCAATTTGATTTTCTAATCCATACCTGATGGTAAAGGTATATCTAAGCCATACCTAAGCCATTTGAGCTAATTTTATAAAGATATTCGAAGATCTTGGTTACTTCCATGTTCCATTCTAATCAAAATCTGTAAAACAAACCATTACAAAAGTTGTCCTTTAAATATAATTATCAATTACAAAACTAGACCAATACCTAACTATAATTAAAGTATACTAATATAGGAAGTTCAAAAAAATAATTTTTGCAATAAAATAACGTTAAGATGAATGTAGCCAGATTTATTTAGAGAACATTTTTATTAGATAAAAGTACGTATTTAAGATTTCCAATTGAAATTCCACAATATTGCAATTTAAATGCAAATGACCGTGGCTTGAACGAGATAATTTTGCTTACAAAAACTGAATCCTTTCGAAATATGCTCTGAAATCAAAATAACTATAAAAAAAATTTAAAATAAAAAAAATTTTTAATATATTAAAAATATTTTTTTTTTAAATTAGGTATCGAAAAGTGAACATTTGTATACCATTCAATCGAAATTTCTTTTGAATAAAGAAAAAAAAAATCTCTTGTTTTTTTTTTCCCAAGGAGAAAATTATTAATGGACTTTTGAAAATGTTGACAGTTTATTTTCTATGAATAATACTTTATCGATTTCAGTCACTCAGAAGAGCTTTTACACAATCTGAGTATTTGTTTTTTATTTTTATTTTATTTTTTTTGTTTTTCTCTTTCTCTTTACATTTCTTGTTACTCTTTCTTCTTTCTTATATTAATATGTACATAAATATCTACTTAAATGGAATTCATTTTTTGGATATAGGCAGAATTTTTGAAATTTTCTTTCTCATTTTTTTTTTTTTTTCTTTTTTTAATTTTTTTTTTTCCTCTTAAACGACATTGTCAGAACATTAATCACAAAAAATAAATTTTTTTTTTTCCACTGCCTTTATATATTTATTATTTTTTTATATTTTTTATATTGTTATTATTTTTGTATACATATATGTGTACATATATATATATATATATATATATATATTACATATACATATATAATATTTTAATTTTTATTTTTATACTTGTTTAATATTTATTTCAGCAAATGGATCATTTCAGCCTGGTATGGAACCAAAAAGACAAAGAACTGCCTACACTCGTCACCAAATATTAGAATTGGAAAAAGAATTTCACTATAATCGTTATTTAACTAGAAGAAGAAGAATTGAAATTGCACACACTTTGATATTGTCAGAACGTCAAATTAAAATTTGGTTTCAAAATAGAAGAATGAAATGGAAAAAAGATAATAAATTACCAAATACAAAAAATGTCAAAAAAAAGAATCAAAATTTAGATAGTGCAAAAAAACCAAAAAAAGGTGTCACAACGAAAAAACAACAAAATCAAGTGACATCGATGTCAAATGAAGTAAGAATTTATTCTTTTATATATATATATATTTTTTTTTTTTGTATTTATTTTACGCTTTTTTAAATATTATTTAATAAAAAATATATATTTATATAATATAAATTATGCTATATTATGATATGAAGGTGTAATATATATAGATTGTATATATATTATAGCAAATGTTTTACCATGAATAAATTGCGAAAAATTTTGAAAGTTTACCAAATTAAATGAAAATAAACTAATAAATATTGGTATGAAAGTTTTTCTTATATAGATAAAAAGTTTTTAAGAGTAATTTTTTATTTCTTTAAAAAAAGATGAATGCTATACATACATTTTAAATATTTCGTACCTTTTAAAAATACTAAAAGAACCCACTTTGAAAATGTTGGAAATAATTTGGTCCTATATATGAATTCCATTTATCATAAAAGACGCTGTTAAATGATGAGATAACAGTGTATAATTGTGTAATATAAGAAGTTGTTTGATATTCATCAGATATACTTGATAACAATTTATAGCTGATTAGTTTTAAACATTTATACTTATTTATACATTTATTTATTTATAAATGTATAAATGTAATTTAACATTTATACATTTATACTAAATATACTTAGAATACTATAAATATACAATACGCTATATTCAAAAATAGTACATAAAAATAGAATATTTCAGTCACAAAAATTAAATATTATTCAGAATGCATATATTCTTGTAATACATGTTTTCATTACCTTTAAGAATAATTTCCTAATTTAGATTTATCTGTGATCAATATGAATATAATAAGTTTTTATTATGTTGCCCCTATACACCAATATTCTGACAGTTAAAAAATTATGACTTACTCTGATTAAAAAAATGCGCTTTTTCGACGTTGATTCTGCGCAGAGAAATATGCTGAAAATATGCACAGAAATTGTATGAATTTATACAGGGCTCGGGAAAATTCTCTACACAATTCCCCTTTAAATTTTCTAATACATTCTCACAAAATTGTGAGATCACGATTCAACAGTAGGCGCAAAATTAGGCGCATTTTCTCAGCACACAAATTAGCGCGTATTTCACTACTTTCTAGAAACTAATTTTCTACGCCAATTTCAGCACTTTTTTGGATAATGTTTTAGCTACAGTAAAATATAAAAATTTTACTATACTGTATTACTGTAGCTAATATTTTAAATAACATGCAGGCTATATTTAAATTTGAAATTCGTACGATAATTCTAAAATAAAATTGTTGCAACATAGCATGTACATATTTAAAATAACACAATTTTTTTTATTTTTACAAATTTAATTTAATGGTACCTAAAACATAATACAAAAAAATGTATTCTTAAACATCTTATCTTTATCACAGCACTCAAACAAATGATACAATGATCAAATGGCAGGAAATTTTCAACATTCTTTGTCGTCTAAAAATGATGCAATGAATAAATTGCATAAAATTTGTTGCATCTCATGTTGAAACTTTTCAGCGCTAAATTAAGAAGATGGTGTACAAAATACTAGACAAATTATTCTACACTGGTTTCATAGCTGAAAAATACAGTTATTTTACAGTGTAAAAAACTTTTTTGCTGTGATAGTATTTATAAGAAGGGGTAAACTGCTGACATTTTTTTTTAAGGGAAATATGACTTTATAATAACTTATAATAATGTTTGTGTAAGTAACTATAATTATATGAATGGATAAATTTACATTAACGTTTAACTTCATGTACTTCCTCTTTAATTTAAGAATTTGGTCACTTTAATAATTCATTCATAATTCATAAATTTAAAAAAAATTGCAACCCAGTCTTGAATTTTAGAAAATTAAATTAAAATTAGATATAATAAGGTCCCGTTTAATGACTGCCGAATTTTGGTAATATGCAGCAAAATAATAAATAATGTCTTACAAAGTACTGTGCTTGTATTTAATATATACAGTAAAATTTATTCTAGACATCGCATAAGTTACATATACTTTATTTTGCATTTTTTTTTTACAGATCTTAAATTATATTAATTAAATAGTCATACTAATTAGATAGTTATTTAGATTAGTATTAAATTAAATAAATGAAAATTTGATTTCATAAAGATTCAACACAACGTGTTTTTTAAATCAAAGTTTTCCAAAATTGTATAATATAATTGGAAATAATTCTATAATTAGTTATGCAAAAAACTTCTTCAACAAAATAAATTTTTTTATGAGGTACAACTCAATCGATAAAAAACCATTTTTTTATTTGAATGTTTTAGAAAGAAACCAAATGAAGATAGATAGAGTTAAAATAGATATAATAAGATTTTTTTTTTAATTTTGAGTTCTAAAATGTGTTTTAAAACATTATTTTTACTTTTTGCTCGAGGATTATGGATTTGTCCAGAAAAAAAATTTTAGGTTTCTAGAAAAATTTTCTGATAGATAAGAACTTTTTTTTTACGTGGTTGGGTGAAAAACTTCGAAAGCCATTCAAAGGAATTGCATCTGATTCCTCCGTATATAGATGGCTTTTAATCAATTAAAACCATCCCTTTTAAAATCAGACTTAAGATAAAATAAAAACAAAACAGCTGTTTCCACCACAGTACCAACTGCTATTATCTATATATACGAAAAGCATTTTCGAAAGTGAAATTTATAAGTTTTAACGATATTGAGAAAATCTGATGAAAAGTAAGTTTTATACCGATAAAAAAATCTCAAACATTTAACTGCATATTTAAATATACCAGAAATGTTATTTGACCAAGTCAATTTTTAATTTAACTCGATGCGCACAATGTTTAAAACAATGTTAAACTGCTATAAAGCATCTTCTTGAAAGATTATAGATTGGGAATATAGTAGTTGTTCGTTTTCCCGAATTCAAAGAGCAATAATGAATATTTGATTCTTTAATATAGACATTATCATCATAGATATGTGATCTTTTGTATATAAAATAATCCAAAAAATTTTTTTTTCAATAAATTGAGAACGGAGGCGTTATTTTGATTGTCTTTTTAAAATTTCATATACTTATATAATAATTAAATAACTCTTCATTAAATATAATATTAAAATATGTATGTGTTTGCATCATGTATAAAACTTTTAAGGTAAAATTTAAAAATATAAAAAATAATAATTATGAAAATAACAAATTAATCTATAAATTATTTTAAAGATTGTAACAATTTATTTAAACTATAAAAAAAAAAAAAAAAAATAAACAAAATTTTGATTAAATACAAAATTAAATTCAATGTAGAAAGCTAATCAATTAAAATAAATCATATAACTACTAGTAAACTAACTAATGATTTTTTTGCGTGACTTCAACAAAAATGTAAATAACAACAAATAGATTGACCAGTCAATAATGTGTTAACTGCTTTTAATAAATAATTACTTTAGAATTAAAACAAATAAAAACAAAAAAAAAAAAGAAAAGAAAACAATTTCAATTACCTAAAATTGAAGTGAGCAAATAACGCTTTAAGGCTGAAAAAACATTTGTTGATAAAACAAAAAAAAAAAAAAAAAACAGAACGATAATTCAAAGAACAATTGTACATAATTTTTGTGAGTGATTGATGTGTTTTTCAATTGGAATTTAATATAAAAATAAAAGTTTTTTTTTTTTTTTATTCTTTATTAGTACTGTAAAAGAAAATATTACAAACAGGTAAACTGACATAAATTTACCATTAAATTTAAAAGCTATAGAGTTCCACCTTCTTAACTGAACAGTTAAACTTTTATAAGCAGTCCCCAACAATTTAATCGTTTTATTTAGAATCAAATATTTTGGTAGTTTTTATAAATTTCCGATTCCTTTTAGTTGTAGTATTTTACATTTAATTAAAATAAGAAATTACCGTCGGTGTTTACATTTAAAGCAATCATACATATATCCTATATGTTTGTGAAAACTGATATTCAAATTATTTTAGTATTGAATCAAACAAATTTAAAATAACAATTGAAATTTACATTGGATTTGTTAAATACATTTTATTTCTAAAAAACATTATGAAAACAATGCAGAATGATAATCAACGGTTTTTAAAGGCAGACATTTTGTAAAAAACAATACAAACAGTTTTGGAATTACTGTGATTTGTAACAAAATTTGTAATTTTTCTTACAATTTTATATATAAACTGCATATATAATTAAGAAAACACATTAACACATGTAAAATTTTAATGTTCAAGCTTTAATTTTTGCATTTTGTTTCAAAAAAAAATATGTACAGGTGTCAAAAAATAGCAATATTCAAATTTTTTTCTTTTATAGCGCTTAAACAGAGAAAGGTACAAAAAAAAAAACTTTCTGAGTTAACTTATGCTAATTTTAAAATCTTTCTTCTCTTGAAATTTCATTATTATAACTAAAAGCTTACCGGCCATAAAGAAAGCTACAAAAAAAAGGAAAATCTTACAAGCTCTGCAACTGGTTCGGCTATATAAAAAAATTGTTGTACATTAAATTTTTTAATAGATCTATGCATGGTTAAAATTTCATTGCTCTATCTTAAATGATGTAGAAGTTTTGTAAACATACGGACGGAGAGGTACAGTGAAACAAATTGTTTTTTGAAAAATGTTCTAAAAAACTAAAACTAAATTGTGTTAGTTAAAGTAAATCTTTTAAAATTTATTTATTGGCATTTTTTTTATTTTTTTTTTGATAACAATCAAAAACAATGGTATAGTTAAACTTCATAATAATAATCGGTAACAGTTATTGCTACCCCAATGCAACAGAAGCTGGCTTTAGATTGTTAATTAACTTAATTTACTTAATATTTTAAGGTACGGTTTAAACACAACATATTTATATCTCAAGCTACTATACCTACAGTAACTTTAGTTTAAATTAAATATGAGCTACATAACACCAATATAAACATTTCGTTACAAGTATACTTTTATACATAGATTGTTCCTATTAAAATGACATAACAACTGATTTTTATACCAAGAAAGTATACGATATGTAACTTTCTTACACATAACCATGGTGTGACTACTGTCTGTCTTATTGAATCCACTTACACAGATATACGACAATATATACAAAACCTTATTAATAACTGTTCGGAAAGATTTAAACTTTCTTCAGAAGATAAAACTATATGTTCAATTTTTTTTTCATTACAATACATTTTTTTTTATAAAGTATGTATGTCTAATATGAAATTTTAAAAACGGATTTTCTTTAAAACAAATTTATTAAATGTTAAAATAAAATTAATTAAAACAATATTAATATTATCTTTTAATAAATTTCAGCGTAAGGACTCTGAAGTATTACAGTCAATGGATAATTCAAATCCATTTATGGTAACAACTGTAGAAACAGAAAATATAAAAATTCAATCAAGAGATTCAGCGGAACAACAAATGCACCAAAATCAAAATTTAAATAATTTAAATGATACAGTAACACAACAGCAACAGCAGCAACAACAACAACAACAACAGCACCAACATCAGCAACAACAAAGTTCAAATCTAGGAATTATGTGTAATTCTGATATTCATAATCATGACATTATTAAACAAGATTATGATTTAACGTCCCTTTAGAGTTTTACTTTATTAAAGATAATTTGTGAGAATTTTTTTATTTAATATTTTTTGATTGAAAAAAAAGAAAAGATTCATTTTTTAATACCATAATATACATTATAATTTTTATTTTTTAAATTTAGAGTATATTGTTGTGTTAATAGTATTTTTACAAAAAAAAAACAAAAACAAAACAAAAAAAAAATGATAAAAAAAAAACAAAAAAATTTTCCAAATAACAAAAAAAAAAATTATTATAAAATAAAAAACAAATAAAAAATCAAAAAATAAAAACAAAAAAAAAAAAAAAAACAATTGTGAAAATGAGTGAAAATATTTTTTGCTCAAAATATTTTGTATTTAGATTTCATCACTAGTCAAATGTGAATGTCCGCAGTTTGTATGCTATATTTAAAAAAAAAAAAACAAAAAATTATGCATGTAGAAAGTAAAAAAACTAAAAATCAGCCATTTTTTATTTTTATAATAGGGGGTACTTCCGAATAATGGTCTTATCAAATCAAAATTTTATTAAGTAATTTTAATTTATTTTAAAAATTAAAAGATAAAAGATAAAGAAAACGTTCATTATGGGAGCAAATAAACATTCCGAAAATTTGAAAATTCGCATGAAAAACATTCAAGTTATAAAATGCTCTCTATATGTACTATATATACAATTACTGAAATATTAAAACAAAAGATTTGCCAAGTAATAAATTACAGTTTATCTGAAATCAATTTTTTTTTAATGAAATATAAATATCCAATCCAGGATTTGCAGCACCAGGATTTCTTGGAAAAATTTCATTATCTCAATAATTATTTTTCTTTTTAAAATCTATAATTCAAATCTTTAACATTTGCATACTTGTAGGTGTCATAATAGGAAAAAAATATTTAATCGGGTTGGGTTCGACTGAAACAATAAGTTTCAAAGTTGAAAGTTTATTAAACGCGGGGCTAAAAGTTAAGCTGGCGGATTATTTTGGCAAAGATTAACGTTTTTACCAATTTTAAACTTTATTGTACCGCAAAAAAATACACATTGTATATAATGCGCGACTCGTTTAAGGTGCAGTAGAATATTTCTGTAAAATGTTATTACTATTTCATTATTTAGAAATGCATATTGGACAAACAATAAAACTAACAGACTTTCTATTTTATACATTAGATATAGTATAATAGATAATATATTTATTAATTTTAAACGTATAGATACTAAAATATCTCTACAAAAAAATTATTTCGTAAACTGTTTTTTGTTTTATACTTTGTAGCATATTTGCAATTTTTTTGTACCTATAAATCTGAATCATTATTCGGAAGCCAATTTTTTTTTTTTTTTTTTTTGTGTTAATAATTTTCTATCAGCTTTAAAATTTTGTAATATTAATTTTCAAGTAATTTTATAAATTTTTTATTTTTTCTAATCTTTTTTTAAATTTCTGATTTTTCTGATTATATAATGTATAGCAAAGAAATATACGACAAAATAAAGACTTTAATTATAAAAAAATTTAGTTTTAATAAAGATAATTTTAATTTTTTTTTT
Organism: Poecilobothrus nobilitatus; assembly: GCA_947095535.1. NCBI lineage: Eukaryota > Metazoa > Arthropoda > Insecta > Diptera > Dolichopodidae > Poecilobothrus > Poecilobothrus nobilitatus. The sequence goes on along the minus strand of OX352773.1, from coordinate 200,435,786 downwards.
AGTAATCTATCAAAAATTAATTGAAAATAATATAAATAATGTAACATATAATTCCTAGAAGTTATGACATAAAATTTAAAACAAAGAAATAAAAAAAAAAAAAAAGTATTATTTATATAAAAAAAAAAAAAAAATACAAACATTTTATTATATAAAAAATAAATATAAAAAAAAATTCATTAAAATTTGAGTAAAATTTTAAAACTGTTCAATTTTCTTTTTTTTTTTTATTATTTTTACTTTTATGCCCGCTGAAAATTTTCAACACAAATCTTGGATACCTAATTATGGTAATTTTTACCTATACTTGAGTAAAATTTTTTACTCAAAATTTCATAACATATAGAATTGGATTTAAACTTGTATGGTTATGCTGAAGATCGTCGAAATGTTTCGATGAATAAAAAATTTCGCATATTATGGTATGCTGAAATCAGAACTTTATTCACGGCTGCTAAAAGTCATTTTTATTCCGAAATTGTTATTTCTTATGTATGCTGTAGTTCGTCGAAATCAATGAAAATGAATAAAATTCCTTTACGACACGATTAACCATTCGAAAGCAAGCACTAACTAATTAAGAAGGAAGTATTATTTAAAAGAAAAAAAGTAAAGATAATTTTTATTTTTATATGTTTATTTTTTTTAAGTTATAAATTTAAAAATATTTTTTTTTGAAAACGGTGCATTATTCAGCGTTAAAAATAATATGTTGAGTAATTTTCTTTGAAAACGGAAATCCTTTGAAATTTCCGTTTCTTCATTTTCTAATTATATTATAAAGCAGCTACAAAATTCGTTATCGATTTAGAAAAATTATTTTAAACGTATTACTTTTGAATTTTTTCTTTATACTGAACAAACATAAAAAAAAATATTTACCAAAAAATACTAGGTACAAAAAATATTTTACGAAACATATGACTTTGATATGTGCAAAAAGTTTTTGAAGACGAATGCACTTCAGCATAGCAATTTTTTTGAATACGGAATGGACTTTTTCATCCGAACAATTTTTTCACCGGACTTTCACATATTAACCTTATTTTTTTATTATACTTTAAGAAAAAACTATTATGATATGCTCTCTTCTATGTGATACTGTATAAAGGTATTTTCCTAATAATGCAGATTCCCATTCAATTTCTGTAATGCTAAGCAGTCATGATATTTGTTTTGGGTTCAACTGTTTCAACTTTTCGCCTGTCATCTATTTTTTGTTGAATAATTAGCTGAAATAATTCAAATTTTTAAATGTCTCCAATCTACTGTCTTTAGCGACCATACCTTCAGCACTATTATTAATAATGTGGCCAATGCATTTAAAAGAAAACTTAATTTTAAATCAAAAAAAATATCTCTGTTGGTGAAAATATTTTATTTCTATCTGACAAATGAACCTTTGACAGTGCATATTTGTATTCTTAATTAATGCCAGTATTCGAGGCACTTATTTTTGTGTAATGGATAATGGATACCCTTACTTTCAATATGGATACTATTTTTATAATGTCAGTGCTCACTTTTTTATATTTGATTTAGTTAAATAGTTCAAAAATTTTTGTGGTTTCAATCGATACTGTTTAAAATTGGGAAGAGGCCCCATTATATTTTTGAATTATATATTGAAGTTATGTTTCAATGTAGGTTTTATGTAATTGAAGCAAATCAAAAGATTTAAAATTTTTTTATTAATGATTCAGTTGAAGAATCGCTACATTTTTAAAGTAATCAGAAGTTATAATTGCACGTTTACAATACGTTTACAATACGTTTATATATACTTTTCTAAGATACAGAATACAGCGCCTATCGTTAAATTAGTATAAAATTTTATAAGCAATTAAGAGTCATTACAAATCTTTCTAAGTGAAAACGACAGTAACTTATATAGATTTATGAAACAGTAGCCTTATACAAAGCCGTAGTGCCAGTAAAACACATTGAAAATACAATTTCACAACTAAATACTAACAAACTATATTGATTTAGAAGACGAAATATTTAGAAGACTGAAATTATTACAATTTGAAAGAGTGCAAGTATTCAATAATTTAATTGATTAAATATTACATAAATAAATCCTTGGAAATATTCAATTTTATGAGCTATGAAATTAATTTCAAATATTGAAAATTATTGGCCTAAATTCCAAGTATTAACATTTGTTCCAACTTTAAAACAATTGTTTAAAATACAACTCTCAATTATACCTCAAAGAATCTACTATAAAATTTAATCGAAATATTTTAATTCGTTGTATTTTAAAAACATGGTTTGACACTAAGAATAAAATTTTAATTAAAACACCAATGGTGTAGAATTCAATAAAAAACTTGGACATCTTTTTGGAAAATTTATTAGATACTAATTGTTATCACATGCGGCTTCTAACATTCAAATATAAATATAAGAAAATGTGCTACTTAAGTAACTATACATTATGTTCTTATTTACTATCAACTTTTATGTACAACAAGTACAAACGTCTTTCCCAAAAAAAAAAAATTAGCTTCAAAATATAAAATTAGATTTGAACAATTAAATTTAAAACAAACATACTAAGGCGAATGACAATCAAACAAAATATTCACATTATTTGAAAACAAAATTTTTAACAATAGAATAAAACAAAACAGTATAAAGGATCAAATGAACAGCAGGATTTATTCAAATTGAACGTATTTGCAAAATTTGCATTTAATTTTTCAATTTTATTACAATGATATCTACTGAATTTTAAATGCAAAATTAATTTTAACTCTTTTTTAATTGTATATTTTGTTTATGATAAATTTTTTTGCAAATGCACAGACCATTTTTCTTAGAAAAAGTATCTGTATTTTATATAAATTTTAAAAGTAGGTAAAAGGAAAGGGTAAAATTATCAAACAGTGCTATAAAATAACAAAAAACAGAAGGCAAATTTTTAAAGTGGGCGATGTAAACCTTGTCTAATTATTTTAAAATTCTTAAAGTACGTTCAAAAATTTATGTTTTACAATTGTTCTGCTTTTTAACAATAGATTTTTTTTATTTAGGTAAACTATATCAGTAAGGCCTAACTACTTTATGATAAATGATACTTAGCTTTTTCTTTTTACAAATTAAATTTTCTTCAATAATTTCAAAATTCCAATATAAAAAAAATATAATTTAATTTTGTTTAGCATATTTGAATTAATTTTAATTGAAGATAAGTCTCAGTTTAAGTTAAACAGAGTCCTACTATATTAAATATGTATTACTTTTGATTGCTTTACCTAACAATACAATAATTTTTATTGGCAATGGCAATGGCAATGCAGCAAAATGACTCCGTAAATAATAAATATGTTAAAAAATGTACTCAACAACTCAATTTAGACCAGGAATATATAAAAATTAATATAATTATATTCAAATAGATTCAAAAAACATTCCTGAATTATCTTAAGTTATTGCAAAATAACATCTAGGCTCCATGGTAAGGACCTCCTCCTGGATCTCAATTTTCCAGATATAATTTGAAAAATAACAGTATTTACAATAAATACATATCGAGGCTGCATACTTCTAGAGTCTAGACAATTACAAAATGTCTATAGAAAAGAAAAAGAACAGCAAATTTTAAGTTACTGTAATTGGCTCCATAAAAAAAAGTCCCAAACCTTTTAACACCAAAAACGAAAAAATTTCACAAAATTTGTATGAAACTTTAAAGACTTTTTTGATATATTTAAAGATTTTTGCAACTTTTTCGTTTACTTTGGGAACTTTTTGGAAATGAAAAAAATCCTCAAAAATATCTAAAATATTATTATGGAAAAAAGTCCATAATTGGGTTGTTTCTGGGTTTGACTACGAAATTCTAATTTTTCACATATACTTTAATATTCCGTATATTATATTCTCATATATTTAAATAACATGTTTAAATAAATTCAGTAAAAGGGAAATATCTTAATTTTGAATCCAACTTTGAATCCCTCCCAATTGAGAATGTGGCATATATATGTATACATGTACTGGAAACAGCGGCAATCATGATTTTGAATCCAAATCTAAAATCCCTTCTACTTCAGAAAAACGTAAGTATATTCTGGGCGGTAATCTTTATTTGATCAATGCCACTTTAAAATCAAAACTAATAGTATGTCAATGCTTACTGGCTTCCCTACAAAAGTATTAAATTTTGACATTTCCTTTAATAACAATATTAATTTAGATAGAAAAATAGAAAGCTAACCTTTTTATTATCTATTTAAATTTGCATAAAATTTTCCCCAAAAACCAAAGACGAAAAAAATTCCCAACATTTGTATGAAACTTTCAAAACTTTTTGCATATTTTTGAGGACTTTTTTTCCTCGTTTATTTTGGGGACTTTTATAAAAATTATTTTTTGGGTATTTTTTACATTTTAAATTTTGGAGACTTTTTTCGCGGAGCCCAATTATACATACAAGATGTTTAGATTGTTAGTCATTGGATTAGCATTATTGATTAGAATGATTGCGGCTAATTTTCATAAAAGAAGGATTCGTTTGGTTGATTTTACCACAACCAATATTAAGCTATAGACCCATTGTTTATTTCATATATTTGTGTATTGATGCTGTAAAAATATACAAATTTATATTCAAATTTAATTATTATTTCAAATTTTTGAGTCAAGCAAATTACAAACTTTATAATATCAAAACTATTCTCATTATTTTCTTTTTTTAAATGTCGTATTTTTAAAAAAAATAAATTAGGCCAATTCCCATTAATTAGATCAGGTGTACATTAGAATTTCATAAGTACTTTTTTCAATAAGATGAAATTGATAGCGCAAAATTTCAAAATAAATTAAAATTTTCAAGTCATTATAATAAAAACGATGGCAATTTTGATTTTAACATGCATGATTTTTCTTAAGAGTCATATAAAAAATTTTTCAAAAAAATACGCATTTATATAAATCTTTTACGTTTACTCAGAACACAAATGTTAAATAAAATAAAATTGTTTAAAATAAGTGTACAATTTTAAAAATCCAATATAAAAACAGCCATTTAAACAATAAATTCTTTACAATAAAAAAAAAAAAAAACTGCTGACCAATCATTGGCATCGTTATTTTTTTTTTCTTGTTTTTTTTTGTTTTTTTTTTTTAAAGTCCTTAATTTTTCATTTTTCTTATATTTTATATGTCCAGAAAGGATAATTTTATCTACACTGTATAATGTAAAAATAAAATCCGTACGTTTTTTTTTTATAAGAAAGAATTGAACAACACAATCTCCTGCTGTGCGTATTCTTTTAATTTCTAATCAAAGTTATTCTATTCTGCATCTCATCCCAGGATGATTTTGAAAGACAATTTTTCTTTTTGTTTTTATGTACTTTAATGCAACCCTGGTTGTCAATCAAAATAGTCCCAATTGAATCAACTGTTTATAATGAGTAGCAAATCCTTTCAATTTAATAAAATGTATCTAGAAGATATTTGTTTTTTTTTTGCTTGTTTATTCGATGCACAAAACAAAGTCAGGTAATAATATTTGCCTTGATAAATTTAACAAAAATTAAATTTATAATAAAACTTTTATACAATTTAAAATTAAAAATGTTGATTTGTATTTTATTTGCAGTAGTATTGGTATTTTTTTAAATATTTACCAAATCTCAGTTTTTACAAAAAAAAAAAAATATGTATATATGAGTAAAATGCAAAAAATTATGCGATATCACAATGACTACTGAATTTAGCGTTATACACTTGGAATAAAAATATTTCTTTTGCATTTTAAAGTAACATGACCCCTAATGTAAATATAGAAATCCAACTGTGTTTTAGTTAAAATATGTAAAAATTTAACTCTTCTTTCGGCTAAATATTAAGCACTAATTATATTTTGTAAAAAATTAGCAAATCATTTTGTTTTCAACTCAGGTAAATAAAAAACTAAACATTTTAGAATCAAGAGCACGTTATTGAATTTTATTTTTTCGTTTTTGCAATTTATTCTTAAAGAAATGCCGAATACTTTTAAAATTAAAAATCTTTGATAATTCGTAAACGAGAAAGAAATTATACCTTATCTATAGATTTAATTAGAAAAGGTCAATAATAAAAATAAGTTAAGTTTTGTTTTTTTTTTTTTTTTGCGAACTTGTTGCTAGTTTTAGACTGGTAAATTTTTTTTTAAGTTATGATTATAAAAAGTGTGTTTATATGGATCTAAAAGGATAATTGGCCTTTTTGGTTCAAAACGATTGTTTTGAAAGGATAATCCGCAATGAAAATTTATAGTAATATTTTTTAATAACAATAACTACCACAAATAAAAGAGAATTAAATATATATATATATATATATATAAACTTGAGTTAAAATAAATTTTTGAAAATTTACTTCAAGGCCGTTTCTTCTGTAACATCTATGGTAAAACACGGATATTTTACAAGCGCAAATGAAATTTTAAATTTTATTATCATTTAAATCAAAAACAAATGATTATTTGAAGGATGATTTAAAGATGGGTTAGAAAAATTGACAGTTTAAAATATATTTAACGAGACAACAAAATATATGTTTTAATCCTTAAAATTAACGGATTGATATTGAAGCTTAATTTTTGTTTTATTTCAAATATAAGTCCTTAAAGACTGTAAAACATTTTGGCTATTTAGATGAAGTAATTATATATGGAGAACGATGTTAAATAAATGATTTCTTGCATTTTAATAATAATGCAGAAATTATGTAATTTTTCCTGAAACAAAGTATTATTCACATTTTACTATTCGTAAATTAAATTTACCGAGTTATCATATATAGTAGTTTAAAAATTTGTTACGTAGTTTTTTTGTCGGAAAATATTTTTCAGAAAAAAAAGGATTCATTCTACGTCTATATAAAGTGGGGTAAGGCATAGGTTAAGTTGTTTTTATTGTAATAACCAGATTAAATATTGATTTTTATAACCGAATTTTTGCAATATAAAAAAAGAAGATTAAAACAGAAGATTAATAAACAGTAGATTATTATTTTGATACAAAAATTATTTAGAAAATTAAATTAAGAATTAGACACATAACTAACATAAAAATTAAAGATTAATTTAAATGTTAATATAAAAAAAAAGATAAGCAAAAATGCCGTTTTTTATAAACTTTTTCTAGACTAAGATATATTTAAGATTGTATTTAAAAGGTATAAATAAAAGGTTATTAATAAAAAAAAAAAAATCTACGTCTATATAGAAAATAATAACCCATTTTCTTTTTTTTTTTTGTTTTCGAGAGATATAATTTGTAATTATTATTTTCGTAATAATTGTAAAATTCTTTTCTGTAATTTATGTATACATAATATATTATATTTTTTGAACTCCGAATCACGAAACTGTTATACTTCTGTATATGTTTCAAAAATTTTGCATACTTTTAGGAGAACATTTAATTTATTTAATATAATTCAACATACATATTGTTATAATAACGACATGTCACAATAAATGCATTTTTCCACGAATTTCTTTATTTTTTATGATATTCAACTTAAATTTAATTATATCCGCCAAGACTCACAAATTTTTATTCTTAACATAAAACTTATTATTAAAATATTACAAAATAATTCTATCATTAAAAAATAAAAAAATTATAAAAGTTTTGCAATTTTTTCATATTGTGAAATAAATTAGTATTTATTTTATATGTAGATAGTTATTTACTTTTTTAAAAATTACTATTACCATTTTAAGTTTTAGCGAAGGTATTAAATATATGATATATAATATGAATTTGTACTTTGTTGACTCCTTTATAATAGGAAAATAGTAACATACAAGTACGACCAACCAGTATAATCGCAAATATACATTAGAACATTGCTGAACTAATGCATAAAGGTTATACAAACTTCAACACAATATCCTTGTATTCATCTATTTAATGAAGTTGATCCTCGTTCATTATCGGAATTAACTAGACAAATCACTTCACGAACTAAAAACGGTCAGACCTTCTTAGACTCCGAATGCTTTAAGCTTGTAACATTTATACAAGTTTTAACTTACTGCATACTTTTAGGAGAATATTCTAACGAAGCTCCCTTTTCATTACTGATATTACCTATTAAAGTGCAGAGATATATATTATCAGAAATTATATTTATATTATTATAAACAAAAGAAAGTTGTACGGATTTTAACGGACAAAAGAAAGTTGTACGGACTTTAACGAACAAAAAAAGTTGTACGATAGTAGATTAAACAGTGACTTATACAGGGGTTTAATTTGTTGGAAGCTGATATACATTTTTATTTCTTTTAATTTTGTAAATCTTACAAATGAAAATTAAAAACTCTAAACAAACTAAATTTGACTAAAAATTAAAAAATTCGAAATTGAATACAAAACAAAATAATAGTTCCTATATTATAAAAGAAAATATTAGTAACATGACTCATTTTAATTTCAAAGGATTGTGAAATTTTTTTCTAGATTTACAAACATTTAAGGCGATTCATTAAGAAAAATTCGTAAAACATTTCACTTTTATACACTTCAGACAGAACATTTTGTACATTTCAGAATTAGATTTTCCACAGTTACCAACTGCGCGAAGTCATTTTACCACCTCTCGATATGATTATTATTTTTGGAATCATTATTTTTTATCCAAATTCCTGAGATACCAAATGTTACATTTTTTATAATATATTATTTCGATTTCATACATAAACAAGGGAATGCTTTCAAAAATCAAAATGGTTATACATCAACTATATATGTAGTGGGATATATTTCATCGGGATATGTAAGCATATTAGAGGTGGGATATAAAATAAAAATCATTTTTAGGTTAGGATAAAAATAAATTGTAGAAAGGACATATTTCTTAGTTTTGCTGTGCAAATAATAAGAAATTCATTAAAGCATAATTAGACCTTTATATCTATATAAGATAAAAGTTTAGGATTCAAATATGTAAATTACGGTTTTCTAGGATTCATTATTTTTTAATAAAATTATAGATTCACTCTTCAATTTAAAGAATCCATATTTAGTTCAGTGGTATTTTATAAGAAGAATAGGTACAATTTAATATTTGAATGAAAAACCATTTTGTATTTGGTTGTTTTTAAAGTTAAAAAAATTTTCTATAATTTAAATTGAAAAAAATATTGAGTAGAATTTGAATTATAATTATTTATGTTTTTTTTTTATCTGGGACCTGTAGCCTTTCCAAAAATGAAAAAAAAGCTTTTATTCAAATCTTATTATAGTTAAAAAAATGTATACAAGTATTTTATTTATTTTCCCATGCTTCTGTTGTATGATTTTAATAACAAATCACCAAAAAAACAGGAATTTATTAAAGCAAGAAAAACGTTATAAACATTCCAACACACTTTTATCAAGTTCAAATTAATATAACAATATTAAAAGAGACTATTTATAACTTTTTACATCGCCTGTTCATTTTTCTATATATTAAACTGTGCAAATTATTTTAATAATTTTTTTTTTAAATATATGTTATAATAAATTTTTAATTGTAAAATATAATTATTAAAAAATATTAAGGAAGGATATTGTAAACCAAATGAACTGAGCTGCGCTAATTCATTATTATTAATAGTTAACTCTGATATAGTCGTTAACTAACAATTATATTCGAGGCTTATTGATAGCTTTAATATATCCTTTAGTTTTTTGTTGTTATAAAAAAACAAAGGCAGAATGTAAGCCAACGGTTTTTAAAAGTGCACATTTCCAAAAGAAAATACAAACTGTTTAGAATTGTGACTTGCACCAAAATTTGAAAATTTCACATATAAGAAAAAATGTGAAAATAGGGCTTCTTTGCAATTTTCAGAAGCTGTAAGTCCGGAACGCTATATAACTAAGGAAACCCGATAACACACGTAAAAATATATTATTGAACCTTTAACTTTTATGTCTTTCTAAATAAAACTTATGAAAAATGTGTACAGGTGCCTAGGTTACAGGTGTTTAAAAATAGCAAATTTTCAATTTGTGAGCCCTAGTAGCTCATAAACAGGGGGCTGTTCAAAAAACATTTCTAAGGAAACTTATACTAATTCTAAAAATTCTTTCTTATCTCAAAATGTCAAGTTCTTATCTCAAAACGTGCCGGAGTTATGAAAAAAGAAATATCATGCAAAATTTAAAACACTTATATAATTTTGATATTGATTGAAAAGTAAAAAAAAAAATCCAGTCGAATGGTGTTTTCAGATTGAAAAAATGTTAAGTAGAATGAGATATACGAATTTAAAAATAGGAGTTTTTCAAAGTTTGAAGGGCTCTAGCTCCGTAAATGGGGGGTGAGAGGCTACATGAAAAAGTTATTCTACAACAATAATTTTTTTATGAGACGTACCCATGGTTAAAATTTATTTTCTCTATCTTTAACGATGTAGAAGTTTTGTAAGCAGACAGACCGAATGAACGGACGGACAGAGTGATAGGCACATTTTTTCAAAATTTTTTTTGGAAATGTGCGAAAAAGTAGCTGTAATGAAAAAAAATTAATATTGAAAAAAAAAAATTTTTTTTATATGTTTAACAATTTTTTTCTTTAACATTTTCTTTACATGTACTCGTATTTATTATCTATATTTGATCTTATTAAAAACTTGTTTTATTTGATTTTTAAAGTTTTAATGTAGCAATTATTGTTTAAAAATATGCAATATAAATTATCTTTACCACCTTAAATTTTTTTTGTATTACAAAAAAGTTTAAATTATTTTTCACATATAAATACGAGTACGTCCCATTTTTAGTCATAAACTCAAAACCTAATTGAAATACTTTGAAACGATTTGTATTAAATCCGTTATTTAATATATATATTTCATTATACAGATAAGTTTAGCATAGGGACCAGGACAAAATGTATTGCTTGGGTTGTAGTATGCTTTTTGTTTATAAGTTTAAATTTTTGACCTGTTTTAGTAAACAATTTTGCAATATTTAATAAATACAATATTACCTATAGTAGCGTTGAAATGATTTAGAAAACGTATTTTGTTTAATAATCCAAAATCGGTTAGTAGGACTATAACGCAAAAATGTGTGCTGTGTACGAATGAGTTGTTAACTTTGTTAGTCATTTATTCTATAAAAGCATAAAAAGTCTAAAGAATTATTCCCTAGCAGAACTTTAAAAATTTTTTTAAAAAGGTGCATAAACCAGTCCAATATTTTTACATTTTTTTGAAAATAATTATAACAAATATTAGGTAAAAATGATCCTGTATGTAAAATTCACTATATATATATATTATGTAGTGTTTTTTTTTTTCAAATATTTATTTTAAAATGTCTTCCATATCTAAAAAAAAAAAAAAACTTCATAATATTTTCAACTCTTTTTTAATGACAAATTTAAATTATTTTATACCATACAAAACGTTAAAAATGTACTTTAAAGTGTAAATCTTTAACCCGAGTAACACACATAACTGGCAATAATTAACACATTAAACTCATGCTATTTATTTAAAAGCTGATCTAAGCGGGAAATAAAAATAAAAAAAATTTGTTTTATATTAAATGTTTTAAATTTAAATTACATTTTTTTTTTTTCATTTTTTTTTAAATATTATTAATAAATTTTCTCTACATGAAAATAAAATCTCGTTTCGAATCATTTCGTTTTAAAAAAATTTTATAACTTTTCAGACAAAATATCATTATGTGGTCCAAAGAAGAAATTTTGTGTTTTTGTTTACGTCATATTCGTTTTGATCCAATAAATATTATTCATCTTTGATAAATTGCAAGTTTCCAAAGAAAACACAAAGAAACACTTTAAAATATAATTTATTGAATTGAATAATCACGAAAAAGCTGATTAGTGTTTGTAAAAGTATCTATGTAAAAATAGCACACACACATATAACACAATTTACTAAATAAATGTATAGTTTTATAACTTAAAAAATTGCAGTTTTAATTGAGTGTTAGAAAGTGTTATGGCTTTTTTTTTTTGGTGGTTGAAATCTTTGATAAATTTTAAGAAGATAAATATTATAACTTTTATGTATGAAACAATAAGATAGAATCTTCTGTTTGTTAGAAATTTTAAATGATGATTGAAGTTTTGGTAGATATTCTGAACAAAGTTCTTAATGTCCTCTTCAGTTTTTTCAATATTTTTTTTACATAGAAATAACCAATTTTCTGATAAATATCTGTACGTTGCTTTGCTATAGAAACTAGCATACTTAATGAATATCAAAAATCCAAAGGATTTCGAAGTCCAAAGGATTTGTGATAGCTTTAGAAAATTTTATAAAACAAAATATTTGATATCGGAATATAGTGTTAGAATGCCTAGAAACTCTAAAATTTTAAATTTTTGGATTTAGAAAAAAAATGTTTACCTTTAATTTAATTTAATTATTATTATTTTAAAATTTTATTATTGAGTTATCTCAAAAAATGATGGTACTATATTAAAAAAAGATGAACAAGATCCATTTATAAGAGAAAAACGTCTATTTTGGCAGTTTCTTGAGATATGTTGCCTTATGTAAATTTACTTATCTGATAAGTAAAAGTATATCTTACTTTTGCCTCTTAGTAAAAATGCCTCTTAGTAAAAAGATAATGTCTTTTAGACATAGAACTGAAAATAATCATTTCTGATCCAAACGAAAGTAACATTAACTAAACTTTACTATGTCCACCAACCTACTATTTATACACCAACAAATTAGTAGTAGGAGAACAAAACTGTTAGAAATATCATGAACGAGCAAATTCCAATCCTTAATAATGAAATTAATTTATATAAGGTATAGGAAAAAGAAACATGGCACACTCTCCCAATCACAACGAATTAAAAAATTGTATTAGTTGTTTAAAAAATAAGAAAGCACCTGATCCTCACGGTTTAAGCACGTGAACTTAAACATTCACCTAATAAAATGCTAATTATATTTATTTACCCATTTAACACACACTTTAGCCTCAATTATTTCCTCAAGTACTGGAAAACTGGAAATGGTAGTTGCTATACAGAAGATTGGGAAGGATCCTGCAAATAATATCAACTACAAATCAATTAGACTGATTTTCTAAAGAGAATTATAGAATTTATTGAAAAAAATGCTAATATTATTTCACCGCATCAATTTGGTTTCAGAAACGATCACTTATGTACTCATCAAATTCAACGCATAATTCGCCAGATTAAAATAAAAGAGATGTTCAACATTCTTCAGGTATGATCTGTCTTTTGATACTGTCCCCCATCGAGGCCTAATTTGCAAAATGTTGATGATGAGCTTTGATGCATATTTAATTAATATCATTAATCTATATTATCGAAATTTCTATGTCGAGATAAAATAAAGTACCTATATCAGCAACATTTGAAATTTCAGTTGGTTTTTCAACGCTTTTTTTCATTTTGTTTTCGTAATGGTAACTATTTTAGAAGATCGAAAATTTTAACAAATGAATCCAAAACCCAAATTTTCACAAACAAACGAGCTGCTAGATTTCTGCCCCAATGAAACCTATTATTAGGTGATAGCGAAATGGTAAAACGAAATAAAATACCTGAGTGTCACATTGGATCAACAACTAATTTTGAAAAATTACATCAACAAATCATTAATTAAAGCAAACAACTATAATAATAGTGCGGGTACAATAAGAATTTTATACCCGGCCTATACAGTAGAAATTCCTTGTTAATTTTATCAAAAAAACTTTTACTTTACAAAACAATTTTTTTGCCAGATGGTATATAGCCAAGCTGCCCTTGTTGGGGGAATTGTGTAGAAACTCACCGGCAAAAACTTCAAGTTCAGCAAAACAAATCTTTGACGCTCATTTACCACAAACCTTTTTACTCTACTACAGACAGCTTAAATGAATTCAGCAATATATCTCAAATCAAAAATCGAAAACTATAAGGATGGATTCGGTATGTATAAAGTTAGCCGATGCGAATTGCGAATTTGCCTAATATCTTTTGACAGAAAGGACATTTCGCAACTTTCCATTCGACATATTTAACCATTTTACAAATGGTTGTTTGGCATAAGAGACATTTCGCAAAAAGATATTTGGGAAACATATATTTTGCAAATAGTATTTGGAATTTAAAAAATTTTTGCTGTAAATTTAAGTCGATTGTTGTGAAAAGTATTAGTTGCAAAGTGTCCTATATTTGATAAATAAACTATTTGCAATGTGATAATTTTGCAAAAATTAAATTTGTGAAATAATAAATTATGCCAAAAAGTATTAGGTGAAATGGGAATTTGACATATAGATTTTGCGAACAGATTCGCTCTCGGTGGAATCATCAAAATTTATGCTTAATATTATGCTTAATAATTCTCTAAGTATCATATATGAACAAAATTATTTGATTTTTTTAAAAACTGTATAATTTTTTTTTTAATATTAAATACTTGTCAATACATGTCCACACTTCAGCATTTGTATCTTTGTTTTTTAATGCATTTCTTCTGCCACATAAATGTGGACAGGAAATTACACAGCCTTTCCTGTTCAGGCGTGGCTGTAAATGTCGTAAGGTGGAATAACTCTTACGACGTGTGTGGGATTCGAACCCACACTCCCTCGGTCTTTACAGCGTATTTTATACACTCTTATCCACTAGGCCACCGAGGCCCCCATTTGTATCTTTAATTTGAGACAATTTTAATATTACATATAATATATAATATTTTACAAGAACTTCTGTAAGAAACCTACATTGTTGTTGAACTGTCAGAGAACCTACTTTCATTTTACTAATTTTAGTTAAGATTTCATTGTCTTTCTTGGTGAAAAAAAAAAATTGGTGACATTATAAATGAAAACATCTTGATTTTTTATTTACATAATTATAATTATATTTTCTGTTTATTATGAAATTTATTTTTTATTTTCTTCTGGAAAAAATTTTTAATATGTTAAGATGTCGAAATAAATTTAAACCTACTTATATACAATTAATATAAATTTACTGTTATATACAATTGATTTAAGTAATTGACAAAATAAATTATAGATATTTTTAAATGTTCATCGAATTTCAACTACTTTAAAGAAATGCAATTCAGAGTATTACAAACAGATCATGTCATATTTTTAAATTCAACTACAAATTTTAATTTTAAATCATTGTACAGTAACCACTAAACATTAACCAGTTTATTTCGTGGTATTGATAACAATTTTTTGTCAAAATGAAAAACACATTAAAATTGTTTATTTCATTTTATATAAATGTATATATATAGGATTACCTTTATTTTATGTTGCAAGTTGCAACACCTTCGATCTCAATCTGAAATGAAATTAAAACAAACTATGAACTTGTGTGCTGCAATCAAAATTTTAACAAAAATTTTTTATCTTTATGATAAAAACAAAATAATTACACTTCGAAATTATTATACAAACAAACTGTAAGATACTTTTACAGTTTAATATAATTTGTTGAATAATTTTCAATTAGTTAATGCTCTATTTGATTTCTTTAATTTTTTTTTATTATATAATATTAAAATTAACGGTAAGATTTTATTAATTAAATGCGAGTATAACAGTTCTTCTTATATATATTTCTATTCTATTCTATTTATGTCAAACTGTAATAATTTTTAAAGTATATAACAACTAGATTCGTTAAATATGTAAGTTAATGACCGTATGCGGTTAGTATGTAAATTAATTACCTAATGACGAAAATCGTCATAATATATTGAAAAGATTTCAGTTTGTGATTCGAAATCTTAGCACAATCTATACCAAAATTCCAAAATTTTACCTATTCACATTCATCCTCTATTGAAACTAGTCGAACTTTAACTAACCATTAAATTTTTCCTATTGATTTTATATTAAAGGTCTTATGTACTTTCTTTTAGGAAATCTGTTATCTAAATGTCTCTTTGTTTTAAACCTTCCTGTAATAGTAAACCGACTTTTTTATAAGTAGAGCAACTTCAACATTGGCATACATACCGTTTGAAGATTTATGTTTGATCGTATATTTTTCTTTATCTCATCTATAACTGAATTCCTAAGTCTATGTGAAGTGTGAACCAGATTACGCATATTGATATCATTATGAAATCAATTCGAGACACAAACCATATCGATTTTGAAATTTGTAGATTAATTACACTTTTTGGAATTTTTTTCAAATTCACGATAAAAATCTTGAAAAAACTCCATTTAACGAAAATTTAAAAAATACTTTGATTGTAAATAGAAAAATGATAAAAGTATATTTAGGCAATTTTCATTAACTCGAAATAAAAAACAGAATTAAACGAGGTTTTATAAACTAGGTTTTATTTTTCTTCCAACTATATAATTTCTTTATTTATGACATGTTACGGAGTCATTTATAAATAATCAGAGTTCTTTAAGCAAAACTTATATCAAAAACCTAAATTCGATTTTAGATCTGAATAAATAAAAAAAATTGAATAATGGACCAACAAATGAAAATTAATTTAAATGATGTGTTTGTTATACGGTAACCGATTCTTCGAGAAACTGAAACTTAGCCTAATAAGAATGTTTGTCGACTTTTTAGATGCCTTATATAGATATCACTCACCACACCACAGCACTTTAAAGCGGTATATAATGAGAAAAAATATAGTTGATTCATTTTATTTAAGTAGGAAAAATTTAAAAAGGCTTTAATCGGAATTGCACCCGATAAAATGATAATTCTCAAAAGATGTCAAAAAGGTAATTTTAAGATGTTCTGTGAGAGGAGAAATATTAAATTTTGTATTGTTACCTTTAAAATGGAATGAATCTTCAAAATATTTAAGTACCATAAAACTTCATTAAAGAAAGAAAGAAAAATAGCATCAGCTGTAACTACTTTACAATTTACAAAGAGATGATATGAACGAATTGACAATAGATTAATTAGAATTTAGGAATTCCATTACCTCTTATCACCAGACAGTTATTTTTTGTTTTTGTTCTTTAAAAATTCATTTCTAGTGTATATAGTAATGTAGTAAAATATGAAAACACCTCAACTTAAGTTCAGATTATATAAAAAAAAAAATTTAAAAAAAAAAAAATTAGTAGCCCCTCGGCTCTACTGATATTATATCAATTAATTGTATAATGTTAGATTTAAATAAATAAATAAATAAAAAAAAAAAAAGAAATTTATTTGAATTTTAACTTGATAAAGTGCCCAGCAAAACGCGAATTTCGATCAAAAATTTAACTTAATTTTTTTTTTAATCAAAACTTGATACAATTGAAAATTAATACACGGAAAATTGTTGAAACAAGTTAAAAGTTTCTTTTTTAACTGAATTTGTAATTGAAAAACAAAATGTATACAATTTTATCTGTGTTTTATAGTTTTAATTTATATTTATTTCAATTTTCCAGGAATTGATAAATTATTATGTATAGACGATAATTTGTAGATTTAGATGGAATTTGAAAATAAAACTTCCTTGATACAAATATCATTTTTTTTTTTTTTTTTTAATTTGTCGTAAAATTAATAATAATTTAGTATTTAAAAAAAAAATATATATATATATACGCGGTGCGGAATACACTTGAATTTAAAAAAGACTTTGACTTTTATTATTTTTATTGTGATAGTTTAAAATTTCTTAAGATACATTTTCACTTTTTTTTTTCTATTCGATCCTAAAATAAACAACGTAGTATATATTGCGACTATTTTTGCGACTATTTTTGCATCAATAATTTTTATATTTTTTCTTAGAACTTTTTTCATAAGAAAATTCAGGAAAATCAATAGATACTTTTCTTAATCTTATAAAAAAACGCTATATAGATAATTCAGATAAGTATATAATTTGTTTACATGTATAATACATATGTAGAAATATAATGTTTTGAATTTGAAATGAATTTGCCATTACGTTTGTGACACCTTAAAGGAGTTGAGCTAGATATAGTGTCAAAGGTATGGATCGGCTCAGAATAGAATTCTGAGTCGATTAAGCCATGTATGCCCGTCTGTCCGCACGATAACTCAAAAAATAAAGGAACCTGAATTTTTTTTACGTCACTTTTGAAAAATTGTTAGTTTTGCTATTTAAATTCAGCATTTGCGGTCCCCGGGTTCGAATAGCTGTCATACAACTTCTTTTTTATATGGAAATAACTGAGTATCTATTAAATTTATGCATCTGAAATTTTGCAAAATGGTGTTGAGTTACAAACCAACAACATCTGTAAAATTTCGTTGTACTCGTGCAACAGGTTCGGGTAGCTGCCATACAAATCCACAACTTACATAAATATATCTCGGTAGTAGACGTCGGTACTAAAACATCTGAAATTTTGTAAAGGATGATCAGGTTTCATAGAAACAGTATACATATTACGTTTATACAGAGGGAGCATAATATTTATTTTACTTTCAATGGTCAACATAAATATAGTATTTCAAAAATTATATTAGATTTATCAGAATTTATAAAGATTTTTACTGCTCTGAGAAGTATTAAAATTTTTAATACTTAAGTTAAATTAATTAAATCACTATAGTAATTGAATAATAAGTACTGTTCGCAAGTGATTATGCATTTACAGTCAAAAGAAAACATTATAAATCGAACAAATGAAAATACAGTACAGTACAGTACAGACTAAAGAAAAATCTAAAATTTTTTTTAATTTTCCAATCTTTTCAGGGCAACTTCTATTGATTTAAGGAAAAAATAGAGTGCAATTTAATAAATTTTCGCATACCGTTATCTAAAATATCGGTAAAGCAACAAAAGTCTTTAAAAAATCATTAAAATCGAATGTCCCACTAAATTCAATTTTATTTTTAAATATTTTTCTATTTAAAAAAATTTAAAAGAAAAAACGATTTAGAGTTATCCAAAAAATTCGAAAATTAATATTTTTAAAAATTGTAAATCATTTTTCTGTCCCTAAATGGGCATCATCGAATATACATATATTCTGAATCGTGGCGTTATAAAGTTAGGTTATATAATTAAGGCATATCAAAACCCCAACGACTAAAAGTACAATACAAATAAAAATTTCTTAAATCTTTTTTTTTTTGTGAAGTACAGCTGTATAAGCAAAATTCTAAGATAAGGATTATGCATAAATGTTCATTAGAAGACTTCAATAACTCATAAGATAAAACAGTTATATTATTCAAGTACTATATATATATATATATACATATACAGGCTGTTCCGACTCAATGGTCTTTCTTGCTATAGGTTTTCGGGCATGTCGAGACGAAAAAAAATCGTATTGCACTTTTATATTCTTCATATTTCATAAACGATTAGAGATAGAACAAAAATGATTAGGTACTAATTATAGGGCTTGAAAAACTGTTTCGAAATATGCTATAAAAAGTACCCCAAATACAGGGTGTTTTAAAAGAAAATTGAGTTTGAAACATGTTTTTTTCATTTTAAATCATTTTGAACCTTCATAACTTTGTAACTGTTTTGATATGAGAATCATTAGTACACAAAAATTAAAGCTGATAAGTTACTCTACAACGTCTTATTTTTATCTTCCTATAGCAAACCGTTCAAAAGTTATAGATTCTTTTATGAAAAGTCGCTAAAACATCTTTAACTCCTCATATCTGGAGAAGGGTAGACCCCCTCCCCCCAAAATAGACCTCCTCCCCGTCCAATACAATTTTTTGTTCGTCTCGACATGCTCGATCATCCATTTCAAGGAAGACCATCGAGTTAGTAACACGCTGTATACATTTTTATATCAATAACAGAAGATTTTTTTATGGTATAAATGATAAACTTTTCTGTACTTTGTATTAATTATTTTGCATAAAAAAGAATTCAATATTCATTTAATTAGATATCTAATTCCGTTTACTCTATATTTCCATTTATTTCCATTAAAATTAATTTTCTTATGAATTATTTTATTTTGTCCTTATACCAACTTGCATTTTGTTTAATTACTTATAAAATTGATTAAGTAATTTTTTTTTGAATTTGGTTTTTCCAAATTTCCAGGGTATTATCAGTAAATTACTAGTTTCTATTTAGTACAATATTCAACCAACTTTGTTAATAGTTTTGTCTTTTTATACACTATTGCAGTAAACCGTGAAGCGTATATTATTTGACAAAAAAAAAAATCACATAATATTTAAAATTGTTTGAATATATGAAAAATGAAAAAGTAGGCAAATAAAATCAAAAAATGTGGGAGAACGATACATCGCAAAAGTCGTTTCATCAAAATACCTTTCTCAAAAAAGTACATTTTACAAATAAAATTGTAAATAATACGCTTTACAAAATGGACATTAAAACAAAGTCATTTCACAAAACACAATAATAATACATAATAACATAACATAACATAACACAATAAAAATAATACATGATGTAAAAAAATTATTAGTATAGTTTTTTTTTTTTGAGTAGAGTTTTCTATGGAAATGTTAGATATTTTTTTGGTTTTTTCCGAAAATTTGACTTATTCAGCTCATTTATAAAAAGCATAACTTGAGATAAATTGATCCGTTTTTTACAGAAATTTTACCCGTAAAATTGACGTTTTTTTTGACGTGTTATAAGAGATTTTCAGATCAGAGATGACACAATCAGGATTTTTGCTTTTTCAAACTAATTTAATTGTTGTTTGTATGTCTCTGAGATATAAACTGTTTTTTTTTTTGTTAAACATATTTTTAGTAAATATTCCTAACATTTTTTAATCGCCTTTTTGTAAACTGTTCAATTTTGTCAAATATGAAAATTACGAAGTGACTTTTTTTTTAAATGATATTTTTGCAATATGTATTTTGATAAAGTGTACACAGTACCCCAAACTGTCAGTATGTGAAAAAGCTCTTACTCATACTGATTAGCAGCAAATAAATGAAAAGTTTACAAAATAATTAACATGTTTTTTTTTTTTTATTTAACCATTAAAATGTTTAAATTATATAATATTTAACATATTTATTATGGATTATACTTTTTAGTTATAAAATTATATTAATATTAAAATTAATTAAGAAGACGGTGTATACAAAATCAAGACTTTTTATCGGCAAATAATATGTAAAACGATTTTTTAAAGCATTTATAGATAACTTTGTAAATATTTTTCTGTAAGGAAAATTTTGAAAAATTAAGGTAAATTTTCTTTAATTTATAAGAAAAGTCATTTTAACTGCTATATATAAGTAAAACATCAGTTTAGAAAATCATTTTAACCGCTATATATAAGTGAAACATCAGTTTAAAAAAATAGAAAATATAAGGAGTATATAAAAACATTTTAGAAAAGTTTTATGTTCCGGAAGATTTATAATGAATGGGGCTGCACAAAAAAAAAAGTATTCTATACCATTATTATTATATATTTTTTGTAAGTATGATGGGGTTCAAATAGCATTAAATTAAATCGAACTGTAATATATATATATATATAATAGTTTTGTAAACAGATGAAACACACTAATAAATAAATCAAGTGAAACAAGTCAAGTTTTCAAATTTTTTGAATATGTGCTTAAATTCAATCAACAAAATCAAAGCTCTCATTTCTAATTAAATTTAATTGTGATAATTTTTTATGACATTACTAAAATACTTTTTTAGTACTATCATTAAAATGTGGACGATAAATAATTATTCAAATAAGTTTTTAAAATTATACAAATTAAAATTATTTCCAAAATTTTTACGATATCTTGTTTATAAACCATCTATAGATATATTATAATTTATTGATATTTTATATTATATAGATTCCTTTAATATTCTGGTAACAGAGTTTTACACTACAGGTAGTCTTGCTTATTATACTACAGGTAATTATACTAGAATAAAAACTTATATAAGATATTTTAGAAAAATTTGCGTTATTCGTTTCACTCTATCTGCTCGTTTGTTCATCTGCCTATTTAGAAAACTTCTATATCATTTCAGATAACAGAATGGAATTTATTGTTAAGGATTACAGAGCTACAGTTTCTCAAAACTGGAAACTATTTTGTATATTTAAGGTTCCGCTTAACAATTTTTAAATCTAAAAATGCCAAACCAGAGAACATTTTTTAAATTTTATAATTATTTTCTTTCATATATCCGGAACGGTTTTAGTTACAGCCTTGCAATTTTGAGAAAAGAAAGATCCTTTAGGATTACCATACCATCCCACAATTTTTTTTTGAACCTCCAACTGTTTTTGTGAACCTAAAATATATTAGGTGTTAAAAATGAAAAATTTTCTTTTTTTAGATATTTGTAACTTAGGCATCTTTTAGGCATTTTAGGCATTTTTTTTAATGTAAAAATTAAAAATTAAGATTCAATATTTCTACATAGAAAAGAAGTTGTATGAAAGCTACTCGAATCCACCAATTTCACAATCCTAGATCTACTGGTTTTTGAGTTATTGTGTGAGTGGACGGACGTACATGACTCAAAATCAATCCTGACCAAAAAAATATATATATACATATTCATATATCTATCTCGTCTGCTTTAAGGTGTAACAAACCAGGATAAACAAACAATGGTAAATTTATTACATTATATATTTAATTGAACTATGCGCATATACGGGTACCTATAAGTACAATTTCTTTTTCGACTAAATTGCAAATACTCCAAAAATCATTTTGACCAGTGGAGATAAGTACATACATCAAATCTATTTTTAATCAAATTTATAGATTAGGGGCCTTGGCGGCTTAGTGGGTAAGAGGATATAAAATACGCTGTAAACACCGAGGGAGTGTGGGTTCGAATCCCACACACATAAGAGTAATTCCCCCTTACGACATTTACAGCCACGCCTGAACAGGAAAGGGTGTGTAATTTCCTTTACATTTATATGGCAGAGAAATGCATTAAAAAAAAATTTATAGATTAACAAAATGATTCGAAACATTCGAAACATTTCGTACTCGTACTATAAAAATTTCCTTTACATTCAAGAAAAGTTTTATAATTCTTACATAAAATTTATATGAAAAAAAATTTAAGCCAGATTTTAATATTATATCTACTTACATGCCTATATAATAATAAAGTTTTTGCAAATTTTTACTAATACATATCTTAAAAAAATTTTGCATTCCATATTTAAAACCTTAATCTCAATTGTTACACTAATTATTTAAGGTTAATTTAAACACATTATAAGATTACTTAAAACTATTATTTTGATGTTAACTGCAGCATTGCACCTATGACAAACGACTTTTTTTTTTGTGTAAGATTTTATACTCATTAACATTTTATGTCAAATGTAAAATATAAATGTCATAGAGAAATTAATCACACAGATGAGCGCTTTAGTAACCCCATATATAATAACAAAATTTATTTATCATACATTTATATTCAAATGGTGTACCTACATATTATATGGAATTATTTGAGTAATTTTGAAACATCTTTTTAAAAGTTTTTTTTTTAATAGTTTAAAATTTACTTATCTTTTAATTTTATTATTCTAATGTAAAATTACGCAACTTAATTTTATTATAAGACAGATTGACATGTAAGTAAAAATTTTTAAAACGTATTGCATTAGGATGTTTTCGTTTATAATATTATAAAAAATATAGAAGATAATTGCTTTTAGTTATAAGCTAATAAATATTGATATAGAAAGGGGACTTGATGACCGAATTGTTAAGTACAGGGTTAATTAACAGTGGTAGTACCGATTTAAATCATGCGCAGGAAGTAAGTTTTATTAATTAAAAACAAATCCTCCTTGCTAAGAAATATAGGGTGCAATAATATATAATATGTAATATAAACAAAATAAATAATATTACTGTATTAATAATAGCATTGAACATATAATAAATAGCCTTAGTAGCCGATAGTTTCATAATATCACATTATCCTATGTGATTTGTAATATTAATATAAATAAAATAAATAAATAAAATAATAGTAATTCAAATAATGTAACGAAAAACTCTTTTATTTAATATTATAGAGTTTTTTTATATATACACATTTTGTAATAATTTTACTAAAAGTTTTTTTTTTTTTTAGTGCATTTCTCTGCCACATTACTGTGAACAGGAAATTACACAGCCTTTCCTTTACAGGCGTGGCTGTAAATATCGTAAGGGGAAATAACTCTTACGACGTGTGTGGGATCCGAACCCACACTCCCTCGGTGTTGACAGCGTATTTTATACGCTCTTACACACTAGACCACTGAGGCCCCTTTTACTAAAAGTATTATGAAAACAATATGATAGACTTGAATAAAACTATTTTTAGCACATTTTAATTTAACATTTAAGTAAGAAATAAATTTGACACGCAATCTCTTAATGTTAAAAAAAAATATTAGATATATTATATTTTATATCTGGTGTTTAATAATAAACAAAATGAGGCGATATATATGATACGATAAAATATATTTCGGTTTATAATATCAATAATAATTTTGTCATGACAGTGTTTTTATTAAGAACGCTATCTTGTAGCTTTAAAATTGAGAATTTATTATGCATATTAATTATAGTATAGCTTTAAATTGCATAAAAATAGGAGTTTTTAATTTCAAGTCAAATTTTATTTAAAATTCGAAATTCTCTTTACTTATTTAAAGATTCAGATTTAAAAATTGAATGGAGCCAATGTAAACTGACCTAAACAAAGACTTATAACTTCCACCTAACAACTGTTGTACTAAAGAAACGTTTTTTCTTATACATAACTAAAAACTGTACTGTTCATTATTTTAATTGTAAAAATCGAAGAGCTGATTCTAAGCTATTTAACCTTTCATCCGTCCTCTGGGGCCTATTTGACCGCAAAGCACTAAAAATTTTTAAAAAAAGTAGTTAAATTAGAAGTGCTCCAGCAATGCTCTCTCTAATGTTTCTAATTTTGTAAAAATAACTTGATTTGTTCATCAGAGTCTATTTTTTGGCAAAAATTATAGATATATCAAATCGTTACAAAATGGTTATATAAAACTGACAAAACCCGTCTAGTGGAGTCAAAATAAACCCCAGTAATAAAACCATATATTATCAAACAATTATACAAAAAAAAACTTTGGAAGTTTGGTCATACTAATAAAAACAATCATGTTTTATCAAGCAATTTTGCAAAAAAAGCATGTTTAGTCATTCAGTTTTGCTAAAACATATTTTTGATTGACTTTAGAATTTTAATTCTTATTTTACACATTTTATATTACTTTTGAATATTTTTTTGTACGTTTTTGAATTTCATATAATAAATTATAATTGTATAATAATTATTATTATTTTTATATATATTTTATCATTATATATATTTTATCATTATATATATTTTATTTATATATATATCTCAAGTTCTAAACATTTTTTTCAATTTAAAAATGCCATTCGACATTCCTATACCTTTATAAATCAATATCAAAATTATACAGTTTGTTTTAAATTTACCGTTATGTGTAAACCTTTTATCTTCATATCTCTAGCACGCTTTTAGACAGGGACTTCAAACTTTGAGATAAGAAAGTACTTTTAGAATTAGTATACATTTGCTTAAAAAAATGTTTTGTGTCACCCCCTGTTTAAGAGTTATTATTAGGGCTCAAAAGTTGAGATTTTGTTATTTTTAAACACCTATAACTTAAGCACCTGAACAAATTTTTTCAAAATAAAAAGGAAAATTTAAAGCTTCAACTTTATAACTTTACATATGTGAAAGGTTTTTTTTAATTATTAATTCCCTTAAAATTCAAGAAAATTCTTTTATTTTTCACAGTTTCTTTTATTATATGAATTTCTAAGAAAATTTTAAAATTTTGGTGAAAGTCACAATTCTAAACAGTTCGTATTGTCTTTTGGAAATGTGCGCCTTTAAAAATCGTTAGTTTAGATTCTGCCTTGTTCTTAAATAAAATTTCAAAAACGATATACGTATTAACTTTCCGCAGTTTAACTGGCCGTTCGTCTGTTCTCAAATAAACAATAAATACCATAAAGTCTTCTTTGCATATAGCATCATTTGAACAAAACATTTGTCATATAGGAAAATAGTTAATACTCATATATTTCTTTTCGCCTTTTTCCTACCCTCTATAATGAGCAAAGGACATCCATTGAGATCGAAAATTTAAAATTTATAATCGTTACACATATGCAATTTTGACAGCGGTACAAATTTTTTAAAAAAGAAAATTTTTTTTCAAATAAATAGATATCTTCTTTGGTCCTTGCGTTTTCTTTATAAAAAAATAATTTGAGAAAAATCATAATTTAGTATAAAAATCGAATTATATATATATGAAATTGAAAATAATTTCAGTTAAAATAAACCATCGGAGTATATAATTATATTACAGTACACATAATACTATAAAGTATAGTTTTGGAACGTTAAATCTTAACTTGGACAAGATCAATTTAACTCCTTATTACAATTAATTATAGTGATAAAACGTTTTTTATTCTCTTGCAATACTGTTCATACTATCTGAAGACATTTTAATTTTTATAACCTTATTATATTTTTTTTAATATTAATATTAATATATTATATTCATAAAACAAATAATTTCATTGAATATTTTCAAAAATAATCTTTTAATTATAAAATATTAAGAACTTTAAAATATGAGCAAATTATATATGTTAATATAAAAAAAATATCGGATTTGACGGTAACATCAAAAAAAATGTTTAAAAATGTCAAAAAAAAATTTTAAAAATGTTCATACAGGGATATTTTAAAATATTTAAGAGTTTATGTGGTTATAAGAAGTAACCATATTTTCGAAGGAAATATTTAAACTGAATTGTGATTTTTTGTCTATCATAAAACAAATATTTGCAATGATGTAGGCTATATTTTGAAAAACGGCTTCTACTGAATTATTTTAGAGCACGAAAGAATGAAACATAGATAATAAATAGACATTCTAAAAGATTTTGAAGGAATCATTTGAGTTTCCAAAATAGCTCATTAATAGACTTTCTATATATACTGCAGTAGATAATAGAAAACACACCCACTACCATTCATCTATTTAAATCTGAATAACAGTTCTTACCTGTAGCACTTATTTAATGTGATATAATATATAATTTTTATTAAAAAGATAATAGTCTGAACCGTCATTTCTGTCATTTTAACCAAAATTTTCTAAAATATAAATTTGTTAAAATTCATATTTTTTTTTTAAATTTTTTTCTTTTTCAAATCTTACAATTATAGTTACTAATTTTAGTGTTAATGACATAATGACAGTTGTATCAATTCAATCATTATTCAAAAATATAATTGTTTTCTTTCAGTATTTTATTCACTATATTACTATTCCTAAGATAAATATTAATAAGTAGGATATTAGTTAAGAAAACCAACCACGTAATGATAAATTAACAACACACTATTTAGTACTGTTATTATTGAACAAAAAAATACGAAAAGATAATTTTTTTTATTCAACTGTCATTGGTTTTGTGACACACAACAGGCAGATTTCAATAAATTATTGTAATTTCATGTTAAATAGGTATAATATTTTCATTGTTGTCATTTCTGCTAATTAATATAAATTAAATGCATATAACACAAAGTTCTTCCATCAAAGATCACGAAATTAATTTCAACTTTGTGTTTTACTATACTCAAATTTAGGAAGATTAAATTGACTGTATATTGTATATCTGTATATATTTCAGCAAAACTGTTTAGAATAAAAACAAAGGCACTTTCGGCACAAAAAAGGCACTTAATAATTCGGCACTTTTAATTTAACAGTTTTGAAAAGAAACAAAAGAAAAAAATTAATCAACTATGGTTACAAGAATTCCAAAATCAAATGAATGGCCTTTATATCAAGTATACTGTACGTATATTCCTTTTGATATATAGCTAACAATTTCTCTCAACTAACCAACCCTAAAACAGATTTTTCGTATCTATGCAGGTATGTATTTATGTAGGTATGTTAAGCTTACATGTTTACCATCATTTATAAATTTCAAAATTTTTATCTTCAGAATCAATATATAAAAAAAATATTTAATCTTTGAACAAAACCCTTAATTTTTTCTATATTCAATTTATGTATAAATTATACACACACACATACACATAAATATAATAATACCGCATATACTTTTTTTAAAATCACCCTGTTTTATAATTCATAATGTTTTCTATTTGATTTAAATCTTTATTCTATTAATTTAAAATTTTACTATTTATAACAGTAACTTAATTTGCAATCGGATGCAATTTACAAAATATCAATCTGTGTAAATATAAATAAGATAATTATATTTTAAATAAATAATTGTACACAAATAATATAATATAATATTAGATTTATAAGTATATATAATATATATATACATATACATAGTTTTATGACTAAATAAGTTCATAAAGAGTATCGTATATATATAACTAATATATAGGTATATAAGTAAACTGGAGTCTTATAAAATAATTAAGATATACATTATATTTAAATGTACACGAACTATCTTAAAATTATTACAAATAAACACATATTTTTCTTTTATATTTTTTTTTTGGTTTTTATTTTGGTTTTTTTTTTTTTTTTCTTGTATTTTATATTTCACTTCACCACATTTTTATTGAAAATGAAAGTGATCCGCTGTTACTTGTTGTTTATCGTTTGTTACATATATATTGTATGTATTTATATTAAATAAGAAGGTGGGAGATACAAGATAACAGAATATACTCAACGGTAAATTTAGTTTTTTGATTCAATCTTACTTTGGTTTACTTGCTGTGAACTCTTTTTTAAGCGAAGATCCATTAATTTTTTTTATTCTTCTTCATTGTTACACAGTGATTAATTTTTTAGTGTTTATATTATATTTTGTTTTTTTTTTTTGTAATATGATTTAATTACATATTTATTTTTTTTGAATATTATTGTGGTATTTATTGAAATTAACATTTTGTGCTTATGTTACATATATTTCACATATTGTATGGATTTTAAAATTTGTGAATTAATAAAAAAGAAAAAAAAAAAAAACAAAACAAGAAATAAAAGAAAAAAAAATAACAAAAAAGAAATATCTTTTATCACATTTTCCTATATTCGATAATAGGTATATATAAGAAAAATTTGTCAAAAATTTACCGGAATTATTATTACAACAAAAAAATATATATTTTATTTTAAATAAAATTTATTATATATATCAATAAAAGTTAAAAAAAAAGAAGAAAAGAAAGTTTATATATTTTTTTTTTTGT
This sequence comes from Poecilobothrus nobilitatus, assembly GCA_947095535.1. Taxonomy (NCBI): domain Eukaryota; kingdom Metazoa; phylum Arthropoda; class Insecta; order Diptera; family Dolichopodidae; genus Poecilobothrus; species Poecilobothrus nobilitatus. Next base: position 200,406,529 of record OX352773.1, on the reverse strand, counting down.
AAATTAAATAAAAATAAAAAAAAAATATAAATATACACCTATAATATATACATACATATATTTATTAAAAAAAATAAACGGTTGAATGAAACCATATAATATAACAAACATATGATAATAAGAAAAGTGCTGTAGTTTGTTTGAAAAAAAAAAAAACACAAACCGGTTTATAATTTTTTTTCTTATATTTTGTTGTACAATAAAACCGCGTGTATATACAGTTACTACATTATAAAAGAAAAAAAACAAAAAACAAAAACAACAAGAAAACAATAATATTTTCTGTGTTCATTTTGGGTATTTTAATCGTTCACCACACAAGTTCATCACTTTTACCTGTGCAAAATGAAAGTAAGTACAAAAAAAAAAACAAAACAAAAAAATATAAATAAACAAATAACAAATTATTACTTCCTAGAAGATAATATTACGTATACATATTTTTTTTTCATAACGATTTGATTAGCAAAGAAAATCTTACTACAATTTGTAAGTACATATGTACGTTATATATCAATTTTGGTTTTTTTTTTTATTTTGATTTTTAGCTAAGGGGTATTATAACAATGATGTTGGTCTTAACATTGAAAATATAAAAACTCATTGTTAAATTGTTAAAAATTAATTTGAATGTCAATAACAAAAAAGAAGAAAAAAATATATTTTTACGATTAATCCTTTTTTGCCATTAGAAATTATTAGACATTGGCATTAAAATATGACAGCTTTTTTTTTTTAACCCAATTTTAAAACTATGTTGCGTAAATTTTTGATTCATGGATATATATGCATAGATATAAAAATTATTAGATTTGTGTCAATACGACATAACACCTTAAGTCCACTTAAAAACAAAGTTTATTTCTAAATAATATATTCTAATGTCTAAGATCTATTATTATTATGTAATACTCATTACAGTCATTTTTTTTTTTTTCAAACATATGTCCGTCCACTATAATTAATTTTGCAAATTGAACATGAGCTACAGGATTATTACACAAATTCTGAAATTTTTAGAAAACAAAAATAAAATGAAAAAAAAATTGATTAGTTTCAATGGTTTTTTTTTTTTTCTGATATGTCCAATACCCATATTATTATACCTATAAGTTGGTTTGGTTTTTATTTTCTTCTTCTTAATCAAAATATTGGAAATTTTCAAAAAATAACCCGAATATTGATTAAAAATGAATATTTATTAAAAGTAGTTTTTAATTTTTGACTGAATTTTTAAGTTTTGAAGGAACTATTAACTTAAAACGAGAGAAATATAAAAATAGATTTTTTCAGATAACTTAATTCTCAAAGACCTTCAACTCTAAAACTAAAAGCATTTTGGAGATATGGAAGAATCAAAATCTTGCGAAATTTTGTTTTGATATAACGGTAAATTTGTATACTAAATTGCAAAAATATTATAAATTTTTTTATTGATTAAAAATAAAAAATCTTAAAAATACCCTGTCGTTCGATATTTTTATAGATTTAAAGAATATTCAGTAGAACTTGAGTCAAAATAATGCTTTTTCAAATAATAAGGTGCTACAGCTCTGTATATAAGCAAAAGGTACCTGAAAAAGTTGTTCCACAAATAATCTATATATTATGTTTAATCTATAAATTATGAATAAAATATGAACCAAAAACTGTAAGTAATAAATATTTTAAGTAACGCTTCAAAACAAAAATGTTTGTCCATTTGAAATGTTTATCAGTAAAATGTATTTTAATCAATTAAATATACACAAATATATATATATATATATATAGCTGTAATATAATGTTTAAAATATATATGGGATTTTATGTAAACCGACTTTACATTAAAGCATTTCCATAACTATAACAAGTACAAAATTTAAAATTTTTTCGATATTTTTCAAACCGAAAAGTGGATATCCTTTCAGACATTAGTATGACTTCATAGCTTTTTGCAACTTAAAATGAAAACAATTAATATTTTAAAGGGTTATTTCATGTAGAATGTAGAATGTTGTAGATTGTTGACATTCTTATTTTAACATAATGACTTAAAATGATAAAAATTTTAATTTGATTATTTTAATACCTTATATAGATCTTCCGTATAATCTAGAATAATAGTTTTCATAAAATTCATTTGTAATAATCAAATGTTTACTCAAATGTTTCTATAGCCACACTAAATAGTTTGGCATATATTAAAATTGTTTCTACGTTTTGAATAAATTTTATAGTCTAGAAGTAATAAATCATAAACGTAAATTAATTTTACTTGTAATACAAATGTAACTTTATTTGTATTTTAAGCTATTAACTTTATTTTTATTTTTTTATTTTAATACTAGCTGTTGGTCATAGAATGACGGGGTTAATTATGGTAGATTTTATTTTTATATACCTACCTATATATTTGTTTTTGCAATTTCGGAATAATGTATAATTTGTAGTTAATGTATAATGCAGTAAATAAAAAGAAAAAAAAAGTTATTATTTGTAATCGATATAGCTATACAAAAAAAAATATTATGTTTCTATCTACAATCGTACCTGTACACTACCGTGTCAGAGTCAGACACACTAAATATGTACTATAATAAGAAGAAATGAAAAAAACACTATAAAAATCTTTTGTAACTAAATTAAGTTCACTTAATGTAAAAAGTGGATAGTAATAAGAATTTATCATGCACGAAAAAGACAACGGAAAACAAACGATTTGAAATTGAAACTAAAGAATAAAATATTCATTTGGGTACCCTGTAGACTGTATTATATATACACAATTCCAATTTCAGTTATCCCTATATAGCTAATACATTATACTTGGCACATAAACAAATTCATTTGGGTACCTGTAACAAAAATGACATTATAAAACAATATATATGGTGTTGTTGTTTTTTTTTTATGTTTGCAGTTTGCACTATACACAGTGGATATGAAAAATAGAAAAATATATTGTACCTACTCTTGCAAATAGACTTTTTTGTTGTATGAGAGATGCATTTGTTTGTCCCTGTTTGTTTATTTTAAAATCTATAAAATGACATAAAATTATTTAAGAATATTTTCTTTATATATGCAATGAGTGTCAATCCGAAATAAAATCAATTTAAAAAAAAAAAATCAATTCGAAAATAATGAATGAATGAAAAAAAATTTTTTTTTTGTTTTTTTTTATGACTAAAATGCCCACTATTCGTTGCCCGTGCGTAATGTATGTGTATCTTAGTTAATGTATGTGTAATGTATGTCTAAATTAAAAATATTTCCAATTAGAAATTATATCTATAGGTATTATACTGTATACATGTAGCTATGTACATATATTTTATTTTTTTATAATAGAACACATCCAACACAACGATTTAAAATGAATGCGTTTGTTACATATCATTTTTCTGGGCAAATATTTATATTAACAATAATAATTTTTGATGTCAATAAAATTGATTTATAATTACATACTCGTATATGTTATTTTTAATCTTATGTAAAAGGATTTAAAAAATAAAAATAAATTTTCAAAACGATATAAAGTATAGGTACCAAAATTATGAAATTTTTCTTAGAAGTGTTTTGTAAAAAAAAAGTTGAGACATTTTCTTCAATTTTAAGTTAACCTCAATATAACCTATACATAAATAAAAAAAATTGCACATCACACCATGTTAAAAAAAATGTTCTTGCATGCAGCTTGAGGTGTCTGAAAATTGGTTTTTTAAGTTTTTGACCCTCATAATCCTTAAGTTTTTGACCCTCATAATCCCCTAATTTTATGAACTTTATATGAAATTTTCAGTTATTTGATGTTTAGATTTAGAAAATATTATTTAGAATTCAAGTAATAACCATTTGAAGGTCACTGTAACTTTGATATGGATTGAGCTAAATAAAAAAGATCTGCATTAAAAAAATGTAATAATATGAAATTATGTAACATGTTAAATTTTTGTAATCAGACTGACGATTGACGAGTAATCAAATGAGCAGAATGAATCTTATAAGTACCCACAAAACAAGCCCAAAATATTCTTTTGGAATATCTGATTCAATATTCAATCAGAGAAGGATTTGTTCAATTTTAATTTACAAAACAAAATAAAGATTTCACAAAAAAAAAACACACTTTTATTCATTAGTAGCTACGTAATATAAAAATTGAATTCGATAATTTTTTATCAAGTTACTATTAATTACTGTTGTAAAAGAAATTTATTAACATATACTCGACAAAAATATTTTCAAAGATCTGACATTCTCGATCTCATACTTTCGATTCAATCTTATACTTTAATTTGACAAAATAGCACCTGTTATACATACTTATATTCATATATTTCTTCTAAATATCAAATGTCTATTTAGAATTTTATTAAAATAACTTCAAAATCAATTTTAGATTAATTAACAGACATTATTTTTTTATATTTAATTTTCTTTAGTTAAATATCAGCTTTTAATATGAAATCTGACTTTATTAAAACAAAATAAAAGAAAAAAATTTGTAAATGTAAACCTCATAACCGGATTTCCTTTTAAACTTTTATAAAACGAAATCATACCAAAAATTTTTACAAAATAATTATAGTTCTTATATAAAGATTTTCTCTACTTATTTACATTTATTTTTACCTTTCTAAAAAATTAAAATAAAACAAAACCAAAAAAAAAAAAAAGAAATAAAACAGGGCTTGTGAACGGACATTTTAATTTTTTATACAAAACTAGGACAAGGTTGAAAATATTAAATAATATGAATGATTTTAATTACCATTTATTATATAACAGTTTTAAAATCAAATTTTATATTTTACAGTTATTTATTTTTATTCATATAATATTATATTTTCTTTAAAATTAGTTCTAAAAATTATAAATTGTAAAAAACTTGTCACACTTTTTTTTTTTTTTTAATCAAATAAAATTCTACTTTAATTATATACCTACATATATATATGTATATATTATACATATATGTATGACGTTATTTTAATGTCAAAAATTGGATTAATATCTCCTGTCCAATATGATACTATAGCAAAAAAAAAAAGAAAAATGTTTTTTCTTCTTATTATGCAATTCAAGTTTTAATGTAGAGCAAAAAAAAAAAAACTTAAAACGGTAACATTTATTTAAGTATGAAGGAGAAACGTTACATTACGTTACATATATATGATTAATATGTGTCTTTTATTTAATTTGTTTTTGTTGTTTTCTTTGTTTTTTTCTTTTTTTAAATTATATCACTTTTAATTTTGTTTATAATATGTATTTTTATTATTGAAAAATTTAAAAGTACAATACCTAATAATTTTTGTTGCTTTAAATTTCAATTTACGGAATTAAACTATTGAATTTTTTTTTAACAGTTACCGACAAAACATTTTAATTAATAACAATTGCATTTCTCTTTCACATATCCTAAAAATTTAATACTAAATATTAATATAAAAAAAAAAAATTTTTTTTTTGTTATACATATTAAATAGTAACATTAAAATGGCCTTGATTAAAATTTCTTTGAAAACAAAAAAGAAAATATAAAGAAAAATAATTTATAAATTTTTTGAAAAATAAAGAAAAGAGAAAGAAATAAAAAATTCAAAAACTGTTTTATAAAAAACAAAAAATTTTTTTTTTTCTATCAAGGAGTGCAACTTGAAATAATTTTAATATTTTTACTTACATATACATACATATATATAAACAGTTATACCATTTCGATTCGAAGAACCGGAATGGTTTTAAGGACAGGAAAAGATATTGTTAAAATTTAGAACTGGTTTTATTTCCATGTAAAAAAATGAAAGTTAATGGCTATTATGCATGCATTGTAAAGATTTTGTAAAAATCAATTTTATTTTGTTGTTTTATTGATTTCCTTTTTATTAAAGGATTTTATATTTATATCTATCTATCTATAGTGTAAATTTTTTTTTTTTTGATTGCGGAACATCCCAAACTAATAATGAAAAATAATTGAAATTAATTAAAGCTTTTCTGCTTTTATACATTTATATATATATGTATAATATATAGCTTGTATTTACGCATTTGAAAAAGAATGTGACTTTAAAATTATTTTCTTAATAAATAACTAAATCTCTGGAAAAAAAAACCAAAACATTGCAAAAATTTTTATTAAATCATGACTGTTAATGTATTCAGTATAATTATTGGCGCTTGTTATAAATCTTTTTTTAATGTTGTAAATTTATCTTAAATTTATACTAAAAATAATTTTCTTTTTATGAAAATATAAAGAAAAATTAAAAATGAAAAAAACAAGGTATTATGTAAAAATAAAGGTTTTCAAAGGCGCACCTTTTTCGTAAAGTTGTAACTATATTATGGCATCAAAATTAAAAAATTTTTTTATTTTTACAAGAAAATTAAGAGAAATTATTGAAATACATTTTTGTCAAACCCAATTTTAAGTAAATAAAAAATGAACAGATAGATTGTAAGAATAATCATTAACATAATGTGTATTCCGCCTCACAAAAACATTGTTTGGGGGTTCATTATTTGCATTTTAATTTTCAAAATTTTTCGCTGGAATCTGAGTTCTAATTGAATCATAATAGGCTTTGATGGGAAGAAGAAGAAAAACAAAAATATTTTTGAAATACCTTAGGTATATTTATTCTTAAAACTGTTAGCTGTTCTGAAATTTTTACCTTGAAACATATAAAAGAGATGTCAAAATTTTGTAAAATATAGATCGCGATTGATGGCGATAAAGGTTTTTAATGGCGATAGATCCACAACGTATAGCGCTACATAAAGTAGTTGCCCTTTTTATTCTTTTATAAGATCTATTAATTTCTAAAATTTAATTAATTTGTCTGAAAGAAACTGACGGAGAAACAGACGAATTGATATTACATTTTAAACAAATTTTAAACATTTTTTTTTTTATATGTGATAAAAAAATAAAGTAGGCAATATGAATCATAAAATATTGATAATTTACTTTACTTTATATTTAGATAATATAGTTTAAGATAAATAAAAATAGTAAACTTAAATAAACATATTAATATAGTATAAATACATTTTAATGAGAAAAGAACGGACGCAGTGTATCGTATTACAAAATTAAAAAAAAAAAAAACTTCATAAAAAATGATTTAAAAGTAGAATTGAAATGTGTTATTAATTAACAGCGACAAGACTGAACGATAAATCAAGAAAGTATTATATGAAATGTAACAGATTAGGATTAGAATATGCTCTTTCATGTCCAAAATTTTGTTTTTAATATAATATTATACATACATCCAAGCCGTTGTTAAATAATATGCTAAATATGTGATTAACAAAACAGAATTTTACTTTATTTAATTTTTTTTTCTGTAAGCCATAATCATGATTCGAAACTTTTTTTTTTAATTCTTCATTTTTTTTTATATATTTTTTCTACTTCAGAGTTTAACGCTCTTAAGATAGAAAAGGATTTTAAAAAGCTCTCTCTTGAATGTGTTTACTTTAATTTCGGTTTATACTTTGTCATCTAATTATTTCTGAATGGTATAATTCTCCCGTATTTATAATTTATATTTAACAATAATTTTATTGTTAATATTCAAAGAAAAAAAGGGGCCTCGGTGGTCTAGTGGGTAAGAGCGTATAAAATACGCTGTAAACACCGAGGGAGTGTGGGTTCGAATCCCACACACGTCGTAAGAGTTATGCCCCCTTACGAAATTTACAGCCACGCCTGTAAAGGAAAGGCTGTGTAATTTCCTGTTCACATTTATGTGGCAGAGAAATGCACTAAAAAAAGAAAAAAACGAAAAATTTGGAAAACGAAAATAAGGCCGATTAGATTCTATATCCTTTTTTAAAACGGTAACAAAGCCGAATGTTCAAAATTCGCGATTTCGTCTTTATTTCCGCATCAGAAGGTAAAAAAACTGATTCGATTTTATTGTCGGCAGCATTATTTTCGTTCACATATTTTCGATTTTTTTTTTTTAAATAATTCATATCTGTAAAATCGCATCGGAAAATGTTGTATATTGTAAACATTCGCTACTGTTAAATTGTTATATAAAAATATACAGAATAATTAAAATTTTTTGAACGTTTTTCAACATTGCACATTTTATTGCATATTTTAAACATATTTATTTTAAATCTTGTCTCGTTTTCTTCAAGTTTATTTACAGATGTAGTCAGTTCTAAAAAAAAAAAAAAAAATCTAGTTCAACAACATTTTGACAACAACATATAATTTGACAGTTAACATTAAATTATTTGAAAATGTTCAATTAAATCAAAAATTTGATTTTATAATTTGAAATAATTTTAAAATTAAAATATAAATTATTGACATTGCGTAATTTTGGCAAAAAATTGTATAATAAACGAAAATCATTGCAATAACAAAAAAAAAAAACATTTAATTAATTTAAATTTTCTTAATAAAAAACGAAATATAAAAAAATGTAAAAAAACAAAAAATTCCTTAAAAAAAGAACAGAAAATACTTGAGAATTTTTAGTTTAGAAAAAAACATATTTTTATTTAAAAATCAAAAAAACCGAAGGTCTTTTAAAAACAACATAATTATTTACAAAATAGTAATTAACAGAATGCGGAATACTAAAAATACAAAATGCAACAAAATCAATGAACTCTTGCTATAAATATGCAAACTAATAAATGCAATCAATGTGTATATTTAATAGATACATAGACACGTAAATATATACTTTAACACTTTGATTTTTAATAACTGCTTTTTACTGATTACTAATGTTTTTTTTTCACTCCCACCTTTTTTATTTGTACATCTGAATATCTTGTTTTTAAAATTGCGTTTACAGACGTAATAAAATAAAATGTAATTTTAAATTATATCCGATAATTTTGATTTTTTTTTTTTGTTATTCCGAAACCTCAGATATTTGAATGGAAAAAAGAAAAAAAACAAACAAATTTTTGTAATATAGATATTATTATTATATAAAATGACATTGATTTTTTGTTTATCAAAACAATCTATTAATATAATAAAAAAAAAATTTGCATAAATTTAGCAAACAAATAAAATATTAGAACCATTTAGAGCATAAAATATTTTATATTGATTGCATATAGGTATAGTATATACATATCATTATTTCAAAAGTTTTATATTCGGATCAATAAACCTAGTTTCTATATAATATATTTTATACCTAATAATATGTAAAATAAAAAAAAAAAAAAAAGAACTGCATTTTAAAAATATTTAAAAATTTATTTCTATAAAATTAAAATACAATCTAATAACTTAATATTAACACGTCATTTTATTTATACTTTTATTATATTTGGTGATTTTTAACTGATGCGATATTATATGGTATTCGTGATGTTATATGACGATCATGGATGAAATCCTATTGACAATATAATATCTTATTATAACTGTTAACTAAAATATAACTGAATGATATAACATTCATACATACATTCTTATTACTTAATGTACGTACTATAGTATAACATCGCGGAAAAACTCTTTTTTTTTTTGTTTTTGTATATATATTTTTGTTACGGCCAATTAATTTTTTTAAGATGTACTTAAAAGCAAAACACACAAGTCCATTAAAAGAAAGGAGAGCTTATTTAAAATTAATTTTAAATTTTATTTTATTAATTTAAGTTTATATTCAATTACATAATACCATTAAATTAAGTTTCAGAAATTTAAAAATTTTAAATATATTTTGTATAACACAATTTAATTTTACAACACAAATAGTTATAAATGGAAAGTTTTTATTACGTTTTTTTTTTTTACTTGTAATTATTAAGAGGATTTCTTTTCAATTCCCTTTTAATTTTAAATTAAAACACTTTAGTTTGAATGATTAGGTATTAAAATTTAATTTGGATTATTTATAACACTTTTAATTTTTTTTTGTAATATACCTGATAGCTTTTTTATTGCTTATTATTGTTTCTTTTTAGATTTAGATTTTTCGTTAGATTTTTTTCAAAAATTTTGTGATAGCTTCACTCTGCCTGTCATTTTCAGTCCAGGCTTCACTCTGCCTGCCGGTTCGTCTACTGAACAATGGAATTTTAGACAATAATTTTGTGGAATAACATTTTTATGTAGCTGTATAACTCCTTAAATTTTTTTAAATATTTTGTTCAACATTTTTTTAACAACAAATGTCATTTATTTTTGGTATCATTAGACCATGGAAATTAATCTGGACTGTGAAGAATAATATTTTTAACAATATGCATATTTTATTCTCTTTGTCTTTAATATGGTTTCTTTAAGCAGTAATTTTTAAACAGATTAAAAACTTTTTCGTCCATTCGGAATTTATTCAACGTTATTTTATTTAAATTATCTCCATAATTGTATCTGAAGGAGAGCTAATTCAGACCACTTCAGAAAAACAAATGAAAATAATATTATGATAATATTACATTTTTATATAAATATTTAATATTTAAAATTAATTTATTTTAAAAGAAATTATTATTTGAAAGTCAAATAATATATATAATGATAAAAAAAATTCCGTAAGAAAAATATATTAACCGAGGAATAATTCTTTTTTGGGGGCCTCGATGGCTTAGTGGGTAAAAGCGTATAAATACGCTGCAACCACCGAGGGAGTGTGGGTTCGAATCCCACACACGTTGTAAGAGTTATGCCCCCTTACGACATTTACAACAACGCCTGAACAGGAAAGGTTGTGTAATTTGCTGTCCACATTTATGTGGCAGAGAAATGCATTAAAAAAAAAATTCTTTTTTTGAGAGGTGGTCGAAAGTACACCTTTTTATCTTCTAGAGATAATTTCTTTAAAAACGAAACTACATAGCATGGCACATCTTTCAATAAATTTTTGGATTTTTAATATACCTTGCACCTGTAAATTAACTTCAAGGCACTTGTAAAGTATTTTTAAATTATTTTTTTGAACAAATACGAAGGAGAAAATTTTAAAACGTAGATTGAAGGAAATCAAGACAAAAACATAATCAATCAAACTAAATTTAAAAGTGATATTAAATATGGAAAATTAAGAGCGAAAAGATAATCTCCTTCTCTAACTATTGAGTTATAACTCAATACTGTCAATACAGAATGAATTAGTTAAACATAATTAAATTTTGTTCTGTATCGTTTTAATTAATAAAAGCTTCTTTAAAAGTTTTGAATTATTTTTGGCACTAAAAAGAAAAATTTAGAAGGAATTAGAAATTTATTTTTAAAATACACACATTCGACAGGTTTTAAAACATTAAAACTTACAGAATTACCAGGCAACATATTGAATTAAACTAAATAAAATTAAAAATTAAAAAACAATTTTTTAAATTTCACCGATCTTTGAAAAAGATGATTAATTAATTTGTTTGAAAAATATCTGTAATTTAATAATGTGAACTAAATATACATACACATATAACATTTTTACACCATTTAATATACACCTAAACTATTTTCTTTAGTAAAATGTATTTTTGTTCACAAAAAAAAAAATCAGTTCAATTTTAAACCACTATTTCGTAACTTAAGACTTTCTGCTTCCTCTTTTTTTATTTTAAGATATCTAATTACCGAATATATCATGTATTTATCACATTGTATATACCTATATCTGTTTAAATACCTGTATTTAAGCACACACAATAACTAGCAAATAAACTTTTAAATTTGAAAATAAAGAAAATATTTATTTAATTTAATTTAAGTAAATATAAAATCAGAAATTTACCTTTAACTGAGTACACAAAATGATAATTTAAATTAATTGAAAAGCAAGATATTCAATATTCATTTCCGGAATCTTTAATATATAATAATATATTTTCTTTCCTGTAAATGTTAATTATATATTTTTATTTTTTTTCACACTCTTGTATAATAAATATATATATACTATATTATAGCTAATTGATTTTTCAATTCTGTAAAATTTTGGATTGTAATATTTATAAGTTATATTTGTATTAAGAATTATGACAAAAATGTGATTACTAACGATTTTCAAGTTTCATGTCTGGATGTGACAGTTGATCGAGTACCGAGATTTCCAAGGATCCAAAGTTAAATTACAACGAAAATGAAAAACAGAAATAACTTTGACCTAATTTAACCCTTAATCATTTGGTTATAAAAAAATTGTAAATATGTATATACTAAATATTTTGGTGTGTTAAATAAAAAAAACAAAAAACTTAAACTAACAAAATTATAAAAAAAATTTATTAGGCCTTCGTACCGTGCCTTAATGAAAATTTGTCACAGATTTTTTTTAAGACCCTAAATTCATTTTGTAAAATTGAAGACAAATCGCAAAACAAAATAGTTTTTAGCAGACTATCGTGCCGAAATGGGTTACTGTATCGTAACTAAATTAATTTAATGCGCTTTTATGCTTTTGAGTAATACTTGTGCAAATTTTTCGCTCAATTGATCCAAGAGTTTTATCAAGATAACAGAAAAATTAAAAAAACTTCATTGAGAGTCCAATGTGCTTTTCTTTCAGACCTTAAAATCACCCTACAAAATTAGATAAAAATCAGAAACGAAGCCCATCAACCAAATCAGTGTAATATAGTATAACCAAATTCATTCGGGAAAAAGCGCGGCATCGGTTCATTTACAACTTTATGAAGCCCTTGGACCGTAATAGTTTAACGAAACGAATTGCGACATAGACTACACCAATTTCCGGATTCGATAGAATGTTCATGTGAATTTGGGTGCAATCGGGTCGGTAGTTTTCATGTGAATGTGAGACAACAAAAACGCTTTCAGCTATTATTAGATTACGTATATTACGATAGGACATTTATTATTGGATATATATACTTATTTAGTTATATTGTACCAATTATATATATATATATATATATATATATATATTATAAAAAAATCCATATATTCTTTTTTATTAATTTATATCATCCATTCGGAGTACGAACTCGGAGTTTTTTGAATTAAATCTTAACCACTACATCATTGGCTCACGTTATACTTATTTATACTTAAATATAAAACTTTCAGATTCTGATGGTTCAAAAAATTTCAATTAGAAATCGTTATATAAATTTAAAATTTCGACACCTATATAACTGTCTCAGGTAAAAAAACCGCCTCGGTATATTCCCAAGAAAAATTTTGAAATTTTAAAAAATTTACCATGACCATGATTAAATAAATAATTACATGACTTAAGTGCTCAAATACATATTCCATTAGCAAACTTAAAATTGAAGAAAGCTTAACATAAACTGCGGACTATATGGCCAAAAGATTAAACTATTTCGTAGATTTTACTGCTATTTTATATATGAAAATGACTCTTATTTATATTGCTCTAAATGGAGAAAATATGATTGTACAATCACATGATTTCATAGCTAAGATTGTGTTTTGTTTGGAACTTATTAATGATGCCTCAGAGTGAAATAAAATATTAAATTAAATTTTGATTTAATAATTCATGAAAAAAATTTCCTTTTTTAATCTAAAATCAATTGCAATATTTGTCAAACAGAAAATGTATGTAGTGAACTAACTGTTATTTACCTCTAATTCAAAATTTATTATTCAAAATTAATTTTAATGTATGTACTTTTATTTAACAAGAAAAAATTTGTAATATCCTTCAAATTATAGCATAACCAGTATCCTTTTTTCTAACAATGTTGAAATGTTTACCACTTTTAAAACTTAATTGCGTTTAGCATCTACTGTGGTAAAATATAAAATTTAATATTTTTTAAATTGTCGTTCCAAAGTACGCACATTGAATATTCACGAATAGTTAAAAAACATAGTATAAAATGTTTTACGTATTTGTACCTGTGCGAAAGTTGTTCTCACAGTATAATACATTTTTGCCATTACGTTTGTGACACCTTGAAGTATAAAAGAGATAAATATATGGCAAAGTATATAGAATATTCTTGCTCAGAATCAAATTCTGAATCGATTTAACCATATATGTAGGTCCGCCCGCCTGTTCATAAGATAACGCAAAAATTAAAGGAGCTAGTATTCTACAACCTTTGTACCACTTAGAAATTTCACCTATGTAAAATTGTTAGTATCGTTATTGAAATTGAACAAGTTCGACCAGCAGTACTCGAACCTGTTATACAATTTCTTTCTTTATATAGAAAAAACTCATTCTTGATGCTAGTTATCTGAAATTTTGTGAAAAGAAGTCAAGACCAACAACAGGCCAGAAAGATTTTATTGGTCGGGTGTAGAAGTTTTGGGTAGGTGCCATACAACCAATTTTTTTATATGAGCATAACTCATATCTATATATATATAATATAAGCTGAGTATTTAAAATTTTGTCAAAAAAAGTTAAGTTTTATGCGAACAAAATTTAATTAGTCTAAAGAAGTAAGTTTGAGTTAGCTGTCATATGACTCAAAAATTTACAAAAATAAAATATATTTCACTACTTAATTAAAACAAATATCTGAAGTTTTGTAAAAGATAATTAAATTTTATGGTAACAGTTTGACTAATGTTAGTACAGGTATCTTAGTGCTGACACGATCAACTAAAGAGTTGTCCTCGTTTGAGAAAAAAATTAGATGCTGTCACACTGTCACATATAAAAAGAATTGTACGCTTCTGCAAATTGCTGTAAATTTAATAATTGAAATAAACGAATTATAATTTCAATTCGTTTATACCACAAAAACCACTTAAGTTACTGGTTTTTTTTTCTATTTAATTTTGAAATAAGCTGTAAATCTATCGTTAGAAAGCTAATATTTAATATTTATTAAAAAAGTTATCCATTATATAACGTTTATTTTTGTTTTGCAAAATATAAATAATTTCAAATTCTTGTAATGCTGTAATGCTGTTACTAAAGTTCAAAGTACAAATACAAAAAAAAAAATTTTAAAAGAACGTCGCTATACAATTTTTTAATGGTAATTTTTTCAATATAGATAAATTAAAGAATTAGTAGATGATTTTTTTTTGTAATTAAATTTAACATTGTAATTTAAAAATATGGAAAATGTTTGCAATAATTTATTCATTGCTTATTTATTCATTTCTTTTACTCTTCTAGAGGCATAGGGCTGCTTAAAAGCGCTTTTAGCTTGATTAATTACTTATCATGATTTTTATCTTGTTTCACCTGTAAATGAATTTTAATTGTTTATATGTATAGATACAATTCTCAGCTGTTTTTCGTTCAAAGTCATTTTCTTATACCTTGGATGCTCAAAACTTTGTTTGTGTTTTTATTTTTATTGAATTTGTTTTCTATTTACATTACCTATTTGAAAACTGAGCATTTCGTCATTCGTGCTCAAATAAAGCACCAAAATTTATTTTTCAAATTTAAGGTAGAAATTGAAAATATAAAGTTTATTGATTAAATATAAAATAGAGGGAAAAACAAATGCAGTTCGATATTTTATAATACTTCAATTTTGTCAGAATAAAAATACAGCCGTATATAGATAGATGCCGCTGCATATTAACAGTTTCAGGGAAAATCTTAAATGCCTGTTATCAACACCTGCAACTAATTAAGAGCTAGAATATTTAGTTTAATTCAAACATAAGTAACCAAAATCTTACTCTCTCCGATAATTTGTTGTAATTTTTAATATCACTTTTCAAAATTTAAATCTAACAAAAGGACAAAGTCTGACAAGATAAATTTACGACATTTATAATATTAGTCTCTATATTATCGAGCCAACGGTGTAATGGTTAAGAGACGATACGAAAGGTCTCGAGTTCAAAATACGGCTACGTTATATAGATTAATAAAAAAATAATATAAATTTTTCTTATAATATATAATTAGTATAATATAATTAAATTAAAAATAAGTACATATTATAAATTATAATTAATATCATATTGTAACATATATAACAAAATAATAATAAAAAATATAATTCTTGTATGAGATAATAGATGGCGTAAAAATAAAAGAAACGTCTCACATAGCATTGTACAATAGCTACAGCCGACTAATTAACGGCTTAGTGAAATTAATGATTCCCGAAATTGAAACTTAGTCAAATATGATATAATAAATGACCAAATGGATACCATATGCTCCTTATAGGAGGAAACTATGCAAGAAAATTAATATAGACACCCGTTTTAAAGAAGACTTCTTAAGCTTGGTGTCCATATCTTGGAAACGAGAAGAGCCTCAGCTTAGCCCTTATAAAAAAAATTATTTTCACATAGGGCCTATACAGCGGTATATTATGCACTTAATTATGGAACACCCTGTATATTGTTATCAAAAATTATAAATATAACATACATAATTGATATTCCTCGATTTGATTATTTTGATTTACGAAATTGTAATTTGAATTATTAAAGGATCCTCTTTATTAAACTTTGTTTTCCATGTTTACCGTCCAATGTCCCATATTATGGATGCACATAAAGTAATTTAAAAATTATTGGCACAAATTTAAATGTTACAACGCATGACAATTTAAAAAAATTAGCAAATTTTAAATTAAGTAATTTTGCTCAGCTGTAAAAATTTTTGGTCCTTAAAAAAAATGTTAACCGAATCATATCTACCTGTATAATGCTATCGAAAAATATCACAAAAAAAAAATGCAAAAATAACGCATACATCAACTTCTATATGTGGAAGTAAATTAAAAAATTTGGAAATAATTAAAAAAATTCCTAAGAAGACAATTTTATGAAAAATACTTTTGCGACGTTTTTGTTTCTACTTATTCATAAATTTTTTTTTCAAACTTGAATCCTTACATCCGAAATGGCACTACCAAACACCTTCTTTTAACATTTACAAAACAAAAATCCATGGTTAAACCTGGTTAAACTTTTATTCCATCGTGTCTTGAATTATTCCAAAAAAAAAATATTTAACCTAAATATGGTTAAATTTTATTTCCGCACTATCTTTCAAAAATCTTAAATTCAAATAAAAAGTGTCATATTCATCAACATTTTAAAATTCAATATGTTAACCATAAACTTTTCTTCAAGCGACAAAGAAATCATTTATAAAAACTATTTTTTTCGTTTTTCTATGATTTAAAATTGATTTTTATATTATGATCACTGATCATTTTCAATTATACCAGAGGTTAATAATTTATAACTATCATTACTCTTGTTATAAATGCTTTGACAACTTTGTAAATAAAAACTGATGTCAGTAAAGATAACAACAATTGAATCACGCCGGAAACAGCATCCTAATATGTATGCAATATTGAATTGGCGCTAACTTAAAATATTATACAAAAACAAAAATATGAAAAAACTTTCGAAAAATAGAAAAAAAAAAAAAACAAATACAAAGTCAAGATTTGCAAAACACAAAAAAGGCAATTATTTTATTTGTTAAAAGTAAAAATAACTCATTATGCACTTTTATTTACAACTAAAAATATATAAATATGGTTAGATGTGTAGTTATTCGTTAGTACAACGTACTAATTCAAAAAGAAAAAGAAAAAACAAAACCCATTAATAAGACAGTTATAAATCACTTTTTAGCACATTTCCAAAAAAAATTTTATAAAAATGTGCCTATTAGCTTTACTTTGTCCGTTCGTTTGCCTGTTTACAAAACTTCTACACCGTTAAAGATAGAGAAATGAAATGTTAACCATGGGTAGGTCTCATAAAAAAATTAATGTTGTAGAACAACTTTTTCATGTAGTCATATCCATTAATTATATCTCAGATTCTGCTTAACATTTAAGGCTGACTTAAAAACGCCATTCACCAGAACTTTTTTTTTACCTTTATAAATCAATATCAAAATTATACAATTTTTTTAAATTTAGTATTTAAATTTACAGTTATGTAAAAACCATATTTTGCATAATGTTTCTACCTTAATAACTCCGGCACGCTTTTAGATAGAGACTTAAAATTTTAAGATAAAAAAGGGCTTTTAGAATTATTACAAGAGTCCTTATTTTTATACCACCCTCTGTAGAGCTAATTAAAAATTTGTTATTTTTAGACACCTGTACAAATTTTCTTCGGTAATACAAAAAAATTAAAGCTCCAGCAATATATTTTTATGTATGTCAACGGTTCCTCTTAGTTAGATAGGGTTACAGAGTTATATATTTTAGGTTGTGCGTAGTAGTTTTACAATTTTAAAACGCTAGAAGGCTGGAAATTTTCTTGCCTCCATAAAATAATATAAAAATTATGCACGGCACACTTTTAGACAGGGACTTGAAATTTTGAAATAAGAAAGAACTTTTATAATTAGTATAAGTTTCCTCAGAAATTTTTTTTGCACTATAGAGGGTAAGGACTATTAGGGCTCAAAAACTGAAATTTTTCTATATTTTTAAACACATTCTAACTAAGGCACCTGTACAAATTTTTCAAAATAAAAGGTAAAAGGGTTTTTTTCAAAATTAAGGCTTCAACTTTATAATTTTATATGTATTAATGGCTTTTCTTAATTATGGAGACTTCCCTGAAAAATGATGAAAGAGTATCTTTATTTAATATGAAATTCTAAAACAAAATTTCAAATTTTGTTGCACAGTCACAATTCTAAACAGTTTGTATTATCTTTTGGAAATGTACGTCTTTAAAAACTCTTGATTTACATTATACCTTGTTATTATTTAACTTTAAAATTAAAAAACTATGGTTAATTTTCTATACTTATAATTAACTAACACATAGTTTCAATTACCACACGATCCATAGACAATAAAATCTTACAGTCTCTTTTATATTTCTTTTTTCTTTTTTTTTTTGTTTTCACAATTTTTTTTAAAAATACACTTTGACTGTCATTAAACTATGATGACAAATTACAATTTTTAAATATAAGATGAGAATTAAATTTTTTAAATAGTTTTATTTAAAATTAAATAAAATAAAAAAAAATAGTTACGCAGCTTATGATTTCTAAAATATATCTAATCATTAAAAATAAAGCATCCCTGAGATTAAATTTAGTTAATATACGAGTAGTAGATAAAAATTTAAAAACAAAAAATTTTCCACAGGTATTAAATCCAATTTAAAATTTAATAAAAATTAATCTTTTTCAAAATTACGACAAAGTTAAATTACAATATACTATGTAACCTTTATATTCAGTTGAAATGGTTCAACAAACAATTTGCACAATATTGTATGATTGCATTAAAAGAAAGTGTCACCGAATTTTTTTTTAATCTTAAAGTTTTGTAATAGAAAAATTTTCTATAGAAAATTTTCATGCATAAACTTTTTAGTGTATTATGCATTTTCATGCAATGGTGTTATATATATTATACAATATATGAAAGAATAAAATGATATATGAATGCACATAAATTTTAATTTTACTAAAATACCGTTATGTAACAATATTAATGCGTTTTTTAAACTTTATAACATATATTATTTTTAATGTTGTAGTTTATTGTGAGTAATAAAAATTTAGCAAAGAAATTTATTAAATAGGTACATATTGTATATATATATAAAAAAATAAAAAAGAAGAAATTTTAGTTGTTTTACAATTTTGATGACTCACTCATCTACATATAAGTATAAAAAATGTATTTATTTGTCGGTCTGTTTTTTTTTATGGATTTTTTGTTCAAATATGTAAACCGCGCATCCGAATGAAATTAAATTTATCTGAAATTTCTTTAAAATTTGGTATTTGTCATTTACTATAGGCAATTTATGATAGATTTCTGTCCGGTACAAATTTATTGAATGTTATTTTGTTTTTTTTTTCGCTATTCGATCGGTTTTGTTGTAAAGACGTTCTTGTTGTTTTACTAACAATGTCTACTGATAGATTTTCAATTAATACACAATAGATTTTTCATATAATAATACACAAAATATCAATTTTTTGCAAGTTACCCAAAATCTATAGGAAAGGATTCCTTTGTGCAGAATTATTGTAGACCTTTAGGTAAAAGGAAGAAGAACTATATGGAAGCATGTTCTACATTTTCCCACAAGGTTTACCAATAAAACTTAAATGATTTCAAAGATAAAATAATATGAACAATAAGATATATTTGGTGACGTGAATTAGGGCCATACTACATAATGCCATATAATTTTATATGTATATATATATATTTCGGAAAATGGGGCAACTTGATTTTGTAACGAACTATAAAACCCCGTCTAATTATTTTGTTTACATACATATTTCAACAAGAAGGCATTTTTTGTTGTTTTTCAAGTAAATGTTTTATGAGACATAAGGCCATATTGTTTTATGTCAATATGAATTTTTAAGTACCGTTAAATAATTGTCAATATTTCAACAATACAAACAACAGAAAAGAAAAATTTACACCGATTACATCAAATAAAATAAATATGTTTAAGATAATTTTAAAATTTAAAATTTTTTTTTTTTTTAATGCATTTCTCAGACACATAAATGTGGACAGGAAATTACAGAGCTTTTCCTGTTCAGGCGGGGCTGAAAATGTCACACTCCCTCGGTGTTTACAGCTTATTTATACGCTCTTACCCACTAGGCTACCGAGACCCCAAATTTTAATATAGTATTTTATATACAGTAATCTGTACAGTCCTGTTGGTACACTAAAAATATGTTTTCAAATCAAACTATATAAAAATGTGTAGTAAAACATCTATAACTTTTTCGGAACGTTAGTTAGCAATAAAATAAAAGTTCACATAAATGTATAAGTCACTCTTTAACTACAATATAATCTTGCAAGTTTTATTATTTTTAAAATCCGTAAGCCGTAGCTTTAAATTTATAAGTTTTATATTTGAGCTAATAATAAAATTTTATTATTAGTTTTAAAATGTATGTGTGATAGTTGTTGTAAAATTTTCACTATTTTGTTTGTTAATTTTATATCTGGGTTTTTCAGTTTTTTTCGTTAAACCGATAATAAAATCTAATTTTTTTATAGCTTGTCTTAAAATGTTACGTTCAGTTTATAAAAATTGGAAATATGCAATTGTGTTAATATGTATGTTATTTTTATTAAAATAAACTTTTAGAAACTTTTGATATAAATAAAACTTATATAACATACTATATATATCATACTATATGAGTATATATATAACATGTTTTCTTAGGATACCCTTAGGATTACCATACGAGACGATTAAAATATAATAAGTTATTTTCTTATTCAAAACTCCTCTAAAAATACTTTAGTATCAACCGGAAAATGATGTATTTGTCAAACGTTAAGATTTCACTGTTAGCAAAATGACAGAATTGTGACAACTATTAAAACTTCTACACTGTTTACCATAGAACAATAAAATTTTAACTATGGATACGTCTCTTACAAAAACAATTTTTAGTAGAACAACTTTTTTATGAAAGCCACATATTACTGAATTACAATCCCTCAAATTTGAAAAAAAAAAAGTTATCTTAAAATATTTATACCTTAAGTTCTGCGTATCTGGAGATGTCAAATACAACAGCACATTTTTTTTGCTTTATAATCTGGTATTGATGTATTATTTTTGTACATATTTAAATTTAACGTCAAGTGAAGACAAAATTTTTCAAAATAGAGAACTTCCTTCATAGCTCCGACACGCTTTTATTTATAGAACTTTTTAGAATTCTGAGGGAAGAAACATGTTTCAGAATAAGCAAAAGTTAATTCTGTAAATTTCTTTCCTCCTTCGGTTTAACAGATAATAAGGGTTTGAAAATTTAAAATTGGTGATTTAGGACATCTGTAATTTAGGTATTTGTACTAATTTTATCATAGTAGAACTAAAAAATTAAAGCGTCAACATTATAGTTTTACACGTGTTTACAGCTTTTTTTAATTATATAGGATTTCCTTAAAATTGAATAAAGTGTCTCTTGATTTTTTACAATTCTTCTCATTATTTTAGATTCTTATTAAATTCTAAGAATAAATTATAAATGATGATGCAAGTCACAATATTCTAAACTATTGTTATTGTCTTTTATAAAATGTACGTCTGTAAAATCCTTTAGTTTAAATTTTTTCTTGTTTCTTAATTTAGCATTAGAACCTAAATAACAAAATTTTATCTTAAAATAAAATAAAATCAATTACAAATTTAAAACATTATTTTTTTTTTTTAATTCAGCCATTCTACATAACAGCAGTCATAGTTATTCTATTTTGTCAAAATATTTTAATTAAAGCTGAGAGCACAGAAACGGCAAGAAGTGATTTAGATGAAGATGAAACAAGAATTTCAAAACGTTCTGGAAGTGGCAGTGGTGATTTTTTGAGTCATTTAAAATATGTAAATTATTCATTTCTTATGCTATTGCAATGTATTTTAAATCGTTATTATAAAAAAATTTCAATTTTAGAATATAGCAGGTACTTTAGGTAAAACATCAGCGTCCTTATCATCAGGAAGCTCATCACACAGTGCACCTAAAGGTGGTAGCCATGGCTATAAAGTAAATTACATTTATTTGATTAATTTTAATTAAGAATTTCTTTAAAAAATTTTGTAACTTATGGATTTTAGGGAAATCATATTGATCCATGGAATTTTAAAAGCTCTTTCTTTGGAACAATAAAACAAGCTGTTAAAGCAATTACTGGTGGTGTAACAGCTATTAAAGGTCAATTAATTAAAGGAAGTGGATTTGTTCTGTCTGCTAGTGGAAAGGTATAATATATATATACATAATACTCAATAACTAAATAAAACATCTATATATATATTTTTTTTTATATAAATAATTAAATTTAGGTTGTATCTGCATCTGGAGATAAAATAACTGAAGTAGGCAAACATGCTGTTAATTCAGCACAATTTCAATTAGCTCATCCAAATTATGGTGAAAGTGTCCATCCATTCCATAAAATAAGTAGTTTATCAGGAGCATCATCATCAAGTAGTAGTGGTAGCAGTAGTGGAAAAGATTCTGGATCAATTCCATCTAAGCCACTTGTTCATCATACAGAAAGTAAGACCTGAAAAATTTATTTTTTTATTTAATTTTAAAATATATATACAAATAAAATCTGTAGTTTTATAATATTGAAACACTTGGATACACACGATCGCATTGTTTACAATCTAGAAATTACAAAAGGTGTTTGACAAAATACCTATTATTTATATTTTTAAAAAATATTATTTGCTTCCGGTATTATGGCTACTGGTATAGTCTTAAAAAATTTTATTTTTATATTTTATATATTTTTAAAATCGATCGTTTTTTATTCTTAATTGTATTAAATATCTTTATAGTATATATATATTATAACTAAAATTTAAGATAATTAGTAGATTGCAAATTACTTTAAGTCATTTTAAATATTTACAATTTTTTTACAAATCTGATCTTTTTATGGTCCTAAAAATGTTTAAAATCTATTTCTGCTGCTTTCCATGTTTTATTGTCATTACAAATTTTAGCTCTGGAACATTTTTTTTTTAACTAAAACACAGCAAAATCACTATTTATTTAACATTTCTTACTATTCTCAATAATAGTAATAAATAATAATTAATAAAGAATCTTTAATATAACGAAATTTAACGAACATTTTTTAACGAAAAATATTTTTGTTCTGTTATATTTTTATTTTGTAGCGTTTAAATTTTTCCTTAACATCTGCAGTTTATTCAACTGACGCAAAGAAAATGTTGTAGTCGGTTCCAAATGAATAGTTATATGTACATATTTGAATGAAGAAATTATTTAAATTAAAGGTTTTACTTAATCCTCCAAAATTTATTTAAGAAATATTTTACGCACAATTGCACAAGTAATAAATAATATATTATTTTTGATTATATACATACTCATATTCATAGATTATAGAAAATGAGTTCTTAGAGAAGGCTAAAGAAAAATATTTTGAATAATGCAATAATTCTTGTTTGAAGTAATTTTTTTTTTTTTATTTTACTTAAGGTTTCCTATAGTAAACTTTATAAAAACTCTTTTTCGTAACGAAATTTCTATATTACGAAAAAAAATCTATGAATATTCTTGGTACGTTAAATACAGGTATTACAAAATATTAATATATTTTGGGGATCTTCAAACAACAACTTATAAATATTGACAGATTTTCACTCCTAAAATTAAATACTTCCTTATATTTTTTGAATATCATATTGAACCACCATAAATCTACTTATACATTTCATTTCTAAAATATATTTTAATAAACTCGTGAAAAGTTGGCTGTAAGCTACATTGCATAACAGAAAGATATCTACTGTACTGACGTAGAGTTAAAGTCATCGGCTTGTCTGGTTATATTCAAATAAATAATATAATATAAAATATATGAAACTAATAATAATAACTGACGCAAATATTAAATATTTTAGACTCAATATAGGTAAATTAAGTTTTAAAATTTTTATGAACCATTTAGTCTATAATTAGTTGAAAATAAAATGTACCTATTTAATTTTAAATAATTTTTGACCTAAGAATCATCGAAATCACGAACCTAAGAATCATCGAAATGTTACTAAAATAAATGGATTACTATTACAAGACTGTATTTCATTTGACTCTATCTTACTTGACTTTAATTCACTTACCTGTATTTTCATTATATTTTTATCAAATGAAATACGGTCAAATGATAATACAGGAACCTGTAAAAAATACAGTCAAATGACACACAAATGAAATACAGTCATATCGTATCGTATCGTATACAGTCAGCGTAAATGTTAACATCATCATAAAAATCTATTTTAATAATATTTTCTTTTTCTATCGGGAAATTTTATAATTAGTTAATATTTTTTAAAAAATTACATTAAAAAATATATAAACCTAACAATACTTAACCAAAATTTCTCATTTTGGATAAATTTCTTTTAATCATAATTTTTAGCCTATACATATTATATATTATTTAGTATTTTAACAGTAGACTTAATTTTAACCTACTAAATTTTTTTTTTATTATAAGTAATATAACCGTACTTTTTTATTTAATAATACATATAAGTTTATACCTTTATATAAAACTTTATTTTTATAACAGTCCCCTTATTTTTTTATTAGAAACCTTAAAATCATAATTTTTAATTTTTTTTTATTTTTAAAACAAAATTTTAGTACAAATTTAAAATTAAATTTTATTTATTTATTTCAAAAATAACAATATCTTAATAATTAAAGTAATTTATTAACAAAATATAATTAACAAAAAATATAAATTAAATTATATAATTATTATATTAACAAAGTTTTAAGTATCATAATTTAATAAAAAAAAAAAAAACAAAAATTAAACGGTCAAATTTAAAAAATAAAAAAAATAAACAATACTTTTATAATAAAAAATATTAATTCCAACTTAATTCCATTTCATTTCTATGTTATTTGAATATATTTTTTTAGAACCAGTTTGGTTTTAGCCAAGACAACCACTTATCTTTATGAAAACATGAAATACAAATAGTTTCCACATTATTTTAATATGTATGTAGTTTCTTTAGATATTGTCTTCGCCTAAATCTATGCAAAATTTGTTTTTCTTTTATCATTCCTGTTTCGAGGTAAACTTCTTTTTTTTTTTACAATTAACGTAAGTTTTTCTTACTTTTAAATATAATTAAAATAAAACTTTCAATATTTTTTATTTAAATTTTGAAAATCACTTTAAATTTAAATTTAAAAAAAAAAAAAAAAAAATTAAATTATTGTAATAATTTAAGGGTACTAAAAATACTAACAATTAATAAATATTTTTTTTTTGATTTTAGCCATAACAACTTATGAAATTCCAGCTGATCATGTTAATTCTGGTCCACCAGTACATTATGGACATATATCACATCATAATCGGCCATCAGATGCTTATGTTGGTAATCTCCCACCCCATATACTTGCTGCTCATGAAAATCCATACGAATATCATCGCCATACGTATGAAGGTATAAAATGAACTTTAAATAAAATAAAGAAAAAAAAAAAAAAAAATACAAATAAATATTAAATTATTAAAAAACATTTCATAAAAAATCATTCTTACAAATTAACACTTATTTCATATTGATTTATTAAGTAAAAAAGAAAAAGAAAAAGTAGTAACGTATATTTAAAGAAATTTTGACGAACATTTAATGACATTTGAGTTTTATCAGACACTCTATACAATACGTAAAGAAATTTTTTGAAGAACTTAAAAATACATGTTGATTATCTTTTAAACCTTCAATATTTGTATAAAAAACCTAGCGTTCAACTCAACTTGACTTTAAAATATGTGAGTACAATTGTTTCCTCTTTAATTCTTATAGTATTTTCGTCTATAGAAACTATACATTTTAGAATTTTAACACACCTTAAATTAATATTAAGTATAAGTCGTATTAAAATAAGGATTTGTTTAGTTAGAACTTTTTGAATTTGGAAAAGTTAGTTACTCGAGAGCAAACAGCAGCTTTACTTTGGTCAAAAACAGTAGCGAATTAAAAAATTGATCCAAAAATATTTTGTATTTATTTCATGAATCTAGCTTTCTTAGTTTTTGAAGTATTGTGGACGTGTCAGCCGATTAGGCGGGCGAATAAACAAAGCTTAATCGACTAAATTTTTGATCTTGATCCGATCCATACACTTGATACACATATGTGCCATACTTATTTGCAAGTAGCAGTAATTTTAATATATCGGTTATAAAAACTTATTTCTCTAGTGAACTATTATAATGTTGACTAACATTTGAATGAAACAACAGAATGTCCTGCACAGATGGATTTAACCCAACAAAAAATAAGGGCGGTGATCTTTTAGGATATAGAAAGCTTGGTATAACTGGACACAATAAGCTTTTAAAAAAACTGTTTAATAGAAAATTAATTCTATTCGAGATTTTTCGTCTGAAGATTTGAAGTTTTTATTTTTTAGCATTCCCCTACAAAAATTTATTAAATAAAAAACAAAACTTATGGATCAAAATAAATTAAAACAAAATTTTAGTTTGATTTAACATCAAAGATTTAATTACTTTATGTAAAAAACAAAAACTTTGAAAGTTTATAACAATTTAAAGTAACTTTACTTTTAATTTATTATTTTAATAATTTTTCATTAGAACCTTCAAAAAAAATTAAATTCTTGAAATATTTAAAAAAAAAAATTGTTATTATATTTTAGATAACAGGGTTGCATCTTATATATTAGTCCCACGTCGTTTAGACAAACAATATTATAAATATATTAATAGTAAGTTTTATCATATAATTAAAAATAAATTAAATATTTTGAAATTTTATGTTTCACCATGTTATATCGTAGAATTTATTAAAAAAAATTTCTGTTAAATTTTCTTAAGAATCGCACATATCTTAATTAAATATTTCTTTACTATGCAATATGGTTGTAATTATATTTAGTAATAAAATTTATATTTTCTTCTTATATAGTTTACCAATTATAAATTTATAGTATATATATCTATATTTCAAATTTCTGTTAGTAGTTTTCAACAAAATTACATTTAACACAATTTAAGAAACACACAAATAATACACAAAACAAAATACAATTCAATAAAAAGACAAAAAAAAACATTATAACTATACTAAACTTATTTTTCTTCTTAATTTTTTTTATTTTTAAATTTTTTTCTTTTGTTAGTAAAATCTTAAAAAGCACTTAAATAGTAACTGACATAATTTAAAATTTATATTTTTACAAGTAATATAAAATCAAACAAAATGAAAATGACTGCTAGAACATTTTTCTTATAACTTTTACAACTTTTCAAAAAAAAAAAAAAAAAAAAATGAATACTTCTACGAATGGAAATCTACAAATACTCAAAAATAACCTTTAAAATCAGGTTTGTATGACATCATATAAAATAATTTGACAATATACAAAAAAAAAAACGCATATTTTAAGTTTGAATTATTTTGTAAGGTTTTTTTTTTTTGTTTTAAAACAAAACAAGCAATTAAAATATCTTAATTTTACTTGGAAAATGGTATGAGAGTTTTTTTTTTTTTTTTTGATTTTGAAACTAACATTAATTTATACAATAAAATTTTTAATTAATTACGTTATAGTTTTGCATGAATTTATATTTTCTTAAAATAAATATTAAGGATGCATGATATTATTTTGTCTATCTATTTTTTAATATATATTTTACAGTTTTCTTTTCCTAAGGGAGGTGGGAATCTTCCAAAGACACCAAGAATTTCCCCTTGGTAGTGTCAGATTCTTACTGACTAAACCCACCTCCCCCTTTAGCCAATATAGTGGGATGAAACCCTTACAAACGAACGTAGTATATTGGCTAGGGAGTAAGGATAGGAGAGGATAGGAAAATGGATACGGAAACATTGAATTGGGAGTGGGACTGTAAGGAAACAATGAATCCGCCTATTATTATTATTTTGCTAACAGTGACTAAAGCCGTCACAACAGTTACAACATGTAGTAATAGTATATATATTACTACATGAGGTAATTATTGAAGGCAACCCCCACTGTCACTGTAGCGGCTGTTATTATTGGTATTAATATTCTTATTAATATTATTATTATTTTACTACAGAGTCAGCGCCATCAGTGGATTACAACGTGCAGCAGTATATAACATCTTACTTGCATGATATATATAAGCCATACCCAACATGTTTTACAGTTGGGTATGGCTTATTTAAATCCCTTCGCATTTTTAACAGAATTTTTTTCATTACGCACTTTAATTGCGTGGAACTCGCACACTACACCACCACATCGTCCAGGCATCATTTTCTCAATTTTCTTGCTATTGTACAACCATATTTAGATTTTTCCTTTCCATCAGTTGATATAAATTTAAGAATATCCTTCATCAATTTTTTGAAAAATAATTTACTCTTTATTTGATCTTTTATAAATTTTAATGATGACTTCGTTTGTTGCTAAAGAGTTTGAACATTTTATTCATTCTTATTCTATATCTGTTTTTTTTTTATATAGTTATTATATACAATGCTTCCTCTTATTGTTTATTAATTATTTCGTTACAATCATAATATGTTAACTATCATATATTATTGAAGAATTTTCATTAAAGAATTCAATTTAAATGTTACACCAAGATAATCAACAGAAATTAAATCTTTAAGATATTATTTCACATTATTCTTCTTCTGATCCTTTAACTACTTAAAATGGCTTATGGCAGCCTTTATTAAATTATTCGTAATTATTAATTTTTTAACTACAAAAACTATTTTTAAAATTCTAATATAAACTGTAACATGAACTATTTTATAATTCCAAATAAATAATTTTATTTATCTGACTATTTAAGTTAAAAAGATTGTAATTAATACTCTGGTTAAAACAAACCCACAGAAATGTTTGTTTATTGTCTGAACGTCACAAAATTTCACAATTTCCCAAAGATTGGTGGTTATAATATTATATAGTATGGATAAATTTCACATTATTCTGAAACGTCCCTCCTTATAATCCCCAATTAATTTTATTTTTTCGTTTCTTTATAATCATTATCTTAGTTTTTATTTTCGAAAAGTCTGCTTTATTGAAAAAACTTTAACATGTGAATTACCATTACTTTAACAATACACATATATGTATATAATATGTCTCTTTTCCCTGATAAAATTTTACAAATTGTTCACAATATTTTTTTAAGTTAATTTTACCGTTTCTACTTGAACAATTCATAATATTTTTTTTTTTGTTTTTATTGATGAAGGTTGAGATAATGCATCAGCAATTAATAAACTCCTATAACCAGTGTGCGATTGTACACCTTCAACAAACGTAGAAGATTCTATAAGAAATACATGCTATTTAGTTTCTTCAGGACTTATGTTTACGATCATATTACTCTCTGGCCCATAAGATGTTTTCAAACTTTTTATGTCCATTTTCGAGAGTTCATTTAAATTAAAGAAAAGAAAACCTGTAAAGAAACTGTAATTTTTTTCTGTAGAGAGACAGGGATAATGAACATTAGACAGGAGAGAAAGTGTTCTATGCTCCGTTTAATGTTAATTCTTCTCCATATAAAATCCATATTTGAGATCCATATGCATGCATAATTACATAATCTTATTGCATGTCTACTACAAACTTTTATTAATTTTTAGAAATAATTTAACACTAAAATAAATGGAAATTTTGTTTTCTAGGGAGATATTATATTTTTTTTTAACATTTCAAAATGCTATTCATATATTGTTAATAAATATTTATATATTTACTAGTACAAACTTATTAAATCATTTTAATTTTATTATTTATAATTTAATTGCATTTTATTAATAATTTTATTTATTATTTTAGAAAATTTAATCCCTATACCTATACTAATAATCACTTTTATCTTAATATTTAAAAAAAAAAAATAAAAAAAAATAAACATAATTAAATCTTAAAAATTATTATATTAATACCGTTATAAAATAAAAAAAAAAATTCTTTTTTTTTTCATTTTAGGTGATAATAATAATTACTACTATAATTAAGGAGAAAGAAAAAATTTAATTTACAATAATTCTGGGCAAAAACACCAAAATAAATTTTGGCAAAAAAATAAAAAAAATTAATATATAGGCAGCATTTAGTAAAAAACAAACAAAACAAAAAAAGAAACTTCCAAATATTTAATAAAAAAAAAAAAAAGAACATTTAAAATAACTATCTATAATTTATTAGAATTTTATAAAATATATATCTTATGTTGCGTTAGGTGAATGAATGAAATAATATATTATTTAATTATTAATTATTAATTTCAAATTTAGTTTTTATAAAAATTTTAATTAATTTCATGTATTTAAATAATTGTAATTTTTTTAATCATTTTTTTTTTTTTTTTTACTCATAACATACATAATATTTAATAAATTGTGTTTTTTTTAAAACATTCATTTAATTTTAGCCATAAATTTATTTTATTTTTATTTTTTGTTTTTTTTTTTTTTTTAATTTATAAGTATTATATTTTAGGTGAAATTATTATAATTTTTTTTTTTTTATTTTTATTATTAAACAATTTCGTTAAATGGAATTGGTATTTTTTTTTTTTTTTTATGAAAATAAATAAAAAGAAAACGTGTGGAAATTTTTGTTTTATTTTATTTACCTCTTAAGGCTAACATAATATATTATATATTAAAAATTATAATGAAATTTGAAATTTTTAAATAGTTCCCTAGTATTTTTATATTTATGTATATTTAAAAATTCATGGAAAAAATATAGGTATTGAATCTTTTTACAAATAGTTATGAATAGCATTTTAAAATAAAATGATTTCTTTGAATGTTTTTTTTTTGTATAGAGAAAATTTGGAAAAATTATAAGAAAATTTCATTATTTTGAAGTGAACTGTATTTAGATAAGAATATATTTATATGTATACATGTTAAAAGGATTACTTAAATTTTTTATAATACGGAATGTATGAAATTTGGAAAATCATAATTTTCATAACAAAAACCCCAACTAAGCAAATTATTAAAAGGGTGATTTTTTAATTAAACTCTTATAGGTACTCAAAATAAAGATTCTTTTGATATTTTCTCCTTCAAAAAGGATTATATTTGGGACTTGGGAATAATCCAGTACAAATCAGAAAATAAATCTGGAAAATATTTCAATATCTTCACAATTCTTATATTCTTTCTTTATGAAAAAAATATATTATATCTAACTATTTGATATTAATCAAAAACATAAATTTCCTATATTTTTTCTGTATTATCTGAAAATAAAAAAAAATAAATAAATACAATTTAGTGCGTTTTTAAAACCAAGATTTTGAAAATAATGAAAAATTAGGATTAAACTGTGGCCCCTCTTTTAAGCTCTTAAACAGGGCAATACAAAAATTTATGGGACCTCGGTGGCCTAGTGGGTAAGAACGTATAAAATAGGCTGTAAAAACCGAGAGAGTGTGGGTTTGAATCCCACACATATCGTAAGAGTAATTCCCCCATACGACATGTACAGTCAAGCCTGAACAGGAAAATAATGTGTAATTTTCTTGTTACATTTATGTGGCAGGGAAATGCACAAAAAAAAAAAAAAAAATTAGTTCCAAGGGAATAAATAGTATACATATTTTGAAATTATTTATTCGGAAAATTTTACTACTTCTAAAATTCTAAATTTCTTACTTTTACCTATATGAAGAATACGAGAATAACAAATTTTTCAAACTCAATTTTCAATGGCAAATTTCAATATTGAATCGCACAAAAATATTTTTAATTTAATTTAGAAATTGAAAAATAATTTGTGTTATATAACGTTTTTAGATTGAAAAAAATATTTTGTATATAACTTAAGATGAACATAATATGAATATAAGATTTTTTCCTACCTTGAACTTCTATCTTTCAATAATGTATGGAGTTATATAAAAACAATCTTCTATAAAATATATTTTTATGCTAAGATTTAAACAACAATAATTAAATTTAATTATTTTATTACAAATGTTATAGAAGTTTTGTAAACAGCCAGACGCACTGTATGTTTGTGCTGGCTTAATAGGCATAGTTTTCTAAAATTCAACAATTAAACAAAGAAACAAGTAATTTAACATTTTAATATTTAAATATTTTAAAAATAATTTTATATGATTACGTCAACATTACAATAAATAATCAACAACACACTTACAACATTAGGAATGTCGGAGATGTTGGAATAAGATTATCTAGTAGAAGATTCAATGGAAAGGAAGCATTATATAACATAGGGTACAAATTCTACAATGGACTGGATAGTGAATTTAAAGAGATTGAAAGCATAAAAGTATTTAAAAAGAGAGTAAAAAATGAATTATTAAAACTAATTTAAATCAATTAGTAGGTAGTTGTAACATGTATAGGTTAAATCAAAAAAAAAAAAAAATTTTTTTTGGTCATGAATTAAATTAGAAATATTAAAAATATTGTATAATATATTTCTAATATATTTCTTGTATATATATTTCTAATATTAAATTAGAAATATTAGAAATATGTATAATATTGTCTGGGATTAGCTCTTAGGTTTAAAGTTTTTTGAAGAATACTTTTTTTTATCACTGAAGTTATTTGTTTAAGTTGTTATTAAATCAATTAGTTTGATTAGTTTTAGAAATTTAATATTGTACACTCTGTACGAGCGAATGGGCTCTTTGAGAATATTAATATGAAATAAATAAAAAATGTATCCTTTAATTTAAATTTGATAAATTTGACTCTTCTTACACTTTAATCAACCTTCGAAGCCTTTTATTTTAAAAAAATATTTATTATTATATTATTATTATTTTATATCATAGAATTTTTTCTTAATGCTTGCTTTCATAAAGTTTCTCGCTTAAGTCTATCGTTTTTATTTTAGAAAACTTTGAATAACTCGCCTAGGATTTTAGATTTCTAAATTACATCCATTGCATATAGTTGTACGACATTATTAATTTCGTCTGGATATTTGTAATATGGAAAATTTTATTATTTATATTGACTATTTTGAATTTCCTTCACAGCTTTATAATTTTATTCTATAATTCTTAATGCCGAAATTTTCTATAATCTAAAAAAAAATATTTTATCTTGTTCTTATGGCTAAGATTAGAGTGTTGTAATGTCCTTTTAATTCCACATATTTTTTGATTTTATTTGTAGCAGTTGATTTCTTGAAGATTACCCAGTTTATACACAAAAAAACTTATAATTAAATCATAAGTTTTTTATACAAATAATAATATGTAAAATAGCTAATTTTTTCTTGGGGTTTTTTTAAATCAATTTTTGCTAAAGTATATTATAACAAAATAAAACTATATTATAAACTAGTTATGTAACTAACAGTTTTTATTATATAAATTTACATAAATATATATTACTCTACATACCATATTACACCCACCCATGCACCCACAGAGCAAATTACATATTGAAAATCGCAGTAAGGTGAGAAAACTTTTGTTTTTATCTGAAAAATATCAACGAGTGTTAAATATTTATTTGAGTATGTATTTAAAAAATCACGATTTAAAGAAGAATAAGTAAAAAAAAATAACATTATCATAGTTTTTCACTTATATTCAGGCCTGTAATTTACTATAAAATGTTTAGCTATTGAAAATAATTATACTTAAACGACAATAACTTTTATTAAATCATTGTTTTTGCGGGCATGTTTGTTTTCAAAAAGTTATAAATTATAATTTTTTTCCTTTAATATTTATGTATGCATGTTTCCAAATTTTGAAATATATTATACAAAAAAAATGTTTATGTTAAGGAATACATTTTAAAACTTTGGTGACCAGTGATTTTTGCCAAAGCTGTGCAAATTCTTTTTCGGAATGTAGTACACTTTGTTTTAAAACTTAATAATAAACTGAAGTTTAGAAGCACAAAAAATGAATTATCTTATTCAGTAGGGAATATATATCTTCCACAATGGAAATTAATTTTTTTACAAAATAATTTTATTGATCGAAATCTCTAATTGGTTGGTAGGATATCCAAAATGAAACATTTAGAAGAAAAAATGTAGAGTTTCCGCATTGGTTATCGCTCTCAACACAACTTTAAATTTGCTAAATTCTCTTCAAAAAGATTTTTGAAGTGAAAATCGAATTTTTATCACATTTTGAGCTGCAATATGAACTACCTGAGCTGCAACATGATCTATCTGACTCATGGCGCAGTGGTTAAGTCGCCAACCTTTCAATCGAAGGGTCTTGGGTTCATATCCCGGTCAGGTCATAAATAAAAAATTTGTAGTACTTTTATATCGTAATAATGTATTTCGTATAATTAATATTAGTAATAATAATAATAATAATATTAATAATAATAGTAATAGTAATAAAAAAAACTATAACTATAATAATAATAATAATAGTAACAATAATAGCTACTACAGTAAAGCCATCTTTGGTTATATTATGCAAGTAAGGTGTTATATACTGCTGCACGTTGTAATCCACTGATGGCCCTGACTCTGTGGTAAAATAATAATAATTATAATAATAGTAACAATAATAGTAATAATAATAATAATTAATAATAATAATAATAGTAGAATAATTAAATAGTGTAATAAATAGTA
The DNA here is from genome assembly GCA_947095535.1 of Poecilobothrus nobilitatus. Lineage (NCBI taxonomy): Eukaryota > Metazoa > Arthropoda > Insecta > Diptera > Dolichopodidae > Poecilobothrus > Poecilobothrus nobilitatus. The sequence continues at coordinate 200,371,490 of OX352773.1, read as the reverse complement.
CAATAATTATATAATAATATTAATAATAGCTACTACAGTGGGGCTATCTTTGGTTATATCATGCAAGTAAGGTGTTATATACTGCTGCACGTTGTAATCCACTGATGGCGCTGACTCTGTACTAAAATAATAATAATATTAATAAGAATATTAATACCAATAATAACAGCCGCTACAGTGACAGTGGGGGTTGCCTTCAATAATTACCTCATGTAGTAATATATATACTACTACTACATGTTGTAACTGTTGTGACGGCTTTAGTCACTGTTAGCAAAATAATAATAATAATAGGCGGATTCATTGTTTCCTTACAGTCCCACTCCCAATTCAATGTTACCGTATCCATTTTCCTATCCTTTCCTATCCCTACTCCCTACTCCCTAGCCAATATACTGCTTTCGCAGGTAAGGGTTTCATCCCACTATATTTGCTAAAGGGGGAGGTGGGTTTAGCCAGTAAGAATCTGACACTACCAAGGGGTAATTCTTGGTGTCTTTGGAAGATTCCCACCTCCCTTAGGGAAAAAAAAAAAAAAACCAAGAAATTTTGAAGCTATATCATACTTTTATACAAATTATGACTAGAATAGTCATTATCGGTTATTAAAGTGTTAAAGTTGTATTGTGTTGTATAAAACTGAAATGATCTCTTCTCTTGAAATCTAATTATTTCAAATATATGTATGATCACTGTTTTAAAATTTTAAAAGTGATTTTTAATTAAAATAAAAAGTTTACATAAAAATGTATTATATACCACATACCATTATATTTTTTATTTGTAACAATTTTTTTTATTAGTTTACCTTAAAAGCTTTTATGAATGACATATTTTAACAAAATTTTAATTTTTCAATTCCTTTGCACTAATCTCAAAAATATAGGCTAAAGTATTACAAAAAGAATGGTTTAATTAATTGATTAATCAATTAATTGGATATCTTATAACTTAAGTAATTCAATTATAAAAGAAATAGTATGGTTGTTTTTGTTTTTTTTTTTATTTTTAGGCAACCAAATTCAATATTTAAAAACACTGTTACAAAAAAATATATATTCAAAAGAATATGCCTTAAAGATTTCACCAAAACAATTAAAAATATTGCTTTTTGTTTTTAATTTCAGCTCCCACAGCGTCTATACAAATGTATTTAGACCGGTTTTCTCAATTGCAACATCCAATTTACCATAGTAAGTTAAGAAAAACTGTTTGAAATTAACAACAACTTAACACGTTAAGTTTCATATGGTCACCGATGAACAAAAAAAGAAATTTACATTTAGTCCCACGTGTGTCACCGGTGAACATTACCCAACTGTTTCAAAATCTCGTGCTCACCGTCGTGTAAATATAAAAAAAGCGTACGTTAAATCTCAATGTATCACCGGTGAACATTTTAAAGTTTTTCTCAAAGCTCCATTCCTAAGTGATGGTAAAAGATATTTAATTTCTGTGAAAGAAAATAAAAACTAAAAAATAAATTTTTTCCTTGTATAAAGTAATATAATTTTTAATTTTTTTCCAAATAAAATAAAACATATATAAAAAATTCAAATTACTAATAACAAAACAAAATAGTACTAAAATAGTAAAAACAAAGAAAATTCTTTTTTTTTTTGTAAATAAAAAATTAAAATGCATAAATCTAATGAGTTTTCATAATTTAATCCATAAAAATAAAGTAACAAAAAAATGCATTCAAATTAAAAAACAATGGAAAATCCCAAATTTAAAAGTCGTTAAATTCAAAATTAATGTTCACCCGTGAGCAAATGTTAAAAAAAAATTGCAATTCGTTTCCAGATGTTCGATGTATCACCACCGATGAACATTCATTTTTATTACTTCTAATGCCATCTATTAGAAATAGAAGTAACATTAGGAAGTACATTAAATTGTTTCGGGGTTTTGATAACATTCAGCCATGTTCACCCGTGATACACATGGGGCTCAACGCAAGTTTATTTTTATGTTCACCGGTAAGCACGATATTTTGGGACAATTTGGAGTGATGTTCACCGGTGATACACGTGGGACTCAACGTGTAATATCGAAATGCCGCTGTATTATTATAGCTCTAATATTGGTATTAAATGCCGGAAAATATGAGAACGATTTTCGAGATCCCGGCATAGCGGTATAGCATTGCATTTATTTGTTACAAAATATTTTTTGGGCATACATAGTCTGACCTTTATAACGTTCATTAATTTTTATTTTTTTTTTAGTTTTACTAATTCACTTTTATTTTTAGCTTCACTTTTGTAAAAAAAAATTTAGTGTATTTATTTTCGCAAGAGAAATCTCCTCTTCTTACTTTTAATAAAGTGGGTAAATTGTGATATTAATTATTTTAATATTAAAATTAGTTTTAGCGACTTAGATAAGGTAAGGCCGCCTTAATATATGCAATTAAAAATATAAAGTTAGTAATTATAAAAAACAGCGTGACAGAATGTCAAATAAATAAATAAATAAACTGACACCGACGACTTAATATAAAAAATATATAAAATACATTTTGATTATAATTTTGATAAATAATTTGAGTTTAAACGAATTTTATAATTTAAAAATATTATATGGTTGCAAAAAAAAAAAATAATTATCAATAAAATAACTATTGATTCTACCAAACAAATTTAAATATATAGTTAAATATAATTAGTTGACTAAACCTTTGAATATTATTTTTATATTAAATTTTAAAGGAAATAATTTTTAAAAATTAACACATTAGGGGGCCTCGGTGGCCTAGTAGGTAGGAGCGTATAAAAAACGCTGTTAAGAAGTGTGGTTCGAATCCCACACATGTCGCAAGAATTATTCCCCCTTACGACATTTATAGCCACGCCAGAAAAGGAAAGGCTGTATAATTTCCTGTCCACATTTATGTGGCATTTGTGTATTAAAAAAAAAAAAAATATTAACACATTAACTTTGTAATTTATTGAAATTTTATATGGGAATGATCGATCATAACGATTGATTAACACGTTATTATCAGGTTTGTTTGAGTAGTGTAGGTTGCAAAAATTATCTGTGTTTACTGTTAAATAAAACCTGAATTTTAGAAATTTTAACTTAAAAAAACATCACTTAAATTTGTTTCAGGAAATAGGCAAGAAAGTATTAAAAAAATCAAGAAAGTGTTTTTTTTTATTACCTTCCAAAATAAACTTTTTAATTTGTATAGTGACAAAAAATGATATTAATAAAGTTATACTCAGCTTTTTGTCATCTTTGTTTTGTTTTTTTTTTGATTAGACATTGATATTAAATAATTTAACAAAAAAATATTTAAACTAGAATTACTTCTTCTTTTTCAAATTCAAGTTGATAAATTATAGACATCAAGTGTAGACATCCTGAATATTACAAAAATAATCATGGTTCAACTGTATTTTAATTAGCTAATACTATTAGACTAGATGCGAATAGTACAGGCAATTGCAATTGTACACAAAATATCCAGTTGAATTACACATTGAGGCTAAAATTGACCTTCATCTCAAAAGTTTATCTGATTTTTAACCAGATTTGTCCATTATTTTTTTCATTAAATTATAGAATTAATGGTATAGCTAAAAAGTTAATATCTATTTTTATATATTATAGTATATACTTAAACTAATTTAAAATTATAATTTATTTTCTTTCCTCTCTACATTCCGTTGGTTATTTTGAAACTTCTTTCAGGGTTACAAGTGAATAATTTAAAAATATAACATTTGGTTTTGAAATATAATCCAGATATCACGGAAACTTTACTATACGAATGTTAAAATTCAGAAAGTTGAAATTTGAGAAGGAAGGAAAACGGAGATCTTTACAAATAAACGAAAGTTGCTTAAAATAAATTGAAGAGATACGAAAAATCAAAAAAAGAAAAATTTACAATTTGTACATATCTGATATCATCAATTTTAGTATACTCTTATACAAATTTATTAATGCTTTAATATATGTAAAATGCATTTGTAAAATAAAAAGGATTTCCTTAGAATTAAGAAAAGTGTTCTTATAATTTTCTTATGAGAAAATAATGAAAATATTGGGATAGTAGATGGTAATCATTGAAGAATGCTAAGCAGAAGCGTTCCTCCATTAACGTGTGAGTTAACCCACTAAATACTCCCTCCCTTTTTTTCTTGCAATAGATTTGGTGGTTTACTATGTTGTACTGTTTAGATAAGGAATCATTCTGCTATGGATTAAAAATAGGTTTAAGGTTTGCAGAAATCTGATGAAAAAAAGTGTTAATGTTCTCCTTAAATCTATGTAAATTGTAAATGTAATCTTAACCAATTTTAGAGAACACTTGAGGTGGAAGATGATTCCGCATTTCCGATATTCAAGTCATAAACAAATCGTTATTTGCTGGATTATGCTATTTGAGAATTTGAACTACGTTAGGGGAAGGCAACCGATGTTCTTCTTGTTTCTCTTTGAAAAAGTTTGAGTGATGGCACAAGACTTTTTATTTTGTTAGAACAGAAGTTTCGACTTCTACTAGATATCTGTAAAAAAAAAGGGGAAGAGAATCTATTAAGCGTCGAAGATCCAGTGGAGAGATCATTGAAGTGAAATTAGGATCATTTATTATACGAAAATGTAATTATTATTAAACGAATATTTAATTATAATTAAATAAAATATTTTATTCAAAAATTTTAAACTTTTAACTAAAAATTATACTTAAATAAATATTTCTTATTACGTTTCTAACTAAACTTAAAATTTAGTTACCCTTTTTAAAACTATTACATAAAAACTTTGGGCTACACTTTAAAAATGTAGACCTTAAAAAATATTAAAGTAATTGCGAATATTAAAACTAAAAATATTTGAAATGCTGCGTTACCTACAACAGCTAATCAAGAGTCTAGACAGATAAATTACAAAATAAAAAAATAACTTCAGTGGCATGTTAATGGTTGGGACTAAATGCTTCATTTTTCTCAACTTCTAATCTATTAAATGGCAAATGTTAAAAATTTTGCAATGCAAATGTTAAGATGCAAAAATTTAACAGAGCTTCTTTCAACTGTATATGTTATTTAATAATATGATTTGCTTTAAATTTAATTACAAAATTGGATAATTTTTATTTTAAAATTAACAAAACAAGTATAACTAAATTTTAATTCTGCACCAATAAACACCATTCATTTCACATGTTTTTTTTTTTTTTTTTGCTTAAAGAAAAAAGTCCACTAATCGTTTTTTTCATGGTCTTTTGCTAGACATTGGCATAATTTTTTGATCTCATTAATCATATAAAAGATGAAGCTATGTTAACTATGGATTTAACCTTTCTTAATTTGTGACTTCTTTTGTTTTTTTTTTTTTATTGTCTTTAACTATTCCACAAACATATCTACCGTTAATTTTTCATTTTCTTTTATATTCTTTTTTTTTTGGTTTTTTTATTTTGGGAAAATGATTTTTGTTTGAAATGAAAATTTACTCATTCAAATGTAGCAAATTATATTTAGACAACTGCTTTTAACTGATTATAATTAATTGTATTAAAAATTTTTTCATAAAAATATTTGAAATTAAAAGTTGAATTTTCCAGTCATTTTAATTTGAAAATGTTAAAAAATGATATATGTAAAAATAGAGGTCATCTAAATCATAAAAATATAAGCAAAGATGAAATTATTGTTTTTTTCCGCAAAATTTTAGAGAAACCGGATTTTATTAATTTTTTAACATATACTGTAGTAATTAATGTAGGGTAGTAAAATTTATAAGATATTCTTAAAATATACTTTTATAATTTAACACAATTTTCAAATTATTATTTTCATTAAACCGTTGATTACTCAACTGTAGTTAAATTATTTGTAGATTTTTATTTGTGCGTCATCTATACTATATTTGTCTTATAAAAGAACTATTTATTTTTATTTATTTTTATATTACGATATAAACTATTACGATATGAATTACTAATATTCGATATAAACTCACCGGAGTTTGAATCCGAGACCTATATTTTTTTCCGATTGAAGCACCCAGTCTTACTTACCCATTACACCGTTAGTCATAATTCTAACAATCTATAATTCTTTCAAATCTTTTAAAATATGTAACTATTTATTATCTATATGTATATAATCTAAAAACATTAGAATAGTATATCCAACATAATTTTAAGAAACTTTCATTAAAATTTAATTGTAATGAAAGAGTGAAAAAAAGAATGAAACAAGAGTTAAAACAAACATTTTTTAATTGTAAAAATGAAATAAAATTAAATAAATATTATAAAGTTACGTTGTAATTCAAAATATAATTCAATGAACTTTGCTAAGCTCATATCCTTTTTGCTTTGTAAGGTAAACAATTTAAAAGGGACATGTAAATTTAAATAATTTTTACTATAATACAAAATAAATTTTGGATATCGCCACTTCAAAGTTTACATTCTCTTCCTCCGGTGAGTGTTGGTGTTTTAAGCGATGATTCTTTACGTATTTAGCGTAAACAATTATAAAAATAAAAAATAAAAAAAAATATAAACAACTGTAAAGAAATGTAAAAAAAAACAATAAAAAAATAATGTAAATTATTTACATAAACTATTTTTTTTCTTTTTTAGTGCTTTTCTCTGCCACATAAATGTGAACAGGAAATTACACAGCCTTTCCTGTTCAGGCGTGACTGTAAATGCCGTAAGGAGGAATAACTTTACGACATGTTTGGGATTTATACGCTCTTACTCACAAGGCTACCGAGGCCCCTTTTTTCTCAATTGTATTTTTTCAATATAAAAAGTACACAAAATATCGAAGTTCTTTTCGAACAAATTCAAACAACAACAAAAACATAAAATCAAAAATTCATTAAATGTAAATCTGTAAATATGATTTAAAAATGATATATAATAACAAAATTTACAAGATATTAAAAATTCAAATTTAATTACAACTTTTTTTTCAGGTTTAAAACTTTAATCAACAAATTAACTTTAAAATCATTAAAAAATTAAAACAAATTATGATTAAAAATTAAAGAAAATGAAAACAAAAGAAAAAAAGTATTATGTAAATTAAATAACAGTCATATATATTAAAATATAGTTATATCTGGTTATATCATTATCAAAAAAACTACCATTATTTCAATTAAATAAACTATTTTTTTTTTTTATAATTATTTTCTCCAAATTACCGCCTTTTTAACAAAATATACATAACCTATAAATATAACTTTTATAAAACATAATAAAACTTATAGATAAAAAAAAAAAGTGTTTACATTAAATAAAACGAAATCATAAACACCTACTTTAATAATTAATCACTATTTTAATGTATAATTTAATTTAAGATATTCGATACATTAATTCGATACATTAATAAAATTATTGTTACAAATTTTTTGTTTTTTTTTAATAGATACTATATAAAATTTAAAATTTTTCGTAAAAAATCAAATTAAAATTTTCAGTTTTTTTTTTTAAATTATTGTAAAACTGTAAAATTAACATTTCATATTGTTAATCTCTTTAATTATATTACCTAAAATCATTAAAACCTAATTTATATAGATCTTCATATACCATATACCTATATCTTTAAACCTTCCATATCAAAATCATATAATTTTCTTTAATATAATTTCTTCAATATACCGTTTATTAATTTCATTAAATTCCATTAAAAATCTACAAAAAAAAAAAAATTTCCTTCCTAACCTTCATTTTGCAAAAAAAAAAGAAAAAAAAACAAAACAAAAAGTGTGCGTAATACGATCTACAACTCATTCATTCATATATTATTATTTAAGAAAAAAATTGCTTAATTTACTATAGATATCAGATTACATTTTTGAAAATAACATAACAGATAAAGAAACTCTGTTAAAATGTGCTCTTTTGAATAGATCAAAAAAAAAAAAAAGGAACAAAATTAAAAATCAAAATAAAAACAACAGTAAATTTATTAAACTACTTACACTCTTATATTACTTAGTATAATATTACTGATAAATAACCTATAATAAATTTTTACTATGAGAGATTTTATTTTTTTTTTGGTTTTTTTTCTTTTTTTTTTTTTTTTACTATTATTTCCCTTTATACAAATTTGCACCTTACTAATTTTCCTTCCGTTTACAATTTCCGTTATGTTCAATCAAAAAAACAAAAAAAAAACAAATTTAATATGAAATTTACGACTTTCTTGTATATTACAATGAAAAAAAAATGATATTAAAATTTTTTTGCCATTCCCAGATAACAAAAAAAAAAAACATAAAAGAAAAACAAAACAAAGTAACAAAAATTATAATACAAAAGCATAACAAAGAAAATAAATTTTTGTATCTTCACATTCGTGAATTTTATGTTTTTTTCTATTTTATTTTTTTTTTTTTTTTATTATATTATCATTTGCTCACTCCTCTTTAAAATATTATACGATGGTGAGCCATGCCAATTCTTAAAGCTCAATAACCTCTAATTTTTTTTGTTTTTTTATTGTGTGTATAATATTTTCCACCTTATGTGGAATTGTGAAAAAGAAATCAATTAAATATTTTTATCTTTGATAGGTTTTTTTTTTTTCAGTTTACGATGCATATGATAAAGTATAGTAATAGTGGAAATTTTATTAATATAAAATATTTGATTAAAAAAATATTCATTTTTTTTTTATCTAATTAATATTGGTATGTACCACTTGGAATAAGAACCAATTAAGATTTTTAGTTGATTTTTCAAGCATTTTTCGAGTAATGATTTGTCTGTAACGTTTGATAGGAAATCAGCGCAAATATTAAATTTTAATTCTTTATACATCAGCTCTTTACGGCAGAACAATTCTTTTTTGAGCACATTTATAAAAAACAAAAATTTAACTGAAAATTCTCTAGTTTTAGGCATCAGCTGTTACTTGGGGACCTGTGAAGTGTGAATGTATCGTAAGTAAGACACAAAAATTACAACTCCAATATTATATTTTGATATGTGTTAACAGATTTTTTTTTAATTATGTAGGGTTACCATAAAATTAAAGTAAGTGTACCTTGATTTATCACAATTTTTTCAAAAATATTTCCAAAAGATTGTGAAAAAACAGGGGTTGTAAGTCTGGAACCCTATATAACTAAAGAAAAATCCTTAGCACAGGTAAAAATATATATACTGAAGATTAATTTTTATGTTTTATCAAAGAAAAATTTGTACAGATGCCTAAGTTACTGGTGTTTAAAATAGTAAATTTTACAATTTTTGAGCCCTAATAGCTCAAAAATAGGAGGTGGTCCAAAAACAATTTCTGAGAAAACTTATACTAATTCTAAAAGTTCTTTCTTCTCTCAAAATTTCAAGTCCATAGCTAAATGTATGTCGGAGTTATGAAAATAGAAAAATCATGCAAAATTTGGTTTTCAGATAACGGAAAATTTTAATACCAAATTTAAAAGAATTCTTTTCTAAATTTTAACTTAGAAAGGTGACTAAAAAAAATCATGTTGAAATGGCGTTTTCAGATTGAAAAAATGTTAAATAGAACATGAGATATATGCATTTAAAAATAGGGCTTTTTCAAAGTTTGAGGGGCTGTAGCTCCGTAATGGAGCGGACTACATGAACTTGTTCTACAACATTATTTTTTTTATGAGACCTACCCATGGTTAACATTTTTTTTCTCTATCTTTAACGGTATAGAAATTTTGTAAACAAACCCACGAATGGACGGACAGAATGAAACTAATAAGCACATTTTTTCAAAATTTTTTTGGAAATGTGCTAAAAAACAGAGGGATTAATTTAAAATTAATCTTTAAAATTTGAATTTTATTCCATTGAAACTCGAACAATAGATGGAACAATAATTTTTATTTTTCAAACCCAATTCTATCTCTATTTTAAATTCTCGAAATTCGTACCTATATATTAATTGTTTTTTGCCTATATATTAATTGTTATTTTAAAACGATACCATACGATACCTATAGTTTTCAGTAATTTGTGCATTTTTTTTTTTAATAAAATTTTGTACTGTCTAAAATACCTTTTTAAGCCACTTAAACTTATATGTGTATTGTGTATATGACTACCTGCAACTTCTTTGTTACTACTTTCTTAATAAAATTATTCATAGTTGATATTCCGTAAGTTTCAAGAGAATTCATCACCAATCCACATATTCTGAATTATTTTTTGTTTTTTTATGGTTTTTTTTTTAATTAATTAATTAACATAATAATTAAAACCTTATACATTTTAATGGTATATATTCCATATGTAAACTTTTATCTATTATATATTAAATCAGTCATTGAAATTTAAGTATATATAGCGTATATAATGGTATAATGACAATTGGAAAACATCTCTAAAAAAAAAATTTTCTTTTTACTTTAGAAAATATGTGAAAAATACCAAGAAAGTAAAATTTTCACATCAATCTTTCCTTTCATATATACCCAATAAAATGTACAAGTATATATGATAAGATAACAAAAAAAAAAATTGTGTCATTATAAAATTTGACTTTTGTTTTATTTATACCTGTTTCACTTGAATTGAATTGAAAAAAAAAAAAGAAACAAAAAAAGAAAAAAATGAAAGAAGGTCTTTATTTCTACAATTCATTTAATTTAATTTTCATTAATTTAGTTTATAATTTTATAGAATTACAAAATAATGTACGTACATTTTGAAGACCGATGTCATCATCATCAACAGGGCAGTAGTTACAACAATTTAATACTGACAACATGATTACAACATATAAGAAAAAAAAAAAGAGAGTTAAAAAAAAACAAAAACAAAATATAAAAACACTTAAATTTTCGTCTCATTTATTTTTTCATCATTTTTCTCTTTTTTTTAGTACATATTTTTTTCCATATTATTTTTATTAAAAAAACAAAAAAAAAAAAAAAAAATTGTTTTATTGCATTACAAAAAAAGTTAAGTAAAAAAAAAACAAAAACAAGTTATAACTGCGATTATGCCAGACAAGTGGCAGCATTAAATAATTTTTTTTTTTAACTCTCACTATCGTTAGCTGAATTTTTATTTTCATTTGAAACTGTAATCCTTTATTTCCTGCATATTTTTTTTTTGTTTTGTTTTGTTTTTTTATCAAATCCTAAATACATACAGTCATATTTTTAGTATATCTATTAATTATAAATTATAATGTATACATATCTACAATTTTTGTGAATATATGTACATAATAACTATCTAATATATTATACATATATATATACATATATATATATTGGTTTTTGCAAACTTTTCACCCTTTAAAATTGAATTATCATTTTCTTTTTTTTTCAAGATATATTTTACATTTTTACAGTTGTATCTTTAAGATGAAAATATCTTCCGTTGATTGTCAGTATACCGATGAAACTAATAAATTAAAATTTTGATATTTTATTACTGCAGAAATAACAAAGGTTATGTTGCACTGGTTGAAGATTCGTACATATACGTTTCTTATGATTTATATCATTTTCTTATATACATGAATTTTTATTTTTTTTTTTTTTTAACAATATAATGAGATGCATATATGTATAAAGAATAATTTTGCATTTATGTTTGTATATATATATATAAGATATACATATATTATGATTTTAGATTTTATTTTCTTGCATTTTTATTGTTTTTTTTTTTTTTTTATTTTTTTACATATTAAACGCAATCAAAAATTACTATAATTAGTGTTCGATGGAAAGTCATGGTATTTTTTTAATGGAATTTTTTCTTAAATATTTATTTTTAATAAAAAGTTTTATTTGTTCAGATATGACTGTCCAATTTATCTATTGAAATGTAAAAATGATTTAGAAAAATATTCCTCTCAATAAAATTTAATTTAATTATAAAATTTCGTTATACGTAATATGGAAATATGGAAATTTTTAATTTTTTAGGATTAGGTTATTGGTTGTATAACTTCAAAATGGTTACAGATATAGAAGAACGTCATTTAAAAAAAAAAGCCTAAAACGAGAATTGTTCTATCGAAAATGTTCTTAAATTTTGACGTATATCTGAGAATCTGGGATTCGGTATGACTTAGAGAAAAGTTACTTAGCAAAAATTTATGATAGATTATCAGAAATTGCAAATTTTATATAATAATGGTATTTTAATACAGAATTTATGAAATAAACGACGTTACTTAAAAAAAATATGTAAAAAAATATTAAAATATCATGAATTCTTAAAGAATAGACAGATGAAATCTTGAAGAATAAACTTTCAAACAAGAGTAAGTTTGGACTTCTGTGGAGCATGTGAGCTATTAAGAAATTAATAATGTACAACAAAAAAAAAACATAAAAGTCCCAATATCACGAAAAGGACTAATAAAAGATCTCTTCCACTCATAGAATTTTTTTTTATTTTTAGTTTCACCCACCCTGAATTCACCTCTTAAAATATTTCCACTCTTACACCCTGTATTAAATTTTTTTTTTTAAATTTAAAATATTGTTTTCTTTTTTCTTCTTATGTACTTAAACTTATTCTGCAATGACATTGTGTGTATAGTTAAAGTGCACAAAATTAAAAACTGTACAATTCTCTGTATTAACTTCTTATTTTTTTACGTATATCCTGATTATCAGTTAATAAATAAGTAAATGTACATAATTGCTTAAAATTATTATTTTTATTGGATTAATACAAATCAAATTAGCTCTTCTTATTAAAACCTAAATGTTATTTTAACATACGGTATCTCCGTATTTTATTATATTATATATTTTAATCTTTCCTTTAGGAAGGTTTATACCAAAGTAAGCTTACAATATATCTTAAATTATTACTTAAAGCTAAATTATGTAAAGTACTAGTATAACACTTTATTTTGTGAGAAGTGACGAGAGTATTCCCATCTCGTATCTGTACGATAAGAGATAGTGAGTACTCTTGTCATTAATTAGATATGTAGCAGTATTGTAATCATATTCTAATTATATTATATATACTCGTTACAGTCTCCATATGTCCTGTTTATTAAGGAGCAGAGTTTTTTTTTTCAACAACTCAGCAAGCCTTTTCATTTTATTTTGTTTTTGCCTAAAGCAGATGGAAATCTTCCAAAGACACCAAGAATACCCCCCTTGGCAGTGTCAGATTCTTACTGACCAAACCTACGGTTCTCTTCAGGCAAATATAATGGAATAAAACCCCTATCTGCTAACGCAGTATATTGATTAATTAGTCGGGATAGAAAATGATAGGACAGGTGTACGAAACTTTCAATTGGGGAGCGTAATTTTATAGGAACAATAAATCTATCGTCTATTATGATTACTATTATTTTACTGCAGTGACAAAGTCATCACATTTTACAATATGTATAGTACATAACAACTTTTTGAATGAGGTAATATTTGAAGGCAGCTCCACTGTAGCAGAAATATTATTATTGGTATTAGAGTTATATGGAATAAATTATTGAATATTAAGAGTTATATGGAAGCTATTCATAATGTCCGAAATTAAATTTTAATATTTTAAAAAAAGTGGCAACACTAAATTTTAATCAATATTTAAATTGACTCAATTAATAAATAAATAATGAATACAAAATGGATGCAATTAAGCAAATGAATGATGAAATAATATAATACGTTTATTAAATTAAAAAAAAAATAAAATAGAACACAATATTCAAAAACATAATACATAATTGAATAGATTTAAATCATAAAAGTTTATGTCTTTGCTTCAAGATGTTTAAAATAATATAACTTTTGAATTTATAAATATCAAAATTTAAAACAAAAGCAAAGAATTAAAAAGAAATGTTTTCAATTTTCATATAATTGCTGTTATGACTTTTTAATATTAATGGTTTTTTTTTTGCAAATGTGAATTTTTATTTCCATACGAACGTAGTACGCAAAGTATACTAAATTTGCGTTACGTTTGTGACACCTTAAAGAAGATGAACTATATATGACTAAGTAAGTAAATAATATGTATATTCTTATTCAGAATCAAATTCTGAATTGATGAACGTCCGTCAGTCTGTCCTCCCGTTCCCATCATAACTCAAAAATAAAGAATCTAGGATTGCAAAATTTTTACCATATCAATTTTTTTCACTGTTCTAAAATTGTTACTTTCGCTATTTAAATTGAGCAGTTTCGGCCGACTTGATCAAGTAGCTGTTATTCAACTTCCTTCTTAATATGAAAGTAACTTATTGTCTAAGCTAGGCATTTGAAATTTTGTGAAAAGAAGTCAAGTTGCATACCAACAACTTTTTTAAAATTTTGTTGTGCTAGTGCAATAGGTTCGGATAGCTGCCATGCAACTTCTTTTTTACATGAAAATATTTAATGAAATTTTATGAAAAGTGTCAAGTTTTATGCCAAACTTCTATAAAATTAGATTCGTCTAAAGCAGCAGGTTAGGATAACTGTCGGGTAGGGTAACATTCATTTTTAATATAAGCATAATTTATATCCTCATATTTTGGTACTAAATAAAGCTATAGACATCTAATATATAAAGCTATTAAGTTTTATGGTAATAACTTTTGTGAAATTTCGTTGGTTCGAGGCGAAGGGTTCGAGTTGCTTTCATTGGTTGGTTGGTTGGTGTGAGTGGCTGGCCACCGCCGCTCCTGGCAGTGACCCCAATTAGCGCGTTAGCACCGTTTTGCTACCACTTCCGTGACCACAAGTCTTATAATATAGCTATATTAGTTTAATTTTAGATCCATTTCGTTGCGTTAAGAAACCTTACCATTTCTGCAGGTTGCTTAACCGCTAGATCATCGTTGAATTGATGGCTACCCAGAATTGCTATTCTGGCCCTCGCCAGCGCTGGGCACTTACAGGTGAAGGGTGAAATGGATTCTTTCTCATTCTGTTCACCACAGCTGCGACAGGATGAATTGAATGTGATACCTATTCTGGCCGCATGTTCACCAGTTGCTTTCATACTTCTCGAAAATTTACATAAATATATATCGGCACTTGATTAAGTCAAACATATAAAGTTTTGCGAAAAATGTTCAAGTTTTGTGTCACAACTTCAATTTGATTGGTTCGAACTAACAGGCTCGAGTAGCTATTATACAATTCCAAAATTCACATGAATACATTGCGATACATAATTAAGTCAGGTTTATTTTAAATTTTATAAAAAATAATTAAATATCATGGAAACAGCTGATGATGATGATTTGTTCATGCGAGTATCCTAGAGTTTACACAATCTACTCTACACACTTTTTTGTTTTTTTAATTTTTTTTTTTTTGTACCTTTCATTTTATTTACAATATGAAATATAAAAGGACGTGTTCAGTGACTATTAAATATAATTTGAAATTTTCATAATGAATTTATTATTCAGTTATATGGTTATATGTAATAAAAAATATTATAAGTCCTTCATGAATATAATAAATTCAAAAATAAACAAAAAAAAAAGATTTGAACTAATAAAAAAAAAATAAAATGTTTTTAAGGAAAAGTCTAATTGAGGTAATATGACACCATCGCATCGATTTAACTAAAATTAATAACATGAATAATCTTACAATTTTCTTTTTCAAAACTATTATTACATAATATTCATTAAATAACATATGAGTTAATGATTTATAAAAACATAAATAAAAAAAATTAATTGAATATTACATAAAATATAAAATGAATTATTTAATAAAGTAATTGAAACTTTACTTTTTTTTTTCATTTGGAATCAAAATTTAATTGAAAAACAAAACCTATGCAATAAATAATTTGTAAGCAAAAAACAAAATTGCAGAATTTTGTAATTTTTTGTTGTTGTTTAGTAGTGATAATCTTTACGCTTGAACCTTACTATCTTTGTATCTAGGTCCTGTAATCCGTTGTCAACCCCATCTTCATTAGACGCTTGTATATCACAGCGACTCATTGAGCGAGTCAATACTTCGAAAGAATTGGACGATTTTCCCTTGTTTAAACTTCCTCACTTCGAAGATATCTTCCCATTAGCCTCCTCTTTTTAGCCTCCTCCGCCTTTTCTTGATATGCCTCGGGATTTTAATGGCGATTTTTAATGATGAAAATTAATAGTCAGTCAATTGAATTAGTTTTAAGATAGGATGGTTTAGGTTTAGTTGGTAAAATTCCAGTATACATTTTGCTGCGCTGTACATTGTATCTTTTGAAGATTTCGACCACCCCACGAAAGAAAAACTTAAAATAGTTTAAATAAAAAATATGACGATAATTAAAACCAAAGTTTTCTAAAGTTTTTCTATTAAGAAAATATTATAAAAAAGTAAGATAAATGGAAAAACGAACAGATAATTAAAGTGAAATTAATAAAAATATTTTTTCAAAACATTTTTTTTTTTGGAAATGTACTTAAAAGATGAATAATGTATAATTAATTTAATTAACAATTTTAATAGTTTTTTCATTAATATTTTTGAAATTATTGTTAGATAGGAATATAATGTAGACTTAATCAAAATTAGTTTTGTCTTCAATATGAAAAAAACAAAAATAATAAATAGAATCTAATTTAAAGATATGTGTTATAAAAATATTATAGGAAACTAAAACTGTGCACATGTGCTAATGTCATAATTTTCGAAACTGCGATATAAAAACCTTTTTTTTTAGTACACAGAAATAAAAAACCAAATATATCACGTGAAGCATAATGCAATGAAAAAATTATTAATGGGTAGATATGAATATACAATATAAAAAGTGATAGTAAATATAAAAAATTTTATGTACATTATTGCCTGTTTGCAAAATTTTTAACATCATTTAAAATTAAGCAATACAATAATTTTAATCGGAAAAATTTACCTATACTCAAAATATTAATTTTGAGAAAAGAATTTTTTGTTTACAGTCTCAAACATAAAGTAATCTGTATACAGTTGCCTAATGTCGGTCTAACTTTTTATTTAAATATAGTTTAAACTATATATAGTTGTATAAAATATTCTTTTATGTTATGCTTACTTTTAAGCCGCCTTAAACTTGCTATAAACACTTAAAAATAAACTCAAGAAGGGCCTAAGAGAGGTAAGATCGTAAAGGCCTAGCGTATAAAATAAGCTGTAATAATTGTCACATTTATGTAGCAGGAGAATGTACTAAAAAAAAATATAACAAGAAATTTCCAACTTAGAAAATGAATTGATTTACTATATATCATTAATGATTTTCATATAATTTCATAACTGTTTATATGGAATAATGTCGTTATGGAAAAATTTCAATTTTCCTGGTTAAGCCTATATATAGAATCAGTTTTTACCACAACGAGAAAAAAACTGTTTTTTTTTAAATATTAGTTTAAAATCAAATACAAGGCAGTATGGAAAACCAAAAGTTTTTAATGGTGTACATGTACAAAAAGCAAATAAAAATCATTTTAGTGACTAAATATATTACAATATATTTAGTCACTAAATATATTATAGTTACTAAATATATTAATTGTGTCTACTTTTGCATTAAAATTTGTAATTTTTCCGATAAAAAACCTTTAACACATATGTAAAATATTATATAGGAGCTTTTATTTGTATGTCTCAATACTACAAATTTGCACAGGTATCCAAGTAACATGTTCCTAAAAATAGAAAATTTTAAACTCTAATAACTCTAAAATAAGGGGAAAGAATAAAAATATTTTCTTTGGTAATTTCTCCTTATTCTCAAAGTTGTCTTTTTAAAATATCTATTGTAAAAGCGCTCGGGAAAATACAGAAAAAAAACAATTTTGAACACTAGACCGGAATTGCAATTATAATCATTTACAAATAAGGCTTTTTCGAACTTTAAGGAATTGAACATTCGTAATGAAAGGGGCTACATAAAAAAGTTGTTCCACAACATTAATTTTTTGATTAGATATGTCTACGATTAATTTCATTGCTCCATCTTAATAATGTAGAAGTTTTGTAAACAAGAAGAGACTATTTGAAACATATTTTTCAAATTTTTTTTAAAAAATGTAATAAAACGTACGTCGCATTATAAATGTTATATTATTTAATAATGAATCCACATTGTGGACATATTTATAAAAAAAATATCACAGATTTAGAAAAAAGAAAGACCCAAATATTGTACATAAAAAAAAATTTCGTCAAAAAGTTCAAAGATTGGCAGTTCTGTTTTTAACATTTAAATTATAAAACAACAATCTGAACTAACCTTGAGCAATCGAACAAACCCTAATCTGTATTCTTCAAAAATCCGCAAAACCCAATACAATGGAATTTTACCTTTAATTTAATCCACTTGATTAAAATAGGTTTGTTCATTTTCTTAAGCATCTAATCCTTTTCCTATTAACATTTTGCTTCATCTCTTATAATTCTTATTTTCAGATATCATGCATCCTGGTGAACTGTCGTGAGAAACTAGGTGTCTAGTTTTATTGCACTGAACGCCAAAAGTTTTCACGTTTTCAAAACGTACTTCAGTTTTTTACTTTTATGGGACCATCTAAAGCAATTGCAAATTCTTCTATTAAAGATGAAGGTCTGTCTCTTTCCCATACATTTTCTTTAACACATTGACTAAGGCTTGTTTCTAAGGCTTGGTTATATATAAAAATTAAAATTTTGATTATTTCATTATTTGGAATTTTAATTTTTTTTAAAAAAAACAAAAACTAGCAATGTAATATCTACAAAATAGAGATAGATCCTCAAAGTCCAAAATTCTTCATCTCATAAAAATCTTATAATATAACATAGCATAATAAAGGTGTTTGATCTCATAATAATAAATTTACCATACTTACATTTTTAATGTAATTAAATTGCAATTAAATATTATTTTTTTTAAATTTACATAATGGTTATGGAAGTTATAAATAATTAACCATTTTGTCAATGGAAAGGCCTTGTCAATGACAGACCTATTTGCACAATTAAAAGTTTTTGTTTTTTATAGAAATACTTTACAGATCTTTACAGAATATTTGTGATATCCTAAATCAAATAATTTTCTTTGATTTAAAATTTTCATTTTTAGGTTTAACTATAATATCTGATCTATAAGATAATATATCTATAAGATTTTTCAATTTATTTTCGTTGCAATGGAAATGCATCTAACAAATGTTGCCATATTTGCCAGATAAACATACAAAGAAAAACCACATTTTTGAGTATTACATATGGAGACCCAATTTCTTTACAACAGAGTGAAAAGCAATTAAAATAACACAAATCTATTAATGCAGAAAGGGACCCTTAATAAAAATATATAAAATGTTATCAAACATCAAAAAAGAAAATAATGAAAATTTTGTTAGCTTATGAAAAAATGTATTTATGTTTATTTTTTAGGCAAATTTTGATTTAAAATGTTAGAAAGGTCTGGGCAAACCCTCCCATTGACATTAAGATTTTTTTAGAGATTAAGGTTTTTTACAGAGAGATTAAATTTCGATTTAATAAATTATTAAGATTTTCACACCTTTTTACATATTTACTTAATTCATGGAAGATTAATTATGATTATATTGTGATGGAATTTCGCTCTTCAACTAATTCTTTATAGATTTTATTAGCAACATTAGAAAAATCATACTCTAAATTAAAAAAATTAATTTTAAATATTATGTAAATTATAATTAGTAGCAATTTTTTTAACAGTAGATTAATTAAATAGCATTAAAATCAATTTATTAATAAAAAAAATTCTTTTTTTTTTGTAAAAGTGAAGTGATTATCAAGCAAAAATTGTAAAAATTTCATAAATTATACCCTATTATACCATTTTTACCGAGTATGATTAATCATATTGAATGATGCCATTACTATAGTCATTATAAATATCTATGTCTAGGCTTCTTAAATTTTATATTCAATTATTCATAAATACTTAAATACTTCATCTTCTTCTCCTTCTCATAATCTATTCACGGGGTAGTGACATACTGTAAATACTTAATATAAAACTGTTAATTGATTAAATTTGTATGGTATAATTTAGTTAGACCATACATAGCTTAATTTTATATATATATACTATATATCAATTGGCCATATAATACAAGGATACTAAAAATTACTCATATCCTGAAAACCGAAAAAAGGATGTAATTTTTAATGTATATTAACATTAAACTCGCTCATAAAGAGCAATTTTATTACACATACCTATAATTCCGCCATTCCGTCTAACATCGAAAAAACAAAACAAACTTGAAGTTTAGTTTTATTAAATTTTAAATTACTTTTATCTAAAAGAGGACATTATACGAGGATATTGCCATATTTTTTGACTTATTTGTAGTTTTGAGCTACAGTTAAAGCTATTTTATATTATATGGAACAGTTGACAATGTCGGATGCCTACTATTCAAGAATTAGATTTGGTCAATTTTTTTTTATTCTCAATCACTTTTTTTGAGAATAATAATTTAACTGATTGCCTAGCTTTCTTCAGGAATTTTTAAATTGACAAAAGTAATAAAAAATGAGTTGAAATATATGTTGACCACAATTAAATGGACTTTACAGCAATAAAACCGACAAGCTTTACTTCAACTTTAAATTAACTCAAAAGTAAAATCAGATACCAGATAATACAAATTTTAGGAGATTAAAAAAATTTTTTTTTTATATACAACCATACAACGCTTTGAAAAATATTATAGCAAAAAATTAATGGTTTAGTCCAATATGCATTATGCTACGGGATATATTATAACTTTTGAAGATTTCCTGCAACCCACAAGAAAAAAAAATATATATCACGTTTTTAACTCGTTTAAAAATTATAATCTTTAATTCTATTAATTCTATTAATCTTTAAATTCTATTATTTTCTTTTCGACTATTAATCGCTTCGCTTACGACTATTAATTTTCATTAAGTCCTATGACAGATACATTCCATATTTTACAAATTTCTAATAGGGAATATAGTATTATGATTCCACGTGTCAAATTTCAATAAAATAAAACTAAAATGAATAACGGATAAAAGAGGATATAGATATAAACAATAAATACTATATAGTTCAGTCTTAATTTAAGACAGTCTAATCAACTATTTACATTTTTTTATTTAATTATATACGAAGATATTTTCGACTTTGTTTTTATTAGATACTTTGTATTTTATTAGATACTCATTGACACTATTCCATAAAGCGCAGCTGATGAATACTAAATTTCAACTTTACAACTTATATCTGAATCTTGCCTTTAAAAACACATATTTTTAGTTCTATTTATAGTATATATATCTATCTATATCTAGTATTTATATCTATATATGAATATGTACTATATATGTATCTATAAAATATTTAAAATTTTAAATTTAATTAAATTGTACGTTTAGTTGTAAATAGTAAATTACATAAAACATGGAAAATAATGTTTTAATAGAATTTTTAATAACGAATTGAATGGTAGTAAAAATTTTTTTTTATAATTCTATCATTAGTTATTTCTTAGTTGAAAAATTGTTGGAATACCTTACAGAGTTCACGTAACTAAATTTTTGGATTGCACTTTTTTTTTTATAACATCTTTTTACATTTTCTTAAACAATTATATATATATGTATTCATAGGAATCCTCATTTATATATATATACATGTATATATAATATTGGGAAAATATATAATATTATTATGTACATACTTAGTATACATGAATACATAAAAAATATTTTTATATTGTATTATATTGTTAACTAATGTACACTTTGTATAATTGCAATCGAATTAAATTTTTATGTTTTATTTTGCTATATTTTTATAAAAGACTAAAATAATATTGTTGCTTTTTTTAGTATATTTAAAAACAAAAATCATAAAATCATACTTATTTGTTTCACTTTGTTCTTCTATCCGTCTGTCTCCTTCCATGAAATTCTACTGTATATCGATTATTTAACAAAAAAGGTCAAACAACAATAAATTTTGACAGCTTCATAAAACTTTGTATCTATACTAAACATCTAAAGATAAAATCTTAAATGTTGAAAAGAGTAAAATTTTAAAATGCGAATAAATTTATGATCATTAGAACAAAATTCCATCGTTTCTTTTTAAGAGTAAGAGGTAACAAAATTGTTCATACACCCGGATCTAAAAACTGATTATTTGTATGTTTGATTTTTCTAAATTTCATAGAATTCTCTTAAAACGCAAATGATGGAGAGTACTAAGTAAAAATGCAGATTCAGAAAGAATACCAATTTTATAATTTTTCTGTTCCTAGCGCTAATTGTTCGATCATTAGGCTAATAAATCTGTCTGTGTCACAGGGATATATAATTTTTCAATAATTTTCACTCAATTATTACGTAAAACAATACTGGGGGTCCAGGTTGCCAAGCGTATGAAATACGCTATAAACACTGAGGAATTTCAAATATGTCGTAAGAATAATTCTCCCTTGCGTCATTTACAGTCATACAGCCACACTAGGAAAGGAAATAACCATAAAGAAAGTGACAAACTGGATAGGAATTTATATAATGAGTTATAAGGTATAAATTAAAATTATTGGTTTTGGTTTTTATTTTTGAACAATACGCTTTGGATGCCACGTGTTAACAGGTAGAAATTAAAATAACAGTTACATATTTTAAATAAATGTTTATATTTTTGTATTAACGGTTATGTTTATTTATTTTGTTTTTTAGTGCATTTATCTGCCACATCATAAATGATGTGGCTGTAAATGTCGTACGGGGGGAAACTGTTAAAACAAATAAAATCTGTTTTCATGTTTACTTAGATTCAAAATTGAACTCCTCTAATGGGAGATTAACACTTTTATCATTATGTTATCATATTCATTACCATAGTCATAAGAATGCTTTCACTTTATTATATCATTTTTTTGAAAATGTATATCTTTAAAAAGCCTTGATTTTACATACTACCGTGTTTTATTAATTTTTTTTTGTTTTTTTTTTTGATATTTCATGTATTTTGTCATGCTGATTCAAGTATAGCTGAAGATTATCATTATTTTTAGATAATAGCTTTTTACATAGCTACTTTCACTTATTATTAGTAATAAAAAGTTTTTTTTTTTTGTTATGCTTGCAATTTTATTTAATTTTTTTGGAATGAATCAATCTATAGATTTGCTTCAATAAAAATTTTAACTTTTAATCAAAAACAAAAAAAAAAATATCATGATTTTTTTTTTAATACATTAAAATTTGTTTTTTTCTTTTTCAAAATATAGATAAAAATTTCTCTCTATTATTTTGTAGTTTAAAGAAAAATCATTTTTAAGGGTTAACCTATATATATAATCTTAACTTTCATTAACTTAAACTGTAATTTAATTAAAAAAAAAAATTATTTTAAAATGGACTTGATCTTATTTTTAAAATGAATACCTTCATTATTTTTTTTTTTTTTTTGTTTTGGGAAGTTGTTACTTTTTAGTTTTTAACATTCCTTTTTAAAATTTTGTGGATTTTTTTTTCAGAATAGGCAGGGCTGTTACGCAAAAATATTAACAAAAATGCAATTTTTTTTTTTTTTGAAGAGTATATGCAAAAGAAAAAGCAAACTTGTTTCTTTCTTTACAAATTCGCATATGATGTGATACACATTTTATTTTAATTTTAATTTTAATTTTAAGTGTGTTTTTTTTTTTTTTTTCATATAATAAATATTTAAGTTGAGAAATTTTTCAATAGTAATAATGTTATAATACTGTTAAATTATATATGTACAAAAAAAAAAAACAAATAAACCAAAAAAAAAAAAATAAGAGCATAAAATATTATAAAAAAAAAAAACTTGCAAAAACCGCATTTTATACTACAAACCTTGTTTGTTTACTTTTCGGTTTCTTTTAAATTTCGTATTTATTTTTTTAATTTTAATTTTAAATTTTTTTTTTTTAAAGGTCTGGTTCAAAAACTTCTTCATGCGTATCGATCCAGATTTAATTTAATATAGTTTTGAATTTTTTCTTTGCTTTTTTTTTGATTTTTTTATTTTTTTGCTTTCAGATGTTGGTATAAGAGTATACAATAATTTAATTAATTTTAATGATTTATTTTTTATATTTCTTTTTAAATTTGAAATTAATTTTTTTTTTTAAAAAAGAATAAATAAATTAAAAAATATTTTTATTTTAATCCTTTTAAGCGAAACTTCAAAAAGAACATTTAAAGTTAAATTCTCAGTGTGACCGTTTATTGCTATTTAACATTATGTATTCCTCTTTAGATCACTTTGTCTTTGTTTACTAATGACGGTAACTTAATTTAAGCTTTAAGATTTTAAGATAGCCCACAATATGCCTATTCAGCAACCCGACTAAATAAATTAATGGTTATGCATTTATTCTTGTCATTAATATTAATAAATAAATAAATAAAAAAATTATTTATTTAATTAATAAGAATAAAAAAAAAATTATATGAAATCTGTCAAAATAAAAATTAAAAATTATATACGAATTTCATTAGAGTAACATTTTTTCATTTTTAACATTTAATTTTCTATTTTTAACATTTTTAACATAATTTAACAATTTCTTTAGACTAACTAACCTTTACAATGAAATTAATAAATTTTATATCACAAAGTTGGAAATATTAATTAGTATGTATTAATTAATGATTTTAAGAATCAAACAAATCAGCAATAATTTATAAAATAAATATTAATATTAAATTTCTGGGGGTTATATTGGATGTTAATTTAAATTGAAATGGTCACATTAATAAATAATTTTTTTTTGCTTCCTAATTTTTAAACTGTTAAGTTGATGACCCAATGCTCGTGTCGCTTCTAGCGTTGCGTTCTAAAAAAAATAAAGACTAAATGCTAGTGTCGCTTTATGACCAACAACTAATGTAAAATAAAAAAAAATAAAAAAAAACAAAAAAATGTATTGTCAACGCCAGTAAAAGTAGAAAGATTCTCTACTCTAGCGTCGGTTCGTGTGGCGCTTCTAGCGTCGTTTTTCTATTTGGTCAAATTCCATTTAAATCAATGTATTCTACTTAAACGTTCGCGAGGCTAGAAGCGACGCGAGCATTGGATCGTCATCTTTAGGCCTCAGCCACGCAGACAGTGGGCGGGCGGTTTTTTTTTAAAATAATTCAAACATATTGGCTTTCAAACAAGTGGCCATACAGAAGAGCGATAAGCGGGTGATTTTTTTTGCGGCAAGCGGGTGATTTTTTAAAATCAAAATTGTTTGAATTTTGGAGCGGTAAAGTATGAATTAATATAAAATAAATAACATGAAAATAATATTTTTGTAATATTATGTTTATTTGTTTGCAATGATAAAAATCTTAATTTTACCTCAAAGTTATTCCTCGTCTCTCTTGAAAGTTAATGTTTCTGGATCTGGATCAATGTTAATGTTAATGTCTGGGTCTTCTCTTATTTCTCTATAGAGATGATGGAACTCCCCAAAACGAGATCTATCCCTGTTAATACGACATTAAATTATACCGAAAATATGAATTACTTTCATAAAAATGAAATTTACCAGGAATAGACATTTTTAAGATGAGATTGAAATTTTTCGGAACTGCACTTTATGCGAAAGCTAGAGTTAAACTGAAAAATAATCAATTCCTAGTAAATAAATTTAAAATTCTTGCCGCAAAAAAATCACAAAATTATACGGCCATTTGCTCGCAAAAAAATCGCCTTCAGAAAAAAAGTTCGCCCGTTCTCTGTGTGACCGCGGCCTTAGGAAGGTAAGCGTGTCTGAAATTTATGTCTATAATGGTACATATTGGAAACAGAGGGAAGGTTAGTTAGAAAAATTGAGATTTAGATTTATTTTATTAGTTTCTAAGAAACTTTACAATTTTACAATTTAAATTCAAAATTGTATTTTACATATATGGTCTACTATTAATTTTTTAAATACACAAATTCTAGTTTCATTCTTTATATTATAGTGTAGTTCATTTAAAAGTTGCACTCCTTTATACATTAGTGAATTTTGTGTGCTGTATTTTTTTTTAGCGGTGAAATCTCCTCTGTTCCGTAAGTAATAATAATCACCAACATATTCAATGTGCTACTGCATATAACTAGGTAGTAAATTATGTTTTAGTTTAAACATAAGGATCAGTATGTTGAACTTTAATTTGCTGCTAACATCCATCCATTTCAATGTACTTAACATATCTTTGATATGGATTCTAATACCGCACTTTAAAATGATTCCCATAGCTCGATTTTGCAAAACTTGAAATCTGTTTATTTGCGTTAATATAATAAAATTGAAATCTGTTTATTTACTTAAGAATAAAATTGAAGAACAATAGTTTAAATGTTGCAGTATAATTGTATTATATATATTTATTGCAGTGTTTCTGGAAATTTTTCATCTAATTCTACCCAAAAAAGTTATTTTCTTTGCTATCTTTTTACATATACGATATATTTACAGTGCATTTTGAAATTTAGCTTATCATCTATGATTACTCCTTGATATTTTATTTCATCAGCATTTTCAATTTTTTCGCCATTTATTTCTATTTTTGGTTTTTATATTGTTCCTATTGTTAAACATTTTCTTTTCATAATTAAGTTTAAGTTTATTCATATTAAGCCATTTATACAAATTTTTTAAATCTTCATTAATTTTTTTTCATTCATCTAACTAAATCATCATTTATTATGTACACTAAAGTATCGTCTGCAAATAGCGAAACTTTGCAAAACTTTAATGTTACGTTAATATGATTAATACATATGAGAAGAAATAATTCACCTACAATCAATCCTTAATACCTAAATCAATAAATCTAGCATTTGAAATAGTGTCACTTATTTTTGTACACTGCATTCTACCTGTTAAAAAACTTCTGAACTTCCATTCCAACTACACATTTCTGATCCCATATTTTTCTAATTTCTCTAAACCTTGCTACAATTTTTTTCCCTTTAACTCTCTGTCTTTTCCACTCATATGCAATATTCAATTTTGTGTCTGTGGAATATCCTTCTCTATGGAATATCCTTTTCTAAAGCCAGATTGCATTTCATTTATAATATTATTTGTCATTAAATATAGCCTTCTAGTTGTCAGAAATCCAGCCATTGGTGAAGTGGTTGACGCACCGCTTCTCATTCATAAGGGATTGAGAGGTCTCGGGTTCGATTCCCGGCTGGGTACAATAATTATAATATAAAAAAAAAAAAAAAATATTCATATATCGCAATATATAAATACTTTATATATCATCATATCTCGCACACCCCACATTCCTACCAGAAAACAGGGTTTATAGCTACCTGACACATTTATGTATCACGGTACCTGTATAAATAAATAAATTGTCAGAAAACTAGTTTTTCTAATATTTTTTCATATAGCTGTAACATATTTTTAGGTAAAAATTTATGCCTAAAATTTTCTGCTGATTTTGCATTTAATATTTTTTCTACAGGAATTATGGTAGCTATCTTTCACTTACTTGGAAATTTTCCTTCACTTAATGATTTATTTAATAATTCCGTTAAAACTGGTACAATTTTCTCTTTCCAGATATTATAAACCATTCCAGATATCCAAAAGAATACATTCCAGATATTATAAACATTTAATGGATAAAGAATATGGGAATGTGATGGGAATATACCTACTCTAATTAATAGAATTGATCAAAATTAATTTGCATTCAATTATTTAATGGTAAGAATACAATAATTTACCATATCTAGAATTACTTAAATCTTTTTGTTTATATTTTGTTATAATTTTATATTTAAGTTATAAAGTATAATGAAAATTCTTTGTTTTACATTTGGGTACTTCAACATTTTATTTGTTATCATTAGGTTAATTGATTATCTGTGAATTATAAGGTAATAAGTTAATTATTCTTAGTATTTATTATTGTTTTGTCATTAATTTTAACCCAATGATAATGGTAGCTGGATCAAGTCGAAAACCAGATAAAAACTCAACTTAATTGCTTTAGTTAAGCTTTTAAATGGAATTTTATTTTATTTTAAGTTTAAAATACTAAAAAACTGTTACATTAAAATTATATTTTGATCTTATTTACTCCAGTTTATTATTTGCATCAATCTGCACCATATATTATATTATCCCACCTGTTTAGAAGTTAGAAATTTATCAAAATAAATTATTAAAGAAATATTTATCTTTATCTATTTTTATTATTTAGTATATAATAATGTATTAGTTAAATAAAATACGTATAATAAAAATGAAATTCATCATTTTATTATTGCCATTTAATACAAAATCAGTGTCATCAACTTAACATAACATCAAAAAAGCAATTTTTGAATTCAATAGCCGTGGCAACAAAATACTTGCAAAAGAAAAGTGCTAGCTTCATGTATGTGTATGTATAATATCGGACCTTGAGAAATGAAAAATATTACTAAAACACTAATTAATAAATATCTACTATAAATTTTATAAATTTTTTTATAAACTTAAATACTTTTTCTGGATCTTTTCTAAATAGTTGATCTGGAATATAAAATTTAATTCATAAGCTTAAGTTGATAATTTATTTGTATAAGACTGTAATTAATTATAACGATATGTAAAATGATTTTATTTCCAGTTTTTCTTTAGCGTAAAGTCAAAAAAATAATTAACATATAATTAAAATTAATATAAACATTAATATAAACTTAAAATAAATAATTAAAAATATTCTAAGAAACAAAATCAGTTATGAATTTTCACATTTTAAATTAAATATTTAAAAGATATTCAATTTTAACATTTTACTGATACATACATAAAAATTTTTACTGATTAAAAAAATACTGAATATATTTTATAACACCGAATATAATAATTACAACAGAATGTGTTTCTTAGAACATTTTTAATCATCAAATCTAACCTTATATGGAAAGATATCTACTAAAAATTTTTTGCTTACGCGATACAAAAGATTGAAAAGATAAAAACTTTACGTATATGCATTTTACACTATATAACTACTATCTAAAATAATATTAAATTAACTTTTTATTAAATATAAATGTTGTAAATGGGTTAAAATAAAAAAAAAATTTTTCAAAATTCTTCAATTCTAACTTTTTATTTATTATTTATGGATTTTGTTATCAATATAATAAAAAAAAATAAAAAGCAATAGATAGAAAATGCCTAAAAAGATAAATTAATATTTTAGCTATTAAGATAAAAAAAAAAATATTTTTATTATATGCGTTCTTAAAAATTCATAAATTTATTTCAATTCTGTTAAAATATTATATTAAAAAAAAAAAAAAAAACGGTTGAAAGTGAATTTAAATAATAACAGCTATTATAGAGGAATGTTTTATTTTTTTTTTTGTTTTTTTGCTATTTATTTCTTTGTCTGATGAAAAAATCCCATTTATTATTAATGCATGCCTTGAATATAATCTTTGCGGAAATGTTTGGCTAGATGAATTCATCAGATGAAAAAAAAAAAAAAAGAAAAACCCTTCCATGTTTATAGAGGAATTCAAAAATCTTTATTATTTTAAAAAGTAACAATCTTAGTTTTTGTTTTTTTTTTTTTTTTTTTAAATTTTCAGTAATAAAAAAAAAAAATCGGACGCCAGTTACTTTGGGAATTATTATAAAAAAAAAAAAAAAAGTTAAAACATGAGAAAAACATGTGAAAATATAGGAAAAAATAAAATTACGAGTGTAAAAGTGAATGTCAGTTTTCCTCATTTCATGAATTTGAACATCTCGTATAATAACAGTATTTCTCTACATTTCTTTTTGGTTTTATATATTTTTTTTGTGTATGATTAACTATAACTAAAATACTAAATTTAACTAACTGTATATTTTCATTTTTTTTAAAGGTGGTTTTCGCATCATCTGCTTGTAAATATCACTATTGTATTAAAACAACGATGAGATTTTTTTATGTTTTTCTTTTTTAGCTTTAATTTTTCCTTATTTTTCTTAACAGATACACAAATGAAAAGTAACTTGTTTAACTTCGATTATTTATATTCATTATTTTTATTTGGTAGTTCATCCCCGTATTCATTCTATACAAATAACTTTTTTTCTCATTTTATTTTTCTTTTTGAATGTATCATCATTCGAAATATAAGTTAGGTAATTTTTTTGAACAAAAAAAAAAAAACAAAAAAAAAAAATTATTTTCCTCTTTGCTTTTCTTTTCGATCCCAAAAGAAAAAAGTAAAATAAAAATAAAATTATCCCAAAGCTTATGAAAAAGTCTGTTATTTTGTGCAACGCGTTCACTATTCGCTCCAAAAGTAATAACAATATTAAATACTGTTATACCACTGTTTATATTATTGTGGTATTATTTGATGATAATGATGATAACAAAAATAATGATGATGATCATGATGAACTGTATTATGTAAAATGCGCCAAAGTTTTGTTTATTGTATATACGTTTTTCAGGTAAAGATTTAGTATACATATATGTATAGTTTTTCTTTAAGTTAAAATTTTTCAAATACAACAGTATACTATAGATACATACATACATAGGCAAAATTTATGTACATCAATAATTTTAGTTTTGTTTTTACTTTTATATGAAGGAGGAAAAATAAAATTAATAAAAATAAAAACAAAACAAAAAAAAAAAAATAAAAAATTAAAATGAAACTGAGAGTGAATTGAAGCCGTCAGCATTTTCTTTTCCACTTCTAAACTATAATACCTTGTAACTAACAAAAATCAACAAAAAAACAAAAACAAAAAAATTTTCATCTGTTGATATAAATTGAAGTTACAGGTCGAATGATATGTCAGTTCACAATTCAAACTAGCTTAATAAACATATCTCGCTTTAAAATAAGCGTATATATCAAAAAACAAAAAATTAAAAATTACTTTTATTGATTAAAAACTTAATCAAACGTTTTTAATTTTTTTGGAAATTTTTTTTTTTCTTCGAAATTTGTTACCTGTAACTTTTTGAATTTTTAAATTTTCATCTATAATGAAAAGTTTTATTCTATTATCCTGTTTAACACTCGCCGCTGCTAGACCGGAAGCTGGTTATAATTATAGCCCTGGTGGTGGTTCCGGTGGTGGTGGTGGCGGTGGACGTTTCGGTGGCGGTGGTAGTTCAGGTGGAGGATTTGGTGGCGGATCCGGTGGAGGTGGTTTTGGTGGTGGATCTGGAGGAGGTGGTTTTGGAGGTAATAAAACTATATCTTAACAAGAAAAAATTAAAATAAATAAGAGATTTCAAAATTAAATTGAAAAACAAACAAAAAAATTAAATTTAAAAAGAAAATGTGATTAATTAACGCAAAAAAAAAAACAATATGTTATTTGTTGTAATTGAAAAAAAAATAGATATAGCGTGAAAATGACTTTTTATTAAATTTTTAATTATTTCTGTAAGAAAAACAAAACAAAAAACAATTATACAAAAAAGTGACATATAAAAAAAAAGTTAAATAAAAATATAGTTCTTATACTTAAGTTACATTTTTATATAAAAATCTAATCTGGATATAAATTATATTTACAGGCTCCGGAGTAGGAGGATTCGGAGGTGGTAGTTTCGGAGGTGGTGGCGGCGGCGGTAGTGGTGGTGGGTTTGGTGGCGGATTTGGTGGAGGATTTGGTGGTGGATTCGGAGGTGGTGGCGGCGGTACTTTAGTACAAAAACATATTTATGTTCATGTACCACCACCAGAACAAGAAGAAATTCGTCCACAAAGACCAATTCCACAAGGACAATCTCAAAAACATTATAAGATTATCTTCATTAAAGCACCATCTCCACCATCTTATCAACAACCAATTATTCCAATTGCACCACAAAATGAAGAAAAGACCTTGGTATACGTTTTGGTTAAGAAACCTGATGAACAACCTGATATTGTTATCCCAACTGCCGCCCCAACTCAACCTTCCAAACCAGAAGTCTACTTTATCAAATACAAGACACAAAAAGATGGCGGCGGCGGTGGTGGTGGTGGCGGTATTGGAGGTGGTATTGGAGGTGGAATTGGCGGTGGTATTGGCGGTGGTATCGGTGGTGGAATCGGTGGTGGTATTGGTGGTGGAATTGGTGGCGGTACTGGCATTGGTGGTGATCTTGGTGGAAATGATCTCGGTGGTGGATCTGGACCATCAACGTCATATGGACCACCTGGAAAATCTGGACCATATTAATTTTCAGTCTACCGGTAACAAAGAAATATTTAACAAAAAAAAAAAAATTAAAACACACAAAGCTGCAATAAAAATATGTGAAGCTATTAGCTAGTCCTTTTATAGAGAAATGAAAAATAATTAAAATAAATAAAAAATTGTAATGACCGAATTTAAAAAAAAAAAAAAAAAAAATCAAAAAAAAACGCGAAAACAAAAAACATGAAAACGATAAATGATTACTAAAAACAAAAAATCAAAACAAATATTGTGAAAATTCTTTTCAAATGCAAAAAAAAATACAAAAAATAAAATCCTTTGCCTATGATTCTCTCGCTCTCATTCTCTCAATAAGGATTTTTTTTTTGTTTTTTTTTTTTGTATTTTGAAAAGAAACGACTGTTCTTTTGTATATAAATACTTCGTAATCTCACACACACACTCTCTCTCTCTCTCTCTAGAATATTCTCAAATTATATAAGTAATAATTTTTGCTTTAATTAGTATTAAGTATTAAATGAAACAGTGAGACGATCCATATATAAAACATATAATATATATATATATATTTAAAAAAAAACATATGTAATATATATAATGAATTTTTTTTTTATATTTTAATGTATTAATATTTTTATATTTTTTGTACATTGTATATATAAAGCATCATGTATATATATATACAATATAAAAATATTATATAAAAAAATATATATAGATATATATTTATATATATAGATAAATGGTGCCTTTTGTAATAGTGTATGTTATATTTTATAGAAAAATCTTTTGAAAAACAAAGATTATAATATATGTATTACTCATTTTTTTATTATATTTTTGCAATAAAAAAATGACGGTGACAAAATAACAAAAAATCAAAAAAAAAAAAAACAATTTCTTTTAATTCAATTAAAAAAATGAATATATTAAACATTTTATTACAGGATATACTGAAAAAAAAAAATTATTTTAATGTATGAGCATTAAAAGAAAATTCATATTAACAGATCTGTTAACAAAGAAAAAAATTAAAATGAAAATAATATTTGTATATATATAAAGTACACATTGTGGTAAAAATTAATTTTTACACTGAATACATAATTAACCCTTTAACTGACCATTAAACTAACATTATGCTGAAACACAACACATGACATAATTTTTTAACAAAAAAAAATAAAAAAAAAATTCCAAAAATTTTTTCTTGTTTTGTAAAAGAAAAAAAAATTTTTTTTACTATTTTGTATAAATTTAACGGTAATCATTAACATTTTAATTTTCCTTTGCTATGTTTTGCATAATTTTTTGTATTGTTAAAAAAAATTTATTTAATTGACATGCAATTAAATTTTTTTTATTTTAATTCTTCCATTTCATCTTAATGTTTGCGATCCCCGGCATTTTTTTTTTTTTTTTGTAATTTTAACATTAATATAAAATATTTTTTTGTTTAAAATGTAATAAGATTGGTTATATATTTAAGATACTAACGACCTACTGATCGGATATTTTTATCACCATATTTTGTGTTCATATAATATAACAAATAAAAAAAAAAACAAAAAAAAAAAAAAATATGGTTCAAATATTATATAATGGATAATAACTGCCATAATCATCATTATTATCATAATCATAAAATTAATGTATTCTATATACAACCAGTTTGTTTTGCTCTTAATCATATTACATATTTTTTTTTTTTTGTTTTTGCTTTTTAATATCTGTTACAATTTATATTAAAGGTAAAGTATATTATATTATCATTGTTACCATTAAAACTGGATTTTTTTTTTATTGTTTTACCAAAAAAGAAAAAAAAAACAAAAAGGAAGAAAATGTTAAAAGAGCCGGTCGGTCATTTTTCATATGGTAAAAAGAATAAAACAAAAAAAAAGACAAAAAATGAAAAAATACCTGTTAACATAAATAAAAAGTTAAAGGGGTGTGTTAACTGGAGCATAACGGCATGATACAAAAACAATGAATTATTTTTTTTTAAAGACTTTTAACCTTGTCATTTATTCGGTATTATATATATCATATTAGAAAGTGAATTTAAAGATGATTGGATATGTTGCAGCACGTAAAGAACAAAAAAAAAAATAATGTTTTAGTAATTTTGCGATTTTCTTTTGTTTTATTATTATTTTTTTTTTTTTTTTATTTATTTAAACTTTACTTTTTTTTTTTCTCCATAAATTTTATATTATCGGTTGATTTTGTATTAAGACGAAAAATAAAAAACGTTAATTTAAAATCTAAACAGATTAAAAGCACTTTCTTTAAGTCGTGATTTATAATTTAATAATAAAAAAAAAAAAATAAAGAAAGATTTCACTTTTAAAATAAAAAGCTTTTTAAATGGTTATATAAGAATCGTTTTTTAAATATACTATATTTATTTACTTAAGGTTTAGTAAGTTAAATTATATAGTTAATAATTAAATTTTAGAATTGCATTAATATAATGTACAAAATTAAAAATAAAATGTATATTAAGTTTGACTGCGGAATAAAAATGAAATTTGTGTAAGGTACAAAAAGATAATATATCTATTTTTTGGGATTAGAAAAACAAATTAAGAATTATTAACACATTTATCATATTAAACTCAAATATTACAAAACCAAAGTATTTATATTTATTAATTCTGAATAATAAAAAATAGATCAATATTCATTAATATATATCTGGAATTATAGGATTTTACTCTTAAAATGTTCTTATGTCAGAATTTTCTTAATAAAACAATTTAATAACTCCCGCAGGATATGCAAAGGATATGTGTTAGATACGATTAATTCATGGTCTATTATTGATTTTTATTTTATTTTTTTATTTATCCATTAATCCACACTTAAGACGATTAGTTTTTTAATTATGTAGCATACAAAAAAAAAAAAAAGTAAAAACAAAATAGGAAAAAAAAAACAATGTACTTATATAAAAAGAAAAATAATAACAATCATTATTAAAAGAAAAATTATTAACAATTTTAAAAAACTAAAACTATAATGAATATACAATGCACATATAACACTTAATCACAAACTGCAACCACGACCTTAAACTAATTTCGAAAATACTCTCTACTGAGCCTACTAAATTCTTTTAAGTTACTAATACGCAATATAGTACTCGGCAGGGAGTTCCATAGTATAGTTGCCTTTACCAAAAATAATGAATGTATAGACAAGTCCTGTGGGTAGGAATAATAAAATTCCTACATCTGAACGACTACCAGTAGTAACTTTTTCAGACAAATAAGATGGCATAAGATTTAATTGTATTTTTTTCAATGCAACAATATATCTGTAATTCAAAAAGTTGCTTAGTACCACATTGGGTACCACAATATTAAATCTGAAACATCACTTATATGATCAAAACTGCGCCTGTTAACAACAAAACAAGTGCAAGAATTAAAGATCGATTGCAAACGATGAGATTCAACAGTAGACATATTTGCATATACAATATCACAGTATAAGAAGTGTGGAACTAATAACATACAGAACAGTCACCCCTTATGCGGTACGGGACATATTTAAAATAAAATAAAAATCTGATTATTCTAAAAGTTTTATACATTTATATTTGAAATTTATGTTCAATTTTCAAAATTTAATACATACATTATCACTTATTAGGGAATATTTTCTTTATAAATAAAAATAAAACTAGTATATATGTATAGATCAAAAAAATTTGTAATTTCTATGGACTGGTTCTAGAATATAGTTGACAAACAAAAATTCGAGGAAATGGTATGAAAACATCATCTTGTCTGTGCTAATTGTGCATTATTAATATATTTTTATAGGGAGCAGTAATGTAAACCAACCTACCAACAAGTATAGGATGGAATAAAAATACTCAATGTAGTTATATATAAACATGTATATACTGCACATGAAATTTTATTTTTTGCCTGTAATTGGCGTTCTGGTTTTGTACTAAAGTAGTTTTGATTTTGTGCTAAAAGAAGTATTTTTTTTTTTACAAAGGTAGATGGAAATCTCGGAAAACACCAATGAGGTGTTAATAAAAGAAATTTTAAGACTGAATTTTAAATTAGACCCCTTTAATGACTTATTATTTTATTTTAATTATTATTTTCCTTTCTGAGAAGATTGAATCGCAATAAAATGCAACAAACCATACATCTTTTTAAATTTTTAAAGAAGATTTTTAAATTTTAAGCTGTCAAAGTTGATAATCAATTGTATAAAATGTATGCATTACTTAAAAAAGTCTATTCATCAACATTTAGTTTTTCGTCATTATAAAAAATATAGATACTATTTTTTTATTTTTGCGTTATAGAAATACCTTCTTACCTTTTGATATAAATATATGGTTCTGCAATTCGCAAAATATGAATAAAATAATATTGAATCATGCATTGTTCTTTTCTCCAATCAAAATTAAACAAAGCTTTATATAAATATTTATATAGACAGCTTTTAGGCAGTATTTTTTAACAATTCTTCTTCTACAATGCAATTACATTTTTGATATTTGATATTTTAATTGATCATCAATATTTTGTTTTTTAATCAATGAGGAAGTGTTATTACTACTTTTTAGTTTTCTTTGTCTAAACTTTACTGAATTTTTAAACTATTTATCCTGCAATGCAATTTATTTTTGTTACAAAAAAATCAATAAATGTATTAATCAATCCCTTTTAAGGTAATTGCTGACCAATGTTTTTATCACCAATATGATTTAAATTTTGAAAAACGTGATTTTTATGGTTTTTAAATTTAATACAATTTCTTCCTGATTCATGCAAATTTTATCTATTACATATCAATTTATTTTTATTTATTTTTAAATTAAACTTTTACTTTAATATTTGTTGGTTTTAATATTAATCAAATAAAAGTGAAATTTAATCATCGATTTTGTTATAGAGTTGTACAAATTTTATTATGACATTAAAAATTAAAGTATACAATTATATTTTTTATGTGATGAATCACCTGCTTGAACGGTTTTTTGTTTTGTTTACAGTCGGTCGTGGAACGAATGTATAAAAATTTGTCTACAATCTTTTTTGCCTCCTCTCTGCACTCCTTCCTGCATTTTTCTGGTTTTAGGTATAATCCGTTTGAAAAAAGCCTTCTTTTTATCTTTCAAATAGAACATTGCATAATATATTGCAGAGGGGTCTAGTGGGTAAGAGGTGGTCTAGTCGGTAAGAGCGTATAAATTACGCTGTCAAACAATGAGAGAGTATGGACTGTGGGTTCGAATCCCACACTCGTCGTAAGAATAATTCCTCCTTATGACATTTACAGCCACGCCTGAAAAGGAAAGGCTGTGTAATTTGCTTACCACATTTATGTCGTAGAGGGATGAAATAAAAAACAAATAAAAAAAAAATATTGGAGAAAGAAAGCTTGTAAGCTTTCTTATATTAATTATCAAAATTATTTGATTAGCTTATCATATACTTAGTATATGACTGTTTAATAATGTTTAGCTTTCTAAAATCTCATAAATGCTGTGCTTATGAGATAAGTTCTGTTGGTTTTACCATGTTTTTTTTTGATGATGATGGTTGAACTATGCAATAATTTATTCGCAGTTTCGTTGCCTAATATCGTTAATAGTTTATACTGAATCTCGTAAACGATAACTATATCAAATTTAAATTTTATAAATTACTTTGCAGCAAACCCCGTTATAACTAACTCTATTACATAAATACGGCTATTCTAATTCCATTTTACATAAATATTATAAATATTGTAAAATTGACTAAAACTAAAATTTTGTTCATTTATTTTGAAACATATGGTTTGCTCCCTTCAGAATTAGAAAAAAACAAAAAAAAAAAATCATTTCTTTATGCAAAAAACATTTTTTGAAGACACTCCCAAATCAAATAAACCTTTGTGTTTAGTTAAAAAATTGACTGCAAAACACTATATATCTATTTTCACGTTTTTCCCTTTTCAATTCTTAAATACTGTATGATTTTTATTTGTATAGAAAAAACGTTTAAAAAGATATTATAAACTATATTTATTCAATAAGCTTATATATCATATCCTGTATTATGTTATATTTAAAGATATAAAGATATTTTTTTCTTTGTAGGTTCTAACACAATGGTTATACATAAAGTGCTTTTTATTATTTAAAATGTTCAAATATCTTAAATTTAATTCATGTTATTTTATTATTAATCAGTAGTTCTATAATTAAGACAAGCTAATTAGAATACTAATGGTAGAAATCGTAGGAATTCGGTGCAGAAAAACGTAAGAAGCACGATTTCTCTATATATTATACTAAACACCACACACCTTTTTTGACCAAAGAATGTAGGATTGCTTACCTTTTATAGTAATATTGTTTGGTTAAAAAATATTCTGTAAAAGAATAAAATCTATTTAAGGCTTATATAAATATAATAAAAGCAAATATTAAAATTTTCTTTAAATTTTTGTAAGTTGAAAATTATAATCATCAGTATAATTAGAGAACATTTTATGGTATGGGAGATTATTCCTTCATTTGCTAATTTTTATCACAAACCAACGTCCATAAGGTAAATTATTCATTTATTTCTTCTATATTCAATCAGCACAGGCATTAAACTCACTCCTACTAAATACCAGTAGAACATATGGCAAAAGAGAGACAAAATAAAAATATGTTCATATATGTAATCTCTTACAATAACTGCCAGTTAAATGTGTATAATTTAAATACATTCCGACTACGAAATGCAGCTTTTAAAATAACCTTGTAATATAATAGATCCTCCCCCATCCATGTAAATTATATGTTTTAATTAAATTCTTTAAATTACTTTAAAAAAAATAAAGGAAATATCACAAAAGCTTCTGCAAAGAGCATGCAGTTTTCGAAAAACCACCTATCCACCCATTCTAAGTCACTTAATTACTTTTTTAGTAAGGAAAATTTATTAATTTTATAAAGAAATTTTTATTTTTATTATTATATAAGAATCTAAAACTTAATTGTTGTAACTTGTATAGATACTTAATTAAAATAAAAAATAAAATAATTAAAAGAAAAAAAATAACAATAAGAAAATAATAAAACTAAATTATAATGGTAAATACGTCCACTTAGATTGTCATCCATAGTTAAATTTCTATTTTTAATCTAAATAAAAATGAAAAAAAAAAATTAAATTAAATTAAATGTAAATAACTGAGTAAAACTCATTATATTTGAAAAGTATTTCCATAAAAAAAAAAAAACAAAAAAAACAACAACAACAGAACATATAAAAACTAAGGAAATTATTTAATTTTAGGTCATTTACTTTATATCCTACACACGTTCAAAGTGTTGATTTTAAATTAATTTTTTATTAAATTTTTGTCTTTTGTTTCATGCGTTTTTTTTATAAAATTTCAATTTAGCTGGAAAATTGCGATTCACTTTCAATTTTTAAATTTTTTTTTTTTATTTTTGCATATTCTGTTTTTTTTTTTTTTCTTTTCTTTTTATATTCATTTCGCAGTGTCTTCTTTTAATGATTGTTCGAAAAAATATTTGATCTTGTTTTTATATTCGATTATACAGGTACCTTCATATTAAATTTTTGTATATACAGTAATGGTCATAAAAGACAGAAAAATGTATAAAATATAAACAGTACATAATTTTAAGTATAAAGTTTCGAACGAATTTCGAAATAAAGTTTCGAAAGAA
Organism: Poecilobothrus nobilitatus; assembly: GCA_947095535.1. NCBI lineage: Eukaryota > Metazoa > Arthropoda > Insecta > Diptera > Dolichopodidae > Poecilobothrus > Poecilobothrus nobilitatus. Next base: position 200,331,668 of record OX352773.1, on the reverse strand, counting down.
TACGTTAATATACCAAAAAAAAAATTTTTAAGATTTTTATTTTTAAACTAGTCTCTTAACTCGCCATAAATCATGGAAGTCAAATAAATAGTATTCCTATTTATTTAATTAAAACAAAATAGAATAAGAAAAACTTTAAAATAATGGTTTTATAGAATTGGTTATTAAAATTTATCTCATTTATTATATAATTTATTTTATAAAATATTATAATTTTTGGAAAAGCTCGTTCTAAGTCTTTAGTGTATCTTATTTTTTTTTTTTTTGCGAGCGTTGGAATTGTTGTCGCGAAGTAAGAGAGTATGAATCATCGAAAGACACTATAGAGGAGTGAAACAAGCACAAGTCTTCTATGAGTGTGTTGGACTTTAATCCACTAAACACCACTTTCCTTTTTACCAACAATAGGTTAAACGACCAAACATTAAACAATAGATTATACGACCTTTAATACTCATGTACCACCTGATATATTTAGAAACCGAAGTCTTACAGACTACACCATTCTGTAGCTGTCAGAAAAAGAGGAGTGGCTTAATCCATAAAACTATACACATGTTTATTTTATTTATGTACGTATCTATGTATGTAATATTATTTTAAAAAAAGAAAGCTAGGTATAAGGTCCATCAATAATTTACTTTGGTTTGGAAATAAATATAAAAGCTGGGGCTAAAAAATTTACCAAAAAAACAACGCTGCAATTGTCTTTAGCCAGATTAATTTATTAATCATTAAAAAGAGAAAAAAAAATTTACTTATAAAATAAAAAATAAAGAAAAAATCGCAATCAACTAAAAATCTGAAAATCTGAGACAACAAATTTGCCAGTTAACGCCTTACCTACAACACCATACTTTACGTGTAATTTACTTTACTACTGTAGCTTTAGTCGTAAATAAAAAAAAAAATGCACACAGATATATGACGACTTTTATAGTACTATTATTTAATAATAGAACGGATAGAAATATAAATTGAGATCACTATGACTTTCGAGTAATCCAAAATTGTAAAGTTTAAGTTGAAATGTTAAATTTCAACAAATGTCAAACTCAATAATACAATGACCATTACACGACACTGTGTAGACTGTAGATGAACGTAGAAACGAAAAGACACAGCTAGATGCTTCAACCTGTTATTTATTTCTATTCAAAGCTTTCAATTAGAGTACATTACTTTGCATACTTTGAGTTTGGTAACTTGTTATTTTAGTATTAAACTAAATTTCACTTTTTTTGTATACTTCTACTCTTTTACGACCCTTGCCATATTTTTGTATTATTTTACTATTACGTCAAAATTTAAATAATTTTTTTTAATAATTTAAATTTGTAACATAATTTTTTAATTATTCAATTTCCATTATTGTGCTTTCATCAACACTAAAATATTTTTAATAGTAATGCTTAGGAGTTTATTGTGCCAGATTTTCTCGCCATATCCAACACTTAATTTTCAATTCAAGTTGTTCTGTATAATATGTACCTATTGTAAAAGTATAATATATATAGGTATAATGATTTGTGTAGTATACGGTATACTATTCGCATTTTATTGATCCGTAATTTCCGTGGCAAGTATTCAAAAAAAACAAAACACAAAAAGAAAAAAAAACTATAAACTATAAACAAAGAAAAACACCATGTGAGTTTCGTTGTATCTGCTTTCCATATACAGGGTTCATACATATGGTATTAAAGAGTATATCTAACGAGAATGTAAGAAGTTACGCTTCACTTTTGTTTTTTCATTTCCATTTATTTTGTTTTCTTTTTTTTTTTTTAATTTTATTTCTTTTTTCATTTTGTACTTTTGGACAGGTTTTGCAAGTTATTTTTACTTTTGTTTTTTTTTTATTATTTATTAAATTAAATTTGATATTAACGGTCATGCAACGTATAGATTTTATTTTTTATATATACGGTTATAATTGTCTCGTTAAAAATTGAAAGAAAAACATTTGTTAATTTATTGACTGCAAACGTTAAAAGTTGAAAAAAAAAATAAATCGTAATTGAAAAAAAATTATAACTAATATTTTCTGTATGTTTTTTTTTTTTTTTTTTTTAGAGAAAAAAGGGTTTCCATATAACGTTTTACTTTCTGTGTTTCTATAAGAAAATGTTTTATATTAATATGCTTTATTTTCGTTTTTACTTTGCGTAGAATCTTCGAAAAACTTTATATATTTAAGAACTTAGAGTACCATAAAAATAATTATTCCTTAAAAATATTGCGTAATAAAAATCCTTTGATAGCTAATAAAAGCATTTTAAAAAAATATTCCTTGTTTAATTGAAAATTCTTTAACGTATCTTAGCGACAGCTTAAACGTATTTTAGCGACTATCACAAATTAATCAAAATAATGGTATAGATAATCAGTAGTTTTGACAAGAAGTTCTATTAAAAGATTACAAGGTTTCATGACTTCGAAAAAGTTTCGCGTCAAGGTATTTTTAAAAATATCTTACGTATATTCAAAATAAATGGAAGAAGCTTATTTTTTTATTTATAGTTTATTCCCCTGCCACATAAATGTAAAAAAAAAATTACACAGCCTTTCCTTTTCAGGCGTGAGTAAGTGGTTGCAAGGGTAATTATTCAATTGTTTACTTGTTCTGAATTAATGTCGTCGGATTCGAACTCAAACTCCCTCGGTGTTTAGAGCGTATTTTATACGCTGTTACTAGGCCACCGAGGCTTCTATGGAAGAGTTGATTTAAAAAAGAAAAATATTCTAAAGATTTATATTTGTATAAAAGTTACCAAAAATTACACATACATTACATAAAATTTTATTTTTAACAAAAAATTAATGGTATTTTAATTATATATCACATAAGAAATTCAACTTGGAAATTTTCATTTATTTTTCATCCACGAATATGCCAAAATTATAACAAAAAGTTTTTCTGTTTTTGCTGATGTTTTCTTTTCGTATTAACATATTAATTGTTGCGATAGACATTTGGTCATTTTGGTTTCAGGTAAAATTTTTGATGTTCCTAACAAAAACAAAAATAATAATGAAGCTAATTTACTTGCTTGGATGATAGTTTTTTAACTTCAGTATAGGATTAATACAAAAAACAACTGCAAAAAAAATTGTAAATTGGTACTGAATTCGAATGACCTTAAAAAATCTTTCAATGCACAATTTTCCCTATTTATTTTCAAGAGGTTTTAATATTTACGAAAGAAATTTGTAATAGCTTTTTAAAATATTATAGTGGTATATAATATAAAAGCGTTAATTTTTTTTAAATATATATGGAATATTTTGTTGTTCTTGTTTAATTTGACAAGAGGAGAAACGTGTGTATTGATAATATTAGATAGGTGGTCATAATTGCATTTGTCTTGGATATCTTTCCAAAATAAAAACAGAAGTTTCGAAAAGGAAAATTTTATGGGAAAGCTTAATTATTCAATCTTAATATTCGAGGCATGCGTAAAGCCAACATTTCTATATAGCAGGGAGACTTGGCTAACTACTAACAGAACCAGTCAAAAGAACGAAGTATTCGAGAAAAGAAGAATATCCGGAATAGTCTGGTGATTATCCCAAACCCAATATTATTCAAGAACCCATCCTAAAGTTCTAAGTATTCAAGAACCCATCCTAAAGTTTGGGTTTAAACGGGGTGGTTTTGGTTGGTTAAAGTCCAATACTACCCAAAAGAACCTCATGTAGTTCCTTTGAGTGGTTTTTTCGATGTTTTCCATCATCCCTCGTAAAAAAAAAACATCATCAGCCACAGAAACTTACGGCATTTAACTGGCGAAGAAACACAATCTGAGAAAATACTCTGCAAGTTAATACCCAGAATGGCCTTACAATGGAATCCCCAGGAAACCGAAGACGTGGTCGGTCCAATAACACCTGAAACCGAACAATAACGGCAGAGTTAGCAAAAACTGAGGTATGATGATTGCTTACAATCGAGCCAAATGGAATTGGCAAGTTGATACCCTATGCTCCCAAAAAGACTAAAAGGAGAAAAAAGGGAATTATTAAACCAAAAAATTTACGCGATTAACATCAGATTAAAGTTGTTTCAAAATTATTAGTACTAGCACAGCGGTAAAGATAGTTGGTCGAGATAGTAGAAAACAATATTTCTGATAAAAAAAAGTGGTAGAATTAATTCACAATCCTCATATTGCTACCGACAGTTTTCCATCTCAAGTTCTTAGAATAAAACGGTTAGATCAATAATACAATATGCTAAAAAATGTATAAATTATATTTTCTCTGAAAAGAAAACAGTTTTTATTACATTAATCACAATGGTTATGTGACAGCCCTTATAACAAAAGTTATAGTTAAAAACTATAACAAATATTTCGTGGTAAAATTTTTAAAATTATTTTATTGTATTAATTAGTTCATTTTTTTTAATTAAACTAAAATAAAATAAAAAAAAATTCTTATTTAAAAAGAAAAAGAAAAGATTGTCAAACCTTAATTTAATTCCTTTCACTTGTATAGGTTTGGATACTCTAAATACACGATAATATTACGTGAGACATTTGAAAAATAACCTTTCATGTTCTCATACGGAATACAATTGTTTTCGTTTTCTTGTTTTTGTCTCTTTTAATTGAAACCTATTTTTAGATCATTTTCTTTTTTCATTTTCTTTCTTTCTTACTTTTGTTTTATTTTTTTTTTTTTTTTTTACCCTAATACCCAAATATTTTCCTTAGTCTTTTTCCAAATTTAAAATGAAAAAGTTGTTATTAGTTTTCTTGTTAATTTTCATTACCACAATTCAAAATACAAAAGGAAATGATTTTTCATCATTTCTAACAGCAAATGCAACTTTAGGTAAAAAGAAAAAAATGGCTGCATTAATTAAAGAATTAATTCGTAGTAGTAATAGATCGTATCTGAAAGTTATTCAATTGTTTTTAATTACAGCTGTAATTATTGATCAAGATTATATGGAACGAAAAGAAATTAACATATTTGATGCTGTTAAAAGACATGCTGAAGATGCAGTACGTGAAAATTTAAAATATGGCGGTTTAAATATTCGTTATTTTAGTTGGAGTTCAGTTCGTTTAAAAAAAGGTAAATATACATAATTAAAAAATAATTAAAAATAATTTAAATTGTTCTTTATAAAGTTTATCTTTAATAAATTCTGAATAATATAATTTTTATGGATGGATAAAATGGATAAAATTTGTTTTTAAACATAAAAGTTTTAAAGCTGTTGTAAGTTTATATGGAAAAAAGCCAACAACAACAACTTTTTTTTCACGATTATTGCTCAAAATTTTTAAAAAAGACAAAAATATTTCTACAATAAAATCTAAGAAAAAAATTAAATTTTTTGCAAATTTAATCATGAAATCCAATTTTTTCCGAGGTCATTTTTTAACGAAGAGTTAGTATCATAACTCCAAAATAAATTCGAAAGGTTATAACATTAAATAATATTCAACGGTTTAGGTACAGGGTCTTTAAAAAAAACAGTTTTAGTTTTCGGAGTTTTATTAAATTAAAAAATAAATAATGAAATAATATTTTTTTTTAGCAAAAAACAATTGCACGTTCACAATAGTTGACAATTTATCTATAAAACTAAAATACGATTCATGGATAAAAATTAAAATGTATTTTTATACAATCAGAATATCGCAAGGAAACGCCACATAAAATTTGGAATAAAACAAAAACAATAAAATAGCATTTAAGTGGGCATTAGTATATGAATACCCTTAATGCATCTTTATTTTTTATTCTATTATAAATCTATTCAATCTGACTTTTTTTTTTCATTTAAAGTTTTAAACTTTAATACTGTGGCTTGTAAATATTTTAATTAAACTGAAAAATCGCAGAATATTAAAAACTTTTTAAATAAAACCAATTTCTTATATAAAACAAAAAACCATTTATTGAGTTACAAATTTTAATTTTCAACACCCAAATGCATTCCGATAACGTCTAGTTATCATCATCAGGGATGGTATAACACTACTTCATAAATCAACAAATATTTTATTATTTTATTTCCTTTTCTTTTTCTTTTTGAAAAATTTCAATAGTTTTAATATATCATCTTATATTAATCAAGGTTATATGCATATCATATATTGAATTTCTCAATCAGACTTAAAAGAAAAACCAATTTGTAACGCTATAAAAATGCAGTGTCGTATAGACTAAAAAAATTTAATTGTTTCGAATACAAATTTTTCGTTGTCAAATTCGGTTACAAATTTCCGAATACAAATTTTCGGTTGTCTAAATTAAACTATCACTTTCTTTTATTGCTTTAATAATAAAAATTCTCAGCTAAAAAATTTCCGTTTACATACACAGATACTCAGCCTGACATACATAAAAGAATATGTTGCCAAAACTGCGTTATTTTAGAATTCAGGGAAATCAAGAACTAAACGTTGAGATTTGTCAAAATTTTAAAGTCAAATTTTTCCAATAAATTCAATTCAACATTAAATTTCGAATTATTGCACTTTACATAATATATAAAAACTTAAAAATGCCGCAAAACTTTATTTTAGCAATAAACAAAAATTATTTTATAAATAATTTGTAAAAAAATAAAAATGGCATAATATGGCATGATGGCATAAAAATGGCATACAAATCGCATTTATAAATATTAATATTTTAAACTAACATTTGTTTCTTATACTAAAAATTTACAGTCAGTTTTGTATATGTTGGTTCTTAAAAAAAATAGCAACTATGTATTATTTCCATTAATATTAAAGCGTAAGCTAATAAATAGTTCAGAAGAGAAATGTAAGGTTGCCGCAATTTGAAAATATACGGAGAATAACACTTCCAAGCAATGTTATCAAGTTTCATAACTCATAACATTTTGTAAATTGCACATTAACTTACAATAATTATTATGAAACTTTATTAAACGAAAATTTTTCTACCCCAATCTTTAACAGTCAGCACATAGACCACTATAAATTTTGTCACCTTCAATTAGTATTATATTATATATAACATAACATTATTATAGCAACATTTTACAGCTTATCAGAATTATAGAGTAGTGCATAAGTTGCTGGGTTTTATTTAAAAAATCTTTATTAAAAAATCTCGAATTGAATTTTTGAATTCGCAGTCATTTAATAATAATAGTAGGTAACATAAAATAAATGAAAAATAAATAATTCCTGTATAAGATAATAGATGGCGCATCATAATCTTGTTCAATAGCTACAGCTAAGTAATCAACAGCTTATAGTAAAAATAATGATGAAAAAGAAACTGAAGTTTAGTAAAAAATATAAATAATAAACGATTCAGTGGAATGCACACTGCTCCTCAAATGAGTGAAAAGGGGAAAAAAAAAAATTTACAGCTAAATATTATTTTAATTTTCAATAATTTATTTCATCATTAATTTGAAAATTCTTTTCGGATTTTCTTATTTTCTTATAAGATTAACTTGTAATATTAAAATTTTCTATCTTAAATCTTCAAACAAAAAAAAAACTACAAATTTTTCTGGTAAAACTTAATTTTCAGAGACAATTAAATTTTATGTACAATTTTGCAAAATGTCATGTTTCCGCATTCGCAACAAATGCTTAATTTAATAATAAGATGTTCGTTGTTAGGCTTAATTGCTTCGTTGTAAAACAATTACCTACATATTATGTACTCGTATGTATAAATTTATTTAAAAAATCTAAGATAAAAAAAATGGTTATATGTAATATGTTAATTACATTTAAATTAATAAGCAAAATAAGTTTTATGCTGAATTAGATAATTTTATTTCATAATTTTCTGCAGTTTTTTTTTTTTTCATAAATTATTTTTAAATTTATCAAATTATCATATTATTATCTTTTTTAATTATAGATTTTATTGCTGCTATAACAGTTACAGATTGTCAAAGAACATGGTCTTTTTTTGAATCAGCTGAGATTAATTCAATTTTATTATTAGCTATAACTGAAGTTGATTGTCCTCGTTTACCGGTTGATCAAGCTCTAATGGTAAATTAATTTTAAGATTTTTTTCAATTATTTTTTGTGTTTTTTCATATTAAAATTTGGTATTTGTTATGTATAAAAAATCATTTTATAAGAAGATAATGATAATTGATAAATATTTAATAGGAATAGAAAGATTAATTGCGTTAAGGATTATAAATTATGAGTTTTAATTTTTGAGTCACTAGTTGAGTTATTCAGTATAATTTAAGAAAGTGCGGTATGTGTTTTAGGATTAAATATAATGAGTAAAAAAAATCTTTCGAACTTTTTTCTTTATTTTTTTTTTATACTTAAAATAATTTAAAAATTAAAGACATTTCTATTAAAAAGTTAAGAAATATTTTAAATAAATAAAAGAAAATTATATTTTTAATAAGAACTTAATTTGGGTGAATAATTGATTTGATTCTGTAAAGTTGACATCTATTCGTTATGCGACATCACTTCTTGCGGTGCTCTGTGTAAAAATACATAAAATATGGAAAGCTTTAATTTGAGAAATATTCAATTCATTGATTGGTTTTTAGACTGTCAAAACATTTAAATATTTCGAAATTTATTTGATTACAAAATAAATAAGCGAAGCCTCGGTGGTGGAGTGTTTAAGCATGTGACTAATTAACCGAAGAACTGGTGAGTTCAAATCCTGCACAAATAGCAAGTTTTTTATAATTGAAAAAAAAAAAATCTCCCTTGCTAGCAAATATCGTATATACATAACATATCATATACGTTATTTAAATTTTTTCCCGAAAATCTACTATATACACAGTTCTAGACTCTAGACGAAAAAATAATTATTTTAATATATTTTTATTACTCTCGGCTATAACTACTGAACTCCATGTTGCTTTGATGTTGGTGATATAGTTTTGTCATTTTCTTCTATTAGAGAATAATTGCACGTCACAGTGTTCCTCATGATTACAATCCTTAACAAATTTTTAGTAAAGTAAAAGTAAAATAACTTATGTTTAAAATTTAACTAACTGGCCATTAAAAAATTTATATTCATATATTTTAATCAACATTTTGATCAGCAAAGTTTAACAGTTTAACTAAAAAATTGATATATAATTACTGTTCGATTAAATTTCTGTTATATTTAATCAAATTCCATAAAAATAACCGTAAACGATAAATTCACTGTTTGCTATTAATATATTTTTAAAATGCATCGAAAAAAAAAACTCAATATTAAAATTTAAAAAGAAAAAGAAATATTTAATCAAAGAACTGTTTTCAAAATTAACATTTGTTCCAACTCAGAGATCTTTTGCCTTAGTTATAATTATTTCTCGTTCATCTACGTTCAAAAATTTCATAATTTAAAACTACAATGTACAACCATATTATATTTTTAATTATTTTTCTAAAAATTTAAATTATAATTTAAGAATATTTTACTTAATTCTTATAATAAATTAAATTTTCTAATCGACATGCAATAATAAACAAAATTGTACTCCACCCTTAACCTTTTCAAAAACACAAAAAAAGAAGCGAAAAGAAAGATCACTTTTAGTATCAATTCACATATTAGTTTTTTATAAATTTAAACCTTTAGATAATATTAAAAATCTAGTTAAGTACTTAAAAAGTAAGATATAAAAAAAAAAAAACCAAAGATACTGAAATACAAAGTAGTTGGTTGCGCCTTGTTTGAAAAATAAAACATAATAATTTTTCAGTTAATAATTTTAAAAATTAGATATAAGGTACTAATAATTAGTTCTTTGAACACAACCTGAAAATATAATATTAAAATAAATTTAAGAAGCATTTTTTTGATTTAAAACAAAAAAAACAAATAAAAAGCACACGGAATTAATTAAAAGTACTGTAGGTATACACTATTTATGGTTTATTTACAACTTATTTACTTTAACTTAACGGACTAGTAACGTTATGAAAACAGATTTGACCGTAAAAAAAAGTAAAGGAATTATAATATAAAAAAACAAACAAAAAAAAAAAAATAACAGTACATAATTTCATACAGTATATTACAAACAGTTCACTGTACGCCTGTTATGTTATAACTTATAATAACAAAACACTCATAAATTACATCTTTTATTACCTTAGTGATAATTAAGACATAAAAATAAAAGTGAAAATATTTTTGTTTTATAAATACTTTTTTTTTTTAATTGTTTTTTATTTTTCTTTTTTTTGCCAAAATATAATTAAAAGTAGAAAATCTAAATTAAAAGTACTGTTAACTTAACTTAAGGTAATGAAGCGATATTCATATGTTAAATAAGAGACATTTTATTATTATATTACATACCTATTGCATAAAAAAATTTATGTAATAATTTTTGTGGTTGGACTGGTGGTCAAGTTTAAAATTTTGTGGCTCGTTTTTGTTTTTTTTTTTTAGTTTGAAATATTATATTCTGAACTGATTTTTCTAAATAAATTTTATATATGTATGTACCTATAACATTTAACATGAAACATTTTTAATAATTTTTTATTTAAGTATAGTCAAACGTGAGAATTAAATTTCCTTTACTTTTATATCTTTCACTTTTATATTTTATTTATTTAAAATAATTATGTCATATATGGCTATAAAAGAAAATTTATAAAGAAGATTTAATAATTGAAATGATAAATTAAGTGACTCAGTTAAAAATAAAGTTGTAATATGAAGTCAATTAAAGTCATTTAAAGGACGTATTTGAATGTACAGAATTTTTTATTTAAAAATAAAAATTATTTGTAGGTACTGCGGTATACTTTTGTATGTATTATATCAACTCAATTTTATTAACGGAATTGGTTGATATCTTGAGAACTGTTAAAAAATACATGATCTTTTGTCAATAAGACAAAATTCAGAAGAATGATGTTTTGATGCGTTGATGTTGAAGGAAAAGTTAAACAAAGCGCGTAGGCAAGGAGGGGTTTAATTATACTTTAATATTGTTTTTAATAGTTATATAGACATAAATTAACAGTCTGGAGTAAATAAAGACCGTGCTACACTATTCTTTTTAGAAGTAGTAATGACTTTTTTTTTTTTTGTTGTTAGTGCATTTCTCTGTCGCATAAATGTGAACAGGAAATTATACAGCCTTCCTTTTCAGGCGTGGTTGTAAATGGTCGTAAGGAGAAATAACTCTTATGACGTGTATGGGATTTAAACCCACACACTCCCTCGGTGTTTATACACCAGCGTATTTTTATACACTCTTACCCACTAGGCCCCGAGGCCTCTCATGACCTTTTTATGAAAAATGAAAAGAGATATCATGTTAAATTTATACAGTAAAAAAAGAGATAAAATTTTCAAGCTTCGGAACATTTTTGGTTTTTCGAATTTTTTTGTTAGACACTAGTTATAGCGATATGTAAAGAAAGTCAATATTGATAATATATATACATATATTATTGTTTTTATTTTAAAAAATTGATTTTGATTTTTAATATTTGTTAAAAAAATAAAATTTTTGCTAATAAAGGACAATCAAATAAAATCACAAACTAAAAAAGTTGCATCACGACTTTTTTTTCGATAATAACCACTTTTTGTTCGATTCAATCATTTCTTTTTCGGATACAACGATTTTTGTCGGATAAAGTCATTTTTCTGTCTCTATCATGTGTTTTTCGTATCTTTCATTACTTCGTCTAGAAAAGAGTCATTCACACTTTTAAAACACTGCTGGAACACGGCCAGTGTTTAAATATTAATAATAAATAATAAATAATTTAAATAAATAATAAAATAATATTGTTTTTATAGATTTTATAACATTTGAGTTGATATTAATACGGATTTTTAAAATTAGGGAATATGTGATTTGTTATGACTCAGAGCAATTTTTTTTAAAAAAAAATACACAAATTGCAACTATACCAGTTTCAAATGTATCTGTAGATATATTATAATATAGTGAATTCTACTAATTGAAATTACTTATTATTTTCATAATAAAATTTATATTTTTAATTAGTTTTATACTTTAAATCCTTAAAAATAAATAAAATAAACACCTATGGTGTCTAGTTTTTTGTTTTTAATTTAATAATGGTATAATTAATTTAAATCAATAATTTAAATTTAAAATTCATTACATAAAATAAAGTAAAAAAAATTTTCTGAGATATTTCTCAAGCATTTCTATAACTGTGAATTTTAACACTATTTTAATTTGTTCATTCTTTATTTAGTGTATCTTTCGGTACAAAAGAGAAAAAACAAGGTAGAATGTAAACCAACGGTTTTTAAAAGCGCACATTTCCAAAATACAATACAAACTGTTTAGAATTGTGACTTGCACAAAAATTTTAAAACTTAAAATAAAAATAAAAAAGAAAATAACTTAAAATAAAAAAGAAAATATTTGAAAATAACACTTTTCTGAAATTTTGAGGGGCTTTAAATCCAGAACCCTTTATAAATAAAAAAAACTATTAACACACGTAAAAATATATTACTTGAGCTTGAGTCTTGCTGAAGAAAAATTTGTACAGATGCTTAAGTTGCAGGTGCCTAAAAATAGCAAATTTTCAATTTTTCAGCCCTAATACCTGTTAAACAGGGAGTGGCACAAAAAAATTTTCTAAGAAAACTTATACTAATTCAAAAAGTACTTTCTGCTCTCAAAATTTCAGGTTCCTATCTAAAGGCGTGCCGGAGTTATAAAAAAAGAAATTTAATGCAAAATGTGGTTTTCACATAACGGTGAATTTAAATAGGACGGACGGACGAACGTACGGACAGAGTGAAACTAATAAGTACATTTTTTCAAAAATTTTTTGGAAATGTGCTAAAAAGATATAAAAATATTTTAAACATTTTTGTAATTAATTTTTATATTTTACAAATGTCATTAATGAGTGGCAATATAAACCAAAACAATCACATTTTCCAACTTTTAATTTGCTTTTACCTTTTTTACTTTTAAATATTTTTATATTGCTTCCTAATTGTTCAATATTTAGACTGATAAGTTGATAAGCCAGTTTGTACCACATATTGAATATTGGAATAAAGAAAAATGGAGTGCAAAGAAAATAGGGAACTTGGGATATATAAACAATGTATGTATATGTTATAAATCATTTAATTATTGCTTATTAAAAAGCAGAATTAATCTCAATAAATTCGGACTAAAATAAAAGAGACACAACTGGGCCTTATCATAATATGTGGCATTGCTTAAATTAATACAATTTATACCATTTGTTTATGTTTTGTTATATAATTTTATATTTTGATTTATTTCGTATAATGAAATTTGCTCTTTATATTTGAATATTTGTTTGTTTACATCAGGATATTGGAAGATTTGTGAGTTTTAACATATTTGTTTAAAATCATTATTTGGCATTTTTTATTTCTTTTGTTATATTTTTCTATTTTGTATAATATAAAGTACTTTTACTTATTATTTTGCCTTTAATTTGAATTAAATGACGAATAGTAAATCAGGTGGAAAATTATTTTTACTTAAATTCCAACCTGAACCTGAATGATAAGTACGTATACGTATCACTGTGCCATCCAGCATTTAGTATTAAATTTTATACTTATTGCACAATTAAATTAATTTTAAAGAATTAAATTTCTTAAAAATTTGAATGATTTTAGGGAATCTGATTAATTGGCGTAAAATTATATGTATATTAATTAATTATTTAATGCAAAATTTTTATAGTTTCATTTCTTTTTAGCATATTTCTAAAAAAATTTTGAAAAATTATGCCTATTAGTTACACTCTGTTCGTCCATCCGTTCATTCGTCCATCCTTGCGATGTTTACAAAACTTCTACATCGTTTAAGATAGCGCAATGAAATTTTAACTTCTCATAAAAAAAATTAATTTTGTGGAACAACTTTTTTATATAGCCCCATCTATTAAGGTGATACAGCCCCTCAAACTTTGAAAAAGCCCTATTTTTAAATTTGTATCTATATCTCAAGTTCTGCTAATGTAATTCTTCATTTTGCAAAATTAAAAGAGCCATCCGACAGAACTTTTCTTAAATTTATAAAACAGTATCAAAATTATGCAATGTTTTGCAATTTACCGTTATGGGAAGAGAAAATTTTGCAAGATTTTTTTTTCTTCAACTTCGGCACGCTTTTAGTTAGAACCTTAAAATTTTAGGAGAAGAAAGATCTTTTCGAATTAATGTAAGTTGTCCTAGAAAATTGTTTTGTACCACCCGCTGTTAAAGGGCTATTAGGGCTAAACAATTTAAATTTTTCTATTCTATTTTTAAGCACTTGTAAATTAGGCACCTGTGCAATTTTTTCGAAAATATAAAACGTAAACACTAAAGCTTCAACATTATAATTTTATATGTGTTAATAGTTTTTCTTATCTATGTAGAAAGAGTTCCCTTAAAATTGAAGGAACAGTCTCTTTATATATCATATTTTTCCTTTTTATATAAAATTCAAAGAAAATTTTCCAATTTTGGTGCAAATCACAGTTCTAAATAGTTTGCATTGTCTTTTGGCAAATGTACGGCTTTAAAAACCGTTGGTTTACATTCTGCCTTGTTATATTTTACTTATACTAAAGCAATTTCAAGTCATAAATAAAATTTTTATTGTACTTTTTATACCTTCCTATTGTCTTTAAATTACTTAATATAATTTATAAAGGAAATTAAATTTTCATTGTTATCACTCTTAAATATTAAACAATTGCCTTTAACTCTTTACCATATATGTATGTAATTATGTACTAAAAACAATTATTTTTAACAAAAAGTTACAAACTTTAAATTCACATGAACAAACTATTTTGAAAAATTAATTTAATTGTGTGCAATTAATTAATTTATTTGATGAATTGCGTTACAGATACCATTAGCAACAAGAGGAATTGATATTGCTCAAATGGTTTTAGATATAAAATCTCAAAGAATACTTAAATGGAAATCAGCTGCTCTTATATATGATGATTCAATTGGTAAGTGAAATTTTTTTATACATATATAAACTTTATTATATATCTATATATAAAACAATTAAATGTAACATTTTTTACATACTTTCTATTAACAAAATAAATAAAATGTTAATAAAAATAAAAATCCAAGCAATGTTTTTTTTTCTTATTTTACTTATGAAAATGTTTGTTAAAATTTTAAACAATTGAGCCAAGTTACGTAAATAAACCAACATAATATGATTCTTTTAACTTGCTCCCATGCAACTATGCTTCATATTATTTTGCCGATTTCAATTATATTTTTCTTGTGAGTATACGGCAGATACTAACAAAGTATGGAATTTAGTTTCCTGAATGCGTCCATCTTGAACTATATATCACGGTAGCAAAAGAGAACACTTCTTATATAAGAACTATATATTTAATATGTAATCAGAGTTCTTAAAATTCTCTTAATATTCGACCTTTTTGCATAAAACTTAATTGGCCATATTGTAGGAATCAAAGCTAAAATTAGCGGATTAGACCAAATTGTTAGATAAGTTTATTTTTTTAGCATTGTTAATACTAATTTCAAGGACTTTTACGTATAGGTATATTGAAATATCTTGTGGAAATTATTTATAGATTTCTTCAAATGTTTATCGAAGGGATAGAAAACATCTCAATTATGCCCGATCACGCAACTCTAAATATTACCTAATATAACTGACTGTACTATTCTGGCGTTTGAGTGTGAACTCGATAATATATAATCATGATAAACTGTTTCGAAAGCTGAAATATATTGTCTTATAAGATATTTTAAAAATCAGGTATAGTAATTGATTTAATGGACATATAAGATCTATACGCATGTTCTTTTTGAATTTTCAAGAAACTTTTGAAAATTATCTTAATAGAAAGGTTGAGAAATATTTAATTCTCTGTATCTATAAATTTTTTATTCAAATATTTTTATGTTTATGTAAAATGAAAAATAAAATATTTAACCTGTGTAAATATATATAAATTGTAGTATTGAAAATGTCTATTAATATTTTACAATAAAAAAAAATTTTGCAATAAAAAGCAATTGCTTCTATAAAAATTTAATAACTTGACTAGTTACCAATTACCATTATATGTCGTTAGTTATAGGATATGAAACATCGATTTATTATAAATTTCATTCTGACAACTAAATAATCTAAAGGTCTATTAATCCACAAAAAATCGACATTCCTTCATAAACAAACTACTAAACGGATATAGTTATAAAATAAAATCCATACGTATTTTTATTATTGGGTGTCATATAAAAAAAAAGTTTTAGGAAAAATCCCGGATCACACATTATTTTTTTTTTTGTTACAAGAGTTGGTGGAAAACTCGAAAGTCACCAAGAGGAACTGCACGTACTTCCTCAGGGTAGTGTTGCACTTTAACCAACCAAAACCACCTCTCTTTCCTTTAATACAAATGTACAGTTTGAAATTGGGGATAGGGATGTGGATAGGTAGGAAAATTTGGAAGTATATTTTGAAGAAAGATATTAATGTTCTTCTTAATCTTAAGTAAACAAACTAGCATCCACTTATAATTCTATATTACTATATATCATATATGATCTATGTTACTTTATCTATATTACGCTTAATCCTTGGATGCTATTTTGTTATAAAAATAAACTGCTTTTTTAGATTCGACTTAACTTTTTTAAAAGAATAAGTCTTCAACTCATAGTGACTGATATAGATCAAATTTAAATGTAAATAAATTACCTTATTTTTAAATAATCCATAATTCCAGGCAGTGACCAGGCAGTACATAAGTACTAAAGGTCATATAAACTTTTGTTTGGCCAAAAAAGAGAGGTGGTGTTTAGTGGATCCCACATAATCTTAAAGGACTCGCGCTCGTTTCACTCCTCTATAGTGTTTTTCGATGATTCCCACCTACCCTCGCAAAAAACAAAAATCAAGAATAAGAAATTCTAAGACAATTATTGTATTTTATTCTGTGTTTTTGTATAATCTGTGTTTTTGTCATTTTTATATTTTTTTAGATTAATTTATAATAAAAAAAGACGAAGATTTTCAAGAACTTTCAAAATAATAATCCCAGCCAGTTTTCACTTTTAAATGTATTTAAGTTAAAGAAATAAAATTATAGTATAATCAGACTGGAACATAAAAAAAAATCCATTATTATGTTACAAAAACCATTGGCTGCAAAATCCAAAAAGAATCTAAAGACATAATATATGATCATATGGTTTTAACGTATTAAAAAATATAAAAGGCTTTATTGTATATATAATGTATCCCATATCATTATCTACCATTTTAAATAATTTTATTTTATCTTATTTTTTATTTTTTTTATATTCTTCTTCCAGAGGATGAAACATCTTACATAATAGCATCATTCGTACATGAACATCCTAAAAATGGTTTAAATCCAATTTCAATTTATGTTAATAAAGCCAGTAATAATAATGAAACTCGTGAATTATCCATTAAGGAATCATTAAAAAAATATACAATTTTCAAATATAATAAATTCGTTGTATTTACGTCATATCCAGATTTGGTCATTAATGTTGCATCAAAATTAAAAATGTTTAACACTTTTAATCAATGGTTATTTTTCTTACCAAAACATTTGGATGATAAATATAATGCTCAGAATTTGGTTCAAAATATAAGTGAAGGTGCAAATGCTGCATTCGCCAACAATTATACAAAAAATAAATGTAAGGTAAGTTTTAGGTATATATATAGTATCAAAAAATTTCATGGCAGTTAATATGATTGTATGGGTAATGAACCTATCCTTTTAATTTTTTTCTCCTTCTCTCCATTTTTTTTTTTCCTTTCTTTTGTCAACAACTTCTGTCATTTAAAGTAAAAAAAACAATTAAGATCAAATTCTGGTATCGTTACATAATTTTTTACGCAATTCAAGAAAGAAAAATAAAATTTTTTAATTTAATACTTTTGTTAATTCCAAAGGAATCTGGCAATAAAATGCAAATTAATTCATTTCATTTAATTTTTTTTATTTTTTTTTTTTTGGTATATTCAATATGAAAATGAATTCATGCGAATTAAGGTTTATCTTGGTATAAAACTTAAAAAAAAAAGACATAAATACAAAGTACCTGTTTATGATTGCGTTTTAAATACTTTATGGATGCTATTTGAAATAAGCAATTATTTAAAATTGCTTTTATTTTGATGACAACATGTGTATAATCCAATAAAAATTTTGATTTGGTAAAATTTGGATTTTGAATTAATTTTAAAATTTTTGTTTTAAAGGTCTTCTCAACTACCTACGACTTGTTTATAACCTGTATTAAAAAATAATTTTTGATTTTTCTTTTTAACTTTTTCTCGCTTTAAAATAAGTTTGGGAAAATTAATATTAACTTTAAAATATGAATGCATTTTTGTCAATAAATTTTATTTTTTTTTATTTTTTAATTAATTAATTTAAAGTGTAATTTTTTAAGACAAAGATTTTATTCGGTTCTTTGCTGCAATTTCGTTAAAATTTAAAAAATTTACTATAATTTTCGATATTACTATAAATTTTTTTTTTTTTTTAATTTTACAAAAACTCAAAATTTTATAGTTCAAAACTCAAGTCGTTTAATTCCTGATGGTCTAAACGTTTTAAACATTGAACTAAATTAAAAATTGTGTTGATCTAACGGACATTTTTGTTGTAGTTAGGAAAGTCGGACATATAGTTTTTAAGTTATTGTAAAATATATAATTGTCAAATCTGTCTTTTTGTCTTTTAATCTTCAAATTATGTATGCTTAAAATCGTATGTTTAGACCCGAAAATTAGTAAAACCTGAAATGTTTTAGTCCCTAAATTGTAATTGAAAAATTTCTATAAAGTGCGTTTCAGGTACCTTTTCTTCAAAAAAAAAAAACGATCCAAATGTCATCCTAACGAAAATTGGAATCAAACATTATGGAAATTGAAACAGAGCATTAAAATGAACCTGATATCTTTAATTAATATTAAGTACATAAAATCGTTTTTCTCCTTAAAAGTTTCCTATACAATTGACGACAAATCAATGCTTTTAGATAATTTTCGTTCCTATATGCGCATACATCAGATTATCGAAAAATGTTGAAATGATTTTTATTATATTAAAGTGTCATTTGTTTTTAGAGGAATCATGTTTATTCCGCTCCTCTATTTTGTCTTTTGACGTTTTCGACTTAAATCAGCAAAACAATAAAAAATTTTCAATTTAATTATATGTCGTAAAATTAAACATTTGAACGACCACTCAAACTTAAATTAGAGGAATTATTTGCAGTAAACTGAAATTTTTCACTATTTAAAAATTAACAAAATATGTTTCAAATATTTACCAAATTTTAAAATGCATTATTTGACTGAACTTTGATTGTTTGCATCTAAAGTAATAAACGACTTGATTATAAGAAAAATGTTGCAATGATTTTTTATTTTTTTTTTATTTTAATCTATAAAAAGAAAAAAATGATTCACAAAATAAAAATTGAACTATTAAAATACAATTTATTTATTTTTTTTTTTTTTTGATGAAAAATCTCGATTAATTATCCACAACTACACAAAATTGTAATTTTATAAAATTTTCATTTTTAATTTAAAAATCAAAAAGCTCTTTTACATTTAAACCTTTAAAAACCGTAATAGGTTATAAGAAATATTGTGTTTATTTCGTCGCACTTTAATTACTTCTGACGACTTTGATTGATTTCAAAATTTTAATATTTCAGGTGGCATTGCTTAAAACAAATAATTAAATAAAATGTTCAAATTTAAGATCATAAAAAAAATTTTAATCAATCAATAATTTTAAATAATCAGAAAATACATTAACAAAGTCATAAGAAGTCAAAATTTCAACTAATATTTGAATTCTCATATATTTCAGTTCTCCATATTGATTCTGAAATAAAAGCAAAGGTATCAACTATATGAAAAACATTCAATCATATATTTCAGTTCTCCATATTGATTCTGAAATAAAAGCAAAAGTACCAACTATATGAAAAACATTCAAAATTTCAATAAATCGTTGTTATATTCGCGTATTTAATTAATAATAAATACAAATTTTGATATTAACGTTTAAACAATTTCATAATACCTGTTAATAAAAACTTAAACTTAAAAAAAAAAAAATTCTGTTGAAATATTTTTTTTTTTTTTGTTAAATTTTTAAAGATGACACAGTTAAAATTAAGAACTTGCAATTGAAAAAAAAAAAAATTCATATACTGCAGTTGTTTGTAGTGCATTTTAGTGATTGTACAGTGAAATATAAAGTTTATAAATATTTCATTGGACATTCTACCTTGAATGTAAGACACTTCACTTCACACAAAAAAAAACAAAAAAACACAAAATATATATATGTAGACAATTTATTTCAATTTATTTGATTAAATCTAAAAATTTGTAATAGATCTATAAAATATGATATTTGTTTTTTTGTATTTCATATAGATATTAATTATGTTAAACCGATTTATATATGAAATAATTAGATTGCATATTATATATATATTCTAATATTAATAAATCTTATATAATATTATATTGTATTGTATATTTTTTTTTTTTTTTTTTTTTTGTTGACATAAAAATGAATGGAACCAAACTAATACTATAAATATTACATCATCGCGTTATAATTATCACCATAACTATCTTCATCTTCAAATATGGCAAAAATAACTTTTTTCATTTTTGCGTAAAGTCTAGTTAAGCTAATAAAAATTCAAAAAGAGTTTTTTTTGTTTTTTTTGTTTTTTTGTTATTCAATGAAGATACTGCAGAAGTGCAGATACATTAATGAACTATTTGTGCATGTACATAATTTATATTATTTTTATTATTATTATTTTTATTTTGTGATATACGGAAATAATGGGATGCATTTGAAAAAAAAAAAAAAAATATATAGTATTATAATAATATTTTAAATGGACAAAATCGACTTTTTCATCATTATGTTTTTTTTTTTTTTATTTTTTTTTTTAAGAAAAATATAATAGAAATGATATTGATATTTTGATTGTTTGATTGATTTTAATTTGAAAATCTTAAAAAAATTACATAACTTTAGTAAGTCAAACTAAAGATTCAAGTGGATGAAAAATTATTAAAATTATTTTATATTTTTAATGTTGGAAAAAAAAAAAAAATATTATTATAACAGAGTTCTTTATATTAAATAAGAAGATGGTTTGGTTTTTAACCGAATTTAGAAGACGCACCGAATATAGACCCTAAAGAAATTTTCTTTAACTTACAAATGGATATACGAAATCTCATTTATATTTTTTTAATAAGTATTTAAATAGAAATGGGATTTCTGAAATTCTTGAAAATCTATATTTAACCACAGACTAAATATATTATATACAGAAGAACAGTTTCATATAAAAATTTGAAGTCTTTTTTAGGAGCCAGCATGAACAATTTTTTGGTGCCAGAAATCCCATTTCTCCAATCCCAAAAAAATTTTTATATGAAACTGATCGTCTGTATAGTTTATTTAGTCTGTGATTTAACTCTGATTTTTAAAATCCTTCATAATTATTTTTTAAGAAAGTATTTTGAAAATTTCTAATTTTTAAAATTTGAGATTATAATTTAAAGATTTTTGGGATTTTGAGAAATTAAATTTCGGTACAGCCCCTTTTATAACAAATGATACAAATAGATAATACCGAATCATTATAATAGACAATTTATTGTATTTATAGTACATACATATAGTAAATAAAACAATACCAATTACAGTAAGTTAATTTAGTTTAAAAAGGAGCCGTGAAATAAGTCCCTGCGAAATTCAATGAGAATAACATTATATGGTTTTATTTCTCATATGTAATTAAGAAACAAAACCCCTGGTTTATTTATCAACCTTATTTACAAATGAGAAATAACATCCCGGGGGCTTCGCAGAATCATATGTTATAGCTCCATTTGAAAATTAAGATTTTGAAGGTGAAGATGATTGTAAGTAAAATAAAACTCTATACGCTGCAGCTTAAATATTTGTCGAAAGGAAAAGAAATTCAAAATTGTGTATTCCCTTGGTATTGTGTATTTCTTTTCATTTGATCTAAAGGTTGTTTACAAAAAAAGTATTACAAAAGTAAGTATTACAAAAAAAAAAAAAAATTAGATTAACACATTAGGAAATTTTTAATATAAAATTAATTTTAAAATCTATTTATGTTCAAACCTATACCTCATATATCCTCTAATATCCATTTAAGTTAAAATTATAGAAAAATCTTTCATATTATTTTTTACTTTTAATATTTTAATGAGTTATTTAATGAATTTTAGGAATCAATTTTCTGTACAATAACTGAATTGTTAATTGCATTTGTTAAATCTTTGTCAAAAATAATTAGTGAAGAAAGTGCTTTATATGGCCAAATATCAGATGAAGAATGGGAAGCAATTAGATTAACAAAAAATGAACGACAAAAGGAAATGTTACGTTTTATAAAAGTAAGTTTTATACAATTACTTTTAAATTTTTCTCTTATTATGAAAATTTTTTCTAAGGAATATTTAGTTTCGTCAAGTAAATGTTCTGGTTGTTCTCAATGGATTTTTCAATCAGTTATTTCTTGGGGATCCGGCTATTTAGCAAAAAGATCAAAATTTAGTTAGTTTTTCATTTTAAATATTTCATTCTTAATTCAGTTAAAATTAAAAAGTTTTATAGAGTTTTAAAGTTTTTATATTTTCTTTTTTTCAGGTCAATCACAAAATTTTGGTTTAATAGAAACAGCTAAATGGAGTTCAATGTTTGGATTTCATTCTAAAGATAGTCTTTTTCCGCATGTAGAACATAAATTTCGAAATATATCTGTTAATATTTTAACAACAACTGTAAGTATACTTTGATTTATAAAGTAAATAATATATAATATGTTCTTTTTGCGAAAATAAACCAATAGGTATACCTACATATGTATATCCTTCTCCTCAATTTCTCATATTTGCAAATCTAAAGACTGGTGAATATCATTGTTAATTATATATTTTTATATTGTTTTTTACAAAAAGTGAATTCCCCAGAACAAAAAACAGTTAACTACAACTTTTCATGTTCAGAAAATTTCAAATTGTAATGGGGTTCTTTGAATATAATGTTGATTTTTAAATATCCTGTCCTAATTCAATATCGTTGACGACGACAACGTAGCTATTCGTATTCAAGGAAAATTTATTCCCACAAGTAAAAATGAAAAATTCTAAATCTTATACGTTAGCCACCTTGTCGTTACTCATTTTCTCAACCATGGGGGTGTTTATATTGAAATTTTCCTTTCATCCTTGCATTTTAAAAACTATTCAAGGATGGTAGAATAAAATTTATTTCCCGATATAATAATCAACGTTTCATCTTAAAATTTATTTAACAACAAATAATCATAGCCAACGAAAAAAAAAACAAATCCATAGTATAATTAGTATAATTTATGTATTTTGTATGCTTATGCTTTATGTATTATGACGTATGCTTGATCATATGAACCATTTTTCATAGTAAAAAATTTATTATAGAATTTAAGTTAACATTTCAAAAAACATAACAAAAGATAAAAATATAAAAGTCATATGTGATGATTATATTTAATACCTTTTTTGAAAGCGAATATTTTAATTTTGTGATTTTTTATCCAAGACAATAACCGCTCAATAATTTATTTCTTTTTTAAATCTTCACACTACAATACAAAATATACTATAGAATACAGTACGTACATATATGCATAAAATTACATATGGGGCGAATTAATAAAGTTTGATCTTGTTTTGTTTTGATTATCAAAGCGAATTGGTTTAAAAATAGAATAATAAAAATATGTAACATAGGTATTACATATTAGGTTAACTACCAAATAATAATGTTTGAAAAAGTTGGTAAAAATGACTATAATTTATTTATTATATAATAAATACGGAAAAATTTATGTACTATTTAGAAAAAAAAGTTAATATTAAAATTATTTTAGAATCCACCATGGCAAATTATTTCAGATGCTGGAAATGGAATTCCAAATGCAATAAAACTTGATGGAATTGTTATGGAAATTGTCAAAGAATTGAGTTTAAAATTAAATTTTACGTAATATTTTAAATATTTATATTTGAAATAATTTCAAAAATATTTTTTTAATTTTTAGTTATGACATTCATGAATTAAGTCGTACAACTGTTAAGCATGAAAAAGAGGTACAAAAAAAAAGGAAACAAAAATATTTGATTTATAATTTTTTTTTTCTTTTTAGGGAAATGAACTGCCTGGTTCCATTACAAATATATTACCATCAAATTTAAGTAGTGTTCTAGATTCAACAAATGTAATTTTATTTTTTTTTAACTTTTTAGGCGTTTTGTTAATTAAATTTTTTTTTTTAATATTTAAGTTTCTTCTTGTGGCTATCGGTAGCACTATTCGAGAAACCGAAAGTCAAAATTTTAATTATACAATACCAATTAGCGTTCAACAATATTCTTTTCTTATTCGAAGACCTGATGAAATAAGTCGAATTTATTTATTTACAGCGCCATTTACCACATTTGTAATAAAATAAAATTATTTAATAAATTTTTAATATACATACATAATATGTACCTAACCTACACCAAAAAAAAAATAACAAATTTTTTGTTATAGGTTTGGATTTGTTTAATTTGTTCTTTGATACTTATTGCACCAATTCTTTTTGTAGTAAATAAGCATGGTGCTATTGAAAGTTTGAAAACAAAAGGTTTACATAAAATGAAAAATTGTTTTTGGTACATTTATGGAGCATTACTCCAACAAGGTAAGATTATATGAGTGTGTGATTAACTGATTATATTTCTTTATTACAGTTAAGTAACGATTACATTTTTTCTTGTTTTGAACGGTGAGCGAAAGGTTGACTTATTAATGAAGCTGAGAATCATTGAAAGTTACTGTGCGCAACAATGTCAGAAAGAGATTTTTACTGAGTAAAAACATTACCGGCGTGTTTATTCATTTTAGGCACATACTGACTTTTATTACAACGAAAAATTTTAAAATATAGGAGTTTTTATGTTTCAACATACATAGGACATTCTAAACGTGTTCTATGTTTTATTACCAGTTTTGTTTTAGTTGTTTACTTAGAATAACAATTTCTAGATCTTCCTAGATCACTTATATTCTATTTGCAATTTAGAGTTTGCAATCTAGAGTTTGCATTGGCAATCTACACTTAGAGATTAATTTGTTTTTTATTTAGGTTCTAGTTGAACATTTTTCTTTCTAACGTGCTCTTTTTATCTTACCTGGGCATTTTATATCATTTCCTAACAGTTTTCTTGTTTTTTTTTTGGAATATATTCATCAGATTTAATTCTATACTGCTAGGGAAGTTTTATAAATTTATTTGAAAATATTTACTTGCTCAGATTTAAGTCCATTAAGCTTACTATTTTTTTATTACAAAGAAAAAGTTTATTACTTGCTCTTTGTCATTTATACATAGCCTCATCAACATTAATACGCCTACAAATCAAAAACAATTGACTTATTTAAAATTTAGTTATCTAAAATAATATTGGTTAAATCCATTGTGACTAAGTGACTAAGAATTTAGTGTATCAACCGAAAGGAGCGTGATCAAGCCATGTACAGTTCAAAAGATTTTTTAATAGGTATAAAATTACTGAATCATTTTACCTGTAATCTCTATTTCATTGTAATCTCTATATACTAAGCAAATAACTAATCCCTATATACTAAGTAAATTAATAAGTAAATAATTAATCAAGGTTTTGGGTATAATTATAAATACTGACTTTCATTTATTTTTACATTAATGAAACAATTTCCAAATAAAATGTTTATATATATACTTTTTTTTTTTTTATAAAAAGGTGGTTTATATTTACCAAAAGCAGACAGTGGAAGATTAATAATTGGAATTTGGTGGATTGGAGTTATAGTTCTTATTACAACATATTGTGGAAATTTAGTTGCTTTTTTAACATTTCCTAAATTTGAGAAAGGTTTAAGTAATATTAATGAAGTGTTAGAAAGTTCTGATGTAAAAGTTTATGGTCTTCGAAAGAGCACATTTTTTGAACTTTATGCTAAGGTTAACTTTTTTATAAAAAGTGTACAAATAAACTTAATTTTTTAACTTTTAATATAGGATTCAACGAGAAATGATTTTAAAAAATTTATTGAATTAGCCTCTAGATATGATGACACAATTTCAGAAGATATTGCATCTGTTCAAATTGGGGAACGAGTTAATATTGATTGGAAAAGTAATTTACAGATGACAATTCAAAGTCATTTTTCGAAACAGAAAACCTGTACTTTTATATTAGGTAAATTATTTCAATATTTTAAACTTTTAATATTTAAATATAAAATATCCTTTTATATTGTCGCATAGCAAAGGAGAATTTTGTTGATGAACAAATTGGTTTAATAGTGCCACAAAATAGTCCATATTTAGCACTGATTAATGAAGAGCTTAAACGTTTGCTACAGATGGGATTTATTGAAAAATGGCATAAAAAATATCTTCCACCACCTGACAAATGCAATTTAAGAAGTTTATCAAGACAAATTACTAATCATAAAGTTGATCTTAAAGATATGCAAGGATGCTTTTTGTTAATGTTACTCGGTAATTAATATTAAAAAAAAATTTTATTTAAAGATATTTTACATTATACCTTCATCCTACACCTTTAATGCAATTAAAATTTCTTTCTGTTTCAGGTTTTACAATCGCTTTTGTATTTTTTCTTGCAGAAGTTTGGATTCACAGCTTTCAAGAAAAAAAACATAAAAGGTCCTTATTGCACAAAACTTTAAATTGAATAAATGTGTAAGTTTCAATCCTAACAAACAGTCAATTGTGTAAGGTTCAATAAAATTGAATCGAAGTGAATATCTTTTTTGTGAAATTTTGAAGTTATTTATTATGATCATGATTTAATTTTGGCATATTTTAATTTATTAGAAAAATAAGAACCAAGAGAATCTAAATAAATGTTTTGCACTAAAATAATGAATTAAAAAAAAAAATATTATTAAATTTTTAAAGGAGTTATTTTCATGTTTGCCTTGTATATAAAATAATTATATAAACAGGGTTATTCACATATACCACCTAGGTAATAATTTTCAAAGTTATGGGGCCTTAAAGGAGATTTAGTGCATTTTTTTTGTTTTAATTAAAATACCCATAGCTTCTGCTTTGGACCCACATCTCCGAAACTATTGAGCCCACAATAGAGCCCTATACAAAAGTTTTGTCTCCACAGTATTCCCTACAGAATGTATTTGTGAAGACACTCATTAACGAATCACCCTGTATATCTTAGTTAGATAAATTTTCATTTTGTAGTATATATAAATACAAAATGGGGAAAGATGATTATTGTTATGTATGAGAAGATCTACTTCACCAAGTTTTATTTAAAATATAATGAAATGAAGGAATTTACAATTTTTAAAGGTAGAACTTGAGAAAATAAATTGGTATCAATATCTTGAATAGTACTTATAGGGTGTTGCATAACCCTTATTTTATTATGATACGTATTTCGTATTATATACAATAAAAATTTGAATTAATAGAAGATTGTGGTAAAATAACACAAAAAAAATTATTTGATTTAATTTATGTTATAATTTGAGAGCTTCTGAAACTCAAATAAAACATTAAATTAATATTTCATTATAATCACTTTTTTAGAGTGATAGATTTTTATCGAAGACTTGAATTCAAATTTTCTTAAGAATGTTTTATGATTTTTTTAAATAATTAATAAATAAATTATTACTATTAATAAGTATTAAAACTTTGTTACGTTAACAACTTTGCTTTTAAAGATAAATGATTTTAAATTAAAACGATGAGTTTTAACGATGAAAACGATGAGTTTAGAAAGAAAGTTTGCCAAATTTAGCACGGAAAATCTTACATTCCATTTTAGTCATATTTATTCATATTTATAACCATATATGAATTTGAATACAATGAAATCAAATATAAAAATAGATACCATCAATCACTATCTGTCAATTAAGAACTGTCTTTCAGAATATACTTAAAGCGCTTTTATCGCTCAGATTTAAAAAAAAAAGCACAATTTGAATAAATTATCAATTTTATTTAATTAGCAGTTCAAGCTATCAATAATCAAAGATAAATTTATTTTCACTTTCATAAATTTTAACTTATTTATTATTTAAATAAATATTCAAAATGTTTAGTTTTCTTAAAGTAATTAGACAAGCTTTAAATTTGCTTTTTGATGAAAATGATGATGAATGAAATGATTGATTATTATTCTGAAAATAATAAAAAATCAAAATTATACCGAAGAAGTTGTGCCAATGTTTTCAAATAAAACATTTATATCGTACTTTCAAATAAACCCCAAGGTTTTTTAAAATATTCTGTAGCGAAAATAATTTATTTACAAAAAATTATTTTGATTTTTGTTTGTTAAACAAACGTCAAATTCATCTGTCAATATATTACGCTCAGCTGTACTCTACAAGTTTGTTATGAGAACATAGAACCCGATTTGAGTATACTCTTTTATAATACAAAAAACACATACTAATAGGTGTGAATGCTCAAATGTAAGAAAATAACATTACTTTTATTTTGACAGATCATGCTCTGCTCTGATTTTAAAAGAAAAATTCCTTTTATGAAAAAGTTAAACTTTTTAACTTTTCACTAAAAAATATTTTAAGTTAATACTAGTTACATTGATTTTAAAATAAAAAATAATTTGAATTTAAAGTTATTGAATTTAAAATTCAAATAAATGCTTGCTAATTTTTTTATTTATTAATTTTAACACATGCGCTCAAAAATTACTCATATACCCATTCTATTTTTATCCCATACTCTTCATTTATAGGTGTACTCAACAAAAAATTTTTTTTTTGAAAACTTATTAAAGAGTAACCAACTTTTTTACCAAAAAATACAAAAAACCACAAATCGGAACCAATTTATATTTTCTTTTATCATAAAATGAGTCAAACATAAACATAGTTTAATAATTATTAAATTATTAAAAACAAAACAAAAAACAAGGTATAATGTAAACAAACGGTTTTTAAAAGTGCACATTTCCAAAAGACAATACAAATTATTTAGAATTGTGACTTGCACAAAAATTTGAAAACTTAAGAAATAAAATTTAAGAAATTTTTTGTAATAAGAAAAAATGTAAAAATAGGACTTTTCTGGAATTTTGAAGGACTTTAAGCTCGAAACCCTTTATAACTAAGAAAAACCGTTAACACAAGTAAAAATATATTACTGGAGCTTTAATTTTTATGTCTTGCCGAACAAAAATATTTACAGGTGCTTAAGTTACAGGTGCCTAAGTTAAAGGTGTTTGAAAATAGCCCTAATAGCTCATAAACAGGAGGTGGTTCAAAAAAAATTTCGGAGAAAACTTATACTAATTCTATAAAAGTTCTTTCTGCCCTTAAAATTTCAAGTTCCTATTTGAAAAAGTTCCGAATTTATGATGGTAGAAAAATCATGCAAAATTTGGTTTTCACATAACGGTAAATTTAAATACTAAATTTAAAAGAATTGTATAATTTTGATATTCAACTTTGTAAGTGTTAAATAAAGTACCTGTCGAATGACGTTTTCAGATTGAAAAAATGTTAATTAGCAGAACATGAAATATACGCATTTAAAAATAGAGCTTTTTCAAAGTTTGAGGGTTTGTAGTCCGTAATGGATAGGGCTACATGAAAAAGTTGTTCCACAAAATTAATTTTTTTATGAAACCTACTCATGGTTAAAATTTTTTTTCTCTTTCTTAATGGTGTAGAAGTTTTCTAAACAGACGGACGGACGGAGTGAAACTACTAAGCACATTTTTTCAACATTTTTTTTGGAAATGTGCTAAAAATTCTATAATAAATCCCTAAATTTCAATAAAATAAAACTTTTATATTATGCTCAGATACTCTGCGGGTCAATAGGCGAAATCAATACAAAGCATTGCAACAATTTCTAAAAAACTCTTTAAAAAAAAAATATATATATATATATATACATATATATACATATATTATATTAAATTTAATAATGAATACTTGAATACAATTGAATTGAATTGAGTTGTAATGTAAATATCCAATATAAACACATATAAATACGTAGGATTTGTGTAGGGAAATTTAAAAATCCTTTATATACCGAAACACTTGAAAAATTTTTAATTTTTCTTTTGTTTTTATTTTTCATTGTGAATTAATTTTTGCAATTTTCTTTTTCTTTTGTTATTTAGCGTTTTTTTGTTTTGTTTTTATCAACTTTGATTTTTTATACCCCCGATTTACAAAATTTTGATATATTGGCTAACCAATTGATACCAAACTTTAAAATCAATTTCCTCTCTTTTTTCTTCTCCCTATTTTTTGTTGTGTTCTTTTGTTGTTTTTTTGTTTTTTTAGTTTTCGTACTTCAGATTTTGTCGATTCTTTTGTTATAATTTTGTAACTTTATTTTTTATTGTTTAATTTTTCACTCCTTTTATTTCTTTAATTATATTTATTTATTTATTTGTTTATTTTATATTTCTTTTCTTAAAATCGTTTTCAAAAATCACAAAGTTCTACAAAGTAATGAATGGGATCGCTTGTTTATTTTTGATATGAGAGTTAAATTAAATGGTCGCACCGTCACTACCGGTTACAAAATGCATATTAATATATGGATTATTGATTTGCATGGGAATATTTTATGAAAAATAAAAAGTAAAGTATGTTTTAATATATATAATGTACTTGAATATGTATTTTTAATTTATTGAAACAATTGGCCTTTTGTTTTTTTTTTTTAGAATATTTTTAACTAAAAATAATTTTGGCTTAAAAGTGCTGAAAAAAGAAAACTAAAACAAAGCAAGCCAAAATGAAACAATTTATATTGAAACTCAATTACAATATATATTTATTTAGAAGGTACAAATCAATTTTTTCCGAACTATTAAGCACCTGGCTTCTATTTTGCTTTTGATTTTTTTTTTTTGGTTTTCCTGTTAAAAGAAAACTAGACAACTTCAGTGAGATATTTTAAATTTAATTTTTATTAAAATTTTATAATATTTTAGAGGTTAAAAACTTTTTTTTATATTTTTAACAAAGTTTTAAATATCGAATATATAAATAATCCTTACATCCTTTATGTTTAACTTCTTCAACTTAATATGAATTTGTACGTTTACGTAAAATGACAAAGTATATCGGATAACTAATATCGATACGATTCTATCTTTTTATTGTGAATTAAAGAAATTGAAGAATATTATTGGTACGTCATTATTTATTTAACTCAATGAATTCTTCGGCAAGTATGATTAAAGATATAATTGCTTCTCGTAAATAATGTTTCTAACTATTAATAAAGTTATGAAGATACAGAACAATTTAAGCTTGGGATAACGCTATATAAAATAAAAACTTCGAAACGAATATTTTAGATATACCATAAAGGTTACGCTAATTACTTTCATATCAGACCAGTGTCAAAAGGCGCCTCGATGGTCTAGTGGGAAAGAACATATAAAATACTCTGTAACCACTGAGGAATGTAGGTTCGAATCCCACACATGTTGTAAGAATAATTCCCCTTTGATATTTACAGTTACACTTGGAAAGGAAAGGCTGTGTAATCTCCTTTTCACATTTATGTGGTAGGCGTAGGAGAGTAAACCAAAAAAAAAACTTTAAAAACCGTATTACTCAACCAAAATTTGACAAAAAACAGGTGCCGTCTAAGATGAGATAACGTGAGATCCGATAATAAAGGAAATTACGAGACAGGTAGGTTCAAGTGAATGGGTCCAAAACAAGAAAAAGATGGTGATGATACAACTAGAAGTTTTCTTTTATTGTTCATTAAGAGGCTTTTATAGCACCAAAGGATATAGAATAATTTTGTACTATTTAGAAGTTATAATCTGAATAGGAGGGAATATTGGGAATTGAAAGAATGCAAGTAATTGAAATCATATGACTGTGGAACATTTTATATCCCTGGTCATATAATCAATTTTTATTAAAAGTTTTTTTTTTTAATTTTTATAAATTATATACATATTATGTCGAATTTACTCATTTTTTAGTCGCATTTTTAATGTTAATCCATCTATATATGAATTTCTAAACAAAACTTTGATTTAAAGAAATTAATAATATCAAAATTTTTCTAAGCATTTGAACATTTTTAAGATTGCACTAAAATTTAGAAAATCAAATTTTAAATAAATCGAATTTTATAAAGATGCTGTCAATAAAATCAAGGATTTAGAATAAAAATTTTCAATAAATTCGAATGTAAAACTATAATGTAGATTTTCTTTGCTGTTAAATTGCATTGCTTTAAACTTTTAACATTTTTGCTCTTTATAAATTTTAACCCTTTAAAAAAAATAAAATAAACCGTAAAACATATTCAACTTTAAAACATTATCAATTTTATTTTTTTGCAGCTAAAAAGGGTTTAATTATTCACGTAATAAAAAACAAGTTTCAAAATAAAATAAACCCTAAAAAGGCTTTGAGATCTCATCATTGCCTTGGGAATCATTCACAACTAATTCAAAATGTCTATAATATACGGTTTTTTTTTTTCAATACTCCTCTTGCCAGTTTAAGGCATCTACTAAACAATTTTCATCAAACTCGGTTTGCAGCTATTGTTTCAGCATTTTTCCATGATGCTAATTTTATTCTGCTTCAGAAGAATTGATCATCGCCAAATGTCGTTTTGTCGACCGAACTTCTAGTGCCATTCTGGGGCAACATTTTGTGGCTATTTTCCAAGGGTGTACTCTATCCACCTTTATTTCCTTCATTTATTTGTTTTCTAATTGGTTCATAACTTGTTATTATCATACTTTTGTAATGACACATTTCCCTGTAACTCATATGGTTATAATATGGTATATGATATAAAAAAAAGCAATTTTAATCAACTTCTTTTACTTATTTTTATTTTGTAATTTTTATAATAAAATATTTTTATCCCTGTTTTCTTTTTTTTTTTTATCTATAAACTAAATTTAATATTTATTGCAATTTATTTAGATCTAATGCGTACATATTGTTTTTTGTTTTTGTTTTATAATATTATTTGCCTACTTCGTAGGCGTTAAATATTAATTTTATACTGGTAAATTAAATTCCTTTTTGTACAAAAAATAATATAAATTTTTTTCTTAACAACTATATATTATGTATATTTTCTAATATTATAAATTTTAACAGTTTCATTTTTGAAATAATTTGTTAATAATTTTTGTTTTTTTAATTTCATTCTTATACTCAACATTAAAAATTATTATGCCTAACTATTTATTGTTCAATTCAATTCATAAAACAATTTTTCCTACGAAATAACAACTTCCTATGAAAAAAAAAAAACCTACTTTAACTTTTTTTTTGACTGTACATATCAGATATAAGACGAAACATTGTAATATTACCAATTGTCTTTCTGAAAAATAATTCTTCAATTGTAAAACTTGATATACTCGACATAAGACTTATAACATCCATTAAATTTTGATAACGTCCTGGAATCGATTTATGCACTGTCAATGTATAATCAATTAAAGCAATTTTTGCATCTTCATGTAATTTTAAAATACTTGAACTTTCAATAGTAGTTTTTTTATTTAAATCTGAACTTGAACTATCATCAGGACCTAATGTAATATTAACAGTTTTATTAAAATCACTATCCTTAAATAATATAATTGTTTGTAATAAATCATATTCTTTTCTATCAATTGCCAAATGATGCAATTGATTTAAAATTTGTTGAAATATTGATAGTTCTCTTGATACTAATAAATAATTTTCTTTGTTAAAATTTTCCGATTCATAAACATATATTAATAAAGAGAAATTTATTGGTGTTAAAAAATGTGCCAATGATAATATAAATGATTCTTTCCATGATTTTTCTAATAATACTAATTGTTCTGACATTGGTAAATCTGTAAATGTGGCGATATTTTTTGTCCAATTTAAATTTTCAAATAAATATTTGGCAGCATTTTCACGAATTTGTTCAGCAGCTAAAAATGATGATGGTAATGGTAATGTATTTGTACCAAATTGACTTGTACCAATATGATGTTGATGTGTACTTGGTATATAAAAATTTGGTGGATATGGTGGTATTCTTGCAATTGATAAATCTAATGTTGGTGCAACTGATTTTAAAAAACTGAAATTTATTCCAGATGTTGTTGCATTTAAAAATTGATGATGTGTTGTTTTTGTATGATCATCAAGTGCTTCTTTATATATTGCCATTTGACGACGTAATGTTGAATTACGTGGCCCACGTTCATGTTGTACTGAATCTTTATTCATACCAACATCAAAACATTTTTTTAATCTACAAGCTCGACATTGATTCCTATGTGTTTTATCAACAATACAATTTCCTTGTTTTTGTGATTTACAAACATATTGTCGATTACGACGAATTGATCTTTTAAAAAATCCAGCACAGCCATCACATGCATATATACCATAATGTTTTCCAGAGCTATGATCACGACATACTTTACAAGGCACATGATAAAGAATTCTGCCTAAAAATTAAAATAAAAACAAAAAATTAATTTTATTATTTGCTGATATTTTAAATTTATACAAAGATTTATGTAAAATTTTTAAAAGTATATGATAATTTAGACCGATTTCTGTATGTATATCAAATTTAATAAGGATTTAAGATACCACAAATAGGAATATTTAATTTTGTTAACATAACTAACTTTCAGGTACTTTTTAATTACAACTCGTTAGAATTATTCTACGTGAGCTGAGAAGTAATGTAATTATGGTAAAATCAAACTAATTAGCAAAAAAAAAGGCTAGCAGTTCCTATTTCTTGTTATACATTTTTATTGGAAACATTTTTTAACCATTTCAGTTTCCAAATCCAACTAGGAGTATATTTTTAGAAGAGATAATCAAGAAAGCTAATAAAAGTTCAAATTTTAATTTTATTCGGTCCTGGCTCCGCGCTAACGGAAACGGCAAATAAAGTCAGTGAATATCATCAATCTAAAAGTTGCGAAGATGAAGATTTATGACAGGAATTATCCTTCTATTTATAGTCTAAAATTTTCATATTAATTTTTTACGTATAGTTATATAATTTTTTAAAAAAATATTCTGTGAGTTAAGAAAATCTAATACAAAATAATAGAACAATAAAAATATTAATTTTCATCATTGAAATTTTTTGTATTTTTATTTTCTTTTTTCATTTTGCTTGAAAGTGTAATTTTTACTGAAAGTGCCATTTGTATAATATAATTAAGATGTTAATTGAATTTAAAAACCTACTTTGCTCTTAGAAAGCTAGTTTTCAGTTTTAAAAAGAGCAATTTTAAAAAATTCAAAAGAAATTTCATAAATTTTAATTTAAAGTTTCAAAAGTTTTAAAACAGATTGTTAATTTTTAATTTCCGGTATGAACATTGTTCAAAGGAAGTTTTTATTGTCACACACTTATATTCTTTTTACTGAAACCCGTCGGTCGAATTTGTTCAATTTCAAAAGCGAAACTGGCATTTATATAGATATAAAATGAAAAAAATTCAGGAAACCAGCTTCTTAATTTTTTAGTTATCGTATTATAGGACAGACGCACTGAACTTAATCAACTCAGAATTCAATCCTATTAAATATATATATTTTTCACTATCTGCCTTAAATATAATAAAAATTTTCTTTATTTACATTTGTATGTGTACAATAATTAAACAGTCAAAAATAAATTGATATTTGTTTTCTGATTCGATTTACGTTGAATTATTTTGTGTTAAATATCAAGTACTATATTGATTTATTTCGTGTACGTTTAATCAATTACAACACAAGTTGTACATTGCGTTTAATTAATATACAATACTATTCAAATCAGTTTGAAAAGTCGTAGGTTCCAGATATTTTTAAAATCAAATTAAAAATCAAATTCTTATATCGTCGGAAGAATGACTTAATGACTGAAATTAGATTTTTTTTTTTTTAATGCATTTCTCTGATACATGAATGTGGACACAGTCTTTCCTTTTCAGGCGTGACTGTAAATATCATAAAGGGGAATGACTCTTACTATGTGTGTGGGATTCGAACCCGCACTCCCTCGGTGTTTACAGCGTATTTTATACTCTCATACCCACTAGACCACCGAGGCCCCAAATTAGATTTATACAACACAATATAAAAAACATTATAATTTTATTTCCTTTTTCTGGCACTTTTACCAATAAATTTTCTTAAAATTTAAAATTATAAAGTTTTCACGTTTCGAAAGAACGAATCCGTTCACAAATTCCGTCCAAAATTAAAATTATATTCTTTGGTTTCGAAAAAACGTATAGCTTAGGTACTTTGGAGTGAAAAATTATAGCTTAAAATTAGATTTCTAAAGAGATCTTTTTCTTTCTAAAGAGGATTTTTCAGTTAATTAAATAAAAAATTTACAGTTTTTTTTCCTTTTGGCAATTTAAGGGTAAATTTAAAAATGCACTAGTATGATTTTCCAAATTTTTGAAACTAGCGGTTATATAAAATTTTCATTAACATTATGCCAGAATGCTTGTGTAAATTGTAAGCAATTAAATTGAAAACTTATTTTTAAAATTTAAAAAAAAAAAATGGTTAATTTTTAAAATTAAATTTAATATTAAGTAAGAAAAAATAATTACTTAATTTTTGACTATTTAAAGCTTAAAGTACATAATTTGTTCAATAATGAACTCAAATATGTACGTGACACCTTAAATATGTATGTTTAAGAAGTGTTCATTATCAATATAGGCTAAATAAAAGGAATTTAAAGGATTTTAACATCCTTTTATTTAGAACTTGTATCGAGTTGTACCCTTTTTGTTTTTTACCTCGTCTTATTACATAGTTTGTCCGTAAGCAGAATTAATTACTAATTTTATTATAAGGAAACTTTAGCTTGCATTTTTGTGACTTGAAGTTGCACAGTTTTATACTAATATAAATTAATATTTATTTCGAAAAATTCGGGAGAAATATTACAACTATATATTGGATTTTTATTATATACCATTAATATAAAATATATAATATACATATTATTATTTAATAACCCATTGTTTCTTAAAATTTTACTTACTTGATTGTTGTGAAGATAAATGATCATATTTATTATCCACAATATTTGTTTCCGTTTGCATTATAACAATAAAATTATAACAAAATATATTTAAATCACTTAAATTAAAGTAACTTTAAGTCACTTAAATAAATTAATTATGCGGTATTTTTTTTTTTAAATTTTTATTTTTTAATTTTTAAATGTTTTATTTAAATTTACTTTAATAAATTTTAATCAATCATAATTTTTAAAAATATTTAAAAAGTTAATTAATCCTTTTTGTATAATAATCATCTTAAAATAATAATTCTGCTGACTTTTTCTTTTCTTAAAATTTATTTATTTTTAAAATATTATTTTTTCTTATAAAAATATTTTTATTACTCTTTTCGTTTTTTCTTTTTTTTATTTATATTGACAAAATGTCTTTCTTAACTTCAGAACAGAAGTTAATTTTTTATTTTGACACAAAAGTTAAAAGTAAACATGCGATCATCATTCATCAATGGTAGAATTTACTTTGTCATCGTTTTCCGTTTACATTTCTATATTTACACAACATCCTTAACGTTAAAAAAAAGCCAAAAAATCAAAAAAAAAAAAAAAAAAAAACGGGAATAAATAAAACATAACAAAAAAATAAATCAGAAAAAGGAAACAAGTAATAATTATTTTGTATCCTGACAAACATGATTCAAATACGATATAAATCATATTGATCTGACTGCGATCCTTTTTAAAAATTCAAAAATTCTGATTGGTTGATTTGATTATTTTTACCCTAAAAAAGAAAAACTATAAATCACAGAGTTGGGAGTGGTTTTAGTTTTTCTTTAAAGCATGTTCAATATTCTTACATTTTAAATAGACATATACTAATACAAATACAAATATTGTAGTAATATGAAATCCTTGTACATACATAATACAATGTTAATAATGAGGGTTATTGATTTAAAATTTTCTTATGCTATTAGATTTTATTTTCGCTTAATATTTTAACTTTTAAGGTGTTGATGTTGATCATAAATTAATAAAAACAGAAGTTAAATTATACAAGGTGGTCTATAGAATATAAAAATGCATAAAATATTTATAATAATATATGAAAAGAGAAATAAAAGCCAAATTATTGAATTTCTTTTAATATAACAGGGGGTGAATTAAATATATTGCGCAAGAAAAGAGCAAACAACATAAATTAGGGAGGTTACAAATATTTTTTTTTTTTTTTTTTGACTTTTTTTTTATTATAAATGTATGCATCAAATTTTAAATTGTAGTTGAAAGTGCTAGTCCTGAAAAATAAATATAGATATTATGAACGGTGTTATCTTATAAATTGTATAATTAAGTAAAGTACTCATAGTTTCATTAAAAATTATAATTTTAAAGGTATAAATTTACGGGGGTTGATTTTTTTATGATTGTATGTGTAAGTTTGTTTTTCTTTTGTATATATTTGAATTGATTTTGTTTTGATTTTGTGTTTTTTTTTTAAATTTTAAATTTAAACCCCTGTTTTGAATTCTTTACAAACATACATATAAACATCACAATAATGTTCACTTTTAAAGACTTTTTGACCACGCAATTAACTTTTTTATACATATATATATATTTGATTTATTAGCTTAAGGATTTTATTTGAATTTGAATACTTTAAAAATTTTTTTTAAAAACTTACAGTAAACATATTATTTTCTTATTATATCTATTTACTTAAGTGAATTTGATCAAAAACAAAACAAAAAAAATAGTGTATCTAGAAAATGATTAGAAAACTTTTTCAAAGCATGGAAAATTTACATTTATTAAGAGTTTTTATTATTGTATGTGAAATATCAAAGCAATTTTTATCATTTTAAATATTAAAGCAATTTTTATCAATTAAAAGTTTTTTTTTTAAGTTAATTTTAAAATAAATAGATAATATAAAAAAAAGCTTAAAGTTACAAATGGTCGTTAACAATAATTACAATAATTACAAGATATTATTGTAATAACGGGAAAGATTACAGTAGAGTTGATTTTAATTAAGGGAGGTATGAAACTTTCAAAGACACGAAAAATACCCCTTTGTGGGATTCTTGCTGACTAAACCCACCTCTCTCTTTAGTCAATATAATGGGATGAAGCCCCTTCCTACTAACGCAATACAATAACTAGAGAGTAGGGGTAGGAAAGGATAGGACAAGGATACGGACACATTAAATTGAGAGTGGGACTGGAAGAGAACGGAATGAATTCACCTATTATTATTATTATTTTGATGAAAGTAACTACAGTCATCAACAACTACAACATACAGTAGTATATAATACCTTGCTTCATGAGCTGGTAATTGAAGGCAACCTCACTGTCACTGTAACAATTATTATTATTAGTATTACTATTAGTATTAATATTATTATTATTTACTACAGAGTCAGAGTCATCAATGGATTACAACGTGCAGCAGAATATAACACCTTCCTGCATGATATAACCAAAGGTAGCTCCACTAGTACAGAAGAGTAGACTGGTGCTAACTTTAATCTGTACGATCATAATATATGCTGTTTCTTTTCAATAAAATTTGATCATCTTTTATAAAATTTTAGATGTTTTACTTAATTAAGTATCGAGATTAATTTATGTAAATTTTTGGTGTTGTATGAGAGTTTCCCCGAACCAAACACATTTCACAGAACTAACTTGATCATGTTTTACATTCATTTCAGATTCCAAGATTAATTAATTTCCAAGATATGCAAGAACCTGCTGAAATCTTTTTCAAACCTTCAGATACCTAGCTCCAATAGACAGTCAGTTATTTTCATTTAAAAAGAAAAGTTATATGGCAGCTCCTGTTATTCAAAAACAACCACATTTGACAGAAGTTATTGCCATAAAACTTCATAACCTTTTATAAGATTTCAAATACCTATCTTCATTAAGTTCCAAAATGTACAAGCTACGTGTTAGGCTAGAGTAACCAAACTTCATTAGCTTTATTAAGTACCAAGTTATAAGGATAAAATTGCAGAATCCGATTGTGATCCGATCCATACACTTGGAGTCTATATCTGCTCAGCTTCTTTAAGGTTATATACCTTAAAGATAACTTCATACTAAACGGTATAAAAATCCAGCTTATGATTAATGTGACTTATAAAATAAAATTGAAAATATGAATATATGCAATTTTATATTAATTTTTATTAATATTATTTTATATTTTGTTTTTTTTATTCATTCATTTTCTGATGTATTAATGCTACAACAAATATTCGTTGAAATTGTAAGCACTCGCGAAGCTTTTTATAGGAATAAATTTGCAAATTGCAATGGTGATCTGAAAAAAGAATGGAAATTTGTAAATTCCATAAAAGATAATGAATCAGAAAAAACAAGATCGGTTAACCTAAATGTTAATGGGTCTACAATTTCTGATCCTATATAAATAGCTAATGTTTTCAATAATCATTTTGAGTCAATTGCTATTAGTTCTGCGCCTTGTGCTCAGTCTGTTCATCATATTTGTTGTTTTAATTATTTAGGTTTAAAGGAGGAAAATTACCAAATAGGAAATTTCTTTTTCGAACATATTTCCTCTGTGGAGGTACTAAAATCAATTAACTCCTTAGATAACTCAGAGTCTTGTGGCTTTGATGGAATTTCAAATAAACTTTTAAAATAAGTTGCACTAAATATTGTTGATGTCCTAACTTTTTTATTTAGTAGTAGTATTATAAATGGTGTTTTGCCTTAGAAGCTGAAATGTGCGAATGTCATGCCACTGTATAAAACAGGGGACGTAAAGGATTTTAATAATCATAGACCTATTTCTCTGTTGCCGTCCATTTCCAAACTTTTCGAAAAAATAATGAAGTGTAGAATTTTAAAATATCTTAACAAAATAGGCTTTTTTAGCAATGGTCAATTTGGGCTTAAAAAAGGGTTGTCTACCGAATATGCACTTCTAGACTTCTGCTTTAACATTCAAAAAGGCCTTGATGATAGGAAAAGTTGTGCAGCTTTATTTGTAGAAATTACAAAAGCATTCTATATGGTAGACCATTCTATCCTGCTTTAAAAATTTGAAATTATAGATTTTCGAGGTTTTATGTTGAGCTGGTTTAAGTCCTACTTAGTACATAGGCCTCAAAGGATAAAAATTGAAGATAAACTAAGCAGTCCAAAGAATATCATTATTGGAGTACCTCAAGGTTCTGTACTTGGCCCTATTTTATTTTCAATTTATATAAATTCTATTTTTAAGCAACAATTTACTGGTATTACAATTCGTCGGAGTGTAATAGATTTGCGTTATGCAATGAAAAATGTTCTTCTGGGTTTTTTAATTTGTTTAATGAAAACGTGAGCTGTATTGATAAATGTTTTAAAATAGAAATAGTAAACAATTTTAAATATTTAGGTGTACACTTTGATGAACTGGTCAGTACATACAGCCACATTAAAAAAATACTTTCTGACTACTTTGCGGAAAATTTTACAGTCTACAAAGGTTCTGTTCATTAAAATTACTAAAAACAGTTTATCATGAAATTTTCCATTCTAGGCTACAATATGGGATAGCTTGCTGGGGAGGGGCTTACTTTAATAAGATTAACCCGATTGTAACTCTCCAAAAGTCAATTATGCGAAAAATTTTCAAAAAAAAAACAGAAGATATCACTCATTGGATCTTTTTAAAAAACTTGAAGTTCTTCCAGTAAAACATTTATACTTCTTTAAGGTGCTAAAGATATTCTACAAAAAATGTAGTTATTTGAATTTCAGAATCTCAAGCAATTACAATTTGCGCTCCAATTTTGATTACACAGTTATTATTCCTTATTTTAGGACTACAAACTTTCGGAACTCCTACTTCATAACAGCAGCAAGATTATTTAATAGGGCTCCTTTGTATATCAAGAAGGTTAGATTTTTGAGAAAGTTTCTAAAACTTACTTTAGCTTCTGCAGTTTGATCACAATGCAATTGACTATTTACTTAATTAGACTAAATTTTTGTGGTTCTTATAAAATTTTTTTAATTTTTCTTTTTTTTTTACTTAATTTGATACAGAAATTATTATTCTTTCATCACTTTTGCTTCTCCTTTTATTTTGTTTTGCCTCTCCTTGTAATATATTTTCTTAATATTTTTATCTTTTGTATTATATTTTCTTAATATTTTTGTTTTTGTATTATATAAATTTTAATTTCCTTTATCATTGTTGAACTCTTAATTGATATGGTATTTAAAACTATTTTATTTTAATATATAATACCATTACTTATTCTTAATTGGATTTTGTGATTTTAAGCTTTTATAGTTTTAGTTTAGGAAAAATTTTAAAATTATATTTTCTTAGTAAATTATGAATTTTTTAAAGCAATTTTATCAATCACTTTATTATTGGTTATTATTGTTATTGTAATGGAGTAATGTATTTTTAAGTTTTTTTTTTCCCGTAATCATAATATTTTATTAGTTGTAAGCATTTTGTATGGATTTCCAATGAAGAATAAAGATTAAATAATAATAAATAAATAATAAACCTTTTTCCTTCCAGATGTGAGCCATTTCATACTCTAATATATTTATATATATTTATATACATTATTTATTTTGTTTACCTTATACATTATATAAATTTTACATGATATAACGGTCAGAATTGGTATTATGTAATCGGCAACAGGCAATATGTTTAACTATTATAGATTTAATATTCCTATAATATAAGATCCTTTAAACTCGTGTAACCTTTATGTTACACTTAGTATACTTTATAAATAAAATTGAATTTTTAGAATTGTTTACGATTTCCGATGTCTTAACTGTCTTAACATGCCTTAACGATTTCCGCTATAATATCTTAAAATAAGATTATAATGACACACACATAGGTCAGTTATATTTTCAGAGTAAAATGGTATACATAGATGATTGAATAATTTTTAAATTATATATAATAATTACGGTACTTAAATAAGGCCGAATTTGAAAAATTTGCTTGGGGTATAATTTCCGTTCACCGAATTCTTTTATAAAAATATAAATAAAAGCTAAATCTTCAAGTCTGGCTATATTGAAGTCCTAATAACCATAAGTTTAAAATAATAAGTTATTAAGTGGAATTCAAATAAATAAATAAGTAACAATTAAACAAAACAAAGTATTTAAGAATGTCCAGAAATGAAAGTAGAAGAAGTACACAAAATATAACAATTGGCGGATATAATTTTGAAACAGTAACACAATTCGCATAGCTGGGTGTAATGCTACACAATAACAATAATATGCATTCATGCATTCAAGAAAAAATTCAAGCAGGAATTTGGGGATACAATGCACATAAAATTCAAGCAGGGTTATATTATGCGCATACAAAAAAAATGC
Source organism: Poecilobothrus nobilitatus (assembly GCA_947095535.1). Classification (NCBI taxonomy): domain Eukaryota; kingdom Metazoa; phylum Arthropoda; class Insecta; order Diptera; family Dolichopodidae; genus Poecilobothrus; species Poecilobothrus nobilitatus. The sequence goes on along the minus strand of OX352773.1, from coordinate 200,288,093 downwards.
ATTCGAACTTTTGAAACCACAAAACTAGAGTATACAAAACTGAGATAAGACTTATAGTGACATATGGATACGATTTTTGTCAATGACATAAAATGACCATATAGATGAAAATAACCTGAAAATTTTCGAAAAAAAAAATTATGAAAAATATATTTGACCAAGGAGGCTAAATGATGGAAGTTACATTAATCGTAGTAATGAAGAAATAAGCAGTTTAATTTATAAAAAGGACATAAAATGGATAGACAGTATAATGAGCTGACTTAAGGAAATTAGGAGTACAAAACTGCAAAAATGTATCTCCAGATAGAGATGAATGCAGGCAAGTCGTGAAGAAAGCCAAATCGCAGGATGTAGCACCAAAATAATGAAGATAAATAAGGAACTGAAAAAAGTAAACAAAATGTATTTTTTTATATCTTACAAAATTCTTGACCACTCAGCATCTGAGACTCCAAGTTAGCACTATTTCTTTAAATAATTATAACTTCCAATTTAAGAAAAATTGTTCAAATTGTCATCTTTATTGTTTAAAATTTTAGTATTGTATTGGATATTGCAAAATTTAGCGAAACAATTTCATCTTTAACGAACCGGATTCTATTACAATGTTTTTACAATAAACAAATAAATAATTTACTATTTTCAAATAAAGTAAATTTTTCCAATTTTCTGTTTTCTGTTTTCCCTAAATCAATTTAAAAAAAAAACATAATATGTCAAGATCAATTTTTATTAAACATTTTAGAATTCAATAAAATAAAATTTGTTTTATTTAGTCAAATAACCGTCTCAAATTTTAATAATAATTTCCTTGCTTAAATATAATATCAGATTATTATAGATTATAAATAAAATAAAAAATCAAAAGGATAAAATAAAATTAAAAATAAAAAGAGAACAATTTTTAAACATTTTCAATTAAACTTCAAATAAGGGAACATGACAATGGAGATGTGAAAACTTCAAAGCGACACATAATATTTTATCTGATCGTCGGAATCTAATTTTGACTAAAATGAGATCTTTTTCGATAAATCACTTGCTGTGGCTTCTATATAGCATTAAGATTTTTTGTTTTATTTTATTTTAATTAGTTTTATTTTGCATTAATGCTGATTTGTACTTTAATATCTAAAAGATCTTTTTAGCGCTCAAATTCATGTTCAGTCGTAGTCAATTTATCTCTTCTTTATGAAATTTAGTAAATAGAAATAAATGTATTTTGTTAAATTTATTGATATAAAATGAAATTTGTCAGAAGTTTCGTTCATTTCTGACTTAAAAATTTAGATTTCAATATTACTAACAGTACCTGCATTTGAATCAAAAAAGTCAGTTTAAATAGATGTCAATTGTCGATCAATTACCTTATTTTGACATTTTGACAGTAGAATCTTTAGGTAATAAATAAATAGATATTGATTCTAACCAAAATACATATAACCACTGCTACTAAAAAAATATTACATTAAATATTTGATGAAAAATTTATAGTAAAACAACCCTTTATATGTCAACATCATTTCAACCCCAATATGAATTACCATTCTTATTTTTACCCCAATATGTTATCGATATTACATGAGTCCGACGATTACTACTTTCTCCTTCTCTCCTTTAATTTTTCAAGGTTTAAAGGACAAAAAAAATTTCCTTATTCTTTTTAATTATGGGATGTATAACTCAAAATTTGTTATTTTTTTGGCTAGGTTTAGAAATTTTTACATAATGAGGCAATTTTTATAGAATACATTCATCAAATTTTCAGTTCCATATTTCTGCACTGCACTGATTCCACATTGAATTTAATACTTTGATTTTTGCATTCTTTGCACATAATGTGGACCAAAATTTCAGACCTTTAATAGTCGCTAATTTATATATTTTAACATGATCCTTTTTTAACTCGCAATAATAATGCCTTAATTGAATTAACAAAATTTTATTTATTTATTAATTCATTTACTTTGTACCGATCTATATTGTTAATACTATTCAATATATTTTATAGATTTATATGTAGTAGTACGACTTATTTTGACGTGTTTTAACCGCATTTTAAATCTGAAACCTTTACACTGAAAACTCGACCACTTAAGCATTGAGTTATCGGCCAAATATGGATGAAATGCTTGCTGTCTTTATTTTTAGGCACCTTATTTCATCTACAACTTTTTTTTTCACAGCTTCTTTATACCCTACACCTAAAGTATAGGGTATATTAACTTTGGTATGGTGTTTGTAACCACCAAAAGGAAGCGAGTTAGGTATAGACATGTACATATATTCTGAATCAGGATCACCGCCGGAGTCGATTTAGCGATGTCCGTCCGTCCGTACGCACGATAACTCAAAAAATAATGATGCTATCTTGATGAAATTTATATAGTAGGTTACTAATTACGAAAGAAAGGCTAAGTTCGAATCTGGACAAAATCCGTCCATGGGTTCGGATTCTGGAAGCTTCCGAATGATTCCGGAGAAAACGAGATTATCTCCAAAACCAACAAAGATAGAACCTTTAAATTTTGTACAATGATGTTCCTTCCCGTTCGATTTATGTCTATGAAATTTAACAGGATTTGGTCCATGGGTTTGGATTTGGAAGCTTGCGAACGAGCACCACAGCAAATGAGATTATCTCCAAAACCAACAAAGATATAACCTTTAAATTCTGTACAATGATGTTCCTTCCCGTTCGATTTATGTCTCTGAAATTTAAGAGGATTTGGTCCATGGGTTTGGATTTGGAAGCTTCCGAACGAGCACCAGAGCAAATGAGATTATCTCCAAAACCAACAAAGATATAACCTTTAAATTTGGCAGAGTGGTGTTCTTTCATGTTTTATTTAAGTCTCTGAAATTTGAGAGGATTTGGTCTTTGCGTTCGGATTTTGGAAACTTCCGAACGAGCCCCAGAGCAAACGAGATTATCTCCAAAACCAATAAAGATGGAACCTTTAAATTTTGTACAATGATGTTCCTTCCCGTTCGATTTATGTCTCTGAAATTTAAGAGGATTTGGTCCATGGGTTCAGATTTTGGAAGCTTCCGAACGAGGCCCAGAGCAAACGAGATTATCTCCAAAACCAAGAAAAATAGAACCTTTAAATTTTTTATAATGATGTTCCTTCGAGTTTGATTTATGTCTCTAAAATTTAAGAGGATGTGGTCCATGGGTTTGGATTTTGGAAGCTTCCGAACGAGCCCCAGAGCAAATGAGATTATCTCCAAAAACAACAAAGATATAACCTTTAAATTTGGCCGAATGGTGTTTTTTCATGTTTGATTTAGGTCTCTGAAATTTGAGAGGATTTGGTCATGGGTTTAAATTTGAAAGGATTTGAACCGTGTATTCAGATTTTGGAAGCTTCCAAACGAGCCGCAGAGCAAATGAGATTATCTCCAAAACCAATAAAAATATAACCTTTACTTTTGGCAGAGTGGTGTTCTTTCATGTTTGATTTAGGTCTCTGAAATTTGAGAGGATTTGGTCCTTGGGTTCGGATTTTGAAAGCTTCCGAACGAGCCTCAGAGCAAATGATATTATCTCCAAATGCAACAAAGATATAACCTTTAAATTAGGCAGAATGGTGTTCCTTCATGTTTGATTTATGTTTCTGAAATTTGTGAGGATTTGGTCCATGGGTTCAAATCTTGGAAGCTTCCGGACGAGCCCCAGAGCAAACGAGTATATCTCCACAACCAACAAAGATAGAACTTTTATTTTTAGTACAAAGGTGTTCTGTTATGTTTCCTTTTCTGTAAAATTGGAAACTGACATTTGAAAGAATTTGAACCATGGGTTCGTATTTTGGAAACTTCCGGACGAGCACAAGAGCAACGAGCATATCTCCAAAACCAACAAAAGTAGAACCTTTAAATTTAATAGAATGGTGTTCTGGCAAGTTTTCTTTATGTTCCTGAGATGGATTCGATGAATTGGAGTGGCAATTCGGATAGCTGACACAAACATCCCAAGGACTACCAATCTCCGAAAATAATTAAGATAGAAACTTAAAATTTTATACAAGGGTGTCAAGCATATCCCAAGCGGATGTCTCTTTTACGTTCTTGAAATTCGAGTTGAATAAGACAGAAAAGGGAAGAAGTTCAAGCAGCTGCCAAAAACACTTATGGATTGTTAATTTAATTCGAATTATTCAGGTGTAGGGTATTAATAAGTCGGTTGCATCGACTTACTGTTACATTTACTTGTTTTAATTTAAAATTTATAATTTTCAATACAATTTTCTCTTCCATAGTTATAGTATAAACCATAAATAAAATCTTTTTTAAATTTTTCTAAAAAATTTTCTTTGAAATACATAGATAGATACATTCCTACAGTTAAAAATGTGCTGTTGGCTTAAGATTATAAAAATTGAAAAGATATTAGAAATGATTAGTAAATTTTGTATATGTATTTTATAAACATCCCAATTTCCATTTGTAATTTGAAGACTCGCAGGTAATATAAACAACTTAATGAATAAATTCAAGAATTCTCTTTATGAATAATTCTTATATATAACATATATATCTTTTTAATTTTGGATATTGAGTGTACCTACTATTTAATCTGGGACCGAAAAACAGTTTTTTTATTTTTTCACACTATTTTATTTAAAGTTTTGTTTCAAAAATTTATGAACTATTTTTAAAATCTTGAATATTAAATATGTTTACATGATCCTTAAAACATGTTTTTTAAATATGAATTTCGCTGTCAAAATTCGACATCTTAAAAATTCCTTTATTTCAATACATAATATATTTTTCTTAATGTTATAGATATTGAAACTATGGATTTGATATAACAATAAGAGGACTTTAGAAATTATGTTTAAGTACCAAATTCATATTTGTTTTTCTTGTTTACTTCTCTAAGGACTAAAAAATATATGACACACAAAAAGTTATTTTTATTTGCTACTATGTTAAATTTGCGAAACACAAATACTTTTTTGTTGAGAAATTACTTAAATAAATATTAAATCACCTTTAAAATGATCTCTCAGGAGAGATTGATTAAGTTAAAAAGTTGCATTTATTTTATTATGATCCGGTTACGTTTACGTTCTTACTTTCGGCAAGAAAGCGATTATACTAGCAAAGCTTAGAAAATTTAAAATGTATTTTCTATTGAACGATTTATATTGGATTCAAGCGTTGTTAAATGATAAACGATGAGAGCGTCGATAATTCTTCTATATTTTTGATTATAAAAAATTGATATTTATATTAAAATATTTATATATATATATATATTCAGTAGGAGATATATGGATATTGAAATTTAATGAGTTATTTGGCTCATGGCGTAATACTCAAATAGCTAGGTTTTACAAACGGAGAGTCTTGGGTTCAAACCACGGTCAGATCATGAAATACTATAATAATAAGTTCAATACTAATATCGTATAACAATAACTTCAATACTAATAATAATATCTATACTATAGTGTTAGTAGCTATCTTTGGTTATTACCTCATGTAGGAAGGTGTTATATATACAACTGCATAACCTGACTGACTGATGACTTCGCCTTTATAAAAAACAGTAATAATAATTTATGCTGGTACTAATACTAATAATAAAAGCTACTAAGTGGAGCCGCCTTCAGTTATTATCTCAACTAAAGCAGGAAAATGTTATATACAACTGCATGTTGTAACTGTTGTAGTTTTCATCATTGTTAGCAAAATAATAATAATAATAATACGTGCATTATATGCATTCACTGTTGCATTAATAATAATAATACGTGCATTCACTGTTGCATTAAAGTTCTACTTCTCAATTCAAAGTTTCTTCATTCCTCTCCTACCTTTTCTTATTAGTTTACAAGGTTCAGACACTAAGAATCTGATGCTACCAAGACGATATTCTTGGTGCTCTTGGAAGATTCCCACCTCCCTTAGGGAAAATGATAATACCATGTATGCTCGAACTTTTTCACAGTTTTTAATAATATGTAATTATTATGAGACCCGAGAGATAAAAATTAACGATAATATATTCATACTAGGAAAGTTATGAAATAAAGTCGTAATATAAATTAAATACAATTAATATATTATAACTCATTATTGGTTGTTGTCTCATATCTTTATAATGATGTTCAATTCTCCAAAAATATATCTTAATTTACCATTAGAATAGATATATGTCAGTTTCGAGGCATGACTTTTATGGCTTTTCTGACATTCTAAAGCACATGAAGATTAAAAAAATGATTCTTTTTATCTCTCATTTTTTTGTAATAAACTTAAAAAAAAATTAGTTTTCTTTTTAAATTCTCTAACCGTCGTTCTTATCGCTTTTAGCAGTTTCCCAATGTAACCGCACCCTTAGTTTTAAATGGAACTTGTCGCTTACGCTATTATATACACGCAGAGTTCTTTATACTAATACCTATTAAAAATTTAGGTACTAATAGACATACTAAACTTTAATGGTTTCAATATAAAGTAAAGATTTATTTTATTTTTTGAAAAAGTTTCTAAAATTTCAATCCTAATTATCGTGTGAGACTCAATTTTAACAAACATATATAGATCAAAATCGTATTTTAAAAAAGAAGTGATTTTAAATTAATATTACCACCAAATTTAAAAAAAAAAAAGAACACATACCTTTAAATTACAAACTGAATTCATCCTATTATTGTAATAACGACAAATAATTAAAAATTTGAGACATATATTCGTTATATTAACACAGCAGGAATCAAAAAAAATATTTAAAATTCACACAGTTTCGAATAAACTAAGGATAATATAGTAGCAATTTTATTTTTCTACAAAATGGTTATTGACCCAAAGATAAATTTTTAAGTTTGCATAAAGAATTATTTATGAAGGGAATTTTATAATAAATTGATAATTGAAATTCAAGTACTTATTAAAAGGGAATATTTTTTTATTTTTTAATTTTTAATTCTTTTATACTTAAAGTATCCAATAGATATAAAAAGACAAACTAGGATATGGGAGACAACATCCGCTGAATAAGAAAAAAACAAAAAAAAAAGTAAACAAATATTTGCTTCAAGAATAATCTAAATATGAATAATGAAAACATTAATGGGCGGTATCGCTATAAAGATCATTTTTTTGTTTTTTTTTTTTATATTTACACATGAAGATGTAATCATAACTTGTGTACTCATAATTATGTAATCATTAACAAAATAGCAGGTTTTTTTTTTTTTTTTTTTGATTAAAAAGGTATAAAATATAAATATTGAAAAGGTATAATAAATGATATAAAAAACATTTAAACATTTAGCGGAAGTGTATATTGAATAGATCACAATAAAAAAAAAAAAGAAAAACAAAAATAAATGGTAAAATAAAATAAATTTCAAAATGACTGACTACTTCTAAGATATTCATATAGGATATCTGATACAATAAAGATTCAGATCCATATTTAATAGATGTTCTTTTCATAAATATTTGAATGAATTTTTTTATTGTTTTTTTTTTTTTTTATTATTATTATTATTTATAATAACGACTTCTTTAGATAATAGTGAGAAAGCATTCAAATTATGTATACACATAGATATTAAATTTTTTTTATATATGTGTTTATGTGTATACAGCAGTGGATTTGATCCTTCATTTGAAAGATAAAACAAAATATAAAATCTTTCATCGAAAAATGAGAAGAACAAAAAAAAAAAAAAACAAAAATTAAATAAAATAAAAATATAATAAAATGCTAGGCACTAATAACAATAGTCTCTGTATACAAAAGGAGCAATGATGATGACATGATAGAGGATTAACTGAACAAAATTATTTTTTTTTTTTACTTTAACAATACTATTTATTATACCAACCCTGAACCTAAAAATGCAAAAAAAATTAAAGAACAAAAAACAAATCCTTTTTTAAGAAGTTCATTAAATTTGAGCAAATGAACTAGTAATAGAGGTTTATGTTTTAAATACTTATAGCATATTATAATAATGTTCAAAATTTTATAATACAATTTTTTTTTTTCTTTTTCTTTTCTTTTGTGTTCGATGTTAGTTTGATGTGATTTTGTGTAAATTTAATCTTTTATAGCCTGGTTGACTTGATTTTTACTTTTATTTTTACTTTATAATCTGAGCGCATATACAATAAAGCTTAAATACACATCATGACAAAAAAAAAATTGACTAAACAAATGAAAGTAAGTACTTATAAGTAATTTTAAAATTGTTTTCTATAGCTTCTTCCGAAAATTCAATTTTAAAGAGGTTATTTATGATTTATGACAAATATTGGACAGATTATAGCGACTAGCTTTTGATATTCTGGGCCTTTCCGAATCATCACACTAAACATTACACTTTACACTAAATACTATTTTACCATACTATTTTTTTATCCAAAAACTCCGAATAGTACTAAGTGCTGTCCGGAATTTATCGCAATTAACACTTGATTATCTGTCAAAAATTAGTGTTTGGAAAACCACAGTAGATGATGGCATACTTGCACGAAAAATAATTATTTTTTGTTTTCGTTCAAAGTATAGTGAATATAAAAAAAATATAAAAATGAATGAATAATGCAAGAAATAAAAGAAGAAGGAAAATAATAAATATTATTCTGCGAAATAATATTTCTTTATTATTAAATGATACAACTTTTTTGGAAAATAATAAAATTGTAAGTTAATTTTTGGTTATTGTAATAATTTAACTAATGTAGAAAATTTATATTTACCTACATATGTAATATAATACAGCTTCCATATTTCTTCTTTTCACAAAAAAATTAAAAATTAAAATAATAACAACTGACAATTAATGCACACATTCTAAATTTACACAATATTTCCAAAGTGATCATAAATAATTCTAAATATAATTAAATAATGCTAGAATAAAATGCTTTTTTGCACCTGTCAAAATAAATTTGACAATAAAAATGCTATAAAAATATGCATTAAGGTAAGACTGATTCTACTCCTAAAAATTTTTTAAATGTCATAAATTTGTAATCCGTACAAAAATTTGGTGCAATAATCAAGTATTTTCTGAAAGTGCAAGTGCGAAGGGTTAATGTCAAGTGCTAATGTGAAAGTTCGGAAACGCTCTTCTATATAACAAAAATATAATTATAAATTTTTGGACCATTGATACATGATAGGGTTAAAGTTCAGCTCTTCCAACATCCATTTAGAATTTTTGGCGGGTTTGATTTTTCAGTAACTTTTATTGATTATTGATAAGAAAATATTATTTAAAAAAAATTCCAACTATTTTCTGTAATTTTTAAAGGTTTATCCAGAATTCTCAAAATTAAAAGTTTTCCTTAAAAAAAATAAAATTATTTTTTGCAGAAAAATATTTTTAATAATCTTCAATCGAATTGAAAACGTATGTCGCATCAATCAAATATTTAAACACTTGTAAATGATATCTAAATGCTGAAATATTTAAAACTCGAAACCAGCTGTTATCTTTCGAAAAATTAATATACCATTTAGTTTAGTGTTTTATTTTTTGACGAATGTTTCCTTTATCCTTGAATCCTTTATATTTTTATTCCAATCATTTCTATAATCATAATTTTCTGCTGAACTGAGCGAATATATTTCAATTTATAAAATAAAAATGAATAAAGCAAATTTTTTTGTTATTGTGTATATTTATATTTACTTACTTATGATATCGGAGACTAAACGTATTTAATTTAACATTTTCACATTTTTTCCCTCTACAAAAAAGGACTTTTTGACTGAGGATTACTTTCGCTTCTACGAATTTTTATATCCAAATATGAATGAAAAGTCAGAAAAGCAAGTAGTGCGAGAGGTAAAATAATTTTTTTTTTTTTTTTTTTGATCAAAGATATTCTTTAATATTCAACATCAGTACAATTGTTCTTACATAAAATATTTTGTACAATATATGTATACATACACAAACATACAAATATATATAAATACGTTTTATTATATTAACTTTATAGTATAAGTTGAAATGAGAAAGGTAGATTTAAGATCACTTTTAAATGAACCATTCTAACATACATTAATGCTTATATAAATATATACAGCATAATCCTGCTCAAAAGGATGGTATTAAATATACATGCATACATACATTGTAAAAAGATTGATTTATATATAAATCGGGCCGATACCTTTTAGATTAACGATTTTAGGTTTAAATAGTAATTACTCGTTAAAAGTAATTGCTGAAAAACATACAAAACATAAATAATTGTATGTATATAAGTATGTATATATGATAATATGCAAAACTATTATATTATATTTAAACATACATAAATAAATAGAAATTAAAAAGAATATACACCAAATTTCGGCATAAATTTCTTTTCATCTGTGTTATAAGGATTTTTTTTTTTTTTTTTTTTGTGGAAAATTGTTTTTAAGAGGACATTGTTTTTAAATTTTTGCCTTTCAGATAACTTCAAACAGATTAAAAGTATGTTTATGCAGTTGCCTTTGTTATTATTTTTTTTTTTATTATAATAAAGTACATATATAGAAAAATTGAACATAATTCCATAAACCACATTTTAATAATTATCCTTTTCTTTTTTTTTTTTGCTTTTTCTTGATCCTTGTTTAAATGTTTTTGTTGTTTTTATTATTTTACTTTTTGTTACCTCTATATTATATTGAAAATATTTCTTTTGTAAATTTAAAAATCAAAGAATAAAAAAAAAAAATAAACTTAAATTTCTAGAAATCTTCTAAATGATGGCTAATTGAATACTGATGATACCTGCCCATTTACAATAAAATGATTTTATTTTGACATAAAAAAAAAAAAACTATTATAGGTATTTTTCTTTTCAATAATTATATTTAAAAAAAAAAAATTTAGAATAAAGAATTAATAAAATAATTATTCTAAACTATTTTAAAAAAAAAGAAAAAAAAACTAAAAGAAAATATATGAAAAATGAATGAAAATAATAACAAAAAAAAAAATGATTTTTAAAACGTGTGTATTTTCTTTGTATTGTTTTTAAAGTTAAACTTAAAAGTAAAAATTCCAAAAAAAAAAAGTCAGACATCATTTTATAGCTAAAAGATGTTTTTAAAATACAGATTATACAAAGTAATTCATTTATTTTGTTATTTTAATTTATTAAATTTAAAATATTGACTTAGTAAAAATGATAAAATGACTAAATGAATAAGTGCTAATATGCCTTTTTAAATTGAAATAATTTCGGATGCTAATTCTTATTTAGTCCATAGACAATTTTCCAGGATCGTAAAAATAAATTTGTTCATTTTTAGCATATTTTTTAAATTTGATACATCTTAATACAAAGCCAAGAATTTTCAGAGGGTAAAAAAGCTGTTTGACCATTAATGTTTGCATCTTACCTTTAAAATATTTGTACAGGTGCCTTTAGACTTTAAATAGTGAATTTTAAATTTTTAACTTCAATTATTGAAAATTTCTAAAGTAACTTTTAAACTTATTTTCAAAAATTATATATATATCTCACAAAATTTTTACTTATTTATCTTTTAAGAGTTTAAGTGACAGAATATTGTGATCGATATTTTCCAATATTTTGGATTTCCCATATCTTTCAATAAAGTTAAAATTTAAAAATTTTTAGTTTTAAGAGAAGTAAGATCTTTAATAATACAAAGCATATAAATATTTAAATCACTACAAACTTATAACTAAAATCACCACCTTTTAACCAACATCATTTTGTCTTGCATTTTTCCAAGTCCTATCTCTGCATATAACAAAATAAAGTTCTGATGGCACCCCAAATAAAAAATGAAATTATATTTTAATTGGTGAGAACTGACTAAGAATTAAAACTCATTGGGACGAATCTCTTTTGGGAACAAAACTACTATAAACATATGAAAATGTACAAGTGCCTAATTGGCACATCGTTTCATCACATTGATTTAATGCAACGCTTATAAAACTTTATGAGATACTAATCAATATGGTACCGGCCAAATATGTCAAAAACGTAAATCTTTCTCTTAAAGATCTGAGTTTCACGATATCATCTTAATTAAATTAACCTATTACCTCTATATATAGATCTATATTTAGATCAATTTGAAACTGGGTAACTTGTGCGGTATTTTTTTTTTTTTTGAAAATAAAAGGACCCGTCTTATCGGAATTGTATTTACGATGTGTTCAACACATCGTTTCATGATCTAAAATAATAAAAAATAATTTTGACGATGTGTTATGATTGGAAATTGTTTGACAATATGTTTGCGACGTTGTAAACACTGAAATGTCAGTCAAATTAAGCATACAAAATTTTCTGTGCACCCGTTTTGATTCTTTGTTGAGTTTTTTTTTGTTGAAAAATGGACGAATCTACGTAAATTTTGATGATAAAAAAAAAATTTTTTTTGTTCATTTTGAATTTGTTATATACTTCAATTTTAATTTCAATTACACAATTGGCGTGCATTGCATAATTTATGATCGAAAACGTCAAATAAAGCGTTGTGTTATTGATGCATTGTATCGACAATTTTAAATTGACAATTTATTTTTGACGAAATCAAATATATTTTTTTGACATTTCGAATGAGACCCGTTGCCTTCTACTGTCATTTAATTTAAGTTTAGTAAATTGCATTTTAAATGTATCGTCGTAATCGTAAATCAATTATGCAGTTTTTTTTTTGTTATTATAAATCAAATTAGTATAGGTATATTACATTATAAAATCTTTGCAAATCTTCTTGCATTTGTTCTTTGAAAAAAAAGCTGAGGTTTTTAAAACATTTTATTAGTGGGAAATAAATAAATCCTATATGAAAATAATCATTTTTTTGTTTAAATTATGTAATCAATAAAATTAAAAATTTTAAAATCTAATTCTTTACTACAAGTATATTTATTTTAAGGATTAGTTCTTGGCTGCAGTACAATATAGTATATTTATCGCTTAATTAATACAGTTTTAAATCTAAATTTATATATATATATATATATATATATATAATTAATAATTAAATTAATTAATAATAAAAATTTTAATATTAGAATAAATTGACAACAGAAATAACAAATGGTTGACTGATAAACAAAAAAAAAAACAAAATTATTTTTAAACAAGAAAATTTACAATTAAATAGGGTATATGTATATCTATATATATATGTATATACATATATAGATAACCTAGTGACATACAAAATATATACGCATACATAATATATTAATAATAATTTAAAAACAAAAAAAAAAAATAAACATTAACAAAATATTTTAAAAAATAGGATAGGATATAAAATTATTTCTTTTTTATTTGGAAATTGTAGGTTATTCAGTTAATTTTACGTAGAACTGTTAAGTTGACCTACATGTGATGTAACTGAAGATCCATTGCTTGTAGGCGATGAATAAATTATTGATGTTTGTTGTTCTTGCTGTTGTTGTTGTTGTTGTTGTTGATTTACTGAACCTTCATTACTCAAAATGTGCTGCAGCTGTGCATGTGAATGTGGAAGATGAGAAATTATATTATTATTATTATTACTATTATTACTATTATTATTATTATTATTATTATTACTATTATTATTATTATTACTGTTATGAATAACAGATTTTTCTTTTCGATAACGATTATTATTATTATTCATTTTTCTTGCATTATTTTGAGCTACCGAATCATTACTGTTATCATTATTATTTAAAATATTGTTATTAATATTTGTATTATTATTATTATTATTATTATTATTATTATTATTATTATTATTACTGTTGACATTATTGGTACTGTTATTTGTATGATTTACTATTGATGTATTTGTTCCCAATGGAATTGGAATTGTTGGTATTGTAATTGAATCGATAGTTGCCCTTCCCTGATGTCAATACTAAAAACAGAAAATTAAAAACAAACATAATTTTTTAATTACATATATTTTATATACATTAAAATTTGTTATTTTATATATATAGTAAAACATTACATATTAATATTTTATTATAATATGCCATTTTTTTTTTAATAAAATATGAAATAATTCAATTGTTTTGATATAAACACCATCAATAATGCATGGCGTGTGTGACAAATTTTCTATACACAATGACTTATAATGACGGAAGCTTAAAAAAAAAGGTTCTGTGATGCCAACTATTAATTTGCATTATGAAAAAAATATAAACCTAATTTTACAGGATATGCTTTTATGTTTGCATTTATATAGCAAAATAAGACGAGCACGTTTTATTCAGCAGAATTTTTATAAAATGCTCAAAAAAAATGTAAAGTGACGTGTATGGCAGTGCTTTTTTTATTTATTAAAAAAATATTGTAAAACAGTGGTTTCGAATTTGGAAAAAGATTATTTTAAAACATTTATAAAAGATAAAAACTACTGTTGAAAAAAAATTATGATTCACATATTCACTTGAAATTTTAAATTAGGCAAATATTAGCGTCGTAACATTCCGAAGAGGTTAAAAATATGTTAAGAGATTAGAAGATTAGATTAGAAATCACCATGTAAATATATTATTACAGAATTATAAGAAAAGAGGTATTCTCATGACAACTGTCAAATGTATATACATACATATTTAGTCTCTTTTCATTAAATAAACTGTAACTTTTTTTAAATTTACTTATATAATATACATATGAATCAAATTTCGTATTCACAGTATACCTACTTGACTTAAATCACCAATTTTACATTTTAGAATTTTAAAAATAATATAACATAATTGTCTAAAGACACTTAATTATTGTTACATTAAAACCCTTTTACAACTTATTATTTACTCTTAATTTTTGAAAAATGATATGCACTAATTTAAATACTAATTGTACAAAAAATCAAGAAATAATCATTTCAATTTGAATTTAAATAATTTTCTAAGAGTAGTCATATAAGACTTAGTTTCCCAAATGAATATGTAATTATGAAACTAATTTTTTTTTTTAAGGATAACAATAAAATATGCTAAAAATAAAGAAATAGAAAATTTATAATTCATTTTAGTATAAGAAATTCAAAAGTGCTCAAATGAGTGTGAAACAATCAGTTTAGGAGCCTCGGTGACTTAGTGTGTAAGATCGTAAAAATACGCTATAAGCACCGAGGGAGTGTTGGTTCGAAACCCCCTCCCTCTTACATCCACTCCCTCTTACAACATTCACAGCCACACCTGGAAAGGAAAGGCTGTGTAATTTCCTTGTCACATTTATGTCGCAGGGAAATTTAATAATTTGCAAAGTAATACTCAATATATGTACATTTTAAATTTTTTAAGAATATCAGAGGATAGATACTTATCGAATTTCTTAGCAATTTATAATGGAACCTAAATTAGACACTAATGGAACCTATAGAACAATCAGTTAAAAATCTAATCTTGCAATTGACTATCGTAATCTGCAGCAGAATTTCTTATTGCCCAAGAACAGCAGGAATGATACCTATATACTTATTCAAAAAGAAAAAGAGGGTAAAGTCATTGAACTCCTTAAAAATTTTGAAACATTATACAATATATGTTTTTATATAATATATGTATAATATACTATTTTTCACATCTTTCGAAAACATTTATATTTGCATTTTTACCTTATAAAATGTATAAACTGTATCACGTAATCATTGAAAACAAATTTTTGTTTTTAAATATTCTAAGGCCTAAGCAGATGGTATGTAAAATTGTTAATCCTACATTGTTTATTGGTGCCATTCTTCTCAAAATTTTATTTAATTTTTTTTTAAAGGGTGTGTTAACAGTCAGGACACACGTATTTTGTAAAATATTTTTTTTTTTTTTTTTTGCTAATAGTGGGAATTATAATAAAAATAGTGATGTCTATGTAATTATTGTGGTCTTAATTTTCAATAACTTTATTGACTCTATTAAAAGTATTTTTTCTAAATTTATTTTGTATTTGTTAATCATGCACAACATGAACAAAAAAAAAAAATTTCAGAAAATGGCGGTTTTCTAAAATAGTTTAAAGATGATTAAAAAAGACAATATATATATATACATATACATATATATATGTATATATTTTTAAAAAACTGTCATCTTTTTAAAGAAATAAAAAGGGAGAACCTCAAACTGGTAAACAAAAAAAAGAGAGTAAATAATAATTGTTTATTCGAAAAACTGTTAAACACATGTATCTATAATCAATTTTTATCACTATTTTATCTTATAAATTATATTTAAATAATGAAGTACTTATAATTATTTTTGTAGATTGAAATGTGAAATAAATCAAAAAAATCAATTTAAAATGTTTTTGAAACAAAATTGCAGGCAATATTTTTTATACCATGTACGAATATAATTTTAAGGGTAAAATAAATTTGCCATTAAACGTTAGGTTAGGTTAAGGTGGCTGCCAAAAAGGCACACTTAGACCGTATTTGGTTCATTGTGATACCACATAGAAGCTTTCCTATCCCACTCGTTAAAACCAGTTTGAGCTTTTTGCAAAGCGAAGAATACTCTTCACATTTTTACCTGACAGATCGCTAAGGCTGTCGAAGAGATATTGCCCCAAATGGGTATTCCTTCTTGCCGACAAGGCCGGGCATGTGCATAGGAGATGGAGAGTAGTTTCCTCCTCTTCTTCATCCTTGCAGGCCCTACAATAGTCATTTGCGGATAAGCCAAGTCTTCTGCCATGCTTCCCTATTAGACAGTGACTGGTGATTATTCCCATTGTCATTCCAATGTCTGCCCTTTTGAAGGAAAGCAGATCATTGGATCGTCTTAAATCGGTTTTGGGCCATATCAATCTTGTGATATTGCACGAGGTTAGGTTTGACCATTTGTAATTTACCATATCCGTTATTTCCTTTCGAAATTACGTTTTGCTTGTGAATAGAGGTACCCCTAGTCCTGCCCTATCCGGCAGAACTTGTAAGGTTGTACCAATTCTTGCGAGTTCATCCGCTTTTTCATTTCCCGGAATACCTCGATGACCTGGTATCCAGCAAAGCTGAATGTTAAACTGCCTGGCCATCTCGTTAAACGTTACTTAGTTAAATATGTAAAAGTATATATCGAAATAGATTTGAAAAAGAATAATAAGGATTTCCCAGCGTTCTATCCTAAGTCACCTTAAATTAGCTTTGTACGCCCGTCAATCCGATTTCACGATAACTTAAAAAACTAATGAAGTTGGTTTTCCTAATCTCAATTCTGATCAAGTTGAATTCTGATCAAAAAGAGTTATGGCTAGCTAAATATATCAATATGCTTAATTAAGTCATATATATTTAAAATTTTGTACTATATAATTAAATTTAATTGAAATATCATATATTGTGTTCGTGCGGGTATCCTAAAAATGACACAGTCTTCGTCGTTTCTTTAATGGATGAAATATATATCCTATTACTTTCATTACATTAATGTTAATGTAGTTAACATTAATGTTAATTAATGTAGTTTAAATAAGAAGCCAAAGTTTATACTACTACATCTTCCGAACTTTTGTTTATAGAAATTCATATTTTTAGAAAAGTAAGATCTTTGAAAATAATACAGAATTAGCACAGAAAAGAATCAAAACAAGAATCTAAATATTAAAAGGATGCAAAAATATAAAAATTTATCTGAACAATGGCGCAATGTTAAAGGAATCGGCAATTCAATCGAAGTGTATTTAGTTCACATTTTGTCCAGATCATATTCAAATAAAGAATGCAACTACACATACAAAAATGAAAAACTTTACGGCACCCTAAAAAAAGAGATAAAAATAATTCAAAAAAAAATTTTTACCATAAAAACAAGGCACACTCAGTCAAATTTTAAGTCAATTTCTTGAATCAAAAATGATAATACATACACCAAAAATTTTTATTATAAGTGGATATGATGAAATTGTATTATAAAATAAAAGTTGACTAATTCATGGGTCGTAACTGGTTAACATCTTAAAAACAATAAATATTTAAAAAAAACTAACATAATGCCAAAAAGATTTCATATATCAGAAGAAAAGATGTCCGTTTAAGGTTCAGAAGAAAATTATCGCCTACAGCATTCCAGACTTATTAAACGGTATTCCCTTAAGTCTTTAAATGCTGCAATGGTTCTTAAACTAGAAAAATAAATCTCTTATAAGATATTATAAAAAAAAAAACAATAAAATATAAACAAAACAATAAGACAAGACCAAATGAAAAAGAAAAACGTTGAATAAAAATTTAAGACATCATTATCTAATATGAAATTATAAATATAAAATAAAAACAAGAAAAATGACAGAAGGTCATTGAATTTATAATACCATTTTTTCTTTTTATACAAATCGATTCAATAAAACCTACTTTTCGCGAATAATTTATATACAATTACAAAGCATCTGTGTTATTTAAAATGAAATATATATATGTATGAATAGTAATAATTTACAAATTGAACCTAAACAAACAATCTTATCTTTAGATGCAGTCTTGTTAATAGATTGTTTGTTATTTAAAAAAAAGAAATACAACTCACGTCCACTTTAAATGCATTCCAATTTCACAATAGAATATTAAATCTAGCCAGCACATCACTTTTTTTTTTAAATATAAAAAAGAAATATCTTTTTTTTTTTTTTTTTGCATCATTAATCGTTATGCAAAAAAAAAAAAAAAAAAAAAAAGAAAAACAAATAATAACATGAAACGGTAATCAGACAAGCATAAAATATCTTCCTTTATACATATAAGTTTCAAAAATCTATTTGAGGATTAAATTAAATGTTTAATAGTAACCAACAGATGCATAGTTATTCAACATCATCATCAGTATTATCGCAATAATTTTTTGTTTTATGCAACAATTTAAAAGGTAGCGAGGAAAATTTAAAGAAGAGAAACTAGTTTTCCTTCTTGTAAATGTTTTTTCCTAATTTTTGTTTTTTTTTTGAAAATCCGTCAAACCAAGGAAAGAAAAACCTGAGACTTTCACTTAAACAAAATTTTTTTTTTCTTTTTAACAATAAGTAGGGGAACAAATTGTTAATGTAAATTGGTACAGAAAATCATTTAAGTATAATGAAAATTGATACTTTTGTGTTTAGATAGAAATTTTTTTGACTTTTTCAGTAAAAAAAAAAAAAAGGTAAAATAATAATAATAAAAATTTAATCAAAATGAGCGCAATTTTATGATGCAGTTAATAATCGTAACAACAGGGATCAGATAAGAAAAACAAAAATCTGTAAAACATTTTTTTTAAATAATATTTAAATAATTTTGTAGAAGGGCAATTAATACACATAAAAATATGTTAATAATAACAAAAAAAAAAAACATTTTAAAAATATGTTAGAATATGTATACGTAATATAATTTTTTTATTTTTACATATAAAGATGGCAACACCGAAGATATTATTAACATATGTGGGTATTATAGTATTCGAAATTAATTTTAAATATTGTTTTCTAAGTCGAAAAAAAAATTTTGTTTTAATTTCCGTTTAAGTTTAGTATCATACCATAATTTATTAATTTTTTGTAAATATAGGAAAAGTATTGTAATAGGAGAAAAATTTTAATTTCCAAAAAGGTCAAAGGAAATTATTGCAATTTTTTGAAATATCTTGGTTTCTTCTGAAAATTTTAACACATAATCAAAAACACCGGAATTGTTTCTTGTATAGATTTGTTTTACTACATAGAATGGTTCCCTCTGATTTTTAAATAAAAGGAAACTGCCGAAACTTTTATATACCTACACGTCTTTTATGCCAAAAATTTATTTTCCGAATAAATTTTTTTGGTAATCGGAACTTATTTTTTCTACAACTGCAAGGGATTGATAACTTGGGAAACCCGAACTTCTGAACTGTGTTTTACACTAGAAAACATGTTAAAATTGAAATTCTTATGCTATGGTCAATAGTAAATTGACATTCTGAATACTAAAATATGCAGTTATGAATTTCATATTTTACATGTATACGATATAGATAATTTAAACATACTGATTTATACTCCTTTGCTAAATATATAATCCAGTCAACTTTAAAATTAATTAATCTTTTTAACTTTAACTGAGATCTAATCATTTTACTTTAAATTAAATAAAGGCGAAAAATTTTTACTTTAAGTGAATATTTTTTACTTTGAGTGAAGACTTAAAGTAAAAAAATCTTTAATAATAGTTAAAATAATAATAGTAAAAATGTATACATACAATATACATAAATATCAGATTAGATCAATTTTCTATTGTAATATATATTATATATATATTACTAAAAATAAAATATGTGAACACTAAATATTTATATAATACAAGTAACTGAAGTAAAGAATCTTCACTTTAAGTAAAAATGACTTCACTTCTAATAAAAAAATGTTCACTTAAAGTAAAGAAATCTTGAGTTCAACTAAAAAAGGTATATATATAATTTTTACTATTATTATTCTTACCACATTTTTAAAAAACAAAAATTTAAAAAAAATTTGATTAATAGTTTTGCTTTATCCATCGTTTCGCCTGACAGTCGTTTGTTCGTTTAAGACAAAATATACCAAATTACACACCTCATTAAAATTTTAATTTTAGAGGACTGTAGATTCTCAAATCGATATTAATTCAAATTCTACAGAATATTTTTTTTAATCTGAATACGTCAAACGCGCAAATATGTTAAGTTTTATACTTCAAAATTTTTGAAAAACTTAAATATAGAAATTTTGAAAAAGAGTAAGATTTTAAAATAAGTTTATAGTGCTTCAGTTGAAAATGTTCATAAAAGTGCCAGACGACAGGAAAAGTATTAGTATAGCATCAGTGATCCATTTTCTTTCATTTGACAGGATCATTCGTTAAATTGACTGAAATTTCGTAAAATTTACTAAAGGATATTTCATTTTAGACTTTAATATAGGATTACTGTACGTCCATTTACTTTTGATTTTTACTTAATTTTATGTTATGTAAACTAAAATATATGTGATTAAAATATCAAATCATTTGATTTTTATATTAAAAATTATACCATTTGTCAAAGGTATAGATAATATTAATTTTCAAAGGTATATAGATATGGGTAATATACCATTTTGCAAAGGTATTGGTTTAATCAATATAAAAGTATCGCAACTTCTTCACCAGAGGCGACTCTCGACCATATAAGACTCGATCTTATATAACTTCCGCTGTTTGTCGATTTTTATAGGAATTGTAACGCTTACATGAAAGAGAACAAAACCCTAAATATTACTACTTAGCATTTAAAATAACGATATTGTTTTCTTCTAAAAAATTGCAACTTAGTTGTAATTAAAATTTCAGTTAATCCAACTGAAATAATTTATGTACCTATACCTAATATTTTTACATGATGCAGATTATTAATTGTCGCATTATACAAATAAATAATTTAATTATAAACTCAAAAACTTATTATGACCCTCCCATTATGACAAAATTAGAAAAAAAAAATAGCAAATGACTTTTATTCAAATAACGAAATTACAACTTTTCTTTATAATATTTTATTTACAATTGAAATGGTATAAGCAACAATTTTTTTCTGTAAGATTTAACGAAACTTATTATTTCTTAAATATTTTCTTTCAAACAGAGTTTTATGACCCCTTTACATTTAGCTTCATTTTTTAGACTCCTCACAGAACAGTTAAATTATATGTATATTGTTTTTTTTTTGTGATATATATATAATTAACATGTTAACATTTCGGATATAAAATGAACAAATAAAAACCTAAATGAACAATCGTAATAACATTTCACTTGATAAAAGAACTTTTGTTATTTTTTTGTGCAAAAAAAAACTATTGAGGGGGAGAAACTAAAGAAAATATTTAAACCTTTCTTTCTTCCTTCCATTATTTTTTTTAACACTGCAGGAATTCAAAAACAATTAAAATGGCAAGAGGTAAGTATTATGAAATATTTTGGTTCAAATTTAAATGATACTTCCTAATTTAAAATTATATTTTTATTTTTATACCAATTTAAAGAGGGAGTTAATTTTAATGCACTAAAATATACAATTTTTAACTACAGGTTATAATAAGTAAAAAACTTTTTTGGACGAAAAATTATTTAAAATTTTTTAACAATTATAACGCAATATATTTATAATCACCCCTTTATTATTTTAAATTGTCTTACTAAATTTATACTAAATTATTTGTTTTTTAGCTATACACATTTAGCAATGTACAGCTTTATTGGTGAAATATTTTAAGTCTCCCAATTAAAAATAAAATTTCCAGATATTAAATATGCTATATACAAGTATGTCACAAAAAAAAACAAAAAACAGAAATTCGTCAAATGAAAGAATTGTCACTCTTTTAAATTCATTCCCTTAAACGTTATATAGACCCTGTGTCTATATAATTTCATTGTGTAAGTATAGATAGAACCAGTCTAGGTTCTATTGTGTTTGATTGTTTGGGTATTTATCTGTTTAGTGAATCTCGTTACACAATAAATAATTTTGATTAACAAAAAATTTTGAATGAAATTTATAGGGCGAGATTGTATAAGGATTCTTTGGCAAAAATAAAAGATCCCGAATATATTAAAAGATATCTAAAAATATAGTATAGGTTATAAACAAATGCTATTTAATTAAGAGAATTGTATCTTGTTACCACTCAACTCGAATAACTTTGATCAAAAAAAGTTCGCTTATTTTACACGTGGGACCTAATAAAAATTAAAGGAATTAAGCAACAATTGGATAGAGCAATTTAGTATAGTTTTAAAATGTTAAAGTTTATTATTTCAAAGAAGAGAAAAAATGCATGAAGGAAAAATTAAAAAAAAAAGGAGAATTAAAAAGGAATTTTAAAAAAAGAGATTCGAGCACAATTGTTTTAATTATCAAATTTAATTGGCTGTTACTTAATTTATGACGTCTATAAAATTGGATTTACCCACCCATAAAAAATTCCCGTATAAACTCTAATTAATTCATAAATTGTTTATTCACTTAATTATTTTGATTGCTCTATTTCATCAACAACTTATCACTAATGAAATCTGTTAAATTTTTTTTATCTTATAGGATTCTCTAAGCCTAACTTATTAAAAAAAAAAATTAGAATCTTAATTAGAATCGCAAACATTCTGCGTACTTTGTATAGAGAAAATATGATTGCACAATTAAATGATTGTGTCAAGATTATAACTGGCGATATGACAAAAGTCCCGGAGTCAAAAGTCTCCAAAGTCCCCTAGTCCCCAAAGTCCCCTAGCCCCCCCCAACGAATAAGCCAAAACTCCCCTGGGGATTTTAACCCCTATAAAGCGGCTGAAAGTTCATTGGGGGCTCATTACTTCATAAACTGAAATATTTATAATTCAGTATTAAAACAATCAATTATTATTATTATTCCAAAATTTATAAAAGTATAATTATTGATTTGAATATATTTTTGATAAGATTTTACAGTTGTATACGACATCAGCATATTCCGTTTGTCCAGAATGATAAAATTTTAGAGTTGGATACAAAATCAGGGTATATCCAAAATAAATAAAAAATACTCTTGAAAAAGGGGCAACCTTGATTTTGTAACCAACTTTAAAATCCATCCAAATATAGAATCTCGCGTAGACGAAACTAGGAGGAATTTTAGAATTAGATATAATCAAAATCAGAGTAGGTATATTCCCTTTTTTCAGTTTAAACATAAATACTCTGAAAAAAGGGGCAACCTTGATTTTGTAACCAACTTTAAGTTCTAATGTAGAATATCGCAAGAACGAATATATCAATACATAATTTTATGGGGAATTATGTCTTATTTTTTATGAGACTTTTGGATCAGTCATCGGAGTTATAGTCTCCCAGGAACTTTTGGCTTATTTTTCGAGTCATAAGTCCCCGGGGGAGAGTTAGTCCCTAGAAAAAGCTATTTCACAAATAAAACAAGTGCCACTATATTATAAATTATTTTACCTCTAAATGACTTTTAGCGTGCAATGACCATTCCTCTCTTGTTGAAAACATTCGACCACATAATTCACATGTCCATGATAATTGTGGTGGTTCATGATGATGTGGTATTATTATTCCTGGAATCGCTGTACTTGACTGAGCATGTTGATTACTTTGATTTCCAACTGAAATATTATGTTGTGCTGAATGATGTTGTATTTGATCTAAAGAATTTTTATTATCATCATCTGGTTCTTTCTTTTTAACAAGATTATTAAATCGTTTGCCTAATGGAGCGATATTTGTTGGTGTTACATGTTTAAATTTGTTCATATGTATGACTAATTTGTCACGACGAGCAAAAGCTTTATTACATACCTAAAACAAAAACAAAAATTAATATATTATACTATGTATTTATATTAAAAAACATTTTATTTAATAGATTTTATAAGATGACATTTTTAGAAATAAATAATATCATTAAATTTTGTCACGTTAAACCCATTTAAATAGAAATAAAATGAAGATGTTTGCAAATAGTTTTTTTATATTTCACATATTATATACCTACATATTAATTTGAATATTTAATTTCATTGTAAATAAATTCAACATGAATATTGTGGAATAGAGTGCACTGTTATACAATAAGATAATATAAAAAGGAGGAAAAGTGTAAAGTAGATTGTGCAAACTCTAAGATATCCGAACGAACATTATATAACATGCTGTTTCCATAAAATTTTATTAAATTTTAAAAAATTTAAAATATTATATGACTTAATTAAGTATCGAGATATATTTTTGTGAATTTTGGAATTATATTTCTGCTGTTCGAACCCGTTGCTCTAGGCTCTAGAGTTTAGAGCAACCAAACGTCATAAAAGTTATTGCGATAAAATTTGATAATTTCAAATGTCTTAACCAAGATAATATATAATATATTTATGTATATAAAATAAATATAATATAAATTAAGGTTATATAAAAACAAAATGTTGTATGGCATCTATTCGAAGTTCGAACCTGCTACTAGACCAATCAAATTTTACAGAAATTGTTGTCATGTAACTTGACTTCTTTTTACAAATTTCAGATACCTAGTTTCAATAGATACTGACTTATTTTCATATAAATAAAGAAGTTCTATGACGGCTACTCGAATGCGCCGGTCGAATTTGCTCAATTTAATCAGCTAATAAACTAACTGGGAAAACTTTCAGAATTCTACCTTTTTTTGTCTGAATAATCGTGCCGACGTAGGGATGAGCGGGCTTACATATTGCTAAATCAAATCAGTCTCCTTTAAGGTTTCACAAATGGAATGGTAAATTTATTATACCGTTATAACTTTGTTCGTATGTGTATAATAAAATTTAAGAGTATATTCAAAATACAGTGTCACACAAAACTAATATACCTCTCAAACAGAAAAAAAAAATTTTTTTTAAATGTTAAAATTTATAACCTATTATTTATTATCTTATAGTTTTTATGTTAAAATGTTAAATATATTCTGCACCCACTATCTGAGATTAATTTTACAGTGTAAGATAGGGGTAAACACGGTGTATATAGAAAACAAATGTTATAGGGTCACATATAATTGAAAAGTGGATCGCAAAATGAAAACAAAATATAAATATTAAGCGTGCTCCTGAATCCTAACAGCTTTGAAATTTTAAAAAACTAAATGAAATTCCGGCAAAATTACATGATCCATAGTGCAAATTCTAAATTCTAAAAATTTATAATTTGATGAATTCGCAAAATATGGTTATTTTCATATCTATAATACTATATTTTTATTTATGATATATAAACCTTCTATAAGTAAATGATAAATAAACAAATTCGAATCCAACAAAAGTTTGGGCAAAATAAATGTAGACCATCTACAAATATTCCATACTAAAAATTATAAGGTTCATTCAATTCTTATATAAATTTGGTACGAAATATTTTCGAAGTACAAATTAAACATCCTTTTGACACCGGAAATTTGATTAGTTTATTATTCATTATATTTATTATTGGAAACCCAAAAATATAACCGATAATTAAAAAGTTGGGAAGACCATAGTTATCCTTTGGGTAAATAGAGTGTTTATTGGCAAATTTAATAAACCTAGATGATGATTAAATTTAATGAGTCAGCCAAATTGACTCATGCTCTTGTATTCAGCAAGAGCTTTTTAGTACCAGTAAATAAAATAGCATTTCGTAACATAACAATTAAATTATGGGTATTAATTATGCGTGTACCAAAAAATTTTGAGAGTTTCCTAAAATTAATCACGAAAAGTAAAAATGAATGTACGAATAGTTTGGTATAGCGTAAGCTTATTGGATCTTCTAAAATATACAATAGTGAAAACGGTAGCTGTTAGAAGAAAAGGTCAATGATTGAAAAAATGAAGAAAAGTAATATCTGGCTATGGCATATAAGCGATACAAGTATATAATGAAATAATATTTTAACTATTGAACGTAGATTCAATCCTTTCGTTCCAAAATCAGAAAAATGTTCATAGTGTTATTTATATATTTATAAGAACAAAATGTATTAAATGCGAACGTATTGTAAAATCTTTGGTAGAAATTAAGTTAAATAAAATGGATAATTTTAATGTTGATTGCATGATTTACTTACATCTATACAATATAAAAAAAATATACAAACCTCACAAATATATGGTTTTTCTCCTGTGTGTATTCTCATGTGGATTGTTAATTTATCTTTTCGGGCTAAACCCTTTCCACAAACCGAACACTCAAATGCTTTATGTGTTGCTACAAAAAAACAAAACAATTTAATAATTTTTATATTTTAATAAATTGAAAATAAAAATTTAATACTTTTAGATGGATTTGTTTTTCTAACTCCACATGACGCCTGTTGTACTTGTTGTAAAGCCTTTAAGCGACTAGCAGGATGCATTGAACCACCTTCAACATATGGTTCTGTAAAGGGTATTAAATTTGGCCTAGGTATATTATATGTAATTTCAGGTGACCAAGATCCTAAACTTTGTAATACTCTTACACCTCCTTCAAAACCCATACCAACATCATCTGGAACTGTAAATGTACTCTCAGCTCCTCCAGAACTGGATGAACTAACTTGAGGCACTTTTATAGCATTTACATAATTATGTGGCTCATTTGACGTTACTGTTGTTGGTGGTGTTTGATTTTGTTGTTGGTTATTATTTGATTGCCTTTGATTTGCTTGTTGTTGTAATGATGATTGTTGAGCATTATTTGAATCTTGATTATGATTTTGTTGTTGTTGCTGCTGTTTATATTGCATAGATGCTTGTGCCATATGCTGTTGTACTGCCATATGAGCTTCTAAATATGAGTTTTTCTGTGCTACTGTCATTTTTTCCATATTTACGGTACCGTCCTGTAATTGAAATAAAAACTCAAAATAAAATCTGTTGAATTAGATTGAATTAAAAATATTTAAAAAAAAATTGGGAATGTTGCTAATAATTTTAATATATTAAATGAACATAATGCAATGAGAAATTAAATAGGCAATTAAGTCCGGAAAAAACTACATTTTATTCAATTTTTTATCATCTATAAAATTAAAAATGAAATTTTGCAATTAGGTTATTAATAAATTATATAAATAAATATACATAGAAGCGTTGAAATAAACTTCAAGCTTTATAATCAACTAAAGTCAAATAATCAATGAAGTGTAAAATGTTCTATTGACTCTTTTAGGGCATTACGACAACATGTACTTATATCGCTATAATATTTTTTGCCTTATGAGGTGCTTATATAGCTATAATATTTTTTGTCATATAAGTCTACCTTGCGCATTTAACGTATTGCGATGCATTGAGATTTTTGTTATGGGATAATTCCATGCGCTTTCCTCTATTAAATGACTTAAATACAGAAGATGTAAACGTAATAGCAAAATTCCTTAAAGAAATTACAAAAATCAAATTTTCCACTTTTTCTGAAAATTAAAAATTGTCAAATCGAAAAATCGGAAAACAGTGATGGGTGAAAAGTTGCCAAACTGTCTACATTCTGTGTACGATATAAATTACCTATTGTCGATACTCTATACAAAATCAACACATAAATTCCTAAAGCCAGTTTCACATTAAATTAAATGTTGTTTTTAATTAAATTTAAGCTTTTTTTATATGTGGTCCATCTCTAGACTAGTAATTATTTTTAGACCAGTGAATTTAAGTTACGCATAGATTATATAGGTTTATATGCTTAAACTTTTAATAGGGGAAATTTTAATCAAATTTAATTTTGTCGAATAATCAAAGTAAAACATATCAAGATGGCGAAATACAGCTTATGGAAATTCGTTTGTTATGCGCACGTCCCGTTTATGGAACCATATACCATCACATGTGTTCCCTAAAGTTGGTAATTCATATGTGTACGATTTACTTAAGTTTAAGAAGAACATTAACATTTTTCTTCAAAATATCCTCCACATTTTCCTACCTACCCCCCATAATCTCACATTTCCTAATTCCAATTAACCCAATCATCCTTCCCACATACCTATCCCAAAAACCAAGCTGTACATTTGTATTAAAGGTTCTATTCTAAAGTTTAGTTTGAAAAGGGGGTGGTTTTTGGTTGATTAAAGTCCAACACTACTCTGAGGAAACACGTGCAGTTCCTCTTGGTAACTTTCGAGTTTTTCACCAAAAAAAAGGTATATTCATTTAAATATTTAATTCTGAAACTATTTTATTTTAGTTATTATAATAATTAACTTTTAATACACAATTGGGATTGCATCTGTAATTTCAATCATAACATTTCCTGGATATTGCATTTGCCTGCCTAATACTTAAACTTTTCTCATTCTTCAATTCAAATTATTAATCCTTCACTGCTGTTAGTTTAACTTATTTAACCCAATTTAACGCTCCCAATAAGAAACATATTTTTCATTTTTTAATTTTTCTCAAGTATTTATAAAATATTTCATAATTCATATAGAAAATATTTTTTTATTAACTCTTCAAAAATGATTTCAAGATTTTAAATGAGATTTTATTTCTTAAAAAAGTGTCATCAATTTTATCCAGTTTAAAATTAAAATCAAAACTTTTCTTTCTCAATGCGTTTTTAAGGATTTCAAATCAAATTATACTTTAATATTAACTACTCTACATATATGTCGTAATATCTTTATTCAAAAAATACAAAAACAAAAACATTAAGAAATCCAAAAATATAACCCTCGAAAATATAATTTTTCTTTTGTCTAAATGACTAACACATAAAATTATATTGTACCAACACTACTCTAAAAAAAAAAACGAGGGATATTTTCCTTATTTCAATCCTTTAGCAGTTTTTGATGATTTTAAACACAATTTAGCGAACGTCAACACTGAACAACAGCATATGTCAATTATGAAATTTCTGACTTTAGGCTTGTTTTTCCCCTTTTTCGATATTATCTGTATAGTATATGTTAACAAACGATATATGTTTGTATTTGCTGTTCTTTTGTTTATTAAAAATAAAAAACGTTTATAAGACACAAAAAAATAAAAATTTTTTGAAAATTGCAAAAGTTAACGAGGATGACACACATTATAAGTCAACCAATACTTATATAGACATTTTTCTATCTTAAAACTATAATAATTAATCAAAAATTCTAAGTACATAATACATAGAATATTCAAAGTAAGTCGCGCAGAAATTTGCGAAATGCGCACTAATGAAATATGCAGAAGAAAATTTAATAAGAAAGATTACAAAAAATACTCAAACACGTGCAAAAATTTGTACAAACAGGTGAATGAAACCTAGACACAAGTGTTGTCATGAGTTGCAACTTTTAGTGTCGATTATGGTAAGAAAAATGGAAGAAATTATACATTTTTATAGCAAGAAGGACGAATATGTGTGCCACGATTCTCAGAATGCATGTTCTAAAATTTTTGAAACTTGCTTCAACTTTTCTTACCATAAACTACGTTAGAGCATAAAAATTATAATAGATCCTTCTCGTAAATATCAATTAACTAATACAAATTTTTGAAACGGTTTTAGTTGTTTATCTTTCTTAAATAAACAACTTATGTTAAATATTTATTTTCATGTTGACCTACTTAATATTTTAAGTTAATTGTAAAAGAAATATTATATGAATTCATTCATTCATTTCCCCACTCATCCTTTATAATCAAAAATTTCCTAAACTCCATTTCCGTAAAAATCCTTACCACATCCTTATCCTCTAAACCAAACTGTACATTTGTATTAAAGGTCCCATCATAAGGTTTGATTTTAAAGGGTAGTTTTGCTTTTGTTTTGCTATGATAATCTCCAACTCTATCCGGAAATGCTACGTGCAATTTCTCTGACTGATTTTGCAGTATGTCTTTCTTTTACCTAATTCTATCGAAGAAAATTTACAATAAATTTATCTATTACTGCTTTTTTTTACATCAAAAATGTTATCATTTTGAACATGAACCGTTTAATATAAACCAATTCCCCATATTAAAGCATTCATTATTTGACTTTATTTAGAAACAACTAAATCTAAATTTTTAATTTTATTATAAACCTTTCATATCCTATAATTGTTAGTTTTAACTAAATTTTCATTATTTTATCATTTTTATCTGATGTTTCAAAAACAAAACTGATATAAATTCATTTTTACCGATTTTAAGTAAAAAAAGAATGCAGGGTAACGAATATTGTAATAGCGATTAAATTATTGAATATATATATCTTTATCTACAAAAAGAGATGTTCAACGTCCTACTGTTGTCAATAATACCGCACATTGACTATGAGTTCATCAAGTACAGTCAATTCTAAAGTTACTTAGGAATCATTTAAGTCGAACATTGATTCAAAAAGTTATAGAAGATAAAGAGGGTAAAATTTATTTTAGACAAAAAAGAAAAGATTTTAAAATTGAAATTTTAGAATTTCTAAAAACAAAAAAGAATATTTTTCACAATAAAATGATGCCACCATATAAGAAAACAAAAAAAAAAAAGAAAACCAAATTTTATTTTATTTTTTATTTTTTAAATATTCGCAAACGAATACAAATTATGTAATCAGATCCAGCATTGTTGCTTCAACTTTAAAAATTCACATCTTTAGTTTAGTTAGAAACTGCACAAAGAAGTATCGTGTTCCTATTATTTATCTCTAAAATTTAATAAAATTTTTTCCACACCTTATAAAATGTATGTATGTATAAAAATGTATGGAAATACAATTTAATATAATATACGAGTATACAACAAAAGAGGTACCAGGATGCAAAGTTTTCTTTAATAAAATATGTGTTCACATAGAAATATTAGTAGGCGGTTTAAAAAAAAGATTCCACCGTTTTATTAAGGTGCAAGGTTACACTTGTATATACGCGAATGATTTGATTTTTTAAGCTGTCCTAAGTTGAAAAGTATTGTATTACGTACCTAAATTATATTTTTATAAAGGTTAACAATTAATTGATTGAGAAACGCTTCTTGAATTATGGGAATTAAAATATATATATATATTTTTTTTTTTTTTTTAATATAATGAATACACCAGCAAAAGTTACAATGAGAATATCTACTTATTTTTTAATCTTATCCGGCATTAAAGAGATAAGAGCAAAAAATGGTTTAAAATTACAGTTTATATGATTACATAAATAAGGCATTTAAGTTTTAATTAATTAAAAAAAAAATACATTAATTTAAATATTTATTATAACTTAAATATAAATCAAAATCTTCCAACTTAAAGTAAAATTAACTTTTTTATTCGAATTGAGGATAATTTATATACTCGTATATTATGGGCACATATAATTATATACAACCAAATGCAACCCCATCAATATGAAAAATCAACTTATTAACCTTTTACTTGAATGTAAAAAATATTTATTTAATTTTAAAATAAAGTTTCAAATTCTTAATAAAAAATTATAGTTTTATTTTAAAAATTAATTCTATGTCATATATGTAAGATAGATATATGATTTAACAGTATTTATTCGGGAAAAGAAAAGACGAAATATAAGCTTCTTTTGTCACTCATATTGTATTAAGGATTAATAAATATTCTAGAGAAATTTTAAACAGTTAATAATAAAATAAAACATTTTAGTTATCGAAATACTTAAAAATTACCAAAAATTTTATTTTGAAATAAACTAGAAGTTCCACAAAAAAAAAAAAAGGTTTTTGAACGCACTCATCCATTTAAACTATTATTTTTATAGGTAGATATAATAAATTTTTTAAATTTTTATATATAAAATAAAAAAATTATAAAAATTTTATTTAAAAAAAATCAGCGATTTTGGGGCCTCGGTAGCTTAGTGGGTAAGAGCTTATAAAATACGCTGTAAACACCGAGGGAGTGTAGGTTCGAATCCCACACACGTCGTAAGAGTTATTCCCCCTTACGACAAGTACAGCCACGCCTGAACAGGAAAGACTGTGTAATTTCCTGTCCACATTTATGTGGCAGAGAAATACATTTAAAAAAAAAAAAATCAGCGATTTAGAAGAGATGATATTAAACGAGTTTTCTTACGACAATATCAACATTTTGAATCCTTTCCAAAAATTATTTATTTTTATTCTTTCTAATTTGGTATTGGTATCTAAAATAATGTATTCTAAATTATAATAATTTAAGAAGGGTTGCCACTTTGGTAATTTTCTATCAAATTTAGTAATTTTATTCATATAATATTGTTTTTTGGTAATTTGGTAATTTTTTTGATAATTTGGTACTTTTTTGGAATAATTTGAAGAATGAGAAAAATTAAAATCAGGGACCAATTTAAAAAAAAAAAAAAAACCATTTTTTGAAAATATTGAACTATAAGTTAAAATATTGTGTAGCCACCACC
This sequence comes from Poecilobothrus nobilitatus, assembly GCA_947095535.1. NCBI lineage: Eukaryota > Metazoa > Arthropoda > Insecta > Diptera > Dolichopodidae > Poecilobothrus > Poecilobothrus nobilitatus. The sequence continues at coordinate 200,255,261 of OX352773.1, read as the reverse complement.
ACACAACTTTAACGTAATTACAAAATTACCTTAACTAAATGTCCAAATTTTTTAATTTTATTAAAAATCTAAATTTTCCACGTTTGTTTAAAATAATTTAATAAACATAATCCTGAAAATATATTGTGAAGAAAAAAGCTTGACTTGTGGATGTGAATGAATATCACTCTAAAGATGAACTAGATATTGGATCTACTTCGGTGACTGCAAAGAAAATTAGATGAATTTGATTGTGAAGAATTAAGTTCAGTTCAGCAAGTAGTGAAAGTGAAAAATGCTACAGGACATTCCAGATGCAGTGGGCAGAGAAATTATCATAGCTAAAAGAGAAGAACGAAAGTGGCTAAGGAACTGGATAAAGGAAATAAAGGGGCTCATAGAGTTTGGTCTGCCAAAAATTAATTTTAGTTTAAGTTATATGTATATGTGTAGCAAGCAAAGCCATTGTGCTTCGATATTCAACATATTTTGGGAACTTTTTTGTGAATTTGGTAACTTTCCAAAACCAATTTGCTAAACAAATTTTTTCCTGATTGGCAACCCTGAATTTAACTATGTAAAGCTGTAATATTTCAAAATTACAGTTTTTCTTATACATTTTTGTATACAAATTTCAGTATACAAATTGTTTACTTTTTTCAAATTACATTTTTTTGTTTTGTAATAACGGCTAACTATATAAGCTACATAATATTTAATTGTAAATAACTTCTAACATTTTCTTTTACATGATTTGTACTGTTATACAAATTGTATAATAGTAAAAAATATTATTACATTATTTATTTGAAAGTTTTTTCATTTTCTAATTAAAAATTTTCTAAAAATAAATGTTTATATACATTTCACATTGAATAAGCCAGATGCAATGCTGCTACCGATTTTGCTGAATGCTGAATACTGTTGAAAAAAATTATGAAAAGTTTTGAAAATTATTAAAACAGACATTGTATCGGATAAAACATTTTTTTAAATTAAACTGGAATTATTTTCTTTGGTATTTAAATGAATTGGTAAAAATCTTTGCTAAAATCTTTTGTACATTTGCTAAGCAGAATCAAAAACCAATGTTTATTATTTTGTTATTGGTAGATTGTTGCTGGTTGTTGTTAACCAACAATAATTATATTATATCAGATTTACTTATTATACAAGTTTAGACATTAAATAAAAAGAATGATCCTCAAACTGCAAATGTAGCTAAAGAAAAAATAATATAAATCCTTAAACATTTTTGTGTTTAAAAATAGGATTTGGCAATTTAATATTTTATCATTATGCATTCATAACAATGTATGTAAATAAAATATGTAGGTAAATTTATAAAAATATTTAAATTTTAATTATATAATATAATATATATTTAAATAGTTAAAAAACATATTTAAATAATGGCATCTGCTGGTATTATGAATAAGAAAAACACAATTTATTTTTGTTAATTATTTTTCTGTTGCCTTAATTAAATATTTTTATAAATTTTAATTTTTATGTAGTTAAATGCTGAAATATTAATTAAAAAGATTTTTTTTTTTAATATATAAATAATAGCATTATAATTGAAAATAAAATACATATTCTCAATATATATTTTCATATCTTGCAGATATGAAAAAGTAATTAAATTCACTTTTATTCCATAATCTTAATTTCTTATTGCAACATATAGGTACAAATTCGAAATTCGAAAAAATTTAGACATTTCGTTATTTTTGGTTATTATATATTGGATACTGGCTAAAATTTTTTGAATTTATAAAAGAAATAATTTATTTTTGGTTTTATAATTTTACCAAAAATTCATTATTTAGCACACAATTAAAGTTTACCGTTACGTAAAATTCTCGCATCTCTCATAAATCTAATTTTAGAAGATCTTTAAAAGTGAATATGAATTACCTCAGTAAAATTTTTTGTATTATTATATATTGAATATACATGCTATAAAGTGTTGAAAATAATAAGCTAGCTAATTTAGGCGTCTAGACCATAAATATCTATTTAATTTTTTTATAGCTTTTTTCAAATTACACTACATAAATACTTAGATATTTTGTTCTATTTTCTAATATTTTCTTTGTCAAATATATATTAATTATTAAATTACACTATTAATAATTAATTTTAAATATAGAATTAAAAAATTTTAATAAGATCGGTAACAAATTATCCTCACCTGTACTTGCATTACCTGAAAGTTAATTGTAGCAGTAACTGTTCTCATAGACTCTGCATAATTTCTTAATGAATTATCAACTTGTATACAAGTATTTTTCCAATCAAAAAGTTGTTCTAATTTAATTACACAACGTTCACAAATCTTTTTTGGCAAATAATCGTCTTTTGCAATCTAGAAATACAAATTAATATTGCAAATTAATATAAACTTGCAACTAAAACAATTGCAAATTAATATAAACTAAAAAAAATAAATATTTCATTAGATTTATAACTAAAACAATTAAATCTTTTAAATTTTAAAATATTCATCGAAAATATCAAACAATACAAAAAAAAAAAAATAATTAAAGAAAAATAACACATTATAAATTAATAAAAATGAATATTGCTGAAGTTTTCAACGCCAAAATTTTTAATCAATGGCAGCATTCATTTGAATAAAGCAATGATGAATTTCAGCACTTAAAAACAAGTCACTGCAAAAATTTTACTGAACGTTTTGCAGTAAAATTTAAATATTTGTTTAATAATTTTTTAAAAAAGTAGATAAAGAAATAAACGTGAAATTGGCGCTGCTCCATTATGCAGAGTTTTTATTATTCGAAAATTTATAAAGCGATTTATTTAAAGGTTTAAAAAAAAGTTCAGAATAAAATTGCTCATAAAACTATTTAATAAATTTAAAGCGCTTTACTCAATTGAACGCACCCATTATTTGTTTTTCCTAAAAGCTATTACGAAATAATGGCAGTATTCAAAAAGTACATGTACATGTAACCATGATTAATATTATTTACGAAGATAAAGTTTAAAAAAGAGGCAGCAAGAGATAATAAATCCACTATAGTATTATATACAACAAAAAACTATACTTTATCCACTACCATCAAATAGTTTTTAGTCATAATAACTTCCATGCATTGTAAAGTTTCCTGTACACTAGTGACATGACATGTTATCATTTATTTGATTTAATATGCAATTTGAAAAAAATTAGCATAGATTGACAATTGTTTATACCTAAACCGACAAAATTTGTCAATATAAATGTCAATATGTCACTTGATAAACATTAGTGAATAACAGATGCATTATGTAGCATAGCAATTTATATTTTAAAAAATAAATAACAGGAATTTATGATTGAAAACGTACAAAACAAGACAAATACGCTGAATTGATGAAGAGTAAAAGAAATAATTTGGTAGTAAATTTTACTTCTAACCCTTTAAATGAAACTTCGTTTTGGAAAGAAATTATTCACGTTTTAATTGAAAAAAACTTGTTTATTATAAATTTTTTACCTTAAAATCAACAAAATACAAATTATTTATTACAACTTTTTATCAAAAAAAAAACATTATTTTTATTTTTAATTCTAAAAGTTTCTAAAATTTTAAGTTTTATAAAAAATTATAAAAAATTTTTGTTTACCTACTTTATACCTACTATACCTACATATCTTATACTAAAAATTGTTTTTGACAACTGTCATTTAATTTCGAATTAAAATTTAATCACGCGTTTTCAATCATATCCACATAGAGTGAAGGTAAATAATCTTTTTCGCGCGCGCGTTTTCTGTGCGTTTTCAATCATAAGCCCCACAATATTATAAAATTAGTATGTAAATAGCTTGGTTATAATAATTATATTGAACTATTTCTGATTTACTTGTGCAACAAAGTAAGATTTTGTTATAATCAGGTTGCAAAGCTAAAAAATATTTAAAATATAAATAGTTAATAATAAAATAAAAATTACACAAAATAAAACAATATTCTACAAAAGAAAAAAAGAAACAAGCAAAAAAAAAAAAAAACTTTTTAATTCATACTTTATAACTCACAAAACAAATTTAGAATTTGTAAACTGTATATTCTATATTACAAAAAATTTGCATGTTATAAGCCTTTAGTAACCGTTACATACGTGTAATACGTATATACATGTACCGTTTACATAGGTAATTATTTAATGAAATATATTAGAAATAAATTATTGTATATATACTATAGTTAATATAAATATTGTATTGTCTGTGTATGATTTGAAATCCATAAAAAAAAAAGCATTAATATCATACAAATATGTATGTACATATATCAATAGAAAATGATTAATAAAACAAAATTTAATTTAAAATTTAACTTTCAAAATTATTATAATTCAAATTATACATATGTATCATAATAACGAATGTTGGAAATTATCTTTGTAATAAATTTAAGTTGTAACGAGTGTTAGCAAAAAAAAAAAAAAAGAAAAAACTTACATTAGTTTGTAATAAAGTTCTAATTTTATAAAGTAAATTTCTTTGTTCAGATTCCTTATCAAATAGATGAATTTTATTTGGACCATTTTTAATTGAACATATTCTACATAAGTCCATAAAAGTTGAAAAATTTAATTCTTCATGATTATTTGAATGCTGTTGCTGTTGTTGTTGTTGCTGTTGTTGTTGCTGCTGCTGTTGTTGTTGTTGTTGTTGCTGCTGTTGTTGTTGTTGTTGTTGTTGTTGATGATGATGATCTGCTACAGAATTTGTTGAATTCAACATTTCGTCAGTCATTATTTTCTTAATTTATACATTTGATAATAACAGATTCTCTCTTCTATCACTTAAATATTATTTTATAATTCAATTTTTTTTTTTTTTTATAAAATTTACTTATTAATTTATATTTTATTTAATTTCAACTCATTTTTTTTAACTTATTATAAGTTATTTTCTTCTTAAATATTTAAATTTTTTTTTTTTTTATTATTATTTGTTTTTTTTTTTTGTATATATGTACCTATACACTTGCTCTGTTTATTTAATTAGGTATATGTATGAAAATACTTTCAGTTCATTATTTTCAACAACAAATAAATCAATAAGATTTAAGTAATATATATTTTCTTTAAAAAAAAAAGAAATTATGTTTTATCAATGCATTTTTCTAAGTAATAAGGAAAACAAATTTTGACATTTTCATTGAAGTATTACAAGTTAAAAAATAAGAACAAAAACAAAAAAAAATGAAATACAAACAACAGAAAAAAAAGAGAGAGAAAATAAAAGGTATTTAATTGCGGGAAAAATCAATAATTTGCGACCTATAATTGTTACAATGTTTTTTTTTGTTATTTTTTTTTTTTTTTTTTTTGCACTATAGATAAATTTTTAATTTTAATATATAATTAACAAATAATTATATAATTTTTAATCTTTAAAATTTAATACAAAACATAAATACAAAAATATAAACAACTAAAAAAATATAATAAAAACAAACTCTCTTCTTTTTCAGATAAGAAAAAAAAAAAAAAAAAACTTTTTCTTCTTCAAATAAAATTTAAACCCACACTACAATTATTCGTTTCTTTTCAGTATTTACACAAAAAAAAAAAAAAAAAATAGAAAAAAAAACAAAAAAAAATGCAATTCACTTTATATTAAACAAATTTATTCTAATAATTTATATTAATTTCTCAAAATCTTTTACAAACATTAAAATAATTTTCTTTATTAATTTAAATTTAATTTTTCTAAAAATTTATTTAATATATTTTTCTTGTTTTAAATTATTTATTATTTATTTTTTATTAAATTAACTCTTAAATTATAATAATAGTATTTTTTATTTTTGTTTTGTTTCTCTTTTTTTTTTATTTTATTCTTTTTTTTTTTTCTTCTTCCTGATATACATACAAACATATGCGTGTGTATTTGTGTATGTGTATTATGGAATGTAATGTAAGTAAAAAGTATATAAAATTTTTATCCTTAAATACGCATGTCAAGCCATAAGAAAACCCGAAAATCGTACTAAAATATTGCAAATCTAAAACTGACACACACGCACACACACGCACTTAAAATAATATCATTGTAATATTATATTCGTTAAAAGTCATATTAAAATGATAAATTCTTAACTGTAATCTGTATAATAATATATTGGAATTTTATATTATTTTTCTATTGAAGTTAAATTTCTAACCACAAAATTTATTAGAAATGTCAAAAAGTATAAAACAACAACAAAATAAAAACAAACAATCAAACCAACTTTTATAGCTTTATATTAAAAACATATACAAAAAAAAAAAAAATAATCAAGAAAACAAAACAAAAAAAAAACAGCAAAATATATAGGATAATATATAGCTAAGTAATGTTCGAGTACATGTAGATAATTTATTTAAAAAACAAAAAAAAAAAATAAAAAATTAAAAGAACACTAAATATATTTTTTTATATTCATAATTAGTTTTTTTTTTTTTTTATAAATTCATTTAAAAATAAAAACTTTTTATTATTTATATTTATATAAAAATTAAATGACATTTCTTACATTTTCGTTAATTTTCAATGAATTTAAAACTCTGTTAAAATTTATTGTAAAAGTTGTTTGTAATTGTAACGTTTCCAATGAAATTTGTACGAAATCGTATCCTTTGACAAATATGTAAATAACTTCTTATATCGTAATTTGACGTTTAATAATAATTATGCGGTGCTTTTTTTTCACAAATTTTTTTTCATTCGTTGGTATTTTTCGTTATTGTTGTTGTTGTTGTTTTTATTTTATTTCTCTTTTGACATTTAAGAATATTGAAATTTCACTTTTGATAATTAGCTATGCTTACTGCTTATACATAAAATTTTTTGTTTATGTTTTGTTATGCTTTTTATATTTTTTTTTTTTTTAATTGAAAGTGAAAAATTTTAAGATTTTTTTTTATTTTTTTAATTAAGGATACAGGAATTAAATTCTTAAGACTTTAGTGTATATATATATATATATATATGAACTTTCACACACATAAACAACATTGTATATGTATTTTTAATATTAAATTGAATATTTTTTTATTCTAATCAATTAATTATTTGTATAAAATTGGTTTTGTATAAGTGTTACTATTAAGGATATATTTACTGCTTTTTTTTTTTTTTTTTTATTAAATTTAATTTAAAAAAAAGAATAATAAATTTTAATTATGGATATAATGAGTTAAATCGATTTTCTATCAAAGTTTTAAATATATATGTATGTATGTTAATCTTTTTAACGATTTCGTTATTTAAATTATTTTCAAAGTAAAAATAAATTTTAAAAAGCTAAATTTTCAATTGACAAAATTAAATCCAAAACATTAGCAAGTATTTTATGCTTTCTAATATATACGAGTGAATATTTTATAAACTCCAAATAAAAGAATAACTATAATTTATATACAATCGCACATATATATTTGGCACTCTAGTGGGTAGGCGCGTGGCGTATTAACAGAAGGAGTATGGGTTCGATCCCTGCACAGGTCGTAAGTGTTTTTCTTTACATACCCCCCTTACGACCAAATATAATGTAAATATATAGTATATAATATAAACAAAATAAATAATATTAGTATATAATTTAATAATAGTATAAAAACCTATAATGGCCTTGGTAGCCGATGGTTCAATAATATTACATTACATTTATGTATGTAATATTAATATAAATAAATAAATAAATAAATATTTGGCACAAGCTCATAATACCAATGATAAATAACACGTATTACATTTTAAGATTCTAAGTAATAAAATTAATAAAATGTTGGCATATTAATAATGAATATTCGATAGATTAAAATCTCTAATAATTGAAATTTTGATTTAAATTTAAAATTGCTTATTTTTTAATAAATTATTTAACGGTTTTATTAACAATATTTATAAGTACATATTACATATAGAGTTAATAATAAACTTTCGCCTACAGAAATATTTAAGATTAAAAAATGAAACCGTTGTTTGGAAAAATATGGTGAAACAGGCATAATGACACTAAATATTAAAAAACCTTCAACCGGATTTGCCATGCGTCGTTACTATAAAATTTCATGTATTTCACACCGCTACAAATTCGGTAGCGCATAAATGATCCAAAATCTCAAGTTGCCTTAATAGCGACCCCTCAATCAATAGAAGAATGAAGAAGTATTATCTTGACAATACGACTATAATCCACTATACACAATTAAATAGTCGATTATACTATTTGTGTATAATATATTATTCTATACACAATACACTATACACAAAGAGCTATTAAAATTAATAGTGATTTTAAAATTACAAAAGACTTGTATAAATAAATTAGTATTTGATATCTGCGGAGGACTGCAGCAGTACTTGTCATTATACCATGTAGAACTATTTAAATTACAATCGATATAATTTTATTTTTTTTTAATTTAATTTTAAGTTATAATTTAAAATATATTTGATACCTGTTTTATAATAACAAGATTATATTTCCTTATTATTAAATTAAAATTGCTATTAAATATTAAATTTGGACACAGAAAGAAAGATAGCTAATATTAATTCGCCTTCCAGTTAATTTATTTGGGTATATAACAATCTGTTAAAAAACTTTTGTACTGCTACTACTACTACTACTACTACTACTACTACTTTTGCAGCCTGCGGACAATACCTGCTGGTTATAATGTGAGTTGTAAGTTATGAAATTAAATTTTTTGTTCATATTGAATGTTAATTTTTAATTTTTTTACAGTAGAACATATCAACCGCATAAAATAAGACTTAATTTTACAATTTATTGTGTATTGAATAAAAAAATAAAAATAAAACTATAATAATTTATATTGAAACCATATTTTATTTATGTATGTAATGTATATTTATATTTTGATTTTTTTTTTTTTCATTTTTGTTCTTATATTGACAGCTACTTATTTAATAATAATATTATCACAAGACTTCAATTTTTATGATTTTATTTTTTTATGTCCTCTTGCTTTATTTTTAGCAGGCACTACACATTTATTTACAAAATTAAATCATGAAAAATTGAATTTGTTATAAAAAACAATTTCGTGTTTTTTAATTTACGAACTCAGTTCTTTGTTACTTTTTACGGATATACAACTTTGATTCTATGAATGACTTGAATTTTTTTTTTTTTTTTTTTCAAAATATGTAAAAATTATATAAATTAAACATTTTATTTGATTTGTATATATAACTAGAAACAAAAAAAAAAAAAAATAGTTTAAAAATTAAAAATTATAAAAAGAAAACAAATAAATTTTGACAAAAGAATAAAAATTAAATAAATTTGACAATAATTATTGAGCATTCATTTTAGGAAATTATTAAAAATTAAAAAAAAATAATAAATTTTTTTTTAAAATAAAAAAATTTCCTTATAATTTGTTGAAGCTATAGCTAAAACCATCAGGAGTTCTATTCAATTGTAATTTTCCGGGTGGTAAAAATCTGTGTGGATTTGGTGTTGTATCATAAGGTTGTTGATAATGTTGTTGTGGTTGTTGATAATGTTGTTGTGGTTGTGGTTGTTGTGGTGGTTGATAATGATTGTATTGTGGTGTATTATGTTGATAATTATTGTATTGTGGTGGAGCTGCTGTTGAATATTGATAGTGTGCTGCTGGTAATTGTGGAGCATTATTACCTCCAGGTAATTTATTTCCTTCAAAATCTGGATCATTGTGACGTGGATCATATTGTCCTTCACCTTGATATTCTCCTGCATAACCTTGTACTGGTGCTGGCCCAGCTGGTGCTTGATATCTTGGAATTGGTTGATATCCAGAAGTTGGGACAGGTTGTGGTGGAGCTGCTGGTGCAACTGGTAAATGATCACCAGATGCTTGGAATCTATAATATTTATATTTTTTTTAATTGAAAATATAATTGATTAATTTTAATTTCAATTTATACATATCTAATATATTGAAATGTATAGAGTAATAGAGCGATTAATTTTACTTACCCAAATTTACCAGCTGTATATGAAATTGTTTTTCTTTGACCATTTGGATCTACATAACTGTATGATCCATGACGTGTACCATCAGAATCGGTTTCTTCTTTAAAATTAATACCATCTTCTTGTGTATACGCTGCACCAAATTTTCCATCACCAGATAAATATCTTTGTTCACTAATAATAGCAGCTGTCTTTGAATTTTGATTATATTGACACGTGACTGTTGCGATCAAAACTGATAATAAAACCTACAAAAAAAAAAATAAATAATAAAGAAAAATTAAAAATTGGCTATTATTCAATTATACTTTCACTATCTTTAAATTTACTATATATGAAAATTCTATTACACAACCATTATTGGACATTGTCATTATTTCTTGTGCCAATTTTTTGTTTTTTTTTTTGAAAAATCAATCAAATATCAATTACAGACTTCCTTAATTTAAGACAACTTTATTAATTGTTTTTTATTACCAAACCTATAAAATATCTTAAGTGCGTTCAATCAACTTTTTTGACAACATTTCATTTAAAAAAAAAAAATTTACATTAGGTAAAACCCAACTAACAATTATACAAATGAAAAAATTACTATTCAGGCGTTAATGATCTACATGGTAATTGATGCGTTTAATTTTAAATTGCGACCACTATTTCTTGTTTGTTTGTTTGTTTTTTTCCCCTCCCCCCGATTTTTTAATTCTCATTTTGATATCTTTTTTAGAGGTTTCTGGGGCATAAAAGAAAATTGAAAATAATTACAAAATTAAAGTATTATCTTATCTGCGCAGTGTATATTACAATTTTACATAAATGTATGTATAGTATGTACGTACTTATATTGATTAAAATAATTTGATTTAAAAAATGTATGAAATCTTTTTAAATAATGACATATCAGTTACGATATTAAAAAGTTACAAATTTTAAATTAGCCAAATTATAGGAAACATTTTAATTGTTAGTTGTTATGATATTATTTATATTCAGTTAAGATAGAAAATTATTATCGAAATTATTATACAAATTGTAAAGTGTTTTAATTGAAAACACTTAGAAATTATAGCATATGATATTGTGAAATTATAGCATATGATATACATGTAATTAATTCAATTTCATACATAAAGATCAGAGCGAATAGTGATACAAAATAACATTAAAAAAAAATGTTATTTTTTATTAAATACTATGTCTATAAGATTTTTAGATATAGTCAATGATTTAAGTATACACGCTATTATTTAAAACGCCAGTTTGATTTTTTATCTCTAATTGTGACATTTTTCTTTAACAGTGCAGAGTTTTATTTTTTAATCAATTACAATGGATATGTACGGGAATTTTAGGTTTATGTTTGTCTGACACCTTAAATTACAATCTATATTCGAATTCCTAATACACTTAAAATTAATCACAAATTAATCTCACAAAAGAATTTTTTGGAGTAGGTACACTAGGGATATACAAAAGCAGTTTGGCTCTCTAAAATATATGGAAATAAAAACAGAATATGCAAAAGAAATCTCATACCTCTCTCATACCTTTCCGATTTTTTTTATCTTTTTTTTTTATAAAAATAATAAAATAATAATTTATCTTTTTAATAAAAATATTATCGTCTGTGCAACATAAATTTAAAATGAAAATTAATGCTTTGTCATAAATATATGATTTAATATGTATATCTATTTTATTATCCATATAACCCCATCATAAAACTATTTCCCATATATAAATCTTTTTCTAATTTTTTAATTCATATTAAAATTAAAATACTATATAAACTGTGTTGCTATTAACTAAACTCCAAGTCACTAACGCCCAAAAGCAAAAATTAACTAATCTCCAATATTTTTCGGCGTTAGTTCATTATGAACTAGCCTCCAATATTAATATTGAACTAATTGACTCTTAAAAAAAAAAATGACCTAATCCTTAAAAATATTTTTGTAATTTTTCATTTCTCAAAAATATTTTGGCAAATTTTCATTTTTCAAAAAAATATTTTTAATTATTAGAATTTTTATTTTTATTTTTAGAATTTTTAGGTTTTAGTTCATATGAATTATTCTCCAAATTCTAAGAATTAACCATCCACAAAACAAAAAAATTAATAATTATTCCCCAAGTTAAATTTTAGCAAAAATAATAGAGATTAGTTCATTTTTGTTTCTGGGGGTTAATAACTTTGCAGTTAGTTTATAGCGCTCATAAACTGGTTCTATTATTATTTTTACCATACATATGTATATCGATCCAATGACAATTATTACCACATTTACTTGTTAAAAACAAAATAACCGCATTCTTTTAATTATTATTATATGTACTTATCTGTTATTTCTATTAAATCTAAAGATTTTTCCCCTTTTATCTATATGATTCTCATAAATTTGTAAAAGCAAAAAAAATAAAAAAATAAAAACTCATAAAATTGAAAAAAAAAAAAAAAAAACAAAAATAGATATTTAAATTACAAATATCAAATTAATTCCTATGCTTTTTTTTTTATGTAAATTAATATTTTAATTTTGCAAAATCTTGCATTAAAATATTGAAATCTACCACAATTTTGTCTTAATAAGGTAATTATGCATTAATAAAAATAAAAAACAAATAAAAAAAAACTAATAAAAAGAAATAAATAAAACAAAAAACGAAAAAAAAAAATATTAGCAATGTTCAGTCATGCAAGTCATTTCAATTAATTTTGCAATTTAAACAAAAAATAAAAATAAAAAAAAAACCATGGATAAAAAAAAAATTAATAACAGCAATAAATAATTCTATAAACTATTTATATTGCAAAATATCTCTCTGTACTCTGTACATATACCTATACATAAGTACGAAAAACAACAAGATAGTTCAAATTTTTAATCTTTGTATATTTACACCCACTTGCAAAAAAAAAAAAAAAAAAAAACAAATCCTATTGACCACCTGTCTGATTTATAAATAACAAAAGTTACAAAAGTTGCAAAAAAAAAAAAAAAATTTTACTCTATTCATTTTAAAAAGAACAGTTAAACAAGTTTTTATATTTCTTTATAAATAATGTATACTGACTGATACATAAATTGTGTATATTATATAAAAAAAATATCTCTAAATACTTATTATGATGCAATATTATGCATTATTAAAAAATTTTAACTATTAAAATCATGTTAAGATATTTTACTTAAGCAAAAAAAACTGACAAATAAATTCCAAAAGTGTAAATAATTCGTATAATTAAAAACAAAAAAAAAAAAAAAATTAAACTAAACCAGTGATCAATATATAAAAATGACCTTGATACAAATTGTTCAGTTATTTATAGATATTAATAATAGATACATACTATCTTTTGTTAAGTATAATATTTTTTATTCTTCAAATCTCATTCATATTTGACGGAAAAAATGTTTATACTTAATTACAAAAATATGAATAAAGTCTTGAGGTACAAAAGGTAATTATAAAACCGGATTTTAATTAAATTTTCACCTCAAAACTTAATTTCTTCAAATTTTCAAAAATATACTTAATCCTTAAAAAGTTAATTTGAACGATGAACATTTTATTTGTTTTTACTTGCTGCTTGCTTACAAATATTCAAATAAAATAAATTATATCTACCGTTAAAAATTTATAATATTTTTACTTTTAATTATAAAAATAAGGAAATAGCCTTGAAATGAAATGAAATGAAAAAAAAAAAATAAAAAACTTGTATGTATCGGGTTTTCTTTTATTTCTCCTTTTCTTAAACTTGTATTTTATTATCTGTAAATTTACAATTATGGGTATACATATACAATTTATGACAAGTTTTTTATATCTACAGATATTAAAAGAAAAATAAAAATAAAATTCTTTTAATCATATTGAAGGTCAGAAAAGTAGATCGTTAAATCTTTCTTTTTTTTTTTTTTTATTAAGTGCATTTTTTTAAGTGCATTATAATAATATTTTATGCGTTAAATTGATTGACTATAACATAGGCTTAAATAATAAAAAACGGAATCTAAAGATGTAAATATTTGTCAAATTGTTGATTGTTTTTTTTTAAGATCTTATATAGGATGTATACGATTCATTTTTTAAATATATAGGAACTGAACTTAATAACTTAATTGTAAAATGCAATTAGTGATAAAAGTGGACATCCTATATCAGAGGATTTTTCCTTTACATTAATTCGATAATGAAAAGTTAACGCAAAATTAATTGTTAATTTTTCGTATTAGTTACTTTTTTTTTTAATATGAGCCTGGTTTTTTTAGATTTAGATAAAGCGTCGAATGCATAAAACTGAGTTTGGGCTCAAATTTTACTTTTTCAAACGAAACTGACCTTTAAGTCGCAGTTTTTTTTATGGAAAAATAAGATTTGAGTTCAAGCTCAGTTTTATGCATTCAACCCAAAGTCTAACTTATCTCTCCCCAAAATACTTTTGATCTTGGTTTGATCGAATTAATACTAACAGTATAATTTATAATAAGTTAGGACTAACAAGGATATCAATGTTTATCATTGAAAAAAAAAACATTTAATTAAATAATAATTTAAAATATGCAATACAATTTGTTGTAACAAAACAAAGTGTAAACATCACTCTAATTGTAATGTAGCTTTTGAAATCGGAACATGTTATTTTTTTTATTACATGCATTTGTTTAAATTATTTCATTGATTAGTCTCAGTTTTTTTACATTATTTCTTCGATAATAAATGTATCCTTTTTATCATAAAAACTTTAAACAGGAAAATTATTAAGAGTCATCGTTAATTATCAATCTGTATAATCTGTTAATTAAAATTTATAAAAAATATTATAGATTACCAGTATGACGAGTTCTAATGAGCATTTACCAGGTAAGAATTCATTAACTGTAAGAATTCATAATTGAATATGGTAAGGTTGAAAAATTAAAATAAATTTTTCTAGTTAATATTTTTACATCTTAATACCACTCTTTATTGAAAAAAATTGATTTCTTTTAAGTATTTAATACTTTAAAATTGAAGAAAACAATATTCTTTAGAAACATTACACTTAAATTCTATTGTAATTTGGCATAAATGTTAAAATTAAAATCTAACGGTAAATCCTCAGTTTTAAATTTGAAGCTTTGAATATAGACGTATACCTAAAAATTTCTGTAAAATAACACGAGATTTTAAGGTTTTTTTTCTCTTTTATAATATTTTACTTATAATCCAATTGTTATGCAGAGGTATATTTATTTTAAATCTTAATGCAATATACATTTAATTTAAGACACTGTTCTAGATTTTAATCCTTGCACTTTAAAAATATTATTGTAACACTTTATTATAATTTATTTATATACAAATTAAAAACTATTAATTTTGAAAATGTCTTTTTATAAATTAGAATAAAATTTTTTTTATAACTTACGTATTTAAACATGATTATTTTTTATTTTTTTTATTATTGTTTTTTTTTTAACTTAAATAAAAATTTGTTAAACTGCTAAAAATTAAAAGAAAAAAAATTGTAAATTTTTAGCCTTTACAAATTATTTATCGAATTTTATAGAATTCGCAAAACTTCACGGAAATATCTATATTTCTTCCTGTCGAAGAAATTAGTTCAGACTGTACATTATTAACTATTATTTGGCGCTTTTATATCAGATACACTGGTAAACCTTGATATCCCCCATTAAAATTATTATTTTCTTTTTAGAAGAAAACAACAATAACAAAAAAATAACAAAAGAAAAATTTATATAAACATTATACAGTATTTTAATCCAGACTTACCTGTTGTATATCATATTATAGGTAAATAATAATAATAAAAAAAAAAAAAAACAAAAGTGAAAAATAAATAACAAAAAATGTAAGTAAAAGACAAAAAAAAAAAACAATATAAAAAACAAAATATAAAGAAAAAATTGTTTGGCGTACTCGAACCTATATTTATAGCGCGATTATTCAAATCTTGTTGTTATTCTTGTTACTGTTATTGTTGTAACCCAAAAGTAATGGTCTTTTATTAAATTTTTTTTTTTTTTTTGCTTTACTTTTGTAAAAAATTGGTATTTGTTACTTGTTGTTAGTGCATTCAAGGTAATTCTCTATTATGACGACAACGACCTGCTCTAGTACCCAGATGATTTTTTTTTTGCTGTTTTTTTCTTTAATTCAAAAAAGTTTAGTTTGGAAGAATTTAAGGAATTTTACTTGAATGAAAAAACATATTGAATTCAATAAATTTTTGATGTACGAGTATAACAATCATCATAACATTTGTAATACCTTAATTTTTTTTTTATGTATAAACAAAATTTTTTTTTGTCCTTCTCACTTCTATAAGGAGTATAGCCTATAAGACATTCAATAAGTCATTTTATTATTCATATTTAACTAATTTTCAGTTTCGGGAATCATTAATTTCACTAATCCGTTGATTATTCGACTGTAGCTATTGTACAAGACTATGAGACTTTTCTTTTTATTTTTACGCCATCTATTATCTTATACAAGAATCAATATTTACTACACTGTTATTTAAAATAAAGAAATTGTTTGTGTAAAAAGGTGTAAGTTTGTGAAAAGAATTGAACATCGAGTACGGATCAAGAGCAGCAAAGAATTATCTAAGTAAAAGGAGTTAATTTCTTTAAAGCAATGTTGTAAGATAACCAAGCATGTAATGTTAAGTTTGATGAACCACGTTTGTAAAAATAATTTTTGAATATGTATTATATGTAAAATGCATATAAGCGTAATACGGATTGACCTATTTTTTTTTTTGGGTCGGTTTAAATCACAATTGGTTTTTAAATTATGATTGACCTTTTTTGGGTGGTCGGTGGAAAACTTCAAAAGCCATTCAGTAAAATTGCACGTGATTATTTCGCATAGTATTTGACTTAAACCAACCAAAATCACCCCCTTTTAAATAAAACTTTAACTTGGGACCTTTAATACAAATGTTCAGTTTGCTTTCCGAGATAGGGATGTGGAAAGGATTCTTGGGAAAAGGGATATTTAGAATTATTACATAAACATATTGAATCATTGATAATTCAGTATAAGAAAAAACCTTTTATAGTTTAGTTCAAAATTGCAATCTGATCTTAATTAAGAAATTATTAATACAAAGTGCTCGAAAATAACCCATGATTTATTTGCTTCGATTAGTATCTTTAATCTATTCTTTCCATAACCTCAACTGACAAATATGATTTAAAGATATTCAAATTAAAAACAAAAAAGGTTTTTATTATTATGCGAGCAAATACAAATTTTAAGTAAATTTTTTGGTCCTTTTCCAATCAAATGTTAAATACCTTAAGAATTGCATTATTGCTTGGTTCAAAATATGAAATCAAAATATACGAAAAGTTAATAAATAAAAGGTGATAAAATCAGTCAAATACCAGATATGGAAATGTAATATGAACAATGACTAAAACAGAGTATAATATTCTATAAAAATAATCATATGTAAAGTATTTCGAATAGAATATAAATATAACAGAAGACACAATATAAAATTATATAAGTTATAGTAGAAGAAATAGACAAAATATATAAAGACGATAAGATTAAGTTAGATTGGTGATACCATCAGTATACATTGAAAATGATGCCAGAAAATTTCAAACAAAATTTAAAGTACATGTTATAATACTTTATATAAGACAATAATTATGTTGATGATAGCAAAATTCATTCTCTTCTTACTTATATATTTTAGTACTTATATCTTATAGTAGGCAAGAACTAAATTAAAATTATTTTTATCTAATTTATGATTAATAACTAAGAAAAATACAATATACATAATATTAAATTAATTAATTTCATACAATATTCGAATTGTTACAGCATCAAAAATAATAAAAAAAAGCTGCATAACTTTAGGTTTCATAGATAATATTTTTATATTTAAAAAGAATAAAAATCAGAGGGGTAAACACTAATGTTTAAATTAAAAAGAGTTTTTTTTAAATAATTTTGTTTTTTTAACTTCTATTCTGATTTTTTTTTTAAATGGCTTAATCGTTTTTTGTTTTAGTTTTTATTCCATATTCCACATGATTGAGCTGAGAAAAAAATGAAAATTGAAAAAAAAAACAACAATGTTGTGTGCACAATTTAGTGAATAATTTGAAAAATAAAAGTATTAAACAAAATGATATCAAAATCTAATGAAAAAAATTAAAAAATTAACTAAATAATAAAAACAATTTCATTTATTTTTGTTTTTTTTGATACATTTACATAAACATCAATTATTTAGAATGTGGTTTGATTTTTTATTTTACATCAAATCGACTTCCTCATATTTTAATTTGGTACGTGTATTAGTGTTAAAAAAAACATGAAACCTAACTTTTGAGTTTACAAAGAACTTTTTTAATAAAAAAAAAAAAAAAAAAAATAAAATCTTGAAAAACAAGTTATACAATATTTATGCATATCAGAGGGTGAGGAAATCGAATGTGGTGGGTGCTAAATATAAAAATTCCAATAATGGTTGTTTTTTTTTTTTTTTTTTTATTTTTAACAAAATTTTTATTTACAAATATTAGAGACTTTATAGAAATTTATAAAAATATTCATTCGAATTTATTTTCAAAATTTTAAATTAGTCTTATGTCCGGCTTTTCAATCGAACTAAGTATTTAAATATTTAGTTTAAGGTTACAGTTAAATTACATATTTTAATTTTTACCGTATTTTACAGAATTTTAGTTTTATATACAGTTATAAATTGTCAAAAATTCTATTTTGATTTTTACGTTATTTTAATAGGAATTTATTATTTAAAAGCAAATTAAATAACTTTTTTAAAGGTCCTGCCAATCAATCAAACGCAATTTGTGCATAGCTATAAGACAAGTGCTGTCAAAAAAAAGTTAAAATGGATTATATTGTATAGAAGTTGCTACAATTAGCGCAGTCATGACGCTTACTTATCCATTTAAAGAACAAAGATGATTATCTTTTAACTTTTACGTTTTCCAATATGGTTTGAAGAAATGTCAAATATGTTGTGCTGTTAATTGTCACATTTGTCATTTAAAATAATATTCATAATAATTCATATTTCATATTTATAATTTGAATTTCTTTTTTCAGTTAGATTTTATTTTTTATCTGAAAAAATAGATACAACAGAGAAATTAATTAAAGAAGTAAATAAAAATCGGGTATTATATAAAAAATACTTGTCTAAGTAACTAATAAAACAAATTAATGACAATAATTAATTACATACATATATGCACTGAAGTTATTTCTGTAATGTTTAAAACATGTCTTATGAATATTTTTTTTTTGTACATATCTATTTATGTAATTTTAAAACCACTTTCAAAAAATCCATCCATTTCTCTGCTTAAATTCGCTTCCTGGACCCACCATTGTTTTTTGTTTTGATGTTCATTTATTGATAAATACATAGTCACATTAACAAAAACCTCATAAAAATTTTTAAATCATTTCTAAGTCATTAATTATTTATATTTTATTATTCAAAAAAAATTTATTTTAAATTATTAGAATAATATACAAACTTTTTAAACAAAGCAAATGTCAACACAAAAATACATGTCATTTTTTTGCTTTTAAACATTTTCAACGGTACAAAGCGTTGAACATGGTCGTAAAAGAACTTTGATTTTAGGTGCACAGTTAACTTTTTTCTTATTTTTTAATAGGTTATGTTTTTTAAATTTTATTAGTTTTTTAAACAATATAAGCTTAAAACCTAATATAATCACTTTTTTTAAATTTTAGTTAACAGTTCATTTAAATTTCTGCAATAATTTGAACTTTTAACTAAACAAAATGTTATTTTAATTGAAACTATATATATGTATATGTATGTAAACTATACAATTTAACTGTGGATTTAGTTAATCTAAAGTTTAAACTTCAACTAAAAAACGAAACATTAATCAATCTTAATTTTAATTTAATTTCTAAATTTTTAACTGATAACTACTATTTTAACCATATGTAACTATATAATATTTAATTTTAACTGATAATTTTATTACTTTATAAAATTTTATAAAGTGTTTATCATTTCTTCTAAAAAATTAATAATAATCTAAATTTTATTTTTAACTTTGTTTATTAAAAATAAAAAAATAAATATTAAAAATTCCATTTCTTATCTTTAGCCGGTCTCCAGTTTCAAAAATAAGTTGTTCTTGTAGAATTTTAGATTATCAGATACATAATATGTATCTACTAATACATATTTATAATATTTGTATTTATTAGATAATTATAGCAATTGTATGGAACACGAACAACTTTCATGTTAAGTTTAAAAAAAGAAAAAAAAAAAAGTAGACCAATTCCGTTTTTAATTAAAACAACCAGTTTCGTTATAAAAATAATGTTATATTTTACATAACTTTATGGTTTAATATCTGTACATTAGCTTTATAAAGTATAGCATATATAATTAAAGAATTTTTATAATAATATAATATGTAATTGTTAACCATAAAAAACTCATATTATACAATAAAATTGATAAATTGGTAAAATGATATTAGGATTTTACTTTTATTTAATTAAAGGTCTTGAAATATGTTTCGTACCAAAAAAGAATGTATATATTGTATACCAAAAAAAATGTTCTTAGAAATGGTATACCTAAAATATTTCAAATGGGGCTTCGGTGGCCTAGTGGTTAAAAGCATATAAAATACGCTGTAAACACCGAGGGAGTGTGGGTTCAAATCCCACAAACGTCGTAAGAATTATCCCTCTTACGACATTTAGAGCCATACCTGAACAGGAAAGGCTGTGTAATTTCCTGTATTTGTCACACCTCTTTAAAAAGTTAAGTATAACAATATAAAGTTAGGACAGAAGACTTATTTGCAAGCAACTTGTACCAATTGCTATTAGTTTCGAAATAACCATTGATCTTGTTTTTTTCTTTACACCTTGATACTTGGTTCAATATAATCAACTTTGATTCATCATTTTAAAGGTACATCTTATTATACATAAAGCATTGAAAATGATTTCAATTTTAACAGGACGGTATATCATACAAAAATCTTATGCTTTGAACTACTCAATCCCCAGGTTCTAGTCGATTTTTTTATTTTTTATTTCAAATGCATACATCTAAGAATCGATGCTTTATGTCGAATCTACGTCAAAAAATTAACAAAATAAATGAATTATTGCCTTAAAAAAAATTTAAATATAATAATATATTAGTACAAATACAATATACATATTATGCATATAGTTTTAAATAAGTAATTATTTAAAAATATTAAACCAATGTTTTACTTTTACATTTTTTTATGATTGATTTTAAAATCAGATGGTTTTGAAATAAACCGCTCCCTACTGTTGAAGATGATGCGGAAGCGGGCCCATATTCTTTAAAAAAATACAAAATTTCGTTCAGCGAAGAAAGGACAAAAGAATTTCTTTGATTAATAAGGGTAAAAAATAATAAAACTTTTCGGCTGGTGGATATACACATGATGATACACGTGTATCATGAGGTGGATGATACGCGTCATGGTCACACATCATTTATAAAGTTCATAATGCTAAGAAATACATTAAAATTGATACTTTTTTGAGCCAAGATAACACTGAAAAACTTAAACAAAGTAAGCCGTCTAAAAAATTGGAAATAGCCTTAAAGTTAGTTTGTAGCAACTCATAATTTACCAGTACTTTTACTGTACTTTACCACTTACACTACCACAACGTTTTTATGTTTTTATCTTTTTTTATAAAAATTAAACGAAATGAATGTAAATGATTATAATTCGAATTAAATTTGTTTAATTTGTTATTTTATTATAAATAATGGTAATTGTTAATGGTATTGTTACAATCATCTTTAATTTGATACAATCTTGTGAAAAATTCAATACAATTTATTTTAGTCTAAATTCCATCCCTGATATAATTAATAAAAAAAAATAGCAAAAATTATTAATAAAAAAACTAGGCTAAGGTTCGAAATATAAATGCAATGTATTCCTACACCTATATAATAGATATATATATAAACAAATTTTAATCTAAATTAATCTGTACAAAATTATTAAACAACCTTAATTAAATGATCAAAGCACGTAACAACATTTATTTTTAAGATAACTTTTAAGATTACAAATCAAAAGATTTTTATCTAAAAGGTTGTCAAAATATTAAAAAAAAAACAATTTTTATTTAAAAAAAAACAATTATTTTTTTTCAAATACACATTTCTAAGTTCAAACAAAATTAAATTTGAAGTAAAAAAGTGTAATAACAAAATAACCAAACTTAAATTAAACTTTAATAATAAAATACCAAAAATTTAATTAACCCCAACTTTTCAATAATTTTTTTTTTTTTTTCTATAACATTTTAATTTCTACATTAATTTAATATTTCATATAATCTTTTATGTACGAGTAGCTATAGGATGTACTCTGTAAAATAAAGTTTTATATCAATATACACATACATACATACGCATATTGAAAGATAGTTAAGTTTTTTTTTTTTTTTTACTGCGACATTGATTATTATTTTGTTGATGTGTCACACACATGTTGTGCAAACCTGTTATTTTCAATTAATTTTCGAATGTTAAATGCAATTTCTGGTTGGTGGTGTTATTGATATTGAAAATTACAAAAAAAAAATGAAAAAAAAAAAGAAAAGAAAAAATGACTATACGAAATCTATAAAATTAAAATACGATCTCATTTTACGCATATTTAATAATAAATTTAAAGCTAAAGTGTTCATTTAAAGTTTTCAGATCAAAATGGACAGGTTAAAATACACATACATATCCATTTATATAAATTATGAAATAAATTAAATTTTTTTAAAGAAAATGAGAACTCTTCCTCATGCATAACGATTGACCTTCCATTCAATAATGTTACAGTTCAATAATTATTGTATATATAAATTATAGAAAGTCTATAGGGTTAAGGACCGATCAGCGCAATAAAAATAAATTGTTTTAAATTGGTAACGAATATCTAAAGTATTGATATGGTATGTATATATGAACAAAGGAAGATTAAAAATAATTGTTTCAATTTTTTTTTTAAACAAGTTAAACTTCAAGTAGAAATAATAATACCATTAAAAATGCCTAAAGTAAAAAGAACAATGTATACTACCTTGGCAGGTAATATAGAATTTAAGTAATTTTAAAATTTAAATTGGCAAAAATTTTATTTAAAAAAAAAAATAAATAAATTTGTAACAAATGCATGATATCTATACAATATGTCAAAATTTATATTGAATTTTTACCTAAAAATTAGTATTGGAATCTAAAAGAAGGTAATATATATACATATTATATAGGTAAGTTCTAGAGTTTTGCTATTTTTGCTAATTTTACCAAGAAGTAGACTTTGGTGACTTTAACCTCAATTTTTTATGGACCATCAAAATATAAACCATTTAAAACATTTTTAAACAATGACCTTAAATAAATACAAAAGATGGTAAGCTTTAATAGGCTAAGTTTTAACTTTTCAAAGTGAAAAGTAGTTTACTATTATTAACAAAATGAAAGCATTTAAATACTATGGTGAAACAATGATATGTTTTAGATCGCGGAAGATAACATAACATTTCTAAAATTCATCTAAACAGGATTAGAAAAATTTTATATCTTCCTGTTAAATTCAAAATATGTACAGACTTCAAATAAATAAAATAAATTTTCAACTTCAACTTAAATACAATTTACGTATGTTCCACTAATGATCATAGCAATGCATATCTGAATCGTAAATCTAAATGAGCCATTTAATTATTAATTAAAATAAATGAGCCATTTTAATAATTAATAATTTTGAAGTTACCAAAATCTTATAATCTTTTAGCAATCGTCTAATGTATATTTTAGGCAACTTTAAGGTTGAGAAGTCTATTTAATATATGGATATATAATCAAAACGAAGACGATGTCCCGACTTTGGTTCTTCGAGTTTAAGTGGACTGTAAAAGAATGTTGTAGATTCATTTTAAATTCTAAAATTAAAATTTTGTAATATTTTGGACAAATATACGAATTTATTTATAATTTTTAAAAATATACATACAATATGGTCTTATATACTATACTCATGCAGTATGGTCTTATATACTACTGTATGTTGTAACTGTTGTAACGGCTATAGTCACTGTTAGAAAACTAGTAATAATAATAGGCGAATTCATTGTTTCCTTACAGTCTCACTCCCAATTCAATGTTTCCGCATTCATTTCCTATCCTTTTCTATCCCTACTCCCTACCCAATACCCTCCCTACCCCCTTGATAGCATCAGATTCTTACTGACTAAATCCACCTCCTCCTTTAGCTAATATATAATGGGAAACCCTTACCTGCTAACGCAGTATTTCCCATTATATATTAGCTAAAGGAGGAGGTGGATGTAGTCAATAAGAATCTGATGCTACCAGGGGGAAATTCTTGATGCCTTTGGAAGATTCCCACCTCCCTTAGGAAAAGAGAAATATATATAAATTTATGTATAGCTCAGGAACACCAGACTGACAAAAATAAATTATAATATATTAAAATTATAAAATATTATTCAACTCAAAATCAATCCAGAATAAAATTGATTTTTTTTTTTTTAATGCAGTAAAATTTGACCTCACTTTTACGTTTTCACTTTCATAACATTAAAAAATATATCATTTCAGAACAATTAATTAAGGTCTTCTTTGCAACATCCTATTATATGATATTATCTTTATCCTTGAATATCATATACGAAATCCTGTTTTATACTTTATTTTAATAATTATGCTATAAAGTCAACTTAATTTCCTTTATTCACCTTTTAAGTCTAAATTTTATTTCAAACTGAAAATTGTATTTTATATGACATAAATTGTATAGTTAAATCTAATTCATATCA
This sequence comes from Poecilobothrus nobilitatus, assembly GCA_947095535.1. Lineage (NCBI taxonomy): Eukaryota > Metazoa > Arthropoda > Insecta > Diptera > Dolichopodidae > Poecilobothrus > Poecilobothrus nobilitatus. The sequence continues at coordinate 200,230,356 of OX352773.1, read as the reverse complement.
AATCAAAAAAAAAATCAAAAACATCATAATCATCAAAAATATATGCTTATAACCTTCTTGTCATTCTTTCAATCAATGCATGTATAACTTAAAAAAAATATAAAAAAAAATACACACCAACTTAAAATAAATACATAGAAAATACTTAAGAATTAAACAAATAAATTTTTTTAATAAAAATTGCCTCGACATTTTTGCCCTCCAGCACCAAATAAAATATCTTAAATCTTAAATTACTATTTTATAAAAATTTAATATGACATTAAGCCATTAAGTATCAAATTTTAATATGTAATGATTAATTTTTTTTATTTTTAAACTTTATTTCGAAATACATAATAATAAAATTCTTTAAAAAATATATAATTTATAATAATGGACAAAATAGTGAATTTAAAGTGTTTGCAAATTAAATAAACAAATTAAAACTTTATTAATCAATGGATAAGTCAATCAAATCAAATTTTATCGAAAACACCGAAAATTAAAAAAAAACGTGTCATTTAATGAAGTAAATTTTTAAAGTTATAAGGTAGTAATTTAAGATTTTAATTATTACGATTATGATTTGTTAATTTAAAACTGTTACTTTTAAATTTTAATACTGATTTTTATATAATTATCAATTTTGAAAAATATAAATAAATATTGGTAGGGTTACCTATAAAGTTGTCCATCATGATTTCAATAAAAGAGATTTCAAAACATTTTATCATGACAACATATCATAAATTTGAAATATTGCGATAACACGGCAATGTTTTATAGACAATAATTAGGTAACGGTTCGATTCAAATAATTTCCTTAGCAAGGTAAACTTTAATAAAACGACATTAAAATTTTTTGAAAGAATTGCACAAACATTTATTAAAGCTCATGGTAATTTGGTTTATTTTATTTATTTTAATGTATCGGGTTCACCGCATATATATGAAAACACCGCAATTGATTCGACGCTGTAAAAATAAACAAAATTACAATGAACAATTCCCGCGAAAATAACTTAAAAGCTCATTTATTAAAGCTTTTTTAAATCCTACAAAAGATCGCAGAAAAATTCTTATTTACTTATCTTATCTTATCTTAAAAAAAAAAACCTGATGATATCGAAAAATCCTCTATGGATCGTTATGGTTCTTAATCAAAATAATCAACGACAAACCATTTCAAAACGAATCCAGTAAATTGCTCAAAAAAAAAAAGGAAAATTTCTACGAAGTTTAAAACAAATCGAGAGGAGTATTAATTGCCGACACATTTCAGATTCAGAAAAACATTCTTTCAATATTTTGATTACAATAGGATTCGTCTTGTAGGAATACATAGAAGATAAGCAAATAAATCAAAGGCGGACTCAGATTAGAAGATACTAACAGAGTTAATTGACATTTATCTAATTATTTTGTTGTCCAAAACTAATTTTTTTTTAAATCAAAATAACTTCTTAAACTTTATTTATTTAATCCCATAAAATAGGCATTCCTCAAGGATTTTAAAAAATACAAAAATGGGAATTGCATATACATAAGTTGTTTTATTTACGATGAAATCAGAAAATAAAAGATCACTTAACAAAATAATATGGCTGATAGTTTGACCAAATCTGAAAAATAATGAAGGCTTGTACTTATTAAAACAATTACACATATAGAAAAATACACAGAAATAATTCAGAAAAGATCGAAAATTCACTCTTAGAAGTGAACAACTGCCCTAAAAGGACTAAGGAGATTTGTTTGACTTTAATTCATACATATACATAGTTTTTCTATCTACCCAACTACTTACATATTATAGTCAGCCTACCTTTACCATTTTAGGAACAAAACTAGATTACTTAACTTTTCAGAAACAACAATGTTATGAATTTAAATAGCAAAATTTAAATTTCAAGCTTTAACACAAAATGCATCAAATATTTTTACATATATATAATATACGAGTAAAAATAAAAAAAACTTATCATTTCTTGCATGATGAGTCGGTCTATGCGGTGTTGCAGCGGTGTTGAAGAAATCTTTTCCCTATATAAGATTAAATTGGTTTTTGGCATATATGGTTTGGAAGTGTTAAATTAATAAACAGACAAACAAACTTCCTGTTTTGTAAATTTAATGAGATTAAAGTAAAAAAAAAAGCTGAAAACCAATAAATATATTAATGTGAAGTTTAACCCAAAAAAAAAAAAAGAAAAACAAACGAGTTAAAATAAAAAACAACAACTATAATAATAAATGTGAACAGTTTAATATATAGGTATAATTATGCATCTGGCAACATTATAAACGCCAATGTTAGAAAATTACAGGTGAGCCAATTGAAAAGAAAAAACTAATAAAAAACAGACACATCAAATCTATTAAGATCTACAAATTACATGATACTAAAGTCACACATGAATTTAAATAATGAGAAATAATATAAATTGATATTTAGAACGCTTTGCTTATATTAAAATCTTTGGACATACTTAAAATACAAAAACAAATGATATAAATCGGAATTCTTATTGGAGGTTTTTTTGCAAAAAAAAATATTGTGGGAATTTTTTACAAACCAAAATTATATTAATAAAATCTAAAATAAAAATAAAAATTGTATTCTTATAGGTATTATATTTATTTAAATAATTGCTAAACTATAATATAGCAAAATTTTTTTAGTAATTTAATAATTTTTTTTTACCTTAAAGCTACCGTTTATATACCTATAACGAATTTTTTAAACAAAGTAATGGGTGATTGAAATTAAAAATAATGACCAAAATTTTAACATAAAACTTTAATTTATGTTGTGTTTTTCTTTTTTTTTTTTTTTTTTTTGTAAAAAATCAATAAAAACTCCGAATAATAAAAAATGAATTTGTCTATTGGCGCAATTTTTTATATTGTATATTATAAACAATTTTAAAAAGTTATATCTTAAAAATATAAATTTTTCAAATATATTCAATTCTTTCTGTATTAACTGGTAGTTTCTCTTTAACTGCAGTTACTTACAAAAAAAAATATACATGATCTAAAGAAAAAACAAAAAAAAAAAAAAAATTTAAATAATGTTACAGTTACACCCTATAAAATTGGTTTTGTATATTATCCTAAACCATATTAGATAAAAAGAAAAAATTAAATTGTGCAATTTGATTTATAAAATATCTTATAGTACGTGTATATTTTAGTTAGCAAATAAATTGATTTTCTTCAGAAATTTCGAAAATCAAAAAAAAAAAAATATGCATTCAGTTACTCCAGTCTGTATTATATATTTTAAATATTATAATGAAAATACCTTATATAGAAATATAATAATATAGAAACAATGGCTATTTTGAATATAAAAAAAAAAAAAAAACTTATAGGGTCTTTTTACATATACAACGATAAAATACCTGATGGAATTTAATTTTTGCACCAATTAAAATTAAAAATGAGAAATTTAAAACTGGCACAGCAAAAAACAAAAAAAAAAAACAGAAAAGGAAAAAAAAACTTGATTTTAATTTATAACAGACATATATAATTCATATTTAATAACATAGACCTGTTAAATTACTGAATAATTTTTTTTTTATAAAGGAATCAAAAATAGTTTCGTAAAATATATCCAACGTTTATAAGACATTAATTATACTCGCTCTATAATGTGAAGTATTTGTTTACTTTTTCTTTTTTCTAAGGGAGGTGCGAATCTTCCAAAGACATCAAGAAAACCACCTTGGCAGTATCAGATTCTTACTGATTAAACACAAGTCTTTCTTTAGCCAATATAATAGGATGAAATCCCTACCTGCTAACGTAGTATATTGGCTAGGAAGTGGAATTGTAAGGAAACAATGAATCCGCCTATTATTATTGCTATTTTGCTGACAATGACAATAGTCGCCTTCCTGCAAGAGTTAACTATTGAAGGCAACTCCCCCACCCCCAAATGTTAAGATTATTATTGCCTTTTGGTCATGAAGTATATCCTATAGCATTTAAGTGATATTAAAACTCCGCTTTACGAATTGATTCGGTTTTTACATCAACTATACTTATAACATGACAGCTATTCGATACCATTGTGCCAAATTAACCAAATTTCGAAGAAATTCTTGCGATAAAACTTGATCATATGTTTCACAAAATTTTATTTTACAAACTAGCTTAATTAAGCATCAAGATATGATCATACAAGTTTTTCAGCTACCCGAGGCTATTACGTTAGACTAATCAAATTTTGAAGAAGTCGTTGGCATAAAACTTAATTTAACAAAATGTTAAATACCCTACACTGTGCACACTGAGCTATGCTCATTTAAAAAAAGAAATTCTATGGCAGCTACCTGAATCCATCGGTCGAACTTGTTCATTTTGAATAACAAAACTGGCATTTACATAAAAATGATATGATAAAAATTTCAGAAAAATACATTTTAGCTCCATTATTTTTTGAGTTATTATGCGTTATTGGATGAACGGAAGGACGGAATTACATATAGCAAAATCAACTTAGAATTCAATCCTGAACAAGAATATAATATAGACTTTTCCTTATTAATATGTTTTCCTTAATATGACACAAACGTAAAGGCAAATTTATTACGCCCTTGAACTATGTTAAAAGGGCTATAAAAATTGTTGCTTAAACTTTAGGTTATATCAACTTTAGGTTAGGTTTGCTTAGATAAAATTGTAATATCTTTCTAAGATGCGCTACACATATGCATATCTTAATCTGGCAATCGCTACAATCTGTAAAACTGTGTAAACTTAGTAAAAAACTTTGTTTGTCATGCAATTTTTAAAATAAATGTCTTAAGATAAAGGGCCGCCGAGGCCCTAGTGGGTAAGAGTGTATAAAATATGCTTTAAACACCGAGAGAGTGTGGGTTTGAATCCCACACACGTCGTAAGAGTTATTTGCCCTTACGACATTTACAGTCACGCCTGAACAGGAAAGGCTGTGTAATTTCCTGTCCACATTTATGTCCACAATGATATTTCCTGTCCACAATGATATTTAAGATATTTAAACTTTAACCAGTTCTTTTTTTATTGAAGCACTTTTATCTTTTATTTATTTTTATGTATACCTTAAATCTTTTGTATATTCTATCATATTATATTTGTTCTAGGATTCTCTTTAAAATCATTGATTTAAAATAAAAAAGCACTCATTTACAACTACCCTTACGAAAATTAGTTTATCTAAAACCTATAATCAACAATCGAATTAAAAAGAAATTCAGTTATTGAAAATAAAAAAAACTCTATAATAGTTTTGTACAACTAAAATTCAATAACGTTTGCAACTATAAGGCTTGGTATTTAATAAATTATGTGGTTTATAACAAGTCGTCATTGTTTTTTTTATACTCGTATATTTTATGCAATTAATTAAGACAACTTTTATATAACATACCATGTACATCTGATAAGGGGGAATTGAAATATTCAACTATGTTAGATGAAACTGAAATTAAGTTATGCTGATGATGAATAATTAGTTAATGAGACTATATTATATGGTCGATAAGATAATCGAATAAAATTAAATGAGAACAATTGCGACAACTGGGATTGGGTAAAAAAAAACCTACATATTATATAATAACTTGTAACTGCAGAAGAAGTAAAAGTAGTTTTATGAAACGGATTCTAAAATTAAATTCTTTTATATTCTTGAAATAATTTAATAAATGCAGGAAATGACTAAATGATGATTCAAATATTTTTTTTAGAAGAAAATACTACTAAGCAAAATAATTTTACACACCTGGATGACATATGCAATTATTCATTAAACTAAATATCAAAAATTAAAAAAAAAAATTATCAATAAAAAGGACCATCAGGAATGGTGATTGCACTTTGGTTTGCTTGTTAAAAGTGCGATTAGAAAAATGTTTGAACCATTCAAAATTGTATTCTACAATTGTTAAAATAATTGTACATACTTTATTTTAATCGTAAGGTTGTACTAGCTGTCGCTTTTATTTTAGTGAGTGCTGGATCTTGGGTCTTATTTTTTTGAATTAAACTAGTAAAAGATCCAATACGATGACGTGAAGAAATAAGGATTCGTCATGACTGTCGTAACAGTAAAAGAAGTAATACTTTAAAATAAATTCACTGTTGACACTCATTTAATTTATGCATATAAGAAACAATTATATATGCGTTCATGGAGTTGTTAATTTTTTAATATATAACCAAAAATTAAAAGAAACATTAGAAAGAAAGAAAATAAGCCCATAGTAAAAAAAATATAAACTGTCAAAATAAATACCAGATATACACCATTTTTACTTTTACTGACGACTTTTTTACTTTAAGTGATTATTTTTTACTTTAAGTGAAAGCATTTTTATTTTAAATGAAGAATCTTTATCGATTTATATTTGAACTATAGATATTTATGTTTAAGCATATGTATATAATGCATAATATACATAATTTTTTACTTTAATTTTTATTACAAATATCTTCACTTAAAGTAAAAAATCTTCATTTAAAGTAAAACTTTTTTAAAGTAAAAAGTCTTCATTTAAAATAAAAATGTCTTCAGTTGAAGTAAAATAGCTGGTACATATCGATTGTAAAGTCTCTAAACATCAACTTTATGTTTAGAAAAATTGTATATTTTTAATTAATGAGCAAATTATCATTTACTATAAATTTAATCTGTGATATATAAGTATTAATATAAATTCTTTGTTAAATTTAAAGATAAATAGGGTTTGAGTAAATCTTATTAGTTAATATATTTTTAATTGTTTTGTTATTATTTTGAATTATATAAAAATGTAGTATGCGTTTTACTCAGATCTATTTATAATCCTTCTCTATCGGTTGCCTGTAAAAAACGAATTTACTTCTATTTTTTTAAATTTTTCTATCTATTTTCAATTTTTTGTCTCAAAGTTTTTTGATAACATGACAGAATAACCTAATTATATATAAATCTTTTTGCGTAAATAAATTACTTTTTCCATAGAAAACAATTAAACATTATACAAAATAAACTATGATTTTTTTATTTAGCAAAAAAAAAATGTATATTAAGTTCCTAATAATATTTTTTATTTAACATGTTTTTAACACTTTTTCTTAAACAATGAATTTATTATTGTTTCGACAAATATTCAATCAAACCGAACCCTATTTTTATTTAATCAAAAAAACAATAATAACAATGCATATATTATAAAAAATTCTGTATTATTTTAAATTATGCAGAAAGGTCCTACCTTCTATTTAAGTATATAGTTATAAATTTTAATTTAATATGTATTATACTATCTTATATTTATATTTATTATAAAATTTATCTTGACAAAGAAACTTCAGGCATGTTATAAACCACCTTCTAATTTAACCGCATTGAACTTCGTTTTACTACAACTTTATTTTCTTTTGTCTCAAGAGTAGACCTGATTTTTTTTGCTTTCAACAATTAAGGTTATTATTTAACTTTCAACCTCTTTAGGTTATTATTTTGCACTGCGCATACATATTGCAATTATTTCGATCGAGCTCGATTTCCAACACTTATTTTGGTATTTCCCAGCATTTTCCTGTTCAGCTCTAAAAAAAACTATTCATTGCTAGATGTTATTTATCTGGCCGCATCTTGTAGTGCCTGGCGAATTTAATTCTGGGATCATCCTCACAAAGTTACAAAAATTTTTCCCAAGACATTTACCTTTTTCCCAAAATGTTTTTTTCGCACTCCGTTGCAAACTATTCCCGCAAGAGACAATTACCAATAAACATTCTGATCACTAAGTCATTCAGCCGTTTATATTATCTCTTTGTTTTATGTATTATTCTCTCATAAACGCGGTATTTTGTAGGCTATATGCACACAGGTCTAATACAAATCCGTCTTAAATTGTAATATGTATATTTAAGTTTTGCATTTTTTTTTGTTTTAATGCATTTCTCTGCCACATAAATGTGGACAGAAAATTACACAGCCTTTCCTGTTCAAGCGTGGCTGTAAATGTCGTATAAGAGGGAAGAACTGTTACGACGTGTGTGGGATTCGAACTCACACTCCCTCGGTGTTTACTAGGCCACCGAGGCCCCATTTTGCATTTTACAATTAAAAATTTAAACACGAACTACTAAAGACACTTAAATCCTTTGAATCTATATAAAATACAAATTTTAACAAAATAAAAATAGATAAAGTAAACTTTTAGGTCAAAACTTCAATTTCGAGATTTTAATTTTCACTTTATCAGCGATTCAAATAATTTTTAAAATTGAAGCAAATCTAAAAGAATCTTCAAAAAACCAAAAATATTAAATATTAATATTAAATGTTTTTTTTATCAAAATTTAAATAAAAAAAAAAATTAATTTTTTACAATTGGATAAACGATAAAAAATTAACTTGTTAATATATATGATTTAACATATACAAACGCCCACATATACAAATAAAACATTCGAACATATTCATTTTTAACTGTAACATAAAAAACACTTTTGCATCTAATAAAACTGTTAAATTTTGAGATAAATGCATTAATTGTATCATTAAAAGTAACAACACATTATATTATGTAAACTAATAAATAGATTTATGTACAAAATGTATATAATATACAAATATAACAAATATAGATCTATGTAGCACATTTTTGATCTTATTTTTAAGGTAACATTTATAAATCAATGGACAAATTAATTAATTTTTTTTTTTTGTTTTAGATAACCTTACCTATTGTTATAATTTTTTTTTTTTTTTTTATTTTATAATGTATAAAATTAATTTTATTACAAAGTTAAAGTTAAACAAATACACTTTATACTGTAAAACAGAGATCTTAAAATAACCTTTTAATTTTATTTATATATTCTCAGATAAAAATAGATTTTATAGAAAAAAAAAAGATTTGAAATACAAATAATATTCTAAATCTTACTATTAAAATAATAAGATATTATAATTATCTTAATAATTATATTTGTGCTATAATTTTTGCACCACATATTTTAAGAATTTCCTTTTGGAATATTAAAAATATTTGTGCACTAATTTTGGCTCATAGGTTTTGAATGTTGTAAAATTGTAAATTTTCAGTCTTCTTATATAATTTTTACTTATTTTTCCTTGAAGTTATTTTTATGAGTTAATATCCTATTGAGAAACTACTCCTTATCAATAAAGTCTTTTATAGAAGAAAATTTAAGTTATTTTATATAAAGTTTACAAAGCCAGTGCAGATAAAGTGGTTGTATTCATTCTAAACAAACTATATACAAAATGGAGTTTACTATAAAATCTCATTTTAAAAAATTTTCTTTTTTCTAAATTGTCTTTTTTTTCAATCTTCAATTCAAAATATATATTAAAATTGGAAATAATTAAAAAAAAAATTAAAATTCCAAAATCAAAACCAAAAACAAATCTGAAATAAAATATTTCCTACTAATAACATATAATTCAATGTCTCATATATACCTTTCTAGGCATATATCCATACTCTAGAAAAGGCGAATAGCCATGATTTTGTAACCAAATAAAACCAAACATTTAAAACAGTAGGCAAAATTTTTAATTTTTAAATGTAAAAAAAAATAGGTATTATCACTTGGAAATTTCAAATTGGTGCAGTGACAGAACGCCCGAGGAAATAAAGCCCACGCTTTAATGTGGCCCACGCTTTAATGTGGCCCACGCTTTAATTAAACCCCAGGCTTTAATTTCAAAACTTTTGGAATTAACGCTTGAAATCCTTTTCAAAAAACAATGAATGTCCATGGGTCTTAATTCCAAAAGATCGTGGGCTTTAAATCCATTTCGAAAAAAAATTGAAGCCAACTGAGTAACACAAAGGTTACTATCATGAGCCAGTATTTCATTTGACTGAATTTTATTTGGTGACATGTCAGAAGTCCCTTTGGGACTTTTGACTCACTTCAATGAGCCATCAGTCCCATGAGACTGTTGTTCCATTGTTAAGGCTTCATATATTCTGGGAGGGATTTTAGAATTGAATTCAAAATCAAGATTATACTTCTTTTACAGAATAATTAGATATATGCATATGCGAGTTTCTGAATTAGGAGAGATTTTAGAGTTGGTTAAAAAATCAGAATTATACGCTTTTTCCAAAATATGTATATAATTTTCCAATTCAAAATAGAAGTGAATTCAAAATCAAGATTATACGTCTTTTACTGAATATTTAGATATATGCATATGCGAGTTTCTGGAAAAAGTATATAACCCTGATTTTGTAACCAACTCAATTCAGAATCTAGCACATATACATATTAGTAAATATTCTGGAAAAAGGGAATACCCCAATTTTTATGCAAACTTCCAAAATCCCTCCCAATGCAGTTGCTCTACATATTCTACTACTCTCTTGTTTTAATAACAAAAAATAGTGCGGGTTTTAATTCCTTTTAATTATGGGCTTTAATTTTAATTCAAAAACGAATTAACGCCCGCAAGCTTTATTTCCTCGGGCGTTCTGTCACTGCATCTTCAAATTTGTATACTCATTTTTTTTTCTTAAAGTTTTTTTTTTTTATTTTTTTTCCTTGGGATTTTGCATCATTTAGATTTCTTCTATCGAATTTTGTTGAGTTTCCGAAAAAAAATTAAGCTATCGCTCTCAAACTGCGCTAAACAAAATATTGAAACTTTAATTTTTTAACGAACACTAAGTCCTTACAAGTTTTGTTTTTTTGCTATGGAAAAAGGGATATTTTTTCCTAAAAAAAAGTTATTGTAGTAAAAAGGATATTTTCAAAAAAGAAGATTTTTGCAAAGAATATTAAAAAAAGTTACATTTAAAAAAAATTAAAATTTTGAAAGAAGGAGATTTTGTAAATAAATGACGGTTAATAAATGTAAGATTTCGTTAGTCTCCCTTTAGTATTTTGTTTTTACTTAGTTGCTTTTTTCTAATTGTTAAATGAAGTGAACAACTCTGGTAGCTTCAAAACTTTAAAAACATATCTGTTCACATAAGACTTATACGTATTTTATATATGCATGTATATACTATTTATGTATATGTTAACCAAATATTCTTAGATTTAAGAACATAAAATTATATAGGGGAAGAACATAAAAGCAGTTATATATTTCTTCTTTGATTTATTTTTTTAAAAATATTTTTGTAAAATTTTACAAATGTAGGATTATTATTATTAGCACAAAACTTTGTCCATTTCAATTTAGGGATAATATACACATATTAATCGTTTTAATCGTGTTTACATTGTATCATTCTAAAACAAATGTTAGAAGTATGTTTTTTGACTTATTATGTGAATAGAGAGTACACGGAAAAACTTACATTTTTTGATTTGATCTTATCTGTTTGATCTTATCTGCCTTCCCGGATCTGTTTTCTCTTAAAAGGGCAGATATTGGAATGACAATGGGTATAATTACCGCTCACTGTCTAATAGGGAAGCATGCCAAAAGACTTGGCTTATCCGCAAACGACTGTAGACTATAGAGCCTGCAAAGATGAAGAAGAGGAGGAAACGACTCTCTATGCCAGCCATGTCGGCAAAACGGAACATCCATTTGGGGCAATATCTCTTCAACAACCTTATCGATCTAACAGATAAAAATGTTAAGAGCATTCTTCGTTTTGCAAAAAGCTCAAATTGGTTTTAACGATTTGGATAGAAAAGTTTCTATGTGGTATCACAATGCACCAAATACGGTCTAAGTGTGCCTTTTGTTTTGACAGCCACCTTAGCCTAACCTAACCTAACCTAGAACTTCCTGATTGTAAACTTTAAAAAATCTCTTCGTAGAATCTCTTTTCATAAAATTGAGGCACATTTTAAATGCACGTTAACGCATCTGATGCATTACCTTAATTTCTTAATTTATCTAAAATCTATTTAACATTATAATGAAGTTCAATATTTTTACGGTAATGTTAAAAATCTACGAAACAAACACGCACACACACATTTTACAAAACAATTAATGTTATAATGAAAATCAATAAATGTAATTTAAAATTTAATAGGATGAACAAAATTACATGATACTTAAATTAAAAATTAACTTAACTTAAATGTTAACATTTTTTCATAAAATATATATAGTATTTAATAAATGATATTTTAATTTCTCTATAATTTTATTTCACATAAATTTTATTCAAATTACTCAATAAATATTTGATCTGGTAACAGGAAAATCATTAAAAATAATAAAAAAAAAAATCGCTTACAACAAAATTACAATTTAATGAAATTTCTTAAGTCTATACATGGACTTTAATCTGGTTGTACGCTTTGTCTTGTCTTATAAATTAGTTAATTATGTAAATATTTTTAAGTGTTTATTGAAATTAAAATATTAAAGCATTTGCAAGTTACTGTTATAATGTTAAAAAGGAAAATAAAAAATAAAATAAAAAAAAAAGAAAACGTTTTTCTCATGTTAATGAGAACAGAAAATTTAAGCTTTACTTAAACTATATACTTGCGTTACAACATTAGGAAATTAGAAACAACTAAGCAACAAATTAATTGTAACGCATTGATTTTTCTTCTCTTTTTTTTTTCATTTTTTCTTTTGGTTTTTTTGATTTATTTGGCCTTCAATATCATTACAAAAAAATGTAATGTAACAGAGAACACGTTTTGAAACAAAAACTATATAAAAAAGAAAAAAAAAAAAACTAATAGATAAATTTTATAATTTGTCCATCCATTTCTGTCAACATGACTGTAAATAACTTAGTTTATTTCAATTAAGATAAACTTAATAAATAATAATGCTTAAAGGTGCAAATGTATGGAGAGATGAAAGTAGTTATGGATGGATGAAATTTTGCTATGAATGAATGGGAAAAATAAAACAAGTAAAGAAGGAAAAGTATCTACTCTATAGAAGTCTGACGCTTGAAAATAGTCGTTTAATCGAAGGATATAATTAATAAAATACAAAATTCACTTATTTCATAAATCATAAATGTTGAATGTGAGTTATAAGAATAAATTAAAAATATTAGTTAGTAATTGATAATAATTTATATTTGTTTGATCAGACTTATTGCATATAGTGGTTAAGATAACGCAGCATTTCAATCGAAGGGTCTCGGATCAAACGCCGGCCTGGTCATATAAAATATAAGAAGTAATTTTATATCGTATAATAATGAATATCGCATAATTAATACTAATAATGATAGCTGCTACAGTGGAACTACCTTTGCTTGTATACCTTTGCATATCATTTAAGAAGGTGTTAGTTATATACTACTGCGCGTTGTAATTCACTGATGACGCTGACTTTGTAATGAACAATAATAATATTAATAATTAATACTAATACCAATAATAATAACTGTTACAGTGACTGTGGGGTTGCCTTCATTTATAACCTCATGAAGGAAGGTGTTATATTCTACTGCATGGTTTAACTGTTGATGGCTATAGTCACTGATAGCAAAATTGTAATAATAGGCGGCTTCATTATTCTCTCTTACAGTACCACTCTCAATTCAATGCTTCCACATCCATGTCCTATATCCTGTCCTAACCATACTCTCTCTAGCCAATATGCTACGTTATCAAATTTTGAGATGTATTGGCTAAAGGGGAAGGTGAGTTTAGTCAGTAAGAATCTGACACTACCAAGGGGAAATTTTTGGTATCTTTGGAAAATTCACAACTTCCTTTACAAAATAAAATTTATATCAACTTAAGGGTTATTTTCGGATTTTAAAATAATTTTTTTTTTTTTGCATATTACAATACGTTATACCTTTATTTAATTTATTATTTGTTCAAATAATTTTTATTAATTATAATTTGCTCTAAACCTAAAGTACATATATATAAATTATAAAAAATCATATTTTTATTAACCAACAATTCAAACGTTATTATACTTAAATTGTTTGATTAATATATATTTTTTTCTTTTCACTTGTTCACCTTCCTCTCTTCAAATGTTTATTTTTAATTCCGAATTTTAATTTCATGCTAAATTTAAATGTAATCAATTTTAATTAGATTAAATTACTAGTATGTAAGAAGCGTAACTAAAATTTTAAATTAGAACTTTTTTTTTTTAAAGAAATAACTTAACGTTATATTAGATACTTAATGTTAGTTAAATAAATCTTTTTTTTTTGTATAAAATTAACATAATAATATAAAAAAAATTGCAACTACGTACATACTAACATTATGTGTTGATATTCAAGAATCGTCTTCAAATCTTAATTTTAAGGTTACTATCTCGCTAATTTAGTTGTATTATGAAACTTTTTAAATCCTTCTCATCTTTGAGTTAATGTTTTTGCAATATACACTAAACATTAAAATCCGTTCAAAAAAATACATGTAGAAAAATCAAAACCCGTACATTCCGAAAATGTCAATAGACGACTTAAAAGAACTAGGCCACTAAATTCAGGACATTACGGTGTTGTGCAACTGGAATAGATTTTTAAGAGTCAGTTATTCAGTCAGTATATTAGGATTAATTTCTCTTTTAAGACGGGAGTGGCGTTTTGTGTGTTAAAGCTCATATAACTATGTTGGATACAGTATCTTTCGATAATTCTTAACATTCTTACCCTAAGGAAAAAAATAATTGTTTTTCGAATCAAAGTATCTGGAGATTTACACTATATTACAATACAACTTGTATCAACTTGATTTGAATTTTATGTTCTTCACTATTTCTTTCTACGATACCGTAATTTGTTTAATTTATCTTTTAATTATTAAAAAAAATTATTTTGGTATTGAATATTTAGAAACTATTATATTCATAGATTGCTAAAGTCAATATGTATTATAATAATTATAGTTTACCAATTTAATGGATTTGTCTAACAGTACTCTATATTACATTTTCTTTACATTTTCTTTTTTTCTGCTACAACCCACTTGAACATACTCACACGAACATAATATATTATGCTTTTCTTATAAAAAATTTATTATTATTATTTTAAAACTTAATGAAGTATTAAAATATATTTATGTACATTTTTGAGCTGTATGGCAGACCCCTTTACGTCAAACCAACCAAAATTTATTATGTATGTTGTATTTAACAAAAGTTGTATTCATAAAATTTGGGTATCTTTTGCACAATGTTAGAAGTATAATTTAGTTGCAAATTATTGGCATACAACTTAACTTCTTTTTTAGATAAGGATCTTAATTAGATACGCATTTATTCTAAAATAAAAATAAAAAAGTCATAATGTGGTAAAGTTTAAAAGTCTTATTCTAAAATAAAAATAAAAAAGTCATAATGTGGTAAAGTCAAAAACTCATTTGAAAGCTACTTGAACCCACCAATCGACATTTGTATAAAAATGAAATGATAAAAATTTCTGAATCCTAGCTCCATTAGGAGCTTTTTTTTCGTGAGGACGGACACACATATCTAAATAGACTCAGAATATGGTCGTCAGCAAAGTTTTCCTTATCCATTTCTTCTTCTTTAAAGTGTCACAATTATATAAGGGAAATTTATATGAAAATAATTTTTTGCTATTTTTTTTTTCTATATAATGTAATTTTCCTATACCTTTCCTACCTATTTCTTTGTAATTTTCCCACTTCTTTTTAATTTTCCCAATAAAACTATTTTTAAGAATTCTTGTTTAGTGTCTTACCTGTTACAGTACAGCTAATGAATTAGCAAGCCACAAATTCCGTTATCTCCCAGAAAACTGTGTCATACTACTATTGAAAATCGCGTCTTTAAAAGTTCTGCTATAATATTTACCTAATTATTAAACGGATCTTATTATAATCATTTTCCCAAGGAACGAGAAAGTGAATCTATCTGAAACTCTGAAATAAAGATAAGATTGTTGTCTAATTATAAGAGTGAGTACTTCTACACAGGGTTAAAAATAAGAAGATGTAAGTTTTTGGTTAAAATTAAAGGATAAAATTAATTTTTTATAATGCTTTAAAGATCCATATGATTTTAATAGTGCAAATTATTCGATTGTATCATAATGAATGAATCTATTTCGCTAGGTTACCTAAAAACAGTTATTTTAACTTAGGAATAGGTGTCAACTATACCTATTTAACATTTCATTCGCTTAAATTACAAAAAATATAACAATATAAAATAAAATTGAATTTTAAATTAAAAATAATTGAAAGGCAAATAAAAATCTAAGAATAAATAAAAGAAAAATTAAAAATTCTAAGTTATTATTTTGTTTTTTTGTATCAACAACAAATTGTTATTGAAAAGAAACTTGAATGGCCTAAGAATATTCAAAACATATTTTTATTATATTCAATAGTACATTTTTACAAAAAACAAAAGATATATGTACTTTATACGATACTAAGGTCGTATCGTATCATATGTTACGATATAATCAAAAACTTCAATATACCGGATGTAATATAAGTACTTCTTTCGGGTTAACCACCTTAAATATTTTTTCTATGACAATTTTGTTTCAAATGTATGCAATTTTATTTTCGTTACCTTGATTTTATTAACAAATGTTTGTCGATTATTTTCAATTTGTCTAATATTTATCTATTTATATTATAGTGATTTATATTAATAGTGATAACATTAAGGTGTATTTTATTTCGGTTGTTATATGTACTTATGCATATTATGTCGTATAGCCAAATCGTTATTTTGCTTAAATAACTTTGAGATTAAAATGTTTACATAGCATTTTATATTGTGTTATATTAAAATCTACAATGTAGTAAATTATATATATGTAATTAATAATTATATAAGGATATATAAATACTATCAACTGGATTCACCACTTCCGTTGAACTTCCATTTGAGTGGAAACAAAATACGACTTTAAATAAATTAAATAATCTTAATAAGTTTTAGATTTTTAAACTTTAAATATAAATATGGATCTTGGGCGTCTAATAGCCTCATTTATACCTAACTAAATTTCACATTTATCTCTACTTTCAAAATTTTCTCAAATTTACCATGTACTTTTTTTCAATTCGGTTTTTGAAAAATTTTCTTTTAAAATTTTAATAATTTATTTAGCGCGGTAACGGCGCTTTTAAAAATGTTTTACAGTTTTATAAGATATATATATATGTATGTAAAGAAAACGTAGTAGAGGTGTTAGATTGCGTTATAAAATCAGGGTTTCAATATTTTATTTGATTAAATTGTTATAAGGGGTATGGTAATATGCTTTGCTATTTTAATTAATGTAGAAAAATTGAGATTTTGGGGTCAATCATGAAAGTCTTGTGAATTTAGACTTTTTTCTTCTCTGAACAGTCTTTCAAAAAACGTCACGCAATCATGAAAGTCTTATGAATTGAAAAGAAAAAACTTTGCTTTGTGAGGAAAATTTATGGTGTTGAAAACATAAATTTAATTATGTATCATGGTGTTAAAAACATAAACTTAATTATTATGTAATTACAACATGTATCTTATTGAAAATAAAACCATTTTTTTGTATGAAATTTTGTGGATTGAAAATAATAAAAAACAAGTAAATGTAACAGTAAGTCGATGCAACCGACTTATTAATACCCTACACCTGAATAATTTGAATTAAATTAACAATCCATAAGTGTTTTTGGCAGCTGCTTGAACTTCTTCCCTTTTCTGTCTTATTCAACTCGAATTTCAAGAACGTAAAAGAGGCATCCGCTTAGGATATGCTTGACACCCTTGTATAAAATTTTAAGTTTCTATCTTAATTATTTTCGAAGATTGGTAGTCCTTGGGATGTTTGTGTCAGCTACCCGAATTGCCATTCCAATTCATCGAATCCATCTCAGGAACATAAAGAAAACTTGCCAGAACACCATTCTATTAAATTTAAAGGTTCTACTTTTGTTGGTTTTGGAGATATGCTCGTTGCTCTTGAAAAGGAAACATAACAGAACACCTTTGTACTAAAAATAAAAGTTCTATCTTTGTTGGTTGTGGAGATATACTCGTTTGCTCTGGGGCTCGTCCGGAAGCTTCCAAGATTTGAACCCATGGACCAAATCCTCACAAATTTCAGAAACATAAATCAAACATGAAGGAACACCATTCTGCCTAATTTAAAGGTTATATCTTTGTTGCATTTGGAGATAATATCATTTGCTCTGAGGCTCGTTCGGAAGCTTTCAAAATCCGAACCCAAGGACCAAATCCTCTCAAATTGCAGAGGCCTAAATCATACATGAAAGAACACCATTATGCCAAAAGTAAAGGTTATATATTTGTTGTTTTTGGAGATAATCTCATTTGCTCTGGGGCTCGTTCGGAAGCTTCCAAAATCCAAACCCATGGACCACATCCTCTTAAATTTTAGAGACATAAATCAAACTGGAAGAAACATCATTATAAAAAATTTAAAGGTTCTATCTTTATTGGTTTTGGAGATAATCTCGTTTGCTCTGGGGCTCGTTCGGAAGTTTCCAAAACCCGAACCCATGGACCAAATCTTCTCACATTTCATAGACTTAAATAAAACATGAAAGAACACCACCCTGCCGAATTTAAAGGTTATATCTTTGTTGGTTTTGGAGATAATCTCATTTGCTCTGGTGCTCGTTCGGAAGCTTCCAAAACCAAACCCATGGACCAAATCCTCTTAAATTTCAGAGACATAAATCAAACACGAAAGAACACCATTGTACCAAATTCAAAGGTTCTACCTTTGTTCGTATTGGATATAATCTCATTTGCTCTGCGGCTCGTTCGGAAGCTTCCAAAATTCGAATCCACGGTTCAAATTCTTTCAAATTTAAACCCATGGCCAAATCCTCTCAAATTTCAGAGACTTAAATCAAACATGAAAAAACACCATTCGGCCAAATTTAAAGCTTATATATATTTGTTGTTTTTGGAGATAATCTCATTTGCTCTGGGGCTCGTTCGGAAGCTTCCAAAATCCAAACCCATGGACCACATCCTCTTAAATTTTAGAGACATAAATCAAACTGGAAGAAACATCATTATAAACGAGGAAGAATACAGTTGACTTTGTCAACTCTTAGATACCCGTACGACCCGTTAGTATGTTCACAGCCTGTCACTCTGCTTACAATATTATTTTTTTAATATTTTAGTATTTTAAAATAATTTGGGTGAATTTTATAATTTCTAGAACTATGGGTTGTACATATATTCAAACTATATGTTTATATGTACATTCTTCAAAAGCAGATTCTAACCTTCCACATAACGATTATCAATCCAAAACTTTTTCAAATATTCTATAGTACCATTTAATACTAAGCGGTAAATGTATATTAAATTTACTAAGTACAAAACAGTAAATATAATTTTAAATATTATATTATATTATATTTAAATATTCCATTGACAGAATAATTTCTTATAAGTACAATAAAATACATATGTGTATGTAAATACGGCGCTATATAATATACATCTATACTCTTATCATTCATTCACTAGTGACATATACGGTATGTAAATAAACATGATATTATATAAGTATGTATATATATTAATATCATATAAATAAAAATTCTTCAAGCAACCATTATGTTGTTTATTTATTTACATTTTTTTGTACTACGCATTATATCCTCAACAATTTCAAATTATCGAGTAAAACAAAATGGAAAAAATTCGTTTTAAAGAAATTTGTTAGAAAATTTGAAAAAATCAAGTAACACTTTCGTCAA
Source organism: Poecilobothrus nobilitatus (assembly GCA_947095535.1). Taxonomy (NCBI): domain Eukaryota; kingdom Metazoa; phylum Arthropoda; class Insecta; order Diptera; family Dolichopodidae; genus Poecilobothrus; species Poecilobothrus nobilitatus. Next base: position 200,210,718 of record OX352773.1, on the reverse strand, counting down.
TTATAAAGTAACCCTATATTATTAAAAAAAGTTGTTAACAGAAATAAGAGTATAATGTTGAACCTTTAATTTTTGTGTATTACTTCAAAAAAATTTTAACAGGTGTTCAAGTTACAGGTGTTTAAAAATAGGAAATTTTCAGTTTTTGACCCCTTTCAGCTCCTAAACGGGGGGTGATACAAAAAAAATTTCTGAAATGACTCATACTAATTTTCAAAGATCTAACTTCTGTCAAAATTTCAAGTTTCCAACTTAAACCGTTTAGAAGATGGAAGGGTTAAAGAATTTTGCAAAATTTGAGTTTCGCATAACGGTAAATTAAGACACCGTATGCCAAAAATATATATTTATTGTATATATACTTTTAAAGCTAATGAAAGTAGTAATCGTTTGGCGTTTTCAAAATGAAGATATACCTTATACAACTTGTGCTATAACAATTTAAATATAGAGCTTTTTTGAACCTTTGTAGCTCCGTAACGGGTGGGGCTACAAAAAAAAGTTATTAAAAATAAAATTAATATTTTTGTGAGATCTATCAGTATTTAAAATTTCATAGCTCTATTGCAAAAAAAATGTGGAGATCTAAAAGTTAGGTGTTCGAGAGCTACCCTAAGGCTTGGTCCAAACTCAACCAAAAAAAATAGGGAACCTACAAATTACTCCCAAAATATTTTGTGTAAATTTCAAGATTCTAGCTTTCTTAGTTTTTGAGTTAGCGTGCTGACGGACGGACGGACGGACGGACATGGCTCAAAAGTCTTAGAATTTTTTTCTGATCCGATCCATACCTTTGAAGGTATATCTAGCTCGCTTATTTCGAGGTGTTACAAACGGAGGAGTAATTTTATTATACCCGATCCTATCGTAGGGGTATAAAAATTTAAAGGTTCTATCTTTATTGGTTTTGGAGATAATCTCATTTGCTCTGGTGCTCGTTCGGAAGCTTCCAAATCCAAACCCATGGACCAAATCCTCTTAAATTTCAGAGGCCTAAATCATACATGAAAGAACACCATTCTGCCAAAAGTAAAGGTTATATCTTTATTGGTTTTGGAGATAATCTCATTTGCTCTGGGGCTCGTTCGGAAGCTTCCAAATCCAAACCCATGGACCAAATCCTCTTAAATTTCAGAGACATAAATCGAACGGGAAGGAACATCATTGTACAAAATTTAAAGGTTCTATCTTTGTTGGTTTTGGAAATAATCTCATTTGCTCTGATGCTCGTTCGGAAGCTTCCAAAACCCAAACCCATGGACCAAATCCTCTTAAATTTCAGAGACATAAATCGAACGGGAAGAAACATCATTGTACAAAATTTGAAGGTTCTATCTTTGTTGCTTTTGGAGATAATCTCGTTTGCGGAGATTATCTCCAAAAGCCCGGAATCATTCGGAAGCTTCCAGAATCCGAACCCATGGACGGATTTTGTCCAGATTCGAACTTAGCCTTTCTTTCGTAATTAGTAACCTACTATATAAATTTCATCAAGATAGCATCATTATTTTTTGAGTTATCGTGCGTACGGACGGACGGACGGACGGACGGACATCGCTAAATCGACTCCGGCGGTGATCCTGATTCAGAATATATATACATGTCTATACCTAACTCGCTTCCTTTTGGTGGTTACAAACACCATACCAAAGTTAATATACCCTATACTTTAGGTGTAGGGTATAATAAAATTGGGAAAACTAGTTTTATTTGGAGTTTCATTTTGAATGAAGAGATTAAAGAAATGGAAAGGAAAGTAAGTACAATTTTGTACCGTGAAAGAAGATGTCTAAGAGACTTTTCAAATTTTTGGATACACAGATAAAAACAAATTCAACAAAAATTATAGTATAAATATAATTTTTTTTTTTTTAATGCATTTCTCCGCCACATAAATGCGGACAGGAAATTACACAACCTTTTCTGTTCAGGCGTGGCTGTAAATGTCGTAAGGGGGAATAACTCTTACGACGTGTGTGGGATATGAACCCACACTCCCTTGGTGTTTTTACAGCGTATTTTATACGCTCTTAGCCACTAAGCCACCGAAAAGCCTAAATATAATAATATAAGTAGGTATTTTCATTTATATGACCATGCAATAGTAAGTTGCTAGAAGCCCACGTATTTTGGAAATCAGAAGTCGGGCCGACATGATTTTAAAAAGGTACTCACCGATTTTATAATAGAATTTAAATTACTAAACAGAAATAAAAAAAATTTACTTAATCCCGCCCAAAAAAACGGACCTCAAATACTAAGGTGCCACTTTCCGGAACTTTTTTTAATTTTTTTTTATAGGTTTATAGTGCTTTTTTAAAATATTAAAGTAAGTAAGTACCTACCAATATTTAGGTATGTATATAAGTACCTATCAATATTTAGAAAAAAACTACCTATATCGGCTATACCTAATCAAATAAAATAAAAAAAATTCTTAAAAATTAATGTTTCAAATTGATAAATAAAAAAATAATATCTAATAATGTAAAGTATCTACAAGCTACAAGTACCTGTATGACATGCAGATTTTTTTGTAAATTATTGATAGTAAATACTAAATACTATTTCCGTATAGAAAAATCTTTCCCCTACAAAATAATAATACATTTACTGTTAAAATTCATATATTACATAAATATGTTCATTTGTATGTAAATATGTATATACTAAGTACATAAATAAAATGTTCATTTATTAATTTAAACAACATTCTGTCAATGGATGGAATCGAATATATGTATGTAGATATTAAGTAGGAATCTACTAGTCTTCTTACTAAAAATTATAATAGATTGTAAATCATATGTAATGTAAATATGTAAGTACATATTATATCATCATATAGAATCTATAAATTCAATTTAAACTTTACATAATATGTAATATTATGTATGTATGTAAATATTTTAAAATCATTCATTTTTTAAATCATAATGTCATAAATCTAAATATTATGTTTCCTTTGGTGCATGTTATTGTGTCTAACTTATAACAAAAAATGTCAAATTAAATTTCACGTTCACCCGTAAAAATTATTTTAGTTTCAAAATAAATGGGGAAATTTTATATAGTGAAATTTTCGCTAAAAAGAATTTTTAATATTCTATGCCTGGAAATTAATTTTTAGTCAAGACTCAAATCAAAAAAAAATATTTTAATAGGAAACAAATCGGAAACATAATGCGGTAAAATCTGAATTTTATATTGTTCCGTTTAGCGGAAATATTACCGGTAAACAACTAAACAATAATACAATTTTTACTTTAAGTATAGGGAAAGCTTTAAATAATTCATAAAAACAATTTTTTTAATTGATTGTTTTTTATAAATTAATTACTAACAAAATTCACATTTAAAGCAATAATTTAAGTACAATTTTTTAAGCACAATTTAAGTACAATTTTTACAGAAGTATTTTTCTTTAAAATAATTTACTAAATGATTCGTGTCCTAGATAAGTAGGAAATGTTTGAAAAATTTTAAAAATACCGCTAATAATTTCCTAATAATTATTTATGAATTAAACATTTTTGTGCAGGAAATTGAAAAAAAATAACTACTTGAATCAATTATACAAAATACCAAAAATTATATATGCATATGCAATATGTAATATGTATATGCATATATGTTATATATAATTTTTGATAATACATACTAAAAAGAAGTTTAAAAGTTGTTTCTACACGTCCTTATCGGATCTGACAGAATGTAATAGTAAGAATTTTTTTTATAAAGAAAACCACACAAATATTTTATTATATTTCTTTTTATTTAGGACCTAAATGGAAGTAAAGAAACAACTATTTAAATATTATAGTTATGTACCTACATGATCTGAGACAATATTTTATTTATCAATTATACATACATACATACATATAAAAGACTTTCCCACTTATTTGATTTTTTGTTTAGGTATATTGAAATTTGAAAGTAATAAACATTCGGTTTATTAGTTATAGATAAATATATATATATATATACATATTTTTTTTTTATGCATTTTCATGGCACATAAATGTGACAAGGAAATTGCACAGCCTTTCCTTTTCAGGCGTGTCTGTAAATATTATAAGGGAGAATTATTCTTACGACATTTGTAGGATTCTAACCCACACTCTCTCTGTGTTTTAAAGCGTATTTTATACGCTCTAACTGACTATGCCACCAAGGTCCCAAGATAAATATTATTTTCAAATTTTTTTTTTTTAGATTAGTAAGGAAAAAAATTAGGTGGAGTAATAGATGTTTTTTTTTTATCTACTAAAGTAAATTATTACTTATTACTCTACATTAGAACCAAAAGTTATGTTTAGAAACGTATCTACCAAGTTCTGTAACTAAAAGAAAAATTTGAAATAATCGTCAATCTAAGGAATTAGATATACATACATACATACATATGTACTATGTAAGTATTTATTAAAAATTCGTAAAATTATTTAAAACGCAGTTATAAACGACTTGAATGTTGGTAATGTAAAAAATAACATCTATTATACTTTTTACAAAAAAACTGAAAATGATATTATGATGATTACTTTGTATGATAAAAATAAAAGTGCACCTATGTATGTATATCTTAACAACAATCATAAGTCAATATCGAAATTATAATTTATACAGGAAAACCTACAAAAAGATAAGATATTAAACTAGAAGTGTATCATATGCATCTCAAAAGAAATTTTAGCAAATTAGACTCATCTTTTTTCGAAGTAGCATACAATCATACAGAATGCAGAAATACGCGAGATGGAACTATTTTTTGTAACAAGCCGAACAAAGTTCAGTTTTTTCCAAAATTTATGCAAAATTTTAGGGATCGTATCGAAAACCGGTTTATCGCAATCCTGTTTTATTAAAGTCCAGTTTTTTAAAATCTTGGTTTTTAAAACACTGTTTTCTTTAAGTCCCGTTTTTTTAAAACCCGCCAGTTATCTATGAAAAAGAAATAATTGAGATGGATTTTATAGCTCGATTCAGAAGGGTTATACAATTTTTCCAGAATATTTATGTGTATATAGGTATATCCGAGATTAGGAAGGGATTTTAGAGTTAAATTCAAAAGCAAGCAAGGTTATACCACAGACTAAATATACTATAGGTACAGACGATCAGTTTCATACAAATTTTTAGTTATTTCTTGGAGGCAAACAAAACAGTTTATGGAGCTAGACTAAGTATTTTAGAATATTTAAATTACAAAAATAAAAAATACAAAAGAATATTCTATACATTTTTATTTTTACTATTTAAATATCTAAAATACTTAGTCTGGCTCCAAAAAAAGACTTATCATTTTTATATAAAACTGTTCGTCTCTATTATTTATTTAGTATGTAGCTATACTCTTTTCCGAGAATTTAAAAAAAAACGAGGAAGAATACAGTTGCCTTTGTCAACTGTTAGATACCCGTACGAACCGTTAGTATGTTCAAAGCCTGTCACTCTGCTTACAATATTATTTTTTTAATATTTTAGTATTTTAAAATAATTTGGGTGAATTTTATAATTTCTAGAACTTATGGGTTGTACATATTACAACCAAACTATGTGTACATACAATTCAAACTATATGTTTACATGTACATTCTTCTAAAGCAGATTCTAACCTTCCACATAACGATTATCAATCCAAAACTTTTTCAAATATTCTATAGTAACATTTAATACTAAGCGGTAAATGTATATTAAATTTACTTAGTACAAAATAATAAATATAATTTTAAATATTATATTATATTATATTTAAATATTCCATTGACAGAATAATTTCTTATAAGTACAATAAAATACATATATGTATGTAAATACGGCGCTATATAATATACATCTATACTCTTATCATTCATTCACTAGTGACATATACGATATATTGTAAATAAACATGATATTATATAAGTATGTATATATATCAACATCATATAAATAAAAATTCTTCAAGCAACCGTTATGTTGTTTATTTATTTACAATTTTTTGTACTACGCATTATATCCTCAACAATTTCAAATTATCGAGTAAAACAAAATGCAAAAAATTCGTTAAAGATATTTGTTAGAAAATTTGAAAAAATCAAGTAACTCTTTTGTCAATTATAAAGTAACCACATATTATTAAATAAAGTTGTTAACAGAAATAAGAGTATAATGTTGAAGCTTTAATTTTTGTGTATTACTTCAAAAAAATTTTAACAGGTGTTCAAGTTACAGGTGTTTAAAAATTGGAAATTTTCAGTTTTAACCCTTACAGCTCCTAAACGGGGGGTGATACAAAAAAAATTTCTGAAATAACTCATACTTATTTTCAAAGATCTAACTTCTGTCAAAATTTCAAGTTTCCAAATTAAACCGTTTTGAAGATAGAAAGGTTAAAGGATTTTGCAAAATTTTAGTTTCGCATAACGGTAAATTAAGACACTGTATGCCACAAAAATATATTTATTGTATATATACTTTTAAAGCTAATAAAAGTAGTAAAAAAAGTAGTAAGTTCAAAATGAAGATATACCTTATACAACTTGTGCTATAACAATTTAAATATAGAGCTTTTTTTGAAGCTTTGGGGAGCTGTAGCTCCGTAACGGGTGGGGGTACAAAAAAAAATTATTAAAAATAAAATTAATATTTTTGTGACATCTATCAGCAGTTAAAATTTCATAGCTCTATTTCAAAAAAAATGTGGGGATCTAAAAGTTAGGTGTTCGAGAGCTACCCTAAGGTTTGGTCCAAACTCAACCAAAAAAAACAGGGAACCTACAAATTACTCCCAGAATATTCTGTGTAAATTTCAAGATTCTAGCTTTCTTAGTTTTTGAGTTAGCGTGCTGACGGACGGATGGACGGACGGACATGGCTCAAAAGTCTTAGAATTTTTTTCTGATCCGATCCATACCTTTGAAGGTATATCTAGCTCGCTTATTTCGAGGTGTTACAAACGGAGGAGTAATTTTATTATACCCGATCCTATCGTACGGGTATAAAGAAAGATTTAAAAAAAAAACAAGATTTTAAAAAACAGGATTTCAAATAACAAGATTTTAAAAAACAGAATATTAAAAAGCAGGATTCAAATTAAATACGATTATGATAAACCAGGGTTATTGTTTCCAGGTTTAATTGCAGGGGTGTATTGTTTCTTATCAGCCGAAGTCACTGTCATATTTTAATTGAAATTTAGGTGAAATTTTGGAGAAGGATGGACAAGGTGAAATTCTGTTCCTATAAAAGAAATCTTTTCTGAAAAAAACAAGGTTACAATCCATGTCCCCGTTCCTGTTCATGTCAATCCGTTAACATTTTATTGCAAAAATTTTATTAACCGAATTCGGCATATCATTAATAAATTCTTTGTTTTTTTTTTTTTTTTTGTTGACCTGTTATTCTTCTTAGTTTTGATTTTGTAACATTCTATAGCAACCGCCCCAAAAAAAACAAAGGTGTCTTTTTATGCTATATGTGACTATATAAACTATATGTGATAAAAATATAAACTTGCCAAATATTTTCTTTTCAAATTTTAAATTTTTATAGTTAAAAAAAAAAATGCATATATAAGAAGAACCCTAATCTACTGACATCACTATAAAACAGGCTGCAACTCTATTATTGTAGCGACAGTTAAACTTATTTTGTCCGAATAAATAAATTCAAACTGAAAATATATGAAAAAAATTACTATTTTCAGGTTAAAAGCTAAGTATTAACTACAACAAGGACAGTACAATTTGAACAAAAAATAATTAAAAAATAAATTTTGATATTTTGTATGTAAAAAAAAAAAATTTAAATTTTAAATTTGTTTTAAATAAAAATTGTTTCTCTCATTTTTAATTTTTATATAACAAAGTAATTTTTAAAATGTGATGGAAAATAAAAATAAAAAAATAAAACCCTTTCTTTCCTACATTTAATTTTCTAAATTTGAAATTAAAATGTCATATAACTGCTATTAATGTTTAGACAAAAAAAAAAAAAAAATGTACATAATATATAAATAAAATGAAGCAATAGAAAAAGATAAAAATGAAAATTTAAAATGAAATAAAATTTCATTATTTAAATTTTTTACTACATTAAAAATTTCTTTTGTTTTCATCTCCTTCTATTTTTTTTTTTTCCTCTTTCTTTTAATTTCGTTTTACGTCTTTATATATATATTACAATTGATTTAAATTCTCCATTTTCTTAATTCCTTTCCATTATTTTGTACTGTTATTTTTTTTTTTTTTTTGTGTTTTTAAATTGCGTAAGAGATAAACTTACAATTTCCAAAAAAAAAAAAAAAGAATTGTTGTTGTTTTTTCTCTTTTACTCCCTTTTTTTTCTTATTCATATGTTAATGCTTATATAAAATTCAAAGAAACCCAGTTAAAATTTTTGTCATCATATCCCATTATTCTTTCAAATTCAAAACAATTTTTTACACCCCTTTATCTTTGTTATTTTTGTTTTTTTTTTTTTGGTTTCTTTCGTTGTTTGTTTTCTTACTCTTTTACAAAATGTCGTTTTTTTTTTCTTTTATTTCTAAAATCTTCCATGGAAAAAAAAAAAAATTAAACAATGTTTTTGTTTTCTTCTTCTATCTTAGAACTATCAAATCTGTAATGTAATGTAACAACTAAATTACTTAACATTACGCAATTTTTATTTAAGAACATTACTATAGAATCATGTATTTACGTATGTTCATTTCATAAACACAATGTCCCACTAGTGAAAGAATTAATATTGAAAGCGTTATATTTTTTTTTTTTTTGTAGGATAATTTTAGTAAATTAAGAGTCTGTAAGAGTTAATTTTTTGTCTTTTTTCACGCTACCCACTCTATAGTATTTCTTTATACAAAGTTAGGTAAGAGGAACTGAAGGGAAATAAAATAGTAAAAAAGAGTTAAAAGGTAAATTAAGCAAAGCGAACCTGTACAGCTTTTTTTTAAATGTTGCAAATTGTATAATGGTTCATCATATCTATCAAATGGGAACACATTGTATGGAATCATCTTCCATATTTTAACAGTTTTCACAATAAATAAGTTTCTACAAGACTGTTTCGATACGCATGTATAGAATATTTCTCAGTGTAGAAATGAGCACTTGAAGCCCAACTGGAATATTTAAATTTAAAGAGAGGCATTTTTGATTTTAGTTCTATAGAACTTATAGTTTTATAAATATATTTAATAATAAATTTTAATATTGTTTTACAGGTCAAACTTTTTGTTCCTATATATATATATATATAAATTTTAAATATACATTACAATAAATAAATTTTAAATATAATACAATAAATTATTATCGACTGTATTTTGTACTGGTTTAAATTTATATAACAATAATCCATAATATTTATATTTCATAAATAAATAATTAGAAATAGTTCTTGTATCCAATTATAGATGGTGCACAAATAGCTTAAAAAAAAAGTATTTTTCTTCTATTATATTTTTGTTCAATAGCTGAATAATTAACGGAATATTAAAAAAAATGAATGATACCAAAAATTAAGATTAGATTTAAACCTGTTTAAACTAAAGTGTATATAGATTTTGTAAATTGTGGTTATTTTTTTTTTTTTTTTAATGCATTTCTTTGCCACATAAATGTGGACAAGAAATTACACAGCCTTTCCTGTTCAGGCGTGGTTATAAATGTCTAAGAGGGAATAACTCTTACATCGTGTGTGGGATTCGAATCCACACTCCCTCCCTAGGTTAGATTTCCCTCTTACCCACTAGCCCACCGAGGCCCCAAATAGTGGTTATGTATGATATATAAAAAAAATGCATTAAAAATAAAAACAAATATGTATATCAAATAATAGGGTCCCTAAATAATATTTCTTTTTTTTTGACAACAGAGTTGACCCTATACATTTTTCCTGGATATTTGAATTATGTTATTTAATATTATAATACATTTATATTTAATATTGCGATGTATGGCGATATATTACAAGTATAAATTAATGAACAGTACATTAAATTGAATTAAACGGTACTTATGTAACATATCTAGTTGGAAAAATTTTAGATTCATTCATTATATAGATGAAAAATCCATAGTTCCAGAAATTATACAATTCATCCAAATTATTTTAAAATAATGAAAAATTAAAAAAATAAGCATAATGATAGACTATATTGTATTTTGAACACAATGATGGGTTCGAACAGGTATTTAATAGTTGACAAGGACAACTGTATTATTCTTTGTTTAATATAAAGTTTCTAGCCTATAGTTTTTTAGTTTGATAAAACAAAAAACTTTATTGATAAATAAAATGCATCGGTGTTTGCGATCAGAGCTGATGTGAAACAACAAACTAATTTTAATTATAGTTATACCAGCTAATTAAATTCTCACTTTATTTTGTTAAAATTAACTGTTTTCAAATTTTTCCTATTAAAGAGTAAAAGTTAATTATTTATTTTCTTAAGAAATTTATAAGAAATAAGAATTATATAAAAGATTTCATTCTTACACACCCGCATAGTTATTGAGTAGACCATCATAAATTTTTGGAGCTAAGAATGGAAATAACATTCAGCGGCCTCGGTGGTCTAGTGAGTAAGAACGTATGAAATACGTTGTAAACACCGAGTAAGTGTGGGTTCGAATCTCAAACATGTTGTAAGAATAATTTGCCCTTACGTTATTTACAGCCACGGCTAAAAAGACAAGGCTATATAATTTTCTTGTCACATTTATGCGGCAGGGAAATATACTTAAAAAAAAAAACAAAAAAAAGATAACATTCATTTTACCTTATAAGTAAGCAAAACAAAAAAAAAACACTTATCTGAATATACACGTAGTTTAAAATTTTTTAAACTTATTTTATTTTCTGTATATATTTATGTAGAAATTTAGGACTCTTTTGGATAGGTAAATTGTTTGCACAGAATACTTTTTAAAAGAAAATAAAACAAAAACAACTTTGCTTATATCAGAGCTGTAAAATTTCAAGTACGAGTAATACTGCAGTAGCAATATACTTAAGTACTTCACAACTCTGGCTTATATACCTTTAACAAGAAATTTATTTCCGTAAATTCAAAAACTATGTTAGATTTAGATTTAGAAGCAATAAAGTAAAGAAATAAAATATCTTTCAATACCAATCTAAAAATTTAAAAAAAAAAATCTAAATGAAATTGATATAAAAATGTGTTTTTAATTTTTCTTAAGCTTCGATATCTTTCAAATTTTTCATTAGAAGAAAAGTTCTGAATCTCAGATGTGCATGTTAAAAATTCTATATGAACAAATAGATTTAGCTATTAAGTTTGATTTCGTTCCGTTCTAATAATTTTCTAAAAACTTCAAATATTTGTTTTGACTTTGCAAATCGTTGGTTCCATTGGTTCCATCCACAAAATTTTGTATAGCTTGTAAATTGTACACAAAACAATTATTTTATACCCTATAATAAAATTATTTACAAATGAAAATTTCAAATTTTCACCAAATATTCAATATTTGTTACTATGAGAAATCCTATCAGCTCATTTAATTAATATATCATGGGATCCTAGGTATCCTAGATGATTAGATCGTATAAAACACGCTGTATAACCATTAGGGAGTGTATATATCCCATACATATCGTATAAAAATAATTTCTAGTTACAACAATTGGGTTACATCTGAAAAGGGAATGCTGTGTAATTTCCTTGTTGTATTTATGTGGCAGCAAGTGGCAGGGAAATAAACATAAAAAAAAACCAAGTATAAAATACGCTTGAACTAAGAAAAAAAAGTCAAACTTTTGAGTTTTGACAAGAACTTTTTCAACTCAATTTACATTCGATATCGGCAATTCTAAATAATTCCCAAAAAAAAAAAAAAAAAAATTGTTCTTTCCTTCTTAACTTGTTCTTATCTTTTACCTTATTAAATAACACAAATAATGCACCCTGTAAATATATGTATTCTAAACCATTTTCCCAGCTTCTCACAGTGCATTTTGTATAGAGTTAATATAAAAGAAAATCTAATGATAATAAAAAAGTAATGTTATTTTGAGCTTTTTAACTTGTTATTTATGTGGTATTTCAGTATTTTATAAGAAATTCCAAAAAAAAAAAAAAAAAGAAAGAGAAAAAAAATAAGACGAAAAAAAAAAAAGAAAAGAAAAATAGCTTTGAAATGAATACAAGTATAGTAACTTAAAATGAAACGACATTCATTTTAACAGTGATTTTCTATTTTGTTAAAACAGGACATAAGCATGTGTGCATTAACTTATAGTGTAGTATTGTAAAGTTTATGTCAATCGAATACGATATATGATTTCTGAATAATAATTTCTTTTATTCCAAGAGTCCAAAAAAAAGAAAAAAAGGCAAAAAAATTTGATAAAGGGATAGAAAATAAAAAATAATAAATAAAGAAATGAAATAAAAGAAAAATTTAGATTTCTTCTCATTTCATTTATTTCTATATACATATATTTTTTTTTTTTTGGTTCATTAAATTATGATGACCGAATATTTATATCTTAAAAACAAAATAAAATAAAAATATATATATATATATATATATACGTGCATCATCTATTTTAATACTGAGCACAATTTAAGTAAATCATATAAAGGACTAAGTAGGTTAATTTTCTTTAAATGATTAAATAAAAAAAAAAAAAAAACATTCCTTAGCCGTATATACACAATAAGTTAAGAACTTGGATCCCCTTGGTTATCAGTTTAAATTAATAGATTTAAATTAATTGTAAATATCTTTTGTTATAAAATACAAATTATCCAATTGTATAAATGATAAAAATATTGAATAATAATAAAAATATTGATAAAAATTTATTAACAAAATATAAATCCTAATAAATAAAATTTTACAACTCATATATTTTGTAAAGAATTGATAGCGTATTACCGAAAATTAATTAGTAGTATCGTGATACTAAGATTTTATGGTACATGGTAATTTGATATAAATTGATCTTAAATCAAAATAGAAAACTATATTAATTATAATGAATTAAAAAAACTACCATTTATAGTTGTGATTTTTAAAAAAATTATTGTTAAAACAGGACATTTTAACAGATGATATCAATCTTTTCTTTTATTTATTACAATTTTAATTTTAAGATAAAAATGGTAGTCAAAAAAAACTTTTTCACTTAAAATTTAACTAAAAAATCTAAACCTTACCACTTAAATACAAAAAATGAATGCTAAATCTATATATAAATATTTCATTTCAGGTTTGATTTGTTACAGTTCTAATAAGCGACATTTTAAGTTGGTTATTAAATGCTCAAACCAAAATCCTTAATACAAAATCGCCAAAAAAGAAAAATGTTCTTTTTTATGCATTTAAAAATAGCAAAATTATAAATTACATTATTACTATTTTTATATATATTTATACATATATATAAATATATATTTTTAATATATTTATTACCTAATGAATTATGTTTTAGCATTGACATCAGTGATATAATAAGTAACGAACTATAAATTCCGTCCTCTAGTAACGAACTATAAAATCTCTCCTAATACTCCTTTAAATGTTTTAGTATTGAAGTCAATCAATAGTCTTGATTTTCTTGAGTCAAACAATAATCACAAATACTTTGTTCTTCGATTTGATAAACAAATAATTTGTAACCGCTACCAAAAATTTTTTTAGGCAATTAACGCAGTTACCATGAATAAATTTTTAATTTCAACAGCGTTGAAATAGACGTTACTGCAACTCCTAATAAAAAAAAGACTAAAAACATAATTATTCGTTTGGGTTATTTATGCGGTTGTTATAAACTCGGTTTTTCTCTAGGTGTAATTATTATTTAAAATGAATTTATATGATCAGATCACCAAAAATTACTCTGTTTCATTTTACTCAGTTCATATATAAATTTTAATAGTTCATATTATATTCTTAACTTTGGTATGGTGTTTCATATAAACTTTGGTATGGTGTTTGTAACCACCAAAAGGAAGCGAGTTAGATATAGACATGTATATATATTCTGAATCAGGATCACCTCCTGAGTCGATTTAACGATGTCCGTCCGTCTATCCGTCCGTTTACACGATAACTCAAAAACTAATGAAGCTATCTTGATGAAATTTATATAGTAGGTTACTAATTACGAAAGAAAGGCTAAGTTCGAATCTGGACAAAATCCGTCCATGGGTTCGGATTCTGGAAGCTTCCGAATGATTCCGGAGCAAACGAGATTATCTCCAAAACCAACAAAGATAGAACCTTTAAATTTTGTACAATGATGTTCCTTCCCGTTCGATTTATGTCTATGAAATTTAACAGGATTTGGTCCATGGGTTTGGATTTGGAAGCTTGCGAACGAGCACCACAGCAAATGAGATTATCTCCAAAACCAACAAAGATATAACCTTTAAATTCTGTACAATGATGTTCCTTCCCGTTCGATTTATGTCTCTGAAATTTAAGAGGATTTGGTCCATGGGTTTGGATTTGGAAGCTTCCGAACGAGCACCAGAGCAAATGAGATTATCTCCAAAACCAACAAAGATATAACCTTTAAATTTGGCAGAGTGGTGTTCTTTCATGTTTTATTTAAGTCTCTGAAATTTGAGAGGATTTGGTCTTTGCGTTCGGATTTTGGAAACTTCCGAACGAGCCCCAGAGCAAACGAGATTATCTCCAAAACCAATAAAGATGGAACCTTTAAATTTTGTACAATGATGTTCCTTCCCGTTCGATTTATGTCTCTGAAATTTAAGAGGATTTGGTCCATGGGTTCAGATTTTGGAAGCTTCCGAACGAGGCCCAGAGCAAACGAGATTATCTCCAAAACCAAGAAAAATAGAACCTTTAAATTTTTTATAATGATGTTCCTTCGAGTTTGATTTATGTCTCTAAAATTTAAGAGGATGTGGTCCATGGGTTTGGATTTTGGAAGCTTCCGAACGAGCCCCAGAGCAAATGAGATTATCTCCAAAAACAACAAAGATATAACCTTTAAATTTGGCCGAATGGTGTTTTTTCATGTTTGATTTAGGTCTCTGAAATTTGAGAGGATTTGGTCATGGGTTTAAATTTGAAAGGATTTGAACCGTGTATTCAGATTTTGGAAGCTTCCAAACGAGCCGCAGAGCAAATGAGATTATCTCCAAAACCAATAAAAATATAACCTTTACTTTTGGCAGAGTGGTGTTCTTTCATGTTTGATTTAGGTCTCTGAAATTTGAGAGGATTTGGTCCTTGGGTTCGGATTTTGAAAGCTTCCGAACGAGCCTCAGAGCAAATGATATTATCTCCAAATTCAACAAAGATATAACCTTTAAATTAGGCAGAATGGCGTTCCTTCATGTTTGATTTATGTTTCTGAAATTTGTGAGGATTTGGTCCATGAGTTCAAATCTTGGAAGCTTCCGGACGAGCCCCAGAGCAAACGAGTATATCTCCACAACCAACAAAGATAGAACTTTTATTTTTAGTACAAAGGTGTTCTGTTATGTTTCTTTTTCTGTAAAATTGGAAACTGACATTTGAAAGAATTTGAACCATGGGTTCGTATTTTGGAAACTTCCGGAGGAGCACAATAGCAACGAGCATATCTCCAAAACCAACAAAAGTAGAACCTTTAAATTTAATAGATTGGTGTTCTGGCAAGTTTTCTTTATATTCCTGAGATGGATTCGATGAATTGGAGTGGCAATTCGGGTAGCTGACACAAACCACCCAAGGACTACCAATCTTCGAAAATAATTAAGATAGAAACTTAAAATTTTATACAAGGGTGTCAAGCATATCCCAAGCGGATGCCTCTTTTACGTTCTTGAAATTCGAGTTGAATAAGACAGAAAAGGGAAGAAGTTCAAGCAGCTGCCAAAAACACTTATGGATTTTTAATTTGATTCGAATTATTCAGGTGTAGGGTATTAATAAGTCGGTTGCATCGACTTACTGTTACATTTACTTGTTTTAATATTTTTTAATATTTATTATCGCCAAAAATTATTTTTTGCTATATTATACCTATATAACTTTATTTGTTTAAACCATAAAGGTCAAATTGCATATTAACAAAATAATTATTGCATAAATAGTCCCATAATAGAAGCAGAGTATAAATTACCATTTTAATCAATGAAATGGCCAATGTTTTTCTTAAAAACAACCATTTTAATTTTTTAAAATTTCAATTATTTAAAAACCATTAAAAATACCACAATTATTATGAATTTTTTTTAATAAATTTTTCAAGAATCTGTAGATGCTGACATTATTTTTATACCTTAAAAGTTATAAGCGATAAAAAATTTAAAATTTGCTAGTAGATTTAGATTAAAGTTTAATATTTTTAAGTGCTATAAAAATATAAAAATGTTTTGAATGTCCTTGGAATTTAAAATATAGCTTTAACTAAATTTTCGTAATATTTTTTGAGAAAAATACAAGAAAAAAAGAAAATGTTCGAATACATTTAACTTTTAAATGGTATTAAAAAATACGAATATTCTTTTTACTATATAAATTTTCACCATTTGGTATTACTTGTAAAATTAAAATTTTACTATGCAATCCAACATATCCTTGAAACTTGATTTGGTTCATTTCGCCTCATTAAAGAAATTAGTATTAATGAATTTTGTTATGTTGTATTATACGTAATTATTAGTTTAAGGTTTGATAATATTTAAGAAAAAATTTTTTTCGTTTGTCAATCCGTTGTTTGTTTATAAGACTTTTGTAATATGTATACAAAATTAATTCAGGAGAGAAACTTTTTTGTCAATTAGAGTTCTATAATCTTCTAAAGCAGAAAATAGTCTTATAATAAAAATGTGTCACATATACATCTGTTTTAAACATTAAAAACAAAAATTAAAAACTAAGGGGCCTCGGTGGCCTAGAGTTATTCCCCCTTACGACATTTACAGTCAAGCCTCTAAAGAAAACTCTATGTAATTTCCTGTTCACACAGAGAAATGCACTAAAAAAAAAATAAAAAACTGACAATTTCTAACAATTTGGTTTTAAAACTTTCCTTTATGTTAACAAAAATTTTACAAAATTTTGGCACACCCTGTAAAATCTAAAGAAAGTATATAAGTTGTCATAAAACAAATTTTGGTAAGTGTCCACGTTTAAAAATTACGAATGGTAAATTTAAAAATGTTTACACGTTCAGAACTTTGAAAGAATATTTTTTGACACTGCCCCTGAAAACATTATTATATATATTAGTTTAGGCTTTTATAAATAAAAATGTTTTTCTATAAAATTTATTGATTTGTAAAAAAAAAAAAAAAAAAACCTTTTAAATATCCTTGGTTTTACATATGGAACATACTCACTATTTCAAATATTTTAAAACATATAAATCGAATAATTTTAATCGAACCAAACAAATACTAACCATTGTCAATATGTATATGTATATATGTAACTTTGATTTGATTCATTTCCAATTCGATTTCTTCTTTTTTGTTTTAATTCAATTGACTTTTGACTACCACAAAAAAAAAAAAAAAGCAAAAACCATAACAAAATATACTTAAACTAATATACAACTTGTTCTAAATTACTTTTTTAATTTCTCACCAGTGCACAGACAATATAATTTCAGATAATAAATTGACATTCATATCACTATTTAGATACCATAAAATATTCACCACATTAAACCACATATTGTCATCTGGTTTAAAATTTTTTCTCAAAAAAAAACAAGATAATAAAATAAGAGGAGGAAAAACAATGAAAAGAATAAAAGTAGCAAAAAAGCAGCAAAAAAAAATAAAATGAAAATCTAGGAAAAAAAAACATTAGAAAAATCATTACTTTTCATTCCCCTCATTTCAAGTTAATAAGTTAATCCTTATAAAATATATATCCGTCAAAGAATAAAACATTCTGTCTTAAAATAATGTTTGCAATTCAAATTTTTTTCTTTCCTTAATTTTTAACCAGAACTAGAAATTATCAAAATATTATATATATATATATATATATAATAAATATACATATATATGTATTTATGTATATATCGTATAGATTCTTACTACCCCTTCAAATTTTATGAATTTTTATAAACGTCATTACTTGCCGGTTAATTTATATTTTATATTCAAACATACATACATATTATGTACATTATTTTATACTATGTACATATATATAATATATATTAAATTTATGTATCATTATATATTCCAATTATATTATTTAATAACGACTTTAATTAATTTCATAATCGAATAACAGCATAATGTAAAGAAAATATACAAAACTATTTTCACGCCCATTTAGTTCAAATCAAGCAATAAAATAAATCAGTTTTAACATAAAATTTTAAAAAGAATTTGTAAATTTTATTTTCTTTAATTTTACCTTAAAGTCACAGCAGAAGTTTTCACAAATTCATACGGAAGAAATTGGCACAAATGAGTTGAAATTCTAAATTCAATCATTTTAATGTTTTTCAGATCAGCTTAAACTAAAACTATTTTTTATTTTTTCCTTATTTTGCGAATAAGATTATGGAACCCATAGAAAGTATATTTCCAGTTAATGTTTTTATTATTCAGCTAAACTTATGACATACTTTTAAATATTAAATGATGAATCAAAAATATTATTTTATCTATATCAATGGCAGAATTACCAAACGCTAACCAGGCGTTTAGCAATTTCTATGTTTTAATATTTTTAGCTACTACATATAAATTACCTATGTATCACTGTATGAAAACATATTAATTAGTAATCTACATATTAATTATGAAAATAAATTAATATATATAATTTTTTCATCATTCACACCATCATGTAAGTTATAGTGACACTTATACAGCTCTTTTGCAAAATTGCATCTGCATAGTTTTTTAAAATACCACTATATAAATATAAACATTTCGCAGCTACACGAATTATAATAATCTCTTGAATTATAATAATCAAAAAACAGGCGCCATAAAACTTAACTTCATTTGACAGTATTTTAAATATTACTGTTATATAAACATACTCACAGTCATGATCATATAAAACAGAAGCTGTTAACAGCTATCTAAAACTTCTGTTTCTGACCGACACAATTATTTGTAGAGGTTTTGTAGATGTAGCTTAATTATAGACACTGAGTTATACTCATATAAAAAAGAATGGCGGCTGCTACCTGAAGGTTGAATAATAGTCAAATGGCATTTTTATAAATATGAAATGATAAAAAATGAAGAACCCTATTATTTTATAAGTTATCGTGCGAACACATGAACAGAAGTACATAGGTAAATCGTTTCAAAAATCCATTCTGAGCAAGAATGTATATTATATATTAAAATCATGTCTCCTTTATGACCCGTCACAAACGTAAAGACAAATTTATCATGCCCTTGAATTACAATGTGGGGCCTCGGTTGCCTAATAGGTAAGAGCGTATAAAATACGCTATAAACACCGAGGGAATGTGGGTTTGAAACCCACACACCTTGTGAGAGTTATTCCCCCTTACGACATTTACATCCACCTCTGCAAAGGAAAGGTAATTTCCTGTTCACATTTATGTGGCAGAGAAATGCAGTAAAAAAAAATTACAATGTTCATACGGGTATAACTTAATGCCACTCTTTGCAGTATTTTACTTATATAAAAGAAAGGTTAAAAAAAATTTCGAAACAGAATGATTTGGAAAAATTTCTTGACAGAAACGAGATGACGAAAATAAGAATCAGAATCAGCTTTAGAATCATTTAACGAGGAACAATGGCTCTGTTTGAATGCTATTAAATAAAATAACATTATTAACAAAATATTTGAAATTGATGTATCAAAATTATAGTTCAAAGAAAGTCGACAAAAGATGTCATTGGCGTTTCGATAAAGCGTAAAAGCCATTGTTACAAATTTTGAGTGCTTCGCGAATGAATAAACAAACAAATTTCCACTTTTTATCTTTAAATTTTAAAGTACAGTGCATTTAAAATTAGAGTAGACTTTCGAAAGTTGTGTTGCTATTATAAAATAAACGTTAACACTGTAATAACTCCATTGATCCATAAATCTAGGTTATATACTGTTGTCTGTTACTATGTGTATCTGGAAAACTTTGTTTGATTAAATTTAGTTCTTCACATTGTGTTAAAAACTTAGTTTGCTTTATTTTCATTAAAACCAAATAGGTATAACAATGCAAGTAGCCGTTAAGTATTCATCATAGTCATCAAGGAAATGATTATTTAATTTTAACACAGTTTCTAAAATGACAGACCTTTAATATTAAAAAGTGAAATATCTATAAACTTTATATTATGTAAAAACGAGTTTTTTACAACTTTCTTTCAATTAGAACTATTTCTTAATATTTGTCTGTTATACTGTCTTGTTATCAGTATAATAGTCTGTCTGTTATACTGTCTCAATATTTGTCTGTTATACTGTTATATTTGTCTGTTATAAGTTTAAATTTTATGTAATTTCACTAGATATTTACATCCACTTGATTATATTAAATAAAATATCATCAACTTTAATCCAATAACTAAAATTATATTACAATAAATACAATTATTTTCAATTTTTAATTTTTTGTAAAACAAAAAATTGTATGGTAGCTACCTAAAACCTTGGTCCAATAATTTTAAGTTTATTCTACTTAGTCTTTTAAGTTTTTCAAAGCTAGATTTAGAAATTGGTCTAAAATTCATATTTTTTGTTTTTCAAACAATGGTTTTATTTCAAATAATGAAATCGGAGCCTACAAATTGCTCATTTTGGGCTAATAAAAACTAAAATTAATACTTATAGTTCAAAATATTAGTTCAAAAGTCATAAAATTTATTTTAAATTAAATAAATAAGTAGACAAATTTAAACAGCAAAAAATGTGACAATGTTCCTAACACAGATTCGAACTTTCGATCTAAAAATTAGTGATAAATAATAACATAATCAATAAGTTCTGCACTGCACATTTTTTATTTACATATTTATATTATATTATATTTTTGTATTAAGTGCTCATCATGCTCAATTTTATATTAATGGATAGGAAAAAGAAAACAAAAAATCAATCACCACTAACTCATATTGGAGAATTCAGATTTTTATATGAAAAACTTACAAAAAAGTGTTTGAGAGCTACACTAAGGTTTTGATTTTATATTAAACAAAAACAATATGTAACCTATACAAATTGTTTCAAAAATATTATTTTTTTAACGTCATCACGTTTAACGTAGTTTTTGAGTTATTGTGCTGACAAGCGGACGGACGGAGTGAACAGCAAAACTAAATTAATTAATTTTTCGATTCTGATCCAAATTAAAATACCCGAGACTATCGTACGGATTAGACAAAATTGTTATAATTTCCTAGGATTCTAACCAATATGTCCCTTAAAAACTATCAACTTATGAACAAGAATATACTTGTATTTAGAAAAGTTTTATGTAACTGTTATAACTTCACATAGGTTATAAAATTAAACTAATTTTAATTTTAATTAATAAAATATTGCAGTAAAAAAAAAAAGCAATACATCAATATAATATATTTACATTATATTATATTCAAATGATTTTCTAAATTTAATAAAACATTTATAATTCAAAAAAAAAAAAAATTATACATAAAACTGACACCTGAATGAAATCCACTAATAAAAGCGTGATTAGATATTTTTTCTTAGAAATTTACCCCTTAGTATTAGAACAAAAACAAGAAAAAAACCCACAGGTTTATTGAATACTAATCAAGCTCAAAATGTTTTCATCATCTCTTTAAGCCCGTCAATTTTTTTATCAACCCCTTCCAAAAAAAAAAAAAAAAGAAAAAATTATAATAAAAAAATTTATAAGAATAAATTACGTAACATTAATCCAACTCTTTTATTTTAATACGCAAATATTACAAAAGTAATTTCATCTTAAACGAGCTATGAAATCAGTGTTTAAATTAACTTTGGACCAAAAAAAAAAAAAATTAAAAAAAAAAAACAGTAAAACCCCTAAAAAGTGATTTATGCAAACCAAATAAACAAAATACGCGAACCCCGTTGTTAAAACAGAATTTGTTTTATTTTATTTTATCATTAAAACATATATAAATAAATCAATGATAATGTTATTAAAAAGGAGATTCATTCGTCTGTCTATCTGATGTTATATTGTTTTCTTCTGATCATATTGATTTAATATGATTCGCTCTGTTTGATTAATTGATATTATGTGTAATTTTTGAAATTATGTACACGTTCTTAAAACTTAGGAATTAAGAAAAAACTGAAAACTCATTGCTAGTTTAAGTATTTTTTCTAGTATACATAATTCCCCACATTTTCTGAAGTTTATCCCCACATTTTCAAAAAATACTTGTTTAAGATTGTACGCAACATCAACCTCATTGTTATTATATGAAACTTTTTAACCCACATTCAGCTTATTGGCTTAAGGCCTTTTGTGAAGATCTTGTCGAAATGCAGTTGAAAACTATTGACTATAGTTGGTATAGTCAATACTTGAATCCGATGGTAGATGATATAAAAATTTATCGACGGACATAGAAGATAATTTTCCCATATTCCCCAGCGAAGACATATCGTTAGGTACAACAACAAGTAAATTTTAAATATTTCATCACTTTAACGATAAAAACACTAAAGCGATTTCACTTAAATGCTTTATTGGGCACTTATACGAATTCGGGTAAAGAGTGTCTCATTTGTTGAAATCACTATAAAAGATAAGATTTTCAAAAATTCAAATTCAAAAGCTTTGCCGGTAAGCAAACATATTTTTATAAACAGTTTGTTAAAATTGGAAGCAATAGATGGCTCTAATACTGTTCGCTTACCCGTAGTCGAGGATAACGAATCAATATTTTTTTTTTTTTTTCCTAAGGGAGGTGGGAATCTTCCAAAGATACCAAGAATTTCCCCTTGGTAGTGTCAGATTCTTACTGACTAAACCCACCTCCCCCTTTAGCCAATATTAGTGGGATGAAACCCTTACCTGCGAACGCAGTATATTGGCTAGGGAGTAGGGATAGGAAAGGATAGGAAAATGGATACGGAAACATTGAATTGGGAGTGGGACTGTAAGGAAACAATGAATCCGCCTATTATTATTATTATTTTGCTAACAGTGACTAAAGCCGTCACAACAGTTACAACATGTAGTAGTAGTATATATATTATTACTACATGAGGTAATTATTGAAGACAACCCCCACTGTCACTGTAGCGGCTGTTATTATTGGTATTAATGTTCTTATTAATATTATTATTATTTTACTACAGAGTCAGCGCCATCAGTGGATTACAACGTGCAGCAGTATATAACACCTTACTTGCATGATATAACCAAAGATAGCCCCACTGTAGTAGCTATTATTATTATTATAATTATTGTTATATGTTATATTATTATTGTACTATTTATTAATACTATTTAATTATTGTACTATTATTATTATTATTATTACCACAGAGTCAGCGCCATCAGTGGATTACAACGTGAGGCAGTATATACCACCTTACTTGCATGATATAACCAAAGATGGCTCTACTGTTGCAGCTATTATTACTATTATTATAATTATTGTTTTTATTACAATTACAATTATTTTATTTTATTACATTATTATTAATATACATCATAAACTAAAAATCAGAAATAATTACTAATTAATTCTTCAATTTTTTACATCTACCTGACATAATCGAAATTCGTACTTAAACAAGGAGCATTTAAAGCGATTTTACTGTAGTTCCAAAAAAGAATTATTAAAATTTGTTTAAAATTTCATTACATCTTTTAGGAAACAGGCACAGAACTAGAGAACAGATAGCGAGTAACATTTCTATTTTTTTTTTTGTAATTTTTTATTCATTTCGTTGTCATTTTTCTTCCTTATTATAAACATATTATATACTTAGTTATGGTTAGTAGGTATATAATTTTATTTTTGACAACTTCAATTACTTTAATATTTTTTACTTAGACTATTTCGTATTTTATCGATGTGTATATAATATGAATATATTCATATTACATATTATAATAATAAAAAAAAAAATTCTTTTTATTTTTATTTTAGTTGACTTTTGGGTGAAATAAATTTATTTATTGCATTTTCTTTTTAGATATTTATATATTTTTTTTTTTCTGTTATCCTTAAAGATCCTTTTTGTTTCTTATTATTTTTATTGCTACTGTACTATTTTCTTTTTTACAATGTACTATTATACTATTATATTATATTATGGTTATATTATTATATGGGTATGATATTATAGGCAAAATATATAAAAAAAAAAAAATAATTCACCCTTAGAATATAATAGAAGAATAGAAAGAAAGAGAAAGAATGAGTGAGAAAAAAAAATTAACACTAAATCTGCCCTTTAAATACTTTTTGACTGTAAGTCAGAGGGTTGTCCTTTTTTTGTTTCTTGGTGTTTTTGGGGTTTCCTTTTCTTTTATTTTTTTTTTAATTCTTTTTTTATATTATTGTTATTACTATTATTATTATTTTATTTTTTTGTTTTTTTGTACATACAATAATATTTAGGATGCATGATGATGTTTTTCCTGTATTAAATACAAAAGGAAAACACAAGACACTTTTATATATATATATATATACATATATAAAAACAAAACTACATATAATGTATGAATATAAATTTTTATTTAAAAGTGAAGGGTGAATATAAATTCATCCATAATATTATTGTAATGAATAAATTGATGAATGACAGTTTAGAATCTGTTTATATGTGCATATACTAACATTAATAAATATATGATTATGTAAAAGACTGGAATATCTACTTTTATTTTTTTTTTTATTTGTATGCCAACTATAGGTGGTATGATCCTGTGGGTTGATTATTATTATATTATTTAAGAATCAAAACCCCCCAATTACACAGAAATACACAAACATATGCATTATACATATATAATACAACTGTATGAATATTAAAATGATTGGCCTATTTAATTGCTTTTTAATAAAAAAAAATGAATTCATTTTGAAATTTTAAACTGTACCAACCATGATAATTTTCTTGGGCAACAACAAATTTTCCTCACATTACCCATTCGTAAGGTTCTATTCAATTCCATTACGTTTATTTCATCTTTAAAACAAAATTTCCATTGTTAGTCTGTTCATTTGTTCTGTCTCTTCGCTATAGTAGTATAGACTGTAAAAAAAATGTTTGAAAAATTTGCTTATTAGTTTCACTTTGTCCGTCCGTCTGTTTACAAAGGTTCTACACAGTTGAAAATAGACCAATAAAATTTTAACCATGCACAAACCTCTTAAAAAAATTAATGTTATAGAGTCAATTTTTTATGCTACAGCTCCTCCAATTTTGAAAAATCTCTATTTTTCTAAATCTCATATTCTATTACTCTTTTCATTCTAAAAACACCAAACGACAGAATTTTCTTTTATCTTTATAAATCAATATCAAAATTGTACAATTTTTGCAAAATAATGTCTGCTTGTTGTAATTAATAAAAAACACGACGAAAGTGATGAAAACGTAGATACTATAGAAAGTCCTATCAACCCAATTTTGTTGATGACGTTCAACGAAGTTATTATTAAAATTTTCTTTTTTGAGCAATTATTTCAATTTATTAAGGGCTTATAAGGTTACTATTGCTATCTGACATATATGCGAAATTGAAACTTAGAGATCTGAAAGTAATTTAAAAATATTCTCTAACCCGGTAATTTCGATAGTTGCAACAATGCATCTCCAATAAGACGAAAGTATAATACCCATTGTACAATTAAAATTTAAGTTGTTCGTTATTCTAAAAATTATGATCTCAAATAAAAACAATTAAAAGTGTCATTAAACTACCCGAAAAAACTTGACCAAAAAATATTAAAATTTTAAAAAATATAGTCTCAATTATAAATAATAGATTATAGTTTTTAAAACACAGGTGACTACAATAAATTATACCTTTTAAATGTTACACAATTTAAATTATATCGTTTAAATACCCGCGATACCTATATATACTATAATAATTTTATCTTGAATTTTTTCACGCCTTCCCACACTGAAACTTTTTTGAAATCTTTTTTGTACAATTAAGAAAGTCCCTATCCACTCCAAATAAAAACCAATTGAATAAAATCAGTAAGCCAATGTCTCAGCATGTTAAATTTTAAGTGGTTTGAATTTGATCTTCAATTAAATTTCCAATAAACAATCTAAAGTTTTCATTTTAATAATGTTACCAATACTGCCAACCTGTCTTAAAATGACAAAAACAAAAGAAAAGTGAATTTGCAATTTTAAATATTTTTCTCAGAATAATTTTTTTTTTTTTTAATTTTTTATTACCTTATGTTGCAACATTTTACCCTGAGAACATACTATTAAGAAACATTTTCATATTAAATAAAGCAGAGTTCTTTTTTCAAAAAAAAAATTTTTTAAAAATAGTTTTACACAAGTTAACCAATTTTCTGGAACTAATCAAATTTACTGGTAGTTAATTTACCCTCAAAATAATTATTGAAAATAATTGTTACCTATATATTTAAAATTCATTCGTTACACACACGACTGCAATTCTAAACAAATATAATTACAGTTTGTTTTATTATTTCATTAAATATACAAAAAAAAAAAAAAATTGATTTTGATACGGCAACACGTGCCATAGAGAAAATTAAAAATTACCATTTGATAATATTTATTTACTTTGTTTAAGGGTCTAATTTAGATGCTTTAAACTTGTTCGGAAAAAAATTTAACAAATCAATTTTGATTTCATCATAACAAATTTTTGTAATTTAATACTTTAACTAAGATAAAATCTTTTATTTTAGAATTTAAGTTACAAGTTTTTTTTTTTTTTCTAATCACATGTTGTTTACAATTTTTATACCAAAAATTACACTCCATTGTAAATTTGGAGTGTAAAGGGTTAATATTTTGTGAAGTAATGTTAGTAGAGTAAAATTAATACTGCAGATTAAAATAAACTATCAATGTTATCTTAGTGCAAAACAAACTCGGAGGAAGCTCAATAATACTATATTTTTAATTGAAAAAGTAGGGAAAAAAATTAAATTGTTAGGGAACATGAATAACGGATTTGAAATTATGAAAATGTATCAAAATAAGTGTCAAAATTATAATTTCAATGACATAAACATGTTTTCTATCTTCAATTCGTTCAGATATCAACTAATTTTGGAACATAAAAATGAAACTGTTAAACAACATCAAAATTTAAAGGAATAGTGTTGATTTTAATCGATGCAGTTGATTTATCTAGCGTTTTGTAAATCTGCATCTAATTTTGGATAATACTTTGGAAATAATGATAACTACTCTATCAATTTATATCATATTTAACACAATCAAAAATTAAAACAATAACCCTTACTTTAAATCCTTTCCCTGTTATAAAAAAAAATCCAAAATAAGTTTCAAAAGAGAAGTTTTATTTATTAGAATTTATTAACCGTCATTTGTCGATTATTGTGTATCATTTAATTTATAATATTCAATCAAAATTGAAAATTTTACTAAATTAACACAAATTTATAACAACTACCACATTCATATCCAATTATTACAATTAACCTCAATGACATCACACTATATTTTCGCTTAAATATCTTGATTGATTTTACGAGTATAAAAACTGAATAAAATAATTAAGTTGGTTGTACATGATCATATACCACGTTATACTATTAAGAAGTTTTTAATACCCAATTTAAAAAAGTGTGAACTTTAGTATCTTTGAATTTGTGAAATGTATATTTTGCATTTTTCTATACTGCAGTACATAATGATAAACAATTGTTTTCTTTTTCCACTCTTATTAAGAGTATAGAGCTTCCACTAAATCTTTTATTATTTATTTTTAAGTAAGCTTCAGTTTCGTTTTATTATCCATTATTTTCTCTAAACCATTGTGCGTCATCTATTATCTTATACAAGAACTATTTATTTTTATTTTTAATTTATACATATTACGATATAAATGACGAATATTGAATATGGCCTGATCAAGGTTTGAGATGCCAAGAATTTTCGTTTGGAAAACCCCTTAACCCCATACGCCATTAATTAGATATAATAAAGAATATAAATCTTAAAATAATTTTATATCCATCTTTAAATTTATATGTGTACGTAAACATCTTGTTTTTATTTGTTTTGTATAAGGAAAAAGGTATTTTTAGCATTCACAATTATTAGTACAATGTACATTGAAATAATTTAAGATGAAAATAAATATAGTTTAATAACTTAACTGTCATTATAAATATAAATTTATACATTGTATCTGTATTGCATCTTCTCATTGAATTGAAAATTTTTGTTTAAATTTTCACGGAAGAGATCAATGATCTAGCATATACTGAAGAAATAAGAAAATCCCTCAACAAAAAAAAAAAAAAAATATTCTGAAAATACAACAAGAACCGCTGCAATAAATGTACAGAAAACAAAAAAATTAATGTTAAAAAAAAACTAAAAAACAAAATATTTTACATTTTAATTTTTTTTTTTTTATAGAAATACAAAAATAAATAAAAATAAAGATCACATATACATTTATTTGAAAGTTACCACATGGATTAACTGGGATTAAATCAAAATCTAATTATAGCTAAATTATTTGTATCACATTGAAAAACGCACGCGTTCATCTCTAGAAATTTTAACGCACTAAAATTTTTCAATTTTCTTTTTGTAATAAAAATTACACAACAAAAAAACAATTAGGGTTGCCATACCATTAAAATTTGTGGTGATGTATTATAAAAAGACTTTTTTATCAAACTATTCTTTGTGAACAAACAAAATAGCAGTGTAGCTAGAAATTTTGGACCCCTATTTAAGTATAGGTAATTGCGCTTTCCGAAAATTTGATATAATCATAATGTGATGGAATTGTTTATTGTTGCAAAATAAAAATGCAAATTTAGTTTCATACTTTAATAACTTATTATACAAAATAATAAATTGCATAATTTATTGCAAACTGTTTTCTTTCATTATTTTAAAACTTCTAAATAATCTATTTATTAATATTAGCCGTTTTAATGTTTCATTAACACTGTAGGACATGTTGTCAATTAAATTGTCAATCTTTATCAATTTTAGTATAGGAGCCTGTCAGTTTTATAAATTGCATATTTTCTCAAAACGTTGTCAATTGATTGTCGATATATGTATTTTATAAATACATATATCATTTAAGGGGCCTCGGTGGCCTAGTGGATAAGAGCGTATGAAATACGCTGTAAACACCGAGGGTGTGTGTGGGTTAGAATCCCCTTACCCCTTACGACATTACAAGCCTGAAAAGGAAAGGCTGTGTAATTTCTTATTCACATTCATGTGGCAGAAAAATGTACTAAAAAAAAATATATATATATATATATATCATTTAATTTATACGAAAAAGATGAATAGACTATCTAACCCACAAAATAAATCCAATTTCTATTTTTACTTTGAGAAATAAATTAAAAAAATGTCTGTTTAAACAATTAAAGAAGTAAAAAATTTGTTTTACATAAATAATTAATTTCAAACCTAAGTAAAATAATTCATAATTTGTCAAAAATATTTTTAGAAAATCTTTTCTTCTTCAAATATTATAAATTATGCAGTTCGTAATGCTATTATTTAGTTATATTCTAAAATATACTATCTAATAAAATACAAATATAATTTTTCGGCAACCTAAAAGACAATTTTTATAAATTTTTGCCTAATTTAAACTTTAAATGAATCTTGAATCTTCAGAAAACATAAACTGTAAACTTATGGTCTCTATTATTAAAAGGATAATCATGAAAAAGTATTGTGTAGCAGTCCTAGAACGTTTTGATTATATATGATTTTCTTGAAAGCGGGATTTAGAAAGCTTAAAATATGGTTTTCAATATTTAACATTTGTTAATATCATGAGTTTCTAAAGTTTCTAACACCTTTAAATGCTCAAAGATATATCCCTATATTGTAATACTGTAAAATTTTTATCTTTTAAACTTTAGGATAATATAGGTATTAAATTTGTATCATTTGTATCTTTCTTAAATTTTTTGGTTTGAAATATTGTGAAATTGAAGTTTTCAAAATATCAAAAAAAAAAAAAAATTCAGATTAACTTGTGTTGTATCTAATAACATTAACTTCAACATATAATAAGGTGTACTACACCTACTACTACTAGAAATTGAAACTATCCAGATGATGAAGACCAATAAAAGATTTTTAGAGGCTCTTTAAAAAGGTAAAATCTAAAAATTACTAAAACATAGATTTATAGGAATAAGTAGCAAATACAATGTTATATCTTTAATATATTTAAAACTGAAACATTAACTTAAAATATAACTCAAATTTTTAGTTTTCACAAATATTTTTAATTATCTAAAGTTTTTTTTATTACTTGTATGAATGATGGTAATCTTAGAAAACCTTAAAATTTGTTAGATGTACTGGAAAATGATACATTTTTTTAAGAGAAGTTTTTTACATTTCAATATTCATTTTTTTGTTTTGTTTTTGACGGTCGTATTAATTTGTAGAATATTAAATGATCAGTCAGACCTATTTTTTTTCTTTTTTAGTTTTTTTTTTTTTATATATATGAATGGTTCAGCTGTTTTTTTTTTTTTTTTTTTTGTTTTTTGACTTTATGTTTTTGATTTTTTTTTTTGAAAAAATATCTTTAAAATTTCAAATAAATGAAATCCATATACACGTATTCACATACATAGGTATATATATAATATCATATCGCACTATATATTATAAAGTATCGTATATTTGTTTTTAGTGTCGTACGACAAGTAGTTTAAAATACTGTTAATACTCTTTTTTATGTTTAAATGACACTTATTTCTTTGAAGCGTTTAATAAACGTGACTGGAAATGGTTGTAGAAAGGAAATAAAATGATTTTTTTATATTTTTTTTTTTTTGTTCTTGGATCATCAAAACTAGATAACAAACAAAAAAAAATCTTACAAATTTTTGGTCCATATTTTTTTATCTCCTATTTTATACTTTAATTTTTTTTTTTTTTTTGATACTCATCTAAATTATGTTTTCGAATGTTAACAGCTAATATTTTTTAACGTAATACAATAATTATATTTTGTTGTTAGATTTTGTTTTTTATTTCTATATATATTTTTGTTATTTATAAAATATCGAAAAATAAAAAATGAGAAAAATATTATTATATACAATATACATACATATATATATATATATACGTACCATTAAAGTTGATTTTCAACATATTAAAATATTATTAATTGATTAAAAGTTGAAATGTTATTGTTAAAATTTAAAAATTTTTTGTTTTTTTTTTTTTGAATAGGTATACGTACATACCTATGTATATTTAAAATATTATTTATTTGAAACAGTTGTAATAAAATTATTGTCTGTTGTTTTAACAGGTGGAATGTTTTAGTTTTTATAAGTTTTTATAGATTGTCATAAATTTTTGATATACTTTTACTTTTATAAGGTGCAGTTGACCTCAAAGAAAAAAAATTTTTTTTTTTTTTTATTACAAAAGAAAATTAAAAGAAAAATAATTTTCGTAGAAATGAAAAAAAAATTGAAAAAGTAGATCGAATAAATGTATAGACAAGGCAGTAGAAAAAATGAAAGATTTTTACTGGTGCATATTTTTATAGTATACAAATAGATGAAAATTTTCTTAGAATAACCTTTTACTATTTTGGAACATCAAAATTAAACATTCTTTTGTAAGAAACATTATTGTGACTATAATGATAAAACACTTTCTTCAATCGTAAGAAAACTCGTTATAATTATGAACACTTATTAACGCAAATGTGAAAATGTTTTCATTTTTAGCGTCAACCTTTGTCTATTTTATATCATAAAGAAATTTAGGTGGGAGGTCCAAAATTTTTTTTGGAGCAACTTAAACATATATTTTTCAATATTATCATATTCTAAAAATTATAATATTCGTCCAGCTTTTAATGTTTTGAAGGTAGGAACGGTGGAAAAATTTGCTAAATTTTTCTTTTAAGATAAAATGGTATAAATTTAATTACAAAATAACAAAAAATTGTATTTCTTTTATTTTAATTATCTTAATATAATTTATTGTTTACCGTTTTGAGATAGAAGTTTTTGATATACTATTATACTTTTAGTTTTATCTATAGCACGGTATTAAAATTATATTGCTTTTCAAACAAAATTTTCAACAATGTAAAGTTTTTTAAATATTTGTGCAGATATGGTGGATATAATAAACTCATTTTATCAAGTTTTTTCAAAATTTTTGAAAAAGCAGACATAACAATTCCAGTCGGAGTTCGATAATGGACCAATCCCTTCGTTTCTTCTTGTATATAACTTATTAATTTTCGTTCCCTGTCTTTTGCACCGCATCTACAATGAACGCAGCCAACTGTCAAAGTATTAAAATGTATTAAATTGTGTGATATATGCCGTATGATAGTAGTTCGTTTCGCAGTCTTGAAAAAAGTTATTTAACTTTTACGAATTCAAATATCAATTAACTATTTTATTTTTTCTGCAATATTTTTAAAATAATTTCAATTTAAAATAAAGAGTGAATTTTTCGTAATTCTTAATATTAAAAACCAATCATAGCCCTTAGTGTCGTTAGAATAAGGTATTATTCTTAAATATCTTAGATATTCACAAAATTTATCGAATTTTTTTTGTATACTCATAAATTTAAGGTAAATATTTTTACGCTACATATCTTAGTTTTTTAAGGCTATGTTACAATCATACGATTTAGCTAAATTAATTTGTCTAAATTCAAGCGCATTTTTTTTTAAATTGTGCATTTTAAAATTAAAATATATATATATGTATATATATTTATTTCATATATTTAACATTAAATATATACCAGCTTTAGATAAATCAAACATTAAACCAATATTTTGTTCAAAAAAAGGAGTTCGAAAAATCGAATAAATGTTTCTTACTTTAGATATGAGATCCCTAAAAGTTTTTCCAATCATGAAATTACCGTTGATATAAAATGTCAACGAAAATCAACGCAAACTAAATGCATTTTTAATATTTATACAAAAATAATATCTTTTTTATTATATCGGAATTTATTTATTAATATGTACATATTTTTTTTCTTCCTCCTATAACGAGCACAGAGCATTCACTAAGTTATTTACTACTCATATTCCACTAAATTTCAGTTTTTGGAATCTTTATCTTCACTAAATCGTTGATTACTCGGTTGATTACTATATATATGGTATATAATCGTATAATTAATAATAATAATAGCTGCTACTACTAATAATAATAATAACTGATAGAGCTAACTTTGGTTATATCATGCAGGAAGGTGTTATACGCTACTGCACCTTGTAATCCAATTATGGCTCTGACTCTGATGTAAATAATAATAATATTAATAACTAATACTAATACCAATACTAATAATAATAGTTGCTACAGTAACAGTAGGGTTATCTTCAATTATTACTTCATGCATGAAGCTGTTATATACTACTGCATGATGTAACGGTTGATGGCTATAGTCATGGTTAGCAAAATAAGTAATAATAATATTTCAATGTTTTCGCATCTTTGACCAATTCAATGTTTCCGCATCTTTGACCTATTCTTTCCAATCCCTATCCCCTAGCCTTTATTGCGAAAACAGGTAAGGGTTTCATCCCATTATATTGGTTAAAGGCAGAGGTGGGTTTAGTGAATAAGACACTACTAAGGGGCATTCTTGGTGGCTTTGAAAGATTCCCACCTTCCTTAAATAATAATTATATTCGTTAAAATTATATTAATTGAAAGTAAAAAAAAAACAAAATATTTATATACATTTTAAAACAACTTGTGTTGTCAGTAATACTGTATCATTCCATTAATGATTTATTACATCAAAATTAAATGAAAATAAAATTATATACATTAACATAAATTTGACTATTTATCTTTTTGAATACTTTTGATTACAATTCAATAGTTACTATACAATTATTTTTAATAAAACAATGCAAGGTCATTTTAAAATTAAACTAATAAAAAATAAAATATTTACTATCAAATAAATTAAATTTAATATTAAAATACAAGGATATATTAAACAGATAATAACTGATTTCTTAAATTTATACAAGATAAAAGAAAATTTAATGTATATATTCTTTAAATTTAAGAACATAATTATAACGCTATAATGACAGCATAATAATCAAAAAAAGTTTTTTTTTTTTTGTTTTTATAACAAAATTGATGTTTCAAGCTATCAAATGAGTCTTTTTTTAAACCAGTAAAACATTTTTATGGGTCATAAACCATTCTCTTTCCAAACGAGCAAAAAACAAAAAGGAACAAAAAAAAACTAAAAAAAAAAATAAAAAAAACAAAATTACGGAAAATGAAATTTATTAATGCGGTACTTCTTGGTGCGGTATCCCGTAATGATGGAGTATATGATGGTAGAATGATCCCTTACGTGACATTAAATGAAAATTAAAAGAAATTTTCTTCACCTAACAAAATTTGATTGATGAAGGTTCAAATAAATATATTCTATACCATTAACACGGTTGGTTACTATAACTGACTTATTTGTATATATGTATTGTGTTTATATAAAAATACATATTATATAATATATGTATGTATATATTAACATATTATATTGCAAAGAGAGAAAAAACCATAATGGGATGTTCGTTAAGTTAATGAATCGTGAAAAAAAGTCAATCATTTTGTTTTTTTTTTTTTCAGCTTTTATTATCGATTTTATTGTTTATGTTATTATAAACTTTCTATCTATAAGTATACGAATATTCATCCTGACATTCATCATATTCAATTTTTTTTTTGTTTTTAAATATTAAAAATATCAGTGCAGGTTTTTTTTTAATTACTTTAAATTAAATTTGTAAGTTTTTATAAGTATTCTTTTTTCTTATGTCCAAATGTGAAAAGGACATTTTCTAATAAACTAAAACGTTTAACTTTTCCATTTCG
Organism: Poecilobothrus nobilitatus; assembly: GCA_947095535.1. NCBI lineage: Eukaryota > Metazoa > Arthropoda > Insecta > Diptera > Dolichopodidae > Poecilobothrus > Poecilobothrus nobilitatus. Next base: position 200,175,680 of record OX352773.1, on the reverse strand, counting down.
ATTATCTCATCAGTAATCAATTCTTCAAACTGTAATATATTAGAATTAAAAATATGTGAATTACTTTAAATTTTGTCCTGCTTTTAATTCCTATCATAAAAGTGCAGTTATTCAGAACACTTTGGATTATATATAAACAAGGTAGAATGTAAACCAACGGTTTTTAAAAGTGCACATTTCCAAAAGATAATACAAACTGTTTAGAATTGTGACTTGCACAAAAATTTGAAAATTTCATATAAATAAGAAAAAATGTGAAAATAGGACTTTTCTGGAATTTTGAGCGGCTGTAAGTCCGGAACCCTATATAATTAAGAAAAACCGTTAACACACGTAAAAATATATTATTGAACCTTTAATTTTCATGTCTTGTCGAAGAAAAATTTTTACAGGTGTCTAAAAATTTTCAATTTTCAATTTTTGAGGCGTAATAACTCTTAAAGAAGGGATGCTTCCGAGGAAACTTATACTAATTCTAAAAGTTCTTTCTTGTCTCAAAATTTCAGATTCCTATCTACAGACGTGTCGGAGTTATGAAAAAAGAAATTTCATGCAAAATGTGATTTTCACATAACGGTAAATTTAAATAGTAAATTACAAAATATTGCATAATTTTGATATTGTTTTATGAGACCTAACCATGGTTAAAAATTTTTTTCTCTATCTTTAACGGCGTAGAAGCTTTGTAAACAGACGAACGGACGGACAGAGTGAAACTAATAAGCACATTTTTTCAAATTTTTTTTGGAAATGTGCTAAAAATTTAACGAAAAGCAATGTATATATTTTATCCGCCTTTTTTTGTATTAGCTTACTGCGGTATTTCAGATAACTCCTAAGCTGTTAAGAAAGAAACAAATTCCGTTTAAAAAGTGTAACTACAGTATTTCCAATGTCTATATTTGTAAATCATGAGAATAAAATAAAACAAATATATTTTTAATATATTCTAACTATTAATTTTTGGCTATAAAGCAAATCGCACTTATAAACTAAATTTATAAAGATTAAAAACAATGTTGACCTCTACAACACCATAAAATTATATGCGTTACTTAAACCGTTCTTTCAAATATTTTTTAAAATAATATCCTTTAAATTCTCTCTCACTTTAAAATCTAACACTATAGAACAGATAAATTTAAGAACTGAACTATGAAAATATCACATTTGTGAAGTTACAAATATGATATTTTTATTAATTCTGGAGGAAACTTTACTTAGATACCTTATTTAGTTGTTTTTTTTATTAAATAGTTCATTTCTTCAAGCTTTATTTTTCATAGGAGATAAAAAATTAATTTTGATCAATTTTCCAGGAACAATTTTTTTTTTATAAAATACCTGAAAATTGTAAACTACAGATATCAGGCTAGTTATGAGTTTCCCTCAGAAATCGAAAAATACCTCATGGAAAAAGTACTTTAACCAATTCTGGAATTTAACTTTTTCCCATCATTTTTGATTCAATTTTGATTCAATTAAGCAACTGTCAAATAGGCTTTTGCAAATTTTAGACGCGACGTCAAGCGATATTACCGAACAAAAATAAAATTATTTTTATTTAGTGTGCTTGACATCGTAGTTTTTATAGTTTTGGTTGTTCTGAAATTATACACGTAAGTAAGGAAAAATTAAAAATTTAGATAGAATATTAATATTAAAAGCTATAGAATATTATTTTTTGGAAATTATGTACATATAATAAGGATAAGGAAGGCCATCTAAAATATAATAAAATTTCACAAGAAAAATCTATTATATAAAAGCCGTAAAGATTTGCAACAATTTCCTTTGTTTTTCATAGCAAAAACTAGTACTGAACATAAAAGAAAAGAAGAAAAAAAAATTAAAAATTTATAGGGTTGGGTACATAGGTCCGAAAATTAAAATCCCAAATTCAAAATTCCGAAAACAAAATCACGAAAAATCAAAATCCCGAAAATCAAAATCTAGACTTACATATATGAAAATAAATATTTCGGAAAAGGGCTCTGATTTTAAATCCAACTATTAATACTTACAGTATGCCCACACATATACCAATTTCATTCAAAAAAATTAAATTAACACATTTTCATATCGAAAATAATTAATTTTGAAAACCCCGCATACAAAAGTATTCAATTTTGATATTTCACTTAAAAAATAATGAATTTTATACGAATTTAAACATTTTTATGTAAAAAAGATTATTTTTAAAGGAAACGGGGTTTGTCGCGTCCAAAACCCCACTACAAAATTTTTCTTTAGTTTTCTTAGTGTTGCTATACGTTTTTACGTTTATTTAAATTTATTATTAAATGAACGTAAATTATTAATTTTATTATTATTGCAAAAAGTTTAGTATTCTTACAAATAAAGGGAACATAGCTCTCAAAAAAGTTTTTAAGATAAATTAAAGCTACATTAAAACAGAAAGATATTTCTTTTTATTTCATTCAAAATTTAAGTGACAAAAAACCAATATTATTTTTAGATTACCAGACTGGCCTATGGTACGTCGGGTTTATCTAATACTATTTATTATATATTAGAATCCATTTCAGCATAAATATATTTATATTTTTCCTTTGGTACTCACACTCACAGCAAAAATCAACAACTAATCATTTTTAGTGTCACCAAATTAGTTGGGAATAAACACTGTTCGAAAAAAAGAGTGATTTTTAGTACAAAATCTTACACTTTAATAATTTTTTATAGGAATAGCATCTATTAATATTCTCTATATTAATTTTAACTAAAAATAATAAATAGATACAAGTAGATATTTAATTTTATTAATCCCTTAATGTCAATAACAAGTTTATGGGCTTTTTTCCTTTATAATATATGACCATCTTTAATTTTTATTTATATTATAAATATACTTTCTGCTGATAAAATAAAAAAAAAAAACAATAAGTATATTTATTTTTATTATTGTATTAATTCATAAAATTTTTATTTTTATTCTTCTCTTTCTTGTCTTTGTTAATCTTTAATCGCTTAAAAATAATAAATATTATTAGACTAGACAACTTCTTAAATTCTACGGATATCATCTTATAAATAATATTTTTTTTTTTTAAATTAATAATTATATATATATGTGCTATACACTATATTTATACATATAAATAATATATATATATATATATAAAGTTATATTAAATTTATTTATTTATATATAATTATTAATTTATACGGTTTATATATAATACTCGTATGTATAAATAAATAAAACTCTATAATATATTATGTATGCATATAAATTAATATATTACATATACAATTATAGTAATTATATATATATAAATAGTTTTATATATATTTTAAAGTTTACATTATAAATAATTTTAAATTTAAAATTTTTTACCAACATAAAAAAAAGAAAAAAAAATGTAATCCTGTTCATAATTTCTTATTGTTTGTTTCTTCTTCATTTAAAATTCTTTGATTTTATTTATTGATTATTCTTATTTAATTAATTTTTTTTTTTATTTTATACTTTTATTCTTTGTTTATAATTCTTTTTTTTTTTGTATTTTTCACAACATAAGTATATTGTAACTTTTATTAAAATTTATTTTTATACAAATATATACTTTTTTAAAATACTTTTTATATATATATTAATTAATTTATAAAATAAAATTTAACAAAACTTTACATATTTTAAATTTATTGTTATTCTTTTTTTTTTATTATTAGGTATTATTATTATTTTTTTTTTTGTGTGTTTTGATATAATTTTAGTTATTATTTTGTTTTTTTTTTTTTTTGTATATATATATATGTATATTTACATATATATAATACGCAACAAAGAAAAAAAAAATATTTTTTTACATGTCAATTTATTTTTGATATTTTTGCAAATTCTGTTATACTATTTTCTAATTGTTTTTTTTTTTTTTTTATATTTCTGATTCTATAATAAATTAATTATATTTTATCATTTATTTATTTTTTTTTTTTTTTTGTATTTTCTACATTTTAAGCAATTTATTTTGTTTTAGTTATTTATTATTAATTTTTTTTAGCTAACCTCTGAAATTTAAAAGTACATAACTAATATATTACAGTTTCTTTAAATTATTTTGAATCAAAACATGTGAAATAAAATTAAAAACAAAAACTACCGTTAAAAAGAATCTATTTTAACCCATTTAGACAATTCTCATCCTGTTATAAACACGAGAATTTATTATAGAAGTATAAATTCATATTAACAAATGTTGACGTCTTTGAAATTACAGTGATTATCAAACTATCATTTTGTAGGACATCCTGTAGGAATAAATTGTAAGGACATCAAAAAGAATAATTTTAAAAACAATGGAATTCAAAAGTTAAATTGAAGATTTTTGGAAATAAATTCAAATTTAGAAAATCATTAATCTGAAATTTTTAAGTCAACCTTAAATTTAGTTTATGTATAATGCATTGCAGGGCTAAAGTAAATGATCGATGATAAGAAAAAATTATGTCATCATATTTAATAATATGATGGTAAATGGCGCTGATCTAAAAACAGATTTTATTATTCTCCCTTTGTACAATATTATGAAATTATCTTATTGTAGAATATTGAGAGACTTTAACGTTACAATCTAAAAATATGTTATATAAAACGGCATATAATAAATCTATACAATCAATAATAACAGTTATCTTAGAAAAGCTAATACACTATTACTTTTCTTCATTAATAAACCAATAACCCAGATATTTCTGATTATAGCAATTATATTGCAGTTTTAAAAAAAATATAAATGTTTAGAAAGTAACAACTCTGTTCGATATCTATGATTATGTTAAAAAATCGAATTGTTATTTTTAAAATGCATGCATCAGAAAGAATCTTTGGAATGGTCCTTAATAATTTGTTGGAAACTGCAAAACACAAATATATACGAAGAACGGTATGTATGTAACTTAAAAATCTTAAATAACTCACGATATAGATAATATGCCAAATTTAGCGCCAAAAAAACATAGAAACACAATCTTAAATATTGAATCATTGGAGAAGAAGGCGAGTTTACGAAAAAAAAGCAATTCGCATGTATTTCAAATATGACAATGATCCAATTAAAATTAGTTTCGAATTTTTCTCAAAAGATGCTAAAAAATTGTTTCTGATGAAAGGTTATTTAATATAGTCTTGAACTAAAAATAAAATATAATTAAATTAGTAGGAAACATATTATAATATTAAAATGATTTAAATGGCATTTTTAGTTTTCGAATTAAGTAACAAATTTAATACCATTTCAATTACTAAATTCGAATTTATTATTTACATTGGCGCATTATTCATTTTTTATTTTTTTTTTTTAACTAAATATTTAATTTTATATTAATTTTATTATTAAAAAATTATTGCACACAAAAAATTTTCTTTTATATCTTTGGTTAAAATTAAATAAAATTAAATAAAATAGAATAAAAAGAAATATTTTAAACATTAATATTAAAAATTAAAATAAAAAAAAATAATAAATAAATTCAATAATTATATATGTATGAATATATATATATATATATATATATATATTTTTTTTTAAATTAATATTGGCTTTAATTGATTTTAATATTTCTTGCATTTAATATTATTTGCTTATGTACTTTCAACAAAGGTTATATAATTATGTTTTTCTTTTTATATATATATATATATATATATATATATATATTAATTTCTTATATCGATTAATAAAACTAATTATTTTGATTGAAATAACCAATTCTTAAAAACTAAAATTATATATTGTTTTCCTAATATATATATTAATTAATTTATATATATATATAAGATTATAATAATTAAATATACAAAAATATTACAAACATTTTCTTTTTTCTTTTTATTATTATTATTAATTTAATTTTTTTCTTTTAATTTTAAATTAACGTGAAATGATTTTCAAAAAAAAAAATAAAATAAAATAATAAAAATTAGTAGATGTATATATAGAAATAAAAAAAAATAAAGAAAAAAAAAATCTTTTACTCTCTAATATTTCCTTCCATTTCATCACTATCATTATTGGGGCCCATTATATCATCATCATCATTACTATTATTATGTGATTTATTATTATTTAATTGATTGTTATTTTCATTATTATTACTATTATTGTTATTATTATTACTGTTTATATCTATTAAACCATGCATATGTTGTTGATGTTGTTGTAATTGTTGTTGTATTTGTTGATGTTGTTGTTGTAATTGATGTTGTTGATGATTCAAAAGAACCCCAAGAGCGTTTTCTCAAACGGAATCTGTAACACCTGTATATTGACATGCAGATAAACCAGCTGAATTTGATCTTGAAATAGGAGATGGCGCTGAATATGGGCTAGCAAAACCAGATGTATGTTGTTTTGCTTTTAATCTTAATGTTGCTATACTGTTTGTCATTGATGGATATGGTTCTGCTGTATTTTTTGGATGATACATATATGGATTAGCTGGTGTTGTATATGGGCAAGGCGCACCTGGTATACCAGTACCACCAGTACCACCAGTTGTTAATGTTGTACCCATAGCACCAGATAACATACTACCAGAATTCATGCTAACAGCAACTGATGATGGTGTTGTATTAAAACAATTAACTGAATTTTGATGATGATTTGCTGATACTAATGGATTAACAGGCCATGGAAATGGTTTTGTACCCAATGGTGATGGAACTTTTGTCCAATTATTATATGGTGAATATTGTGAATATAATGATTCATCAAATGGTTGCATAAATGATGCATTAAAACCAGTTTTAAAATCAGCTACAGCTGCTGCTGCATTCATTGCATTCATTGTATTACGTTCACGTTTACGCCATTTTGCACGACGATTTTTAAACCATACCTGAAAATTAATAAAAATTAATATTCTAGTATTTTTTTTAGAAAATTAAAAAATTCTAGTATTTTTATTTTATTAAATAAAGAGCTTTTTTTTTTAATGTTATTTTATAGACTCTCGAAATGATCACATGGTCAAAATTTTTAATAAAGAGAATTAAATTAACTAATAGAACACGTAATTTTTTTTATGTTTTTTTGTGATTTCCCTGTAAAAGTCATTAAAAATGATTAATTGTATAGTAAAAATTGTTTTAAATTTTTTTAAATTAAAAAAAATTGTATATAAAAAAAACAAGTTATCTTAATTAGGCTTGTAAATGATTTATATACCTACATAATATATATTTGCAGGGAAATTATAACCATAAATCAATTTCAAATAAACCATAAAAACTACTTTAAAAATTCTAACAATTTAATATCAGTGTTGATAAAAAATTTTATTCAAATATTTTTAAAATTTATTTAAGTAAAAATAAAATTAAAAAAAAAAATGTTTATATATATAAAGAAAAACATAACCATAATAATTGAATTCAACCTGTAAGATTCTATAAAATAAAAATGGCGATTAATTGTTATAGTCGCCCGTTTAATTGCTTTTTATATTGTTTTGACTTGTTTGACGCTAAACGAAAATAACCGTAAAAAAAATAATAATAGATTCATATAGCGACTGATACAAACCAAAAAGTACAAAGTTATGGGTAATTTTCTAATTGCAAAAGTATGTAATATCAAATACATATAGATATGACAATAATAATGGTATACCAATAGAAACAACAGTGGAATATTGTAACATTATTTAAATATAAACAAAATTATTGCTTTTAATTGTTTAATTGAATGAAGAAAATTAAAAATAATTGACCCAAACGTTTATATCAACAGTTGTTTGTTTATTTTTTTATTTTCTATTTGAATATTTGAAGCTTAAGAAATAAAATTTATTAACCGAAATGAAAACATATACGAAAATCGATTCGAAACAGTTTTATTATATATATGTAGATGTTTAAGAAAAGTCAAAACTAATAGAATAATAAGGAAAATACACAGATACATACGTATACATGTAAATAACTTTTTATTAATTAATTCCGTTACACGTCTGTTTCTTTTTTTTTGTTCCATTATGTCGTTATAATTTGAAATTTCGAAAAAAAAAACATACTTTTTGCATAAAAATTATTCAAGAATTCCAAATTATTTTAGATTAGATACTGGGATTGTTTTTGACAAGTATTTCGTTAGTTAATATCAAAGCTCTGATATAAGTTACTGTCAGAATCAAAGTACAGTCAGAAACTATGGTTGTTATTTGTAACAAAAATGTCAAATTCTTTATACATATATATAAGTACCTATATAATAAGATCTTTTTATGACAGATACGGTTAAAATTCAGGATTAGATTCAGATATAATAAATCAGTTTTAAAGATTTCTTCAGAATCAGAGCTAGTCGAAATTAATTAAAAGAAATAATTCTTCATCAACTTTTCTTCATTACTTTAAAGAATTCAACAATTCTTCATCAATTTGTATAAGGCAGTATTTAAGCAACAGTCCGTATCTTAGCTTTAAAATTTAAGTTTTTTTCTCAGAAATTTGATTGTTAATACATGGTAGATCAAAGAGCTGTGTAAATGTTTAAGTGTCCTATAGGTTCAAGTGTGCGATTTTTATATATATATTATACAAATCTTAAATTTAAAGACTTAAATTTTAGAATAATAAAACATGAGTTTGGAATATTGAAACTAATTGTTAAATTAAAATAGAGTTAAAAGTATAAACACTTATAGATTGAAATATGTAACAGCATCAACAACAAGAGTTATAATTTTAGAAATATTTAATTGCATCATAAAGTTCAATATAAGTACTTTGAGTGCAAAAGAGTGCCCTTGACAGCAAAATTTAAACAAGTATACTTTGAACTTTAAACTAAAAATTTGTCCTTCTAATATCCGTTTATTAAGAAGCATACTTGCATCTTAGTCTTCAGTTAATATTTTTTTTATGGCTAAGAACTTTGTTAATTATTTTTAGCCTCTTCGTAATAGTTTGAAATACCTTTAATATTATTCAATTTATGTATGTAGGTAGCAGATAATTTAATTGTTTTTAGTAGTTTTAAATTAAAAAAAAAAGTCCTTTTTAAAAATTTCACATGACGATTAAATGATTTCTGCAAGTAACGTTATTTGCAAAAACATTTGACGCTCTTAATAATTTGACGCTTGAAATTATTGACATTTGTTAAAGTCAAATGATATTTCTAAATTGTTTTACGAACACACCAAAAATGGAACTCGTTAAAACTGCTCTAAATCTTCTAATAAATATGTTATTTGAAAATTTATCCAAATTTAATATTCAAAAGTAAAAGTGTGTAAACGACATTTAACATCAGTGACATTTGTAAAAGTATTGCCGATGCCAATTGTAAAATTAAACGCACAACATTTGTCTCATTTTAAAGGTAGAGTTTTTAAACTGAATGCTAAAATCATGTCCAGGTCCAGGTCATGATGCGCAAACAAAGCCAAATGATGGAACTGAGATAAGCTGAAATATTCTATCTTATACGAGTATAACAGAATTTCTCAATGTATAAAAAAAACTTTCAAGCTTAGCCTCAACCTTTTTTTTTTGTCCACTTAAATAGGTTAAATTTTAAATATATATAAAAATATTTTTCTTCTAAATTTTTTAATTTATATGGAATTTTTTTTTATTTATTCATATGCAAATTAAGGACATAATAAAAAAATATTGCAGAAAAATATAAATTTTATAAAAAGAATAAATCTGTACTCAGTAAAATAATAAAATTATACACGTATATATATAAATACATATATATACTAAAAATTGCATTTAATATTACATACTGATACTATCCATTTTTATATGCAACATTTATTATATATGTTGCAACATTTTATATCAAATAAATGTTAAACGGTTTATTCCTTTGTTTTTTTTTTCTTTTTTTTTTTCTTTATAGCGAAAATAAATTGTTAGGTATGAAAATGCCACAAAAACAGTTGAATTTCCACCGCAATATGCACTTAATATGTGTACTTTAGTTGAAAGTTTTTTTTTTTTTTGTTTTTTAGTGTTGTATATTAACCCCTTGATACCATTTTTATTGGGAAAAACTGCTGAAAATAACCACCAATCCGCGGATGTTTATTTATTTATTATATTTTTTTTATTTCGTTTTACCGTTATTTTGTTTTTGTTCCTGATGATAAAATGGTAAAAAAAAAAAAACAGATTTCAATAAAATCCCCAAAAATTTATATGAATTTTTGGTTTTTTGTGTTTTACAAAAATTCCCATATTTTGTCTGCTGCATAAAGTTGGAATTATATTGGGATAAAATTTTCGCTTATTTAGTGTTACTTTACGGTTTGTTGGTATCATGGGAGAAAAAAAAACTTTTCATTATTTTGTGTTCATTTTTTAATTTTTTTTTTTTTTTTTTCTTTTTGTTATTTTTTTTTTTGTAAATACATATATTTTTACCACACAGTATATGAATATAATACGATATGAAGAATATACCAACAATGCAACAAAATATATTTTAAAATTTTTCATTATTATTTTTTTTTTTTTTTAAATAAATAAAATAAAAATTACGAGAATTCCGTGAAAAACATTACATAGAAAATTGTAGATAAATTTTCCATTTTATTTTCATTGTTTTTTATTTCTTTTTTTTTTTTTGTTGGTGAATTTTTGGGGCAATGACGACTTTGTTGCAATGCAGACTAAATAAGAAAAAAAAAAGAAAAAGGAAAAATAAAAATAAAAATGGCCAAAATCGAATGAAATGTGCGAATATTTTTTTTTTTAAATATATACAAATCAGAAAACACAAAAACAAACTAAAGAATGCTAATTTTGTTTTATATTCAAAGTTGGAGGAACGCGATTGCATTTTAAAATAAATTTTGAAACATATTTTCAATATACTTATCTAAGATACACTTTAGTAGTTTTTTTTTTTTTTTTTTTTTTTTTTTTGTTAAAACTATAACAAAACTTAAACGTGTACAGGACATTAAGTATACAAAATGATTACAAAATAAATATGTATGGATATGTATATAATATGACATACATATATATCTGTATACATATATTTAAAGTGTGATACGGTTAAATTGCTATTGGAATTTACATTTTTGGAGCCGATGAAAAAGTAATCAATTGTTATTTTTCAAGATACCACCTATAGAATATTGAAAATAAACAATTCATTGTGCAATTTTCAGGATTTTAATGGATTCTAACAATGGCTTTTCTAAATTCTAAAATTCTTGTCATGAATAAACTTAAATATGCATATATACATATATAATAATATATGCATAATTAATGCATATAGAAAATAGTAAATATGTATATATGTATATTTTTCATAAAATATCGATAAAAACTATTTTCCATTTTACATAGAAAATATTATATAACATATATACATATAAGATTTAGTATCTGAATGTGCGATTTAGATTTTAGCATTAAGGTGAAGAAAATGTAAAGCTTAGAATAATTTATATTATGTGTATTTTAAAAGTAAAAAAAACTTTAAAAAAAAATAAAACATTGTTGTATTTTTAAAAAAAAAATACGATATTGAATTTTGTTTTTTTCTGTTTTGTGATTTATAGCAACTTTATTCAGATTTAAGTTGTTGTTAAAGATAAAAATCTTTTGTTTGATTTTGAATTCTAGAAAATTTATTGCAAATTTACGAATTTAATTATTTAATTGTTTAATTAAATTGACTGTGTAAAAGTGCAGTTAAATTACATATAATATGTTATAAAAGCTTTATTTTTAATTATTTAATTTATCAAAGAGTGATAAATGTCGAAGTCGAAATACAAGATATAAGACAAGATATAAAAGGAAATAATTCGAAAAGACCTTACAAAAATCAAATAAAAAGCTACAGAGGAAAACAATCCTTTCAGTGATATCACGTATTTCCCAAACGAACAGGATTTAAAATGTATAGTAGTGACAGAGTTGGTATCGCTGTGAAAAAAATTTCGCCCAACATTTAACAATTCTTGCTAATGATTAATAGATAAAGAGATGCGTGTCTAGACGCTAAAAAACACAAAAACAAAAGAAAATGTACAATGATACGATTACAAAATCTCACTTTTAATTTCATCGAAATATTTAGAATTCAGTTTCTCGATTCTTCAATTTCTCAAATCTCTTGATTATAAAATAACATTAAAAAAATTCTGTTCTGATAATATGTGATGTGAAAACGAAGATATTTAAAACAACCTTGATAAAAAAAAAGTTAAAGACTTTTTAATATATAGAGTCAAAAGAAATTATTGTTGAAGGTATAAATGTAAGATGTAACAAAGCAGAAAATATTTTAAATTCGTGGTTTATTTAAAGAGTTTACAATGATTTCCATTCCTCTATTGATTATACACATATCCGATTAAAGTTAACTTATTGTCCATACCTTACACAATTTCTCAAAATAAGAATATGGGGGCATCGGTGGCCTTGTGGGTAAGAGCGTATAAAATACGCTGTAAACATCGAGGGAGTATGGGTTTAAATCACACATACGTCGTAAGTGTTATTCTCCCCTTACGACATTTACAGCCACGCCTGAACAGGAAAGGCTGTGTAACATTTATGTGGCAGAGAAATGCATAAAAACAAAAAAAAAGAATAAATTAAAAATCCTATTCCCGCCCGTATATGTATATACTATATACTAACTACTTAACAGTACTTAAGACTACCTATATATCTTTAAACGATAAAATATTATTAAGATTTCTGGAACTATATAAATGAAATAACTGAATCGATTAATTTGTCGAAAAGATTTTTAATTATACCAATTAATTTCGAGTAAAAAATAAAATTACTTTCAATGTTTACACCATCATTTTTATTTTCCGAACCTACCACAAAATTAAATAGAAAGCCTCATAATACTTTAGTATTCATTTTAATTTATGTAATTATTTAACAAAAAATATATTTAATTATTTTTTTTATAGATTTTTACTTAAAAAAAATACACCTGATTTGCTAAAACAAAAATCTTTTTAATTCCATCTAATTTACACTAAATCATGTCAAATTTTAAAATCATTAGTTAACTAAATTTCATACAACAAAAAATAACATCAATATAACATAACATTATCCCAAAGGAACAATCAAAAGAAAACGTAAAATTTTTTCATTCGGAAAACCCCTCAAACCATAAGTATACAAAATAAAACATATATTTTGTAATTGAATAATAATTTAGAAAATATTGTGGTGGTAAATAACCCATGAACAAAATTACAAAAACTATTAAAAGATGTTAACATTTCAGTTCATTTTGTTTTGAATATAGAAAAAAAAAGCAAAAATTTATAACGTATATAAATTTTGTTAAATTGTCAACTGCATTTTGAATTAATTCAATTCAATGTCAATTCAATGTCAATTTATTGTAATTGAAAAGAAAAATTGTATAAATTAATATTGTATAATCTGAATATTGACAATATAAGTGTAATGACAACATAAGTGTTTATAACTTGAATGCATATCACACGCATTCAGAAATTACGCACCTGTATTTCGAAATCTTTTTTCAATTTTAAATAAAAAAAAGCTTAAGCTTTGCATATATGTTTGCAAATAATGTATGCTAACTGATATGGTATATAGACGAAAAGGAGCTTTGTTGGTTGGGTGAAATTACAGAGCTCTTCTCTAGATTTCCACCTTAGAAAGCACAGCAGATAGCAGAATAATATTTAATGAAAAAATTGTTGGTTAATTTACATGGCTGATAGAGTTCTACCTATAAGAAAGTACAAATACAATGCATTAACGAGATGTCGCTTTGAAAACATTTTCTTGTCGCCTTGCGGTTGTCATCTTGGTTCTATAACCGATCGTCCATACGAGGATTAGAAATAATATTAATTCTTTGATTCCGAATTGGATTAAATCTGTAAAATTAAAGGATCTCCATTGATTTTCTGTCAGACCACTGCTAGTCATTTACAGAAAAAGAAATGAAAAATCTCTTCTATATATTTCTTTTTACAACTTCTGCACTGTGTCCTATATAATTATGTTTTAGAACTGTAATTATTCTTCCGGTGCTAACAATATTATACATATATGATTAGGAGTTATGTTGTTCTACTTTTTTTAAAAGTTAAAAATTATACCTAACCTCAAAAGAGAGTTTAATTTTATTCTTTGTCAATATCTTGTGTTAAGAGAAAAGGGTTTCTATATTTTTTTCTTAGTCCTTTGTCAATATCTTGTTTTGAGAGAAAATAGTTTCTATGTTTCAAGAGCTTGGTTTCTTTAACTGAACTGTAATAACTTAGCATAGAAACTTTTAGTAATATTGATAATAAATATTGTCGTAGGACAATTATAATGCACCAAAAGTACATATGCATAGGTGCATTAGTAATATTTATTTTAAAATAACCCCTTTTAAAAATTAACAGATTGGAAAAGTAAAATAAAATTAATGCTATTATATGTAACTTTTTGTCAAAATTAATTAATTATAATTATTATTATTATCACAAACAAATCTTTTTAACCAAATCTAATTTAAAAATTTAAAAACTTTAATCATATATTTTATTTCTTTTTTATTTTTTATTTGTATAAATAAGAAGATTACATTCATAATCATTTTTAGTGTGATAATTCATTTTTTTTATTATTCTTATATGTCTTAAAATTTATATTAAAACAGTTTTATATATATACATTATATTCCCTTTTTTCTGGACTTATAATTTTATATAAACGTTGCAATTTGTTTTTATTTTATAACCTGTTCACAGATGTAACTTTAGAATCTGGATGCAAAATACTTAAAAAAAAACAACAAAAAACAAAAAAAAAGGAGTAATAAAAATTTTTTCTTATTTTTCTTCAGTGTTGCTCTATACACTAAAACTAAATTACATTGACAAATTGCCTGTCTATAGTGTTACAACCCAATCATAACCTCTTTTGTTACAATCATATGCTACTCACAATTTAACATTCAGTTCAAAACAAAAAAAATCATTTAGTTTTTTTTTTGTTCTGTTTTTTTTTTTATATCACTTTTTTAATTTTCTTTTTATCATAAAAATTAACAAATTTTATTTTAATAACAATATCTTATTTTTTAAAATATTATTTATTAACATAAGGGTTGTGACACAGAATACAATGATATACAAATAAAAAAAAAAAGATACATTACAATATATACATAATAATATAATGGTCCATAAAGCAATATTTGTCATCAGTTTATTATGTGCTGCCACATAAATGAAAACCCTTCCACATAAAAAAAAAGTAAAAATAAAAATAAAACACTGCGAGAACCCAAAAAAGGTTAAAAAGGAAATAAAAAACAAAAAGGGGAAAATTAGATGGAAAACTGCGAAAAGTGCAAAAACAGTAAAACATTTAAATATAAAAAAAAAAAAAAATTAAAAAACAAGAGGGAAAATTATTTTTAGATTATAGCACATGTTATTATTGCTTAAATTTCTCAGTGGTTTTAATTTTTTTTTTTTGTCTTAGTTTTATATACAACAACCCCTATTACAGAATACCACATCATCATACTTTATAAAACACCAAAATTTCACTGTTTTTATTAGATTTAAGGGTAATGATAGCAAAAAAATAATAATTTATGCAATATTTTTCCATTCATTTCTTTATTTTATCATATTATATATTTTTTTCTTCTTTGTTTCGTTAAATTTTAATTTTAATAATGTTGACATTTTCTTAAAATATTTTTTTTTTTTTTTTTTTTACTATAATTCAGATCATTTATTCATAAAATTATATCTGTAACGTTGACCAAAATGTTTGTTAGTTCGTCATATTTAAAAAATAAGGTAAAGGTAAAAAATGAAAGGTAGGTAAAGAAAAATATTTAATTTGGTTCGGTACAAGAAGAAAATAAGATAAATATAGGATCTAATTATGACATAGAAATAATTTAACCTATTCAGTTATATATTGCCAGTAATTGCTCGAGAACTGTAAGGTTGGAAGTTTCCAAAACCCGATTTAAAAAATTTCTCACACAACCTATTATATCATCTGTTTTCGATAATTGATTATGTTTATCTGTCTTGTATTGAAGAGAAAAGAAATCTGTACATTCACCGTAATTTTTTGGGCGATTAATTGGATCTTACTCTAATTATTACTCTATATACAGTTAGAGATCTATATACAATTGAAGGTGTTAAATTATGCATGTCAATTACTAGTCGTATTATGAGTTGTGATTATTGTTGTGATACTAATATTTCTTTATTATAAAAAACAAATTAATTGAGGATGCAACTGTTTTAATCTCAATTTATATCATTGCATTAACGTTTAACAATTTAACAATTTTTTTTTGTCATATCTTTGTACGCATATGAACATAGAATATAATAATTTTCCCATTACGTTTGCGATGTCTTTAAAAAGACGAAGTATAAATATGTAAAAGAATATATATCTCTTAGGATCGAAATCTAAATCGATTTAGCTTAGGACGCCCGTCCTCAATTATTTGTTTTTGTTGAGTTGAATAGTTATTAGAAATGTAACGTTTATACCCAATATCAATATCCCCCGTACGAGAACTTCTAGAAAAAAATAATAAACCTGTAGGATTCTAAAATATTTACAATTTCATCTTTATAATTATTAGTTTCGCTATTGCAATTATTTAGTTTCGCTATTGCAATTGAGCAAGTTCGACCAATCGACTGGTTCGAGAACCTGCCATACAACTTCTTTTTTTATATAAGAATAACTTAGTTCCGATATAAGCTGAGTATTTAAAATTTTGTCAAAAGAACAGCTTTTGCAAAATTTGTATTTAACTCAACAAGTTGGATAGTAGCGAAATTTATATTCTCATATCTCATGTATATGATACTCATATCTCATATATATGATACTTACGCTAGAAATCTGAAATTTACTAAAAGATGATTAAATTTTATGGAAACGATATAACTTATGTTCCTTTGCGGGTATCCTAAAGTTCACAGAATCAACTATACACTCTTCCTCGCAGTTTTCATTTTTAGACTATGCGGCAAGTGCAAAATTTAAATTAACAATAAAACTGAAAGAGACAAACAGTTTAAAATTAAATTACCCCTCCTTTTTTGTTTTTTTTTTTGTAATATTTGATTAAGAAAAATATCCATATCGGTAGAAACCTATATTAGTGTAATGATTTTCAACTTATTTGACACTTTATAATCAACATTATCAATATCATTATCATCATCATCATCATTATCATTACTATTGTCATCAATTTTATTTTGTTGGTTTTTATTGAGTTGAATATACATAGTTACTATTAAAAATGTAACGTATACCCAATATCGATACTATACTATTAAATAAACAGGATTATGCATATAAACAATTTTTTATGCTAATCAAATTAATTGAATTTAAAGTTTTGCTTTTTGTTTAAAAAAAAAAAATTCTAACAGATGGAATAATGAAAAAATTTACATTTTAAAAATAATAAAATAAATAAAAATAAAAGAAAAAAAACTAAATTATACCAAAAAAATATTTTTTTCTGATTTTTGTTTTAATATTTAAAAAAAAACTTTAAATTTATTTATGGTTCATCTGTTTAATTGATGTCTATAGTGTAGTAATTTACCATTAATAATTCTTTTGACTTTATAAAGAAAAAAAAAACTTATATTTAAAAATGCATTTTAAAGTATGTATTCAACCTGTTTTATGATATAAATAGATATTTTATATAATATGTTACCCTTAAATTGATAGTAAGATCTCAAGTTGACATTATACTGAAAAAAAGACTGCAATGCATGACCAAAACTTTGTGTTAAAATAAAAATTAATTAAACTTGCAACAATTTATTAGTGAATAGTACAAATATAATAAAGTATTGTTTTTCCGTATGTATACGACATATTATTTTTCTGTTTTCTTTATGTCTACGATAAAAATATTTATATGCCACTATGCCACATAGAAAAGTTTCGTAATAATTACATAAACAGCATACAACATCATATGGCATCAATCATTTGGAATTTTATCTAAAATTGATCTATATGTGAGAGTTAAGACACAAAACGGTAAATGCGAAAAATATGCAGTTTTAATTTTTACCTTTCATAAGAATGTCAACCAAAAAAAGATACGAGTCTCTATTTTTCTTTTTTCAAATAATTTTCTTACGATATTTACGATATAACGCCTCTTATGAATCTATAGCTTAAATGTAAAACCCATCACGATTTGTGATTCCATTTTAATATAGAAACGTTATCTTTTAATTTTTATTTGAGAATATAGAAAATGATCTAGCGTAGAAGTTAAATGATTTATCGAAATAGTTAAAGAATTTCTTGTATATTGTAGGAAAGTTTAAAATATTCCAAAATAAAACACGAATACGTTTTGAAAATCCTTTCATTTATAAATCAAAATTAAAAACTTTTAAGGAATATAATGATAAAATGATAAAAACGAATGAATATAGGTTAGATATAGGTTAGTTTATATGTTAGATATAATTAACCTTTTTAAATAATTTATTTGAAACCTATTTCTTAAGTACAATTAGATAGTACAATTTTTATGAGTTTTCATCATTTCATTTTCATTTAAATTTTCGTTTTTGCACAAATTTCGACTAAATTTAGAATTTTTTTTTTTTGTTGCCACTCCTATGAGGGGCATAGGGCATTCAGTCATCCACTAAGTTATTTACTATTCATATTTGACTAAACTTCAGTTTTGTTCATCATTAATTTCACTAAGCCGTTGATTATTCGGCTGTAGCTATTGTACAAGACTAAGACGTTTCTTTTATTTCTACGACATCTATTATCTTATACAATAATTATGGTTTTATTATTATTTTATTGTATATTTACAATATGATAATAATTATAATATATAGGACATATATATTATTTATTTTTAATTTAATTATATTCCACTAATTATATATATTATAAGAAAAATCTATATTACTTTTTATTAATCTATATGATCCAGCCGCGGTTTGAACCCGAGACTTTTCGTATGAAAGGCTGGTATCTTAACCACTATACACCATTGGCAGGATAAAAAAAATTTAGAATTTACTTGAATAATTTTCATATCTTACGATTATTTCTTATATTAATGAACGACTACCGCAATACTTTTTGTAACAGATATTATTTCATAGGAAGTCATAATCGTTACGTGATTCTAGTAACGTTTTTCTCTATATAACAAAACCGAAAAATTTATATGTATAAGCTGTCACAAACATTTTTTCCAAATTTTTTTTTTAATATATAATATGTGTTCGAGATAATCGTATATACACATGCCGTCTTTTCTTACAGGCATATTCCCATACGTAAAGCCGTATTGTCAAAAAAAGAAATGAATTATGAACCAATTATAGAAAGTCTCGCCATAGTCAATAAAAACAATACAAATAAAAATTGAAATTATGTTGTCATGAAAAAAAACCATTTTTAAAAATTGGTTCAATAGGGACAATTAATTAAAAATTAAAGATTAGTTTCAATTTTTTTTAAATATAGGTTAGTAATTTTGGAATTTTCGATATCGATTGTGCGTTTTCTTATTGACGTCAATACTTTTATTACATTTTTTTAATATAATTAAAATGACAAATAACAAGATTAAAAATAAATTATTTGTTTTTCAATAATTGGATTAGTTCTAAAAGTCTCCTAAAATTTATGTAACTTTAAAAGTGTTTGAATTACTTTCATTAAAGTTTAATTTTTATTTTTTTTTAGAATTAGTATTGCTAAAAAATTGGAATTACCTGTATAGATAATATAAAGTTGGAAACAATCGTTTTCTTAAAAATATTCAAAGTTTTATTTGAATTTAAAAAAAATGTCATAGGATTTCGGGGAGATATAACTTTGTTATGTTTAATAATATATATATTTTTTTTTTTAGTGAATTTCCTTGCCACACAAATGTAACAAGGAAATTACACAGCCTTTCCTTTTCAGGCGTGGCTGTACATGTCGTAAGGTGGAATTACTCTTACAATGTTTGTGGGATTCGAAACTACACTCCTTCGGTGTTTACAGCGTATTTTATACGCTCTTACCCACTAGACCACCGATTCCCCTTAAATAATATTGTATATATACCGTATATTATACCATAGTTTATCATAATTGTTAGGTGTAGCACAAAATTTTTGGTGTAGTGTTTAGGTCATATGTTTTGGATGTAACTTCATTCTTATTTTTTTTGTTTCTAATCGATATTCATCCAAAAGAAATTAATTTCTCCTATAGGTTCCAATTATCGCTCTCTATCTCAACTTTGATCTTCGTGTAGCTTTAGCATTTTATGTTGTTTGATCATTAATTTTTTCTATATGACACCACCCCTCTTTGAGTCTTTGGTACTTTATAAATTTTTTTCATTTATATTTTATTAATATTGTTCGGTATTCTAACTTTTGAATTTTTTTTTTTGTAACTTATATTTTTTATTGATTTGGCAACTTCGCTTTTCTCAATCAGTGTTTACTGTCTTAATTCAAGTGATGTAACAGTATGCTAATATAAGTTGAGTTGAGTTGTAATTAAAGTTTTTAACAGGATCATGAGTCATAAGAAGTAGTTCAGATTCTTTTATAAGAAAACATTTATATTTTTATGCCACTTATATTCTACGTTGCATAAAGTGTATATGTATGACATGTGTATATGTATTATTTTTGATATCGATCATATAATAGTAGTGTATATTCTATGAGTATTTAAATTTTTTATACTCAAGTTATAGTTTCATATTTAATTATATTTTATACTTCCTCCTTTTTTCTTTCTTTTATTATATTTTTCTTGTTTTAAGTTTAACATTTTACTTTTCGTCTCATTTTTAAAATTAGTTGTAGGTGATACAATTATAAATTTGAATATCATATCCAGTTAAAGTTAAAATTTATTAAAAGCAAAGTTTTGTAAAATTTCAATCTTAATTCTCCCTTTTTTAATATAACAAAACTGATTTCCTTTGAATTTCTTTTTAAAGCCGATTTCTTTGTTTTAAACCATTATTTTGTTTACAGATAATGAATAATGATAAACAAATAAAGAAACGGTGGTTTTCATTAATAAATGGTTTTGACATTGGTGGTTTTCATGCAAACATAATTGCAACACAAAAAAAAAACATTATCTTTTTACTCATTAATTAAATTAATTAAAAAGTATCTTCGAAAAAATATTCAGATTCTTAGAAACTTCACATTCGTTAAAAAAAGATTGTTTGAAAGCTTTGACTTCCGAAATATAATATCGAAGTGTGAAGTATTTTTTTTTTGGGAAACGACCAGTTGGCAACTTTAACTTGACAACTGGACATTTGATCAGGGGACATTTCGCAAAAGAGACCCTTCATAAAAAGATATTTATCAAAAAACATATTTAATAGAAAGACATTTTGCAAAAACTGCACATTACAAAAAGACAGTTAACAAAATAGACAATTAGCAAAATGATATTTAATAACTTTAACAACTGGACACTTGGCTACTTAACAACTTTTCCAAATGGACATTTCGCAGCTTTTAACAATCAACAATTAAATTTTCAAATCTATAATGTCATTATCTTTTTCATTGGCTGCATGAAGCTGTGTCAAAATTAATATCGAAAACGTAAAGTTAATTTTTTAAAAAAACATTTAGTTTAAAATAAATTTGTGAAAATAGTGAAAAAAAATTATAGAAATAATTGTTATCATTTTTAATTCCTTTAACATTTGAACTTTTGGCAACTTTTATTTATGTAGACACTCAGTGCTGAATATCCCATTTTGTCAAATGTATTTTAACATCCCATGTTGTTAAGTGTCCATTTTGCTAAAAGTCCTTTGATTAAGTGTCAACTAATTTCCACTAATCAAAGTGACGAAATGTTCACTGATTAAATGTCTAGTTGTTAAATAAAAGTTGCCAAGTGTACCATTTTTTTATATATTAATATACTATTAGATGACTGAATGAAAGGTCTTTGCAATCCTTGCTGTCAAGTCTTATCTAATAGTAGTAATTTTTATCTTAATAGTTGATATTGTAACAGCCTTTTTTGTAATATAAAATAAATAAATAATTCTTAAACAAGATAATATATGAATCTGAATATTATTATGTTTCACAATCTTGTACAGCAGTACTACTTGTATAGAGTAGTCAACGGCTTAGTGAATATAATTATTTGAGAAAGTTAAGGTTAGTGTAATTAGTGGATGTCCTATGCTCCTTATAAGAGTGCAAAGATTAAAAAAAATATGGCTTGAAATAAATTTTTCAAAATTCAATAAAATATTCCAAATCGAAATTATAAAGTTATTGGTATAAAATATCGTATATAGACTAAAAACTTTTACCCAAAGAAAAATTTTTTAAAAGAAATTGGTTAGAAATTTCTCTTTTGCAATATAAACAGTTGTAAAGTTATAAATAATGTTGTCAAAAAGGATAACACAATTTAAGACCGTCAAAACATTAAAAAAAATTAAAATTCTTGAAAAATTAGGTAGGTCTAGTTCATTATAGTTCTGTAATATAAAATTATCTATGCAATTTTCTTTACAATTTAAATGATTAATTGAATTTTTTAAAAATATCTGTAAAATTCAAAATAACCAATAACTTCTTTTTTGTTCTCTTTTTTTTAGTTTAATAAAAACATAAACACGAATAAAATTTCAAAAAAAAAAAAAAAAACACATTAATTTCATCCACCATAGGGTTTAAAATAAACCGATTTGTTTTTTTTTTTTTTCTAATAAAGATTAAAAGTATGTAAATATTTACTACTCATTAATCACTAAAGTCTCGTCCGTGGGCTTTATACAATGATTATTAAATTCGTATGAAATTTAAAAAATCGTAAAAAAGAAAAACCCCACAATCCAAATATAAATTTTGCAAAATTAATTCCATACACAAAATATTTGAGTTCCGACGGTTTTTTTCAATATACATATATAGAATAGCCGACGCTTTTTATTACCTCTTGGGATAAATTTTATATAAAAAAAATAAAAATAATTTTTAATTTAATATTTAATTTTCTTGATACGAATTAAACACATGGGGTCATATTGAAACTACATGCATATACATATATTAACTTAGAATTTAAAATAATCAGATTTTTACTTCGTATAACAAATAAATATTTAAAAGATTTTAACGTTCAAAGAAAAAAAAGCATTATACTGAAAAATGATTAAAAATGTATGTATTAAAAACGAGGAATAAAATTTAAAAAAAAAAAAAACGATATCTAAGAAAACTAATATTGTAATAGTACAAGTTTACATTAAAGATCAGATACATTTTTTATCTGCAAAACTATTTTTTCTGGCAACCTGTTCATATGTATAATGGTAACGGTTTCACTTCCCGTAATTGTGAAGGAAAAAAAAATCAAGAGAAAGATTTTAAAATTAAAGATCAATCATTCGAAAAAAAAGATTCTTAGATACACTATGTAATTCTATAGTAATACCATCTGACGAAATACTTCAACTTGCAAACAATTAATTTCATGATTCTTAATAAATTTTCTACATAATAGAACTGCCAAGTATAATTTATTTCCTATTTCTATTTCTTATTGAATCAAATATAACATATTTTAAAGACATAAAATGTAAAAAAAAAACTCATACTTTTAATTCGAAATTATTATCAATTTTAAAAGTTTCTGACAGACATTATAACATGATGTTCATTTACAAAAGAAAATTACCAAAATCTTTATTTAACAATTTAGATTTTCATCTCCAATTAAAATCACAAAATGTTATTAACAGAATTAACGTTTTTATCAATAACAAAACACCATTATACTGTGAAAAGATTTTTTTTTTTTTTTTTTAATCCAAATTAATCCTTTTTATTTCGTATATTTTTGGCCACTCTTTACATATTGTCATAAGACCCACATAATTCCCATTCATAATTTTTCTTATGTTGTTTTTGTGTTTTTTTGTTTTTTTTTTTGACTTTTCTTCAATTAAATACTCTTTAAAAATTTTTTGAATTTTCAATTTCATTTCGAAACTTTCTAATCTAGTTCTAAATAACCATTAAAAAAAAAAACAGAAAAACACAAAAAAAAAAAAAAAAAAAAACATTGGTTAGAATTCAATGCAAAGTAACTAACAAATGTAATGTAATGTTTATGACTCGTTTCAATTGTCCATAACATACCAATATTGGAAACATTATCATCAACTACTATTTCTTTCACTTCAAAGTCATAAAAAAATAAATTTTTTTTTTTTTTTTGACAAAAAACTTGAGTAAAAATAAAAACTAAAAATTATCACGAAAACGAAAAAAAGCGCTTTTCATTTATCCATAACTGACTGGTTAATAGGAACCAATAAAAAAAAAACACAAAAAAAAAAAAAACAAACCAGGTATAGTGTTATCGTGTATAATTTCTATAGTAGTTTCATTCAATTTACTTATCACAATATTGATGGTTTTATATATCTACATTTATACTTACATATTTGTATATTAGAGACTATAGAAATTTTTTTTAAACAATTTATTTGTATTTTTTTTTACTTACCCTTACTCTGGCTTCTGTTAAATTTGTCCACATTGCTATTTCTTCTCTCGTCGACATATCAGGATATCGATTACGACTAAACGTTAATTCTAACTCTTGAAGTTGTTGAGATGTAAAATGTGTTCTTTGTCGCCGTTGCCGTTTATTTTTCTTATCATTTTTTTGTTGATCATCTGCAGAAGCAATGTTGTCATCATGTACACCCATACCTGCTGTATTTTCTGTTTTAATAGTAGTCTCGTGTAATGATCGATTAACTATAAAAAAAAAAAAAAATTTAAAAATGAATAAAAGCGAAAAAAAAAGATTAGGTATACTTTTAAATAACATGAATAAAAAAAATATGTGTTTTTTAAATTTTTAATAAAAAGGAGGAAATTTTTTCGTGATTGAAATTGCTTTAAAATTATTTTAATATTTTTTAAATATTTAATTTATACCCATATTTATTGCAATTTATTTGACTTAATAAAGAGTTAATTACATTTTAATTTTAAAAATTTAAATTGCAAATAGTTCTTTATTAAGTCAAATAAACAGCACTAAATATGGGGAAAACTTAATTCTTTTTAGGATACTAAACGAAGCCTACTTAGGAAAATCTGCAAAAACAGCGGAACTTATTTCGAGGATGATATGTGCTCTTAGGAGCATATTGTTTTACCGTAGATGAATTGCAGCAACAAAACCAGCTACAGATCTTTATTTTCTTAGAGGAAGTAGGGCTGACAGAAATATTACAAGTGCAGGCAAGATCCACAACCTATAATAATAAGTGCAGCATAATAGATTTTCATCAAAAAGTCGTATAGCGTTACTCCTTAAATAATCTAATCTAGTCTAAAGCCATTCTAAATATTCTATTTTTTTCAGTGGTATTATGCTGTAAAGAATTATATAACAGTTAAAAACAGAATATAGTCATTAGAGAAGCCAAAAATTATTTATGTTTTTTAAAGATATTGAAAATATATTTTGTTAAGAAATTTGATATTTAGACTTATAGTAAATTCGAATAATACATTTGCACCAAAAGTATTTTTAACGAACTTGTCACGTTTAGAATAGAACAGAATTTAACTGTTCATTAGATCAGTTTGATATTAAAATTATTCAACGTATTTTCACGTTCTTGATTCAAAAAGATAGTTATATATAAATGTGAATTCAAAAAAATCACTAAATTACACTAAATTAACTGATCACATGATTGCTTATCTGTCAAAT
Organism: Poecilobothrus nobilitatus; assembly: GCA_947095535.1. NCBI lineage: Eukaryota > Metazoa > Arthropoda > Insecta > Diptera > Dolichopodidae > Poecilobothrus > Poecilobothrus nobilitatus. The sequence continues at coordinate 200,149,864 of OX352773.1, read as the reverse complement.
AATTTTGATTAAGAATCATGATATACTGATGACATTCTGCAATTTAGATGGCTATTATAAAATTTAATTTGAAAAGCAATTCAGAAGTAAAAAAACTTATTCCGTGTTTTATTGAATTTGATAGACTTGCAACCAATTGGTTGGGTAGGAAAAACTTTAAAACTAGTATATAAATGACTAACAATATATTATATTAAACTAAACAAAAAAAAATAATTATATATATTAATATAATAACAATTTAAAACATGAATGTATAAACATAAAAAAGATAAAGCAAAGGATGTAGATCTTCCAAAGATTATATTACAAAAAAAACGTTCAAAAATAACATCAAACTTTCATCTTTTATTTTTTGACACTTTCATTATGTCATCATTTCGGTTACTTTTTTAAAAAAGAAAAACGATTAACAAGACGAATATTTTCAATTGTCATACGATGTCATATTAACAACTGTTTATGTATTGTTATATAAGTATATATATGTATATATATGCAGTTAAATTTTAAAGACGAAATAATTCAAAAATAAATATTTAATTATCAATCAATTACAACAGAAAATTTTATGTAGGTACCTAAATAAAGCATTTTTTTTTTTTTTTTTAAATATGTTTAATCTAATCTTATCACTTCTAATCACTAAATTTTGATAGTGATAACACAACTTTTTTTTTTTTTTTTTTGTACCTCTTAACAAAGATACCGTATAGATATTCATTATAAAGAAGATAAGTATTTACAAAATTTATGTATACACATTATGTACTTACCAGAATGGGTAGTTAAGTAAAATTTAAATAAAATTGAAGTATATATACATTTAAAATTTTTGTCAACTTTTTTTTTTTATTTAAAAAAAAAAAAAATTAAATATACTAAAATATTTTTTCTTATGGCGACGGCGGCGGTAGCTTTTTTATGTTTGAATAAATTTGACAGGTTTTTCAAATAATTTCTTTCTTAACATTATGTAACTATTTATAAAAATAAATAATTTGAAAAAATAACAAACATATAATGAAAGAAATTCAATAAAACCTATTTATTCTCTGTGATAACTTAGTTAGATAATATGATCATTGATTAAATTATTGTATTAGGTAAGTTGGCACCATTTTTTGTTATAATAAAAGCAAACTAAATAAGAAAATTATTGTAATGGGAACAATTCAGTTATTTATCAAAAGACTAACATAATCAAAATCAAAAGATTAACAAGCATTTTAAATATTTAGAAATTTTATTTTGCCATTAAAATTATGAAATACATTCAAAATATTAACAAAAGTAATGAGAAAAGTGAATAGTTGCAATTCTATGCAAATGCAAGTCAACTGTTGTAAATACAAGTTACTAATCTAATACATTTGTCATACATCAAGATTACTAAACCTTTAAAATTTTTATTAAAAACAAATCACCCCTTCTTCTTATAACAATGTTCTTATAACAATGACGCTAACATTTAAAAACATATAATTTCGATTTTCAATCTGATTTTGATCTGAAGCTAATTAAATTTTAAGTAAAAAAAATTAAACCATAACATAATGTACATTTTCGGTAACATAATTTTTTACCACCGTGTTGTAATCTTAAAATAAACAAAACAAAAGGGGTGCAAAGAAAATGTAATAACATATTTTAAATTTACTATTTCATTTAGAACCTAAATAAAAATGGAATTATTTTTATAATTCAGACGCAAATACAGTACACTCCCCTTCTTAACACAAGTTTCCATATTGAGTGGGGATGTGTATTGTGGTTTCAATTTAAAAAAAATGGAATTTTTTTCAAACTTACAGAATATTTTTTCAATACAATTAATACGGATTAACCTTGGAGATATAGTATAATCTATATACATATATATACAGTACATATATTTACATATATAAAGTTTATATACGTAATTTATTTACATATATAATAAACCTATAGAAATATTTTATTGCACACATTTGTAATGACACTTTTTTTTTTTTGTCAATTACTGACATTTAGATTTAAAATAATTTTCCAAAATTTTATATATTCTGCTTTTAATTTAAAAAAAAAAAAAAAAAAACTTACCATCATTAAATTTTCTATCTCTATTTTTAATTCTAACATTAGATGTCTGAAAATTTAATTGCGAATGGTCCAAACTATTTGCTACTGCAGCCATAGAACTGTGAGCACTCTCACGAAAATCACCAGTTTCTGCCCAGACTAAAATTTGAAATAAAAAAAAAATATCAAATATTAATATTTTAATAATAACATTAAATTAATATATGTATTTAAATTTTTTTTTAATTATTTTGAGATTAAATATATTAATACATCACTCACATTCACAATATTTTACTATAGTCATACTTTAAACTGATAGATTTTTTTATTAAAAAAATAAATTGAATCTTACAATTTATGCAATTTTTAAAACCCTTTTAAATTAAAAGAAAACAAAAAACCACGCATATATATTTTAATATTTTCGAAAGAAATATTTTTTCAAACTAGAAACGAACATTTTGCACTTGGGAATAATTAGAACGATAATAAAATTCCAACTAAAATCAATTTGATATCTAATTCCAACTAAAATCAATCTGCTATATTTAACATTATGATATTTTGACATTTTTAAGGCTAACCATGCACTTCTAATCTAAGTTAAAAGAATTTTTTTCAAAACAAAATTTTTAAGCAGTTTCTACATTTTTAAAATGTTTAATTTAGATATTAAGAATTTTGTAATATTATAATGGATATAATTTTTTTTATAATTATTTTATTTTTTGTATTTTTCATAATCTTTTTTAACATATTTAAATTTTTATAACTGTTTTTATATGGTAAGTTTTTTCGTTTTATCCTTGTACTGTCTTGGCTGGCCAACCAATTGAATTCAAACATGTTATGTCTTACCAAGCGGATCAGTTTTGCAAAGGAATTCAGTTTTTTGCTAAGAATAAACCCGTTTTGACACTTTGATCTGTCAAAAACAAAGATTACAATCGAACTGTAAAAATATTTGCCATTAAAAATTTGACTTTTTGGAGAATTCATTGAAGTAAAAGCCTATTAGCTTGACCATCTGCGCAACCTTGTCCTATATTATCGCATTGATACCTAAGGCGCCAGTTATAGCTATCATTGAAATGCTTCCAGAAAAAACGTTTCATTGAAAATTTATACTTTTTTCCGTATAGGCGATTATAGCAATCAGAGAAACTATCAGTTAAATTGTCTGTCAAATGTCAAATGACAATAATGAAGGCAACATAAAAATAAATGTAATTTAAATTTAAATTATTGTTAGCGTTATTTCGATGTTTGCAAAATAAAGTTTGATTATTTTAATTTATTTAATTATTATTGGTAGAAAATGGTACTAATAAAGAATAAAAAAAAAAATTTTTATTTAATAATGACATTGACTGAATTGAGAAGAATAAAAAAGTAAACATTTTCTAGAATTAAATTTTTACTTTTCCATTTACTTGGAATTTCCATTTTAAAACAAAAAAATTTTTAAACTAAACTCAAACAAAATAATAAAGAAACAAAATTTAAGTCTAAACTCATTAAAATACAAAATCATAATGAAATATATCAAAAATTGCATTTTCAATGACAAACTGAAATGGGAAGAAATGAAACATATGGCATTGGAACAATTTTGTTTCATTAGCAAAATTACTAATCAGTTGTTCATGCAAATAAATTAACAATCGGGAAAATCATCAAATTGATTTTTTTTTTAAATATTTAACTTAAAATTTAAAAATTCGTAGTAGAATTTATACTTTAGAAATTATTTAATCATTAAATCAACACTTTTGTTAAATTTTATATGTCTTTGCTGCAAAGAAATTGAAAATAAACATTTTCCGGATGCATTTCAATGATATAGCTATAACTGGTGCCTAAAGCAATTTTATGATGTTCTAGTGATATATTTAAAAAAAAAAACTTTTGCGTTTTTAGTCGGACACCGCTAGGTATAATTTTTTTTTTAAATACCTACACTTTCAAATTAAAAGAAAAAAGTTTTCAAATAAAATCTCTAGTGCACGTTTAGCTTAAGAATTAAAAAAAAAAAAATATTAAAAAAAAAAAAAACAATATTGAAATCGTGTGCCGATGACATGGATTATTTTGCGATAAAAAGAAATTTTAAAACCCTTTTTTTTTTTAAGTTTTTGAAAATGTACTCGAAAACTGTGTATATTTTTTAACTTTGTGATTTGTGACAGTTTTTTTTTTTTTTCTTTTTCGTTAAAATTTAAAGGACTTTTATTTTTTTTCTTTAGTCATCATCAATATAATACTTAAAATATGTATACTAATTATAGATTATGTCACGTATTTTTTTTTTTATAAATTTTTTAAAATAACATATGTAGGTACTTTTATTTATTTACAATTGATTCAAAAAAAAAAAAAAAAACATTATCTAACAAGTACTTTGTAATAATCATGTTTGAAAATAAATTAACTATAGACTATAATCAAATACTTGTATTTGTTAATTGTTTCAGCACACCTTATTATTGTAATGGTAGTTATTTCTTAATAGGTTCGGATCATAATTATTTTATTATAATGTTTGATCCACTTCAGAAAAAAAAATTGCAATATGATAACACATATATTAATTATTTATCTATTACAAGTACGCAAATATTCTTCACTTTTAGTTTTTTAATTATAACACTTGTATCAAATACATATACACATATATATAATTAATTTCATATTTACAAAGAATTTGATAAAAAAAAATTAATTAAAAAAAAAAACAATTTTTCAATATTATTAAGAAATTGAAAAATAAATAGGAAAGAGCCGTTGACCAATTAAAATTAATAACCTTAAAATTTGTGTTTATTTAGTCTGATGTGCCAATCAAACTAATTATTAATTATATCACATCTAAAAGTTTACTGTTCATAATATGATACTTAGTCGATGGGAAACTGAAAATGTTGGAATAAACTGACATAGCTCTTGAAATGTCAATATATAGTGGAGCACATTTTAATAAAAGACAATAAAGAGATTTTTTTTTTTTTCACAAAAATTTTAATTTGGCTTAAACTTTTTTTGTCAAGAATATTTTGAACAATTACAAGAGACGGGTCGAGCATAAAACTGAACTTGAACTCAAACCTTACTTTTTCAAACAAAAATATAAGTTATTGAATCGTAATTTTTATTTGAATAAGTGAGGTTATAGTTCAGTTTTATGCATTCGAACCATTGAGTTGAATGCATAAAACTAAACTAAAATCTCGCTTTTTGCATATGAACTGGTAGATTTTCTTTGAAAAAGTATGATTTGAGTTCAAGTCTAAAACATGAGGTTAAACTAAAATCTCACTTTTTGCACATGAACTGGTAGATTTTCTTTGAATATTATTCAAATTACTCCTTATTTAGTAAACATTTTTTACGTTTTTAGATTCCATTGAAAAAACTCAAGTTATAAACATTTAAATACATATAGTGTTTTTCCAATTTCTGACCTAATCTTAGATGACCTAATGGAATGTATGATCTAATCTAAACAACATATACCTTGATCAACAAAATTAGATAAAACTTTTAAATATCTGATATTTTAATTATTTATAGAACTTATATCAAGTCATAAATGAGGTAATGCAACACAAATATTTGGTTAAAGCTCCTTGGACGAGATTTTGATATAAATACTGAATTCGATCTTTAAAAATTTTATATTGAAAACAAGAATTTTATGCAATTTTTTGTTTTGTTTACAAATCAATAGTTGACAAGTTGTAGTATTTATTTGAAAGGATTGACAATAATTAAGTTTATAATCATTGTTAAATACCAATTCTGTTACACTTTTCAAAAATTATTCATTCAAGATCAAAGATTCTAAAATCTAAACTATATACTCTTAATCTTTACTAAAAATTCAAACGTTTTGTTTGAATTAAAATGTTGTTAAGGTCTTTTAACAATGCCAAATACAATTCGCAAGTATATATTGTATTTTTTACCTTTTGTCTTTTTACATTATTATTTATTTAGTAAATAATTAAATTTAGGATTTTTTAAATAACAAATATTAGTATGTACATAATATATAAAAAAAAAATAATAACATAACAAAAATAGTGTGGTCATAAAAATTGTTTTGCCTTTTCACCTAAATATACACAAATACTAAAACAATCCAAAACTTACAAAACTTAAAAACACTTCAAATTTATTTATTAAAAAAAAAAATCAAAAAAAATATAACAGAATAAGATATCAAATATCCAAAAATCCCCATAAAAAGAAAACAAAAATTTAAAAACAAAATAAAACGGTACAATTAAAACAATTAGAATATCATAAATGACAAGACAAAATAGGGAAAGAAAATATTTTCCAGATTTTTTTCATTTTCATAAATTGTCTAATTTGTTACCATATAATTTATGGTTATTTTACCACATATTTGTTCACAAAAAAAAAAAAAACAAAAAAAAATATTAAGAAAAAATATCCATTAAAAAAATTTTTTTTTTGTGGAAATTTTCCTTTCCAACCACACAATACTTAATAAGGCTAATTAATATCTGAGTACTTATATATGCTCGTATGTTAGTTTTAAAATATCATAAAGATAAATTTCATGTTAAATACTTAATTACAATATGCATATACAAAGTAGATTTTTGTTTTTTATTTAATTTTTAATATTAAGTCACAGTGAAGGAAAAAAATAATGAAGCGGAATACATTTCTTAATATCCTACAAATGAAACAAATTTTTTTTTTTTTTTTTTTTGAAGAATCATAGAAAATTTTTTTTTTCACCCAAAAATGATCGCAGTGTGCGTTTAAAATTTGCTATAAATTGACTACATAACGAACCTAATTAGAATTGTAAATGATGACTATATTAGCTAGGGACCGTTGACAAGATGAATAAAATACTTCTTTACTAATACTTCTGTTATAATTTTATATTTTAAACGGAAGCACTAATATCAAAAGTCAAAAGGATTTGTTTGCATTTTACAATAAAATAATACATTCTAGTGAACAAAAAGTTTTTATTTTAAAAAATTAAAATAATTGAATTAATTTTTTTTTTAATATTGATTGTCACTTTTATTAAAAATCTTTTTACAATACTAATTGTCAAATTTTGTAAAATCAGTGCTGCCAATTTTTCAAAATGATCAACGAATTTCCCAACGAATTGTTTAACAGCCAAAGATAATTTTGTAAAACTCAGGTCAAAATTTCTTAAATTAGATCAAATTTTTTTCCAAATCAGATCAAAATATTGCTGATTTTCAATATAAAAAGGTATATTGGTATTCTTCTTGTCTAATGTATTGCATTCTTATAACTAATAATACTACTTATTGCTAACTCCATTTGGAAAAATCATCAAGCTAAAATTAAGCTTTACCTGTTCAGTGGAAGAAATTATTTATTTACAATCGAATTTTCGAATCGCTTTAAGATATTCAAACGGTATCTTTATTTAGTTTGTGATACCTGTGGTACTTTAACTAAAATTTTTTAAAATATATTATATGTAATTTGTTTTCCTAATTTTCCAAATTCGATAATAAGATTTTAAATAAGCAAATACAAAAAGTGATTTGTTTAAATATGTTTCATTTATTAATGTTCTTAACTGTACATCTCTATTTACATCTATAAAATTATGCTAATAAATCGCATCTTTTTTTTCTACAAACGAAAACCAACAAATTAAAAACAAAAAAAAAAAAAAGTGATACTGAAAACACGCGTTTCACTTTCATTCAAAGAAAAATTAATTTTGTAAATAAGTTAAAAAAAAAAAAAAAAAAAAACTAAAATGACAAATAAATAAATAAATAAACAAATTAAAGATAAAATAAATAAATTTGAAGGACAATTTTAGTTAAGTGTTACTTTTTTTTTTTTTTTTTAATAAATTTTCTTTATAATTTTTTCTTTTTTATTTTTCGCTGTAATTTTTTCCCAAAACCATTGTGTATTTTAATTACCCTATAATCACTTCTCATATTCCGAACCAACACACTGATACATGAGTAAAAATTTTCAATGTTTATTTTTTTCTTTTTTTTTTTTTATAATATTGCAACATTTTTAAATGGTTGTATTTAAATTTGAAACGCTTCATTACGCAGTAGCTAATCGTATTACAGCATGGTAATTTTCTGCTTCTTTCTTTTCCTTTTTTTTTTTGATTTGGAATTTTTTTTTTGATAATTTTTCTCATATTTATACTAATGAAGTCATAAATTTTACCAATAAATAAAAAAAAACAAAACTCTGTTGGAAATTGTTGGCATACGAAATTATTATTTCATTCATAAGCAACCAACAACCAGAAACGGTGTTATTACACCAAGAAACAGCAAGAGTAACAACAAAACTCCTTAAAATATACTTAGTCAGAACATGAACGTTTCAATGATTTTTTGTTTTTGGTTTTTTTTTTTGTAATTTTCTGTTTGTTTTTTTTTCATTTTTTTTTTTAATGTGGATAGTAAGGATTTAATAATAAAACGTGCAACACCAAACAAAAACGCATCAGTCCGTTAAATAAGAAACGATTGTTCCTTTTAGTTACACTATATAGAAAAAAAAAAAATATTATTTTTTTTTTAATAGTCTGTACACAAAATTAAATTTCAGACTATAGAACAGAATTTCTTTAAAGAAATAGCAAGGACACAAAAAAAAAGGAAGAAACGAAAATGAAAAAAAAAAACCATTTAGTAATCATTTAGTGATTCTTTTCACAACAAAAAGCTAAAACGAAACAAAATCTCATCAATTTTAATATTAAAAAAATTGAGTTGTTTAAAAAAAAATTTTACGCTTATTTGCTGCTGTTGTTTATCTTTTCATCGTTTCCTTTCTTTCTTTTTTTAAATCGATTTTTTGTTTTGTTTTTTTTTTTTATTTTTTTAATCAAAAACTATATTATTTTTTTATATTTGATTAGTTAAAATTTTCTAGCAAAAAAAAAAAAAAAGAAAAAAGGTAAACTATTTTCGTTTTTTTCTTTTCATTTTTTTTTTCTAAAAAACTTTTTAAAAACAAATTAAGAACACGTGAACCTTTTTAATAATGAAAACGATAATACATAGGAAAATTCTTTAAAAAGGATCATCGATTAAAGAAATTTCAGTAGAATATGACCGCAAATCCGAATTGTTTTCCCTTTAACTTTAAAACTGTAATTTTTTTTTTTTTTTTTCAATATTAACTTAATTTCTGTAATGATTAATAAGTCCCATTTCTATGGGTCTATTTATGCTTTTAACATGCTAATTGGAGGAACTTTTACTTTCTGGATATATCAAGAATATGGAGAATTAATATTTTAAAAAATATAAAGGCTCCTTTATTTTTTCACTAAATCACGTAAACATTTTACTAAATTTCAAATTTCGAAGCCATATTTTTCTGACATACATCAAATTCTTAACAAATCCTTTAAAAAATTAAAAATCACAACTACATATTCCTAAAAAAAATTGTTTATTTTCAGAATTAGGTTTCAAAGATTGAAGAATTGAAGAAAAATTGTTTAATCATTACATGTCAAAGGTAAATTGACAGAAAAATTCGGTAAGAGATAAAATTATTATGTCAATTTAAAAAAAAAACAAAAAAACTTTCATACATAATGCCTAAAACATCAGAATTGTCTTGAAGATTAATCATTAATTCTTGAACAGCTTCAGGCTTCAGCAAAAGGATATTAAAATTATAAAAGCGATTTGATCATACCTCATTTTATTTAAAAATTAAATTTAATAATACTATTTATTAATCAATATATATTATGATTTATTTTTCTTTATTAAAAAATAAAGAATCTAAGATTAAATAATAATAATACTATTGCTATGATTTTTAAAATAAGTTTATATTAGACTTTGCATTAAATTAAAATAACAATTCTTGATAACAACATCAATTCTGAGAGAGTCTTTAAACCTCAACTTTAAACCCTTACAAAAAAAGTGGTTCTTAGCACATTCTTTAAATTTTTCTTTTGAAAAATTTTTTGTAAACGGTGTTAAAATTTTGTAAACAGACAAACTGAAGGACGGATAGAGAGAGTGAAACAAATAAGCAATTAAGCAATTATTTGTTTTACTCTTTCTGTCGGTCCTTCAGTTTGTCTGTTTACAAAACTTTAACACCGTTTACTATGAAGAAATGAATGGATCGATTTCAATAAAAATTAGTATTGTGGAACAACTTTTTTATGTAATACATACCCACCCATAACGGAACTAGAGCCTCTTAAAGCTGGTAACAGATCTATTTTCAAATATTTAAATCACCAGGTTCTCTTTCACATTTTCTGAATCTTAAAATTTTTTTGACAGCAAATTTGTCAACCTTTGTAAAAACATTATTTTGGTCACTCCTATGGAACACTTTAGACAGGACTTTAAATTTTGAGTATAATAAAATCTTTGAGAATTACCAATTTTATTTCAGAAAAATTTTTTATAATTCTGTCTGTTTCACAGCTATTAGGTGTTAAAAATTTAAAATGCGCTATTTTTAGACACCTGTCAAATTTGTCGTAAGTAAGTAATACAAAATATTTTTATTTTGAAAATGTCCACCATGAAAAATCTTCGATTTTACATATTGTTTCTCCATTTCTCAAAACTGTTTTTATAAACAATGCCGTTATTAATAAAAAAAACTACACTATTCTTTCAAAATTGTGCAGACTTCTCTAGTAAAAGTATAAAAATGATATCCAGAAAATTGACTTCCTTTATTATGAAGAATCTGATTTTGAAAAAAGTAAAATTTAATATAAAATAAAAATGGGGGCCTCGGTGGCTTAGTGAGTAAGAGTGTATAAGATACTCTGTAAATACCGAGCTAGTGTGGTTTCAAATCCCAAACACGTCGTAAGAATAATTCCCCCTTATGACATTTACAGCCACATCTGAAAAGGAAAGGCTGTGTAATTTCCTGATCACCTTTATGTAGCAGGAGAATAAGCTAAAAAAAAAGGAAAGTATAAAAATATTCCTAATTTTTTTTAAATTTAAAAATAAATTTTTTTGATAGCAAATTTTAGGGTGATTTAAACTCTTCAGTCATTGCTTCTGATGTCCTATTTTTTTATTTGATGCTTTTTATTATTACAAATCAATTACAGCGCAAACTCTTTAACGATACGTCATAGAATTGATTGACGCTTAAATTAAATGCTTAAATTTTAAAAATTTATTTATTTAAATAGTTTTCAAAATTTAAATAAACATTGTATCATATGTTTGTTTCGTACATAATATAATATATGTCATAATACAAATATCCGAAATAATTATGGAATTAAAAGTATTTTATTTAAATACCTATACTTAAGCTAAACAACAACTTGAAAAAATATTTACTTTAAACTCTTTTAAATTACTAGATTATTAATTTATACATATGTATATATGTACCTATTTTTTATTAAGATTTACAAACACAGTTTCTTGATCTTTTATATTAATACTGGTAATAAATAATTTAATAAATATCCGAAAATTCTAAATATATACAACTTCGCCATGACATAACAATTACAAAATGTAATTAATAATGATTTAAATTCATTTTGGCGATGTTATAATTAAGAGATTAATAATACTTTAACCTTTCCCATATATACTCTTACATTAATTACTTATATAATATATATGTATATATATATATATATATATATTTATTAAACCCACTTTAATATTTCCTCTAATTTCTTTAAATAACTTTCTATATAGCTGGCACCTGATTTGTATCATTTGATATGACCCACACGTCTAATAAGCCGTTTTAAGATTCATGTAACATACATATATATATATATATATAATATATATACATATATCTTATAAAATGAAAAATCTATTTATCTTTTAAATTTGAAGTCAAATTATAAAATCAAAAAATAAAAAAAAAACATAAAAACATTTTAAGATTTTGTTAATAGCTGCTATGCTGCCTCTTTTTACAATTTTTTTTTTATGCGCGTTAGTGTTGTTAAATTTTTAAATTTTAAATGAAGAAAAATATTTCCACAACAAATTCTTGGTATATTTATTATTTTGTGATAAATTTAGATAAAATTGAAGACATTGAACAGAAGTAAAAAAAAAAAAAAAAAAAAGTATTAATCGTTTTTAATATCCGCATCAAAATTCTTAAGATTATTATGCACGATCTTATAAGACCTTGATCTATCTGATTTCTGTCATTTTAGACAATGTGATTGTGATTGTCAGTCAAGGAGTCTAAATTAAATTTTATATCAAATAAATTATTTTGTATATTTATAGAAATTTTTAACTTTTCTAAAATAATATTCAATTTTATATTATTATCTATAATTAAATACATATATATAAAAAGAACATGTGTACATAAGATGTCTCATAAAAGATGAAAGTATGTTATAAAAGTATCGGTGGTAAAAAACGCTCCAAAAAAAACAAAAAATTTTACAAGAGGATATCTAACTTCAGATGAATTTATTAAACAATAAGATGTCGTCAGATTGCCAAGGCACAAAGACTACAATGGGTCGGGCATATGATGCGAATAAGTGAAAGCCGGGCACAAAAGAGAGCTTTCACTATCAAACCTGATCTAAGCAGAACTAGAGGCAGGACACGTATGAGATGGCTCAATTATATTGAAAACGACGCTCGAGTATTGCAAATTATAAATTGGAAAAATGTTGCTCAAGATCGTGATGCGTGGAGAGATGTTGTGAAGAAGGCCAAAGCTCACATCGAGCTGTAGAGCCAAAAAAAGAATACTAACTTAATCGTTTATTATTTAAGATAAAGTGAACTTTTATTTAAAATTTTAAAATAAAATTTAAACAGTTAACAGTATTTTAACAGAATGCGAAAACTTTTTAGAAAAATTCAAATGCTATCTAAATTTCCGAGTTCTGTTTCAGTTTTATTCTATGTAAAGAAAAGCAATAAAGAAGGAAATGCTTCCTTCAAAAAAAAAAAATTGTATTCAATTATTATAATATATATATTATTATTATATTATATAATTATATGGTATATTATATAATTACCATATTTTAAGAAATCTATACATTATATTGTTAGAACATCAAATTTTGCGTCTCATATTTAAAAAATTTACCCGGGAAGTCAAAGTTCTAAATGTATTAAAATTATAAATTTCTGATCTCTAATACTTTTTAAAAGGAGTAAATATTTTCAATTTCTTTTTTTAATACATCATAATATAATTTTCTTAAGATACTATCATGATCCAAAATTTAAAAGTTTCTATACAGAGTCAAACTTATAAAAACATTTGAATGTCAAACGTATTTTTTTAGGTTATAAAGAAAACTAATTACATATATAGTACACTTTAAGATATTCGGTCGTGATCTTTATACTAAAATATCTTAATAATCGTTAAGTATAAGGATCTTCTATACGATAATTTTGTTAAAATTTTCATCTATTGTGCAACACCCGGTATGCATTTTTAAATCGCATAAAATAGAATAATAGAGCATAAGGTATATATTTACATATTGTATATAAATATACATATATGCATTTTTTTATTAAAATGGTCTCTTAATTTATTATTTTGATTTTGTTGAAGACAAAAATTCATGAATCATGAAAACAAATTTATTCTTCGCTAATTTATAAATAATTTTTTTTTATTTTAACTAAAATGATTAACCGAAATTTATCCCACGAAAGATGACACTTTCTTGATGACATTACTTTATTTAAAAAAAAAAGAAGAAGAAAAATACGTATAATAGATTTTTTTGTTTAAATGTATGTCAAAAAATAAAATATAAATGTGAATCACTAAAATATTTTTGTATTAAAATTTAAAATTTACATAAAGAAACTAAAATCTAAATATTGGACCTGTAATTGTTCATAGTAGAAATAAAACTTAGTTTTTAATTTTTTTTTTTTTTGTTTATATTTTTGTAATTAATACCTAAACCTAAAAAATCAGTTTTTAAAATATATTAAAAAATATTTATGTATTGAGTATAACTATAATAAAAATTTTAACCCCCATACGGTACAGAAATTACTAATAACAAATTTAACCTCCAACGGAATGAATGAACAAAATGTTCGTTTATCATTTTACGATAAATTGAATAATTTATTTAATTAAATAATTATATCTTAATTAATAATTAAATAAAAAATTAAATTCAAGATTTCTTGTTATAATAAGGAACAACAGTTATTTTTAATCTGATAAAAAGTTAAAGATTACTAGATTATACAATGTTATAGCGCTAAATATTTAGTAGATGATTTTTTTATACGGAATATAACACTAAAAGAAGGAATAAACTCAGGAAGAAATTAAGTCAAAGTTATTCAGAGAAAAATAACAATAAGATGCTATAATTAACAGATGAAATTCATTCGTTCTGAGCCTTTCTTTTAAAGATTTTAAAACCATAATATAATTTTCATATATGAAGAAAGCTAATTTTATGCGTATAAAGATAAATACTAAAATGACTTTATTGTTGATTTGATTTAATATTTGAGAAATATAGAAGATTTCTTATTTTTAATATAATGGACTGGACCCCACAAAAATTTCAAAATATAAGTTTTGAATAAAAGAAAAATCATAATATTTTAATCTCAAAAAAAAACGAGGTGCAAGAAGACTAGAAGCATGCAAAATTGCAAGAATTTCTTCTGCACCAATATGTTAAAACTTTTTCAGAATTTCCATATGCATGTAAAAGACAAATATAGTTTGTCCAAAAAAAAATTCTTCTGATAATGTAAATGGAATAAAGAGATACGTACAAAAACGAAATACCCGAGAACTAAATCTCAACTAAGGCGAAATCCCAAAAAACAAAATTCCCAAAAATAATAATGTATTTTTAAACATTTAAAAATGAAAATCAATTAATTATGCGAGATTTTCTATTTATATATTTATGTATATGCAAGATTCTGAATTAGGAGGTATTTTAGAGTTAGTTACAAAATCAGAGTTTCAATAATTTGTTTAGCAGGGGTTCGAAGGCGGTAGCCCCCATTATTTTAAATTCTTGAAATATGTGTAGAGGGATTTCAGAGTTGAATTCAAAAACAGTGTACTCGCTTCATCCAAAATACTTAAATGTTTATGTGAGTTTCTGAATTAGAAGGAATTTTATAGAGTTAAACCCAAAATCAGGGTATTTCCTTTCTCCAAAATATTCATTATGTATAGTATATATGTGGTATTCAGAATTAGGTTGGTTTTTAAAGTTGTTTAAAAAATTAGTGTTGATCCTACCATTGCATAAAGTTGATTTTTAATTGCATAAAAAACAGTATTCTTTATATTGATTTTATTTTTAGAGATTTGGTTTATGGGGATTTTGTTTTTGGAGATTTTGTGTTTAGAGATTTCGTTTCGGAGATTTTGTTTTTGGGGATTCGTTTTGGGGATTTTATGAACAACCCTAAAATAAATAAATAATTATATGTAAATGAATCAAATCTTAACAGAAATATCAAAAAAAAAAATTAATATCTATACTAATTATTTTTTTATAGCAAAAATTACCAGAATTTACCATTTAAGTTTAATTAAATTTGGAAAAAAAAACTTCATTAAAAATTTATGTGATTTTTACTATCAAAAGCCAATATTATATACCTTAAGTACTTTTAACAAACATTTTTTTTATAAAATAGTATATAATTAATCTATAAAAATTAAACAAATTTAATTATAATTTTAATTTAACCTAATATTAATCCAAAAGATTTGATCTTTTTCCTAATAAATCTTTATTAAGAATTTTAACAATATCAATATTCCACTTAAGTTAATAAATTAATCTTAACTTATTTCAATATTTATTACGAAATTTATATAATATAATATTAAAATTAATTATTCTTTACTTAATAAAAAAAATAATTAAATTAATTAAATAAAAATTAATAAAAAATCTAAACCCCTTATTAATAAAATAAAATCATAATATTTTTATAAAAGGGATAATATTAATAATCATAAGACCATATTTATATTAATTTTAAATATGAACTTATATTTAATTTAATTTTTTATATATATAATTTCTAATATAATCTTTTATTTGCTTTTATGGATATTTTGTATTTATTTTGATTTGCAGATTTGTAACTAAAAACAAAAAAAAAAAAAAAAAATACAAAACCATTCAATTTTAATTCGATTAATTTATTTCTTTTTTTGCTAATTTTTTTAATTTTTATTTTATAATCTAATCTAATTTTTATCTGTAATAAATATATATTTAGATAATATTAATTTAAAGGAAAAATAAGTAATCCTTTCATTAATTACATTCCTATTAAAAAATCGAACCCCTACAACGATCTTCTAACAGAAAAATAAAAAATAAAAACGTGTATGAACATTAATTTATAATTTTAATATTTAATAATAATTAATATCTAAAATTTATTTACATCAAAGCAATAGAATTTGTATGTACAACACTCGCTAAAAACAGCAACTTTATTCTCAAATTTATCATTACAGGGAAAGATTATCGACAAATTTCGTGACCTGATAATTTCAAAAGTTAATCTTAAGAAAAAAAATTTTTTTGGTATACTCAAATCTAAAGATGCTGTTAAACTTTTTCGCGTTAAATCTTCAAAACAACTGAAGTTACCCTATTGCTTATTCCATTTAATTACTATATAATTAGGTTACTTCACTTCTTTTATCCAAGAGATAGAAATTTATTTGAGATATCTAGCTGTTCCTTCTCCTCGTATTCTTCAAAAAGGAGCAGAGACATTTATACAAAAGGTTGCCTCTATGTAATCGAAATTATAAGTTGGCATAATGCAGTCTTCGGTAATTGCCTTTTATGCAAAACACGTACATATTATTGCCATTTCAAATTTGTCAACATTTTTCTCTAAATCTCTTAATACTAAATACCTCTACTTTTTTTGTAGTTATTCCTTGATTTCGTTCATTCCTAAAAATAGTCATTAGTTTAATAGAGAAGTGGGTTTAATTATAATTAAGAACATTTCCAAACAAAATGTTATTCAATAACTTTAATGTTATTAAAAATTAATGTTATTCAATAACTTTGGTGCCTCGCAAAAAAAAACACCAAAACGACGTTTAAAATTTATAGCGTATTCACAACTTACGTGTTGTATCCTCGTAAAAATGTTTGTATTAAAAATTTTAACACCTATATAAATTTAAAACGTTTTAGCGTACTGTATATTTCTTGTTGTATCATTAGATCTGTCGTATTGTTGTATCCTATTTAGTTTTGATATTTGTTAGATTTTGCATTTACAAAAAAATGATAATATAGATTAGACGCAACATAAAATAGACATAATATAAAAGAAATGCAGGTATGTTTCTACAACTGCTGCGAAAATATTACAGAATTAATTGCAAAACAGGTGTCGCCAAAATATTTAGTTATAGCTACAATTCTTAAAATCTATTGCTTTACGGTTCAATGACTGAATCGAGAAAATAAATAAAATAAAGTGATATTCATAAAACAAAATCAAAAAAAATTGATCTTCTGTAACTGTAATATTTACCAAAAGTAGATCCCACAAATAGGATTAGACTGACTAGTAACAGAAACATGTAAAAACAAGATTTTAAAAACCAATATTATATTTTGGAAAAAGATTTGAGTTATACCTCAATACTATACTACCAAATAAAACAATCATTTTTTTTTTCAATCTATTATTTCAGTTTTTAACAAAACTGTTTTAACTTAATATCCAATGGATATAAATATTTTTTCTTCTATTTATTTTTTGTACGCAAAAAATACGCAATAATTTATTTTAAATTCAATATATATATATTATGTTATTGAACCTGAATTCTTTTAACGAATTATTAATAAACTAAACTTAAGATCGATGTTATTTTTATAAATGGGAATTCTTCGTCCTTCTATTGTAATTGTATTATATTTTTAGTATATATATATATATATATATAAAATAAAAGCTATTATTAAACATTTTCCCAAAAAAAAACAAAAAAAAAAATGAAAAAAAAACTTTTTTCATTCATATATCAAATATTTTCTCGCCTATGTGCCATTTATACACAAAAAAGAAAAAAAAAAAGTTTTATGTCTAAAAAAGAAAATTTATGCTTTTTTAAGATGATGATTTTACAGGTTCTATTGTAATAATAGAACATACATATATCTTTCTAATTTTATATGAAAATGGAAAATCTACAAAACAAAAAAAATTTATAGAAAAACAGTACATTCTTCATTGGCTTAAAAAGTATTAACAACGACGTATATGAATTTTTTTTTTTTTTTTCTGTTGAAAAAAAAGAACAGAAATTTTCGAGTTTCAATATAAAAAAAAATAAAAGAAAAATAATTTTTTCAACTTCAGTTCATTTTAAACACATATCCTTTGTATTAATTTTTTTTTTTATTTTATTTTTTTGTTTTTTTTTCTTTTATTTTATTGCGTATACATAAAATATATTGAATATTTTTATATACGCGTAGATTTTTCTATCTGATACAAAAATATACATAATATATGTACATATATATAATTATTATATGTATGTATATAGATTTTAGTGATTATATACATATTATCACATAAATTTTCTTTAAATACTAATATGTATACTTATATAAAAAAAATTTGTGATTGTATGCATTCAAGAGTTTAAAATAAAATAAAATATTTATTTACCTCCTTTCAAATACATTTAAATCTTTAACACCAATACAAAACCAAATATTTTTCCTAAAACTTTATTACTATACCACAATAATTTAATAGAAAATTGTTATATACATTTTACTATACTTTTTTTTTTTTTTGGTGTATTGCAAATATTAAAAGTTGGTATATTGTTTCTATTATTTTTTTCTGAAGCTGCACATGTCAGGTGAAAATTTTTTTATATTATTGTAACATTATATTCTTGTGTGTTTTAGTATTGTTAAGTTTAAAGTTTTTATTTCATTCATCTTTTATATATGAAATAATAATAATCATTATTGTTCAATTCGCCCCACCATTTTAAAATAAATTTTCATGTTGATTTTACAATTTGTGTAACCCTCTTAAAATATCTTATTTATATTTACTATAAAATTTTGAAACAATTTCTTAACATATTATGTATTCTTGTTACAAAAAAACAAAGGAATTTTAGATGAATATGTGAAACATTTTTAATTCTACAGTTTTTATTAAACTATATGGATAATGGTATTGCCAAGTGTTTTGATAATTATATCAAAAAAAAAACTTATTATTATTTTCATTTTAGTGTCCTTTGTTTAAAAACAACATAACCTTGAAATTTTCTATGTTTCACACAAGTTTTTAAATTTGGAAAATTTTCAGATATGTTCTTACATTCAGACAAAATTATAAATCTTGACCATAAAACTATGTATTGAAAAAAGAAAACTAATTGATTATACTGGACTGGAATTTTAGGTCTTTTAAACCTAAAAAGAATTAATGGAGAACTATGGGTTATACGCAAGGAAATATTTGAATGTACATATGAAAGTAGACGAACCGAAAGCAAAGAATTAAGAAATTTAAAAAAAACAGATTTGAAATAAGAATCTTTAATATTAATTTTATACTAATTTAAAAAATTTACATAATAAATATGAATAAAATAAACATAAAGATCTTAAAAGATTTTTCAAAAAAATTTATAAATTAGATATTATTTTTTTTAACAAACCGAAACCATGTAAACGGACAGAATTTAATTAAAATTAATTAAAAAATAAAAAAATGTTTTTAGCATTTAAAGTCATGTTAAATTAATAATAAAAATATTAAAATTAAAAATTTTATATTTTCAACCATAGGCAAAATCTTATTAAAAAAAAAAAGTAATTTATATAACCCTAGCACGATTACGCTCGACGTAAACAACGTGCCCATGACACTTTGAAATGTCAAACAGTTATTAATGCAAATATATACATATGAATAGGAATATATACATATGTAATCGAACCGCTTATTCTCGCTCGACTCTCCACTCTCCAGAGACGCGGTTGATGTTGATAACGTGAAAAATTTAAATCGATTTATATTTTAACGTACCCCAAAAATGCTTGGGAATATCACATTTATTAATTTACAAATAAAACTTTTAATTTTTATTTTGTGTCAGACATTTTGTGTTTATTAATGTATTAAGTGTAATAAGAAAAAAAAAATTTTTAATTTAGGAACAAAATTAATATTATTAAAGTTAGTAAAATTTATTTATATTATAATTGTTATTATTTAAATTTATTCTAAGGTCAATCACATTGAGAGCGTCATGTTAACGTTTTAGATATTTCAAAAGAAGTCATTCAGTTTAGAGAATAGGCCAAGGCATAATAAATAATATTGGATAATTTTAACTATATTTCAGGTTCAAAATAGACTTATAACGTATATAAAAAAAGAAAGTAATTCTAGTGTTAAATCTAATGTAAATATATACAGTTAGAGCTCCTAATTACGTAATTTAACTTACTTTGTTAGTTAAAACTGATTTTTATTATTCATTAATAAAATTTTAAACCTATATTTTTCATTTATTTATGTTTATATCTTAAATCTATTTATCTATATATATATATATATATATATATATATATATATATATGAATGTACAATTCTAAATATGATCATGGCCCACCCAACATAAAAAAAACCTTGATTTTTTTTGTCTTATTCAAGGATAAATATTGTAAATGCAAACAACGTTTGGCAAGTAGGTATAAGAATTGAAAATGAAATGGAAAACGCCCCTTATTGCATATTATCCATAACAAAACAAACATTAATAAAAATCATTACAAACATTTTCATTTTTACTTCCTTTTTTTTATTTTTTTTTTTTTTTTTTTTTTTTTTTTAATTTTTTGAATGAAAATTAAGGGTGTTAAAAGTACAAATAAATGATTCTGCAATATTTCCCTATATTCATCTATTGTTATTTTTTCATTTTATTTGTTAGAGAAAAAGGGTATTAAACTTCATTAGAATAAACAAGAAAAACGTTTATTTTAATAGCCATAAATAACTTCAAAAACAAAAGAAAAAACAAACAAAAATGTTTAGAGAAATAGTTACAAAATTGTATTGTATATAAAAAATTTTGGTGAACTTTAAATTACAATATCTTTTATAAAACGAAAGCATTTTTCAGTCCTCAAACTTTAAAAGAAAAAAAAAATGGTTTTAGAATGCAAAAACAACCACACAACAGATCATAATATAATATGGGTAAAGGACTAGCACTTTAGAATACTTATTGTGATAGTCAAAGACTGTCTTTTAAGACTTTATAAAAAAAAATATTTAAAATGTAACCAGAGACATAACCAAATAAATATTATAGATATATTAAAAAAATTTAAAATATACATTGTGATATTAATAACCTAAATTGAGAACAGTGAAATGTCTAAGAACGATGTTGTATCTGTAGATAGCACCTATCCTATCTTTCATAATCCGAACGCTTATACTCTGACTGCGGAACAGATAAATATAGAACACAAAAATTCGCATTTTTAAATCTAATGTCAAATTTTTACTTATAGATACTGCACAGCTTCGAAATGTATAGCACACTATTTCTTATCTAATACAAAATCTTCAAAGTCTCTTGAATTGCTGTGAGCAAAAAAAATACCTCAACCGGTGGGTCAAATTAAAAACTAGTTGTATCATAAATACTATTTTGCAAGCGGGCTCTAGATAGGCATATAGGAAGAGAAGATCTAGATGAAATTTGTCTAGGATCTAGATGAAAAATTGGATTCTGAAAAACAGTAGAAAACGCGATCAATAAAAAAAACTTGGACCAGTAGACAAGAAATTACAAATTCTAAATTTTGTTCAAAAGGGGCCTAATTATTAGTATACAAAACAGCACTTGATAAAAAATCTTTACTGAGCCCATTTGCTACTCAAAAACTGACAGTGATAATGATGATGTTGATAATGATTGAGTATATTATTGAAGTTTTCACGATAAATATGTAATCCAGGTTCACGATAGCATTTAAGTTGAGATCAAGTAAAATGGATCGCCGGTTCTATAACTTTAATAAGATCTATCATGTTTGATTCGGGTAAAATGAATCTTCTTTTTCTACTTTCAATGTGCTATTTAGAGCGTAGCGACATTTTTATATCTTTACATGTTGCTGCTATGTGGATCTATTTTGTGTCATATTAGACTATTCTGTTGGTGTTTTTCCCGTTAAGAACTGTAGTTGATCTGATCAATGTGGTGGATTCGCCCTTGGTTTTTTTTCCGTTCACTCTTCATTTCGCTTTACCTGATCGTCTTGCAATATGACCAAAATATTTTATAATAATTATATCTAATTTGTTCGCATTTTCTAAAATGTAGCATCTTAAAAAATTTTTAAAGCTTAACAAGACTTAAAAAAATGAATGTAAAAAGAGTTAGAAAAAAATTTGCCACTCACTCCTTAGGCGGTCTTAAAAAGTTTTGTTGTTTTGATTATGTTTTCGTCGCTATTCTATTTCCGAAACTTTCACACCGTCATGGTATGAAATATAACAATAAAATTTTCACTTAAAATAGATTTATTTAAAAAGTATCTTATAAGTAAAATTTCACTTAACTTAAATTTATTTAAAGCGATAGAACTTTATAATCCTCAAATTAGAAAAAATAATTTTTGATTTCGTTAAATTCCCAAATTTTTAAAGCTATGAACTTCAAATTTTAAAAAAAAGTTATATTGGTTTGAAATATTAATTAGGTTAAATATAAGCTATACAAATTACTTGATTAAAAAGAAATATACTATACATAGACGTATTGTACAAGACTTTGTAATTGCTACATTCCCTCCAAAAGCTAACAAGACTTAAAAGGACTATATTAATGTGCAGGTCCTTAAAATTAAGAAAAAATCCAAGGTCTCTGCGTATCTGTTAGTTTATTTGCTGTAAGAACAATTAAAACATAACACAAAATGAATGGTTAGTTTTTAAACTATTTTTTCAAGACAGAGCTGATGTTTTCAGTGCCGTTAAGTTTCATCTACCTGCTGTAAATTTTTCTCGTATCTTTCGATGATTTTAATATAAAAAAAAAAGTATTTTATTAAATAATATCAAAGTCAATTATAGACACTATAAGTACAGTTAGTATATAACTAAATAAATTATTCTAAGCTTATAAGTGTTATTAAAAGTTTCAAATTATAAAATTAAAAAAAAATCATAAGACTAAGAAACATGTTATTGTACCTAACCATTATAAGCTCTTAATAGACAAAAATGTTTTAATTTATTAAAAAAAAAACAGAAAACAAATAAACTTCAAACCTGAACTACAGAAATTTCCTGGTCGATTTGCATCTTGTATTCTACAGTGGGCTAAAAATAAATAAAAATTCCATGAAAGTTTTCTTAATGTTGGAATTCATTTTTTTTTTTTTTTTTATTAATGAAATGATATTTAAATCTTTGTTTTCAATTAAACAAAACTTATAAGTGATAAAGCACCTAATAGAAAATATTTAAGATTTTCGAAACTACAATATTTATTTTTTTGTTTTTGTTTTTTTTTTATGCTAATATTTCTAAACTTTTTAAAGCTTTGATATTATGTTCTAAGTTATACATAGTTACTAATACTTTTGTTTTTTAATTAAACACGGTTATAGTTTTTTTTTTTTTTTGTCGTGGTAAATTTATTCCATATAGTTACTAATGTACATCTATACTTTATTTGTTACAAAACAGTTAAAAGATCGTAAAAAACAAAAAGCAAAAAACAAAAAACACATAAAATGTTAAACAAAGTGGATAAGCGAACTTGTCTCAATGAAAATGAACATAAAAAAAAAATGATATTACTTTGTACATTTTTATAGCTAAAATAGCAAAAATCTCATTTTTGTTACTATAGATATACATAAAAAAGAAATTTTTGTTTGTTGTTTTCTTTTTTTTTTCTAAAATTATTCACTTTTAGTTGATTATATTGTAAATTTCTGTTTTTTTTTTTTAAGGATTTATAAATTATACTAAAAACTAGAAAGGAACAAAACAAAGACAGAAAGCTTAACAATAAAAACATATTATATTAGCTATATGTATATACATATTAAATTTATAATATGAATGAATAAACGTGTGTTATACACCTATAAAAAATGTTTTATTTCTGTTACTTTTATATATTTTTCATTAGAATATTCTAAATGCTTTAATAAGTTTTTAATTTACCTAAAAGATATATCTTTAGATTTGATTCTTATTAATGAACAAAAATATTTAATACGTATATGTATATACAAAAAGTGTTTCTTATTTATTTTAATTTACTACAAATTTTAGATTACATATAGGTATATATGTATACATAATGAACAAATGTATCATGATCATTTTTTTTTTTTGTATTATATAGATAAAAATGAGTTTTAGTTTTTGCTATAAGACTGGGGCCGAATTCTGCAACGGTGCAAACTTTTTTGATGCAAATGCAAACTTTTTTCATTCTCACCAACAGTTTGCATTTGCACCATTATTTTAATTCCGCAATCGTGAATAAAAACTGAAATGCTGTATTAATTATAAACAGCGCTGACTATCATTTCAATACAAAATATAAAATGAAAAATATATAAAATGTGCACAAAACAATTTTAATGTTATAATACTAAACTATATGATGTTTCCATTTTTTTTATAAATAATAAAAATACTGTTTTTCCCGTTTGCATTCTCATTTGCATTTACACCGATAAATACTTGGTGAAAAAACTTTGCACTGTGCAAACTAAATATCAAATTTTTTCATTCACACTCTTGCGGAATTGAAAATTGGTGCAAACTAAAAGTTTACATGAGAACTGTCAAATTTTTTCATTTGCACCGTAGCGGAATCCGGCCCCTGCTCTTTGTAATTTAATCCGTTATGTTACATTTAAAATAAACAAATTGCTTCCTCGCACTATTTAAGTGTAGTATTAGACAAATTGTTCTTGGTATCAGTTTTGCTTGTTTTCTGTTTATGATTTATATTAAAATTTTGTGGGCCGAATCATGCCTTAAAATCAATTATTTATATAGTTTTGGATTTTAAACTAATTTATGTATACGAATTTATAAAAAAAAAGATTAGTAAAAAAATATTTACATATAATACATTTTCCGCCGATCGATTGACTTTGAAGGTCTATTCCGCAAAAAAAAACCGGTTTAAACCGAAATGAAGCAACCTAATTTTAAAGTCTATATCTCTAGTCTATAAAATATTAGGTATTAGGCAAAAATTATTTATTTGAAAATTAATTTTTAATTACTAAACTAAAAAGCGCCTAAATTCTGATTAAGAAATAATTCTGCGTTTTAATTGGGAAGCTTTTGGTATGCAGTTTTAAAATTTTAAAAATTTTAAATCAACAATATTTCAATTAGGATATAGGATCTTTAAATTATATCTTCTGGTTGAATCATTACAAAAATTTTAATAACATATTCTCCATTTAATTATATTTTTATTTAAAAAAAATTTTCAACTGCATCCTTCAATATTATTTTTCTCAGCTTTTATTTAATAGAAGTCGAATGCATAAAAAATGAGTCAAAAACCGTTTATTAAATCTCAAAGGGATCTTTTTTTTTTTACTATTTAAATATCTTAATATTTTTTAAATACATCATAAAACTTATTTCATTATAGGTACTCCTATTTACAAAACATTATAATAATGAAAGTAAAACTGAACTTCTATGGTATTGAAAATTAAGCATTGCCGATAAATAATAACAAAAAATGTAAAGATTTTTTTTTAAATTTCGTAGTGTTAAAAATAACTTCAATAAAAATTTATCGATCAAGATCTTAATCTTACTATACGAAAAAATAAGATCAGGATCGATTTTTTTACCTTCACCATTTTAACATAAAAAAGTGAAATATGAGTTTAAGTGTTATATTATATAAGGACCTTAAACTCGTGTAAAATCTTTATGTTACACTTAGTATATACTTTAAATAAACAATTCTAAGAACTGTTTGTTTTAACGATTTTCGCTATAATTAAAATTTATAATTAAAATAATATTAACCTTATTAGTTATATTTTCGAGGTAAAATGGTATAAACATCATTAAACATTAATTTAAATCTATATATGTACATTAAAATCATTAATATAATATGTAATCGACTTTATTAAGAAAAAACTGTAAATTTTTAAGGATGCTTTTGCCTTTGTATAAATATAAGCTAATAAATAATCTTGTAAAATCAGTTCCAGCCCTATAATAATAAAAATTTAAATGATAGGTTATTAAGAGGAAAGTCAAGTTAAGCAATCAAAAAAAAAAAATAAAATGTTTTTTTATAAATACAAAATTCAGTTATAAATTTTTCAAACTCTGTTTTATAGATTTGAGACTCTATACCACAAAACCTACAGGAAAAAATTAATTGCAGTAGTAATTTATTTTTATTTTTTTGGTCAGAATCATAAAACATCCTATTAAATATGAAATTATAAATGTATCGCGATAAAATTTTGAATGTCTTAGATTGAGGTTAATGTAATTTGGTAGCAAGTTGTATATATAGGTATTAACAGGTATTAATAACAAACTTTTTCTTTTATTCTTCAAATTTAACAAAATTATATTAAAACTATTTTAAAATTTAACGATTATTTTACGGTTTAACGAATATGGATTTTTCCTATTTTTTTTTAGACTTTTCTTTTAATAATATTTATAAGGATAAAAATAAAATTTAAAAAACATTTCCTTTTTTAAATTTTCAAATTTCCTGTATAATCACAAAATAACAAAAATCATAAAAATCATAAAAAAATTCAAAATATTTTTGTATAATTTTAAACATTATGAATCCTCAATTTGTATTTAAATAGGCAAAAACAAAAAAACAAAAAAAAACTAAATAGGAAATCAAAACTAATTTTAGGGTTTTTCCCTCGATATCATTTTATCAAAAACTTTAACTTTTGTCACACATACTTTGTTCAATTCTTTTTTAATACTTTTTCAAAAAAAAAAAAAAACTATATACATATATGTATGTACGAGTATGTAAAACTTTTCTATTTCTATTTCAATTTTTATTTGTTTTTTGGTATTGTTTGATTAACAACAATCACAATTTCTATTCTTTTCAAACTTTATACATTCCATAATAATAAAAAAAAAAAAAAAAAAAAAACAAAAGCAAAAACAAAAAATGGTTAGTCTATTAGCCTATCAATTTTCACCCATTGAAAAGACAAAAAGCCAAAAAAAAAACAACCATCAATGCAAATAGACAGACAAATGATATCAAAATAAAAAGTTTTAATACTTTTATTAGTTTTTTTGTTTTTTTCTTTTTTTTTTGTTTTTTTTTTTTTATTCTTTTAGTCTTTCAACTCTCGATTTTTCTAATAGGTATTTTAGAAATTTGATTGAAAACTTCTACAGATGTTCTTTTTATATTAGTTTTTCATAAACATAAATAAGTTTATACGTATGTATATAACATACATATATATATAACATATTATGTGTATTACAAATCAAATATAAAATTTTATTTTTTATATAAATAGAAACGCATTTACAATCATATCCACAAATAAATATTAAACATGAAAAATGACTTCTCAATTACAATAGAAACAAAAAATAATTTTTTTTTTTTTTTTTTTTTATGACAAATTGACTTTAAATATTCAACAATACAAAACAAAAAACAAAAATTATTATTTCTACCCCTACATTTGTAATTTTGAACTATTTGTTTGTCATTGTAATTTCATCAAAAAAAAAAAAAAAAAAAAAAGCCGAAAAGGACATTTAGTAACAATAGGATATATTATATTCAACATAAAGGATAAATATTTACTTCTGTGGCCACTGGAATATTATAATAGTATCAAATATTCATAATAATATAAAAAAAATTATGTTCAATTTTTATAATATGTACAGGGTGTATTGAAAAAAAAAATTTTCATAAAATGTAATAGAAGATTTTATTTGTACGAAATACAAAATTTTCTTAAATTATTAATATCGAAAATAATTTTTTTTATAATCTTCAATATAAATTGAAACACTAAGATAAAAGTTAACGATCTTGCGATAATTCTTGATTAAATTATAAAATTTTCTAATACCTACTACTATAATTAATCAATTCCCAGATGGTGACCAATTTCAGTTTTATTTTTCTAATTCTTATTATGTTTAAGGAATTTCCGACAATTTTTTTTAAATAAAAAAAAACACTAAGTGTGTAATTAAATTACGCAATTTAGTTTAACTGTACAATTTTCAAATGTAAAACAAGCAATTCAGTTGGTAGACAATAATAATTATGAGCATCTACACTTCCTACTTAATACTATAGATAATTGCACTTAATGAATTCCGAAAAATTGCGAAAAATGGATATATGCATTCAAAAATATCGCATTAAATTAACTGATCGCACATGATATCCTATTTAATTTTTTGTGTTCTCTCGACTATTCACTATTAATAGACATTAGTAGATATTCGTATTAAATGAGTACATATAGTATATGTAAGAAAACAAATGTCTAGTGTCTAGTATCAAGTGCGATACTTTAGAAAACGCTCTAAATTATCATAATTTAAGGGTATAATAAAGAAAAGGTTAAGATAAGGAATTGCTAAACAGTTTTTAACTCTTCTGAAAAATTAATTTTAGGAGGTTTAAATTTTAGTTTATACTTTTCATATAGATAATGTTATTTCAGCATTAAGCCTTACCTTAGACCGGCGCGTTTTTTTTTTTGGGACAGCAGTGCGGTTATTTTAAATTATTACATGGCGACTTATGTCTACACCAACAATATTTCCGTGCGTTTTTACAGCGTTTTTTTGCGGCAAATACACATACTAATATACATACTATTTTTAAAAACAAACGAAAGGATAAAATGGAGAACAAAGTGGAAAAATTAATCGAGTTAGTGATAAAATATCCCATATTATACGATCTATCAAACAAAAATTGCTATAAGTATAAGAAAGGAAGATGAAATATGGTTTTAGAAATTTTTCTAAATCAAATACTTTTAATTTTTAATTTTTATCAAATATTTAAATTAAATATTTTTTTCAAATAGAAAAATTATTACTTTTATTTTTGTGAACAAAAACACAGGTCACTCGATGTAAACAATTTTTTTTTTTTTTTAATTTAATGACAATGACAATACATAATATATGCTCATTATTCATTACATATAGAAAATTTTGACTTTAAATTTTAAACTCACAGAAATTTTCTAAAGAATGGTTGCTTATATACAAAATTTAAATTGAAGTAAAAAATGTGTAATAGAATCATTTGCTTATAGATGTAGTATAGTATCACACCACAAACATACAAATAATTATGAAAGATACAAAGATGTATTTTTGTATTGTGTTGTGTTCTAAAAGAAAATTTTTTTTTTTTAAGAAAAATTTGTTTTCATTTTAAAAGACTCCGTCGAAAAATGGCCCTGTAACTTTTCTTTCTATTTTCGGTCACAAGTTATATAGTCATATTTTCAAAAGAACCTGTTCAATTTTGATTTGATAAATATCAACCAAAAATATTAAGCCATATAGTAGTTATTCAAATGTATAAAAACTTTTGTGACACCTTATACACAAAAATTAAAAGGTCATAATATTTTCCCCTTATTATAATATCGCAAGTACATATATTTAGAAATATGTATTTTTTTTTTTTTACTTTTTTTGTAATAAAGGTATTAATAAAGTAAATCTGTAAATCATTAAATTTCAGATGTGACTTTTTTGTTTTCTTCCATAAATAAAATTTACTCAAAGTTTATCCATTATCCTTTTTAAGAGTGTAATTTTTTCGTTATTTTTCCTTTTTTTTTTTTTTATGGAAAACAAAAAACAAACAGAGAAAAATGCAATTTCATTGTTGTACTATTTACCTAAAAATTAGTTTCTTGCCCATTTTTGCAACTAAATTATTTTCCCTTTTTTTGTCCTTTTTTTATTTTCAAGAAAGGAAAAAAAATAAAAGCAAAATATTTGGAATTTATTTAGAAAATAAAATAAAGGCAATAAATGACGGTTTATTTAACCAATATTTTTCCTATTAAATCAAAATAAACTATTTATAGTGTTATAGTGCAGGATAAAGGATAACGCACCAAATAATAAAACGACGAGGAAAATGCAATTTCAGCAGATGTGCAAAAAAAAAAAAAAAAAAATTTATATATATAGTTATTAATATAAAACTAATAACAATAACAAAAAAAAATTTTCCAACTTTCAGTACAAATTACAATTTTATAACCTGAATTTTGGATTATCCCTGAAATATAATGTTCTTTCTTTCAGAGAATATAATTTAGCCAAAAACTAAAGGGTATAAACAATAGGAAATTATTATACTTTAACTCGAACTCGACCAGAACCCAAAACAAAATAACAATTTGTAATTCTTCGAAAAATAAAATAAAAACAAGAAAAATAAAAAAGTCAATTTTAACCTGCTTTATGCTCTTATCTTTTTCTTAGCAAAACCAAAAAAACAGAAAAAAAGGGTTAGAATAATGCAATAGGGACAACAAAATACATTTTCATTTTATCATTTATAAGGACTTATGTTTATATGTATATATATATTGTATACACATTAAAAAAAAAAATCCAATAACATATTATTTGATATCAAGAAGGGCATAAAAAAAAAATTATTTTTATCAAAATTAAAGAACAATAAAACAAAAACAAAAAACCAAGGAATTATATATAAAAAAAAATATACATACATAAGAATTTTATCCTGTTGCTGAAGAATCCATATTCGAAAAAAATCATCCTCTTTCTCTAAACATAATTTTCTTAAAATTACAATAAAATTGGAAATAACCAACATTTATAAATTATAAATGACACGAACCCTTAGAGAATTTTTTGGATTAACTTTCAGTATATTGTGATAAACTTTAAAGTTATATAGGTTCTTTTTTTGTCAGAACTAAACGTTAAATCTATTTTAGTCTATTGGACACCTAAGGTTAAATGTTAAAGAAAAAAATTAACTAGAAAATTTATAGGTCCGTATAATGTCAAATTATAAAACTTTAAATGTTTGGATATTTTCAAACTTTTATAAAATTTATTTAAAAAATATAAATTTAAAATTTATTTTAAAATTAAATAATATATGTACATATGTATGTACCATTAAAAACAAAAGCTTTTAAATGAATTAATTAAGGTTTACACTTTAAGGAAATTTTTTTGCATGTTTAATCTGTGCAGAGGCAATTTTTAAAGAGAGGTTAAATTATAGGTGATTCATCTATTCATTTGATAATATTTATAAGTAATTTTTTTTTTTTAATAAACAGATATAATTTTAAGATATATTAACTATAAATTTTTTTGTATGTATTTAATATACAAAGCTTTAGAATTTTGAAACAAAAGCAAAGGTCAAAACAAAAACTAGCCATAAACATAGAATATAAATGATAGCGATAGTAGCGACATATTGTCGTAAATTTTGCACTTATTATTAAAAAGAATACGAATTGATGTTAAAACCAAATCTATTGAGATATACTAGTGTTTTTTAAAATATATAGTGAGATATACTTAGTGAGATATACTTAGTGTTTTTTATATACTAGTGTTTTTTAAAAGGCAACTGTGTAACTTGCAATGTCTGTTAATAAAAAAAAAAACTAACCGTTAATAAAATTTAGAACAATGCTATGATAAAAACTTGAAATTTCCTTAAACTGTCCTTTGCTTCCAAATTTTAAAAATTGTTAAAAAATATTTTTATGTAAGATCATGTAACAATTTTTAATTATTTATTTTAAGTTAATCTTAAATTTTTTTCCTATAATAATACGTGTATTTATATAAAATATTAATTTAAAACAAATAAAAATTAGAAAAACGAATTAGGAGCCTCGGTGGCCTGGTGGGTAAGAGCGCTGTAAACACCGAAGGAGTGTTAGTTCGAATCTCACACACGTTGTAAGAGTTATTCCCCCTTACGACATTTACAGTCACGCCTGAATAGGAAAGGCTGTGTAATTTCATGTCCACATTTATGTGGCAGAGAAATGCATTAAAAATAAAAAAAAAACGAATTAAAATTTGATGGTACTGTACAGTGCCTTAATTCGAGCCACAATTATTTTTAATCTATTTTTTTTTCCAAAAAATAAATCTACAATTAAAAGCAAGAGAGTGCTTTCCATAAATTACCAAATAGTTAGGTACATTACTATAAAATACAATTAAGACAAAAGTTTATACTAATTTATAGTAATGTTTCTCTACTATCAAAAAATGTAAGGAACCTTAATTGTTTTATTTATTTTGAATACAAATATAAAGAAATATATTAACTCCTATATAAGCCGAAATTATAGATTAAATAGCCAGATAATTAAGCCACTTTGCTTGACAAACATCTATGTCAAACAAACATGGTAAGCGTTCCTTAGTGCATATGAAATTGGGACTAAAACATAAGACTCGTTTAGAAGCGCACGACTCCTCAGTTCAGAAGCATCAAAAGTCGTACATGTCGAAAATGCCAATAGAAAGCTTAAAAGAACTAGGAAATGAAACGAATGACGGAAATCTGCAACTCTATCGGAACTCCAAAGATCTATAAGAATTAACGTAAAATTAATAGTTAGTTTCTAAGTCTAGTTTATCCTTCTAATCTTTTAGAATGAGACTATGGTGTTTTTGTGAGTTAAAGTTTCACATAACTGTGCTACGTATACAGTATCTTCCACCCAAAGAGATTTTGATTATTCTCAACCAAAGAAACAAAAAATAAAAATTTAAGTATCATTTTCGAGATCGAAAGAGAATTCTGTTCTCCGTTCCGTTCCGTATTATAAGAATGTTCCGTATTACTTTAAGATTAAAGTTCTTATTCATTATAATTTATACATAACATATAAGATCATATGCCTCATAGCCTTATTTAAGTAAAGTTTTAATATCCAAAAAAAAAATTTTTTAAATTTGGAAAATAATGAGACTGGTTTTAAATTACATTATGTTTCAAAATGTTGATGGCAATAAAATATTATTCATTTATTTTAAAACATAATTGAAATTTTATTTAGTATTCATGAACATTTTAATAACTATTTTTAGATAAAATTTAAACTATAAATTTGTAAATTAAAAAGAACACAATATACATCTATGTAATTTACATATGTATTAATGCATAATAAATTTTATTTAAAAATTTCATAATGCAATAATATGATATTAAATATTCAACATTAAATTAATAAAATATAAAAAAAAAAATACAGAAAAAAAAATATTTTGCATTAATCTGAATTGAGAATATAAGTACGTATGAAATATAAAAATGTGGACTATAAAAATATGTCATTCATCGTACTGATTAATTTTTAAAACTCTACATTAATCGCGAATGGTGGATAAATTTTAACCAAAACCTCAACACGATACGACACAACACTATACGTTTATGTTGATGTGGCAATGAAAGAAAAAAAAAATATTTATTGAAGATTCACAACAATACCACATTCTGCTTTCATTGGATAAACAGATTGGTTTTTTGTGTGATGTGTACCAAAAATCAATATATTTCAAAAAAAAATTCAATGATTTTGTTTCAAATTTTTTTTTTTTTTTAATTTAATTAATAAACCCAGTATGTACGTTATAATATAATGAAATCTATTTAAATTAAATTTTAAAAAAAACCTTAAAAATAGATTTCTCTATAAGCTAAAAAGAACTAACTATAGAACCAAATAACAACAGTAAATTTTCTAAATGATCATACAATTTCAATTTCATTTTACAACTTTCTTAAATATTGTATAAGTTTTTATTTTCATTATTGAACATTGAATATTTTATGACACAATTTTTCATTATAAATGCATTCATGCACATTGAAAGTGTCATTATTCAAATTAAAGGTATAAAGTTAAATCTATAAAGATGATATTTGAGTTCTATTACCGTAAGCCTTCGCCATGTTTAAATATAGAGAGCACTATACAATTCTTTTTTTAAACAGTGATTGTTTAATCTACCTATGACATTTTTCAAGCAAAATTTTCCCTTCATCAATCTTTATTTTAAGAGTTCTATAATAACAATTTGGAAAATATATGCATCCAAACGTAGAATTTTTGATTTAAAAATTGGCTCTATGCATCCAAATGTATAGCATTCCGAAATGTTACATTTTATGTATACTATTTAAAGATATTCTTAGTTTTGTTATGGAATTTATCTACGATTCGCTTCCATATACTTTTAACGGTTAACATTAAAATTTCCACTGGTCAATAAGCACGCATGCAGCCTAATTGGGAATCTCTTTAAACACCTTCTGCAGCAATTGTAAATAAGCAAACGAAAGTGAGAACCTTGAGCAATTTCTTTGCACATGTCCGGCCCTGAACTTCTCTGGTTGGATATAAAACCGAAAACAACCACAAAACATATATAGGTTACGTGAATGCAGTGGGACCAAAATTCCTAATGCTAATTGAGGCCTTCGCGCAGCATCGTACCTACCTCTACCTAACATTAAACTATTCATATTATTATAATTAAAATTT
Source organism: Poecilobothrus nobilitatus (assembly GCA_947095535.1). Taxonomy (NCBI): domain Eukaryota; kingdom Metazoa; phylum Arthropoda; class Insecta; order Diptera; family Dolichopodidae; genus Poecilobothrus; species Poecilobothrus nobilitatus. The sequence continues at coordinate 200,115,099 of OX352773.1, read as the reverse complement.
TGATGAAAATCAATGTTTTCTAGCCAATTTTTTACCATCAGTATAAAACCCATATTCAAATCAAAAATTTTAATCGTTCATTACTTAGGTTTATTTGAAAATGAAAATTTAGGAAAAAAGGTTTATTTGTCTGGAAATGAAAATTTATATAAGAATACTCTGAGTTTTATTCCATACTAAATTTAATATACACATATATAGTAATTAACATAAAAGCTAACTGAACCAAAATTAACTTAATTGAAATTGATAAATTTTTTTTTTTTTTTTTTTTCATTATTTTAATATTATTACAAATTTTTATTTAAATACACAACAAAAAACAAGCAATTTAAAATTTCTTGTTCTAGAATTTTTGTTTTTTTTTTAGCAATAATTTCTCAACCCTTTCCATTTATTTAATAAAAACATAACACAAAAAAAAATATTTTAATACTCGAAATGATATGAAATATTTAGTGCTCATTTATCTAAAATAAAAGATTAATGAGTTGAAATAAATTTTTAAACACTTCAACACTGTTTTTTTTTTTTTGTTTTTGTTAACAGGCAAAATTTATATGTATCACTTATTATAATGTACATATGTATGTATGTACACATATATTGTTAAAACAAAATAAAATTTAAAATATTTTATTTAACAAAATTTTTGTCATACAAATTTAAATTTAAAAAAAAAAAAGAACAACATGTCATTGACTGCCCACGATTCAATATTCCGATTTTATTTATATTTTTTTTTTTCACTTACGTTTTTAAATGCTGGAAAATGGAAATTGATTTTACAATACTGAAAATTCTTAATATTAAAAATTTTCTGAATACAAAGGCAAAAAAAAATATGAGACGTCAAATGGACAATGAAAACTTTAATACAGACTAAACCACCACCATGAGTAGCAACTCTATAATAATCTATATAAAAAAAAAACTGTAATTTTTATTTTTAAATGTAAAATTTAAACAATTTTTACTATAAAAATTCTGGAATTTCGACGTAATTTTGACATAATTTCATTGTTTTATTTTTAGTTTTAATGTCTTTTCTTTTGTTAAAAATTTACAAAAAACAAAAAAAAAAAGTTTTAATAAAATTTGTAAACAAAATATCAACTTGACAAATTTTATATTTTACAGTGTTGTTTTGTTTTTTGTCACTATCTCGATTTACGATTACGAATAATTTTAAGTATAGGTATAAGGAAAGTATTGAAATCGTGAATAAAATCCTTAATGTCGTTTTCTTTTCTGTAAAAAGTTTTGACCTGGGGTTGCACTTTATTTTCAGGTCACATTTTTTCCGTTCTTTTCTGAAAAAAAAAATGCAAAACTTAAAAAAATGTTCGTGTCCTTTTCTGAAAAACATTTAGGGCAAAACTCACACAGGGCAACATTTTTTTTAAAAACTTCACCTGAAAATATTGACGGGGCAATAAAATGAATTTTGCACTTTCCAGAATGACAACATTAAAAAATATATGTATATAATTGTCAATGTCAGTTAAATAGTAAATATGTAGTAATTAATGACAATATAAAAATACATTATTTTCATTTATTTGGCTGAGTTTTGAAAAATATCTAGTTTACAAAAAAAAAATATTTATATTTGATAGAAACATAAGTTTAAAAATTTTTAAATAAGTAAAATATAATTTGTAGATAAAGAAATCAGTGCAGCAAACTGAAAAAAAAAATGCTGCCCTTTTTCTGTTCTATTCTAAAAAATTTTCAGGTCAAAACTGAAAAAAAGTGCAAAACTAGAAAAATAAGGTTTGACTTTTTTCAGTTTTGCACTTTGTCAGGTCAAACTTTTTTTTTCAGAAAAGAAAACGACATAAGATTTTAATAAATTTCTTAATTTTAGGCATACTTTATGCCCGCTTTAGGCAGCAAAAAATGCAGCTAGATGTTTATGGTTATCTGAAAAACTCGTTTTATCAAAATTTCATTTTAACAAAATCTCGTTTTATCGAAATATATAAATATTTTGGAAAAAGAGAATACTATGATTTCGAATCCAACTCTAAAATCCCTTCTATTATTATTCAATAAAAATTAAAAATTACAATTTCTTATTTTTTCTGCGTTTTTTAAACAAAAAAAAGATTTACCGATATTTAAAAAAAAAACGAGATTTTAAAAAACGTAATTTCAAAAAACAAGATTTTGATAAAACGAGTTTTTGAGATACGAGCATTCGTAGCACTCCCCAACTTTACGTAAATAAACGTAACGTACTATATACAAAATAGAACTTAAATACATCTAATCCTATCTAAAACAGTATCCAATTTTTGGAATTAATAATTAAATATTTGACAGAAAAATTGATATAAAATTTTATTAAAAAGTTCAATTTATTGATTTAATTATTTTTCAGGCATAATTTTTCCAATCTGAGATTTATAGAAAATCTGACATCACTTTTTTGTGTCGACCTGTCTTATGATCTTCTGCGAATTTTTTTAATTTGTATTTTGTCTTTTTTTTGTATTTTGTAAGAACTAGGAGTGTAACTTGATATTTTCATTATTCTCGTTTATTTTTGGAAAACTTTGAATAGAGGTATGACTATTTATTTACCTGGAACACGAATCCACTTCTACTACATATCTGTAAAATAGATAAAAAAAAGCTACGAAATATTGCAGCCCCAGTGGGGAGAGCATTGAGATAATTATGGGAGATAACATTAAGATTTTTCGAAGGGGAAAAAAAGTTTTTTCCATCTATACTATTACGCAAAAGAAAATAACTGTAAATAATTACAATAATCTACTAAATTAAATTCACTTCAAATTTCAATTTATCTTATTATGTTTTAAAGTCAATATACCCGTACGATAAGGATCGGATATATTAAAATTGCTCCTCCGTTTGTAACACCTTGAAATAAGTTAACTAGATATACCTTCAAAGGTATGGATCAGATCAGAATTAAATTTTAAGTCGATTAAACTTTGTCGTTCGTCCGTCCGTCAGCAAGATAACTCAAAAACTAAGAAAGCTTGAATCTTGAAATTAACACAAAATATTTTTTTTGGTAGAGATCCGACCAAAACTTCGGGTAGCTTTTGAAGAACTACTTTTACTACTTTTAGATCTCCACATTTTTTTTTTTGAAATAGAGCCATGAAATTTTAACTGCTGATAGATATCATAAAAATATTAATTTTATTAACAACTTTTTTCTGTAGTCCCATCCATTACAAAACTACAGCTCCCCAAAGTTCGAAAAAGCTCTATATTTCAATTGTATAACACAAGTTGTATAAAGTATATCTTCAATTTGAAAACGCCAAACGATTACTGCTTTTAGCTTTAAAAATACATATACAATAAATATATACTTCTGGTGGATACGGTGTCTTATTTAGTGAAACTCAAATTTTGCAAAATTTTTGATTCTTTCTATCTTCAAAGTTAGAACTTGAAATTTTGAGAGAAGTTAGGCCTTTGAAAATAAATATAAGTCGTTTCAGAAAATATTTTTGTATCGGCCCCCGTTGCGGACCTGTATGGGGTCAAAAACGAAAAAATTCCTTATTTTTAAACACCTGAACACTTGTCCAAATTTTTTTGAAGTAATATACAAAAATTAAAGCTCCAATAACTAATTTACATATCGTATAGGTCACTGATACATAATACATATGATATATAATACATATGTAATAGTATAAATTATTATACATTTGCCGCTTAGTACCTATTTAATGGTACTATAGCATATTTGGAAAAGTTTTCGATTGATAATCGTTATGTGGCAGGTTCGAATCAGCTTTTGAAGAATGTATAAACATATAATTTGAATATATGTGCAACCGATAGTTCTAGAAATTATAAAATTCACCCAAATTATTTTTTATTTTAAAATACTGAAAAATTAAAAAAATAATATTATAAGCAGAGTGACAGGCTATTAACATACTAAGGGTTCGTACGGGTATCTAAGAGTTGACAAAGGCAACTGCATTCTTCCTCGTTATACCCTACACCTAAAGTATAGGGTATATTAACTTTGGTATGGTGTTTGTAACCACCAAAAGGAAGCGAGTTAGGTATAGACATGTATATATATTCTGAATCAGGATCACCGCCGGAGTCGATTTAGCGATGTCCGTCCGTCCGTACGCACGATAACTCAAAAAATAATGATGCTATCTTGATGAAATTTATATAGTAGGTTACTAATTACGAAAAAAAGGCTAAGTTCGAATCTGGACAAAATCCGTCCATGGGTTCGGATTCTGGAAGCTTCCGAATGATTCCGGGCTTTTGGAGATAATCTCCGCAAACGAGATTATCTCCAAAAGCAACAAAGATAGAACCTTCAAATTTTGTACAATGATGTTTCTTCCCGTTCGATTTATGTCTCTGAAATTTAAGAGGATTTGGTCCATGGGTTTGGGTTTTGGAAGCTTCCGAACGAGCACCAGAGCAAATGAGATTATTTCCAAAACCAACAAAGATAGAACCTTTAAATTTTGTACAATGATGTTCCTTCCCGTTCGATTTATGTCTCTGAAATTTAAGAGGATTTGGTCCATGGGTTTGGATTTGGAAGCTTCCGAACGAGCCCCAGAGCAAATGAGATTATCTCCAAAACCAATAAAGATATAACCTTTACTTCTGGCAGAATGGTGTTCTTTCGTGTATGATTTAGGCCTCTGAAATGTGAGAAGATTTGGTCCATGGGTTCGGGTTTTGGAAACTTCCGAACGAGCCCCAGAGCAAACGAGATTATCTCCAAAACCAATAAAGATAGACCTTTAAATTTTTCATAATGATGTTTCTTCCAGTTTGATTTATGTCTCTAAAATTTAAGAGGATGTGGTCCATGGGTTTGGATTTTGGAAGCTTCCGAACGAGCCCCAGAGCAAATGAGATTATCTCCAAAAACAACAAATATATAACCTTTACTTTTGGCATAATGGTGTTCTTTCATGTATGATTTAGGCCTCTGAAATTTGAGAGGATTTGGTCCTGGGTTCGGATTTTGAAAGCTTCCGAACGCGCCTCAGAGCAAATGATATTATCTCCAAATGCAACAAAGATATAACCTTTAAATTAGGCAGAATGGTGTTCCTTCATGTTTGATTTATGTTTCTGAAATTTGTGATGATTTGGTCCATGGGTTCAAATCTTGGAAGCTTCCGGACGAGCCCCAGAGCAAACGAGTATATCTCCACAACCAACAAAGATAGAACTTTTATTTTTAGTACAAAGGTGTTCTGTTATGTTTCCTTTTCTGTAAAATTGGAAACTGACATTTGAAAGAATTTGAACCATGGGTTCGTATTTTGGAAACTTCCGGACGAGCACAAGAGCAACGAGCATATCTCCAAAACCAACAAAAGTAGAACCTTTAAATTTAATAGAATGGTGTTCTGGCAAGTTTTCTTTATGTTCCTGAGATGGATTCGATGAATTGGAGTGGCAATTCGGGTAGCTGACACAAACATCCCAAGGACTACCAATCTTCGAAAATAATTAAGATAGAAACTTAAAATTTTATACAAGGGTGTCAAGCATATCCCAAGCGGATGCCTCTTTTACGTTCTTGAAATTCAAGTTGAATAAGACAGAAAAGGGAAGAAGTTCAAGCAGCTGCCAAAAACACTTATGGATTGTTAATTTAATTCGAATTATTCAGGTGTAGGGTATTAATAAGTCGGTTGCATCGACTTACTGTTACATTTACTTGTTTTTTAATTATTTTGTATTATCACATACCAGTATCTGTATAATAATAATATACTTAATAATAGCAACACTTTTTTTTAAATATGTATCTAGTATAAATCTATGGTAATTGAAATTTAAACATTCACATTAAAAATAAAAAAGATACCTATATGTAAAAAAATTTGATAATTTAAAAATATCCTGATCCGCTGAAATAGAGTATAACTTTATAAAATTAAATAAAATTTTTTTACAAAGAAGGTAAATTTTAATAGATTAATAAAATGCTTCTACAGATTCTAATAAATTCAATATTTAAATAATATCACAAAAATAAAAAATGATAACATTTATTTTAACAATTCTAATTTGGTTGGGAATTACCGTACATGACTTCAAATGATATTGAAAAAAAAAGAAACAAAAAAATGGGTGAAGTGTTATATATTGTCATTGAATAATTTTCAGTACTGCAGTAAACAATTTTTTGTTATATCAAATATAATAAAAATAAAAAATTGTATTACTGAACAATTTATTACAAATTAAATAAATCATAAATCAATAATAAAAAAAAAAAAAAATATTATTGAATTTATTAGGTCTCAATTTATGGCTCAGTAGCAAGATAATGGTTTAAATTCTAACTTTCTGTATTTTTTTTTTTTTTTTTTACGTTTTTTACTTTAGTAATCATTTCTAGGTTGTTTATACAATATAAATTACATTTGTTGATTAAATGACACTTTTATTTATGTTTAATACCTTATCTTTTATTTTTAAAACTCTTCGAAAATTTTTTTTTTTTTTTTAAATATACAATAAATGAATTTTTTTTTTTTTTTTTTTTTGTCTATATAATAACAAGTATACACTACATAAATTTATATTTATTAAATTATTAGTAAATAATTATTATATTTTAATTTATATGATAGATCAATTCTAATTTTTTTCAACTTAATTTATTTTTTATTTATATTATGTACAAGTATATGAAAGTAATGAATACAATTTACAGTTATAACTTAAATGAATTATACATATATAGTATAGAAAAATTCTAACTTCTGCAATAATTTTTTAATACTGTAAATATATAACATTAAATCAAAAAAAAAAAACTTTTTACTATACATAGTTTGCCCTTTACCATATCACTTTTAATTAATTATCTATAACTTTAAGTTAATGCATAATTTATCATTCAGAAGTAATCGTTAAACTCAAATTTCAATAGATGTTTCAAAAATTTCGGACATTAAAGCGGACAATTTACAATATAACAGTTGTTCAACAGTAGAATTCACATGCGTGGAACTAAAATTGATAAAATATTGTATTGATGAGACATTTTTAAAATATATACAATACAAACTGATGACAATCTTAGTACAACAAAAATATTTATGAATTCTTTGTTTAACTTTTCAATGAAAAAGTTCTATAAAAATGTCTGAAATATATAATCGAAATTTTTTTTTATTAATATATCGTAAAACAACAATAATAAAAATATCGATATTTAAATTAAAATTTTTAAATAAGAATAAAATCGATTCAATATAATTGAACAATTAAAAATATTATATACAATTTTCATTCGAAGGTTATATATACAGACCATTGTGTTGAACATTCAGACCATTCAAGTGGTCAATATTGTTTCAACTGATGACAATTATAAATATATAATACAACCGTTGTTAAAAGATTCGTTACAAATTGATTAATATGTTGATCAACCGCTGTACCGTGTAAAGCCCGCTAAATACTATTAATTTTCCAATACTGTAATAATGAAAGTTATATAAAAAAAAAAAAATTTTTAAATTTTGAAAATGCAAAATTCTTAAATCAGGAGTTTCAAAAAATTAATTATATACCTTAATTTGAACCTATACATGTTAAAGTTCAAGTTTTGGTTCAACATCTTAAAATGCATAAAGAATTAAATAAATTGGACGAAATAAAAAAAGATCAAAATAAAGATGAGACTTTTTAAATTTTAACGAGTAAATTTAACAAATTATTTATGTCAAAATCAAAGAACAGACTTTGAGAATTTTTTGTTCAGCCATAAGACAAATCTACAATAAATAAATTTAATAATTTATGAGCAATATATAAATTACTAATCATTTTTTAAAAAACATTTGAATAATAACTAAATGTATAACAAATATTACGAAAATACAATCTGTTAAATTGAAATTAATTATAATTATGGTATATTTAAAAGAATTAAAAATAACAATTAGTTACAGCTCTCTTTACAACTATAGGATTTTTAAAAATTATTTTAATATAAATACAAACATTTTTTTTATTACTCGAATACTTATAGTAAAATAATTAAAATTATTAATTAATATATCACATATTTATATTATATACTTATAATTTATTATTGTAATTAAATTATTTATGAAATATATTTGAGCTTTGAGCTTAATAAATTTTTTTACTTCGATTTCTTGAATTTATTACAATTGATTCAAAATCTATTGAAAATAAACTGTTATACAAATTTGATAAAAGTATACGCAAAAATTATTGCACGTGTAGATAGAAAATAATATTTTCGAAATCTATTTGAAAATCAACAACACAGCCAACAATAATTGCCAATACTTTTCATGAATCACAACTGCAACATTTAAAGGTTTTAAAATCAAATTAGTGTAAATATATTATAGGAATCCACTCTACATCGGCGTTAATTTATACACTGTACATCTCTATTAAACGTCAAATTTTTTTTTGAAAATTCGTAATTGTACTAAATTGTACTAATTCGTAATATTGTACTAAAACATGACTTTTTAATCAATTTTACAGACATTTTCTTTTTCTATCGTGCAAGGGTTTATTTTACAAATGTAAAATAACAATCTTAAATTAACTTTATTTGTTTATAAATATACGTTAAATATATGCTAACCTTACTTTTTTGCTTTTCGTTGCTTTTCATCTAATAATGCGAATGGATAGATATTACAGTAAGAAGTATTTATTTTAACAGTGGCGTCACCAGCTGCACTGTACATTTAGCCTATTCAGAGAAATTTAATTTAATAAATGAAAAGCACAGAACAGAATTTGTCATAAATACTTCATTTAAATACTAAAAAGGAAATTATTTAAATTATCATCTATATTTATTTAAAAATTTTTGTTATTTATGTTTATATTCAGGCAACATAATTTAAATAAATTTAATAATTTTTTCAATTTTAAAAAACGCCGACTTTTACTCTTTTTATAAATTTTGACTTATAGTAATTTGCTTTACATGCTCAGAAATTTTATAACGTTCTTTACACGCATCGAAGTGTCGAAGTAAAGTTAAATGTATTAAATTGTATTAAAGTGTTCACTATAAACGCTATCATGACGCATTTATGAAAAAACTTCTTTAACTTTTAATTTTTTTTCGATTTTCTTACGCATTAAAGTGTGTAATAGTATCAAAATAAAATAAATAGAAAAACTGTATTTGTTAAATAAGTACATACATAATATGTATAAGTACATTTTACAAATAACGTTTTCAATGTGGATACTCTTTTGTAGGCTGCGTTAAGAGAGCGTAACGAGAGCATAATGAGAGCGTTGGTTAGATTGTAACTTGTATAGATACGGCATAAGAGATCATGCTCTGACCGCACTTTGATTGAAAAATTTTATACGCTCTGAATACGTTTTGTACATATATGTATGAATAATTATTACGCTTTGAACTAAAATATAGGAACAGAAATTTTTGTTTTGACAGTTCGTGGCCTGCTCTGATTTATTTATCAAAACGCCTTATATTTCCTATAGTTTCATTTTTCTTTCAATATTTTTTTATGTAAATTAATTGAAATTTTTTTTTTTTTAAAGACAATCTATTTAACTAATTTTGTATTATTATTAATATTTAAATTTTAATTTTGATTTATTATAAAAAAAAATAAATAAATTAATAAAAGTAAATAACAATATTTATTTTAATTTTAATTACAAATTATTCCGTTATAAATAAGTGCCCATATACAATCAAATGAATCTTTACATTTATAATTTATAAGTTTAAATAACCTGCTGTATAGCTTTAGATTTTACTTTAAGTATACATATAAATAAAAAGCAAAAAAAAAATAAAAAATTCTTAAAATAAATAATTGAAGAGTATACCTACTTATACTCCATAAAAAAGTAGTGTTTACTGTATAAATTATATTTATAGCATGAATTGCATAAAAGTTTACATCTTTATTGTTCCTTAATATTAGAATAAAAAGAAAAACAAAAAAAAAAAAAAAAGAAAAGGATGTCGCGAATCAATGATGCAATTTATAATATTGTTATACACCTTATTTACTTAAACTGTTACAGAAGCAGTTTGTTAAGCTTTTAATGGACCGTTTAACCTTTTTAATGGAGCAGAATATAGATAATGTTTAAAGTAATAATTGAATAATATATTTTCATTTATTTAAAAAAATTATTTTTTTTTTTCTTTAGATTAATATTACAATATTAACAGGTATATATATATGTAGTATGTACATATATACAGACATTGTATCTTAAAGATAGAGTATATCTGCTTTATACGGTTTAAAAACAATAATAGCTATATTACATATTTATAAATTGGAGAAAATTTGCGCGAATTATTTTTAGATAAGAACAACTGTGTATATAGTTCTATACTTATATATATATATATATATTTTTTTTTGCCTTAAGTTCATATTGGTCAGAAGTAACAAAGTTTTTGATACTAAAATTTTATTTTCTTTTTTTTTTTCTTTTTTTTTTTAAACTGAAAACACTACAGAGATAATTAAAAAGATAAGATAGAAAATTTTTATAGCATGAGAGAAAAAGAAAACAAGAACAACATACATTATGTAAATATAATATAAAATATATTGCAAGAGTTTATATCGCTACAAAAAGTTAAGCAAATGTAAATTGCTTGTAAAAATAATAATAAAAAAATATATATATACAAGTAAATATTAAATAACTATATATACGAACATATATGTATATTATATATATACAAACTTTGTATAATTATTAAACAAAGAAAATAGATTGAAGGTTTAGAGGTTAAAACTTATATTACCTACACAATAATATTTAACAAATGTATACCTATTTGTTATTTTCTTTATTTTTTTTGTTTTATCATTTAACAAATAAAATTCTAATGCTATTAATATAAATCCTTTTTAGCACCTTTTTTTCGTTTAAAAGAAAAAAAATATATTAAAAGTACAAATTAAAATTGTACAAGAAAAAAAAAGCAAATCTGTAACAGACTAATTTAAAAAAAAAAAAAAAAAAAATCTTATCTGTTTATAAAGTAACCCTTAATATACTCATCTAAGTTATATAAAGACCTTTTATAAAAATCTAGAAATTATTTTAAACTAATATTTATTTTTGGGGCAATCATAAGAAATTGTTCTTGTTATATAATTTTTCTAAATTTTATTAAATTAATAAAAAACATTATTTTTTGCTGTATACAAATGCTCAAAAGAGCCAGTTTTGGCTAATTTGAGCATTATCCATTTCATCTAATCATCTCATCTTTGATATATTTCCTTGAGTTGTTTATTTATATAGGGCGAGGCATCAATAATCTGTTAATTAGTAAAGAATGAAATGAATTGTGTTAATCAAATCTATGTTGTTTTTATTCCTTATTAGTTCCTTAGTTTTTATTCCTTAACTTCTGTGAGGCAAAGATTTATATTTGGTGATCTTCCACGATTGATCTTCTATAATTACAGTTGCTCTATAAGCGTAGAGTTTATAGCGATAATCAAATATGATGATGTATTTTTTTTTGAAATATGCTACCGCTATCTAATGTTGCCAATCGATAATGTAATAATAAAACACTTGTCCTAAACATTATATATATACTTCTACCATCATTTCCGTTTCCTTTTAAAAATTTGTCAGTTGATTTGTTAATGGTAACAACTAATGCAAATTAGTTTTATTAACAGAGAATGCCCAAAAAAAAATAGCATAATGGAACATAATTTCTTTGAGTTCCTATTCTTTTAATTTTTATTATATTAAAAAAGGTCTGATTACATATTATTGTTTATCCATTTCAAAAATAAATAAACTAAGCAATAAAACTTTATAAGAATATTTTTGTTAGAAATTATCTAGATAAAGATATTTTATTTTATATGTACTTATTTATTTGTTTTGCTTTCGTTTATTTTTTTGTTTCATTAAATATTTGCATATTTTAAATTATAAACAAAAAATTTCCAAAACAACTTTTTTTTTTTTTGCTTTTCCCTATTGTTACCTTTAAAAATTTTTGTTTAAAATGAAAATTACCTTAAGATTTTTTTTGTAATTTTAATTTTTTTAAAAAAAATATACAATTATATGGTAACGTTATAAATAGAGTGAATCTTTAAAAATAATAAATAACTAACTAATTATTATATAACTAATATAATATAAATATAATATTAAATAACTAATTATTATATTTATTTATTTATTTATTTATTTATATTAATATTACATACATAAATGTAATGCAATATTATTGAACCATCGGCTACCAAGGCCATTATAGGTTTTTTATACTATTATTAAATTATATACTAATATGATTTATTTTGTTTATATTATATACTATATATTTACATTATATTTGGTCGTAAGGGGGTATGTAAAGAAAAAAACACTTACGACCTGTGCAAGGATCGAACCCACACATTCCTTCGGTTAATACGCTACACACCTACCCACAAGGCTACCGAAGCCCCATTATTATATTTATATTGTATATAATTAATAAAAATTTAGTTTAATTTAAAATGTGCAATTACTATACATTACTAAACTATACATATATTGAATATTTATAATCACATTATAATCAACATTTTACACATTTACAAATTGTGTACTGCAAAATATCCTGTAATCCAAAATACCCTGATTTTCAAATTTTCAACTCGTTGCCAAACATTTTAATGAAAAGACAAATTAATATTAATCATTCTTATATGCACAACGGGTCGCATAATCTAGAATATGGGTCTATCTTCCCTACCCTAACAAAAACGACAATATTAGTTATAATATTATTACCATTAATTATTTACGAACAACTGGTTAGACGATTAAAAAAATAGAAAATATAGAAACATCTACGTATGTATATACCGACACTAAAATAAAAACGTAAAATAACATTTTTAGAGACAAAACTGCTAACTAATATAAAATTAAAATATAACATTGATGATTAAGAATTCCTGACTGGAAGTTTTTGTATGCTAATATGTACATTTATAGATACCTATGCCAACGCACTTTCAAAATCTTCAAAGGTTAGCTGGTCGGTGGTCTAACAAATTCGTTTTTTTTTTTCCTTGCCACTTTTATGAGGAGCATAGAGGATGCATCAACTAAGCCATTTATTATTCATATTTGACTAAGCTTTAGTTTCGTGAATCATTAATTTTACTAAACAGTTGATTACTCGGCAGTAGCTATTGTAGTACAAGACTAAGACGTTTCTTTTTTATTTCTACGCCATCTATTATCTTATACAAGAATTTAGGTTTATTATTATTTTATTATATAGCTATTACAATATGATATTAATTATAATTTATGATGTTAATTAAATAACAAATTCGATTTAAAATGTCAAATTTAAATTTTCAATGATTACTAAATTTTGCAAAAAAAAATTTACTTTTAAAATAATATATTTTTAACTTATCTTTCACTACATGCAAATATCTAACATCCCATATAATATTATATGATAGTAAATATAATTATTGCAAATGATATGAATCTAAAGATTATCAATTTTAACATTCTCAAAATTTGACACTATGTACTTCAAAAATGATTTTTTGCACATAAAGATAAAGATAAGTGTTAGTTGTTAGTTGTTAGTTAATAAATAAACTTTAATTATTGTTTCTTTATTCATATGTAGGGTGTGCCACTGCCGAATTTAATATACAATTAAATTATAATTATAATACAATAGCGACCTATTGTATTATAAATGTTTTTACTGATTTTATAGATTTCTAAAATCTAATAGGTACATCACTAATCTAGTGCTTTCTAGTAAAAACTATAATTTAATAAAGGTCACACGTCTAGCTAATTATTTGTTTTATTATACATGTATAAAGGAGCAAGAGTGTAATAAAGTAGATTGTGTCAACTCTGCGATATCCGTATGAATGTAATATATCCTGTTTCTATAAAACTTGATAATCTTTTAAAAAATTTCAGATGTTTTAGTACCAACATTAACTATCGAGATATATTTATGTAAATTGTCGAGTTTTATGACAGCTATCCGAAAATATTGCACTAGCACAAATAAATTTTACCGAAGTTATTACCCTAAAAATTTATCATCTTTTGTAAGATTTCAGATGCATAACTTCATTAAATTCCAAGAGGTGTAAGAAGCCTGAATCGGCTGCTCTAGGTGAACCAAATTTTACAAAAATTGTTGGCATGTAACTCGAAACCTTTTCACTAAATTTCAGACACCTAGCTTCAATAGACACTGCGTTATTTTCATTTAAAAAGAGAAGTTGTATGGCACCTACTCGAATCGGGCGGCGTCAAAATTCTGGACTTAAATACCAAACTAACAATTTTGTAAAAGTGGACGAACGTATGTACATGGCTAAATATTAAAACAAAAAAAGTCATACTTTATTCCTGTACAACATAAGATGTCTATAAAAATTTGTTAAGGAATTTTAATTATATAATAGTTAAAATTATTAGCGAAATTATAAATTACAAATTTTTTAATATCAAAAATTGTGATAATTTTACATTTTTCCTTCAAATTAACTATATTTATATTCATTTTACAATTTAGAATTTATTTTAATTTTAAAATTTCCCAAGTTTTCACCTTTTATTTATTATTATCATAATAAATAAAAATATTTTGTCATATTTTTAATTGTTTTCAAGATAATTCAATTTATCAATTTGACATTTGACAGCCGAACACTCATTATATCTATTGCATGCAAGTAATGTGTTTTGTTTTCTTATAATCTTTATACGTAAACGATAACAGTTAAAGGACATAAGTTTATGATGTTTTGATAGTCTTAAATAAAATGATGGTTATTATGTTTTGATAGTCTTAAATAAAATAATAACCATTATTTTATTTAAGACTATCAAAACATCCATAAACTTATGTTTTAAATATCTACAATCTACTGTAGAAGTTAGTTTCATTAAATTTTTTTGTTTTTTGAAAGTATAGATTTCAAAATTTAAAAAATAAAAGTTATTTTGTTAATTTTTCTTTTACTTTTTGTGCTTTTAATTTATTAAATTTATAAAAAAAAAAAATATTCTTTCTACTTTGGAATTCCATGAAAATATTTTTCTTTTTAAATGTCAAAAAAAAAACTGTAAACAATAAAAGCACTTTCTTTTATAATTTTATGTTACAATTTTAATTTTATTTTTATTCATAAATTATTATATTCGGTTTCTTTTTCTTTTTTTCCATCAAACGGTATATCATAATGTATATATATATATATATATATATATGTGTATTTTCTTTTATGGGAATAATGATTATGCTATTTTATGCAACATCAGCTGAGACCATTACACTTCCACTGTAACATTTATATTTTTTAATATTTGTATTCCTATGTCTAGTAATTTTTTTTTTTTTTAAAAACTACCCTTAAAAATTATAACAGACAATAAGTTGTATATATGTATATAAAAAAAAAAAAAAAACTAAGAAAATTAAAATTTGTTTTTAGATTTTTGCATGGTTGCTTCTTTTAGATACACCAATCAAACGTAATGAACGTATAATGTTATTTAATGCGAAAGAAAAACACACAAGACAACATATATGTATGTTTATTAAAATAAATATACATATATATATATATATATATATATATATATATATATATATAAAAGAATCTTTTCCAGTTAAATGGAAAACTTTGAAATGGATATTTTGAAAAAAAAAAAGAAAATTCAAACTCAAAAATAAAGGACACATGAGACCTTACACACTTGTTGCCTAATTTTATTATTCACAGTTTTTTTTTTTCTATATTTTCTGTATAAATTCTTATTGTATTTTTTATTTATTTTTTTTTTATTCTATAGATTGATTGATTAGTTCAAATTGTATAAAATTATAATATAATAAAATACATTAATTTGTTTGATACAAAAAAAAAAAAACAAAATTATAATAATAATAGGAAATTAATATATAAGATCCTATTAAAAGATATATTTTATTTCATTACCAAGAATAGACCAATATTTCTTTTCACATAAATAGGGTGAAAGAATGTAATTATATGTAGATCAAACGAAAAAATATTAAATTTGCCTATAAAAAAACTTTGCGTAGTTAATATATATAATAATACTATCCTCATAGTAATACTCTCATTACAAGTTAGATTATAGGTTAAGTTATAATTCTAGTAAATAAACATTTTGAAGATCTAATAGCTATTCTATTTTTAAGACTTGCTTTTTGCTTGTCAAGTTCTTAACTGAGAATCACTATATTAAAGCATTCCTATACCACTATTACGAATTTAGGTATTTTTCATGTTTCCTATATACTCTTCCTTTTCAATTTTTTTAAGAAGTGTTTTTCAAGGTATATGAATCTAATTTATATTTCTTCAAACATTGTAAATATTATTTGAAGAATCCTATTCAAATTTAATAATCGCTCTTTAACAGACTTATAGAATTTCTACTATTTTCTCTTAAAATATATTAAATACTTCTAGTTTTTTGTATTTCTATTCCCATAAACTGTCAGATATTCATTCAAATGTAATAAATCGTAACATTGCTTGATAAAAATTTATATTGTATTAAAAGAAAAGAGAAAACAAACATAGCGATTTTCTTTGGGGAAGTACATGAAACCTATAATAAGGCAAAAAAATAAATGTTTAAAATTAATGTTTAGACAGTTTAACTATAGTTTTAATTGAAGATGGATGTGGTTTAGTCGGTAAAAATCCAGCACGTATTGTGATACGGGATACATTGTATCTTTTGAAGATACCCACCAACCAACGATAAAAAAAATCTTGCGTATTAAAAAATAATTAACTATCAAATTAATATATATGCATTTAATAGAAATTAGGGTTTACAGGAACAGCAACACTTGATAATCTCGCCGTATTATTAGGTCTTTTGTTTTATTTCGTATTCAAATCACTAACCAGTTCCTAAAGACTAATTTTCTTTAATAGTTTTGGCTTTCTATCGATATATCATTTTTATTTTAACTGAAGATATTTTTACTCTAAATGAAGACATTTTTACTTTAAGTGAAAATTTTTGACTTAAAGTGAAGATTTTTTTTACACTTAACTGAAGAATTTTTACTTTAAGTGAAGCCATTTGTAATAAAAATGAAAGTAAAAAATAAATATGTATATATACATATCTATATAATATGTACATAAATATGAAATATATAAATATTAGATCAAAATATATGTATTAAGTAAATTAAATTATATACGTATATGAAATATTTATAAAATAAAAATTGCTGAGTAAAGATACTTTATTTAAAATAAAAAAGTCTTCACTTAAAGGAAAATCTTTTCAATTAAAGTAAAAATCTCTTCAGTTAAAGTAAAAAATATTCATTTAAAGTAAAAAAGACTTCCGTTAAAGTAAAAAAGGTATATTTAACATTAAATGAATCATCTTATTATAATAAATATGATTTTTAATTCTCTTGTCTTAAGATAAATATATTTATATAAACCAGTTCAATAAAAGTTTATAGATTTTTAAAATATCTAAATGGAAGCAAAGCTTCTTTTAAGTTCTTGCGGATGAAGGCTAATCGAATCGACAACCGTCTAATTAGTAGGACCAAAAAAAAAAAAACTATTTCTTATATTTTATAAATACATATTTTATAAATTAAAGTCAAATCAAAAAACAAAAACCAATAGGTCAACAACATACCCAATTACCTTATAAGTTGTTTAAAAATTCATACTAACATACAAAAATAAAAAATTTTTTTTATTAAAAATAACGAAATTATTATTAATTATTTTTCTTGCTTATAGAACCTTCATTTGTCCATTTAAATCAGTCTGCATAGGTATATTTATCTATATATATAATATGTACCTATAATACATTTAAATATATATATAGATAATATGCATGTTTTGTTTTCTATTTGTGTAATTATTTTTATCCTAAAATTACAATTTGAATAAATAAAGAAAATATAAGATAATCTTAATACTCTACTTATACAAATTAACCTAAAAGATATAATGTAATATACCTGTTGTGAAATTAGAAAATTTTCTATTAGAATTATCCTTACTACATATACTAAAAACACTTCTATTTTTATATATGTACATTAAGTCAGTGTCCAATATTAAGAAAAAATAAAGAAAAGACAAAAAGAAAAATAATATCTTAATTTTTTTTTTTTTTTTTTGATTATTTCATTCATTTTTTGTTTTCTTACTTATATATTTTTGTTTGTTTATATATATATATATATATATTTATATTTTATGTATAATATATGTTTAATACATATACATATATGTATATATGTTAGTTTATGTTGTAGAAATTAATGAAATTCAGATCAGACACAACTACATTTTAGCTAAAGGAATTATTTTATAAAGGTATATATAGATATTATAATAGTATCAGTATGCTTATAATCTTTAAGAGTTTCAACATTCTTTTTTTTTTTTTCTTCAACCACAAAATCTATAAAATCCATTGAATACTTTTGTTCTTAGGAACTCTGTTTGTCATTTTATGTTTCTTTACATTTTTTGTTTTTCTTCAATCCATTTTTTTATTCTTTTTCTCCTACTTAAGACGCAAAATCTACATTTTTTTTCTTTGGAAAAGATTTACAAAAAAACAGAACAAAAAAAAAATGAGAACAAAGTACAAAAAAAAAAAAGTTTTTCGATTTGTCCAGTCCTGTTGTCTGGGACATTACTATACTTTTAAAAAGAAATACATTGAAAAAGAAAAGAAAATAATTTTCGTTTTTTCTTAAATTATTAAAATGAAATGAATTTACAACAAATAAAAAAGAAAAAAAATAAAAAATATTCATAAAAGATGAATAAAATCATAAATCTATGCATAAATTCTATTAAAAAAGTCTATTTTTTTTTCCTTTCCTTAAACCTTAAAAAAAAGGATATTTTTTTTTTTAAATTGATGTAAAGCTTTACAAAAATTCTGAATTATTCCTTTTTTTTTTCTTTTATAAACTAAAAATATTATAAAAAATTTAGATTTTTAAATAATTTTACTATAATTTTATTATCTCTAAATAGTTTTTTTATTTAACAATTCCTTTTTTAATAAAATATTTAAAAAAAATTCATATTTTCCTTTTATTTTTAACCTAACTATAGAAACCCTTTTAAAATCCAATTTAAAAATTATTTTAATTTTTTTTAGAAATTATAAAATCCGCAAATATTTTATATTTGCGGATATTTATTATATATGTATATAAAAAAAACATATATCTAGTTTTTTTTTTAAATAAAGCTTTATTTTGTTTTTATAAAATTTCATCATCAAGGATCATAATCAATTTTACTAATCAACTTAGTATATATAAATCAATCTGGGAAAAAAATTTTCGAAAGAAGCTTTTAATCCGCAAAATAAAACAAAGTTAAATAAACTTTACTTTTTCTGTTAAAAATTTTTTATATTTTTATTTTAAATTGTTAATAATTCATTACTATGTACCTATACTCGTTTTTAGTCTTTAGTATTGCTACGTGGAAGAACGAAGTTACAGGATAATAATAATATTGAAGAAAAGAATTGGGAGCCTACATTTTATCTGGTGGAGATTTTTTGGAAAAGGAATTGTACCGAAATATAAATATTTATTTAAATTATTTAAAAAAAATCGTAGGACTTTTCCCTATAAGAGACCAAAAAATCAGTCAATTTGCACTTGACAATGGTAAAAGAACAAAAGCATTTAAAAATTCATTAAAAACTGTTTTTTCGTTAACAGGTAATTTTTTTTTTTCAATTTTTTGAATTAAGAGAATACAGATTTTTTTCCAATTCTGCCAGAATATAGAGAAGTTTTTTATCTACAATTCATAAGAAAAGCTAGTTTTTTATGATTTACCGTTACGTAAAAAATTGCAAAAAAACAAATTTTTAAATAAAAAAAATAATTTATTTTTTGTCCACTAGATGTCATTTGAGTAACAATAATAACATATTTATTGGGAACCGTGGCATCTTAAAGTATTTTTATGCGATGACGTCATCTTAAAAATCGTACCCGTTATTTGAAAGTTACTTCAAAGTTAGCTTAAATGAATTAAGAATTCGGAAGAGAACAAGAAAATCAAAACCTTATTAAATTGGAATATAAAAATCTTAATTTCGTCGGTTATCGAATAATACTTTATAATTAATTTAATAATAAAATGCAAATCAATGCTTCAGAGCAATCAATACCAGGATGAAGAGAAATATGACAATATTTCTCTATTTAATAATTAAATAAATATTTTCGTTCACTAAGTCTAAGTATGAAGTGGTAAGTGGAAATATTGCTACTGAAAATAACATAAACTTTTGCAAAACATAACCGAAAATTTCGATTTAAAATTGATGGACTGCAAATTAAATGCAATTAACTAAAACTTCTAATAAACGGCTACTTGCAATAGTTTTATGCATTAAATTATAAACTATTCTGAAAAATTTTCAACTGTATCATCGGAGCCTGTATGTTAATAGATATTTTACATAAATAATATCATAATCAGTTTATCAAAAGTAATCATCTTTCAGACATCTGCAAAATTCGAGTAATTTGACATCTCTAACGAATAAATTTTATTATTTTGTTCTATATACATTTTAAATTTTAACTTACTTTTTAATGTTACAAAATATAAAACATAAAATTTTCAATATAAAATCAGTTTTTTCCGAATTAAATTTTATTTAACTGTTATTTACCTGCATCTTTTCAAATTTATGTATTATTAGATTTACTTTAGAGTTAAAATTACAATTTATAAAATGTGTGCTTTACATTTACAGTGTGCTTTAAAGTATACATTTACATGTATGTTCTAATGACAGGATAAAACATATATTATCATTATGTATTTATGCACTTGAGCGCCTTATTAATTTTTAATTCAGTACAAAGTACAACGCATCTCTTTTGAAATTGTTTTAAATGTCAAAATTAGTTGCCAAATTAAAATTATTTAGCAATTAGCAAATTGTCAGGAATTATTTACAAACCGTTTGAAATAAACCATTAAATGCAATTTTAACCATATTAATAGATTTTAATAAACAAATTTGTTTTTTATGTAACGCACTAGCCCCATTATGGACTACATCTGTCCGAACATGGAAATAAACAAATGTGGAACAATAGAAAACTTTTCGGTTCTTTTGTGTCTTTTGCAATATGATTTTTAAATTTACAGTTATTTGAAACTGAAATTTAGCAAAATTCTTGACTTTAAGTTCCAACATTATATTTTAACAAGTGCTACTGGCTCTCCATAATAACACAGAGAATTTTCATAAAATTGATGATAAAAGTGTTCTTAATTTTTAACAATTGTGCTTACATGATGTGTTCTTGTATATGTAAAATATGTCTCTGTATGTGTAAAAATATTTCCCTGTATTTTGTACACCCAAATTTTTTAAATATTATTATTTACTATTATTATATATAAAATACGAAATCCTAACGATTCAAAAGCAATTTTTCTATGTAATTTTAAATTCCCTTATATCATTTTTAGTTTCAGACAAAAAAAAAATATTTATATAATTTAAAAATATATAATTTATATATTTAAAGTTTATATAA
This sequence comes from Poecilobothrus nobilitatus, assembly GCA_947095535.1. Classification (NCBI taxonomy): domain Eukaryota; kingdom Metazoa; phylum Arthropoda; class Insecta; order Diptera; family Dolichopodidae; genus Poecilobothrus; species Poecilobothrus nobilitatus. The sequence goes on along the minus strand of OX352773.1, from coordinate 200,093,426 downwards.
GTATATATATATAAACTTAAAAATAACAAAATATTTAAATTCAACTCACTTTTTAATTTTTCTAGTGGCTCATGTAAAACTGTTGTTGTACTATGTGATGAAACAGCATGATGATGTAAATGATGACTTCCTAAATCATGTGTACCATGATGTAACTGACTTAAAGGACCAGAATTTGGACTAGCTCCAACAGGCATTAAACTGCTAATAGTTGGAGAACCATTATCACCACCAGTTGTATCATGTAAATTATGATGATTATGTAAATGATTTGTCAGAGTATTATTATTACCACTTCCGCCAGTACCTGAACCAGGACCATTATTATTTCCACTATTATTACCACCATTATTATTTCCATTTGGTGTTGTATTACCATTTTCATTATTGGAACTATTATTATTATTATTATTTTGTGGATTATTAGCTGAAACTTGATTACCAGGTGACGAACTATTACCACCACCACCAACCAGATCTTGAAGACATAATCCAGAATCAGACATATTTTCTATTAGACCACCTCTTTCCATACTAAGATATGGTGGAAAAATAGCTGAAAAATTTTGCTGATGCTGGTGAATTACCTGGTGTACACCTGCTTGTTGAGGATGATGGTGGTGGTCACGACTAGAAAACTTCGTCGTAACCACTTCTTTAAAATGTTGCAACAATGTAGTCGTCGTCTTGAAGCCGTTATTTGAACCTTTTATAAGAAATAAATTGCTTTCTGAAGCAAAATGCTTTTTTTTTTTTTAAGTTTTCACTGAAATTGAAACAAAACAAAAAATCTATAATTAATTATTTTAATTTTTATTAGTTAATAAAAAGTATATCAAAACAAAATTAATATTAAGTATAAAATGAAAAATATTTAAATCATAAAAAAATTTGAAAGTTAAAAATTAAAATTTTAATTTGGTAAAAAGTAGAGTAAGTGGTGGTAAGAGAAATTTAAACAAGGTAAGTGAATCTGTTGCAGTTTTAGGTATATCGTACATATATTTAAAAATAACGAAACCAAAAGTTTTTAAACAACAATTCTATAAAATAATTCATAGCTTGTTTTCTGTATAAAATCAGTTTTGTTTGGCAGCTGGAAAGACTTACAATCAAATGAATTTCTAAAATTATTTTTCATACTAAGATTTCATAACATATTTTTTTCTTATTAAAATCATTATTAAGGTCCTTAAAACATTTATAAAACTGTCGGCAACATAGTGTTAATTAATGTTATAATGACTTTTGTCTTATCTATATTATCATTTTTAAGATTATTTAATATTTATTTAACCGTTTATGTAAAATTATAAATTTTGCGATTAAAAATTCTGTTTGAATAAACTTTATTAAAACGATTTTTAAATATTTTAGATGTCATATCTTCGTAACTTAATTTACACACAACTGCGACAATAAAAGAAAAAAAACACACTATTATGTAATTGTCATTCAAATCCGTCGGATATATATGAATATTGTTTATTCGTAGTCTTAATTTTTCTTAGTATTATTTTTTCTTAGTGTTTATTTTCTTATAGGTAGCTTCCGCATTACTTTGACATTTTGATATTAATTCATAGTTAACTTTTTCTGAACCCATTCATATTGAAAAGACGCAAAAGTTCCAAAAGAATGCTGATATTTTATTACAAAAAGCCCTTTAATTTAATCCTAAGTTGTAAATGAAATTTATATAAGGTTGTCCAAAATCAATAAATTATTGGCATTTCTGCTATTCTTAGATGAATAATAATCAAATAAACTAATAAAAATAATTGCTATAGTTTTAAATTTAATGGTCCCTAACCCGGGGTGGCCCAGTGGGTAAGAGCGTATAAAATACGCTGTAAACACCGAGGGAGGTGGTTTGAATCCCACACACGGCGTAAGAGTTTTTACGACATTTACAGCCCCCTTACGACATTTACAGCCACGCCTGAACAGGAAAAGCTGTGCAATTTCCTGTCCACATTTATGTCGCAAAGAAATGCTTTAAAAAAAAATCGGAGAATCTTCTAAAAAGATGATATTTTTATTCTAAATTTTATTACCACAATATTTGTGGATTTATGGAAAACTGCTATAATAATTTTTGAAATTAATATTTATATAAAATATGATAAATTTATCCACTGTATTAGAATTATTTTTTATTATATTAATTGCAGAAACAGATTTTTTATTCATTTGCATAACGGTATATCCCCAGATTTATAATACTAAATAAGTTTTTGGTAATAATACTAAATAAGTTTACTAGATACATTTTCTTAAATTATAACATATTATTTGAATATTTATTTTTAAAACTTCTAACAAGTAAGCGTTAACCCATGAAAAAATGTCAGGCTCAAACCCCCTTAAAATGATACAAATTTTCATATTTGTTTCACAGTTTTATAGTTCTCGACTACCGCTCCGCTTTAATCCCACATTCGGAAGAAGATGATATTAAAATTCCATTTAAAGCTAACAAGTATACAAAGATAATATAGCAACAATTATTTTTACTGCTTAGCATGCACATATCGTAAAAGAAAATATTTTAATGGTGAAATCAAAAATTGGTCGAGAATAAAACAAATGGCATCTTTCAAATTTTATTTTTTATGTTATGAAAAGAAAAGTTTGATTATAGTTTAAGCGGAAACATAGAGGTTTTCTGCAAAAAGTTACTTAAATTTATAAACAAGTGTTAAGCCATTATAATATTATCAACACAGGATAGTGAACATCTGGGTTATTTGATGGGAAACAGTTACATCTATATAATGCCTAAACAAACAATCTGTTGAACCACATCAGATACTTTAATAATTTGATAATTCAAATTCACGAAAAATTTATAAAATATAATACATGTAATTCTATATTAAAACATTTGCATTGCGTTTCGAGTAAAATAACAAACAATAAAGGAAAACAACATATCAATTAAAAAGCGTACTTACAATGAATGAAGAGATACTTATAGAAACTAAATTGTTGTTATTAAAAGTCTTTAATATAACCACACTTTTTAACATTGAGGCACTTGAAACTTGTATAATTGAATGAAAAGAAATCAGAAGTGACAAATCACATAAAAAACCCTAAACATCCTTTTTCGTATGTGATAGATAATTTCCAACATTACGATGTATTTAAAATATTTCTTGAAAAATTCCAATCACAAATGAATGCCTATACGAACAAAGTTATATTTTTCTCTTCACAAGTTTTCAACCATAACTAATTTGACATATGAATTTAGGATTTTATTTTATTAATTTTTATTGATAATAAATTTTGAAAAAAGATATATGTATTAAAAAAATTCCTCACATTCTATTATACATTAATTTACACTGAAAACGTATATGCTGCTTCATACTCCTGATGTAAAACTTATTTATCGTAATGTGCCCGGCCCTGTCGTATTTAAGTTAAAACAAAGTGCGTAGCAGAATACATACATGTAAATATTGTAATGTGCTGGGATTTTCGAACTTTCAAATTTATTCAAAATGCAATTTTATTACTATAGACATTAAATTGTTTTATATTTGATTTACTTTTATAGTAAAAACTTATATGTACTATAGATTGAAGATAAAAACGTTTATTCTACATAATATCTAAACTGTAATGAAGTTATAGAATGTTGTTAAAATTTAAAGTCATGTTGTAGAAAAAATGTTAATATAAGTGTATTAATTATAAATCAAAGTGCATAATTTTTAGAAAAATATGAAAAAGTTATTTCCATAGCTTACTTACTTATAGTGTAAATATTTGTTTCCAAAAAAAAACTAGTTTAGATACTTAAATTGATAATTTAATATTCAATAACAATCCATCTGAAATGTTCAGCTAGAATTTGCTATCATCGCATTATCAATTATTTAATATCTATGCAACCCTAAAGAATCTCTGAATTGATTTTAAAATCATATTTTGTCAAAACTTTACTTTTCACTTAGTATATACACTAAATTATCATAGATGATATTATGATTTCTAGATATTGTAGAACTAATAAGTTTTCTTAAGTATTTCTACCTGTTCGAACAAAGATTTCTATAATTTAATTCATATTTTAAATTAAAAAAAGGGGCCCTCGTTGGTATAGTGGGTAAGAGCATATAAAATACACTGTAAACACCGAAAGAGTGTGGGTTTAAATTAAAAAAAGGACCCTCGTTGGCCTAGTAGGTAAGAGCATATAAAATACACTGTAAACACCGAAGGAATGTGGCTTCGAATCCCGTCGTTAGAGTTGTCCCCCCTTACGGCTTTTACAGCCACGCCTGTACAGGAAAGGCTGTGTAATTTTCTGTTCACATTTATGTGGCAGAGAAATGCAATAAATAAAAAAATTAAAAAAATTAAAAAAGTTAGAACAAGTGTAGATAATTTTCAAACAAGATGGCGCTATATGCACCAATCATGATTAATCTGTTTCACTTAATAGAATTTTCAACATTTTCAATCGAAATGTTAATTTTTGGGGACGCTTACATTTACTTTAGTATACAAGTAATTGAATGATTTGAAAAACCGTCGTTTGTTATCTGCTTATTATAAAAGCAATACAATATGAAAATGATAAAAATATATTGAGAAACGCAAAGGTCTTTTCTGGTACCAACTTATGCCCCAGAGTAGAGTAAAAAAAAGGTATTTAATTTAAAAGTTAATTTAACATGTAATATTCTTTTTCTAATTTCCAATACAAAATTTGGACATCATATACGAAATAATTGACAGTTTCTATATTAAAAAACATTAAACTAAATAATTGCAATAAATTTTCTAATAACTAATAAAAAAGAAAAATATTTTATAAAATCATAAAAATGCTTAAATATAAGAATTTAAAATATTGATATGAATATTTAAGACTATATAATTTACATTATAATATCTGTAATAAGTCTTTATAATTTTTAATCAAAATATATGAATTATGGGTATGGGGTTTCAATACATACTAAGTTATTTCAAGTTGAACTTTATTCGGTTATAATGGCTTCTAAAAACAGATAAGACAAATTCGATGAAAAATTACTGAAATTACTTCGAAAAATATTTATAAAAGTTTTAAATTAAAAGTTTTTGCAAGAAAAAGGATATTCCAGACCGTATCATAAATCTTAGTAGTTATGTTTGTCTTTTCCTATTAATGTTTTTATTTAGTTTGCCAAAAGTAGTGAATTTCTGCATTTTAACAACGAAATTAAAATTAACAAAATTAAATATTCCTATTTTGTACAATGCCATAGTAGTCATTATCCTTCCACTGAAAGAGTCTCAAAATCAAACCGTGGTTATCTCATATTCAATATTTTTAATTTAAGTATATATAGTTTTTTAATTATTATCATAATATAAAATAAATATAAAATAATCAATTCTTGTATAAGATAATAGATGGCGCAATATAATCCTGTACAATAGCTACAGCCGAGTAATTAACGGTTTAATAAAAATAATGATTAAAAATAAACTGAAGTGAAGTGAATTATGAATAAAAAGCTACTTAGTGGATGTCCTATGCCCCTTATTAGAATGGAAAGGAAAACAAAATTGCTTAAAATAAATTTTGAAAAAAGAATAGAATCAAAATTATGTACAATTATGTTATAGTACAAAAATAAATTGAAGCAAAAATTTTACATATTAATCTTAACTATTAATTATTAGTTAGTTAATACTTTATTAACTGAGCATTTGTACTCTCAATTGAAAAATACACTATCAATTGAGAAAAAATATAAGTATCCATAATAATGTTACATAAAATATGAAAACTAGAACCAAAATGCATGTAAATAATTAATTGCATGGGGATTCAATTTTTTTCATTGAATCATAAAGAGTTATTAGAAAGCCGAATTCTTAAATGGGGCAACTAACATTCGAATCATTGTGAAAACTAAGAAAAATTATTTTAACTAACCTATTAGTTTTCCATCTGGTTCAGTTGTTATTCGTTATTAATTTTTGTTTCTTCCTTCCCACTACTATATAAGGATTAGAATAGGGCATCCACTTAGTCTCTTATTATTCATATTAGACAAGTCTTAAGTTTCTTAAGAATCCATATTTTCACTAAGCTACGTTGATTACTCGACTCCAATTATTATTCAAAATTATTTTTCCTACATCATGTGTTACCCAGAACTGGCGATTACATATACAATGTGAAAAGATTCAAGGTGCAAATTAACAACTATTTTCACAGTAAACCTGTCAATTTGAAATAAATTTTCATTCCCTAACTCAATTTTCTTTGGCCAGAAAGTACATGAGTACTAAAGGTTGTATAACCTATTGTTTGGTTAAAAAAGCGGTGATGTTTAGTGGGTTAAAGACCTACACACTCATAGAGAACTCGTACTAATTCCAATTCTCTATGGTGTCTTTCGATTGAAAAGCCGACGATTCATCTACCACTACGCTTGCATCAGATCAGCAAAACATGAATAATTAAATATCAAAAACATAAAAAAGATAAATGTACAAACAAAACATCAAATATAATTTTTGTAAATGATATTATATTGCATTAATTATAATTTGAAAGCTTTAGATGCGATAAGGTTTAGTATACGTGATTGTGAATTGTTCTAAATTTTAAGCTAGAACGTTCAACTTCTAACATTTAATCTACTGTAATAGAGCTACTGTATTGACATCTTGTATCTTTGTTTTTATCCTTCAAAATTTTGTATACTTATATATTTATTTTTAGCAAGAGAATCTAACAGCTTTAGATTTTTAGTATATAATACAGTTATATTTATTATTATATTTATTATCTATTTTAAAACTTTGTTTTTATATTATATTTAAAATCTCAAACTATAAAAAATTGAATTTTAAAAGAAATTTTAACATAATATTACCTATAAGTATTTCACTTAAAATAATTTTTGTTTAAAAAAGCCATTTTCAATCTATTCTACATTTATTTATAATTAACTTTAACCAAGAAATCCACAAAATGAAAAATCGGGGAGCGGTATGAAAGACAGCATCACAAAATTTTGCAGTAACAAAATATTTCTTTTTTTTTTTATTAATCTTGCAATATTAAAAACTTGCAATAATAAAATCTAGCGCAATAAAATTTAACATTTACAAAATATACACCACAAAATCTTGCGATAACAAGATTTTAAAAAAGTTTTATCAATCGGGAAAACTGAAATGAAAATAATAATAACAAATTTCACTATATATGAAATGCTTTTGTTTTAAAATATACATATGGGAAAAAAATAATTCCGACGGATTTTAGAGTAGGACTCAAAATCGGGGTTATACGCTTTTTTCATAATATTTATAAATATATGTGTATCTGAGAATCTGAATTAGTAGTTATTTTAGAGTTAGATTAAAAAACAGGGTTATACGGCTTTTCCAGAATATTTATATACATATATGTATATATGACATTGTGCATTAGGAGGGATAAATAAAATTAAAAAAAATTATTTTAAATCTATATCCGAGTATATTTTTATTTCAGCATTTTTTTTTCAACATTTTTTTTTCGACATTTTATTTTTCAACTTTTTTCTTTTTTTATTTTCAACATTTTTTACATTCAACATTTTTTGCATTCAACATTTTTTTTTTTCAACGTTTTGTTTTTCAACATTTTTAATTCGACATTTTGTTTTTTAACAAATAGACCCACACCCACATAATTTTCTATGTCGAATAAATTTGGCGCCTTAAAATTCTGGCGCCCTGTTTAACTGTGCCATCTGTGCATATGAAAGCGCCGGCTCTGGATGTGTGCCAAAAACTAAAAAACTTAGCTCTATATTATTAAAATTTCTCTCCAGTTTATAATATTATTGTTAAGAGTAAAAGAAAATTGATGTTAATAAATAATTTATTTTATAAATGATAACGGATTAATTAATTGTTTAGCCACAGCAGTTCAATTGTATGCCATATATTATTTCATCGAAGAAAATTTTATCATAAATATGCGGCGCAATTTGTATGCAAGATTTTGTTTAATTTTCATGATTAAAATTTGATAATGCAAAATTTTGTAATGCAGGATTTTGTTGTTGCAGATTTTGCAGGATTTTGTATGAAAGATTTTGTAATACAACCCGAAAAATAGAAATTAAAGAAATATTAATTGTGTAAAATAAGAAAAATCTTTAAACATACTTATATACAATTATCTAAAATAAGCAGATTATAAAAATAAACATACTTATCTTATATTAAAAAAATGAACAGTTAGTTATTTCCATTCTTTTATTTATTGAAGTGTAAAGCATTTTTATCGTTATTTTAATCGAAAATTATAACTGTATAAAATATGAAATAATAAGAACACATTTAATTGTTCTGTTAAGCGTTAAACTTTTATCCCTTTCTTTTATTATATTATATAATATGTTTGTATATATTATATTATATATCTTTTTATATACATACATATACATATAGAGGAATGGTAATAGTTTGATAAAAAAAAAAAATTAAATTAAATAAAATAATTGTAATAAAATACCTAAGAGAAAAAATAAACTATGTTTAACGAAAGATAGAAATTTAATAAAAACATGCACTTATGACAGACAAAAAATGTAGGCGTATATTAATTTACAAAAAAATGTCAAAATTGTCAGCATCAATAAAAACTGAATGACGTTCAACAAACATTTCAATTATTAAAGATAAAAGAAAAACTGGTAACATTTAAAAAAATAATAATAAAAAAAATAAATAAAAATTAACAGATATAGAAATGTCAAAATTGACGTAAATGGAAAATATGAAAAAGAAAATATTGTTTTTATAATTTTCTTTTTATTTATTTATTAATAAGGGTAAAAATTTATAAAAAGTAATCAAAATCTTCTTTCTACAAAAAGTTTTTGTATGTAAAAATAAAAATAGAGAGAAAATCAAATGCATTAGGGATTTTCTTCATTCTGTTGTAATACATATACATATATGTACATATGTATGTACATAATTAGATATTTATATGATTGAATGCTGGACAAATAAAACTTAAGATATTTAAATTAAAGCTCAGTTTGTCTCAGAACTTTAAGAAAATGAAATTTTGTTCTTTATCGGAATGCCAAATAAAAAAGGGATAAGAAAAATACAAAGTTTTTAAAATATATTAATTAGAAGATTTATTTTTTAATAAGTTGTTTTTTCTTTTACACTTCTAATATCTACATATGTACTTACATATAAAAACAAATTCGCATATTAAATAAAGTTGAATAAAGGCTATAAAAGTATTGTTTATTTATTTCATTTTTAAGATTTTAACATTAAAAAAAATTTATTAAATTGAATTTATATTTTATATAGGTAAGTATCTATTAGAAAAATTCAAATATTTTGATAAACGGTTTATTTAAATAATAGTTTATTAAAAGTTATATTGTTTATAAAATAAATCTTTAATTAAATAATGTACTCTATAACAAATATAGATAGTAATTAAATTTTTCTTATTTTCGAAGAACAAAATTCAGATATTTTTAAATTTTATTGAATTCACTCGTATAAAATGAAAATAAGTATGTAGTTTGGTTCAGACTAAGAGAATATCCTTAATTCACAATAGATTATTTTTTAAAGTTTATTAAAATTGTTTAATTGTTGTTTATAAGTTAAAAAAAATACATAATATAGATTATTTTTATACTGCATAGGTAATGTTTTTGTTTTTAAATTTAAATTTTCATTAAAAACTATGTAGCAACACAATTTTAATTGATTTCTGTTCAAATACGGTACATTCTAAAAGTGGTTTTTTTTTTCAATAGCAAATTTTCTTTTGTTTTTCAACTGGTTTCTTTTGTATTTAAAGTTTTGAATTAGTTTCAACCATCTGTCAATACACTACTTAAGTTATTGGTCTTTCAATCGAAAGGTCTCGGTTTCAAACCGTATTCAAGGCACATACCCAAATAAATAATACAACTGCATAAAATAGTATGTATAGTAGCTATTTAGTCTACATGTAAGGTAAAATATTCATAAAATACATCGGCAAGTATATATGGATACCTATGTAAATAATGTTATTTAGTTAAATTATAATTTACTAGATATGAAGATATTATTAGATTTAGATTTAAAATTTCTTTAGAATAAGAAAGCATTTTTGCAGTTAATTTGCAGTTATTTTAAATTAATTTAATAATTTTAATTAAAAAAAAAATGCAATTTACAGTAATTATAAAAAACAAAAATTATGTTAAAATAAAATCTAACATAAACAACTAAAAACTTTAAAACTAGTCCCAACTAAGAGCTAAATAATTCAAGCTTTTAGTTAGGGCTAATTCTATAAACTTTTTACATTAAAAGCATTAATTATTACAATATTAAATATAGTTTAGCAAGAGAATTTATAGTTCTTATCCGTAATTTCATTACAAATCGTTTAATTTTTCATTTTTAAATTTCTAAGTAACCGTTATTTTGTTTAAACTTTTGTTATAATGCCTCTAATAGATACAGTTTGACTGTCTGAAGGAATCCAATTTAGATTAAGATTTAGAAAGTTTTTTATTAATAATATAAATATTACAAATAAAATTTATGGCCCTTTTCCTCTCGGATATGGGCCATGGAAGGGATCTGATAAAACAATAATAGAGATGCCATCATCTTAAAATATTAGCGAAAAATTTAAACTTATATTATCCATTATGTATATAATATAATTGAAAAAAGTTGTATCTATATAGAATCTTATTAACATTATCTTTAATAATATTTTACACTTTGAAAATAGTGTAATAATTGTTTAATTATTTTAATACTGCATTTTATACATCTTTCGGCATTTACATACTCACGCTATTTTTCATATATAAGCATTTTAGTTTTCAATATTTTACAATTTCTCTTTTTTTTTTCCTAACTCGAATTTCAAACTCGACTTACTTATTACTCGACAAAAACTCTTTTTCCAAACTCAACTTACTTACTTACTTCGTCCAGTATTATAAATTTAATAATTTTGATTGGAAAAAAAATATTCAAACAGGTATTAACAATTAGTTTTTAATCTATACTATTTATTATACCTTAAATTTAGAAAATGGCGAATAAACATAAAGATGGCCAAAATAAACAACACAAAAATGTAAACAAGTTATATCAAATAAAATTTTGGTTATAGTTTACGTTTTCTGTTTCAAATAAAAAAAAATTTTTAACTTAATTGGCAAAATGAAATAAAAAACCATAGTTATAATTGGTTTCAACCTAATCTAATTTTTAAATAATATAATATAAATTAACTACGAAATAAAAACCTTTCAAAATTCATAAAAATTTATTGGGTTGAGAAAATTAAATAAAATTTATATTGAAAATCAAACAATTATTGCCGATTTATGTCGGCAAAATCAAACAGCAAAAAAAAACTTTGGCTTGTTACCTTTTATTTTTTATTTTTTTTTTTTTGTGTTATAATACTGAAGAATCAGTTTAATAATCAAAAAAATTAATTTTAATTGGCCTAAGTATACATATATATTATTTACCTTATGTAACGTTTAATAAATGGTTTAACAAAAAAATTCTAATCACTATATACATATATAGTTAATATACTTAGGTATATATTTTAAATTCAATAAATTAATTATGTATTATCACCTATTATAATATACTTAATGAATTTTAAATTAAAATTGAATTTTACAAATGTAATTTAGGAAATAGGAAAATCCCCTACGCCCTATACGCTAAAAGATATCTTTTTTCTTATGAAATATTTTCATATTTAAATTATCAAGTTAAAACATACCTTATAGTTAACATATATACCAAAATTTCTTTAAATTTCATTAACTTTTAAAAATTTAAAAATTTTTGACATCATTTTTATAAATAGGTTTAATAATATCTAAAAATATATTTTAATTTATAAAAATAGTTGTACGTATATGCACAATTAATGGCTTGTTCAATCAAAAATTTTAGATCATCATTGAACTTTGAAATTATATAACAATTAAAATATTTTTATAAAATATTTACATACCTACATATGTGTTCAATTAATTGAATGTTAATTATTGACGTACATATAAAAGATATTTTATGTTATCAATAATTTAAAAATGTGAAATTTTTTAAAATCCGAATAATTAGTTGACAAAAAAATTAAAGTGTTTTTTTTTTCTTTTTCAATTTAAAATGATAAGAAAATTTTGTTTCAAAACTTCAAAAACTAAAATGCCGCTTCTCGAAAATAAAAAATCAGATAGGCACCTAAATTATATTAGAAATAGAAAACCAAACGGTATTAGAAAAAACAAGAAAAAAATCTATCTAGCTTGACAAAAATCTGAATGGTTTTTAATGCTAGATTTTTTTTAACTTAATATAAAAAGTAGGCCGTTACTTTGAATTTGAAATCTGAAAAATTGGGGTGAAAAGAAATATTTGCTTTCAATCAGAATTGCCAACTTAAACTATACATATATTGATACCTGAGTACTTCGAATTACTAGGACATCATATTATGTTTTAAAAAGCAAAAATAAAAGATAAACACAATCCTAAAATTTAATATTTAAACACAAGACATAAACCTGCTTTCAATTTTATGATTGCCGTTTTCCGGATATCATAAAACAAATCAAGTCTTTTCTTGTTTTGGTGGACTACACGTCTCTCACTTACTTCTTTGAAAAATCTCACGTGACGAGTAGGTATACCAAGCCGTGAGAGTCGGAACTCGAAAACAGTAGTGCAGTAGTGAATAAAAGCGTTTTAAATGCAAAGCATGTACCTACGCATTTTGTCAGATAGTCAGGCGGTGTTAAAATCTCTGGAATCAACATATACAACCTCAAATACTATAATAAACTGTTCCAAACTTCTTAACGAAATGGCCAGGCAGTTTAGAATTCAGCTTTGCTGTGTACCAGGTCATCGAGGCATTCCGGGAAATAAAAAGCTGATAAACTTGCCAGAATTGGTACAACCTTACAAGTATTGCCGAACAAGGGTACCTCTGTCCACAAGCAAAACGTTACTTCGAAAGGAAATAACCATTTGGTCAAACTTCACCTCGTGAATATCACAAGACTGATATGGCCCAAAAACGATTTAAGACGATCCAATGATTGGAACTACAATGGGTGTTATCACGGTTCACTGTCTAATGCCAAATGAAGCATGCCAAAATACTTGGTTTATTCGCAAACGACTATTGTATAGAGCCTGCAAAAGTGAAGAAGAGGAAGAAATGACTATTCATCTCCTCTGCACAAGCCCAGTCTTGTCGGCTAAAAGAAACACCCATTTGGTGCAATATCTCTTCAACAACCTTAGCGATGTAGAAGGTAAAAATATGAAAAGCATTTTTTGCTTTGCAAAAAGCTCAAATTGGTTTTAACGAGTGGGTTAGAAATGTTTCTATATGATATCACAATTGACCAAATATGGTCTAAGCGTGCTTTTCGACAGCCACTTTAACTTAACCTTAACTATGATTGCTTTATATCACATATGTTGTGTATCACTCTTTTTGATTTATTTTATTCTATCAAAATATAAAAGTGCAGCAAAAACAATTGACTTGATTGAAAATATTATGTCAAGAAATAACAAATATAAAATATTTATTCGGCATAACATTTCATCATTACTCACATATTATACATAGTTTCATTAAAATGTGATTTATATATACCACGGTAATGTAAAATATTTAAAAATTTATTAGTTTACAAAGTAGTTATTATTGGTTTACAAAAATTAAGTTTCAGTATATTTAAAATGTATAGCTTACACTTCCGACGCTACTTAACTTATCGATATCCGACGATAAAATTTTCTAAAAATCAAATCTAAGTAAATAAAGACTCTCGATGTTTTCCTTTAGCAATGTTACAATATTATATTAATTAAAAATCCGTTATAACATTTACAACACACTAAAAGGATACCATGACTTTTTACGACGACGGAAAATTAGAAACTTTAAAACAATTTGCTAAAGCATTACCAAATTCTGAAAATTATATATGTATATCAAATCTCCTGTAAATGGGTCCTTGTATTGATTTTAACAATTAACTTAGAATTTTTATCTATAAAAAGAATAATGTTCATAAAATGAAACATGTCACTATAAAACTTACATTCTTAATCTAATTCAAAAAAAAAATTATAATTTCGGCCAGAAAATTATGTAATTTAATTTTTACAATATTAAAAAAGAACTAATAGTTCGCTAATCGCTTTTAAATATAAAAATGTTATATGTGTACTATATATCCTTGCAATACTTAGGTATTGTATAATATATTGTATAATAATACCTAAGCAATACTTAGGTATTGTATAATTTTAACTTTTGAGAATTTAATACTATCTAAAGTATTCAAGTATAAATTATAAATTCAAGTAAAAAAAGTCATCTATTTTTTAATTCCCATTGTATCAGATTAAAATAACATATTATTAACTGTTATTATATAAATTAATCAATTATCCTTTATTCTAATAGCATAAAAAACTTTTTTGAAATTTAAGATTTTTTTTACCGACGTAATAAACATTATACTACTGTGTTCCAGCAACTATACAGAGACAGTCAAACCCGCAAAATAAAAATAAAACTATTTTAAATTAAACTTATTAATCTATATGACCCAACCGGGGTTTGAACTCGAGACCTTTCGAATAAAGGGTCAGGTATTAAGGGTCTTAACTATTATCTTAATTAAAAAATTATCAACTTTCAATTAAAAAAAAAAGAAAAAATATTAACATTATTTGATTGCGTAATTAAAATTACAAAACTGAATTAACGGTAAAGTTAAACTTTAATAATCAAAAAATAAAATGAAGTTGATTCCCGACGGACTATGATTAATGAATATTAAAAAAAAACTTTACTAGGTTAATTACATATAATTATTTAAATGTTATCAGATGTTATATACTTAACAATAAATATTGATTTTTATTTTATACCTATAATTAATCCCAGTCGTTCATGAAATACAGTATAGATACTGTTTAGCAGAATATATATTCACATTAAAATTATTATTGAAAATAAATATAAATAATTAAAATTATTTAAGACTAATTTTAGTAAAAATAAAAGTATATACTTATATAACAAAATCTTTACTATCAAAAAAAATGAACTCACCTTTCAATTTAGTATGAAAACACTTCGATTATAATTGTGTATCCTTGATTTTATTAAAAATATTTTTTCTCCCGTTCAAAATGATAAATTCTTGATGAATTAAATTTTTTTTTTGTTATTTTATGACTTATTTTTTTAATATTTTATTTTTATCTGATTTTTATTTTTCTATATTTTCATTATTTTTTTTTATATATGTAATTGTATTTTTCACTTTCTTTATTATTAATTATTTGATATATTTTCTATATATTATTATAAAATTTTTAATTTCAAATTTTTAACTATAGATGAATTCTAAAAAAAAAAAAAAAAGAAGCAAAATTTTAAATTAAAATTGAATTTTTATAGTAAATAATTAAATAATAATTTTTATTATTTTAGTATTTTATATTTTGTTTATTTAAAAATTATTATTTTTAAATAAAGAAAATATATTATAACTATTAATAGGTATAAATAATTATTTTTTTTTGCACATAATTTTAATTATTATATTCTAAGTATGTATTTGTTATTTTTTTATTCCAAATATAAAAGGCAAAAAACAACACTTTTTTTTTTCTTTTTCAATTAAGTACACGTGGTTAAAATGAAACTTTTATGTTTACATTTTTTTTTTTTTAACCAAAATAAAAGTTAAGATAATATAAATTAGTCACAATTATTTATACAAATATTCTTTTTATATACACGTATTACATTTATTATATATTTATATGATGAAAAAGTATTACTGCATTAATTTTTTTTTTTTAAAGGTCGGCGGATAATATCTAAAAAAAAACAAAAAATAAACAAAAAAAAAAACAAAAATTAACCAGATAAAAAATGATCTAACGGACTTAGCAACAGATCAAGTGGATCAAATGGAATTAACTCACATATATTTACTCTAGATTCTTAGATACATAATTTTATATTATCTACATTATAATCTTTTGGTTGATTGTATCTTTATATAAACATGTAAATATATATACTTACGTTTATATAAAATATATATACAAATAATAAATATAAATGTATATTTTTAATATATCCAATAAATTTTTTTTTTTAAATATTTTGCATAATTTAAAAAAAAAAATACAAATCAAACTTAAGCTTAAAATATTTTTTTTTTGTATTTTTACTTTGTCTTTAAACTTTTTTTTTTTTTTTTTTATTTCTAACTTAAAAATTTTTTTTTTATTATTATTATTTTAAAAATTCTTTTCTAAAGACCTAGACTTAATGATAATAGCAGCAAAGTTTAAACTTCCTCTGTATTCGCAAAATCGTATAGGTACTTTTTGACATATGAAATTCGTTTTAAATCTCTGTCCTTCAATAAATCATTCCAGAGTTATATCTGTCCGTAGTTAGTATAGTTAATATATTTAGTAGGTTGTTTTTTTTTTTCTTTTATGTAAAAATAAAAAAGAAAATAAGTAAATCAAAATATTTGCAAATCAAACTCTCTAACACATTCACATTTATATATGCATGTATATGAAAAAATTTGTTTTATATATGTACATAATAGGTATAATAATATATATTGTATGTAACACATTCTATATATTTTACGCATGTATGTATGTATTTGTTTTACAAATTTATTAATATTTTAAATTATATCCATATATACATATATATATATGTATATATAAATATATGTATATATATAAATATATGTATATATAAATAGGTATTTTATATAAAAGTAAAATATCTTATTAATGTATTTGTGTATCCATTCATTTTTCTATATTACATGCATATATGTATTTCATTTGAATATATATGTATGTATTGAAAATAAGTCAAGGATCAGGATACTTTTATAGAATATTTATATCCTGTTTTTAAAAACACAATTTTTTTTTTTTATTCTTTCTTTTTTTGCCTAAAATATTAACTTATTTCACTTTTCTAGTACTTATGTATATGAAATGCTTATTTTACAATGAATAATTACCAATAATTATTAGGATATCGTTTTATGTAACGGGTAATTTATGAATCAAAACATTTATATACGTATGTATGTACATATGTCTGAACGTAAGAACATACATAAGTAAATGTTTTAAAATCCAATAATTAATATGTAAACTATACTCTCGATACAATTTAAATTATTTTAAAACGATTTTTCTTTATTGTAACCAAAACTTTTTTTTTTAATTTAAAAAATAAAATAAAATTTTTTTATTTAATATTCGTAATATTTTTTTTTTAATATACAAAAAAAAACCACCCAAAAAATGCGTAAATTTAAGATACTTTTGAATAAAACTACTATATAGTGGTACAAAAGAAAACAACCCGTTTGAAATAATTACCGTACACTATACAATAATATTATACCGTTATAACGAATTTGTTAGAAACAAATTTCCAACTGATCGCACTAATAAATAAATTTGTGTCAGCTACAAGAGAAAACATTTTTTTAAAATAGATTTTTTTTTTTTTATTACTAATACAACTTAAAATCTAAAATATACTGTAAGTATACGATATAGTTATACTTTAAAATGTATTTGATTACATTTTGTCTGTGTATTAGTCTACACGTACTATATAATATTCTAATAAACTTTCAAAAGTCTTTCTGTTTTTTTTTTTTTTTGGTTTTTTTAACATTTAATTTACTAAAATTTATATTTGTATTTCTTTATAAGTACCCAACAGATAAGTTAAATTAAATACACTATCAGAAAAAAAAATAAAATAACGATGAAAAAAAAAAACAAAAAAACTAAAAAACAAATACCATAAAAATAAAATATACACTTTTATTAGGGTCGTCGGATATACATGAAAAATTTAAGGTCACATCCCAATTGAGAATAAAATATCATTAATACACTCATAATTCGTATATAACGGTATAAAAATACTCTCGATATTATTATACTGTTATTTTTGTATTGTTTATTATTTTCGTTTATTCTTTTCTATATATGTAGTATGTACATAGTATTATATAAATATTCATGTTATTTTTATTTGTTGTACTCTTTTTTAGTGATTTGTTCATATTTCCCTATATTTTAGCCTATAGTCTAGTTTAATTATTGTTATTATATATTTTTTTTTTTTATATTATTTTAAGTAATAATATATTTTATTTGAGAATAATATAAAAAAAATGTAAACACAAACACACATAAATAAAATAAGAAATACAATCAAACAACAATTTTTTTTTTTATTTTACAACAAAATAATAATATATTGTGTTGTATTTTAAATAAAAACCCATTTGTTATAATCAGAAAAGAATAAAACAGAAAAAAATAAAATAAAATAAAAAAGGGAGGAAGTTATAGTGTTTCGACCTCCTGCACTCTAATGTCTGTATTCAATCCTTTGTTTTAACAATAAATTTTCCAAATGAATTTTACGTTCTTAAAATTTTCTTTTCTTTTTTTTTAATGCTTTTGTTTGTTTGTTTGTTTGTTGTTTTTTTTTTGTATATTTCGTTGCTGAAATAAAGAAAATTTATATGTAGGTACATTACTTATACATATACATATGTATGTACATATATTGAATATATCAATTGTTGCAATTATTATTGTTCTATATTTTGTTTTCTATTGAATTTTATTTTATTTTTATTTATTTTTTTTTATTTCTTTAAAAAAAAAAAAAAACAAAAAGAAATTTTAATACAGTTATATAAAATTTTAATATATGTATATTCCTGTTGTAAATATATATTAATATATAGAGATATATATACAAACGTAACATAACGTATGTATTTTTGTATTTTATAAGTACATATACAATTTGACGAATCCAAACCTTTTTTGTGAATGATGGGTTTATTCCATTATTTATGAAAATCAGTGCTGTTAATAAAAAAAAAATAAAAAAAAAAAAAACAATGCAAGATATACAAGATACAAATACATAAAAAAGAATAAAATAAAAATTATTCCACAAAATTTCTTTAAAAAATAATAGAAGTCAATATAATATTGCAAAAATATTCATTATGCTTAAAAACAATTTCTTTTTCTACTTTCCCAATTTTTCATATTTTTATTTGTTTTTGTTTTTTTTTTTTGGGCTTTAAGAAATTTTTGATTTTTCTGTTACTTTGAAGTTTTTACCCTCTTTTCCTTATACTTTATTCACGAAATTTTGGTGTGTATAAAAAGTAATAATTGATGATAGTAAAAATATAAATATAAGATGTGTATAATATGTATGATTAAAATAAACATACAATATAATATATAATATTATAAAATAATAGAAAAACAAAAGATAGATTGAAAATTACAATTGTATTTTAAGCATTAATAAAAAAAGAAATACAAAAAAAAAGGAATACGAATAGAAAAGGTACGGGTTGCGGGTATATCATTGAAAAAATAGTACCAACAAATAAAATTGTATATATGTACATATGTACATACAATACAAAATATAAAAACAATATTTAATATAACAACAAAAACAATAACAAAAACAATAACAAAAACAAGAAAAAAAAAATATAATGGGGAGAAAATGAAAATGAAAAAGAAAATTTAAGGATTTCTTTTATATGAGAAGATAAGAAAAATGAGCGCATGTTTCGATCCCCAAATACATATTTAAATTGGTTTTTATTGCTTTATATATATACAAAATTAATATATTTTATTTTATTTATTTTTTTTTCGTTCTTAGTTTCTTTTATTATTGTTGTTGTTATTATTATCCTCTTAACGTTGAAATAAGGACTAAAATATATACTATATGTGATCATCATATATGCGCGTTTTTTTTTTTTATATGTGAATAAATACAACAATACAAAAACACAAAAAAAAAAAAAACATGCAAGTTATTCAAAGGAACGTTTTGATTTTTATCTTAAAAGTAAATATTCTGAGGAGTTAATAATTTAACTATTTTTATGTTTTTTTTTTTTTTTCTCTTTTTATTTTCTTTGTTCTGCGAATATATATATACATATATTATGTACATTATATAAAAGTACTTGTATATATTTATATTCATAAAAAACAAAAAAAAAAGTAGTATATATTTTTGATTTTGAAGAATTTCTTTTTAATTTGAGCACATTTCACATAATTCTTATTTTTATTCTTTAGTTTATTTATTTATTTTGTTTTTTTTTTTTTTTTTTTTTGGTTTTTTGTTGTATTCTACATTATTATATATTTATATTAAATAAAATTATCACAAATATTTTTGATTTAAGTCCTAAAAAATATGGTCTCTTTTGGGTTACTCCTTTAAAATAAAAAATGAAAGAATTTATTTTTATTACTTACTTAATTTTTTTTCTTGTTGTCTTCCTTTTTTTTTCTATATATTTTGTTTTATTACTGTTTTTATTTGGTTTAAACGTTAAGTTGAGAAGGTCAAAGCAATTGGAATTGCAATTTTAGTTGGTCGGGATTAACTATAAACAAAGTAATAAGAATAAAATAAGTTTGTTTTTTTTTTCTTTTATTTGTAAAGTAATTTTTATGTGCCCAATACAATTTAGTTACAATCAAATTAAATATGTATTATTATGTAGTAGTATAAAAAAAAACATCATTGTTTAATTTTTGAATCAGTAAAGTAATATATACTTTTAATAATTTCTTTAAAAAAATTAACTTTATATAATGTTACAGGAAATTATTTATTAAAAACCATAAAATAACGGTTATAATGTCCACTTTAATTTTCAAGGATATAAAGGATCAATTAGTGATCAATAAAGTCATAAGTACTTAAAAAAAAAATAGGAACAGTATAAAAAATTGTATTTCATTCTTTATAACTCACAATTTGAAATCTATAATACAAATATGCCGTTCTATAATATGGTTTAAGACTTTTTTAATAAGTCTATAAGTGTACAATAAAGGTAGAAAAGTATAAAAAACATTAATACAAAATTAAGTAATTTTGTATAAATAACAAAAAATGAAGTACATAATTGATTTTCATAGAGTAATTCTTTATGTACAGTCAGTTTTATAACTTAATTTTCAATTTAGCTATATATCATATATTTTTAAAAAAAGTTGAAATTAATTAATCGCACTTTTTAAGCATATAATTAAAAATAATGGAAACGGCTTCTTTTAGTTTTTCAGTTTTTCTAATTATGTATTTTTATTTTTAATTTTAATCCATTACGTAGCTGTAACCCCTTCAATTTTGAAAAAACCCTAGTTTTAAATGCGTATATCTCATGTTCTGCTAAATATTTTTTCAATCTGAAAACGCCATTCGTTAGATATTTTTTTTTTAACTTTATAAATCAATATTAAAAATATATATATTTTTTAAATATAGTATTTAAATTTACCGTTGTATGAAAACCTAATTTTGCATGATTTTTCTACCTTCATAACTCCGGCAAGCTTTTAGATAGGAACCTGAAATTTTGAAGTAAGAAAGAACTGTTAGAATTAGTTGTTTCATAAGTTTCGCCAGAAAATTTTTTTGAACCAACCACCTCCTGTTTATGAGCTATTAGGGACTCAAAAATTGAAAAGTTTATATTTTTAAATACCTGTAACTTAGGTACTTGTACACATTTTTCTTCGGCAAGACTTAAAAATTAAAGTTCCAGTAATGTAGTTTCGCGTTTGTTAACAGTTTCTTTTATTTATAGGGTTCCAGAGTTACAGCCCTTCAAAATTGCAAAAAACCGTATTTTCAGATGTATATATATCTCAGGCTCTGATGTGTAGTAGTTTTACAATATAAAAACGGTATAAGACCGGAAATTTTCTTTCGTCTATAAAATAATATCAAAATTATGCAAAATTTTGTAATTTACTATTTCAATTTACCAAAAAACCAAATTTTGAAACCAAACCAAAATTGCATGATATTTCACCAAATTTGCATGATATTTCTATTTTCATAACTCCGGCATGATTTTAGATAATAACTTGAAATTTTGAGACAAGAAAGTTCCTTCAGAACTTTTTAAGAGCTATTAGGGCTCAAAGATTGAAAATTTGCTATTTTTAAATACCTGTAACTTAGGCACCTGTACAAACTTTTCTTCCACAAGGCATAAAAATTAAAGCTTTCAGTACAAAAAAAGTATTATTTTCATATTTTTGTTATATGAAATTTAAAAATTTTGGTGCAAGTCACAATTCTAAACAGTTTGTATTATCTTTTGGAAATGTGCGCTTTTAAAAACCGTTTGTTTACATTCTACATTGTTTAAATATACGTACATAGTTTGTATTCCTTTCGAAAGATTTTCATTTCATAATAATATGTCATACTTTGGCTTACAAATATTGAAAACTAAATTAAAGAAAAGAAAAACTAAATTAAAGTTCAAAAGAAATTAAGGAGGTTAAAATTAAAGTTCGAAAAAATAATACTTGGGAAATAAAATCCATAAAAATATTACTTGGGACATAATTTTATTTTCATTTTCACTAAGTAAATACTGGATAAGTAAAATGTACTTCATTTAAATTTCGAAAATCTGGTCATCTTATATATCACTGTTTTAAATGTTTGCTAATCCTACATTTTTATATTTTTATTGATTATTTATCTTTTATTTAGCATTAAGCTCCAACAGGCTTAAGAAACTATATAAGGTCTTAATGGTTATTCACCTGCAATCACAAAATTAAATAATTGAATTTCTCTTTTTTTTTCGTCAAGTACAATTAGATTTTTTAATTTGGAGTTAAACAATTAATTAATTAACCAATAATTTCATTAAAAAATTAACAGGACATTCATAAATTATAAAAATGAAATGTAGAGAAAAATAATTTAAAAATTTAACGGCGATTGTGTTTAATACGATATTAGTGCGCATTAACGCTTTACTTTTTTAAGTTAGGTATATCAATTCTTAGAAGTATAATTAATTTCCTTTATAAGTATATTTATTATTTTATATTTACTCTTCAAATTATGAGAGATGAGGCTTCGGTGGTCTAGTGGGTAAGAGCGTATAAAATACGCTGTAAACACCAAGGGGGTGTGGGTTCGAATCCCACACATGTCGTAAGAGTTATTCCCCCTTACGACATTTACAGCCACACCTGAAAAGGAAAGGCTGTGTAATTTTCTGTTCACATTTATGTGGCAGAGAAATGCACTAAAAAAAAAAAATTATGAGAGATGAAATTTTTTACAATTCATTAATTGTACTAAATAAAAAAATACTGCGGGCTCCCAAAAGCTCCTAAAGAAATTCCGCCCATTTTTGTCTTTTATTATATCTCTTAAAATTTTTCCACTTACCTTTACAAGAATTGATTCAGATAAACAGTTCATCTAAACAGATATATATATATAGGTATAACAAATATATATAAATCAAATAAAATATTTTTTTTTGTAGTTAATTATTATTAATTTTTAAATTTTGCAAATAAAATACACTTAAATCATGATCGAAAACAAATTAATTAAAATTTTGTCAAAAAAAGCAACAAAGCATTAAATCAAATAATGCTGTCAAAAAGTGTTCTTAAAAAATTTAGAACAGAAACACTTTTGCACAACTTAATGAACACCGTTTTAAAACCTGTTCTGTTTTGTCGTGTTCTAGAACTTTTTAGATCGATATATAGAACAATTTATTAAATAGACAGCACTTAGTATCAAAACAAGTATCAATAAATGTGTCAAAAACTTATAAAAAAAAATTAAAAAATGTTGACAAACTCTTAAGATTTTATTAAATTAAAAATATAGTAATATAACTTATGTAAAAAAAAAAAAACTAAGTTATTTTAAAGATAAACTTTACAACCTTTTAAACAAATATAATAAAATTTTGAAAAATTATTTTACCATATCTACAATATATCGATAAAAACTTAAAACAAAAACAACAATAATTAAAAAGTAAATTCCCAAATCGTCGATTACATATTATTGACAGATTTACTACTTTTTTATAACCCTAGAATGACTACTGATTTTTATTGATAATTGTTATTATTATTTTTATTTTTTTTTTGATTTAATTTTTACACATACAAAATAGTGCTTATACACATTTACAATTACTTGATTTTTTTGAAAGAAATTATCTTTTTTGACATTTCTTGTACTTATGATTTTATTACAAAATAATAATATGATATTTAGAAAAGAAACATTTGTACCAATAAAGAAATTATTTATCTACAGTGAATTTAAATGACTTTTTATTCTAAAAGCACTAAACTTTATAAAAAAACTTTGACAACCCGTTTAAATTTACAGTTGTCATGTGATATAAAAAAAATTTAAAAAAATTTAGTTAGCTACATGTATATGTATATGTTATATAAGTGACTATTCCGAAAATGGTAAATATGTAGTTAATTCTTCAGTAGACAGACAAATTGTTATTTATATCTGTTTGATTGATTAGATTGACCTTATGTCAAATTTGACAGATCTGTGAATAATTTGTCTAATAATTAAAGAACAATCAACTAACGTGTTATTTTAATTTTATGAAAATAAATTTGAATTCAACCTAATAACAATTGAGTAGATTGAGTAGAGTAAAACTTTTGCTACGTCGTAGGAAGAGTTTTTGTATTCAATACGGCTTGATATACATAATTATTATTCGCATATTCGGATATTATCAGATATTTAATACTTTGGTATTTTAAAGTTAAGTGGTAATCGAATTCACATCCCTCCACTACAGTTAAGAGTTGTGTATACGATATTATACAAATAGAATAAAGTTCTCTTATAATATTATTATGATTATATAAGAATACTTTGAAGACATAATCTTCTATACATATACAAAGCAAAGCAGTTTCAGATATAAAATTTTTATTTCATAAATATAATACTAGAAAATTAATTTTAGTATTACTGCCCATGAAATTGGAAAATTTTAAATAAAAGTATACCTTCTCAATATTTTTTAATACTAATCTTTTTATAGTTACCTAGAATAATAGACATATTTTATGAATTGCATCATCTGATTAATGTCGTAGTGTTTCAATAATCGAAAGATTTCGGGTTCAAACACCGATCAGATCATATTCAATATTTATTATTTTATATCGCAAGATTATATGGTAATAATTAATGTAATATAAAATAATATAAAAAATAAATAATTCTTGTATAAGATGATAATAGATGGCGTACAAATAAATATAATATGTATTTGTGTTTCATAATATTGAGCTAATCAACGAATAATCAACAGCTTAGTGAAAATAATGATTAAAAAAACTTAATCTTATAGTCAAATATGAATAATAAGCAGTTTATAGAAAGGTTTAATAAAAATTATTTGCTTAATTTAAAGATTTTACTGTATTTTATCTGAAACTTCAACGATTAAAATGTGAGTAGAAAGAAATAGTTAGTATTTTCAGTTGAAAATGCCAACCCCAAACTCTCCTTAATCAATTCATTCAAACTCAAATTTTATAATCGAATATTTAGTTTTAACCATTTCATATATATATATATAGTAAAAAAATAGATATTCGATATTATTATACCTTTTCAATAAAATTATAAAGACTGGGTTATTTTACAACAATAACCGACAACAAGTATGAAATAATATTGTATATAATTTTTAAGTATATTTTAACACTTACTAAGCGAAAAAGCTATAATTTATTTAAAACTTAACCAGCCTAATTTGAATCTATTTTGTATATATAAAAATATTTCGTTTGAAATGTTACAGTTTTGAATTATTAACAAAGGTTAGAATAGTCGTATATAGGAATTAAAAAACAATTATAAGTTTTATTGCATTATGCAAATAATTTAACGCGATTTACAGTTGTGTTAACTTGTATAAAATTAAAATACACTTCTTAAAGAAATTCATTTGTTCCCATTCTTTTTTTTTTGTCTTATTGTAAGTGTCATTTTAGCTTTACTTTAAGTTCAACTTATTTATCTTACATATATGTAAATATGTGTAAATAAAAATTCTATTTTCTTAATTTTAATTTTAATTTCCATTTTGTATCACAAAAACTTCTGAAGTTTAATTGTAATTTTTTTTCACTTTTCTGAATATATTTCAGTTTATATACGAGTAGGTATAGGGTTGTCCAATTGAGTGATATGATTTCTAAGTGACGTTTCGGCCATTTGTAGTATGTCATGATCTTTTTTTTTTCATTGTATTCAGTAATGTTTGCAATTTCATCATGGACTACCGTAAACGTTGTGAATTTGCTGATTTTGTCTTGGAACAACTTAAAAACGATAACGATTTTTTTAAGAAAATCATCTTCTCCGATGAGGCTCACTTTCATCTGAGTGGTGCGGTAAATAAACAAAACTGTCGATTCTGGTGCGAAGAAAATCCTATTATTCACGAACAACCATTACATTCACCTAAATTGACAGTTTGGTGTGGTTTTTGGTCTAGTGGAATCATCGACACCGTTACTGTCAATGGAGAGCGGTATAAATCGATGATAACCAACTTTTTATGGCCGAAATTTTAAGAAATTGATCTTGACAACATCTGGTTCCAACAAGACGGGGCTACGTGCCACACAGCATGTGCAACAACCGAATTATTGCGAGAAAAGTTTGGAGATTCGATTATTTCAAGAAATTGTGACATTGAATGGCCTCCAAGAAGTTGTGATTTAACACCATTAGACTATTTCTTGTGGAGTTATTTGAAGTCATTGATCTTTAGCAATAAACCAGACTCTCTTCAAGCTTTAGAAGTCAATATTGAACGTGCTATTCATGACATACGACTTGACTTAATGGAAAAAGTGCTCGAAAATTGGGTTCATCGAATTCGTTCCTGCAAAAGAAGTTGTGGAGGCCATTTGAATGACGTTTTATTCAGAACTTAATTGTATCGATTGTACTTCACATTAAATAAAAAAAATTAGATTTTCCTTAACAATTAGTGTGTTTTTTTTTGAAAAGAAATGATATCACTCCAATTGGAAAATCCTATATATGTATATATTTTATGTAAGAAAAATTTTATAAATTTATTTTAGTAAATTGGTGTTTTATTAGGTATAAAATACAATAGGTATTTAATAGCTTTAACAACTCGTATTGATGTGATTTATAATCTTTAAAAATTTATATATATAATAGCAACACTTTAACAAAAAAAAAATCATCAATTAAATCAGAACAATTATGATTAACAACAAGCATCAAAATTTTATATTAGTGCTAACAGTAAAAATTCTTAAATAATTTTTATATCTATTAATAGATTTTAAAGCGTTTTGTAATTTATTACAATTTTAATATTACATATTTCTTTTATTTGTTTTTTTTTTAATGTCTAAACAAAGTCTTCTATAAATAAAAGAGAAAGCGTTTTTAAAGATCTCAAAAGGAAACTAAAAATTGTATTCTTATCTTAGACGGGCTTAAAAAACACTTTTTTATAAATGAATTAAACAAATGTGTACAGATTGTTTTTCTGTCCTTTATATTAACCAGCAGTACAGCAATCTGCTATAGTTAATACAACCAATCAAAATGGGTTGAAAAACGTTCATAAAAATAAATGATTTTTAAATTTTGGCTTTGATAATTAAAGTTGATTAACTGAGACTATCAAAAGTAAAAAATTTATCTTTGTCATCAAGTTCTGTTTATTAAAAATTTCAAAAATTACCATACCAACCATATTTTTAAAAGAATGGTGATTATATTTGCATTTGATGGGGTTTAACAAAAGATAATATAGTAAAAAAAAATTGCAAATAGTTAAGTTTTTGTATCAACGTAAGTAAAAGTAAAAAGGAATTTTTGATAATAACTGAATTCGAAAAGGGTATACCATAGTTTCCTCCTGTTATTCTGAATTTTAAAAAATATTACAGGTCAAAATTTTGCGAATGTAATGCATTTTAATCATTTTTTTATTTTAAACAAAATACTTTTAATAACAATAAAAGAAAAATTGTAATTAAAAAAATTTTTTTTTAGTTAAAATCATTAAATTATTTAAATAAGATCTTCATTGTCTTTCATTTCACATTTTATATCGTATCCTTTCGTAACGTCTTCTTATGCTTTCGATTACAGGTTAATTTTGTAAAATATAAAATCATTCAACCAAAACCACCCCCTTTAAAACCAAACTCTAGGATGGGTCCTTTAATACAAAGTAATATAATCTAAAGTTTGTTTCTGGGGAAAAGGATGAGCGAAGGATTAATTATAGGTTTGGATAATTAGGATTATGAAAGATGAAGGGAAAAATTTGAAGAGTTATTTTGAAGATGAATATCAATGTCCTTCTTAAATCTCGTTATATAAAGATTAATAAGATCGATAAAAAGTGGTTTATAAACAGATATTATAAATTTTTTTTTTTGTTTCCTTTTTTTCAAACAGGAAAAGTTTTTTTCTGAATCAGAATTATAGAAATATTCCTTTATTATATAGGAAACTATAGGTTATATATATATTTTCATACTCATTTTGTCCTTCGCTTTTTAATAATTTTTTTAAACTACTCTTAAGAAATTCAGAACCCATACGAAACCGAATTTAATATTTCAATTTTTTTTTTTATATAAAACAATTTTTATATAAAATTTTACAAAATATATTGTTTTGGTTTTTAATTTCAATAAAAAGAAAAAAATGGTTACAAAATTAAATAAAAAAAAAAAAAACTTTTTTTTTTTGTTTTTTATTAAATTTATTTGATCAGACATGGGGACAAATCAATATACACGAGTAATAAAATTCTATAAATATAATTATAAAATTGACCAACAGAATAATATGTACAATATTTATATTTTACAAAATTAATAAAAACCGAAAATTAAATAAATTGTTTTCAATTGAATAAACTGAATTAAATAAAATTAAATAATATACTAATATCGAAAACCACACTACTAAAATTGAAATGAACTTCATATTAAAAATTAAATTTTTTGTTTTTTCAATTTTTTTTTTTTTTTTTGTTTTTTGGAATTTTTCATTAAAAAAGAAAAATTTTTGATGGTATGATGGTTCAACATATTTTGGATTACAATATATACATATATATTTTATAATTTAAATAAAATAAAAGTGAAAACATCAATATTTGCAATTTAAACCAACTTAAAAAAAATTCAACTTTTACTGTACGTTTTTTTTTTTTTTTGATTTAAAACTTTGTCTGTGCTTTATAAGGGGGTAATAAAAAAAAAAAACAAAATTTTATATAGGCAATAGGCAGCTTAGGATTTTAAATTTTAACTGAATTTAATATATTAATTTATTTTTAATATTTGTAATAGGTTTTTAAGTGTATATATACATTACATATATGTAGATTAGAAAATAAAAAATTTTCTTTTTAAATTTAAGTGTATATATACATTACATATATGTAGATTAGAAAATAAAAAAATTTCTTTTTAAATTTCTTTTACAAATGTTCGCTTAATTCCTAAAATTATATATAAGCAACAGAAGCATATATATGAAAAGTTAATTATTAGAATTAAGATTTCTTTTTCTTTCAAGTGTTTATATATATACGTATATATATATCATATACCATATATCTATATAATCTTTATAAATTATATTTAATAATCTGTTCAAATATTACAATTTACAAATATAAATTGTGGTTAGGTTTTGATTTTAAATGTTAATTAAAATTTATCTATATTATGATGTACATTTTCTTAAGTAAACTTTAATAATTACATTTAAACGTATATACATATAATATATAAATATTAAAAATATAATTAATTAATTTGAAATATATAAAACATATCTGTGTTCGTATTACTTTAAAACCACATCAATGCAAATAAATTGTATACAGTAACATTTTTGCTATATGTACATATATACAATTTATTTATTTACATTTTTAATATATATATTTATATATATATCTATAGTATTTATTATTTATTTACATTATAATAATATGCTTTTTCTTCAATAACTTTAAACTTTATAAATTTCATTTTCTATATAAAAAATTTTTCTAAATCGTTTTATTCCATTATATCACTAAATTTCGCTCCATCCATTTTGATGCGTCAATTAATTAAAAATTATAGTTATACGAAAAATATACGAATACGCTATATACATCCTATATAGTTAATACATAATCGATATTATACTGTACATATAGTTTCTATATTTTTATTACTTAAGATATTTAACAGGTTTATTTTTACAGTATGTATACCTGTACTGTAAAATATGTGACAAAATCAATTAAGAAAGCCATTTTGTCGTAAAAAAAAATTATAATAATTCTTTAATCCTTAAATAATCCTTAAAAATCCTTAATTTTAAATTATATAGTAAAAAAAAATTAAAATAAAAACGATAACAACTTTAAAACAAAATTAAAAAAAAAAACTGACCTGACTGAAATGTTTTTAAATTTTGTAGGATTATTTTTTTATGAAAGCGTTGCTTCCTATATTGATTTTGTCACATTTTTTTTTTTTTTTTACAATAAACTGTTATAGTTAACTTCTCAAATAAACCTGTCAAATATCTTAAAATATAAAAAAACAGATAAAAATATTTTATAAAAAATTTAATGTTAATTTATTATTATTTTTTTATTAAGTATAGATGCGAAAAAAAATACATTTTTTTTTTTTTAATATTTAAAAAAAAAATCTCTCCAATTTAATTTGAAAGTTTTTATTGTAACCGTAATTAAAACTATGACAGTTAATTTTCTCAACGAATATTTAAAAAAAAAAGCTAAAAACTATCCAATAATAAACTGATATGCTCCCAATTAAATAATTTTTAAACTGCTGCTTCCATATAATCTATGTATGTTCTAAAAGGATATACTTAAAAATAATATATCTATGAATTTTTTTTTTATTTTTAATTAAAAGAAAAAATGGAGAAAATATAATAAAAAAAGTAAATTTTTTTAATTACAAAAATATATGATTTTAATTCATTATATAAATTTTTAATTTTTCTTTATTTTTAATGTAAGTAAAACATTTTACTACTTTTTACTATATATATACTTAAAATTAGCATGTACTTTTATTAATCCTTAATAATTACATTCTATCGGTTCAAAGACATATTGTATAGGTATATATTTGAAGAAAGTTGTATCTTTATTAAATTCAATTAAATGGAATCTTTTTAGAAATCTACAATTTCTTACTAAAATAGAGACTAACTTTAGTCTCGTTTAGTAACGTTTTTTTTTAAACAACTACTCAACATACTTTTCAATTATACATTTTTTTCAAAACTTCATTTAAATAAAATATATACATATTGATAAAAAGCTAAAGACGAATCTCGAGAATCTCAATTTTATTAGAGATTTCGTCTTATGATATTTTTCTATATCTATGTAAATTTTAATATTTATACTTTAGTTTTTAACAAATTATGTAAGAAATTCTTTGGAATTTTAAAATTTTCAAGAGACTTAGCATTCATTTCATATTCGAATGAATGATTAAAATTTTATATACAAATTCTAATAATAATATCTAATTTAATATTGCTGAGTCTGTATTTATTTACCACGGAAATGAAAACTTAAATTAAGACACTAATATATACGAATATTTTCTTAGGTAACTTCTTTCCACAACATTCATATTTTGAGTTCATAAATAGATACTTGAATAGAATTATCACAACCATATACATAAATATATATGTGTATGGTTGTGATAATGAATTAGAGAACATATTATAGATTTTATATAGATTTTTTTACTATAGCTTTTCTTATATTTTGAATTACGAAAAAATGAATTACATTGTAATTATTAGAATAAAATTTTTAATTTGGAACCTATACGTTTAACATATTAGCATTTTCAGTTTTTCCTTAACATGTAGTAATATATTTGATTCAAAATATAATCGTAACTCATCAACAACCTATAACGAGTTAGTAATTTTGGTTTTTTTTTCCTAAGGGGGGTGGGAATTTTCGAAAGACACCAAGAATTTCCCCCTTGGTACTGTCAGATTCTTACTGACTAAACCAACCTCCCCCTTAGCTAATATAATGGAATAAAACCCTTACCTGCGAACGCAGTATATTGGCTATGGAGTAGGGATAAGAAAGAATAGAAAATGGATACGGAAACATTGAATTGGGAGTGGAACTGTAAGGAAACAATGAATCCGCCTATTATTATTACTATTTTGTTAACAGTGACTATAGCTGTTACAACAGTTACGTAGTAATATATAACATCTTACTACATCAGGTAATTATTGAAGGCAACCACCACTGTCACTGTAGCGGCTGTTATTATTGGTATTAGTATTCTTATTAATATTATTACTATTTTACTACAGAATCAGGGCCAACAGTGGATTACAAGGTGCAGCAGTATATAACACCTTACTTGTATGATATAACCAAAGATAGCTCCACTGTAGCAGCTATTATTATTTTTATTACTATTATTATTATAATTATTGTTATTATTACTATTATTATTATTACTAAATTTTTTATCTGTATAGTGAACTTTTAAAATTTTTTAAATTTATGTTCTAAAGAGTTGTTCTAAAATGCGATGCAAAGAAAGCAACTTCAACTTCTGAATACATACATTTATTTTTATTTATTTTTTAGAGATCAATATAAAAAGTTCACCAGTTCACAATATGAACAGAATTATATTTACAGATATTTAAATAATCATATATCCATTTGATTCGGGGAACGATATATCACAAATGTCATTTTACAAAGGACATTTTATCAGAACGTTTTCTCAAAAAAATACATTTTACAAACAGATAAATTTCAAAAAAAACACTTTGAATCACAAAATAGACATTTGAACATAATATCCATTTCACAAAACAACACATTACAAAAAGACTTATTGCAAATTATGCACTTTGCCAACTGGATATTTGAACCATTTATTTGGATCAATTTATCAGATTTTTCTACGCTTAAATGTTGATTTTACGTTTACTAAAAAGAAAACTTTTCTGTGAGAATAATTGTTAAGTTATAAAATGTATGTATGTTTATATAAGAATCATGTACTTATAGGTATATATAATATGTTTTTGTCAAATATGCAAACTGCAAAATGTCATTTTTTGTCAAATAGGAAATTTGCCAAATGATGAAAGATAATTTTGCAATATGTCTTTTGTTAGAGTATATCATATCCCATTTAATTAGACTGCAGTAAGTAATACAGCACATGAAATAAATTTTTGAATAAAATCTTATGTATAATAAAAGTTTAAATATACACTTTTCAAAACGTTTGACATAATATTATAGAAATAAATAATGATTTGGTTTTTAAATAATTGTTTGACAAATTTAGTTATTATTTAATTCTATATAAATTTTATTTTTTAAATCACCATTTTCTCTTCCTATCTTCCTTCCTTATAAAATTACTTACAATAGCGTATCTAATATATATTTCCTTATCTGTAAGATAATAGAAAGCGGTGTTTTTCATCTAGGAAACCTTAAATTTGACAATTTAATACGAAATGATTAACAATATTAAAAACTTTTCATACCAATCAATCGATTTTGACAATTTGACAACTTAAAAGTAAAAAAAAATTGACATTGATAAAAAAAAAATTAAAAATAAATTTCACGCTATCACTATTGACGCAATCAAGAAAAAGCAAGAACTAAAAGTAAGATAAAATTTTGAATAATCAAAATCTTTTAAATTATGCAAATTAATTTACAAATAATAGTAATAATTACTTTTTAAATTACATGGCAAAGTAGATAAAAATTTTATAATTTTAATATAATAATTTAATTTTTTATTTTTTATATAATTTTGTATATTTTTAAATGCTTAATCCTTAAAAAACTCGTTTTTTCTATTACTACTTTACAATGCTATATACTTGTACTATATATAATTCAGTTATATATCTTATATCTGAAGTCAATTTTTTATATAATAATTTTATGCAATTTCGATATCTTCAATGTCTTTAAAATAAATGTAGCAGTGCACCTACTCTATGATAGGTTCAATTCTTTTAAATTTCACAAATCAATGTATTTGTTTGAGATTTCTACACCTTCTCCTCCTTTTTGATCTCCTTCTATTTTCTGGCTAGAAAGAAAATAAGAGTATATTCAGAAACGTATACCTTAAAGGTTTTTAAGAAGAAGGAACCAAAACTCATTTACAAAAAATTTAATAATCAAGGTAGCCGATAGAAGTGTCAAAAAGGATAATATGGTAAGCTTTAAAACAGAAATTATTAGAGTTATTAGAAAATAAATAAAAAACAATAAAAAAATAAAAAAAATTTTAATAAATTATTGGTTTTTATTTTTAAACTCATAATGTGGTAAAACCTATAATATTATACTACAAGTTAACACTAATATTTTATTATTTATTATATAAAGTTCATTCCGCTTTTCAAAAATACTTAAATACTTAAAAAAGTATAGATTCAGATCAAACAAAGTAAAAATTAAATAAATTAAAAGATAATTTTATATTAATTAAAACTAATGTTCTTCAATATTTTCGAAGCAAAATGGAAAAATTCTATATAACTATTTTATAAGTTTCAATATTTGTATAACCAATTTATAAAAATCAAATTTTTAAAGAATCTAAAGATATCAAAAAATTATTATATGTACACCACCCCTTTTTTTTATTTATATATAAAAAATGTTTAACCATTATGTAACAAATAACACCGTCGGTATTCAATAAAAAAAAAAAAATTTAATTTTATCTAAATCTGATTGTTGGTAGCTAGTACATTTATAATCCCTACTTGAACTGATCACATGGGCACTTAAAAATTAAAGTGTTCTTTTTTTTTTTACATAATATAGCAACATTTTGCATTATTTCAAATTAAAAAAAAAACAAAAAAAGAAACTGCTTTTTAAAATGCATTTATTAAATTAAATATAACTTTTTAATGAAAGGTGAATGGTGACTTAAAAAATAATTTTTTTGTTTATCGCTCACAATACAAATAAAAAGATAAAGTTCACTTCATTTTGTTAAATTTAATTGCGTTACTAGCAATTATTTTATTTCATAGAATTTGTTAAGCCAATTGTTTCAGTATACTTCATTTCAATTAGAACTTTTTTACAGTTAATTAATCAACTTTTCAGTTTTAAACTTTAATGAGGATCAAATCTAAACTATATTACTCAGCGGCTTATAATTCACAGCATCGATTAGACCATTATTTCTACGTTCGTAGGTTCTTGCTTTTTTGAAGGGCAACTGACATCATTTTATACTCGGTAGGGAATAAACGATCCAAAACTTCAAGTTCTTTAAATACTAGCCTTCTAAAAATGCAATAGTGGGATGCATTAATAAGGTAAGATTTAATGCTTCAAAATTCCAGAATTCACTCTTATCAATTAAACGAGGTTTTTGCGAGAAAATGTGATTATTTAAAACTCCGAACTCATAAAAATACTTGGTATAGAAATAAACAAAAACTGTTCGCAAAAATTTTTTTTTTTGCGTCACAAACAATGCCGCGAAACGTCTAGGTTTATTAAGTAGGAGTAAAAAATACTTTACATCTTCAAATTTTCTTGAAATATACCTAAAGATTACATTTTGCGTAGACTTGAATATAATTTTCACATTTTTGTAGTTGCATTTTAGTATCTGGATTGAAATACAAAAGTTACTCAAATCAAACAATTACTCAAATCAAAAATTACTCTAAATGAAAATTAGACAATAAAAAAACTTAATGTGTTTGAGTCATAGATGAAATGTTGAAACTGCCTGCATTTTCTATAAATATCTTTTAGGCATCTTGTCATGGAAAGTTAACAGTATTATGCCAAACATTTATCTTTTCCGACTTAATATAGTTTTTCGACAGTTCCCTTCTATTCATATGTACTGTAAAGACAATTTGAACAAGCATACTCTCAAATATAGGAACACTTTTTTCGCACCTTTCCAATTTTGCGCACCTTTCAAATTTTAGAACATAATTCTACTATATTATGTACATATTTCTCAATTCTTATGATTTGCAAAAATTTAAGAAATAAGCAAACTTTTTTCCTTCTCATTTCCCCATTTAATCCTATATTTACTATATACTTAAGCAAGAAGCATATTCCTAATTCGCTTCTCCTTTATTATTTCTTCAGCCATATTATACTACGCAAACAGTTAAAATGTTTTTCATACTGTTCTGGCTATGGCGAAGGTGAGTTTAGTATTTAAAAATGTCACAATACCAAGAGGGCTTGGATTTATTTCTTGGTGTCTTTTGGAGATTATCATCTTAGAAAAAAAAGCGATTGGTGAAGTGAAAAAAGTGAAGTTATCAATTGCTTTTAAATAATTTAATGATTTTTTAGTGTTTTATATATACATCCATATATATGTACATATTTAATTTTTATTTATTGAAATTACGTTTGAATGTGTTTCCGTTTTTGTTTTTTTGTCAAAAATGGATAAACTTTACAAAAAACTATAAACATATAGTTTACATGTTAGTAGTATAAATGGTTGAACTTTACATAACTATATAAACTATAAAGAAAATTTTTTTACTTTTTCATTTATTAATTATGATATTATTAAAACTGGTCCAATATATTTATATTATTTATTCTAAATATATTTATTTTATATAAAAATATATAGATATATTTTATATCTTTGAATCGATATTTAACTTATAAAAAGTTAATTTGAAACAAAATTTTTATTATTTTATTTTTTTTTATATTTTAGGAATATAATACTTAAAATTTACCCTTTTTATTTTCATTACATGCGCAGACATAACAATATTTTCCTTGAAGAACCATTTAATATAGTTAAATTCTAATTACATATTTAACATTTATAATATATAGTAGTTATATACTAACAGATATTATTCAAGTAGGAATAATAAGGATTTTTTTTTTTAACTAATTTGCTATTACTGTCCTGTAACAATTTGAACAATATTATATATATATATATTGATATATTATAATATCATACTTTGCCTTTTTGTTTGACGCCCAAATTATGTGGATATATATTAGGAAATTTAAGAAAAATAAAATTTAAATTAAGAGAAATAAAAATTAAACTTAAATACAAAATTCAATTTGTCAATTTTATTTATTAAATTAAATACAGATGATTGTTTATTTGTTGGTTTAACTCAAATTTTGATATTATTTTTTTGGTATTGACTATTAAAGCCTTATAATATTGACTTAAAATCCTTTTACAATATAATAACTTTACGATAAATAACAATTCTTCTTATAAAACTTAATTTTTAAGTCATTAATTAACTTCATACATATAGTTTTAGCCTGATTAGTGTGATAATTTATCATTCTTTTAGTAAGAAATAAATAATATCTGTAGATAATAAAGATAAGCAGTTCCAGCCTAATCTCCATAATGTGAATTAACAAACCTAAACAAAAACAAATGAAGAATATAAAATAAAAAGGCCCCGAATACCAGTAATAGAAACTCAAAGGAACTATATAGCTTCCCACAAAATGGTATTGGAATTATTATAACCTGTTGTCATTAGGTTAAAATTAGGTTTAAAAAAAAAATTAATACATTTGTATTCTATTCCAAATGCGTAATCAAAGAAATATTAAATAGACAAATATGACTAAAGAAAGCTGTAACCGAAGAATTCATTTCACTTTAATATTTTAATCTATTTAATGACAAGATCTAAACAATAAGTAAATAATAATGCAATATGTGGTAAAAGAGATAAAAGTAAACAAAATCTATAGCAGAGTGGCATCAGGTTTTCTCTAACGGCTTTCAATTTCAATTTTTAATATACTCAAAAATTAGTTATATGAAATATGTGATTACTGATTAAGAATGTATCATATATAAATATATCTTGGTGACTGATATGCAAACGCTTACCTATAGTATATCGATTGACTAGTAAGTAATAGTTTTTAAAAACGAACTTAGCAAAATAAGCAGATGTACGAACACCATTCTTTTGTGAACGTATTTTAACAAGCAATAGGGTAAAATATCTTTGGTAGTAAATAAACGGTAAGGTTTTTTTTTTTTTTTAGTATTTATTCCCGTGTCACATAAAATGTGACAAAGAAATTACAAAGCCTTCCATTTCCAAATGTGGCTGTAAATGTCGTAAGGGCCTTTTATCCACTAAGCTAACCAAATCTTCAAAGTAAGATAATTATAAAGTTATTGATTACTTTGGTACTGATTATATATTTTGAAAAATTTTTCATTTGTTTGGTTTACAATACTTTTTTAAATATGTTTAAATTATTAACTGTATATAATTATACTTTTTTTAAAACTAACAAAACAAATTTTAAATTAATTGTCCTTTCTCTTTGTCTTAGAATGTTTTTTTTTTTGTCGCAAAACTTTCAATAATAATTTAAACATTCTAAAACATAATCAACAACTTCTTTTCTAAATCTTCATTCTATATTCAACTCTTTATTGCAATTCATATAACAAATCAAAAATGAATTCCACTATCACAGATCCTCAATTGATTTTTTTTTTTTTTTATTTATTATTAATTAATATGTAAATAATTATAATCTTCTTATTTAAATATTTCTGACACTTCAGGATCAAAAATTGATCAAATAAAATATTTTTAAAATTATATATTTTCAATTTTTTTTCTTTTTTGTTGTTTTTTTTTTATTTTGTTTTATTATTACTAAACAATCCGTGCCCATAATACAATTTATACGTCCTTATCCTGCAAAATAAACATATAAATACATATATATACAATGACATATACTATCTATATCTATCCCACATACTCTAATTTAATTTTACAGTAGATTACATTATATTTTGTCTTATTATGATCGATTCTTTGTTACTCATAAAGGTAATATAAAATAGGATTAAAGTTTTTGAACAAAAAACAAAACAAATAAATAAAAAAGAAAAGAAATTACAGAAAAATAATAAAATAGTATCTGTTATAGAAAGAGAAAAAAAAACAACAGAAGATAAAGACACGTGTATATAAGATTAAAACAATCTAGAAAAAGCACGTGCGATTACCAACCAAAAAAACATACACAAAAAAAGTATTCATCCCAATGCCAATATTATTTTTTAACTCGAGTCTCGATATTTTTTTTTTTTTCTTATATTTTGCTACCAAAATCTTATTCGTATTTAAGGATTTTATAATCATAGGAAAAACGGAAGACAAATAAAAATATAAACCTGCCGTTAAAAGAATAAAATAATTTAGATATAGGATGGAGTGATGACAATAATTTTTTTAGATTGAAAATTTCCAGAATATTAGTACAATTATTACAAGTGCAAGAGGGAATGAAACTTGAGATGTTGTTTTTATAGTGAATTGAGAAGATCGATCTTCCTATATAACGAGCTTTGTTTTGTGTTAAACTGTTTTAAAGTCGTTTAGTTGGTTTCTGGAATGTTTCACGTGTAAAATAAGGATCATAATTTTATAAGAAGTTTAAGATTAAGTTATGATTTTATATTCGTATTTCTTTTTTATTTGAGGATGTTTAAACTAGACTTTATGGTAAAAACAACAGTTTTCTTGTTTTTAAACTTAAGCAGAAACAAAAATATTAAACAAAAAGAACAAAAACTGTTTTTGTTAAGATTTTCTTCTTTTTCCTTATAAAGAATTATTGTGATTTATAAAAGAAGTTCCTATAGAATAGGAAGATAGAAATCAATAATTATTAGATGCCAAAGGTCTAATAATTATGACAAAAGAATCAACATATTGCTTGATCATTTCTTAGGAGTTTTTTAAAAACAATTTATAGTTGAAGCTTTTCAAAATTTGAAATATCATGTAGAAATAATATAAAGAATATTTTTCATAATTAGTTTTTGATATATGCAATATAGGCATTAATAAAATCGCTTTTGATTTTTTTATAGACTTAGATTGAGTTTCTTGAACCATCATTATTTTCACTAAGCAGTTGATTATTAAAACCGTAACTATTATACAAATTTTAGAAAACTAACCATTATTTAACCTCTTTTATAATTACTACTTTTTTATACAAAGGTCCACCGACGGGACATATAAATCCATTTTATAATGATTGAAAATTGATTAAAAAGCAGAATTTCAAACGATACGTCATTATTACGGTTGCTCATTAAAATTAAACATGTGTAAAAAAATTTTTAAAGCAGGTTTTACAATATCATTTATAAAACATTTGCATACATATACACATGCATATATAATACATATACATTTAATACATCTATTTTAATACATATAAGCTTAAAATTTACATATTACATATTTACATATTTTTACCAAGGTCCTATATACCTACATATAATTTTATAGGAAACTTTCTAAACATATTATAATGTTAATAAAGTAATTTAAATCGAAAATAAAATTTTCACTCCAACCTAATAAAAATTCAAATAATATTTACTTCCCATCAACATCCAGACTATTTCCTTTTTTATTTTTTTTTTTATACTTTTTATTTTTGTACTTTTTACATCCTATTAGAATGTTTGTTTTAAGGTCACGTGCGGATAACACTAAATGTCCGCCACTTTGATGTACTCCGTATTTTATTTTTTTCTTTTTTATATCTAAAAACATATAAAAACAAAAGACAAAAACATTAGAAAAATTAAAATCCCCTTTTTTTTTTTTTTTTTTTTTTGTATTTTTGGGAAAATACCAATCTATATGGGCAGAAATCAAAGTGCGAACTAGTATAAAATTGAAAAATTACCAGTGATTTTACGTCAATTTTTTCAGCATCATTCCAATGTTTATTTTTGTTTATTTTTTTTTTTTTTTGTTTTAATTCAGGAAATTCTCTTTAACCCACTCAAAATAAACATTTGCTATAGAGAAATGAACAATCTAATAGCATGCAATATTTATTCAATTTGAAGAATAGAATGAGATTTTACTCTTTATACATCTACTTGTATTTGTATAAGTACTTATTTATATAATATATATATATATAATATATATGTATATACATATATATATATTTTTCTTTTATTTGCTTTAAAATAGATATAGGAGAGCAATTAAACATCAGTTTGCATACAAAAGAAGGCACAAGCAATTAATTTACAAAAAAAAAAAAAGAAAAAAGTGAGGTAAAAAATATTTTTTTTATTTTTTTTTATTTTTTTGTAGAAAATAACTCATATATAAAACTTTTATTATTTTTAGTCCAACGTTTACTTTTTGACGCGTGATTAGCTCTATTCAAATATAAGTGGATTAAACCACATTATGTATACTTTGATTTCTTTAAATGTTTGTATAACAAAACATCATTACAATATACTATTATATAGTTCTATAGCTTGCTTTTCTTTTTAAAAAGTTTTTCAAAAAAAAAAAAAAAAAAACACACTACTAAAAATTTTTTAAGATTATGCAATTTTATTGTTTTTTTTTTTTTTTGTTATTTATTTGGTTTATTGTAACCATAATATCATACGGTTCTTTATTTATATTTGACTTTAATTATAATATGTTAAGCTGGATCTTATTTAAAAGGGAGAAAAAAAACATGTATATACTTAATTTTTATTTAAAAAAAAAAAAAACATTTTTGTAAATATAATATAATAAAATAATAATCTATGTATAGTAATAGTAGT
This sequence comes from Poecilobothrus nobilitatus, assembly GCA_947095535.1. Taxonomy (NCBI): domain Eukaryota; kingdom Metazoa; phylum Arthropoda; class Insecta; order Diptera; family Dolichopodidae; genus Poecilobothrus; species Poecilobothrus nobilitatus. Next base: position 200,051,621 of record OX352773.1, on the reverse strand, counting down.
AAACATTAATTGAGTAATTTTTGACCATTTACCCCCCACTTAACAATTAAATTTCTAAATTAATTATAAAATGTTATTATTTAATTTTAAAAGTTAATTAAAATTAATTTCGTATCATTTTGGGTTTTTTTTGGACATTATATATATTTTGACAATTAGATATCAGCAGATATCTTAAGGAATCAAGTTAAGGGCGTGAAAGTTTTAAATATATACAAATATATACATATATCAGCTTCTGATTAAAGTTACGTTCAGATACTTACATATGATTTGTTATATTAAATTAATATATTTTGAAATGGTTTTTCAACTTATCATCCAACTAACTTGTTAGGATTTCGGAGTATTAACTACTTATACCCGTATATGGACAAAGTTCAAGTGTAGAATAATTTTGCTTTTACGTTTATGACACTTTAAAGGAAACGAAATAGATATATGGAAAAGTATATAATGTATTTTTCACTCTTATTCAGAATGGATTTAGCCATGTAAGTCCCTCCATCTATTCGTACAGTAATTGAAAATATAATAAAGGAGCCTGAAATTTTTATAATTTTATCTTTATAAAAGATACAAATTGATCTTTCTTAGTTTCGCTATTAAAATTTATTTAGTTCGGCCGGCGGGTTCGAGTAACTCTCATCCAACTTCTTTTTTATATGAAATTATAACTCAGTGTTTATTAAAGTTATGTATATTCTAGATATCTGAAATTTTGTCAAAAAAAGTTAAGCTTTATATAAACGATCTATACAAACTTTGATTGGTCTAGGGAGAACGGTTTCGATTAGCTGTCATACAACTCTGAAATTTACATAAATATATCTTGGTACATAATTAAGTCAGATATCTGAAATTTTGTAAAAGATAATTCATTAAATGTTATGGTAACAGCATGATTTATGTTCGTTCGGGTATTCTAAAGTTATTACAGTCAACTATACACTATTCCTCCTCTTGCATTATCTTGAAGATGTATATTAATTGATACATATGACAGAAATATGTTTATAATTTATATAATTTTATAAAGGGAAGTAATTTTTAATTTAGCGGAAATGCAAATCAATTAAATCAACATTATTTATTTCAATATTGTAGTGAACAGTTTCGCTATACAGCGTCTTTATTTTTTACAATAAAATTAAAAGAAAAAATGTTGTCAAAGCTTTAAGTAGAGGTGCCATTTAAACTATAACTTAGAAATAAAAATATTTTTATAAAATATACATAAAAATATTATGTTTGTTTCGATTCAATCTCATTTTAGAACATTATTAAACCTAAAACGGAAAATCTCTGAAATAAAAATAAAATAAAAAATATATCCGAAAGGAAAAGAAAAAACACATACATAAAAAAAAAAGACACATACATCCGAAGAGAAAAGGGCCATTCAAATTAAATTGTTATCAAGCAAAATTTTAAATTTAAGACTTTTTAAAGAAAATTAGTTAATGTTTTATTAAAAGACATCAAAATCAAAATGAACTAATCACGATCAATATGTCAAGAAACTCCGAAAAACTATTTAAATATTTATTTTCTTATTATCTATAGATTAATATATATATTCTTATTATAGATTATTCATTATCTGTTTATAAAATGATAGTAAAACGATACTTCCGGTTTATTAATTTTAACCAATATTTTTTGATAAAACTATAAAAATAATTTATTTCAGTATATCATATACACTACAGGATACTCTGATACCACCTTTTCTGGTAGTTAAAAATAAGATCTTGTTAATTTAATTCCGAATTGTTTTTTTTTTTAATGCATTTCTCTGCCACATGAATGTGAACAGGAAATTACACAGCCTTTCCTCTTCAGGAGTGGCTGTAAATGTCGTAAGGAGAATAACTCTTATGACGTGTATGGGATTCGAACCCACACTCTCTCAGTGTTTACAGCGTATTTTAAACACTCTTACCCACTAGGCCACCGAGGCCCCAATTTCGAATTAAAAACTTTAAATGTGAAATATTTTTAGTGATTATTATTAAAACAAATTCACACGCTAAGCTTTGATTCATGATAATGTGGAAATAATTAATTAATTTTCGCCATTTAAAAAAAATTGCAAACAGTTTAATGTTACAAGTTCATATTGATTGCAAACGTACATAGAGGAAAAATCTTATTAACTTTCGTGTCAAAAGTGTTGTGTTATATTAATATATATATATATATATATGTATATATATATATATATATACATGTATAAATACATAATTTCATAGTTTATTAATTTTTGATTGCACGTGTCAGATATAAAGATAATGTAAAATAGTAAATTGTTTTTTTTTCTATATTTCTTCCCTTTATTATATTTTTTTTACAATTTATGTGTTACTTTTTTGCAATTGTATATAAAAAGGCGCGATCTTTTGTAACTTTTATATTATAAAAGATTTTTTTTGATTCAGAAAAATATTTAATATCATATTGTACAATGTAAATTATTGTCATTTTAATTGATTAAGAATATTATTTCACATTTATCAAAGTTAACAGAATTAAATAACAAGACCAAACTTATTAATTATAAATAGGGTTAAGACATTTTATTTAAAAAAAAACGATTCAGTTACAGTGGAGCACTCTACAGTTGGTTGAAACCCATTTTTCAAATAGACATTTAATATAAACCCAGTTGACGTAAAAACACCTTTAGCATAAAACCAGTTAACTAAAAAAGGCATTTAGCAAAATTTTATTTATACTAATGGGACAATTCGCATAAAATCTTGTTTCAAAATGAAACATTTGGAATAAATCTTTTTAACAAATGGGTTATGTTGGTCATCATGATGTGTTGATGATCATAATGGTGATAAAAATTGTTATAATTCTGTATTTAAATTTAAATCTAAGAAAGCTAAAATTTAAAAATTCGTAGATGACAATTTATAGTTCCATAATAAACCTCAATCATAAATCACAGTGCCAATTACAAGGTTTACTATCATAAGACTGCATTTCAGTTAACTGTATTTCAGTATAACTGTGTTATACATATTCTTTAGAAGACATTTAACTTTGATTTTGTAACCAACTTTAAATCCCTCCAAACAACTATTTTTAAAATACATATTTCAAATGGTAGCATAACAGCCGCCCCCAGTTTTTAACTAAACAAAGTATTGAAACCTCAAAAACCAAAAAAATTTATTATTTATTCGGCTAAAAATTTTAAACTTCAGCTTTCTTAGGGCCATATATTAATTACAAATATAAATACAGTACAATATAAACATCATTATCGTCATATCATCATCATCATGACCAACACTATCAACCTTATTACGTGACGAACAAAAATATCATATACAAAAAATGCCAATGTCCCATTTGCCAACAAAATTTTATGCAAAATGTTTGATTTCTGTTAAATGTCTTTTTATGTCTACTGGGTTTATGTTAAAAGTTTTTTTATGACAATTGGGGTTATATTAAATGTCTTTTTGAGAAATGAGTTAGGCCAAATGAGGTGCTCCCAGACAGCTATTTTCAAACATTTTGCAATTTTGCAAATTAAAGCTTAAACATCATTAGTTTTTAAAGAAGAAAATGGCTTTTCTTAAATAATTTTTCCTTGTTCGAAGAAAGAAAATGTATTATTGATTTTTGACAATTCCCCTTATATATATAGAGTATATTTTGTATCTAAGAAAATAAGAAAATTTTGATTCAAAAATAATTTATATTATCTTTTAAAAAATGTAGAAATTTAAAAACTTTTAGCATTACATATACTGCTGAATATTTGAATGAATATTTGCAAAAGATAATTTTAATTATGTGAAAAACCTATTCTTCAAAATAATTTCTATATATATATACAAAAAGATATACATAACACTTTATATTTCTCTTTGAAAAGTGGCACAACAAATTTAAGTTTCCAAAAATTAGGCACAATATTTTTTCAAAATTGTACCTATTAGTTTCACTCTGTCCGTCTGTTTGTCTGTTTAGAAAACTTCCACACCGTTAAAAATAGAGCAATTAAATTTTAATTATGGGTAGATCTTATAAAAAAATTAATATTGTAGGACAACTTTTTCATGTAGCTCCATCCATCACGGAGTTACAGTCTCTAAAACTTTGAAAAAGCTCTATTTTTAAAAGTGTATATATAGTATCAAGTTCTGCTTAACATTTTTCCAATTTAGAAGCGCCATTCGGCAGGCATTTTTTTTACCTTTATAAGTCAATTTTTTTTACCTTTGAAAATTTGCTATTTTTAGGCACTTAAAATTTTTCTTTAATAAGACATAAAAATTAAACTTCGAGTAGTATCTATATTTTTAGGTGTATTAACAGTTTTTCTTAGTTATGGAGTTTTTTTTTTTTTATTAATTTATTAATTCCATATTGTTATTATTCAAATTACGGAGTACATACAGAGTTATAGCCTCTCAAAATTTTAAAAAAAAAGTTATATTTTCAAATGTATGTATCTCAGGTTCTACTTAGTAGTTTTACAATCTAAAAACGCTAAAAGACCGGAACTTTTCTTACTTTTATAAAACAATATCAAAATTATGCAATGTTTTTGCAAATTAACAATTTAAATTTACGGCTGTATGAAGACAAAGTTTTCCAAGATTTTTCTTCCTTGATAACTCCGACACGCTCTAATTATAAAATTAAAATTTTAAGAGAATAAAGATGTTTTAGACTTAGGGTAAGTAAGGGCTATTAGTGCTCAAAAATTTAAATTTTGCTATTTTAAACACTTAGGTACCTGTAAAAAGTTTTAAAATAAATAAATAAATTAAAGCTTTAACTTAATTTTACATGTGTTAATGGTTTTCTTAATTATGTGGAGTTCCCTTAAAATTGGTGAAAGTCTCTCTTTATTTTCCACATCATTCCACATCAAGTCACTATATTCTAAACAATTTGTATTGTCTTTTGGAAATACATACATATGTATGTGTCTAAAAACCGTTCGTTTACGTTCTGCCTTATTTTTTTTTATACATAATAGGTATATATAATAGGTATAAGAAAAAATTATCAAAAAAAAAAAATTTTTTTAAAACTGATTAGAAAATTAGTTTTATAATAAAATAAAATTATTTTCGTTATTCTTTTATGATTTATCGTTCAACCATAAAATAAAAATTTTGACATTTAAAATTTATAATTCATTTTTTTGAAAATAAAATCAATCTTTTTTTTTTTTTTTTGAAATCTTAATTCTTTTTGATTTGTTTGTTAATATAATTTTGATCTGGGAAATAAATTTTATATTTTACAGATTATATATATTTTTTTTATAACAGAAACATAAATTATAATTTAATAAAAATTTTCAAAATTAAAATAATTATTGTTCACTTAAAAAAAAAAACACGAATATAATGTAAATATTGATATCAGAATTCAAAATTTATATTCATAGATATTTTTAATTTTAATTGTTAATATACAGTCAAATATGGATAAGTGGACATTTTTTTATATCATAATTTTGTTTTTGCAAAATAATTTAACTTTGAAATAAAAAGTCTGAAATTTAAAAAAAAAAAAAAAAAATGTTTTCATGAATCGATCAAATTTCCTCCAAAATTTTTAAATTTAATAAAAATTTAATAAAAAACTTTTGCTATTATAAAATATTTTTGACCCCTCATAATTTCTGAACGGTGATGCGAATACAAAAATTCAAAATTTAAATAAATTTTGTTATATAAAGTAATTTATTTTATTACGATAAAAATTATAAGTTTCTAGATACTTTCTCTAGATTCAAACTTTTTCAAAAACTTTATTTCATATAACGATAATTTCAAGATTTTGTAAATATAGACAGAGAAACAAACAAATATAGACTTAAAATATATGCTTTCTAACGAGATTGTACACCCTCATCTGACTTTGAGATTCTTGCATTTTTCGGCCACAGATGGCAGCATCGATCCTAATGGCATATATATTCGGAAAATTGAAGGTATAATAAGTACCGTTATATGATGATATCATCTTAATAGCTCAAAATCCCTTTGCGGAAGTATTCCCAAAATTTTAATGATTATTTAAACAAAAAAAAATGATTCAATTAAAAAAGAAATTATATTTGATTGCATTTTCAATACTCTAAAATTAATTTTGTATATAATAATTACCTTTAACAGTTCAAAAAACTGTATACCTATTTTCTCTAACAGTTAAGAAGTGATTATGATTTTTTTTGTTTTACTTAATTTAAAAAGGAAAAATTTATCTTTAACATTTATTTATCTTTATAACAAACTTAAAAGATATTTAAAATATAAAAATAGTATATACTTAACCCATATACTGTTCGATGTTCACTTACTTTCTTATTAGTTTTTCCTAAGTATTAAGGTAGATCATATAATATTTAATATGTGTAAGTTCACTATAAAATGTATATGTATACATCATTTTCTAATTTTTTACTTTTTTTAAATACGAATAACATACAGTCGTTATACTGAAAAATTTCCGTCTAAAACTTCATTAAGTTCAATTATTTAAATTGGGCAGTGACAGAACACGCCCGAGAAAATAAAGCCCGCATTTCAAAAAAGAATTAAAGGTCACGGATATTAATTCCACTAGATCGTGGTCTTTAAGTCCATTTCGAAAAAGAATTAAAGCCCACTGTGTAACACAAAGGTTACTATCATGAGTCTGTATTTCATTTGACTGGATTTTATTTGGTGACATGTGAGAGGTCCCATGGTTAGAAGTCTCATTGGGACTTTTGTTTCATTGTTAAGGCTTCAGGGATTTTCGGAGGGATTTTAGAATTGAATTCAAAATCAGAATTATACGGCTTTTACAGAATATGTCTATATATGCATACGCGAGTTTCTAAATTAGGAGAGATTTTAGAACTGGTTACAACTTTTTCCAGAATATGCGTATAACCTAACCCTCCTAATTCAAAACTCACATATGCATATATCTAAATATTCTGTAAAAGGCGTCTAATCCTAATTTTGAATTCAATTCTAAAATCTCTGACAATAGGAGTATTACTTATATATACATATTTTGGAAAAAGCATATAACCCTGATTTTGTAACCAACTCTAAAATCCCTCCCAATTCAGAATCTCACACATATACATATTAGTAAATATTCTGAAAAAAGGGGATACCCCAATTTTTATCCAAAACTCTAAAATCCCTCCTAATCCGTATGCTCTACATATTCTATTACTCTCTTCTTTTAACAAAACTTATTACTTTAACAAAAAATATTGTGGATCTTAATTCCAATTCAAAAGGAATTAAAGCACGAGGGCTTTATATCCTCGAGCGTTCTGTCACTGCATCTATCTTAATATTTATTAAGTTAATCTTAATTTACAATGTTATTTAATTGCAATATTGTCATTTTTTATGCAATAATATACATATTAAGAATATTATACTTTTTTTGACAAAATAATCAAATTATAGGTATTTGCATAATTTTTAATAACGAATATAAACGTATATAGAGGTATAAAATAGCCATTAAAATAGCCAGAAAAAATAAAAACAAACAATGAAAATGCAGATTAAATTGCCTAATAACAATTTCTTATATATAGGTATACTTAATACCGTAACAGATGCCATATCTGTTATATAATATTGCTCTTTCAATTCACATTTCGGGAATATTTTTTCTTATTAATATATACAAAAAAGATTAACTATACATATTATACTTAATTATAATATATATATATATATATATACAGAAATACATGCGTTTCTTAATAACTAACAGATACTTTTTTACATATATGTACATATGTATATATATAAAAAAATGTAATTTCTGATTAAATGAAAAATTAAAGACAATCTCTTGTATGTTCCTTTTATGAATACTGACAAATCTTATATTATTTTTCTATTTTCTTTTTTTTTCAGAATTATCTATATATTACTAGATTCAGTATTGTCCCTAATTAACTTAACAAAATGATTTTTTTAAGAATTTTAGAAGTAGTAAAATAAAATAATTGAAAAAATTTCCTTATATGTATGTTACTGTTAAACTTTAAAAATCAAAAGGAAATATGGTTGGCTAAAAATGATCATGCCTATAAATAGCTGAAAAAAATGATATTATCTAATTTGATTTTGTAATGCATATTTGGAAATTAACTTACCATATCTATATCTTAAGTCTTCCTGTCTCAGAGAGCGTAAAATTTGTATCAAACTTCTTTATTTATACCCTTAATATTTATCTTAAAATTTTTGATTATATATATATGTACATATATTATAATTAAGTGCTTATGCATACATAAGTATTTTCATTAAAAAACGTGTTTTATTTTAATTTGTTTTAAAATAAATTTAAAATTAGATTAGAAATTTAAATATAATTTTAGTAAGAACGTGAAAACCTGGCAGTCTAAAGTAATCAATATCAAACACTTTTATACATAGGAGGTTTGTATTCAATTTTCAGGAGAAATTAGTTTATTATATTTAATTATTAAAAGAAAAATTTAAGATAATATGTAGAATTGTGACTAATCTTCTTTAAATCCTTTATTTTGAATACAACCCAATTATGTATTGTGCTCAATTGAGCAATACGATGCTCAACGATCCTATATATATAAATTACTTTGAAAATTTTAATTTTTTGATTTTGAAAATGTAATGAAACAGAACTTTCTAAAAAATCTTATCATTATTAATTTGTTGAGAACATATAAAAAAAAACAACTTTTCACAATTTAAAGTTAAATTATTTCACAAGGTCTATCAGAGGACCAATAATCAATACGTAGTCAATAATAATATAACAAGTCTCTGATGTTAATGAAAGTGAATCGCCCTTTATAGTAACTCATAATTCAAAATAAAACAAAAGTCCATAATTTCAAATAAAAAACATGCGATCAAGTTATTTTGTTAGAATGTTCTGAATCATATCCGGCTTACAACTTAAAGCAAAACATTTTACAATAAAGTGAATTGACTTTGAAGATTTATTGAAGAAATTATTTTAAAGGGGTATAAATAATACTGTGACCATTTGATATAGATCTATTATTGCTCCTCCTATTATACTATAAGCGTATTGGATTCTATTTATAATATTTCTGTCAGCCATACTGTCTCTAAGAACTAAAAAATTTGTAGAATATTTATTGCTGGCAGTTCGTATGATAAAGCAGTATATATGTACTCCTAGGTGCACATATCTTGATCGAAGTAAAGTTCCTCAGTTTTTGAGTATCTTTACTGAAGTTTCTTCTTCTTCTTATCAGAATGTACATGTATCATCATTCTCTCGAACAGAGAATCTGCATGTATCGTCAATATCCCGAACAGAAAATCTGAGAGAGAGAAGAATCCTCAGTTTCTTTTTAGTTGATCCTATATGATTTTTTATCATATCTTTTCCAGTTATTGTTTGAAACTTTAACGCATACCCGAATTTCTTTCAAGGGACAGTTTTTATTACATTATACGATGTTAGTGAATCGGCGTTAATATAGAAACAATATATAAAAACATGAGAACGTATTTATATATTTAATATATATGATCCTACGGAAAACATATTAGAAAATCAAAAACAATGAGTTAATAGTTCGTGATACGGTGATATGTGGATATTATTTTAAATATTTTTAAAAATAAAGTATAGGAATGGAGGTTTCTTTTAATTTTCAGTTTCTTCCTACTCTTCTTTAATTAAAAAGATTACATCACTTAATTTTAACAACTCGAAATTAAATAATTAAATTAATGTAAAACTAATAAACTTCTAATATTACATTTATTTGCTTAAATTTTTAAATTCTTAAAAAATCAAGATTATAATTTTTTAAATATATGTATTAAATGATGATAGAAAATTGTTTGTTCAAAAAGTAAAAAAAATTCAAATCTACTAAATTTATGAGTAAATAATTTTCAATTTTTGCAATATTCAATTTATCAGTAAATTAATCAATTATTCTTTCTAACATTTATTATAAATTCTAATTTATGTACTATAAATTTACAAAATATTTATTTTTATTTTTAATTTTTTTACCAACGAATGAATGTATTATACCTGTATAAAAATATATTTATACTGCACATAAATAAACATTTATTAATACTGATATTTTATTCTATCCTATCTCTGACCCCTATATATAGTCAAAATACTGCGTTAGCAATTGTTAAGAGTTTCATTCCATTTTATTGGCTAAAAGGTGCGGTGAATTTATTCAGTAAGAATCTGACACTATCAAACGGATAGATTTGAAGTTTTTAGAAGATTTACACCTTTCTTAGAAAAAAAAAACAAAAATCAGGCCGATGACCGAGAGGTTAATCGTATATAACTTATCAACTTATCAAGTCTTAAGATTTTTTTTAAGGAAATTACTGAAACATTTATTTTTAATATTATATTTATATAATATAAAACAAATAAATAATATTATGATATAAATTAACAAAAAGTATTTAATCGTATCACAACGACATATCTTATATTATGGTATATTTGTGCTCTGTAAAAACAGTACGGCTATAAACCAACCAACCATTACTAAAACAAATATACAGATAAAATTTCTAATATAATAAATTGTGGGACCTCGGTGATCTAGTGGGGAACAGCGTATAAAATACGCTGTAAAGACCGAGGGAATGTGGATTCGAATCCCACACACCTCGTATGAGTTATTCCCCCTTACGACATTTACAGCCACACCCGAAAAAGAAACGGCTGTGTAATTTCCTTTTCACATTTATGTGGCAGAAAAATGCACTAAAAAAAAAGAAAAAGAAAAAAATAATAATATATGTATATTGTTATATCGGCAGTGCATATACTATCTCCGCAGTCGAAAATCTTAAAAATGCTATAGTTTTGAGAAAATCGAACATCTTAAAAATTGAAATTCTGAGTACATATACCTAAATAAACTTTTACAATTTAGGGATGTTTTTTAATTTATATTAAAATGTACTGAACTTAGCTTTTTTAAGACATAAAAATTTTAACATGTTCAACTATATACGAAAATACTAAGCACCTCTACATCTAAATTAATTAAAAATTTATGACGCATTTCTCAATTAAATTATAATTTGACTTAACATTATAAAATTCTCGAGATGATAAAAATTTTTTTTTTTATTAAATCCTTAAAAATAAAAAAAAATTTAAACTATACATAAAAAGAATTTTGATGAACAAAGAAAAAACAAAATATTTTAATAAATATTAATTGTAAACTCCATTTTGTAAAAAAAAAAAATTTATTAAAAAATCTGTAGAATGGAAAAATTAGCAATTTGTAATATTGTTTTTTTTTTTAGTTTTTTTGTTTCCTTTATATTTCTATATATGTATGTATGTATATGCAAATTATTCAAATTCAGATTTATTAATTGCTGAAATATTCTTCATTCATTTTTAATTCTCTTTGTATTTCGTTTTTTTTTTTTTTTTTTTTTAACTTTTTGTAATTATTTTGTACATAACAGTACAAATATATAAATATTTGGTATATAGGTATTGTATAATGTATTAAATAATATTCTTTGATCTGTAATAAATAAAGCCCGTCTAAAAAAAAAAAAAATTTCCAGCTAATTTTCCAAGTCGTGAATCGTTTCTCAATGCTGTCAAAACTCAAAATAGATATATACGTATAAATATATACATATGTATATAAATAAATTTACATACATACATATAGCATTTACATGAGAACATAAGTGACTGCTGCATACCAATTAGAATATTATTATTTCTTTTTTATTGTTTTCTGTTTTATTTAAAACCTTTTTAAACTTAAATTATTCTTTTTTTTTTTTTTTTTTTGTTTTGTTTTTATTATAATTATTTTAACTTTTATTTTTAATTATGCTTTTATATGTCTAAAAAAAAATATGCTTCAATTATATAATACCATATACATATGTATACTTTATTCTTCCTTTTTTTTTAGCTTTTATTGTTAATATTTTGATTATTATACAAATATGTATACACTTTTTATACACTTTTATGATTTATAGCGGTTCTTCTGTTTTGTTTAATTTTTGATGAACATAATTTTTTTTTTTTTTTCAACAATGTTCTTTTATTTTAATTTTGTTTTAGGTATATAAATATATAAATACACTTATATAATAATGTATAGATGAATATATATGTATATAAAAACATATATAGGCACATATATATTTAAATCATTGAAAATTTTATTTTAATTTCATAACTCCATTAATGTTAAAAAATATAATAATATCTACATCTATACATATGTAGGTACATATTTATAGAACAAAATACTATATTTATATGTATATGAAAACAGTAGAATCATGATCACGTAAACATTGATAAAAATCGAGATATATAAATTTCAGCAAATTTAAAATGTATAGCATCAAGCGTTAAAATTCAATAAAGCAAAAAAAAGAGAAGAAAATTTCGATTTATCTTTCGCCAGATAATCACATATTCAGAACAAAGTTAAAGTAGTTGAAAGAAATATAAAAATTAACCTTTTCAAAAGACTATTATTAAATACACGTAAAAAGTTAAAAAAATCCGTAAATATACAAAAGTACTTAAGAAAAAAAGAATATTGAGAGCGACAAATCATCAAAGATATAAAAAAATGACTATAAAAATAACGTAAAAAGTAAAGTAAGTCGAAACAAATTTTTCGAACATGGATGCAAAACTCAGATAAAGGAATGAATCAAAACTTTCTTTATTGGAAATAATATAAAATAAAACTTTCTTTATATAAAAAATTTATACCATGATTATTTTTCATCCATACCATTAAGAATTTCCATAAGATAGCAAGAATATGTGAAAGATTAATGTATACTTTTAGAAGAATCATATATCAGCCTATCAAAGAAAGTCAGTGTAATTCAATATGTAATGAAGTAAGCGTATTTAAAAACTAAAAATGATCTTTATATCTATAATGGTTTAGGCTTATAAGAGGAATAAAAAAAAAACTATCTTACTTGGATAATGACTGAAAAACAAATCTTTGACACCATATTCTTATCTTATCTATAAAAATCTTTGAACAAATATTTAAATAGTTAGCGAAGCTTATCATAAAATATACTTCAAGAATCACACGTTAAAAATATTTTTAAATGTCGTTCACATAATAGAATGGAAAATATATATATATAGCTAAAACCGAATATCGTATAAATTAGAAGTTTGCCTTAGAAGTGTGTATACTTAATTCATTCCTCGCGAAAATTAACATAAATTATGTTAAATGTACGAACGCAAATCTGCTGTCAAATTGGTTGTTTTTTAATTTTCAATAAAATTCAAGACGATGAATTAATTAATATGATGATCAAAATAAAAAAAAAATTGTTTGTATAAAATATATAAAAAAAGGATCTTCAAAATTATGGTATAATGATATAAGACTATAATGATTACGAGCGCCAAGACTAATAAAACAAGAATATGTTGCCCTTCAGCTTAAATCCCGAAATATTCTTCAAATATGATTCAGTTATTACTGTAGGTACCTACATACTACAAAGGAACTATATATTTTAATATTTTATTAAAATTTTATTTATGCTATAAATACCAAATGTATAAAGAACAATTATGCAAAGATTACAAATATAACTACATATATATTTAGGCAGCATTCAATAAAATAAAAGGTGTAATTATATATACCTAATCAAAAATAGCTTTATCAATTATGCTATATTCGGTGTATGGTGTAGCCACGTGGACCATCAAAAGTAAAAATATAAAATAAGATTTTTTGAATTGTGATACTATCGGACATTCTTATAGATATCATACTTTTATTCTTAATAACATAAGTCATCATAGGTATAGAGGACAAAAAATATTTATTTTTTTAAGTTTGAGTTAGAGTTCCAAAATAAATCAAAATAAAAATAAACTAAAGTGTTCGTTCCAGAGCAACTCTACTGTAAAGAAATTTCAAAGAAAAACAAAAAACCGTTCTATAAATCAGTAAACATATAAAAAGATTGTGTAGTATATATACATACATATATATTTATTTCATTGTATATTATATTATATTTATTTATTTATACTTTAATATATATATAGCAGAATGTTTACACATATATAGATATATGAATATATATACATAAACTATATACAGAAAATAAGAAACAAAATACGTGTATTATTATATAAAAATAAAAAAAAATTATATAAAATTTTCCCTAGAAATCAGATAATATTTATTTAATCCACCCTACATTTTCTACTTACATTTAAAAATATAAATATAACTAAAAATATATACATATACATATTATATGCATATATTTATATTATATAAGAACTTGCGTTAAAACATAATTTCATATAAATATACTTTGAAATCTAAAATGGAAAAAAAAAGAAATAAATACAATTTCCTTGGTGTCAAAGTTGATTTATAAACATACACACTTAAATATGTAATTATAATGTGTACATATAGTATAGTTGAAAATATATGTACATAAGATTGTAACATATAAGGTAAAACAATAATATATACTTGTATAATATATAACTATAACTATATATGCATTTATATTTATTAAAATAATTGTAGTTGTTAAAAATATATAGGCAATCTTATATTTTTCATATCTTAAATATTTCAATCTTATATATTTCAATTTTTCAAATTATTTTATAAATATCGGTGTTGATGCACTCAAAAAAATTTATATCATATATATTTGAATCTATAGAATATAATCTATAACAGGGTTCAATCGGAAAAACTTAAGAATACTCATGAGGAACCATACTACCTGGGCACTACCCATTAATCATTCCTCCAAAGAGCAATAGCTTATAATAGCAAGCAATACGCCTAAAAACTTTAATTTAAACAAAATAAAATTAGTGAACCGATTCTTTATGTTTGTTAGACCTAAGCTCACCTCGAATATCAGTCTCGATTAAGTATATTATACTATATATTATAAGGGGCGTCGGTGGCCTAGTATAGGTAAGAGCGTATAAAATACGTTGTATAAACACCGAGGGAGTGTGAGTTTAAATCCCACACACGTCCTAAGAGTTATTCTGTCGTAAGGGGGAACGCCTGTAAAAGAAAGGCTGTGTAATTTCCTATATTCACATTTATGTGGTAGAGAAATGCACTAAAAAATATATATATATATATGTATATATATTATAAATTAGATTTAATCTAATATCATAACCACAAACTTAACCTATATATTGTATGTGATTGTAAGTTAATAAATACAGTTATATTTAATCAAAATATACGAAAAGATATTATTGCGATAATTTTCTGTGTCTTTAGCCGGACTTTGTTTTTGTTTTTAGTTATTAAAACTTCAAGAGTTTTGTACTTATCAAAAGTTCTGTAGAATTTTCAAAATTGATATATAAGTAATTTAAGTTTATCATGTACAAATATATAATGTATAGTACTATACATTCAAAGTATATATTACATTGTTTTATATACGAATGAATATACAATGAATACAAATTTTTATTATTTTTATACTTAAGACAAAAAAAAACAAATTGGGTTGTAAGAAAATAATGTTAAAAAATTTTTAAAGTTCCCATAGTAATGCCCTATATAGAAAATTTGACTATTATAAACATGACATACTGTGGTAATACCAAATTGAATAAAAAATATTCGTAATTATATAATATAATAAATACATAATCTTTTTTAAAACTATAAATGAAATTTCTCCTGAACTATATATAAACAAAATTTACTTAAAACCAGAACTAAATTTTTTCAAAGTTATTGTGCTCATTAGTTATTAGTTATTACTGATTTCATACTTCAGTAAAACGTAACCTCAAAACACAAAAAGATATAACATAAATATGTAATAAGTATCATAAATTAAACCTTAAAAATTTAGGAAATTTAAAAATGAAATGAAATTTCTAAACATTAATAACCGCTTTTTACTAAAAGAAACTCAAGCTTTTCGAAAAAAAAACACCATAAAACTATTTTTCAACTAAAAAAGTTTATAATTCCGCAACTCCCACCAAATTATTTTTGTGCCCTGGTTTCCACCTCTCGGATCACTTTTTTTTCTTTATAACTTTCAACGCCGCTGAACAACCTGAATTTTGTACATAAGTTAAGTTATATACCTATAGAATAACTCCTAAAACTTTTCGCTAAGAAAAATTTTAGACACTTTGTTAAGTATATATATAGTATAGTTTCTTTATGATAATACATAATATGTTTATGTTTGGTAGGGATAGACAACTATCCTTAGACCTAGGCTGTGCGACTCGTTGTGTACCCATAAGTATAAATATAAAATAGTGTTTATAATAAATCATTAATGATATAATAATTAAAAATTTATGCTTATGTTGTGTATGTATGTTTATGACATTATATATAGAATATATAGAAATATCTATTTATCTAAATTTATATCAGAGCATCTTTAAGATTTCCGAAATTTAAAGTTATATTTAAAAATAAAACAATAATTGGTTTATCAATAACTTTAGAAGTTTGTGGTGTAGCAGTGGCTTTATAAGTTGGTTCAAATACGCTTTTTTTGTTATATTTTAAATTGTAATACAAAACAATTTTAAAAAAAGATCGCCCTTAATATATAATATAATAATAAAATACAAAAGAATGTTATTTTAATCAAAGCAAAAAGCAAATTGGTTTTTTTCATTTTTTTTTTTTTTTTTTTTGAGTTTATTTTAGAAAAAACACAAGACCTACATTTTGAATTTAGAAAGTAAATTATTATTTTTCTTTCCATTTTATTTCAATCGATTTTATTTCACTTATAACCAAAATACAAAAATTTGGTTATTTTATTCATTTGCTTTTTTGTTTCTTTGTTTTTTTTTTTTTATACAATAGCATAGGGCTCTTATTGTATAGCTTCTGAAATGTAAATTGTAAAAAAAAAAAAAAATTAAAATGAAAAAATAAAACAATCAAAAAAAAAAAAAACAGAAAACTTAAAAGTAAACATTTAAATTAATTAAAAAAGCCAAACGAAAGGCAAAATCGTTGAAAAATGACTGTGTTTCATTTTTTTATTTTCTTTTTTAGTCATTTTTTTGTTTTTTTCCTCTCTCTCTATATTATTTTCTTTTATTATTCTACAATGTTTTTTATTTTATTTTATTATTATTATTTTTTTTTTCTGTTTTTTTTTTTTGTTTTTTATTTTTCATTTTAAATTGAGTTACATACTTTAACCCTGTCATGCTCTTTTCATGTATATAATTCTTTTTTAAAAAAGAAAATTTTTACTTTATTTTTTTTTTTTGTATTTTAAAGAACAAAAAAGAAAAACAGAAGAGAAAATTCTTGAATAAATTATTATGAATTTAAAAATAAAAAAAAATAAAAATTCCTTTTTTTGACAAAAAAAAAAATAAAAAATTATCCAAAACAAAAATAAAAAAAAAAATATATATAAAATAAAAAACGGCATGTACCAACTCTATAAAATTAATATAATAGGGCATAAAAGCATACTTACTTACATACATCATTCAATATTTATTTATATATATAGGTATTATGTATATATACATATATATAAATATATTTCATTTTATACAATATTATATAAACATCTGGCTTCCATCTATTTAAATGCATGCAAACATTATATATTTCAAAAGCGCACGCATTTTTCAATATTATTGACTCCACCTATTTTTTCCAATACAAATGCAAATATCTATTACTAACTTTTTTTTTAACACAATATGGTCCCACCATACTATTTATTTTTATTTATTATAAAAAAAATAAAAAATTGATAAATTGATAATTAAGGTGGAGCTAAAATATTCGTACTCTATCTATAGAATTTATCTCATATTTACATTGTAACAATCGTACACACTCGCACCACGCATACACCCATAAATAAATGAAACAAAACTATATAAAATGAAAAATTTTTAAATGGTATTTGTTTTTATTTTTTAAAAACTTTGGGGTGGTTCTTTCTTAATTAATTAAATTTGTACAGGCAATACATGTAAGCTAAAAACACAATGACATATTATATTAGTATATGTACACTGTACAGTCAGGGAATATTGTATAAATGTAGGTATTATATTGTTGTGTGCTTTTCAAAAAAAAAATTTAGTTTTAAATATTTACAGAACAAATTCATGGATACTTTATGAGGGCAAGCATATAAAAATATACAATGTGTTAAGAAAAAACAGTATTGTTAGTACAGAAAATTATTTTACACAATGATCCAGTAGTTAGCAGACATCTGTTGTAAACACTTTAAAAATTTAAAAAGAATTCTTAAATTCTAATATTCAAAATTTACACAATATA
Source organism: Poecilobothrus nobilitatus (assembly GCA_947095535.1). Classification (NCBI taxonomy): domain Eukaryota; kingdom Metazoa; phylum Arthropoda; class Insecta; order Diptera; family Dolichopodidae; genus Poecilobothrus; species Poecilobothrus nobilitatus. Next base: position 200,033,236 of record OX352773.1, on the reverse strand, counting down.
GAAGGAGAAAATGCCAGCAGTTGTTTTTTTTGTCAAAACAAAGTGAATTTTATTTTTCTATTATATATACTATATTCTATTTCTGTATTATATATATATGTATATATGTATATATGTAAATATAATAAAAAATTAATATATCCTTTCTTTATTGCATTACAGAAAGTGCGTGCTATACTGATGTTGTTCTCAGTATCATTTGCAATTTAAAAAATATTGGAACATTTTTTGTATCTAATTTTAGTTATAGTGAATATAATTCTATATTTTAATAAAATATATTTAATTATTTTGGTCTAATAAAAACGGATCAATAAATAAAAAGAAAATAAACGTCAAAAAATTGTATCCTTAGAAATCTGTCATACAAATGTTGTTTAAAATTTGCCACAAAGAAATAATATACCATATAGATTGAATCAATTTTTTTTTTCTTTTGCTTGATTTGGTGCTTTTTAATGTTTATTTTCTTTATTGTTATTTGTCCGTCTATATTAAAATAATAATTTTAATTATATTATTTATATATCTTCTTTAATCGTAAATATATATATCCGCGGTATATTCTATATTGATATACAATATTTACAATACATTTTTAGAAAATTATCGATTTTCTACTAAATTAGGTTGGTGATAAAATGAAGGAAAATTCTGAAAATTTAGTTAAATTGAACTTGTATATTAAACATTAACACTAACAATGTATTTATACTAAAACTATAAATATGTTTTTTTCTTTTAATAATAAAATTTATAGATTTTAAAACATATACCGTCAATTGTTAACTGATATAAATACTTAAGTATATATATATATATAATAATTTAAAATTCATTTTTGTTTTGTACTTTTCTCTTCTGATTCGTTATAGGTGTATATATTTATATATACCTACACGTTAATTTAGTAAGCAATCAATCAACATTATTTATGTTAAATTTATAAAAAATACTATAGTTTTTTTCCTTTGAAAACTTTAAGATTTAGGTGTAGACCCCAGTGATCATAGACACAGTGGTTGTACACCCAGTTCATTAAACGAAAAAGAATATTAATCTTAAACCCTAATGTGGGAGATATTTACTTATTAAACCAAACTCTATATTTATATAATCATTATTCATTCATTATAATGGGTTAAATATTTGCCTATTTACAAAAAATAATGGAGATATTTATAAAAAGAATGGTTTTATTAAATTCAAAAAGAAATTAAATTGAATATAGGAATTGTTTAAAATATTTTGATGTTTTTCTTAAAAATTTCATATTGTCATATGGAAATATGTATGTCTGCTAAAATATTCATGAATTCTGAAATTCTACAAAACGAATAAACATATTTCCGATTCGAATATCTTTTATCACTCATGGAACGCAGCTTCTCTATATACGAATATTACTAGGACTAGCTAGAAGATGTTTCCTATAATATTTTTAAATTAACCAAAACGACATTTCGCATAAAATTTAATTAAAAATATAACATGTGATTTCCAATAGTACAGATATCTTTATAATATGTATGTGTACATATAAATATAATCTTTATTTTAAGTGCTTTGTCGATGAAATATATATTTAAATATATAATAAGGAGATATTTTATAGTTGATTACAAAATCGAGCATAATGCTTTTTTCATGTTGATACATATTATATTATATGTATACACATGTATATTCGAGATTCTAAATTAGAAGATATTTTATAGTTGGTTACAAAATAGAGTTTCAATAATTAACCTACTTATCATGACCAACATTACTATATATATATATAATCATTAATCAATAACATCAACATCTATATCTGCAAAAAATTTATGCCAAAATGTCATATTTGCCAAAAACATTTTTTACCAAAAGATTTTTTCCAAAGTATGTCTTTTTTGCAAAATAGCAATTTGCTAAAAGTCCTTTTTGTTAACTGGATTTACGCCAAGTATCTTTCCGTGAAATGGTTTTATGTTAACTGTCTTAGACCCGTTAATTATTACATATTCAAATTTTTGCCAAATTAGAAAAGACAAGAAAATATTTTATACAGCGATTCCATATTTATAAGTTTTCCTTTTATTTCAGAATTTTATAAAATTTATATTTTCTAAAGAAAATATATATACATATTTAAAAATTAGAACAAGAACTTAATTATTTAGTTTTTAAGTTTTAATAAAAATATACTTGTTATACAATCCTAAAAATATGCAACAAATGTATATTTGCAAGTAATATCGCCATTATTTTTAAGGAATTCAGAATATACATTTTTTAGTTGATTGGTTGGTTATAGTAATTTATTAGACAAAACTGTTTACACATAGGACGTTCCAAAATACCTGAAAAAATATAATAGGGGAGATTATAAAATAAATTTTTGACAGTGTCTAATTCTATAGATCATTATTCAAAATTGCAAATTAAAATCATTCAAATTTTTTTTTACAAAATTTTCAATCTAAAAATAAAAAGTCACTTTATTTTCTAAAATTACATTAAATATGTTGCGGTTATTTGAATCATTTTGAATAATGGTAATTTTTATTTTAAATGTACAAAAGCTTAAAACCACATCTAAACAAATCTAAATCACACATGCAAAAAAAATATGTTACTTATCTTGATTTTTGTAATCTATATCTCGTGATCAAATTTTATTTTTCTAAAGCCTTTTTCTATAATAATAACTGATCCCAACAATTTGTAGACTAGAATTTCAAAAAGATATTTATATAATTTTTAATTGATTTCCTTTTTCAATTTCGTAATGATAATATTACATTCCATATACATATATACATACATATATGCATGAAGTATAGAATATATTATTATCTACTCTGTGAATTGTCATATTTGTTTGTTTTTTTAATTATATATACCTATACATATTACAAAAACTAAAATATAATATGATGATTTACTAAACAAAAATTATTTTTTTTTTTTAAATAACAAAATAACAATTAAAAATTATAATAATTAAAATGCCTCAGAAATTATTATTTTATAATCAAACATTCTAGAAAATGCAATATACAAACTTCACTGTCACCACTATAACAAATTAGAAAAGAAAAAAAAATATATAGAAAATAAAATGAAATAAATATTGTAATCTCCTTTTCTAGAGATAAACATAAAACAAAACAATGTATAACAAACAAATAAATCTATCACATATATTTTAAAAGTGGGAGGAAATTCCTCTATATATATACTTGTGCATATAGGTATATACATATATATTTACACATTAAAGTAATAAATCTTTTTCGCAATAATGTATATAAAAAATTTTTTTGCAAATGTGTACATATACCTATAAATATTTTACAAATCTATTTTATGCAATGTTAACTGTACATAGAAACATGAAATATAACATACCACGAATAAAACATGTGTTATAATCCAATAGATGCAATGTAATATAGAAAACAGTTCTGAATAAGAAAAATAAAATTTGGTTTTGGTATTAACAAAATGGAATGCAATAATTTATTAATTAACTTTATTTTCATTCAATGTTATTTATTGTATAAAATGCATAAATGTAATTTTACCATTTATACATCTGCATATGTATAGTATATCTTATACATATATTATATATGTATATGTATATGTATAATATGTACAATATATTTTATGCATTTTATTTTAATCATAGCTTTTGGAATGTGTAAATTTTTGTTCACAGACTTAACACAAATTTTTTTCTCATACTGTCTGTAAAAAAGCATAAAGATAAAAAGAATACATATTGCTTTTATACATATATTTGCATACATGCATTGATGCATACACAATATAAATTATTTATTTTTATATTAAACTAAGGTAATGTCAAATGTGTATAACAAAATTATTTCTAAAATTTGATATTTCCGTTAAAAAAAATTTTTTTTTTTTTTTTTATTTAAATAAACGATTTATTGTTTATTCGCAATTCAACTCCCAATTTGAATTTATTTTACAGAATAGGGTATAAGTACCTAGGAATAAAGCAAAACATAGAAATAAAACTCATATATGTATTTCTTACAATTTACCCTAAGGACCTAAGGACCCTATATAGTGTATAGTCAGAAACTTTCTGCTAAGATAAAAGTTATTTTTCCTGTCGTTCACTTCAGGTAGATATGTATTCAATGTAGGTAAATATGTATGTATGTATTATTTTTCAACAAACATTTTAATATTTGAAATATTGATTAGTTAATCGCGCCATCACTTTTCTAGGTGAATTTTATTATACATATATAGGTACATAGGAATAAGGTTTTTTGTCAATTTAAAATAATTTCTTTATTTTTCAACATATTCAATTTGAAACAGGAATTCCATTCGAAATATTTATGTTTTTTAGCTGCACTGCAAGTATATGTAAAATCCAGCCAGTGTAGTAGTCATTAAAAGATCGGCCTTTCAATTGAAAAGTCTCGGGTTCAAACCCTAACTGGGTCATATAGACTAATAAAAAATAATATAGACTTGTCTTCTTATACTTAAGAAACTGAAGCTTAATTCAAATATGAATAATAAATGACTTAGTGGATGCCCTATGATCCTTATAGGAGTGGGAAGGTAAACAAAAATTTGCAAATTATTTAAGTAGGTTAAATATTTAATAGGTTAATTATTTAAATTATACCTACTGTCATTAACATTTATTTTAAAATTAAAAAAAAAATTGTTCAAATTAAAGGCCTAAAATTTGATAAAGAAGCATGAAGTTCGCTATTAACATCACGGTTATTAGTCATGGGTTATATAAAAGGTAAATATGAACCATCAAAATCAGGGTTTCACAACTTTGCAAAGAAAAAACAAATAATATGTACATATTTTAAAATTATGAAGAAAAAATAAGTATGTATAATAATAAGAAAAATATAATAAAAATTATAAGGAAAATTATGTGCCATTCCAACTATTAAAAATAAATACATAACTAGGTACCTATTGTGCACTTCTTATTTAATAACAAGAAGTTTGTATACAAGTATGTATATATGTACATATATGTATTTATATGTTCTTTATTAACAGTTTCATTATATGTATGTAAACTGTTAGGTGTTAACTTATTATTAAATCATAAAAATTTGTTTGAGAAATCTAAAAGAAAAAAACTGTTTATCTTATGATCAAATTGTACGAACAATTTTTTTTTTTGATAATATAAATTTTTTAATCTTATTTCTCATAATTATTTATTGCACAAATTTTACTTTGACTTTCAAGCTTTACATTATGTGCAAAAAGCTCGATCTATGAAAATACGAAAAATACGCCAAATAAATGTTGACATTACAATTTGACTATTTTGTCGTATTTATCCATATATTAAATCTATTTTTGGAAACCATACAATTTATAAATTTCTTTTTTAAATTCTATGGTTCTTAAATTCTTTCTTTAATATGTACCTAAATATATTTAAAATGATTGTAATGAAATAAAAAAATAATCGTTAAGAAATAATTATCCGCAAAAGCAAAATATTTCTGCTCAAAAAATAAAAAAACTTCACATGTATAAAATGTTAGTAGGTACCTATAAAAAATTGAACCGTTATTATAATTTTACAGTTTTTTTTTTCTTTTATTTTTGGCGACAACGAAAATTTTTTAATACTTTTTAGGTGCATACATAGTTTATAGAAGCGCTCGAAGGGCGAACCTATCTCTGTATTATGGATATTTATGGAAAGTTCAGACAGAAAAACGAAAAACAAAAATAAACTTTTAAATGGGTTATGCCAGATCAATGTTCATCAATATTTTCATAAATATATGTACATACATAAATACATACAGATACAATACATATGTACATACATATGCACAGATATGCATAGATATATTAACTAATAGATGGGAGGTTAGTTATAGTCGTTTCTTTTCTTCTTATGTGTTTTTCTATCTTAAGGTATTCAGTCAAAAAAATACATATTATGCATTTTATAATAAAAATGTATACATTTCGTTCACTCAGCTGTCTATATTTATTAAAATAATGTAAAGCAGTTTTTTATAACCAGTTTCATTCAGAGATTTTAAGTTTTTATATTACTTAATAATTGATACATTATGTATGTATTTTCTTTTTAAAATTAAAATTTAATTTAATAAAGTTTATTCAAAATTTTAACTAGAATCTATTTTTTCTTTATTCTAAACAAACATTAAAACGACATTAACTTTTCTTTTGTTTTTTTGATGTTTAAGAAACAAAGAAACAAGTTAGGTTAACGTCATCGGTTTTAATAAATATACCAACAACAGTCAAACAAGCCAAGTCATAAAAAAATATATGTATGTAAATTATCTATTGCATATAAAAAAAAAAGTAAATCTAAAAATCTGCAGTAAAAGAAAAATTAAGATTTGATTTAAAAATTTCGGTTAACCATAAAAACGATTTTTTCTTTTACGCCAATTGAACATTAAACTGGGAAACACGGTAGCCTAGTGGGTAAGAGCGTATGGAAAATGTTGTAATTTGTAAATACCGAGGGAGTGTGGGGGTTCGAATCCCACACACGTCGTAAAACTAATTCCTTTACAGCCACTCCTGAAAAGGAAAGGCGTAAGTTCCTTGTCACATTTATCTGACAGGGAAATATACTAAAAAAAAAAAATATATAAAACAGATATTGAATAAATCTAGATTTGCTCAAGCCAACTCATATAATTAATACATTTCAAATTTTTGTCTTAAATTTTTTTTCTATTATAATTTTTCTCGCGATGCTGGATTGAGGATTCACAATTCACCGTTTCGGATATTTTATCTGCACCACCGCACCAATCCGAACTCATTCGCACGCATGTTTTTGACATGAAAATTTAAATTCTCTAATTATTCAATCATATTTTGGAAGTTTTTTTTCTTTTCGAAATAAAAGGTAAAACTTTAAGTTTTTGTGCGGAACTCTTTTTCATGTCATTTTTTGAAAAATTTTTTCGATTTATCAAAAACAAAAATTTTAAATAATTTAGATGTCATTTTCAAATTTCAGCTGTCTAAATTACGTTTTTCTGCAGAAAAATTCCTCTGAAACGGTGAATCCTTTTTATAGAAAATTCTTTTTTTAAATAGTTCAGAAGAAATATGCTGAATGGGGAAATAAAATTAGGATAATTTTGAAAAAGAAAATCCACATTCTGTTTTATATAAACGATCGTCAAAACTCAAAAGTTACTAAATACATAATTTATTAATCACAATTTAATGATCAGAAAAATTAAATCTGCCACAATATTGAATATACAATATACAAATTGTAATTGAATTATATTATAAATATATAAAAATTATTGAATATAATATATATTTTATTTTTCATTTTTCAATCATATTTAATTTTTGTGTTAAAATGCAAATTAAATTTTTATTAAGTTTGGTTTAATCATTTTAGCTGATTTCTGTTTCATCAACTTTTTCTATCAAACATCAGATGTCACATTAATTAATTTTTTTTTTATATTTTATCGTATTTATCCTTTATTTACCCCTGACAATCTGTGACAGTCCAAGAATGACATTACCAAAATAAATAATTATACATACTTGAAAGCTGAACATTAACATTTAACGAATATCAAAATGTCAAATACACACGTTCGTAAATTTTTTATTCTACGTAAATTTCACCACCAGGTGTAAATAATAATATTTCTTGAAAAATTAAAATTTATGAGAATGTTTTCAAAAATATTATTATTCTTTAAAGATTTAATTTAAAATACATAATGTAAAAGTATAAAGTATAGAATTAGAATATTTGTAAAAGTATAGTTCTTCAGCCATTAAAAAATTCAAATTTAATTTTTATTTGCAAATATATTTTTATTAAAGATAATTGAATAAATTGAATTTTAATATTCGTCATAAATTAATATAAATAATGTAAATATTGTGTTCAAATTTACTTTTTGCTAATTTTGAATATCAAAATAATTGTTAACGCAAAGAATTTAAAAAAATTATATTGTAGTTCAAGAATAAAAAAAATTGAACGAAGCTGTAATATAGCAATGGGAGTAATTGGAACTAATAAATTAATTTGGGAAATGAAATAATCTTGAAAATATTTTCTATTTATAATTAAATTACTGTTTAGATAATAAATTCTGTATCTATTTAGATATTTGTTTAGATTTGTCAAATTCAAATAAATTTGTCAAATAAATTTACTACAAAATATTTTAATGTTTTCTTTTTTAATAATATTGTTGTCATAAATAATTATAAAAATAAGAAAAACGCATTTAAAATTAAAAAAAGTTTTCTATATTAAAACGAATGATCCCAAAAATTAAAAACAAGAAAATAACTAAAAACGTTTTTCTAATACTGATTAATGATTATCATAACAAAGGCAAATATATTATACGCATTAAAATTAATATAATATTTTAAACTATGGAGTTTTTTGTTTTTTAATTTACATCGATAAATTTTTACGTTTTTAATAACTGCACTTTTACAACAAATTAAATTTTTCTTGTTCGTTAAATCGTTCTTATTTAACGAAAAGGGTTGCGTTTGGTATTTCCCGATTTTGACATATCTTTCAAAATAACTTCGTCCAAACACTTCCATTTTCGGACAAAAAGATACACTTAACGAAAGTAGCCGAATGGTAGCCATCATCAGACTTTTTCGGGTCGGCTCACTCCAATTTGTTCATCAAAAAATAGGAAAAATTCATAAAAGTATTTTTGAAATTTTAATATTGTTATTTTAAAATCAATTATTGATTTAATTCACGGTGTTTACAAGCTCAGTTAATTATAATTCGGTCAAAAATACTTTTTAAATCCCAAAGAAAAAAACCAAAAAGACCATTTTGGTTTAAAGTTTCATCGCACTGCGTGCAAAGTAGCTAAAGAAAGTCTAATCGGTCCGAGGTTTAATTTGAAGATTTTTTTTTTATTAAATTTTGTGTGAAAGCCAGCAAGAAGAGAACGTCAAGAATTTATAATTTGCTTTAGGCAAGCATTTTTTTTTTTTAATTTTAATATTTAATTTTTGGAACGGGCAAAAAATAAAATAAATTGAAAAGCTCTTGCTTAAAACGTGAATATTAATACAAAATAACTTAGTAAAAAATGGCGTTAAAAAGAATCAACAAGGTAAATATGTGCTTATTAGAAAGTTTTAATTTCAATTAAAATAATTTAAGGAAATGAAATTAAAAGTTTAAAAAAAAAAGTCTATAAATGGAATTTATATTCCTTTTTTTTTTAAGGAAAATACCATTTTATGTTCATGATGTATATATTATATGATATATGTGTAATGCTATCTAGCTACATAATGTTTGTCGAAATTGATTACTGGCATATAGAAAATTATTATTATATGTATACCTATAAAAGTTAAATATTTTGATATTAATTTGTGCAGTGTTTAAATTACCATTAAAATAAAGAAAGAAAAAAAAATAAGACTTGAAGAATTTTGATGACATTTTTTTTTTTTTTTGTGAATATTTTATGTGTCGTATATAGTCTTTATCTCTAATTACAATAAAAAGTATTAAAATTTTATTTATTCTTCCGGAATAAAAAAAAAAAAAAGTAAAGAAACCAATTTTGCGTATCTCAAAATTGAACATGCTTAGTACTTGTAAATAAATTTTCCTTATTTAAACACAAATAATGAAAATCTTATTAGGTTTTACAAATTTTTTTTTTTTTGCTTTTACAAAGAGAAAACACCTTACCGGATGAGCAAATGAGAGCTATATATATTTTGGATTCAAATACCTTCTAGAATAGTCATATACTAAACTTATCCACTTACAGAGTATGAATGATGGAATAAAATAATTTATTAACAAAAAATAAAAAAAAAAATATATATATATTTGACTAAAGGTCAATTTATAAATTCGAAATTTGTATATTAAAAAAGAAAGAACTGATGGTATACAATACATAGTGATAAGTTTTGATAATTTTTTACTTCAAAGGCGAATTTATGAAACCAACATTGATTTTATTTTATATCAAATAACTAAATCCAGCTAGTTCCTTGAAATACAAAAAAAAATTTTATTTTAAAATGAATGTAAATTATATTTATAAAAGTTTTACAGAGCATTGCAATTTTTATTTTAATCATAAACAAACTTATTTTATCTGTTCTATAATTTAAGTTGAAAAAGTATTAAAATGTTACGATTTAAATTTCTATTTAAGAAAATATAATTGGAAATTTCTACAAGTAATCTAATCAGATTTGACTACTTCAAAAATGATTCTTAGAATAGTAATAATTTTCATACATACATAATAATATTTAATTACGTTTTAATATATGTAGTAATCATCACACCAAAATATAACGAATTGTACATATATTATAAAATTTTATTGGTTTAAGATTTTCCCTCAAAAGCTCTAAAAGTTAAAATTTCTAACCGTACTAATTGTCATTTTAATTTAAATTTTTAACTGTTTTAAATTAACTATATTTTGTTTTGAGTCAATAATTTTAGTTTTAACCGTATAGTAATATATGTATATTAAATTTGATTTTTAATACCTTTAACTAAAATGTCATCATTGTTGTTTTTTTTTTAAAAAGGTGATTAACCCTTATTAGTCATAATTAATATCTGAATCATTTTAAAAGAAAAACTGTTTGTCACTATTTCTTATTTATTTTCTATATTAAGTTTTTATCTTTAGGAACTAAGTTAATTTCTGATTTTTTAATTTAACATAATCTGAAAAAAAAAAATAACTATTATAAATTCCAATAATTAGAATTTTCTTAAAATATTCTTTATTAAAGTTTTCATAAATTAAAATGTAATAAATTAATTAAAACAATAAAAATTACAGGAACTTCAGGACTTGGGTAGAGATCCTCCAGCACAATGCTCAGCAGGACCAGTTGGTGATGATTGTAAGTATAAATTTTACTATACGCTAATTATTTTATATAATTTTCATTTAATAAAATAATTAAATAAATTAATTTTTAATTTAAGTAAAATACTATATTAATTCTTATTGTTTTTGTTTATATTTTCAGTGTTTCACTGGCAAGCCACTATAATGGGACCGGTAAGAAATAAAATAATACATAATTTAAATAAGTTTTATATTCAAATTATAATAAATATGAGTAATACACATAATAAGAGATTAAAACCTATATTTATGATTCATATCATCTTTCTCGGTTTTTCATTGAGACTTTTTAATTCTGAAACCACGTTAATAACAAATCATAAATTTCGAAATATGTATGTATTTCAAAAAAAAAAAAAATACCTATGCCATATGATATAAAGTTTTATAATTTTATGTACATATGCATTTTAATAGAAATTTTTTTTTTCTTTGTGAGTTACTTTTTAAGTATCTGCAAATCATAAACATAATAATTATAACTGCATTTTCTTTTTGTTATAAATCTATTAAAATGTTTGCTGGTTAGATCGTTGTGTCAATAAAGTAGGTTCATCTAATAGGTACATATATTAATTTTAGACAAGAATCTTGTTTTTTTGTATTTCATATGTTTACTCTTATCACTCTCTATATAATTATAATCCTATTCCGTTAGCAATTCATATAGAATTTATTTTAACTTTATCATATCAATAATTTACATTCTAGAAGGAATCAGATTACTCAGCTTAATCAGGTTTTATGGGTTACTCTTATATAAAAAAAACAACTAAAAAACCTAATTGTATTTGACCTACTTATGTTCCATATATTTCCAACAAGATGAATTCGATGGATTTTATTAAACGTTAGTTCAAGAAACTTTTAGATCCTTATGTTTTTAAATTGTTCTAGACTTGTCTAAGATCAAACCAAAGTTAGTTATTCCAAGAACAAACGTAAGTAGAATATGGAAGTCAAATTTGGTCACCGTTTTATATGGTACACAAGAATAGTGTAATTTTTTATTACTGAAACATATATATATAATATGTATATTGTGTTTCAGTAATAAATATCAGTCTTAACGGTCTTAACCAAAACAAAATTAAGTTTCGAGTTTTCAATTTAAAATTAAGGTTAACTATTTTTTCTAATTAGTTTTATTTTATTTATAAAGAGCAATTTGTCCTCTTCCTAACTAGTTACTAAGTAAGAAATATTGACTAATCAAAAAGTGCATACAAAATATATAATAGTTTTTAATTTTAAATTTAAACACTTAAAATCTATCACAAAAACAAAATAAGGCAATTTTGATTTTTAGGTTTATGTATACTATGTATATTATTTACTGAAACATCCTTTTACTGTAAAATGAGAAAATCATAACTATAATATGAGTGCGCTTCTTAAATCATGTCTATTAAATGTTATTTAAGGATTAGTAAAATGATTTGCGACTTCAAATTACATTCGTTTTTTTATGTCTCTACTTTAAAATGAACCCAACTAATGTATTACTTTATAACAACCTAAAAAAAAATCGGTATCTAAAAACGAAAGATTTTTGTAAAGAAATTTATAAAAAAATCTAATATACTTTTTCAATTTTCAGGAAAACTTTTAGTTAAAAATGTTTACCCTTTGTTAAAATATGAGATTTAATTTTTATGCCCCACATTTAAAAAGATTGCATAGATGGGTAAAAATTGAAAATTTTCTTCTTTACATTAAAATTTGTTCTGAAAAAATTTAAATATTTTATGTTCTGTTTCAAAGATAATTATTACTTCTGTAGTTTCTTTAAAATAGTAATAGTACTTTCAAATTTTGACATTTCTAGATTAGAAAAATATTTGGTAAAACTTATTAGTTACCCTATCGCTAAGAAGTTGACCGCTAATATTGGATTTTTCCAACTTTGGCAGATCTAACGGGTTAAGTTACATAGAAACGGTTTTTTCACAATTTTTTTTTTATTTCTATCTTTTAAGTTCTAAAATTTTAATCCTTTTTCTTAAAGATTTAAATTTTTGTAAACAGACAGAAAATTGCACAGACTAATGTAAAACTAATAAGACTACTTTGCTAATTTTTTTTTTTTTTTTATTTTGAAATATGATAAAAAATCTACAATTATAATAAATATTATACATTTAATTTCCTTTGTTTTAGTTGAAATTTTTTGTTGTGATTGTAATCATGAGTTATGTGATTTATGACTACGCAAGTTATGTGATTTTAAAATGTAAGAAAAAGCTTAACTGATATTATAATTTAAAATTTCCTAATGTAATATTTTAAACGCATGTATGTATACTACTTTTTTCTGTAAAATTCAGACGTTATATAACTTAAATTTGTTATATAATATAAAAAAATAAAAAATAAAAAATAATACGTACAGTATGCGGGGGAGATTACCTTTAGATATTTAATTAAATTCTAAATTTAAAGACGATAAATAAAAGAAAAGTTTTTGTTTTAAATCATTTTAAAAAGTAAGTTAATTTTAATTTCAAAATCCTTAAGTTAACAGAACGACAAAAAGGTACAATTTTTTTTTTTTTTTTTCTATTTTTGGATAAATTTAATGACGTCGAAGAAGGTCACTAAAGGTCGTCTTTAATTTATACAATTAAATAAGGTAAAATGTCAATTTAGAATTAAAAAAAAAAAAAAGTTTTGATTTCAAATTATTTAATTGATTATTATAATTAATACTTTTAAGAAAAATATTTTTTCATTTCCTGTTAACATTTAAAAATTAACTAGGTACAAATTTTTAGTTCAAATAATATATTTAATCAAAAATTTTATATGATTGAATATATATATATATATATGTATCTATTTAAATATCTATTTAAAAAAAAACACTGAACATTTTATTTTTTATTTTTTTTTTTTTAATTTTTAAATTTTACATCGTTTTAAAAATCTTTTTTTAATATTTTCCTTGAATTAAGAAAAAAGTAACCTTGAACTAGACTACAGTACAATTATCATTTAAGATATTTTATCTTCTTTTTATTTTTTCTCAGTTTATTTTTAAAGAAAAAAGAGTATATCGCGCGGTGTTTTTTTTTTTTTTTTTTTGCACATGCTTTAATATAATAGTATAAATTTTGATTTTTTTTTTTAAAGAAATTCATTTATTTTAAATTATAAAAAATTCATTTAGTAAATCTAAATTAAATTTCTTAATTTAAATGTTTATTTTTCAAATTTAAAATATTAAATAATAAAAAATGAATTAGTGATAATATTAAATAACCTCTTTTTTTTTTTTTTTTTATAGAACTGTCTCTATTTATAATTACATATGTTATTTCTGTTTATTTCTGTTAAGAATATTTTTTATTTTTCTTATATTCTTGATATTTTCAATAGATTTTTAGTATCCTGCAAGTGTATATTTCTAAATTCCTTTAAATTGTAATATTTGGAAGTGGGTAAATAAAGATTTTTCTTTCATTAATTTTACTGAGAATTTCTACCTAAATATCTTTCTGTTGAGCTTTCTTAATTTAACATTGAATTTGTTCTATCTAAATTAATTAAACTCTTTTTTTTTTTTTTTTTTTTTCAAATCAATTGATGAGAAAATTCTTAAGAAACATACTTTTTATCAGAGTTAAAAATACAAATTTATCTGGTAAAATAACTGGTACATCTCTAACATATAAAATTACTTATTATTTTGCAATATACATCTATATATAACTGGCATCTATAATAAAGATACAGGATACGACTCAAATAAATTGTTCTAATTTTTAATTTTATTCATTTAAAATATTTACTATTTCATTTACGGTAACAGAAAAATTTCCAGATTTAATAATTTTCAGCAAAATAAAATTATGTTTTAAAAAAAAATAAAACTGATAAAAGCTGCCTTATGATTTTATCTATAAAAGAAGAAACTTTAAAATAAAGAGAATATTTTTTTTTGTTTTATTACTATATATTATTATGTATTTAAATTTTAAAAATATTCTTACAAAATAGAAAAATAAGAAAATATTTTTTTATTATAAAAAGAAAATAAAACTAAGGTACTTTGAAATATAAATAATATTTAAATAAATCAGCAATAAAAATGTTAAATATTCAAGCATGGTCATGTCAATATCAATAATATAATAAATATAAATTATGTAGGTACTTAGATATTTTCTTTAAATACATACTGTTTTATGTCAACAGTTGGCTTTGATATTATAATAATAATTTTTAAATATATAATAACCTTCAGATTCGATATTACTTTTTTTTTTTAATAAAATTATGAAGGATTTTTAAAATCCTTGTAATTTATGCATATATATCTAATCAATAATATGTATAATATGTATTTTATGCGAATGCATATTTTTTTTATCAAGATTTATATACATATATATATATATATATAATTGACAAAATAATATTAAATTTTAATTAATTAAATTAAAATATTAAATAATGTATTATAAATGTATAAAAATGTATGTATATATAAAATTCATGAAAAATTAACATACATATTTTGTTGTAAGTTATGAAAAAATCAATAATTTAAATTTTGAACTGTCAAAACAAAAGAATTTTAATTTATAACAAAGAATAATAAAAGTTTTGATTAGTAACTGAGATCCAAAATAATAACAAGAAGAAAAAATATAGTAATAAAAAAAAAAAAAAAGAAAAATTTCTTTTCTATTAAATGTTAATTAACCGGATATTAAAATGAAATAAACAAAATAAGAAATACATACATTGATACTAAAATAAAAAACAAATTTAACTTGATATTTATTTTTTTATAATACCTACATATATATGTATGTTTTTTTTTTTTTTTTTATTAATAAAATAAAATATATAAATCTGAAATGTAAATTGAATTTAAATTGGCATTAATATGTACTTTGTTTCACAATAATTCCCCTTTTTTTTCTATTTACTTTACTACCTAAATACTTTACCTACAAATCATCAATTTAATCTATTTAATAATAATTTGTTTTAAAAATAAAATGAAAAATCTTATCGATTTTTTTAAAATCAATTTTAAAGTTTTTATTTTAAAATGAAAATAGTTTATAATAATTTTACTCTAATCTCGTGTCTTATTGTAAACGACATTGAATTAAATTGTTGTCTGAATGAATCATTATTTAATATTTGTACATATGTACATTAAGTTATATTTATCTTATTGTGCTCTATTGTACCAGTTAGTAGAATAAAACTACTAGATAGACATATAATGTCTTTTCTTCTTTTTAATCTTTGTATAGCAATTTTTTGGTTAAATTTAACTTGACATTCGCATATGAATCATACCATTAGGTGCAGTTTATATAATTATAATTAATAAAAGAATATAGTACTTAAATTATTAAAAATTAATAATAAAATAAGTAAATAAAATTTATAAGATTTAATAATAATAATTATTTTTAATGTTTTTTTTTTTTTGTAGCCCGATAGCCCTTACCAAGGTGGAGTATTTTTCCTAACAATACATTTTCCAACAGATTATCCATTTAAACCACCAAAAGTCGCTTTTACAACACGCATATATCACCCAAATATAAATAGTAATGGGTCGATTTGCCTTGATATATTAAGATCTCAGTGGTCGCCGGCATTAACTATTTCAAAAGGTAAAAATAATTAAAAAAAAAAAAATTAAATAAAAAATAATTTATTAATGTTCTTTTTCTTTTTTTTTTTTTATTTTAGTTTTATTATCAATTTGCTCTCTTCTCTGTGATCCAAATCCAGACGATCCTTTGGTACCGGAGATTGCAAGAATATATAAAACTGATCGAGAGAAATACAATGAGTTGGCACGAGAATGGACAAGAAAATATGCTATGTGATGCGTTCCAGTACTACAGTCGATCCGTCATAATATTGTAATAAAAAATGCTACATTATAAAATCTACTTAATATAAATATTAAAATAATTATCATTAATGATTATTACAATTTTTAAAAAATTTACAAATCAATCATCATTTGAAAAGTGCTAAAAAAAAAAAACTGAAAAACCAAACTAAACGATATAAAAATTGCATGATTAAGGAAAAATATTAATATATTAATAAAAAAAAAAATAAGCGAAAATTTCAAGAGAAAAACTGATTTAAAATAAAAAAAAAATAAAATAAAAAAACAGAAAAATTATAAAAAATGGAAGAAGACGTTTAGAAGAAGGAATAAAAATAATTAAATTAAAAAGATTAGAAGAAAAAAAACATTTTCTTAACTTCGAAAAAGTTTTTTTTAAACAATTTCTAGCAATTTCTTAAAAGTTGTGTTTTTTAAATTATTATTAGTTTTTTATGATAAAATCACTACTTCATTCTGCAATTTTAATTGTTACCTTGCCGATTTATATATATAATTTTTTTTTTTTTTTTTTTTTTAGAAATATTTAGTTTCTTTTTATCAAATTCTAAGAATAAATTTAAAAAAAAATAAATTAAATAATAATTAATTTCAAGAATAATCTAAAAATTATTTATCGCTTTTTATCATCGTGAGAAAAAGAAATTCATACTTTCCCCAATATAAATTTAAAATTGAATATTGAAATGTATTTAAAAAGTAATTATTTTTCATGAAAATTTAAAAAAAAAAATTAAAAAAAACAAAAAAAAAACTATATATATATATAACTTTAATATGGTACGAATATTTAAGAAAAGTAGATTTTTACAGGTATCTATGTTACATTGGACGCTTTATAAATATAAAATTTAGCGCTCTTATTATTAAAAACAAATTATTTTTAACAGAAAAGAATTTCAATTATGAATTAGGAACATTTCCTTTTATTTATGAACTTTTATAATTAATTGCAATATAAAATTACATCTGAATATGATTATAAACTCAGTATATTTTTAGATTTTTTAATTTATTTATTTTATCGAAGAACGTTTTTATTTGAAAATACGATAGGAAGTTGTTAAAATGTCAGAATTTATTTTTACTTGTGGCTAGGCAGGCACTTGCCATTTTAAGCTGCGCATTTTATTTTAATTTGAATATAAAACCAAATTTTTTATAAATTATTCAATATGAAAATTTAATATATGTATCCTTTAAAATTAACTTCATTATTAAAAATAAGAAAATTTATAATTTTTGAAAATGTCGATCATATATATAATTGCTTAAAAAATTTTCTAAGATATTATTAGATATATAAAATATTAGTAGACCTAATACATATGTGTAAAAACAGTTATCTCTCAAACAAATTTTGAACGGAGTTTAATAGTTAAAATATATCTTAATTGTTAAAGACTGCAATTAGTTTTTCATGATAAGATTTGTTTTTATATCATAAATTGGTTTTATACTCAAAAATTTTAAATCTACAACTATAACACTAGCCTATACTATGTATGTATCTCTTAATTAAAGATGTTTGTTGAGAAGGTAAAGCCAATCTTAATGTATGATAATTAAAGCTCAATATACATATATTAAAATCTTTAAAGTAGTGATTATAAGACAAACATTTTCAAGACAATAATTTATTTTTCAATTATTTTTTTATTTTCACATTTCATGCAATTTAAATTTCGTTAAAATACCCAGGAACATAAAATTTTTGCGAAAACTAAATCTTTCAAAAACTAAATAATGTTACGTAAATTAAGAAAAGAGAATGAGATTTGCGTTAAAATTCTAATCCAATATTCCAAAAATTTTGTATCCTTTCTACGAAACCGTTTTTTTTTTTTATTTTCGTAATAATGGAACTTACTCGAATTTTTTAATTCAATAATTCCCAAACTACTTGACAAAATTAAACATGTTTTTAAAATTTACGAAAATTAAGAATCTTATAAGTGTACTTGTTTTCTGTATCCAATCAAGAAAGAAAAGGATATTATATGTATTCTATGATAATGTGTACATGTAAATTGATTATAGAGAGGTAAGTAATAAGAGATCTAAGTTACTTTTCAATATGCAATACATACATAAGTTATATTTCAACACTGTCAACTCAAAAATACGTACTTTTCAAAAGTTACTAAATTTCGGAAATTTCCTGACTTTCATATTTGGTTCCTAGCCAATTACCTCAATTAGAGATTTTTATTAATTTAGAAAAAATTATACACTTTTTAGCACATTTTCAAAAATTAAAAAATTTAGATTCCCTCTATCCGGTTGGTTGACTTTTTTATAAAATTTCTACACTGTTTCAGGTAGGACAATGAATGCAATTTTACCCATCGCCTATGAATTACATCTAAAAGTCAGTTGTAGAGTAACTGCTTTGTGCAGTCCTAATTCCTATCCATTATAGTACTACAGTCCTTCAAGATTGTAAAAAAGTGCTAATTTCAAATGTTTCTTCAGTTGTGCTGAACATTTTTGCAAAAAAAACATCAAAGTAGAGCAAGTTTTTATTGAATATCTATAATTCTGTAGCCACCTTTGGATTAATCCCATTTAAAAGTTTCTACGAAAAGCAAATTACAGGCCGAGGCTATAATAGTGACGACTTCGGTAAAAAAAGCACACGTCTTCTTTTAACATGATTTGTAAATTTAATACAAGTTTCCGTTAAAAGATACACAACGTTTTTACAGTAATCTTTCATTGAATAAAGACTATAATAATGTACTGACTGAAGGTAAAGATCTAATATAATTAACATTTTCTCTAGTATTAAGTAAATATACATAACAATTGACCCTTTTTAACGTTTTCCGATAATCCAGAAACATTTGGAAGTTAAGCCAATATGATTGGCAAATAATTTAAAAATCTGACGTTATTTATTAGCATTTGAATGATTTTAGTTCCCCTCATGATTAATTTTTGTTGTAAATAGCTTTTATTCAATAATTAATTTAAAATGAATTAATGACCAAAGCTTTAATCGTTATGGATCAAACAACTAACTTTTCAATTTTTGTGATATTTTAAAAACAAAATCTACAAAACTTGATATTACTTTCTTTTTTTTGTTTACTAGCGTGACAAATAATCAAATTTCATTTATGAAACTATAACATCTTCTTGAGAGAACAATACAGGTTTGAATCATATAAATTAACATCTTTATTTTGCTTTTGGCATAGTGTTTCAAAAATTTATGACCTTTTAAACATATAGTATTAGAGTGTTTTTTTCTAAATGATTTTTTTCTTAAAAGAGCGTTTAAATTTGTTCACATGATACATTTAGAGATATTTTATCACATGAGGAAGTTTACTGGTAACAAACACCAGTAACAAAATTGCATTTTTAACAAGCAAAAAATTGTTATTGTAATAATAGAGATTAATTCTCTTGCCATAATTTTTTCCATGAAATATAGTATTGGAAACTACAATTTTGTACTCATCGCCGAAACTATTCTGTACTTTTTGTAACTCTGGAATTCCCACACTCTTTGTTTTATCTACTTGTGTTTTCTATACTTAGTTCATTCGATAAGATAGTTTGAAATTTTTGGTTAATTTTTCGTAATTGCGGTCCTTGTCTGCAAAAGCTTTTCTAACAACTTTAGCACGATATACAGGAAATGGTTTAGGAAAAAAAAAAAAAGGTCTAAGAAATGAAAAAATGCACGACGAAGAATACGTGAATTTAAAAAGAACTGGAACTTTTAAACTAAGACAATCTAGACAGAGTCTGCTTTGAAATATTTTATAATTACCATATAATTAAAAGACCATTCACATTAACATTACGATCTTCCCTAATAATTTTTTTTAAAAAGCATCTTAGTTGTTGAAGACTGCAAATATTTTTCATTGTAACATTTGACCATTACTTTACAATTAAAAATTGTCTTATTGGTTGAACAAAACTTAAAAAAAACTTTGAAGTTTACATCGTGTTTATATCAAGAAAAAGCTAACATGCTTTTATTTCTTTATTCTTCTCTCAAGATAATAAATGTATGCAAAAGCAGCAATAATGTGTGTATTATATGGTCTGGTATTATGTAAATAGTTAAAATATGCAGACAATATAACCAACTAGTGATTGGTAAATTCGTAACCTTAATTTAATTGAAGAATGGTTAAGAAAGTACCGTTTAGTTTTAAATCTAAAAAAAAAAACAAAATGTTCTATTTCGAAAATTTCCATATAAAAATGAGTCGTTAAAAATAATAAAATATTTAGTTTTTAGGCCTAATTATTCATAGTAAGTCAAATTGGAGTTATTTACATCGACCAAAAAATTAAAAAAATATCTCCCCACATCTTTAAATTAACAATATAGCCTAATTTTTTATGAAGTAATGTTGTATTTATATATGTACAATAGGGCGTCGTGAATTAAAACCCTGCGAAATAAAGCTCTCGAGGTGCTAATAAGAGTATTATTTCATATTTAATAAGAAATAATACTCTGGGACGTTTTTTGTTCATTGGAAATTGAGAAATAAGATTATAAAATCCCAAAATATGAGAATTAAAACTCGTGGCGTTATTTCTCTTTCAATAATTTAATTTTCCCTTTAATTAATTAATAATATAATAAATTGATGGCACTACTCCTTTGGAAATAAACCCTTGCGGTGTTATTTCTCATTAAATGTGTAAAAACACCGAGGTTTGTAATATTCAATCTTGAAAAAAATTTATTTAAAAATAAAATTTTCAAAAACCAAATTATTTTTTCATAGAAATCTACATTTAAACCCTTTTCCAAAAGATACATATGATGTTGTACAAAAATTTAAACAAATGCATCTGTTCTATTTTCGTTTATATATACTATTTTTATACATTTGAGGGCTAGGAGGTAAATGAAACGATCCTCACCATCTTTAACGCGGTAAATATTCACATAGGTCCAAATAAAAATTTTGTAAAAAAAATTAATTCTAATAAGCAATATTAAAAATAATCGTAGGACAGTAATTAAAAGGTTTAAATAAAATAATATTTTAAATTTTTTAGAATGTTATACATAACATATTATAGAGATAACTAAATTTATTTGATAACTTAATACTAAAACACCAATGCTTGTTACGCTTTTATAAACGGTTTAATTTTACATCAATTATTTGAGCTTCTCGAAACGATAATTATCGACCTAAATAATGATTTAAAAAAGCTATCGTTTTCATTATAAATATTATAGTTATGATGTGTAAATCAAATACTTGGTATTTTGTAACGGCATGTAACGATTACATTTGGAAATTAATTAGCCTAGAAGAATAATGAGAGAAGAATTTCAATTAATTAAATAGATAATAAATGAGATCATTTATTTGAACTTTAATACACCATTGTAATTATTAAATCCATATTCTGGAAAAGGGATCGAATTTTTTGTTTTTGTTGTTTTTGAAGTTAGATATATTTTAAAATTATATTTATATATTAATAATATATATTTAATATATTACAAAAATATATGATCCATTGTGTTTTTTTCATAATTTTCTGGTATACTGTTGAAAGGAGTTGTAAATTAAAATGAAAGAGACACCCTGGGTGTTCTTTCTCATTAGTAATGAAGAAATAAAACCCTAGAGTGTCATTTCTCATTAAATCTAAAATATTATCTCGAGGATTTCTTAGTTCACGACGTCATATTTGCGCCAACTATATTTGGAACAGAGCTCTCCACTACTACTTGAATAAACATAAAAAATTCAGTCAGTCTTAAAAGCATCCATATTTTATCAATTCAGTATCCTTCTCACTTATTGTAATCGAAACAATATACCTTAATCTCACCAATATAAATAAATGTAACCAGCTAACACATAGGTTTATTCGAAATAAAAGATTATGAATCCACAATAATAACACCAGAAATAATTTAAAAACTTCTGTCTCGAATTTTTTAGGACTGTCTTTTACTTTTTAGAAACAATTGCTTAAAAGCCTTTAAGGACCTACCAGAAGATTTGAAAATATTAACTAACTTTACTTCATTTAAAAAGAAAATCAGAGTTTAATTGAATCACTTTAAATTGAAATTTTAAATAATATAACAACTCAACTATAACTTAAATATTACGACATTATAAAATTCTAGTGTGTATCCTAGTTCAACAAACGAGTGGATTGAAAGGACTACGTCTTTAGGCAGTTTTAAGTCCCCCCCTTCGAAACAACAACATGTAACCGGAAAATATTTAAAAAAATATAATTACTTATTAATGACTTGACTTATTAATTTTAAACAATGAAAAATTTCAAATTAAATTATTGAAAACTTTAATAGTGTTTAAAAGTCTTATGTGCCCGTTATAAAGTAAAATAAATCTAATTAATTTAAAAGAATTTAACGGTAGTATTATTTTATTTCAGTATTTTACAAACTTGGACACCTGTTTTAAACTGTTTAAAAAGATAACGCAAAGTTCAGTAAAAAATAAGAAAAAAAAAACTAGTCCGATTTAAATAAAAGTGATGACATTTTTTATGTATTCTTATTATTTCTAATATTTTACTATTTTTCATATCTTGGAAATTTTTAAATACTTAAAGAGGGCCAAAAAGTGGTTCTTTGTGAGATAGAAGATCCATTCGACAAATAAAGTTTTATCATCAAATATATTGGACCAGATAAAGGAAGATGCAATATACATATAAGATTAACTTAGAGAAATTAGCTTATTCTATTAATAAATATTGAGTCATAAGAAAATTATTATTAAAATAAAGAAAATAATAGCATAAATTAAAATTTACAATATTTCTTTTATTTTATAATTTTACCTCCCTCCGGCACTGTTTTATAGTTACATATGTAAGTCTAGAAATTAAAGTTTTTCAAGCTCAAATTTTATAAATTAGTTAACTAATAAATAAATTTCAAAATAAAATACATAAATATTAAGTATGTATATAGTGTACATATGTAAATATGTTAATATGTATGCATATTGATTTACATGAAAATTTATTAAAATGAAGAAAATATATTATATCACACATTCATAATTCATATTTTTTTTTTATTTCATTTCATATATTTTTTTTTACAGAGTTGAGAAAAGAATTATTCTTTACAGCTGAAACATAATATTTTAAAAAAAGTTTATAGATTTTAATAATCTTTGATTTTTAAAAAAAAATAGGAAAATAAAAACCTTATCCGACAATTTTAATTTAACTTAAAAGTTATATCTAACTTATCTATATTACGGTATTATTGATATACATAGATGCAAATTTTTCTGTTGCTGAGGAAGTTTTTGTTAATTTTTATTAAATAAATTGGCAGACCAATTGAATTAAAGCTTACATATTATTAGACCATTGTGCCATACTGTGTCGAATGCAGCTTCGATATCTAATACTACCATACCGACTGATTTCCCTTGGCTGAGATTGTTTTTTACAAAGTTTTTAATTCTAAGAAGATGGTGTAGTGTTATGCTCTGTTCTAAAACCAAACTCGGTATTAGGTAAAATAATTTTGGTATGCAGAAAGGATACAATTTTTTCTTTTATTAATTTTTCAAATATTTTTGAGAACGTTTTTAATAAATTTATTGGGCCTTTCTACACGAGTAGTGTCCTCTTTCGTTTCGTGACTACTTTCTTCTTTTTTTTATTTCCACACTGTTCCTCTCGATAGTCGTTACTTTTATATGTGTGTGTAAATATTTCATTTTAAAACATAATTTGTTGCGAGAGGTAGATAATAAATATAAAAAAAAGCACGCATAAAATAAATAAATTTTTTTTTGTATTTAAGTAACATAAGATTTTTTTGCCTGTAATTTTTAAATAATATATATTATATATGTATGTACCTAGAAATAGAATAAACTCTGTACTGTGCACATAATTTCTTTTTGTCAATAGAATATATTTTAATAATTTCATCAAGTGAAAGATCAAAAACCACTTTACTTTTTTAAAAATTTGCTGCGACCGTTTCAAAAACTTTTTTCTTTAATTTTCCAAACGAGAATGAAACGTATGTACACATAAAATTTTTTTGACCCTCATAAAAATTTTTATTTGAGTTTTTGTTTGTGTTAGTGGACTAAATTTTTAAACTCTAAAATTTTGGTTTAAAAAATTACTCCTAAAAATCCCCACCACAAATTTAGTTTATTTGCAAGAGGGTATGAAACGAAGATAAAAGTAAAAAATGACGAAAGAGGACACTACTCGTGTGGAAAGGCCCATTGGGCGATAACTATTAGGCTGATTTGGTGGTTTATTCGGCTTTAGAATTGGAATTATCTTGGATGTTTTCCAGTCATCTGGAAAATACCCAATTTCTAAGCAATTACATGATTACATTTTTGTAACGTTTTATTTATACAAATAGTTGGAATGTCATCTAAGCTTGGGGATTTATTAATTTTTAATGATTTAATAATATTGGTTATGTCGGAATTATTTATTATATCTGAGTTTTTTAAGGAGTAAAGTAACTGCAGTGTTCGATTCGTGGAACATGTGACTGTATTAAGTTGGTTGTAGGTATGGTTATCAGAGAAGTTATTGATAAGTTGATGCTCTATTTCCAGTTGCTTACTTATGATAGCCTTTTCAATTTGGGTCATATGTATGTATATATTTTGCTGTTAAAGTTCAGGGAATTACTTGGTTTTTATTTTTAATGACTTTAAATTATTTTCTAAAATGGTTTAGAAGACTTGGTAAAGGTTTTTAATTTTTCGTTCCACTTACGGAAGTTAGTGATTTCAAACGAAATTCCTTTGTTTAATTGAAATTCATATTATAAATATTTACAATATTTTTTCTTTTGTTTCTTATTAAAAAATTTCAGATTGCTTTTGTTCAAATTTTATCTTTCTCTGGTATTGTTTCCTAACAATGCAGATCCACAAATGAAAGCTGTTCCAGGTCCATAGGATGATGTTACCAACAGCAATACAGAGCAAGAAATGAAAGCTTTTTCCCACATTTTTCTATTTCAAATTCAAAATATTTCCCATCCTTAAAAAATAAAACTGTCAGCCTGTTAAAAAAAAGACAAAAGTACATGTCAAATGATTTAATAACGCATATCAATTTGGGCATGCATTCATGAAGACAATGGAATGGTATGATAAATGGTAATCGGGGTAACGGAAAGTAGTAACTCCTAGAAGGTAACTGGTAGACGAGTAGGCTCCAGACGGTAGTTAAGTCATATATGCGTACAGGGTGAATTACATTTTATGGTTAATTTTAGAAAATATTTCGATATATATGTTGTGCCCACCACAAGAGGCGTGGTATTCTGTTCTGTCACTTTGAAATAAAAACATTCATTTAATAAATTGTAAAGGTAGATGCATGGTAGATGTAAATATCTGAATTTAATTGAATAGCTAATTTTTTATTTTGTAAATTGGATTCTTAATAAATTAAACTAAATTTTATACCTCAGGTGTGTGTTATTGTTTTATTCTATTATATACATATATTTTGTTTTTTTATTAATCATAAAAATAACAAATTTGAAATTATGAGGAAAATATGAACTTTACTTTTTTTTAAAACAAAATAAACAGGTATAAAATATTTATAATTTTTTTATAAAATATTTATATCGAAAAATAAGTTATAAGTATTCGTTGATATTTATAATTTAAAAATAGAATTATTATGTTTGGACGTTCGAACATGTCTATTGGTTTTACCAGAACTTAAATGAAAAAAAAATACCGAATTCTTATGAAGTATAAATAAAATGATTTTGTTGCCCATTTTTTTTAAAAATTTTTTGATATTCATCCAACCAACTTTTCAACTATCAAAATGGTTTTACAATTTAATTTGGCCATACACGATACAAATTATCAAGTCCGCGTACCAAGTTTACAACCTAGTTCGCCCTGTAAGGACAGCATTATGTTTATGTATTAATGAATAATGAATCCGTCCGTTTACACTAGTCTTCTCGAATCTACTTTTTTCATAACGTTTCACCCTTGTTTCCCATAAACTAATTTTGTGGTTTTGTAGTTTTAAAATTTCTTCTTTTTTCACCAAAAATTTTAAGAGTTGAAAAAATGAATCTAGTAATACAAAGACAAAATGAAATAAAAATTTTTTATAAGGGTCAGAAAAATTTTATGTAAACTACCTTATACATTCATTTTTTGACAATTTGATATACCTTTTCTTCAAAAAATTTTTTTAAATAGGCCCACATATATAAAAAAATAAAAAAGAATCTACTTTTTGAAAACTTTGGTTTTTGTGAAGCGGATTCAGTATGAAAAGTGTGAACGTATATATCAGAAAATTTGTTTAAAAACATGTTTCCAAATTCGCTATTTTTAATCGTGTATTGTGTATCGTATATCGTGTATCGTATCTTAAGTAGAAAATAATGAAGTTTATAGTTGTTTGATTGCAAGTTTATTAGTGTGTAGTAAACATGTTTTTAAACAAATTTATGGGCTATTACACTACTTATAGAGTTGAAGAAGAAAATAATCATACCTAGCTAGAGTCTAAACTCTGGTTATAAGGATTGATTTCCTCTCCATTTAATTTGAAAGTTGCTGCTCTTTAAATTTTACATAATCTTGGGTATCGATTTTAAGATCTAAAGAAAATAATTATGATTTTTTCTTGTTACGAAAACTCACTTAATATAAAAACTTAAAAAAGAAATTTGTACGTAGTTTTAGCCCACAGATTAAATATCTTTAATCTTTTTTTTCTCTGGATTTTACTTCCAATTAAA
Source organism: Poecilobothrus nobilitatus (assembly GCA_947095535.1). NCBI lineage: Eukaryota > Metazoa > Arthropoda > Insecta > Diptera > Dolichopodidae > Poecilobothrus > Poecilobothrus nobilitatus. The sequence goes on along the minus strand of OX352773.1, from coordinate 200,005,626 downwards.
ACAATTTTATGCTAATTGTTTAAAAAGTTCGTACAGTTTAATATAGGTGATATTGATTTGATGCGGATTGATAAAATAAGAACATTGGTAAAAAAAAAGTGTTCGTAACAAGTTATTTATAAAAATTAATCAATACATTTTTACAACCCAGTTATAACTAAGCTTAAATTATATTTTATATTGATAGATTTTATTGAAAATTAGACATGTTAATTTTGTAAAATTAGAATATTAGATAAAAATTATAAATAAAAATTGTTAACTTTATTACGAATTTCTTTTGGTTTGATAAAAACGAAGCATGCCTAATTATTTATTAAAGATTAAAGAAAGTTAGATAGCGCTTTTTTATTTATTTTATTATTTAGCTGACAACAAAAATTACGTTGTTGCTAAACATTTTTAATAAACATAATTTAATTTGATGGTGGCTAGTTTAACTCCTTTTGTTATATTTTAATTTGGGTTATTATATTGACATTTCAATTTTCCAATATGAAATTTTTGAAGAAATTTAATATTAATATAGTCTAAATGGTATATAAATATAATAAAATTTTAATTTTTATTAATTTTATTTAAATAAATAAAACTTATTTAAAAAATGAGGTGATAAAATAAAAGTGTTCCCAGTTTTCTCAGTGATAAAAAAAAAGAAGTGAAAATTTAATTGAGATCATTTTTTTTTTTTTCTTCAATATTAATTATTTGTTCAGTAAAATATTTTTATTCGTGTTATTTTTGGTGCTCATTTAAATTAAAAAAAAAAAATTAAATATAACAAAACTTAACTATAATATATTTATATATATAATAGATATATTATATATATATATATATATATAAATATATTTATATATTATATATAAATTGTGTAGAAATACGGGACGTATGTACGCTATGTCAAATAAATTTAAAAGCGTAACATGTAATGAAAAAATATGCAAAATTAGGAAGTAGTGCTTTACGCTTTGAAATTAAAATTTTTTTTTAATTGTCTTTATATATAACGCCGTTAGTATCATGTTCAGTCATCAGTATCGAAATTTATTATAGTTATTTCATATATAAGTTCAAATTATGTGTGAAAAACCGCTTTCAGCTTTATGCACTGAAAAATCAAATATTAAAAAATCTTGTAAAGGCTTAATAAAACCGACTGGATGTATCACAGAATTTTTGAGTGGGAAGAAATGCAATATGCAAGAAGAAAATCAAAATTTAAATCATTTTGAAAATATTAAAAATAAGAATTTTTCAATTAAATTTGACGAATGTGGTAAAACAGAAAAGGAAAAATTAATTTCTAAAAATTTTAATTCACTTCCTCTCTTTTATTATGTGGTAAGTTGTCTTTATTTGCTCTTGAAATTCACTTTTACTATTTTAATTTTAGGGTGTTTATTTAGTACAAAATGTCTGAATTTACTTACATCAGCATAAATTTTGTTAATAAAAAAATTTTTTTCTTGTGTTTACTTAAATTTGACAGTGAATTTTTCAATTTATTTTTAATAAAGCAGCTTTTTTGTTATTTAAAATACATAACAACTTGATTCAAAATCAAATTCATAATTATTATTTATATAAAACAATAAAATAATAAATATGTTTATAAAATATTTTTAAATTTTTATATTAAAGGTAAAACAATGTTATATTAATTTTCCTAATTTTCAAATTTTATATATATGTATGTATGCACGTAGTAAGTAGGCAGACGCTTTTGTCTACATTAAATTTAAAAAATTTCATAATGAACAAAATCATGTATAAAAAAAAAAAAAGAACGACAAACCCTATTTCTGTCTATAGGGAATACCTTGCTACCTGTTCATTAAGTTTTTTCTATAGAAAGGCAAATTAATTAAATTTTTTTATTTTATTTTTATCTTTACTTTTTACTTTAGTGAAAAAAAAGCAAAAACAAAAAATTAAGTATTTGGCAAAAAGAAAAAAAAACAAAGTAAAGTTTTAAATGTGTATAAATTGTAAAATATTAATTTCAACAAGTGATTTCCCTTTTGATCTTAATGTTTTAAAATTTTTCAAAGTAATATTTAAATTAAGATAAGTATAAAAAATAATAATAAAAAATCCACAATTATTAATAACGATATTAATATATTCATATTTTGATTAATTTGCAGTTTATTACGGTAGTATTTACATGTTGAGTATGACTCAAGTAGAAATTATGTTGTAATAATATAATTAAATCTGTACAATTCAATGGATATAATAAATAAATTGATTGAGGGGAAGCAACAACCTATCAAAACGAAAATTAAAATAAATATATCTTTACTCACGAGATGTAAAATTTGAAAAAGCTCGTATGTTATTTGTAATTTCATGTTCCTATCTATTTTGATTTATGTTTATATGAGAATTAAATAGGTATTAATAAATTTGCAAAGAAAAACAAAGACAAAAAAATACCAACTATTGTACTTATAACAAGGTCAAACACATCCAAGGCTATACATTTTTTTTCTTTTTCATTTTAAACAAAAATTTTTAAATTGGTTAGGTAGCGTTTTGTGCCCTAGACACTACTTTAATAATGTTTTTTTTTTTTATATATAAATATAAAGTACATATGTATACTAGTTACTAGTTAGTATACCTACAACTTTAAAACTTATTCAATTAAAAAAAAAAAATATTCGCTTATTATATTTTTTTTTTTTTTCTTTTTAAGTTCATTATAGCAATAATTAGAGTTTTTATAGTTTTGGTTATTTTGAAATAGAACTAAAATTATTCGTCAACATTTGAAAATGAATGACTTGCTTTTTTAAAAAAATAAAATTAGCCGTGTAAATTTTTAATAATTTTAAAAATGTAACCATGTTTTATAATAGAAATCTTTCAAAATTCTTTTTAGTTTTTATATTAAGGTTTAAATTTTAAATTATTTTAGAAAATTGAAATGTATGTATATATATACCATTAAGTAAGTATGTACTTATATTCAAAATTTGATCATGAAACACAAATTGGATATCTTAACAAAGTAATATAAGATTTATTTACTTTATCAAAGTGTAGGTATTATATTAATCTGCAAATTACGTTAATTTTTAAATTTATTCAAGTAAAAACAATAAAATAATTTTCCCTTAACTACTTTAAAAAAATGAATTACTTATCTCATTCACATATGTATATCCAAACTCTTTAAAAAAATATATATAAAAATATTTTGTTAAAAGAAAAACAATTAATTCGAAAAAATAAATAGTTAGTTTTATATATTTTTTTTTTTAACTATAACAATAACAGTTTTTGGTTACTTTTGTTTTTTTTTCGTTTTTATTCCTATTTCACCTTTCATTTAGTACCAAAATATCAAATTTTATTATTTTATAAAATGTAACGTCCCAATCTTCCAGTTTATTTTTATCAGTATAGTCACGATAAAATCTTACGAGTACTTCAACAAATATGAATCTTTTCAAGTCATCATCTAATCTAAGCGCATTTGTTCTCATTTTACTGGCTATAGATTGATCTGAACTATTTGCTGTTAAAAAGTTAACATATTTTTGAAGTAATCTTTCCATTTCAATACCATTTTCTCTTTTTTGAAAATCTTTTATATTACGTAAACCCACAAAAAACATATCAATTACACATTGTTTTTTTCCTATGGAAATTATGTTGAATCATTATATAAATCATTTTAAAATTTAATTTGAAAAAAATATTTGTTACCTTTATGTTTGACTAATCTTACTCTAAGTGGAATAGCTTCTTTGATATCAAATTCTCGAAAACGTACCATTTGTAATCTGGGATCGTTTTCTGATAAAAATCTATCTCTTGTTATTTGACTAAAACCAATAGGAGTTGTATAATCCATAAGTTTGTCAATTTGATTAGTTCGAATTAAATCAGTTAAAAGAACTGCTGCCTAAAAAATAATTTATATATTAAATTTAAATTTTTTTAAGTTTAATTACTATCTGCTAATGTTAATTTAAAAAATGCATAAAGTACCTTTGTACTCCCTTTGATAAAATTTCTATTTGAAAATTCCCAATCCCAAAATAATTTAAGTAAAAATAATTTCATTCTTATTTTAATATAAACAAATGGATTTTGAACGTAATATAATTTCGGAGTTTTTTGATATTTCTTTTGGTCAGTTGAAAATTTTCTACAAATTTTTCCATCTTTTTCATATGGTTGTTGAAATTTATTTGAATAGTTTAAATTTTGTATATATTCTGCTTGAATGCTTCCAAAATTACATTTTATAGATATGTAATTCAATAAAATATTAGCATTTTCATCCAATGTTAAATATTTATTAAATTTTGGTACTTGAAGTAATTTAGATGTGGCATTTCTAATCATTTTTTATTGAAAATTTAGACCGAATAAAACGAATTTTTTTTATTGATAATTTAGAAAAAATACAATATTTTGATTTGACACGAAAAAACTTATATTGAACAAAATATTTTTTTTATTTTATGTTTTATTGAATAATTAAACATATATTGAATAATTAAACATATTTATGTTTAATTTGTTATATAAATATTTAAAAGTATTTATATATGTAAAACCGATCATATCTAATAATGTTTAATATTTATTATTCTACTTCTGCAACAAAATTTATATGTATATTATTTGCTGCATTTACCTGTATTATACTGATTTGTATTACATATTCAATTTACCTGTCTGTTTAGCCACTATAATAAAAAACAATTTTTTTTTTTTAGAGATTTATTATCCTTACAAAAACAAAACATTCAAATTTTCTTGAATTTTATTCTTAAATTTTAATAAATTTGTTTTTGTATCCAAAAATGCAACGATTGAACAAGCATAATCTAGTCTTTTCATGATAGTTATTTTGTAAACATCGTTTAAGCACATACGTAAATACGGTTGTTAAAATATATAGTTTTTCATCAAAATTAAGCTACTATCTATCAAGAGATAAAAATTAAAATATTTTTTATTTCGATATTTGGTATTAAAAATCTAAAATAACTTTAAAAAACAAAATTAACATTTAAAAATTATCAAATTATTATTTTTATAGAGTGATCTTAGTCATAATAACGGACCAGGACAACCTGTAATGGAATGTCCTCTAAGACAACCTGCTAGCGGAAGTAGCTATTATCATCATCATTATCATCACATTCCGGATCAAACGAAATCATTGCAAGAGTTGCAAAATGAAGTTGGAGCTTTGCTAGAATTTCGAAATTTGGTAATTGAAACGTTTCCTGATCTAAAAAATAAAATGGCATCGATATCCGCTTCTCACACATTAACAGCCGGTTCTGGAACAAATTCTCCATTTGTTTCTAGGTAATGATAAATTATTCTATTTAATAAATACTTATTTGCCATTTGTTTAAAATCTTTAGTAATAAAGCAATATTTTTGTTTTAAGGCTTGAATGGGAACCAGGAATACGAATAAAAAGGAAATTAGTTCAATTAAAAGATTCATCATCATCAATTTTTGCTGAAGGTGGAGCTAATGATAGTACGATAAATTCGGCACCAACTCATGTAGAGTTGTCATCATCCCTTACGCGTAGTCGAAGTAACTCTCATAGCGGTAAAAAAGAACCAAAAAGTGGTGAAGGGAATGGTAGTGTTGTTATACAAGATTCAGGTTTCTCTACTGAAACAAGCTCGTCAAAAGAAGCTCATAGTGCTTCTTCAACAACAGGTGCTTTACAGGTAATTTTCTATTTTATTAAAAAAAAAAGTTGTTTTTGGTAAATAATATGCCAAATCTCGTTAGTCTGCATTTTATGCATATATTTTATATTTTTAATAAGCATTTTCAATATTTTTTAATATTGAATATTATTTTTAGGGAACTGTAATAACAAATCGGTTACCACTAAATGAACTTGATGATGAACTACTCAATTTATTAGATGTGATTCATAGAAAAAGTAATAAAATTAGAGAAGAAATTGAAGGGTTACAAAATAAAGAAACATATAAAAATGTTAATAATGAAACGTCTACCATATTATCAGATCAATTTGTCAATAAATGTAGTACTACATCAACAATAAAAGGCTGTGTGAGTCATAAAAATTTTCAAGAATATATAGATAAATTGAACAAAGAAGATGTTCAATTATTACGTAAAGAACGCGATAAATTGTTAGATAAATTAGCTGAAATGGAAGCTGAAACAATAACTGATAAAATAAAAATATCAAAATTGCAAAGTGAAGTTGAAGAATTGGCAAAAATTAAGAAAGAATTGGAAGATCATTTAAAAGTAGCTTTAGGTCAAAAAATAGAAATTAATTCTAGATTACAAGAATTTAACAAATACCACAGTGGCTTTACAAACAATTCTTCAAGGTAAATAAATTTTAATTAATTTTGAAATAAATAATAATTTGAATTTTGTGTTTGTAGTCCAACGGATACACTAAATCGTCGTCAATATACCTCGACACCTCTAGCATATGATCCTGTTAATATATTATCTAGATATTCCCCAACAAGTTATTTAAAAGATAATGAAAGTTTTAATAAAAGTAATTCCACTGCAACAGTTTTTTCGCCACTTGTTTTAGAAAGTGATGATACATTTAATACGCCTTTATCAAAAAGTGTTATCAATAAAAAGTCATCAAATACATTCCATAGTGATATTAAGCAAAATAGTAAATATGATACTACTAATTTGGGACATTTAGATGGTTTCATTAGTGAGCCTTGCCATTTAACAAAACAACGTACTATCGATTCAAGAAAATTTTCCGCTATACTTAAGGAAACTAATGTGATTGAATTGCAGAGGCATCTTTTAACTTTAACTGTTCAAAATCAAGTAAGAATAATAATATACTTATATATAAAAATTAATTTTCGTTAAATTTTATTTTATATATTATAGGTGCTTTCTCAAAAATTAGATTTAGTAGAAAAATCAAAATTTAATGTGAATAAAAGATTTGAAAAGTATAAAGAAGATATAGATGACCTTCGGTTTCAGGTAAAACACAAATATAATATTAAATTCAATATTTTATTTACATAGAGCTAGATAGTCTTATAGTCTTGTCTACATTATATGTTCTTAAAAAAATAAAAATAACATTTAACTTTTAAATTTCAGCTTGAGGAAAAGAAAATTGAACTTGAAGGAACTAAAGCACAATTGAGGGTATTAGAATCACAATCATCAAAATTAGATTATCATAATCAACAAATAAATTTATCAATTGAAGAAATTCTTCATTCACCAGCATCAACTTTAAATCAAGATGACACAATTTTATCAAATAAGACTTCAAATTCAGAGCATATTTTTGATATGGAAGATGTTTGCAGACAAATATCAACTCCTAGTATGAAAGCAATGGTACCAATTGCTATGGAAGATATTGCACAACATAACAGTAGTAGCACTGAATCAGCCCAAGATCATAATGAAAATGGTGCTGGTGTAATAGATAATATTGGAATAAATATACCAGTTGATATTGTTCATCGTCGAGAACGACCTAGACCTCCAAGTAGAATTCCTTTACCAGGAAATAAAATTGGTTTAACATCACCTAAACCACCATCTGGACGTTTATCAACTAGTGTTATACATACAAAAGCAATAAACACAAGCAATACAAGTTCAATTTCTAATAAATATTTATGTCGGAGTACTGGTAATTTATGTGGTAAATCTCCAACAAGTTTGAATAGACCAAATTCGGCACAGAGTTTAAGAAAAGATAATTCTTTATTAAATACTAGTAGAAGTTCTACATCATCTATACCAGTTTCATCAAATTCACAAAGCGGAGGTAGTAGTGGTATTGTTGGTGCTGGTCATTTTATGTCTTCTTCATTAAATCATGGAAAATTTAATCCGTCCCAGCAAAATCAATACAACAAACAAAATTTTAATAATAATTCAAAATTTAATAGTAATTCACCGATAGTTAAACACAAACGTGAACATATGTCTTCATCACGAGCTCGTAATTTAGATTCATTATCAAGAAATAATCAAAATAATAATAATAATAGTAATAATAATATTAGCACTTTTTCATCATCAGCACCTGGTCGTAGTAGTAATAATAATAATTTAAATAACAATAATAGTAAAAACAATATTGATAAAAGTTTTTTTAACAGTAGTTCAACAAATTTTCATAGACTTAATAATAATAATAATAATAATAATATTAATGCTAAAAAAGACTCTAGTTTTAATTTTGCACAAACAGATAATAATATGGGTTCGAAATCAGTTAAACCTAAAATGAATTTAACAACTAATATTCGTCGCATAAGCACTACTGGCCGTAGCACTACTAATAATCCAATTACAGAATTACAACAGCAACATTTACAATTACAACAAAAACCACAAGGACAACAACTTTTATTACAACAAAATAGTAGTCAAAATAATGATGTAGATAACGGTAAAGTCCGAAATTTACGTTCAACAGTACTAGGTTGGCTTAAATTTTAGTCGCATTACAATACCATAAAAATAAAAAAACACAAAAAAAAAAATAAAAAAAAAATCATTTATAATAGTTTTACCAAACTTGTTGTAATATGTATTATATTTATATAATATTCTTAGATATTTATTGGATAACTTTATTTTTTTTAATAAAATAAACTAAAAAAAAAAATAATTATATATATTCATTTAAGTTAATTAAAATTAAGATGCAAAAAAATAAATAATTAAAAAATAACTACCATCCAATTTATTATTAAAACACGTGTAATGGTACATGCATTTGTAAATAAAAAATATTTTATTTTATCGGTAATTTTTATTTTTTTTTATTTTATTTATCCATTAATATATTAATTTATTCCCTTCAATCCCCTTCATATTTTAATTTTTAAGTAATCAAAAGCAATTGATTCGCCCTTGTCTAATTTAAATCAGGAACAAAATATTTTAATGCCTAAAATTTCTCATAGCAGACATTTCTTATCATTAAAGATTTCTCAAAGCAGACATTTCTTATCATTATTTAATAAGATTATTTTTCTAGAAAATTCTCTTAATTCTTAATTTAAACATATTACATAGTTTATCCAATATCTTTCAAGTTTCAATTCATATAATTTTTCTTCAATTACTATTTTTTTCTTTCTTTCAAAATAGTACTTAAAGCATTTTTGTATTAAAAAGAGGAAAGAGGAAAAAAAAAGTCATAAAAAGCATAAAAGAAGTTGAAAGCGTAAAAAAGTGAAAGTCTAAAAATTGAACATGTGTGAGAGCTTTAATTTTTTTTTTTCTGCAGAATGAACCCATTCAAAAATGATGTGGTAAATGTTTTATATATTTTTTTCTTTTATTAATTGTTTTAAATTTTTTAGACACAAATTTTTACTATTATAAACCTTAACTGGAAGAAAAAATTTTTAAAATAAAAAACAAGTTTAATATATCTATAAAATTGTTTTTTTTTTTCTTTTAATTAATTAATATCTGTTTTCTATTAGTTTTGAAATAAACATTTGTTTGAATTAAGATATTTTAAATATTTAAAAATTTTTGTATACCTATATTGTATTTTTTTTTATATTCCTCTTGAAATTGAATATTTTTATATGTTGGAATTATATGCTATTAATAGGGTTTTATAAAATTTATTATTACCACCACATTCGATTAAAATACAAAAACAAAAATTATTAAGTTTATGCAAAATATTTTAATATAACATAAAATTTGCCATTAATAAAATCCAAACAAATAAAAACAAACGATAATATATGTATGTATGTATATGTATATTCGACTTAATTTTTTTTTTTTTTTTGTTTTTTTGTTGATAAAAACTCTTTTATCTTTTTTTCCATATATCTCTTCTAAATCCATATATAATTGTAATATTAATATAAATATTTGCTTTTAAACTAAAGGCGAACTTTTAAAGTGTCCATACGATGAACAATACGACGGCGCAGTTCTTCATATTTATTCTTAATTTTTACAATTTCTTTATCTTGTTCAAATGTATATCTGGCTATAATAGCTTGGCACTCTGGTACTGATAAATTAATAAATTGAGCGACTTCATTACTGAAATAAATAAATAAATAAATAAATAAAACAAAATAAACAAAATAATGTTGTATTAAAAAAATTATTTTATAATACTAACTAAAACTAATTAAAGTATTTTTGGAAAATTATTCTCTCTTGTTTTTTTTTTTTTTTTATTGATCATAAATGTGAATACAATAAAAGAAAAAAAAAAAATTAAAAAGAAATTTGGAACGAATTTCTTGAGATTTAAAAATATATGTAAACAATTAAATAAAAAAAAAGAAAAACAAAAATGTTTTAGACAAAATGCGAACACGGCATTATACCATGCAAATTTTATTTTTTATTTTGTCATTAGATTCTATAAATGATTTTATTTTTTTTATTTTTCAAATTTTAGTATTATGATCAAGTGAATTCATGTGTAACATAACCAGGTAAATAAAAGTGAGAACAATTATGTCACATGCCTAGAAAGTGTTTGTAAATACAAATAAATTATTAATTTTTTTGTTCATATTATTTGTAATATAATGCTTATATTGAAAAATAAACGAATAAAGAAAATTACATATTTTGATAATTTTTTTTAAATATACCTTATTTCCTGCGTTTGTTTAGCATCCATTAAAAATATTCGGGATACATCTTCATGTGGTCCAAGCATAACTTGAACAATTAATGGATATTCATCATCTTTTAATCGTCTTTGTTCACCATTATCTTTTACAATAAATAAGGCAAAATTTTGAGCCTGACTATCAACTTTATATTTTTCCAACAATAAATTAATTACTTCAAGACTGTTAACTAATGATGTTACCCATACACTCATTTGCGATCCATGCGGAGGTGTAAAAAATGAAGTTTCACGATTATAAAAATGACCATTAATCGAACAACGACGTTTTAATTTAACACGAGATCTAAAATAATAAAGAAATTATATATATACTGTAAAATTTGTTAATTTTAGTTATTTTAAATTTAAAAAACAAATAATTTTTAAATCATAGTTTACCTTCTATTTCCCGAACGCCTTTTAATAGCTGTTGATCCGGTTTTAATTTTGCGTCGTAATTGCACTCCATCCTCAGTTATGTATGGTTTTCCATCGGACAATGAATTTGGGTCGTCATAATATGTTGAATCTGCTATTACACTATTGGTGTTATTCTCCATGATTTTATTATGGACTTCATTTTGTCCACTTTGGTTATAACAATTCATATTAATACTTAAAAATTTTACATCATTTCTTTTTACTGTAGATGGTCTTAATGTTGTTTCTTCTTCGCTGTCAACAAAACTGAAACAATTGTGGTCTGATTTTGAGTGAACTAAACCTTTATCAAATCTAATTTGATTTCCATATATTGGAGTATTTTTGGAAGATGCTGATGCGCTTTTTTGAACAGTATATGGTTTAAGTATGTAAACATCATCTGAATTGCGTTTTCCATTTATTTCATTTGTATATATAGTATTAATACTTCTAAGAGCTGCTTCACAGTTAAAACTTTTACTCATCATATCAGTACCATTATTGTAAAATTTTAACGAATCATTAATTCGTGATGGATCTATTGGTTGATGTGCCTTGAGACTGTCATTATTTAACATTTCTTTAGATCCATTTTCATATTCTAGATACATGCTTTTCTTAAAATCTTCAAAATCTAAAGGTTTGAGAGTACCTTCATCTTCAGTACCTTCAGAAAATGTATTAGTACCCAATTGATTTGATGATTCAGTTTTACTAATATTTTCAATACTATCGTATTTTGTTGATGTTTTGGAATCATGAACAATATCATTTTCAATGCTATCATATTTTGAAGAAGTTTTAGAGTCACTATCAGTACTTTCAAGACTATTTTCTTTCGATTTTAATTTTGGTGTATTGCTATCACTCAAAGATGATTGTGAAGGAGAAGGCATTGTTTGATAACCTTTGTTGATATTATCTAAATTTCTTTCAACCTAAAATTAAATTAAGATTTGTAATAATTGTGAATTAATAAAAACCCTTTAAACTAACGTTGAGAGGTTAAAAATTAAACATTGTTTGTCTAATTTTACGATTTCTTTTAAAGATTCATTATAAATAAATAAAACAAATGTCTTTTTATCTTACCATCTTATGAATGATAATGAATCTAATAATAAGAGTTATTATAAAACTCACCTGTAAAAGTTCATCTAAATCACATTTTTCATCAAATTTTGAGTTTAATTTAGAAGGAAGTGTGGCTGCAATTTTATTTGGTGAATTCTCATCCTCATTACTAGATATTTCAGCAACAGTATCTTCTGCTATACTTGAATCAAAAGCCATACTTTCTGACATTGATATATCTGTTGAATATCCATCTAAAGCACTAGTTGTGGTACTTTCTAAACCCGATTCACTCTCATCATTTTCTCTATCAGAAGCATCTGCTTCATTAATATTTTCCTAAAAGTATATACTTATTATTAAAATTCAATTGAAACTATGGATTTAAAATAAAAATAACAAACTTCATCATCATTTCCTATTCTGCAAGAATTTCGTTTTCTAACAATAACAACAGGTCTTTGATCAACATCTTCTTTTAAATGTATAACACCTTGAACACCCCAATAAACACGAAGAGCACCTTCTAGAATTAATCTGTTGTTTACTTCTCGGCTTCGAATTTCCATGCTCTTGTTATTAAAAAACTTATTGTAAAGCTGAAAATTTTGATCATAAGAACACAATATAATTTTCCTTTGTTTATAAATTTACTCACTTTTACTTTTGCTTCCAAGTTATTTGTGGATATGTTTCCGCAATTTTTATATGTACCTTTCTGGCCATAGCTTTTATGAGATTCTACCCTGGTTCCGTGGCCGAATAACTGAGGCCCAAATAACGCTCCATAACATGGAACATGGCAGTATGGTATTCCTTTATGCTAATATTGAAAAAAAAATTAGAGCACCTAAAAATTTGTAAAAAGAATATAAAATATTTTACCTCAGCATGTTGCCCTGGATTAAGGCGTTTTCCACATTCTTCACAACGTAAACATTCTGGATGCCAATCATATCCTAATGATTGCTTTCTTTCAGCAAAAAAAACTGGTTTACCACATTTATGGCATTCCCACATATTGAAATATGTATTAAAATTATTGTCTCAACTTGTTTCCTTTATCCCAAATATTTTTTTAAACTCTGCATTATTAACTTTTTGTTGAAGGCATTTATGTATTCACAAAATATTGTTTAGTCCCTTGTTTAAATTGCTTCAATACGTGAATAGAATTTAAAAAATATTCAATTAATTTTATACAATAAAATTGAATAAATATTTATGTAAGTTTTAGAATAATTTTTATTTTAAGAATAAAATTATTGTTGTAAATAAATGTCAAATTGAAATGAATGGTAGGCATTTATTAAAATAAATATTCTTGAACCCATGTACGAGTCTAAATGAAAATATACGGTATGATAAAATTGACAGTTGATAACTGTCATAATGCCTATAAAAGTAACTAACAAATGTTGCTCAACAATACGTTATATAAAATTATAGATTCAATTCAAACTTGACATAAATTTTCGTTAGATAGGTAAAAAGTTAATGCAGTCAAATACCTTATAAATTACTATTTTAAATATTTATTTTATATATAGGTTTTTGTTTAGGTTTTTTTATTAAGTTATTAATTAATTTAATATGTTAATAATTTTATTAATTATATTTTTTCTTCGGTTTTTTTATTTACATTTTGTGAATCATAATTTTTAAAATTGAAATTTCGAATAATCGTCGTTGAATAGTTATCGAAAATGTAGTTAATAAATAAAAAATAATTTTTTTTTACTTATTTTTTACTTTAGTCTGGAGTAATAATCTTTAAATTAATCAATATGAAACCTTTTTGGGGCAAATTTTAGCCGCAGCTGAAGAGAAGTTTGTATAAAAGCACAGATTATGAACCATACGTTCTATTCAAAATGATCAGGCTCATTGAGTAAGATAATATTTATAAATTCTTACTCAATGCCACGCTCTAAGCAAATCATGGTCAAACGTAAAAAAAAATTTGAATAAACTGTAATTTTTATTGAAAGTCTATTTAAAGCATTTCAAATTTCCATTTTTCTTTTGGTTGAAAAAAATGATGAAAATACTTCTTAAAGAATTTTATTAAGTTTTTTTATGGTTAAATTTTAAAATGGAGTTGAAGAAATTGTCGATATATTATTTTTATTATGCAATCTTCAATATAATGATTTAATTTATGTATAATATTAACTGCTAAAGTATTCAAAGCAAAGTTTAAAAATGCAAATTGACTTTTTGCATTGAAACAGGTAACATAAGAAATAGTATTCTAAGATTATGGCAACAGTGCATAACAGACAGAAAAACGGACACCAACGAATTGATATAAAGGTATATATAATTAAAATATTTTTTTTTGTTTTTAAAAAACAAATGATTGTTTTACAGCAATTATAATGATGTATCCGTTTCTTTTTGGATATATGTCAATATAAGAGAGATGTACATAAGAGCAACATTGCATAAAATAATTGCATAATAATGAAAGGATTTTGATTACGTTAGTTAACATATGACGTTAGGTTTTAGCACATTTCCAAAATTTTTTTGAAAAAATGTACTTATTAGTTTCACTCTGTCCGTCCGTCAGTACGTCCGTCCGTCTGTTTATAAAACTTCTACACCGTTAAAGATAGAGAAAATAAATTTTAACCATGGGTAGGTCTCATAATCATAAAATTAATTTTGTGGACCAACTTTTTCATGTAGTCCCATCCATTACGTAGCTACAGCCCCTTAAACTTTGAAAAGGCCCTATTTTTAAATACGTATATCTCATGTTCTGCTTAACATTTTTTCAATCTGAAAACGTCATTCAATAGGTGCTTTTTTTAACTTTGGAAAATAATATAAAAATTATAAAATTCTTTTAAATGTAGTATTTAAATTTACCGTTATGTGAAAACCAAATTTTGCATGATTTTTGTATCCTTATAACTCCAGAACGCTTTCAAATACGGACTTTAAATTTTGAGGGCAGAAAGAACTTTTAGAATTAGTATAAGTTTGGTAAGAAATTTTTTTTGGACCACCCCCTGTTTATGAGTTATTAGGGCTCAAAAATTGAAAATTCGCTATTTTTAAACAGCTGTAACTAGGACACCTGTACACATTTTACTCCGGCAAGATATAAAAATTAAAGCTCCAGTAATATATTTTTACGTGTGTTAAAGGTTTCTTTTAATTGTATAGGATTCCAGAGTTACAGCTCCTCAAAATTGCAAAAAAGCACCATTTTCAGATGTATATATCTCAGGCATTCCGTAATAATTTTACAATCTAAAATCGTTGTGTTAACCGTTTTTCTTAGTTGTATAGGGTTCCAGACTTACAGTCACTCAAAATTCCAGAAAAGTCCTATTTTCACACTTTTTCTTATTTACATGAAATTTTAAAATTTTTGTGCAAGTCACAATTCTAAACATTTGTATTGTCTTTTGGAAATGTGCGCTTTTAAAAAACTGTTGGTTTACATTCTACCTTGTTTTTTCCGTTAGAAGATTAGAATTTTTTTATTTATTTATTTATTTATTATTTGTACCGAACTGGCATAAATGACAGCCGATATGTTTGGGGCGCTTTGCCTATTAGACATGTGGGCCAACTTGGTACTAGTATTAAATTATAATTATATTTAATATTTTGTTTACATTATTTTTATTATATGTATTTATATATTATTTTTGACCTGACCAGGGTTTGAACCCGAGACCTTTTGTCTGAAAGACCGGTGACTTATGCACTGCACCAATGGTCAGATTAGAATTTATAAATACTCAAAACTATTCTCAAATAACTAAATTTAAATATGATTTCAAAAATTATGAAAGACTACAAAATAATAAAATAATAATATAAAAAACATAAAATTATTAAAATAAAAAAAATAATTTATAAGAGAAAATATTTACGTTGATTTAAATTTAAATTTTTTTTTTTGTAATTCAAAATATTTATATCTGACCAAGAGAACAGTACGTAATTTGCCAATTTTTCACGCGAAAGGTCTTGAGTTCAAATCCTGGTCAAATCAAAAATATAATAATCTAATGTAAACAAAATAAATAATACGTAATTATAATTTAATACTTGTATATACCGGCACCGCAACCACATCTGAATGGCGAATGTTAATTTATTTAATCGTCACATTAAGTATGTGGTGGGGAACCAAAATAAAAAAAAAAACCAAAAAAAAAAACTTTATATATTATATAGTTAATATATATACTAAAAAATAATTATTAATTCATATTTGCTTTAATTTTAGACTTCAATTAAATGTAGTGATTACAAAATATGAAATAATTAAAATATGAAGGGAATACAAAAAAAACTAAAAAATTGCATATGAAGAAAAATTTTGTTAAATCTTAATTTTTTAGTATCAACCCAAAATTAATTACATTTTATAATAAAGATTTTTCAACTATATACTTATATACATATTATATATACCTAAAGAATTTATTTAATCAGAAATGACTGGATTTTAAATGGATTGTTAATTTCTGAAATTTATTACAAAATAAATTCTTCTATATAATGTTAGAAAATTCTAAATATGTCATCGATATGCAAATCGAAATGTAAATAAAAAACAAAAAACAAGTGAATATTAACTTTTTCCCCCTTTTCAAGAATATATTACGTATATTGTATTGAAATATACTTTAACTGCGATTATAAAATTTTATTTAAAAATTTATCACATCAAATATCGAACTATTAACATATTTCTAAACAGGGTATCTGGAACTCTGGAAGTTGAAGGTCACGAAGAAAGGTGGTAATAGGAGAGGTGGAAACAGGAAAAAAATTGTTCCATAGGGGAAGAGTGGAGTTGGTTTTATTCTTATTTTATAACAGTTTTCGAGATAACGGTCTTTAAAGTATTTTTAAAAATATAATATAATATCTTTGCCCCTGTACAACACAGAAGATTTGTTTAAGTATTTAGACACTGGTGAAACTAGGAACTTTTGTACTAAACTTTTTCCTAGCATAGTTGAATAGTTAACATATGATTAATAATTAGCACTTGAATATTAACATTATTATGATTCTTATCACATTTTTTAACAAAATTTAAATGAAGCATATGGTAATATTTAATATTTTCCCGAAAATTGTAAAAGGTACAGTAAAAATTTTAGTCCAAAAGTGTATATGTATAAGTGTTTAAATAAGTTTTTTTTAAATTTATTAATTAATTATTTATTAATAATTTAATTAGAATAATTAACTATAGGTACATATAAATGAATCGAAAAATACTATCCTTTAGATCTTCTAAGTGGATTTTTACTTAGTTTGAAATTGTTTCATCAAATTTCAAAATCAATAAAAAATGTTTATACTATGTATGTATGTGAATGATAAGCATAAGATTTCAAGAAGATTTAAAAATACAATGCTCTGTTATATTAACAGTTTTATTTGATAGTATTAGTGAATGTTTCTATATTTAAAGCATAGACTTAAAAATTTTATGTAATTGACTTAAACTTATCATCCAAAAAAAAGTAAATATGTATATGAAAATGTTTTGTAATATATGTTTGTGTATATATGTATAGATATAAATTTAAGAATTGATAACGAAAAGATTGAAGAAATTATTTAATTAAAATGCCTATATGTATATAACAAAAATTTCAAAAAAGACATATTTTTTCTGCGAAATTAGGCTAAGAGTTACCAGTAAACCCAGAAAGAGATGAATTCTAAAACAACAAATTTTTGTTCAATGCGGATTCAAATTCTAAAAGTAAATAGATACACCTCAACAAATCTAACGATTGAAACACTATCTTAAATGATTGAAAAACAAAAAATGAAAAATGAAAATGTAAAATGAAATGTAAAATGTATCCGGAATACTATTGTGCAGATTGATATATTATGGGTTTCGATGGTCTAGTGGTTAAAGATGTGGCTTATTACGAGGGACTAGTGGTTGAAATCCTACACAGGTCGTATAGGAAGTGTTTTTAATTTTAAGGAAAATCTACTGAAAAAGTAGTTTTTTTTAAATGTTGTTAAGCCCTACATATATGAAACAATTTTTTTTTCCCTAAAACTGCTGTTTTTGTAAAAAAAGTGCTTGTTTACTCAAAATGTAAGAAAAGAAAAGGAAAATAATTTTTCCTAAAATTGTTATGCTAATTTTATTTTTTTCATAAAGGAGGTGGTAATCTTCCAAAGACACCAAGAATTTCCCCTTGGTAATGTCAGATTCTTACTGACTAAACCCACCTGTTATGCTAATTATGGGCTTTAAGTTAATAACTATTGACTATAAACCCTTGTAATTTTAGCCTAAAGAATTTTATGGTAATGTCTATTAATATTATAGAAAGGTGGCTTAACACGTTGAGTTCCACGTATATCACCGGTGAACATCACTTAAATGTTTTAAAATCCCGCGCTCACCGGTGAACATAAAAATAAACTTACCTTAAGTCCCATACGTGTATCATCGGTGAACATTGCTGAATGTTTTCAAAAGCCCTAACCTATTTAATATACCGTTTTTAATTTTTAAATTTTCAACCGTGATACATCGGGACTAAACGCAAGTTTGTTTTTATGTTTTCGATGAACGCGGAATTTTGTAACGTTTGAATGATGTTCACCAGTGATACACGTGGGACTTAAAGCAAGTATTTTTTTATGTTCACTGGTTCATATGTTAACTATATTTTTAGAATTAAAACTATAAACTGGAAATCAGTGGAAATCAGTTAAAACCCCATCATTTCTAATGGAGTATAAATAGACCTCCACCTTCCATAAAATATTTTGTTTGTTCCGACATCCTTTCCGATCATTCAATTGAAGGATTACCATTGAGAGCCGGATATACCATGTATATTAAAAGTAAATATCAATTTTATTATTAGATTTAGAAAGTTATTTTATTAATAATATAAATATTACAAATAAAAGTTATGTTATGCACTTATGAGTTATGTATGATCCTTTTTCTTTCGGATGTGGATTATTTGTTATTATTAATTAATATTTGATTTGTAATAATAGGAAGGAATTAAATGTAATGAAATTAAACAATTGTAAAATAAATAAAAGTATAAAAATACTAATAAATGTTAAAAAAAAAAAGAAAACGAAAAAAATATAAGTATATAAGGAAAATTATAATAAATTGTAAACAAAATTTTAAATAAAGATTAATAAAATATATAAGCCATAATAAGTAACATTTAAATTGTTATATATATATTCATATTATTATATAAATACTCCATATATATGTATATAACAGATTAAGTATTTATTTACGTTCATTTATCCGTACATATCGCTACTATCCATACATCAATACATTCATTATATATAGGTATGTATGTGCATATTAAATTTTTTGCACTTGTTTGAGCACATTATAAATTTTATTTTTTAAGTTATTTAACCGTTATCAAAAAAATATTTTTTTTATTTTTTTTTGTTTTGGTTTTTTGTTTTTTGTTGTTTTTTTTTTTTTAGCTTTAAGGATTTTCTACTAAAGAAATTTTTTTTTTTTATTATTTTTGAGACAGTATAGCTATTAGCAATTCATAACAATTCTTGTATTATGAATGTTTGTTTAACACCTTAAAATTTTTTGGTAACTAAGTGATAAGCGTTCGTTCGCGTCGCGACACAAAACATTTACATTATTATTATTATTATTGTTATTTTTATTATTATTATTATTATTTTTTATTCTATTTTCCTATAAATATAAATAATATTAGTTATTTTCATTGTCTGAAAACCACTCTATCGCATATACAATAAAATAATATTTAGTATTTTAGTTATCGACAGTTTATTGTACAGAAAATAAGTTTTTGAAAATCTATCTATATAAATATTTTTTTTTCTAATTTTTTATTTTTTTTTTTTGTTATATTTTAACTTATTGTTAAAATTTTTTTTAAACTAAAATTAAATAAATAATAAAATTAAATAAATATTAAAATTAAATAAATACTAAAGTGAAAAATATTAAAAAAATTAATTATAATAATATGATAAAAATTAAATACTTATGATAAGAAATATAACATAATATATATTATGTATATATGTGATATCTGTGTATACATATATATATACATATGTATAAATTAAAAAATCAGATGTTTTTTTTTTTTTTTTTTTGTAAAAAATTAATAAATTTTTAACTATTAATAATGACTAAAAAAGAAAAAACAATTGTATATTAATGAATAATCTTGTAAATGTAATGAAGCGTTTTATTAATTATAAAAATAATTTTTCACCAGGTTTTATATTAACTAAAAAAAAATAAAATAAAATAAAATCAAAAAAAAAAAAATATATATATATATTATTATAATAAATAATAGAAGAAATTTGAAATAAAACAATTAAAATATAAATAAATAATAATAATAATATAAATAAAAAAAAAAAAGTAAATAATATTATATATTATTAAATATTTTGATATATTATGTATATCCAAATAAAATATTGATATTTTTATATACATATAGATGTATATATATATATATTATAATAATTTATGCTGATAACGGTTAAGAATGAAAAACGATCTAAAGGAATAGCTATAGAAAATTTTTAAAAGTGTATGTAATCCTTTTTCTTTAACAATTTATTTATTTAATTTTTTTTTTTTATTTTTTTTTTCATTTTCATTTTCATTTTCATTATTTTTATATTTTATTTTATATATATATAAAAGAATTTACGTGTATTTTAAAGTGTTTTCATTAACATTATTTAATAAATACATTTTCGTTTTTTCGTTATTTGTATGACATGTCGCTCGATTTTGTTCTCTTTTATTTATTTATTTTTTTTTTTTTTTAATGTTTATTAAATGTTTGAGTTGTATTTTGTTATGATAATAGGAATAAAAAACAAAAAAAAAAAAAAAGCATAAAAAAGAAAAAAAGGACGACAAAATAAAAAAAATGAGCAAAATAATATAAAAAAAAAAAAAAAAAATAGAACTCAAACACCGAACATTAAATTATTTTATAGATTCACCTTAGTAACGTGTATAAATATCCTTTTTTTTTGTTTTTGTTTTAATTTGTTTTTAAAAAAAGGTAAAAATTACATGCATATGATTACTTATATTAACTGAAATGGAAGATAAAGTAGAGTTATGATAATATGAACTTGTGTTGTTAAAAGTACACAAAACAAAATTATTTTCATTTTGTTTAATTTTAATTGTTTGTTTTAGGTCCTTTCTACAATTTTTGTCTTATGACTTTAATAATTGTATAGTTAAAATTATAAATGTTTACGTGCATATTTCATTTTAATTACCTACTTATTATAAATGTAAATTTTCTATTTAGAAATTTTTTTTTGTTGTTATCCTGTTTTGTTTTATTTTCTTTTATAATTAATCAATATTATTTAAAGATTATTAATAGTACATTTTTATATTAGTACATTTTTAAGATGAAAATTGAGATAAAAAAGGGTAATATAAAAATTCAAAAAGTTTAAATTTATAAAAACGTTAAATTTTGTTTTAAATAATAAATTCAACTGGCCAGTCAGTTAATTTATTAATTTTTTTGTGATGTGGTTCTTCTCACTTCAATAAGAAGTATATAAGATAGCGACAAAATTGCTTATTATTCATATCAGACTAAGTTTCAGTTTCATAAAACAAAATATTTTTCATAAAGGTATTATTACTCTGATGTATAGCTATATTCATATGTACAAGATTATGAAACACTATAAGAACTTACCCCATCTATTATCTTATACAAAAACTGTCTATTTATTTATTTGATATTATGATATAAACCATTATAAACTAATTCTATATTGGATACGATTTGATCTGGCTTTTAACCTGAAATCTTTCAATTCAAAAGGCCAGTGAATTAAAAGCTAAACAATTGGTAAGGTATTTATTAGATAATTATATTTTATATCTAAACTTTAAAATAATTATTCTTGTTAAATAAAACAAGCGTATGCATTATAATTTTAAATCAATAGAATAAAATTTATCATTAAGAAAAGTACCATAGAAGAAGTGATGTAAACGAGTATTTTTATTTTGCATATATTAAGGGGCATAAAAATCGATTAAACTTAAAAATAACGTTTAGATTAGAAAATTATCTATACTTTAGGTACTACTAATTATACTTTGTCTTTAATTATCGAATAAATCACTAGATGTTAATCTGATAATTAATCGTAAAAGTTTTGCTACTTTTATATATGTTAACATTGTATGTGTTAATATAAGTTGTTTTTGAATTTTAGCTCTGAAATTACTATCAATTTAATTCTACCTTTAACCATTCTTGTAAATAAATTTATAGTGTAAGTCGTATATAAATTAAACATTAGGCATATATGTATTTATATATGTATATATTTTGTTGCATTATATAGATTGTATGTGCTTTTTCTTTTATATATAAAAAAAATATAAATATCAAAATAAATATTTGATTCTACTGTAAACATGTTATTTTTTTTTTTTTAAATAGTGTAAAGTGGTGTTTTGTAAATAGTGCATGCTTATATGTGTCAATATATATATATGTATGTTAATAGAATAAGATAAATTAAAAAAAAAAGTAAAAGAAAAAAAAAATATGCCTACAATTATATATCTATATATATGTACATATGTTAAAAAATTTAGCATGTGTACACCCGTATTATATTTATCACTTTTTGTCCTATATATTTTTTGTTATTTAAAAAACAACGTCTGCGATAGCATGTGAGAGCTTATTATTTAGGTTTTAGTTTTTTTTTTTTTATTTTTTTTTCTGCAATTTTTGTAAACTTATAAAGTTTTTTTCCATTTTGTTTTGAAAAAGCCCTCTTTTTTTTTTTATTACTAAATTCAGGAACAAAATTATTTTTTGTTTTAATTTTCTTTTTTTTCCTTTTTTTTTTTTTTTTTATTTGCTTAACAAGAAAATTGTCATAAACGTGTTAATTTAAGACATTTTTGTACTAAAAAACAGGCGAAAAGTATGAAAAAAAAAAAGAAATCAAAAGATTTACTTTTTTTTTACTTTTAATATTTTTTTTGGAAGCTCGTGTATGATTTTTTCTTATACATATGCCAATATTTTGTATATGTACGCATTTCCTAATATATATAATATGTAAGTATTTGTATATTATGTAATTATATATATATATATGTTTAGATTTTCATAAGAAATATTAAATTAATATTATGTATATATACATATGTGTATATTATTTTACATACCTATTTATTTATATATGTATGTATGAATATATTTATTTGTGCATATAAAAGTGTGGCAATTTTGTTTCTTTGTTTTGATACACTTATGATAACGTGTTATGATAACAAGGTAAGTTTATTTTTTTTTACAAGAATGGTATCTATTAATAGCAAAAAGAAATATTATAAAAAAAAAAGAAAGAAAAAAAAACAAAAAAAGAAATAAATAAATTCCTTTGTTAATTTGTAATTCTAAGTGTATATGAAATAAAATGAACATAAAAGAAAAAAAAAAGAAATAAATAAAAAGAAAAAAAGAATAATTGTTGATATGTCTCAGACTATACTTATGTACTTCTAAAAATATTTTTATGGCAATATAAATAAAAGTAAGCAAAGATGACGAATCTTACAGTTTATTTTAATATACATATAAATGTAGTTAAAGAAATTAATAATAGTTAAAGTGTTGTTAAATTTTTTAATGTTGTTTTATTATATTTCGTTTTTGTTTTTGTAAACCTTTTAATATTAAAGTGTTAACAATGGTATTCAACGACTTTTAGATAGTTTCAAATTTTGAAATAAAAAGTGTTTTACAAGAAGTTTCTTAACTTATGTAAATTAGTGTTTAGTCGTAATGATCTATAAGTATATAAGAATTTTCCTCGAAATTTTTACACATAAATTGCACACATAAAAATTCCAATTGAATTAGAAAATTTATTTGATAAGTTAAATGTTACCTACAATCATATAACTTTTAAAGTCATTTGTGTGAATGACAATGAAATATATAGAGAGTCATTCCGAGAGTCATTTCTCACTGCTATCTACGATAAAAAATAAAACATAATTTTTTTTGCTATGGATTTGCAATAATAAATAATCCTGAATTCTGGGAATATCAATACAGGGGTAAGGTATTGTCGTATATTATAAAAAAGATATACGTTTAATTAATCAAATTAAAATATTACTCCTTATTATAGAATTTTTTACGTTTTTCCTCTGTATAGTCTTCATATAGAAATATACATTGTATTATACATATACATATACAAAAATTTATTTGTACCATAGTTTTAGTTTACATATCAAAGTACGAATATTATAGATCTTTAAGATTGCGTTTATATTTTAACGGCCATAAGTGTTATCCACTGCCATAAGTGATATTGGTTATCCATCCAATTAATAGAGAAAGATATATACATTTGGGGATTTAATCCCGATTATGGAGATCTGGAACAACATCCAATAAACAAACTAACAATATTTTGTATTTAATTTAACACCCATTTATTCTATAACTTGTTCAGAATAAATCGATTATGGTGATTTTCTTCCCTCTGATGATTCATATTAAGGATCTGATCAAAATCTCACTAAATAAAGTTTTAATATTCCATATACATATAAATACTAATTTTTACATTTAACTAAACTGAATGTAAAAATAAGAATAAATAAATAATGAATATCGATCATACATTTTCACTGTATATACATGTTATAGAGCTACTACAATGTAAAAAAAACAAGTACGGCATATTTTTAAGTTGTGATGATGTACAAGATTATGAAATACAAATATATTTAAGCTATTTGTCCGCCATCTATTATTTAGTACAAGAATTATTTTTATTTATAATTAGTTAATATTAAGTATGGATATTATATATAAATTGTTGTTATGATCTATTAACGGGGTTCGAATCATTATACAAGTTTACTTTGAAAAAACCAAATCTATGGTAGGATATATCTCACAATTAAACAAGGATAAAATATTTACCGTTAGATTTTTATTTAATTGTCACACAATTCCGGTATATCTATATATCAAACGCTATTGTACTGCTAAATATATAAGAATATAATGTTGACGCTTGATATTTATGGAAAATTTTTAAGAGTGAGATGCAAAAATTTAAGTCCAAGTATTATATTTTACATGCGTCTAATATAGGAACAACTTTAGAATACTTATACTGGGCCATTCCATACGAGTAGTGTCCTCTTTCGTTTGGTGACTACTTTCCCCTTTTTTTTTTATTTCCACACTGTTCTTCTCGATGCCGTTACTTTTATATGTGTGTGTAAATATTTCATTTCAAAATAAAATTTGTTGTGAGAGGTAGATAATAAATACGAGAATGAAATGTAAATACACATAAAATTTTTTTGACCCTAAACAAAAGTTAGTGGACTAAATTTTTAAACTCTAAAATTTTGCTTTAAAAATCCCCACCACAAATTTAGTTTATAGGCAAGACGGAATGAAACGAAGGTAAAAATAAAAAATAACAAAAGAGGAGACTATTCGTGTGGAATGGCCCATTATCACTACAGAAATGCCCCTCATTAAAAACTCTTGTTATTTTAAATTATAAGATTTGATTTTCATGAATTTAACTTTTGTGCATTTTAATTTTTCACAGATTATTAAAGTGTTGTTTTTTGTTTGTTTATTTTGCAATTCCATCAATTTTTCTTTTTTAACAAAAAACGGGGAATTTATTAAAAAAAAAAAAGAAAAAATGTCCACACATAATTTTATAACTAAAATATAAACATTACTATTTTTAAAAACATAATATCTTGACCATATAAATGTTAATTTAATGATCACTTTGATTTTTTAACATTTTATTAGTTATGTATATACATATTATGTTTGCATTCAGTTCAGTATTAAAAATATTTTTGTAGGGGGTGAACCAGCAACCTACATACAAAATATGAATTTTTCTCTATTGTCTTCTTTTTCTTTTTTTTTGTGTTGCGTTTTTCTTTTTTGTGTTTATTTGAAAAAAAGTTAAACAAATTAAAAAAAAATGTTTAAAAAAAAAATTCAAATTTTATTACCAAATAAAAAAATTCATGGGGAATATTTTGTATAGTCACATAAAAAAGAAAATAAAAATCATTTTTTAAAATATTTATAATGCATTGAAACAATCTTCAGTTTATTTTGTTTTAATGTTGAAAAAATAAACATATAATAGTTAATTAAGTGTGTAGAGATACATATATATATATGTAACAAAATATATTATAGTTGATGCTTTTTATATGCACGTATGTACGTATCTTTTAAAACTACATATATCTTTTATGAGTATTTTTGATTAATTTATAAATTAAGATATGTATGTATATTTCAATCGGTCAAACCACAGACCAAAATTTTTACATATTGTTTAGATTATATAAATGGACATCTTTTTGCAAATGCTAATACCTTACATGGAAGGATTGGAAATACAGAACTGTTTTTTTTTTAGTACAAAGTTTAAGACATAATTTAATAGATGGTTTCATTTTTCAAAAACCCTTTTAATTATGAGCAAAAAAACGAATTGATTGTTTTTAGTTAATTATAATTTAATTTTCTTAAAACAAAAAATCTTGTTTAGTCCTTATATAGACTATTTTCTTTTAATTTTTTTTTTAACGGAAACAATTTTAATTGCTTTGTTAAAATTTTAATTAAAATATGTATATAATGAGCGTATATTACTAGTTATTGTTTGAAGGTTATGGATGTTCTATATTCTTAATCATTTTGGTCTATACTTCATCAATTTGTTAAAAAATTATTTTCTATGTATCAGATTAAGATAGGCAATCATTTGACTTTTAAAGGGAAGTGAGGATACAAAAGAAAAAAAAATTTAAAGACTTGATGTTGCTATCTTAGTAAAAATGTAATAAATTTGTTACTATTTATTAATACATACTTACTATAGTAGTGTTATGTAGTGTTGCAATTTACTAATACATACTTACATAATAGTGTTATGTAGTGTTGCATTTTTTTAGATTCCTATTATTTTTGATGGTAACTTTCAATTATGAATGAAAACTTTCAAAAAATCATGAAAATTGCAAAATCCTTATTCTTAAAAGAAATTTTTTTTTTTGCAAAAATATTTTTACAATAAACAACCATTTTACTGGCCCACATCCGAATAGAAAAGGGCTATTCAAATTAAATTGTAATATAATAAATAAATGAACAACCATTTTAAAATCTAGCTCCAATTAAAAAAGGGCAAAAATAGGCTTTATTTATTAACTGAAAATAACGTTAAAATAACTTTAACTAACTTAGGTAATAGATAATAAGGTTTAAAAGAGAAAATAATAATGTTCAATATCGAAACTATTGAAAATATAAATTTTTGAAAGAAAATAGTTAATATTTAAAAAAAATCTAAATGAATTAAGTATGGATTTTACATCAAACTACAAAATTAGCAAAAAATATAATTTAATTATCATATATTTATAACAAACAATTGAAATTTGGTGTAAATTTTTACTATCTATAGAGGTCATAACTTAAATAACGTCCAGTCTTATTTAAATCTCCACATTTATTTAATTTATTATAAAATAAAACCGCTAACGTTATGAAGGATATCGTGCCGTGACAACATTATATTAAAAATTACCTCTTATTGGGGAAATATTCCAGATTAATCTTTAGATTTGAAATCAAATAAAATTTGAAATCACTAAAGTTTGTGTATAATGTAGAAACATTAAAAAAAAGGAGATAACGTATTGAAACGAACTCAAAAATGGAATGGATAACGTTTCAGTACTATGTCGTAGGCTTATAGAAAAAATTCCTACAAATTGTGATATAATTTGCTTTTAATAATTGCTGACTGATTGCTGTGTTGGATCTAATTGACCAAATGCAATGAAACAAGATAAGAACATATGATAAAACTAGATAAATTTTTAAGCTTTAAGACATAAGAATGTCTTCTGTATAGGATTTTATCCAATTTTATTGAAATTTGCTTTTTTAATGAAATGTGGATGAATAAAAAAAATAAGTAAGACATTTCTTTTCAAAACATCATTCAAATAGTATGTGTAAAGCTTGAACTAATTAGTATTAGATTAGAAAGCCAAAAAAAAATTGTTTATTCCATAATATAAACTAACATATATTAGAATAAATTGATGCTACTAAATAAAACCTTATCATGTCTGGTCTTTTCTAAGATCATTGAAATTTTATTTAAATTTCTTTTAAATTTTATTTTAAATTTCAAATATGAAATCTTAAGGAATCTCTAGACTATATATGTAATTTACATATGATATAGCTGAGTAAAAAATAGAAGAAAAACAGGTGATTAGAAAAATGTAGATTTTTATTTTTCCATATCGTTTCTATTTGTAGCGTTCACACTTATCTGACAATTTTGACAGTTGTTTTAAAAAAAATTTAAAAAACACAAAAAATAATTGTTTTGTTAAATTTTTTTTTAAAAAATATTGAAAAATTAATCATTCGGATAACATGAATTATGAAGATATAATTATTTTGGCTCCTTTTTTGATAATTATATAGGAATTGTCTGCGACCAAACACTTCTACTTTATACGAATGTATAGTATATGAAAAATACATATAAACTTAAACTTACTTTCCATCTTGTAATGTTATTAAAACTCTTTAAGTTTTTTCAGGAAAAATAACTATTTTTCACAATATTTAATTCTTCTTCGAAAGTAATTTAAAATTTATACACTTATACACTTATTGGAAGAAAATAACTTATCAATTAAAATTAAACTATTTATCGAAAATAATTAACACACCTATTTTGACACATTACAAATTATAGTAATATTCAGTCTTATTATTTTTGGTTTGCAACCTAATTTTATTATTTTAAAATTTTATAAATATTAAAAATCCATTAAATAAATATACAAGCACATATTATTATAATTTAAAATCTTAAAATTTTATTAATTTAAAAAAAAAATAGAAAAAAAAACACGCTGAGAAATTCAATTATTTTATGTCACACTCTAAATTTTATATTATATGACTTAAGAGTCGTTGACAAAAATAAGAGTTGTAAATTATAAATTTTTGCTAAAACCTAAGGAGAAGTTGTTTTTTTTTTTAGGTAAATTTTAAGTGCGCAAGCAACTTTTTTTGTTATGGTCATTTTTGTAACTAAGGTAATAAGTTTTTATTAGAAAGTCTATTTTTTTTTTCTCTTTTGTCCGTTATTGTTTTTCTCCTTCCTGTCTTTTTTTTTTTGATTGGAGAAATAAAATGGTTTTAAAAAAAGCTAGGTCATAAGTATTTTAAGGAATATTTTAGTTTCTTGCGTATAGTTTCAAATGGATCAGAAACTTTTCAAAATTATATTAGATTCTATCTTGAAATGTATTGAATTTGAAAATCGTTTGGAACAAAAAAAAAAATGATTCATTTTTTAAAAATGGAATATTTTTATATACATTTTATTATTTCAAAGAATATGATCATATATTTTTATTGTTATAAGTAGTCGGATTCTATATATATTTAATGACGTCGTGAAGGTATCGTACAAATACTTGACACTATTCATTCTAAAACTTTTTGACTTGTTGTCATGTTATAGATCATTTAATTTTTTTCAACTTGTCTTTCAACTTTTAATCATACTGGGCAAAATGTTTTGGGTTCAAACGCAGATGAGATTATTTCAAAATAAATAATACAACTATTTTGTCCAGTTATTTCTAACTATGAGAAACAAGTTTCAAAATTTTGTCAAATTACATATTTATAACTTCCTCCAGCAGCTTCTGTTTAGTGTCTTTCGTTGATTCCTACCTAAAAGCAAAAACCTCTATAAAAAAAAAAAATTGAAATAAATAAATATGTACTTTTCTAATATGAGTACCTGCAGTGCAGTACTCAATAGTTTAATCAGCAAAAATTTGACACATAATACAAGTCATTTGACATATTAACTGTATAGTCAATTTCAATAACATGAAGACGTAGTTCGAATGCACTAAATAAAATTCAAAATAAATCAAGGACGATTATTTAATATTTAAGTTGCAAACTGTAAAGTACAATATATAGGTTCGAAAATATTTTTAATATTAAAGTCCTTATAAGCAGAAAATAATGTTATATAACTATTTAATATTTTCGGACTTCAGTTTTAACATTTCATATTAAATGAATGTGTAATTAATTCTTTATTTTAGGAAACTGAACTATAGTAAATAAAATATAATTAGATATAAAAATAAATTAAACTTTTAAATGACCAAAAAGTAAGAGAACTTATTAGAAAATGAGAGTTTTTCTTTCAAAAAAAAAAAAAATAAACTGGGAAAAATTATGAAAAAAAAAAATTTTTGTTTAAGCATATTTTATGAATAATTTCCTTAAATAATGACTTAAAATATCCTTTAATTTTTTATTTAAACTTTGTATTGGTCAAACAATTCAATTGTTTAGTTGACTGGACATTATAATGAAAAATGCTTGTTTAAAAATTTTTTCGGTTTACATTTGTTCCGAATTAATTTTTTTTTTTAGTAAAAAAAATAACGTAATTTGTTAATAATATTATAATTTTATATAAAAAAAAAAAAAGTAAATAAAATTATTTATTTAAGTAAATATTTAAAATGGAAAAAATTTTAACATAAAAAATTTAATAATTAAATTTATAAACAAAATATGTAATTGTTAATAATTTTCAGTGTTTAAATAAAATCTTGTTATAAAAAATAAAAATAAAAAAAAAAATAAATAAATTAAATTAAATAAAACATTATAGTAGTAATGAACTGATATAAATAATGTAATAAAATAAAGATATCACTTTAAAAAAAAAAGTTTTATAAAATTATTTGAATTCTTGATATAAAAAATTAAATTAAACTGAACGGTAAGATTTTTAAAAAAATATTTATTTTAAAATTAAAAAACATTTTTATTAACAATAATTTTGAAAAAAAAAAACAAAAGAAATTGGTTTAAATTAAAAATTAAAAAAAATTAAAAAACTTTATTAAATTATTATTTTTTAAGTGATAAATTTTTAAATTTATAGTTAAATCATATAGTATAGATATGTATATAAATACATACATTTTTTTTTGTATGTATATAAAATATTTAAATTTCATTTTCAGGGTTCAAGGATATCTCTGATTAGTAATTTTGTCCTTTCTTTGAAAATATTAAAAGCTCAATTTTATTAATCAGAATGTATATATTAATCTATGATTTCATAATAACTCCTACACGAAAATTAATAATACAATATATATATATATATATATATATATATATTAATGACTAATTACAGATTGTTTAGAATATTTAAATTTTTAGTATAACTACAGTGATTTTTTTAAGTTTTTGAACGATTTAGTTTTTGTTAGAATTATTATAAAAAATTTTGTTAGAATTATTATAACAATTGGTTTATAATAAAAATTTAGTTGACTTTGTGAAATTCTTTGACACTTTTATTCATCATTGTAGATTCTTAATTTTTATAAAATATTAAAAATAAAAATTCAAATATCAGAATAATTTATTTGAAATAAATAATCCGGAACTTCCCTATGGGTCAAATTCGTAATGGGAAACAAATTTTTTTTTTTTTTTCGAATATTTGGAGGTGTAGAAATAGGAAATAATATTTACCAATATTATTACATTCTTTAAGGTAACAGAAATGTATAGTGTAATAGAAGAATATTAAAGGTATTCCGTATCTATAAATTTTGAAAAATTTTCACAAAAATTTTACCATTAGAAATAAAAAATATTAAATATTTTTTCATTGAAAAATTTTATGAAATGCTGTATATATAAAAATTTTGAAAATAAACTGTAAGAACAATTTTGACTAAAAAAGGTTCGAATAAGGACAGTTTCATTGTTTGTTAACTAATTTTTAAAATTTTGGAAATATTATATTATTTGTGGTTGTAGACTTTTTGTATTAAACATTTTGCTGTAAGTATTACAAAAAATATAATATAATTAAGTTTAACTCAAATTTACCTGTTCCCAAGGACTTTTTGACTAATAAATAAAATAAAAAAATTGTATGGTAAATGCATGTCTCTCGGTCGAACTAATAAATTAAATATTCTTGTATAAATGATGTACATATTTATTTCACACGAAACCAAAATTTAAAAAAGTGGCAAATTTCAAAACAAATTGTACTTATACTGTATTCTGTAAAGATATTTACATTTTTTGAAGGTCCAGTTGCTGTTTTATGCTAGAAAAAATACAATTTCTTTTGAAAATAATACAATCACTTATTGACTAATCACTTATTTGGCATTTTCGTGGGTGGAGAATCAAAAGCCATGGTCAAGAGTTTCAAAAAAAAAAAAAAAAAATTATTAAAAGTCGTATGGATTTTCTCACTTTTAAAAAGAAAAATTCTTTAGAATTTTCTTAACAAATTTATTATATACACCTATTATCCATATTACATAGGACAACCATCTTTACAATAAACTGTTAATTAAAATAAGAAAATTGGCAATCAGAAATTTTATACTTTTACAATAAATACATGCAAAATATGAAAAAAAAAAACAAAAATAAAAATATATGCATTGGAGATAATTAGAATTGATCAAACAATGTGTACCAAATATACCAAAAAGGCAACATAATACAATAATATTTAGTAATAAAAACATTTTTATTCCTAAAAATAAGCTAAAATATAATTTTTTAAATTTTACATGTAATTTTTTTTTTTGTTAGCGTTGTCTCATGATAATATTTTGGTCTGACAATATTCAACCGCTTCTCAATATATTAAACTAAAAAATATCTTTTAAATAAATAAAATTATATGACCGATTTCAGTTTAACATAATATTTTTATTGGAATTTTTATGTTCAATCTGAAATTTTATTTATAGAAGAGGGTTTTCACCCCTAATTTAAAATATAACGAAGATAAATCATGTATCTAATATTCTTAAATGTACTTAATATTCTTTAAGCCTTTAGTCAATTTAATTTTGTCAATCGAAATTTTTTTTGAAAAATTTGCTTTTTAATTTTAGCTTGTCATTTCGTCCGTCCATTTGTTTACAAAAATTCTACACTATTTAAGATACAACAATGAAATTTTAACCATGGATAGGTGTCTTAAAGAATTAATTTTGTGGAATATATTTCTTATGTAGCTCCACCTAAAAAAGTGTATATCTTAGGTAATGATGGTTAATATGTTTTTAAATATAATATCTAAAACCGAAAACAACAGAATATTTGTTTTACTTTACTTTATAAATCAATATCAAAATTATACAATAAAATCAATATAAGGGACTCGGTTGGTGGGTAAGGGCGTATAATATGCTGTAAACACCGTGGTAGTGTGGATTCAAATCTCACACACGTCGTAAGAGTTATTCCCCCTTACGACATTTACAGCCACGCCTGAACAGAAAAGGCTGTGTCCTTTCATATTTATGTGAGAAATGCATAAAACAAAAAAAACGAGGAAGAATACAGTTGCCTTTGTCAACTCTTAGATACCCGTACGAACCGTTAGTATGTTCACAGCCTGTCACTTTGCTTACAATATTATTTTTTTAATATTTTAGTATTTTAAAATAATTTGGGTGAATTTTATAATTTCTCGAATTATGGGTTGTACATATATTCAAACTATATGTTTATACATTCTCCAAAACTAGATTTTAACCTTCCACATAACGATTATCAATCCAAAACTTTTTCAAATATTCTATAGTACAATTTAATACTAAGCGGTAAATGTATATTAAATTTACTTAGTACAAAATAGTAAATATAATTTTAAATATTATATTATATTATATTTAAATATTCCATTGACAGAATAATTTCTTATAAGTACAATAAAATACATATATGTATGTAAATACGGTGCTATATAATATACATCTATACTCTTATCATTCATTCACTAGTGACATATACGATATGTAAATAAATATGATATTATATGAGTATGTATATATATCAATATCATATAAATAAAAATTCTTCAAGCAACCGTTATGTTGTTTATTTATTTACATTTTTTTGTACTACGCATTATATCCTCAACAATTTCAAATTATCGAGTAAAATAAAATGGAAAAAATTTGTTAAAGAAATTTGTTAGAAAATTTGAAAAAATCAAGTAACACTTTCGTCAATTATAAAGTAACCCTATATTATTAAAAAAAGTTGTTAACAGAAATAAGAGTATAATGTTGAAGCTTTAATTTTTGTGTATTACAAGTTACAGGTGTTTAAAAATAGGAAATTTTCAGTTTTTGACCCCTTACAGCTCCTAAACGGGGGGTGATACAAAAAAAAAATTCTGAAATGACTCATACTTATTTTCAAAGATCTAACTTCTGTCAAAATTTGAAGTTTCTTTGTTTAGAAGATATAAGGGTTAAAGGATTTTTCAAAATTTGAGTTTTGCATAACGGTAAATTAAGACACCGTATGCTACAAATATATATTTATTGTATATATACTTTTAAAGCTAATGAAAATAGTAATCGTTTGGCGTTTTCAAAATGAAGATATACCTTATATAACTTGTGCTATAACAATTTAAATATAGAGCTTTTTTGAACCTTTGGGGAGCTGTAGCTCCGTAACGGGTGGGGCTACAAAAAAAAGTTATTAAAAATAAAATAAATATTTTTATGAGATCTATCAGTGGTTAAAATTTCATAGCTCTATTTCAAAAAAAATGTGGGGATCTAAAAGTTAGGTGTTCGAGAGCTACCCTAAGTTTTGGTCCAAACTCAACCAAAAAAAATAGGGAACCTACAAATTACTCCAAGAATATTTTGTGTAAATTTCAAGATTCTAGCTTTCTTAGTTTTTGAGTTAGCGTGCTAACAGACGGACGGACGGACGGACATGGCTCAAAAGTCTTAGAATTTTTTTCTGATCCGATCCATACCTTTGAAGGTATATCTAGCTTGCTTATTTCGAGGTGTTACAAACGGAGGAGTAATTTTATTATACCCGATCCTATCGTACGGGTATAAAAAATCATTGTCAAAATTATACAAAAATTATGCAATTTAGTATTCAAATTTAGCGTTGTGTGAAAAAAAATTTTGTTTTTCTCATAAATCTTGTACGTTTTCAGTTAAAACCTTGAAATTTTGAAAATAAAAAGATCTTTCATAAGTTGTATACGACTTTTTTTTCTATCGCCTGAGCTATTAAAGCACAAAAAATTGTACAGACATATATTAAAGTATAACGTATATATTTGTACAAAATTTTTCAAAGTAAACAGTAAAGTTTTAAAATTATATTTTTACATATGATAACAGATTTTCTTAACTATATATGATTTTCTTAAAATTGAAAAAGATATCTCTTGATTTTTCACAATTTTTTTCTAAGAAAAATTACAAATTTTCGTGCAAGTCACAATTCTGAACTATTTCTTTTGCTTTTTTGTGGAGAAATGGATGGATTGCAAAATATGTGTGCCTTTAAAAACCTTTACCTTAACCATATAAAAGAATTTTTTGTAAAATCACCAATTTTATATATTTATACACATGAATTCGGGAGGTACATTTCACCATTTAAGAACCACTGATTGAAACATTCTGACACCTCTAACGTATTTCTGTAATTGTCATCAGGTTTTAATTAATCAGTTTATTTATTTGTTTGAAATCGGTCAAATCTTGACCTCAAAACGAATAATAATTTTTGAATACATTCCACTACTATTTTTAAGTGTTACCTACGTATTTATAAGTGTTTACGTATGATTAAGTTAATAAAGTAAATGTAAGTTTTTTTTTTAAATGCGTAAATGCGTAAAATAACATTTAATTTTTTTTTTAACATTTTTTATTAAATTTTTTTTTGCAATATTCTTTTTGTATATTTTTAATATTGTAATAAGTATGTATGTATATTCAAATTTCTTTATTAATTTAATTAAATTCGATTTTTTATTCTTTCTTTGTTGCATATAATTTATATAAATCTTACAATAAAAAGACTTAAAGTAAATATTTAATAAAATTCATATTTACATATAGAAGTAGGAATGTATAACTAGTGAAAACATTGATAAAAAGAAAAAAAAAATAAACTATTATTAATTCCATTCCATAATACCTATTTTTTTTTTTTATTAATATACTTAATGTATATTCAATTATTTAAATAATACTATGTTTTATAGTTGATTGAAAGAATTATTTTGACATATCTTGTATTTGTATAAAAAATATTATATATATATGTATGATGTATATGGTATTGCAATAAAAAGAAAATTTAACATATATATACATTTTTAATTTTGAAAATATACATAATTTCTGAAGAAAATTCAAATATTATTTAAAAAATTTTTTTATTATCGGTTTTAACTATTTTCAAAGTAAGTTTGCTCATAAAAATACTTGTGTACTCGTATAATTAATTTAAAAAAATATGTTTTTTTTTTTTTTTTTTTAACTTTTTACCTTTAAAAACTGAATAATTTAGCATTAATTTATTATTTCACCTATAGTATGAAGGGCTATTTTTGTAAATTTAAAAAAAATAATTTAGAGTACATGTAAATTTAGTTTAGGTTTTTGTATTTTTCTTTTTTTTTTTTTTTTGTGTTTAAATTAAGAATTTTATATATATAGAAAATTAAATTTAGTATTATTGGAATTTGTCACCTTAGTTGAGTAGAAAAAAAAAAACTAAAACAAAAATAATAAAACCTAATAAAAAGTTAAAAATGCACATAACATTTAAAAAGAATTTGTTCTAAAAAAAAACAAAAAAAAAGAAAAAAACTTTTTTAAAATAACTCAATAGTATAATTTAAAATTTAAATTTTATAATATTGTACATATTTAGAAATTATTTATTTACCTAAAGTTAAAAAATTCTTTGAAAAAGGATGTTTATATATGCCTAAGTATATATACAAAAATTTTTAAATAACTTTAACTTTAACTGCTTTCATTTTCTAATATTCTGTATGATACTTTGGGTGTTAAGTTTCTAATGGAAAAATTGATGACGAAATTAGTTTAAAGTACCCAGAAAATGCTTCTATAGATCTTAAAATAGCAGTACGTTTGTTGTTGTTTGGAACATTGGCAGCGAGGATAAACAACAGCTATTCTTACACCTATATGCACTGCGTTGTGAACTCGTTGTGCGTACCCCAATTCCATAAGACTGTCTTTTATCACTGTGGTTCATCGACGCAGTCAATGTTTTAATAGCATTTATAATAACTATTAAGGTATAAAATATAATAATCTTTTTGTGTGTAAAGTTATTATATTTATAAAATAGTAGTATTAGTTTATCCAAGATATCGAATAGTTCGGTCCAATCGACACAATCGATAAGAAAAATATAATTAACTTTATACGAATCTCTTTGCGAAAAATAATTTTCTTTTAGATATCCTTAAATTTTAAAAATAAAATATTCTCCTTTTAAATTGTAACTCTTCCATATTTGTATTTAATATATTATATGAAAAAATTATAAATATAGTTATATATATGTATATATATAATATATTATAGTTTGTTGAATTATTTCATTTTATTATTCTACAAGGTTAGATAAAAAAAAACAATTTACACCATATCATGTATGCATATCAATTATTGTATTATGCATTACATCAATGACACCTCCCGATTGTATCTTTGTCCATCAAAAATTCAATTAAAAATATATTTGAGTTTGCGAGAATTATACGATTTAAGAAAAACTTGATATAAGAAAGAAAAGTTTTATTGAGATGTTCATTAGAATCACCACTCATGTTAAAGTTTCTAAATAAATTAAAAATTCTGCGAATCCTTGATTTTTAAAATTGATAGTACATTTTTATTATTAAGCTATAAGTTACGAATTGTAGCATATTGATTTATGATATTGTAAATTTACGCATAGTTATTTCTACATAAGTTCTATTGGTCGAAGTTACATGCAAATTTAAAGCAAATTATGATATACTAAACACGCTTATCTGATCTTACCAGGATAGTAATCATTTCTTAAAAATTATTTTGATTATTTAAAAAACTACATTTAAAGGATTTTTCAAATTTTGAAAAAACATTAAAACATAAGCTGGGTTGACCAAACCATTTAGTATAAAGGTAACGAAAATATGACAGTATCTTAAAAAGGTAGAAGTGTTTAAACAGATTACCGAATAATATGGGTGTTCTTTAAGACCGTATGATCTATTTTTACGAAATGATCTGTATTTTAATGTGAAATCAATTATTCAAATCATTTGGGCAAATTAACGAAACACTTTTAACAGGTTTTTTTTTTGTCGCAAAGAGTTAACTGATTGAACGTTCAGAGCAACGTTTTTATACAATTCGGATGACAATTGATACTAAACGATATTATTTTTACATTATATAAAAAATCTCAATAATTTTTTTTAATATGAAATTTTATAGGTATATGTAATCCCTTTGACGATTAAAATAAACCAATATCATAAGAATAATAACTGATTAACAATATTATTATTTATCAAGGATTATTGAAAAAAAAAAAAAATTAAAATAAAGTAAAACATAAGGCATAATAATAAAAAAGCTTTTAGAGGTCATTTGAAAAACATAAAATTTTTAGAACAATATTATATTTAATATAGAAAAATCATGTAGTTTTATTTTATATTAGGTCTAGAATTAGAATACGTTTTTTGTTTTTTTTTTAACGAGAGACGGCGGGAAGCATCGCGAACCACCTAGGGAGCTGCACGAAGTTCCTCTAAGGTCGTGTTGGACTTTAACCAACTAAATACCACCACCTTTTTAAACCAAACTTTATCATGAGGCCTTTATTACAAAATGTATAGTTTGGTTTTTAGAGATAAGGGAGAATTTCTGGGAAAATAAGGATTAGGAAATGGTATTTGTGTGTAAGAATTAGTTGAATGCGATATTTTTTATTTTTTCCTTTCACTCCTATAATAAGAATATGCTCTTAAGTCAATTATTATTCACATTTTACTAAGCTTCAGTTTTGGGAATCATTAATTTATGTAAGCCGTTGATTACTTGGCTGTAGCTATTAATGGGAATAGTTAGTTGTAAAGTCATATTTATTCGGAAGCTGATCGTTTTGCCGGAAAAATAAAATTTTAATAAAACAATGTTGAGCGCAAAAAATTTTGAAACAAAAAATTTTGAAAAATATCTATTTTAAAAACCAAATTTATAACTAACTAAGTATAACTAAGTTTTTTTTTTTTAATCCATTCTTCCCTATTCAATAATCTATACTCACATCCTATTTATTCACATTTTTAGAATTATGCTTTAATCAATCGTTTTAAAATTTATAAATACTTTTCATACAATGTTTAAAATATTAATTTTTACACCCTTTTCACGGTTTAATTTACATTAACGCAAACTGTTTTAAAAGTTTAGGTACTTGACCCTCTTTTAACAAACTCTTTTTGAAAATAAAAGCTATATTAAAAAAATATAATAAAATACTCGTTTTACACCATAATATATACATAAATTCTTTTATTTATTTTATATTTATTTTAAATACTATTAATTTTTTAATAAAAATATTTATTTGAAATTAAATATATATAATATAAATATACAAAAGTTAAACCTTTAAATGTTTTAAAAAATTATATCGATAACTGCGAATACCTTTTTTTTGTTTTATATAAAATTAATGTACAGATAATAAGAAAATTCTCAATTTAATACTCATTAAATTTTTCAAATGAAAAATTAGTTTTTCCTTTTTGTTTTTATTTTTTTTTTTGTTTTTTTTTTTTTGTATTAATTTAACATCATTTTAAATTTTAATTTAATGTTCACCCACATTTTTATTTTCAAAAATAAACTTTATTGTTAAAAAGTTTTTTTAAAGGTTTTTTTTTTTGTTTTTTTTTTTAAGTAAATGTTATTGACTCCAACTCCACTTTAAAAGTTTAATTTAAAAATTTTTGCGATTTTTATATACATACACTTTTAAACCTTTATAATGTTTATAGGTCCTTTTTTTCACCCCCTACAATATACAAAAGGCAAAAAATGAAGAAATAAACAAATAAATA
Source organism: Poecilobothrus nobilitatus (assembly GCA_947095535.1). NCBI lineage: Eukaryota > Metazoa > Arthropoda > Insecta > Diptera > Dolichopodidae > Poecilobothrus > Poecilobothrus nobilitatus. The sequence goes on along the minus strand of OX352773.1, from coordinate 199,965,290 downwards.
AATATAATGTAAAAAGATTTTGAAATAATTTTTTTTTTTTTTCCATTTTAGTTTAAACTTTCTAAAACCTAAATAATACCACAGGATGATAACAATCGTAACATGCTATCCTTTTCATACCCTTTTTTTATTTTGTTGATTCGTTTCGGTATTTTTCTTTTTTTTTTTCGTTTTTTTTTTTTTTATCATTCGTTCAGTTCGTTTTCAATGTTTGGTTATTGTTGCGCGTAAATGTACAATCTACAAGATACGTCCTTTAATTTCATATATTTTATATTTTATTACAGAAAAAAAAAAAAAAACAAAAATGGAAAATAAATAAAAAAAAAAAACAAAACAAAACTATATTATATTCAAGGTAAATTATGCAAAAATGTGAATAAAATGATCAACAGAAGATTTTTTTTTTGTTTTTTGTTTTTTTCTTTAATTTAAAATAAAATTTTATTGTATTGAAAAGTTGCTAAATTTTTGTTGAGATTAGATAATTTTAAGCAAATTATTAGTTTATTCACGAATTTATTTTGAGAAATGGAATAATATCTTGCAATTTCTATATAGAATTTATATATATTTTAATGTATTTTTCTTCTTTTTTCATTATATTTTTTTTTTTGTATTTATGAATAATTTAGCACTATTATTATTTTGTTTTTGGGTTATGAAAACAGATAAAATATTGTATGTTGAATTGTAAATGTGTAACAATAAATGAAAACTTTATAAATATAAGTTGTGATTGTTCCTTGTACAATTTTGATTTCTTGTCTACAGAGTAAAAGAAAAGTATTAAACTTAAGAATTGGAGATTTTAATGAATCTCGATTAAAATTTTACCATACTGTTTCAAAAATGCCATTTGTATTATTTAAAGAGTAATAAATATGATAAGTTGAAAACCTTTTAAATTTAAGTAAATCATCAATTTGTTTTTTAGTTCTGTAAATTTAGTTTATAGGGGGAGTCGGTGGCCTAATGGGTAAGAGCGTATAAAATACGCTTTAAACACCGAGGGAGTGTGGGTTCGAATCCCACACACGTCGTAAGAGTTAATTCCCCCTTACGACATTTACAGCCACGGCTGAACAGGAAAGGCTGTGTAATTTCCCGTTCATATTTATGTGGCAGAGAAAATCATTAAAAAACAACTCAAAAAGTTTCAAAAATTAGTTTTATGATCTTATCTAATTTATCATTCTGGTTCTACTTATAGAAAATCATATTAGTACAGAAAGGCTCAAAGAAAACAGTCCTTTAGATTTAACGCAAAGTATACAGATTTCCTTAGGGAAACTACAAAGAAAACGTTAACAAAAAGTTAATGGTTACGCAATAATTTAAGTTTAACTAATTTTCATGTAGGATGGGAAGTGATTTAGACGGTAAAAATCTGGCATACACTGTTCTCCAGAGTATCTTTTGAAGATTCGTACCAAACCTCCTATGGAAAAAAAATACAATATACATATACATGAAACTTCAATATGAAATCAAGGCTATTGGAGGCTTGTTTTTGTTTCAAGAATAAATCAACATCAACTTGAAAAGAATTTTTGTGATATTTTTTAAATAAAAAGTTTCGGATGGTATTAGTTTTAACAACCAGTGATTTTTTTTAAGATACAATTTTTAACTGCATTTTTTGCTATATATTAAACTTAGCATTTAAACTTTGCTAATTGTTGGTCTTAGAGTGATATAACATAAGATTACATAAAAGGTTTAATTTTCTTCTGAAAGGCTCCGATAAATATGTTTATTAACTTTTCTCATTTCAAATATTCTTATGTTTTCTTTTTTAACCCACTAATTCTTATAAAGTTATTATTGTTACCACCTGCACAGGTATAGGCATATAATTTAATTTAAAAATATTTTTTTTTTTGATAAATTTTAATTGTTTTTTTTTGATTTAAACACGAATTTTGTTTTGGATAAATCAATAGTAATAAAACGTTCGTATACATTTATAATTCATTACTGGTAACACTGTTTTCGCCTGACTAATATTTTGACATTTCTGACTAGTTAAGAACATTAAGTTGTCTTTTTTTATGTGCCAAAATTTTTAAGGCATTTATTAAAAAAAAACGTTAAGAAATTTAAGAGAGTTCAAAAATATTATCTTATATAAGCTGAAGTTCACTGTGGTTTATCTATAAATATTTTAACATTTTCCTCTTACTAAATTAATGATTTTTTTACCTATAAATTTCTGATATAGCTACCAAAATCATATTCTGTACGTTTTTTATTTATACACTTGTTAATTTGTGATTCCATGATAAAGAGTTGAGAAAATGCATAATATGCAGCAAGCAGTTACTTGCAACATAATATATTATATAGGGTTGAATTGTTATAAAACCAATTTTTTTTCCTTTTAAATATTTATTGAGATAATTTTTTAAAATTTTAATAAATGATAATAATATATTTTGATTTTCTTATGCATAATTTGTTTTTTTTTTGTTATGTTTCAAATATCGTATTATTATTATATTTATGAAATGCTATTTACAAAAATAAACACAAAAATTTTTTAAATAAAATTTATGAAAAATTGATATAAAAATATCTTTTTATAGTGTGGTGGGTTGTTTTTTTTTTTCAGTTTTTTAAATTTACAAAAACAAAAAAAGAACGAATAAAGAATAACGAATGGTATTATATTAGTTTTAAATTAAACTTTTTTTGTTTCAAAATTAAATTAGTAAAATTAAAGTATAATAAAAAACTTTAAAAGTTTTTATTTTTTTAATATACTAGTTATAGGGAACATCTTTAAGTACAGGCATATAATTTAACAATATAGATAGATACAAGTTATTATATTAAATAAGGATAATTCTAGAGAAAATTTGTTAAGGGCGTATTAACTTTTATATAGAGCAAGAGGTGATGGGGAGCATCACAACTATCCCACTTAACCCATTTTTTCTTAAAAAAAAATTTATAAATTTTGCTTTTAAGTCGTGCTTACTTCAAAACTAAAAAGCCTACAAACTAAAATGATAGTGGGCTATAAAAATAATTTAACAAGCTTTCAATTCCCTTTTTAATTTTTTCAATATCTTCAGTAGTTTTAATTTTCTAGATATAACTCCAAAATAACATATTTTAAAAGTTATAAGTCTTTAAAATCTCATAACTCCTTAGGGGTTCACCCTCCCATAGAATTTTTTGTTCGTTGCGATTCTCCTCATCACCTCTTGCTTTATCTAAAAGTTAACGCAGGACACTCTGTATATTTAAATTTTAAACTTTGAAAATGTTAAATAAAAGAATATAGGTGTGTATATATTGGCCAAATTATATTTACCTATTTATTATTATTTTATTATATCAAATGATATAAATGAAATAAATCATCCGTACACCGTCGCCAGTTGCTTAGTTGGTTGGTATAAGTGACTAGCCCCGTTGGTTGTGATAAAGATTCCAAGAAGCGCGTTAGCATCGTTTTGCTACCACTAACACAAGATTTATATTAAGGTTATAATGGAATTAATTTTTAAATCCATTTCGCGGCTTTCAGAAATCTTATCATTCTACAAGTTGCTTATTCGCTAGATGGCTAAAATCGTAAAATTCATGACTACCAAGAGCTACTCTTCGGGTCCTAGTCGGCGCTGGTCATTTACAGGTGAAATGTACAATGTTTTTTTTCTCATTGTATTTACTACAACTGCGGCATAATAGATTAAATGAGATACCTATGTATAGTTAATTATTGTAATAATATTTATTCTATTTTGGAAACAAAAACCGATCAACAAAGAAAAAAATTTTAACAAAAATATGTTTACGTATAATAAAAGACGATTTATAAACAACGTAATCAAAATGTTTTTTCTTTTTGACAAGACAAAAATTTTAGAATAGTCTTAAAATATCCCATCTTTCTTGTTTTATTTTGTAGATTTTTCAGGAAAAGTGTTGTTTTCTTTTCATTTTCATTTTGTTCATTTTCTAAAGTTTGATAGAATGCAATTGCAAAGGGAAGTATATTTGTAAAATGTACTTTTGTGGGAAAAGTCTTTTTTAATTATGTTGTCTTATAAATTTTTGTTTGTTTATATTATTTGATGGCATCTTATAAAGATACAGTCAAGTAAACTTATTTTGATAGACAGCTGGTACAGGTAGAAAAGTGCTGTAAATGCACACTAAAGCCAATGTATATCCATATCACAACAGATCAGTTTTTTTGCTAATTAAACCATTATAAGCTTATTGCAAAGTGCTGCAAACCGATTAAGTCAACCTCCGATAGATCAAAAACATTATTTAAGAAGAATTTCCCCAGATACTTTCTTCTTTTTAAAGGAAAAGTTGAGCATTCCCAAAAAAGATGAATGATTGATTTCTTTTTCTTTTTATTTTAGCAGCTTCTTTAAAAGTAATATGAGGGAAGTTCTCACCTTCTGGTATGGCTACGTCTGGATAGTGTTCCGTTTAAACTCTTATTACATTTACGTTTTTACCAATTACAAATTTTGGATAATTAAAGAACTAGGTATATGTACAAATTTTTAAATTTTTGTAAATAATTTATTAAATTGGAAAAATTAATTAAGAATTGTAAGGATTAATTCATAATTTCTGTTGATATTGATTATTCGTAAATAAAAAATGCTCCTATTAAAAAAAAATATCATATTATAGGATTGTGCATTAATTGTAGAAAAGGATTAACTTTTTTTTTTTACTTTTAAAAATGGTTGATTTAGTTCACAGAGACTCTATTTTTTTATATATATATAGTACCTATATACCTATATATATATTGAGATGAGAGTTGAGATAATTCTTCACAATGTTTAAAAAGAATTCATTCTTTATCTTTTCTAGACACAATGATTTATACTATGGTCAAAAAATTAAAAATGATTGAAAAAAAGGTTTAAAGTTCAAAAGTATAATATTTGAAAAAAAAAAAAAGTATGAAGTGTGATTTTTTATGTAATGAATGAATAATGGTATTTTCATTGTTGATTTATTACATTAATTCTTTTCGAATTTTTATTTTTTGTTTTATAACAAAAGTTATATTTATATCTTGAAACTTATTTTAAAGAAAATAAAAACAAAATTTATATAGATAAAAGATACATTATCTAAAAAATAATTTTGCTATTAAAAAAATATTAGAAATATTTAAAAAAATGACAAAAGTTAAAGTCATCGAACTGATGATTAAAGTATATAGAAATAAAATTCGTTTAATATAATGTTATGCATATCTCGGAATACATAACTATGACAGAGGTTAGAAATACAATAAGTAACAATTGAATCCTTTATAGTTCAAAGAATTTAGCTATGACATCTGAGTATAAATTCTATCAATTCATAGGTAATAAAAATTATTTTTGTTATTCTGCACCCAAAATAAGTATTTTCTATTTAATTTGACTCGGGGCCTCGGTGACCTAGTGGGTAAAAGCGTATAAAATATGTTGTAAATACCGAGTGTGGGTTTGAATTCCACACACGTCGTAAGAGTTATTCCTCCTTACGATATTTACAGCGACACCTGAAAAGGAAAGTCTGTGTAATTTCCTGTTCACATTTATGTGGCAGAGAAATACACTAAATAAAATATAAAAAAAAAAAAAATTCGACTGTTTGTCAGATGCGAGAATTGTCACATTCATATAACAAAATTTTTTTTTCGATCTATAATAATGAAAAAGTATGTTGTTAACAGCATATAGAATATATAAATATCGAAACCCTGTCCCCCATATGAAAAAAAGTCTAAAGAAAATATTTGTAAATTTAAAATATATTTTGTAATCCTATTGTGTAACAAAAACCACTTTTTTTTATCATTTTCTTTTGAGTGTCATCAACTTCAAAATTACTTTTGCATTTTATAATAAAAACCTTAAGATTAAGATAAAAAATTAAGGTCAAGTAAAAATAAAATAATTTTTTCTTTTTTCATTTTAGTAATTGTTTAATTTTTTTTTTTTAAGAAAATAATAAAGGAATATAAAAAGGAATATATGAAAAGTTTTAAAAAAAAAATATATGTACGATGAGTTTGCCTTGAGATGAATAATTTCTTACATTTTATTAATATGTATATTAAATTTTTTTTTTTTTTTAATTAAATAATAAAGTATTTAAAAAAAAATTAAGAAGAATTATATTCTTTGAAATCGTTGACAGATAATCACATTTATATTTAATATAATAATGATTATTTAATTTTATATATTTTTTTTTATTAAAAACTTCTATGAAGGAATTAAGAATTTAAAACTTTGAAGAATCAGACAGATATGTATATGCAGATCTGTGTAATACATATTATTTATATAAATATTAAATCATTTAATGATTAGTTCACATTGATCACAATTTCAATTTTCTCAATCTCAATTAAAAGTTTATTTTTCAAAATTTGTAACCTCAAAGGAAGACGGGTAAGGCAATCAAAACTATAACAATGAATAATTAATTAACAATAATTTAAAATAAAAAATAAAATAATTAATTAATAATAAATTAATAATAATTAATATTGAATAAAGAATAAAATCAATTAGAAGTCTTCATTGCGTCAGACATATCAAATATATTTGTATATATTTAGTTATTTAATTTTGATCGCGATTTAGATCAGGTATTTTTCTAATCAAATCAAAGTGAATAGTAAACAGAAATTAACGTATAGAGGTAATTGCAACTAGAATTATTTTTTGGCCGATTCTAATATTATCCAGAAATACTCGTATAGTATATTTCAATTGTATGCATTTATAAGCAATTTTTCTTTAATTTTAGTATACAAGCGTATTGGTCAATGATTATGGGTAAAAATTTTAAATATAGTAAAATTAGAGATTAAAAAAAAAAATAAAGGTTATATAACTTGAATAAGGAAATACACCTTGTGAATGTCGAATGCTTCTTATAAAAGTTAGTAAAGAGCAAAAACTAAATAAAATATAGAAGGTAAGGTATTTATAGACAAGATCAAATTAATTAATTTAAATAAATATATGTATAACTTTATAAGTTTTGAAAGGTGTCATAATTATAATCTTAATCGTAAAAGTTCATATCATAAAAGAGATTTTCCATCGCGCTGATTTTTGTTTATATCACGCAATTAGAAACAAAAAACGCTTGTGTAGGACTAGCCTTATCCAAATTTAAAATCTTATAATATAGTAATCTAGGATTACTTTTGGATATACTTCCGCAGAGGGGTTACGAGTTATTAAAACGACGTCATCATATAACGGCACTTTATATCTCTAAGTTTCCGAATATATATGCCATTAGGACCGATACCGTCATCTAGTGGCCGAAAAATACATTACAAAATTTTCGAAACATTTCGTCACTTTCAAAATCGTCACTTTTAATTACAATATCATCACAGAAACTGTAGCACGATTAAAATGAAACAAGATGTATATTAAAGATCGTACTATACTCTATACAATATTGTTGTAAATTGGTTCCTGGATATAGATTCCGTAGAGGAAATTGGATTCCGTAGAGGAAAAATATAACGGTTTAATGTTAAGAAAATTTTGCTGGCATCGGTCCTAATGTCATATTTATTGGGAGATATAAAGTACCGGAAACCTCGGTGGCCTAGTGGGTAAAAGCGTATAAAAAACGCAGTAAACAACGGGGGAGTGTGGGTTTGAAACCCACACACGTCGTAAGGGTTATTTCTCCTTATGGCATTTACCGCCACGCCTGAACAGGAAAGACTGTGTAATTTCCTGTCCACATTTATGTGGCAGAGAAATGCATTAAAAAATAAATAAATATATATATATATAAAGTAGCGTTTATGTGATGACATCATTTTAATATCTCGTAACCCCTTTGCGGAAGTTTATCTTTATTTTTATTAAACAGACAAAATAAAAGTATTTTGAAATTAAAGTAAATAAAGGTGATTTTGTAACAGTCTTTTTAAAATTTTTTTCAAAATTTAATTTATTTACCGGTTAATTATTTTTTTTACTTAAAAAAAAAACATTATTTTTAATTATATAAATGTTTATAATAGGGATAAATTAAGTGCAGACTTAATTCAATTAACCATATAAAAATAAATAAAATAAAATAAAAGTTATGGTATAAAATACATACATAAATATAATAATATAAATATATTTTAACATATACATACATATAATAATATTTACTATCATATTTATTAATTATTACATATTTGTACTTTTATCACTAAAAAAAAAAAAAAAACTGACTGAAGGTATCAAAATAAATAATGTACCTACATACATAAGTACATAACTGTAATAAAATAAATTTTGATGTCGTTTTCCGGGTTTGTAAACCACAATTTTGCGTAATTATCAAATACATTATATCAAATTTTCAGTTTCAAATCACTTTATTTTAATTTTTATTTTATGTTTATTTCATATTTTTAGTTTTTTCTTTCTTTTATTTATTTTTGTTTTTATTAATTATTATTAATCATGCAGTGCTTACTAGGCCATTGTTCTTGATATATAAAAAAGATTTAATAATTAAATATTAAATTGAAACAAACATTATTATACTTGTATAGAAATTTTTATGCTGTAGCCTGTAAATATCCAAAAAAAAAAAAAAAACTAAAACATATTTACATAACACTTCATACCTATATTATAATATAATACATATACATACAATTATTGTATATATGTACATATATTGAAATCTGTGCATGTTTTTTTTCTTTTAGCACTAAAGCGATTAAACTAATAATTACAATGTGTTATTTTTTTTATAAATAATAAAAATCTATAGATATATAAGTTTGTATAAAAGTAAAAAAAAAAAATTAAAAAAATACCAAAATACAGAGGTGTACAACTAAAAATTATAATGTCCAGATTTGATAATGAGGCGTGACAAGTAAAAAAATGTCTTTAAAATTATTACGTATTGAATAAATAATGATGTAAAATATATACAATTATAAAATATATATGTACATTGTGCAAAAATGTATATATTTAAAGTAAAGTATTTTTTTTTTTGTGGCCCTAACTTATCTCCCCTAAGCCCTAAGTATCTTTCTAGAAATAGGTTGACCTAAGAAGTGTAATAATTTAATTATCTTTGTACTTATATTAATGGAGGGATAACTTAAAATCTGTGTTATTTTTTCTTTTAATGTGAAATTGGTATGAGGGATAAATTTTGCATGCGAAATGTGCGACTGTTCAGTCCTGAAGAATAAAATTAAGAAAAAACTACATAAACATCACTACATAGAATGTCAGAGGATTACTCCAAGCAGCAAAATTAAATTTTCATCGAAGAGAATTGGTAAATCAGGAGCTTATTATTTGCTGAGTATAAAATGCATTGGAAAGGTCAGGGTCATTTTAGAACAGAAAACCATACAGTTTATTTTTCGGATGCAAACGAACAAGGAAGAAACGGCGTAAATAATCGAGCAACTTATAGTTTGAAATCATATGAAGTTATTAACGATAGAACAATAAATTAAAATATCTTATTCTGCCTAAAACGTAAATGTCACTATGCTCTGAATATTGGTATTGGAAGAAGAAAAAGATGCTGTTTCTCACTATTTAAACAATTTTTTTTTAGATGGATCTCACTAATTGCACATTTCCCAACTATTAGTCTGTATAAGAATTAGCTCTTCTCTTTCAGTTTAATTATATTTCTGTATACATATATATCTAATGTAATATTTCTTAAGAAATATACCTTTTTTCATTTTGATGCATTTGTTTTATAATATAGTTTTTCTGCACGGAAGTCTGCACTTTGCAATTTCAGCAGATCAATCAAATTTAGCTCAAAATAATTGGCTAGTTTAGGTTTAATCTTTAACGCTGGGGTTGGTATTTGTAGTATAGTTAATCTAACATAAATACGTTGGGTGCAGTAGATATCTTTCGATCATTTTCATCATTTCTACCCAAAGTGAAAAAAAAATTACGGTTAAACTGTACTCAGTACCACAAATTAATTTTTTGTTTTCTATTTTTAATACATATATGTAGTTCGTTTCTCGCGTAATTTTTATTGCTTTTTTCTGAAGCTTAAAATTATAAAAAAATATTAGTGTTACTTTTACTTAAATTCTAATATCAATTAAAATTATTACCATTTTTAACAGGTATTATATTGTTCTGCTTCGTTGCCTATGCCTAACGAGTTTTGATTTTAGTAATCTAAAGCTTTATAAATTAATGTTGTCAAGGATTCTTTTTTCTAATGTTAATTATGATACAGTAGATCTATACTTAATATAGTAATTGATGCTCTATACTCTATAGTGTACTTAAGTTTTACATTGTATGATCGGTATATTTTTTCTAAAGTAAATTAATTCTATCTAGACTAGTATTTACTGTAGACAATCCTGTATTAAAGTGTTGTATATACATATACACTATTTTTTAAGTTAATTTTTTCTTAAAGTTTTTTGTGCTAATATTTTTCCTTTTTAAAGTTCATTCTTAAGTTACTCGTGTACATTTATTTACAATTTTTTAAAGGGTATCGTATTCTATTATGTTGCTATTTAACGTAATTCAGACAAAATATAGTAAGTATTAAAGAATTGCGTGAGGTAATTTCATTATTTCGCGTTTAACGGCATAAAACAAAACAAAAAAAAAAAAAAAACAACAAAAAAAAAAGAAATGTATGTATAGATTTAGAAGAAAAAAGGGGCAGGCAAAAACAAAATTTAAAATTAAGAATGAGTTCTTTTAAGCTTTATGAAAAAAAAAAAAAGAAAACTTTTTTGGCACTCGGAAAATCATCGTATAATATAAAAAAATTTATTTCGATTTAAAAGATTTAAAAAACAACAAAACAAATATATACCTAATTTAATTTATATATTTATAGGCTTATTGCTTACATACGACGAGTATATAAATGTGTATAAAAACTTTAGACAGCCATCGGGTTATTGGGGAGGTTTTTTGTTTTTTCTTTTTTGACTAGACTGACCCCATCACAATTTTATTGATGTTTAATTTTACGTTTCATATTATACACTTACATCCATATATATTATATGTATGTAAGTGTAAGTTATACATAATATTCTTATATTTATGTTTGTTTTTCAATAATTTGGTATGAAAATTTTGCTTAAAGGAATTTTCTTTTATTTAGAACATCAAAACTGATTTTAACGATTTTTTGATATGAATTAAAAAAGAAAGAAGAAAATAATAGAAAATCTTTGTATATTGTACAATTAAAGTTACCAGATCTAATGATTAAAAAAAAAAAAAAACAAGAAAAAAAATAATAAATAAAAAGAAAATATAATTCTATATAAACTTTAGAAATGCTCTTGTACAATACGGTAAAATGGTTCTAAAAAGATATTAAAATTTTGATAAAAGTATTTATGGTTTCAGTTAAAACCTAAATACAAGATAAATAGGTATTATTGAAATTTTAAGGGTATTTTTTCAATTATTGAATAAAATTTGAAATTCTGTTAAAATGTTTGTTTTATGATTGTTAAAAATTGATAAAAAATAAAAGTTTAGAATTGTGAAATTGATTGAAAAGTGTTGGAAAAATTTTATTTTGTTATATTATGTATTGTGTAAATAGAAAGTATTATTTGACTCTATTACTTTGTAAATTAGCTAATTGAAAAAATAGAAACCCATAGAAATAAACAGAGCCTAAGGAAAAATTTTTTTTTATACCCTTAATATTGATATAATTTTTTTTTTGTTGATTTTGTTGATTTTGTTGATATTTTTTTTAAAAATAATTACTTAATGTAAATTAAATGGCAGTTATTTAATCGAGAAATTTTATTTAAGCTGTCTTCGGCAAAAAAAAAGATATACACATATAAATTTAATCTAATATTGGTATAATTCCAATTACCTTAACTGCTATTTATTTCTATATTTAGAAATTATTTATGCAAACGTTATTTCCATTGAGCCCAGTTTTTTTTTTAATTATTCCTACTGATGTCTTCTTTCAGCCCTTATCAAGGGTAAAGTTCTGTTTTTAAATACAATCAATAAATATGTTAAGTTAATGTTCGTTAAGGATCATTTGATCAAAGTTGACGGTATATTATTATATTATGTTTTAATACAATACTATTGTAATAAAATTGTATAAAACTTTAGTAATAAAATTCTAAAAATTTAGTGATAACTGTAGTAGTATAATTTTTATGGTTTGTTTTGACCGCGTTTTGAGTGATTTGATGTTTTGATTCAGAATTAAATACATAATATAAGATACTATAATTTATAAATTAAATAAATTAAATTTAGGATTATTATAATAACTTTTGCAGTTACATAAGAAAAAAAACAACAAAATATATTTTATATATTTATATATATATATATAGCGTTTGAGAGGAAATCACAAATAAACTTACTAATTGACTCAACTTACTGAATTAAAACGACTAAATCCATTTTTATAAATTGAGTTATGTATAAAAAAAAGAAAGAAAATACAATACAAGATAGTATTTTAATATTGCCATGTTTATAAAATTATTAATGTAAAGCATTTTTTAGAATTAGGATTATTTTTGTTTTAAAAGTTAAGTTTTTCTTAGATAAAACTTTTGAAAAATAGCAAGAGACATTTTGCTTAATTTTAAGGAAGTGTTATTAAAAAAATTAAATTGGGTTTCAAAAAATAGGAAATTTAGTATTTTTTATTCTAAATGGCGGAAAATACAAATTTTTTTCTAAAATAACTGATCCTTATTTTTTTCTTAAGATTGTTAAGAAATACGTTATCTTTTCAAAATTTTAACTTTGATTATGTGGAACATAGGGTACGGTCAGAAATCTTGTAAAATTTTGGTTTTACCTAATATCAATTTAAATCCTAAAATTCAAAAATAACGTATTGCATTACATAGTGCTAAAAACATGTTAAATAGTGCTAAAAAACACGTCTGAACGTTTGGCAGTTTGACTACTTTGGTCTTGATTAAGAAAATTATCCAATAATTTAAAAATGTTTAATATAAATATGTTTCAATTTTTTGTTAAGATAAATGGTACTAGTAATAAGCAAAATTTCTAATTTTTCTTTTAAAATATTTCAATTTATTTGATCTTAATTTTTTTTTCAACTCCTTCCAAGAAGCAGACATCCACTATCATTTTAGATTCATATTTAAGTAAACTAAAGTTTCTGAAATCGTTAGTTTCACTAAGTCGTTAATTACAAAGCTATAGCTATGTTAGAATATTTTTATTTGCACGACATCTATTATCTTATACAAAAATTACTTTATTTTTTTACATATTACGATATGATATTAATTATTTGTATTAATAATCTATTTGTTCCATAGCCGGCGCTCGAATTCAAGGTCAATCAAATGAAAGGCTGCGGGGTCTCAATCAGTACATCACTAACTGTTGTTAATTTCATCCTTTCAAAATTTTTTATATAAAAATGTAATAAAATTTCATTGTTTAATTATTTCAAATTTCCATTTTAAAAATACATTATAATAGCCAAATTTTAACTTCCAAAGTTAATATTCATGAAAAAAAATATTCAATGTTCCCCAATAAATAAAAAAGTTTGTTGGTATTGGTTGGTATTTTGGTATTGACACATTAAAAAAAATTTATATTTTATTATTATGTTATTATTTTTTACTTTTATATTCCAAAATCAGAATCAGATTGTCATAATCTGATAAATAAATAAAAAAATAAAGTGATTTGTTTATGTTATATATTTTTGCATAATATTTTAATTTTTTGATTGATTATGCTATCCTATAAATTTATTTTAAATATAAATAAATTTATACATAATATACGAGTAATATACATATAAATAATATTATATCCCATAGAAAAATATTTATAAATAACAGAATTAATTACCTGATAAATTCCAAAGTCAGCCTACATTAGTACCTTATTAGTGACCGATTTATTTAATTATTAAGTGGAGCATTTTTTAACTGTCTTAAATATATTTTTATTTAGTTCATTAAATTATGTATTGTTTAACTTAAAACTTTTGGAAAGAATAGGAAAACTAATTATTCCTTTATTTGGTATTTCAATTCCGTTGGATTTAAAAAAAAAAAAAAACCGTTAATAAAAAATTTATAAATTTGGAAAGATATTTAAATATCTATCTTATCTATCTTATATATAACAACAATAATTCAATACTGTAGTATTATTAGTTATTTTGTCATCTCATATTTTAACTCAATTAACGATATTTTTATGTAAACTGACAATCAGGTTAAATGATGGTTAACTAAATTTCTATACATATTAATTAGTGCTTTAAAATATCACGATTGCTGTAAATATTTTTTTTTGTAGTCTCTGTAAAAATTTAATTTAGTCGTTTAGGCTATTTAAGTTACAGCTGATTGAAAGTACATTACATTGTAGCAAATAAATAGAAATACTTTAATTTTTAAAAAGATTTAAAACCTACAGCAAAAAAAAGGTAACTTCAGAGACTACATACGTTGTCATTAATATTTAATGAATAAGTTGATCTGAGTTTTGACGATTGTATGTAATATCAAAATCTTAAATAATTAAAGAAAATATCCGAGATAATAACAACACTGATCAAGATAATCTTAAATATAGCTAACTTTTTTTAATAAAAAAATTTCAAAATATATTAGAAGGAAAGAACCAAACAAACACATGTTAAGGCAAAATTTCATATCTTTATTTTATTCTGTAATAATTCTGTTAAAAATTATGTAATATCTTTGTATCAAAATGTAATTTTGTTAATTTAGTTAACTTCTCTGATGTTTTTTGGTATAATTATTTTCTAAACAGTGTCCAGAGTTTCAAGTCTCTACTTCAACGGGAAATGTGTCTAAAATAGCATTAAAAATTCCATGATTTCTTTACCCACCAGTAAGTCCAATAAAAGTTGTTAATGTGAGCAGAATTTTATTTATACCTTATTTCCATTATACCTTATGAATAAAATAATATAAATGTAAAATAAAATATAAATAAAAAGAAATTGTATTTTAAGCAAATCTACCAATGTGATAACTAAAAAAGCCTAGTCTAATTATTTATTAATGGAGTGCGAATAATTTCAGTTTATTTGTCATAAAAATTTCCATCACAGCCCCATTTTCCCAGTATGCCTCGTTCTTTCAAACTTAGAAATATAACCTTTGAATCATTAGCAAGAAAAAGAATTTTGGATGATAGATCTGCTTATATCTGCAATGTTATCTTTTATCCTGGTATATACGATAGCCGCTGGTATATACAATCGGAAGTTATTTTTACAGTTTCTTATTTTAGAACTTCAGTTAAAGTAATCATTTTAAACTAACATATCTATATTACTAATTAATAGCTACTGATTTGAAGGTTTTCTGAATGTAACGACTATTCTATGCGTTTCGTTTTGTATGCGTTTGATTAAAAATTAACTATTAATTTTGTATCTTATTTGTCTAACATTTTTTTTTCAAATAGGATTGAAATAAAATGAGGAAAAAATCTACTTAAAGTACGTAATTTAAATCTATTCATTTAATTAAATTTCGTATATACATATTCAGAGTGAGATGATTACCTATAGAATTTCTAAAGAGACTTTTCTACTTTTGTAGTTCCGAAAAAATCTTTAGTATAGAAAACTCTTTTAATCAAAATAATGATAAGTAATGAAATTTGAGACACCTGGTAGGCCTAAAAATATAAATTCAATAAAAAATTAAATAGTTTAATTTTTTTTTTTTGCTTTCTATGTTAGAACATAAATGTTTTTTTTTATTAAAAATTAAAAAAAAAAAAATAAGCGATTGAAATAAAAAATAAAATTAAATTGCATACTGGAAAGCAACAAATGTTTTATGTAGGACATCTTTTTTTTTTTTTCTTTGTTTAATGTTGCCAAACATTAAGGGTGATTTTACGTACCTACATATTAAGATTTTTGATTTTACTTCTATTACTGATTGATGTTTGACATGAGTTCTTTTCTTTTTAAGTTCTTTAAATAGAAAAAAAAAATTAAAATAACTGTACTTGCTGTTTTTTTTTTTTTGTTTTTATAATTTTTCAGTTTTAATTTTCGTTGTATGAAGAAAATTATTCTTTCGTGAAACTTTCAAAAAGAAATTAAATATCTTATTAATTACTTTTTAGGGTTTTTAAATTATGTAGAAAAAAAATATATAATAGAATAATTTTGTAGTAACCAAAAAACCGAAAAAAAAAAAAAATTGCGTGTCGTGATATAAAAATACCTAAAATGAATTGAATAATAGGAATATGTGTCAAATCAAGAAAAATCAAGAAAAATAAAGAAAATAAAAATCGTATTAATACATAAAAAACGCTTACAAAAATGTTATAAAATAGAAGAAAATTGGAAACAAGATTTTTTTTAATTTTCTTCTTTTTTTTGTAATTCAAAGCGCGCAAAAATATTCTTATTCCTTTCTTTTTTATTGAAAAAAAAAACGAACCATTAATAAATGTTTGCACAAGAGTTTCTTAAAAGCAGTAGTATAACATTTAATTGGCAATTGAAAAATAAAATTTAATTTTTTGTTTTCTGATTTGGAATCATTAGTTGAGTTCAGATTAAGTAATTAAAGAAAGTTTAAGTTAAATTGTTTGACTTTTACAGCTATACGGCCTAAACATGATATAAATTTAGCTGAAATTTCTTTAATTAGTTAATAGTTATTAAATTGAGGTTAAGTCAACAATTGAATTACATATATAGATATTATAGCATTGGTAATGTAGTAAGTACAGTTATAAATTAAATAATTGTTGAATTTTATTGTATTTTTTTGTAAAGTTATTGTATTTTTTTTAAAAATTCTTATAAGACAGAGTTGTCAAATTTCTTCAACTTCGCTTTGAATGTTAGTCGCTATTGTCACTTAGTTGCTTGTTATTTAACCGTGTATTTAAGTGCCTAAGAAAGTCTGATGCGTAGTTTTTTTAGAATTTTCTTTATTTTTACATATACATATGTATTGGAATTAAAATGTGTGGAATTAAATATTTTCGATATTTGAATATTTTATAATAATTTTTAACCAAAATAGGAATGATTTTAGGTACAACAGAGTAAAACTAGATTGATTGATTTTCGAACAATATAACAATTTATATTTGGTGATAAAAACTACTTCTAGTGATGATTTTTGAACTGTTGTAATTGAATAACTTACATAAAGATTCTTACTTTTATTTAAATTTTTTTCTTTCAATATTTTTAATTGAAATTCAAAGAGGTTGAATGATTTGTTTTTGAAATAATTTCATGTTATAATCCATTAAACTATATAATAAATTCTTATAGGTGAAGTTAAGAGTTTTTTTGCATGTAATATTATCTCACTTGTGTAAACATAGTATATATTTGCAAAACATATTACCTATATTAAATTTAATCTAAAAATAAAAAGACTCTCGTCCTTTTTTTTTTTAAAGGAAATTTCTATTACTCATATAATCGGATTTTTCGTTTTCGTTTTCCTTTTCCTTTTTTTTTTTTATATAAAATTAAATAAAAACTTTGATCGATTTATTTTTGATTGAATTTTGATTTTTACTAACAGTGAAAATTATATAGGTGTGCTACTTATGTTTACTTTTAGAATTTTAAAATAATTTTTTTTTTTAAAATTTAGTCTTTCTTTAAATTTAAAATTTTTTTTTAAGCATTTCATATTAGAATTAGGTGAAATTCTAGAAAAAATTATTAATAGTTTACAAAATACTTTAAGTAAAAAAACTTCCTGTTAAAGAATATAATAAAATATAAAAAAAAAAATAAAATCCTTGTCGTTTTTATATAATTTGAAATAAAGTGACGTTGTTCATGTTAAAGAGCAGATTTTATGTGTTGATTTTAAAATGTGTTGGAACATTTTAAATATAATGAATATTTAATATTTTCTTTTACAATAGTTCTTCTGATTCATATTTTTACTTAAAAGTTTTTTTTTAAGCAATACATTTAAAATAATCGCAGCCAATTTTTGCTGTATTATAAAATAATAATTAGAAAAAATAAATCGATTTTTTAAATCGATATTTTTGTTGTCAATAGTCTTCAATCAACAAAAAGTCAATAGTCTTCAATCGTCAACAGTCAACAGTGAAAAACATTTTAGAATCTTGCTTTCATCAGAGTTACATTAAATTATGTTTTTTTAATATATTTTAAAAAGCTGAATGCAGTGTATTTGAAAAACATTATAATTTTTGTTTAAAACTGTGAAACTCTCCCAAATATTATTTCACACATAACTAAATGACACTTTCATTCTGATACTGACATCTCATTTGAAGGATTTATTTTTTGCTCGAAATTTAAACGTGATTGAAAATTTATTTATTTGGATTGTTATGATTTAAATGAAAAAAAAAATCCATTTAAATGTAAAAATGAATGTTATGAAAATTATGTAATAAAAATTAATAATATATTTATTATATTATAGTATCAATTTTCATAAAGTTTAGTTAAGTTAATTGAGCTATATTAAAAATGTTGTTAAATAATAAAAAGAAAAGTTAGAAGAATATTTTTGGAAAAATTTAAAAATTTTATAAAATTGGTATTGGTAAAAAATACCGTTATTTAAAAAACAAAAGATGAAAATTAGTTAGTTTTTAAATTCAAAGAGCGTTCTAGTCTCAGTCTTAGAATTATGTTTTATTTTTAACCTCCTATCTAATAACTCTTGCGTTAACCACTACATTTCATTTAGTGCAGAATAAATACCCTATATATTTAATGACAATTTCGACACAGCTTTATTATTTATTTGTAAAATTTTACCAGATTTTCTTTTTTGAATTAATTATGAAAATATTTACTGTTAAACTATCTATATTGCAATGTATTATTACAAATTTTATGAAGTTATATTTCTTAAAATACAAAATTGAAAGCTATTAAATAACGATGAGTAACTCAAATTTCTAAAATTTCAACTCGCCAAAATATTTCGAAATGTCAAAAAAATTCTAAAATAAATACAATGAAAATGTAAATGAAGTTTTATATTGTTTATATTAATGTACATATGCACATATGTACATATTTAATAACATATCGATACATACATGAACGATGATTGAACATTATTTTGTTTTTAGGAAAATAATGTAACAACTTCCCATAAATGGTAATATTAAAAATGTCATTGATCTCATAAAAAAGTTTACTGCTTTTATTTGTTTATTTTTTTTTATCAAAAATTGAATAAGAACAAAAAAAACAAAAAAAAAATCCATAAATGAACAAGGCAGTATCTAAAAACAAAGGTTTTTAAAAGCGCAAATTTTCATTAAGACAATAAAAACTTTATTTTTGTATTAAAATTTTTAATTTTCTTAGAATTTTAAATATAATGAATAGAAAAAGTGTGGAAAATTTAGAGGTACTGTCTGTCTGAAAATCTGTGTTAAGAAAATACGTTAGCAAATGCAAAAATATAATATTGGAAGTTAATTTTTTTTATTATTCGTTACGACAAATTGGCACAGATGTTCAAGATCACATATCTTAAGATATTTTGACCCCTAATAGCTGTTAATCAGGAGAAAGTATAAAATTTTTCAAAGGTTTTTCTTCTAAAAATTTCAATGTTTTTACTAAAAGCGTCAGAACGGAGGAACCAGAATTTTACAAAGTTATGGTTTTATAGAATGGTAAATTTAAATATCAAATTACAAAAAATGACAGGACTTTTATATTGAATTATAAAGCTTAAAAAATTCCTATCTTTTTTGACATTTTTAAAATGAAAAAAAATTAATATACTTATATAAACATTTGAAAAGGGTTCTTCCCAAATTTAGAGTCCTGCAACTTTGTAAAAGTTGTTCCACCATCTTAAGGTTTTTTTGTTATACTTATTCCTTGATTAAAATTTCATTGCTCCATCAAACGGTGGAAAAGTTTTATAACGGACAAACGTATGAACAGATGGACAGAATACAATTAATAAGCAAATATTTTAGTTCTTTTGTTTTAAAATGGACTAAAAACGAAATTTTGACAGTTGAATTGAAATAAATTATGTTCTTGTTAGTATGTGTAGATAGCACATGTGACCTGTCATGTTAAATTATTTTTTTTGCAATATGTTTGATAGATTAGGGTTTGTTTTATTGTTTTTCAAAATCAAATAAGAAGAAAATTTCCAATATAGGTTTAAGACAAACTAAAAAATTGTAAAATGTTTTGATTGTTTTCTTTTTTTTATAATAGCTAAGGGGTGGAGTTTCTATTATGTTACATATATAGTATACATATAAATGTAGATACATTTAAAAAATGACATTTTGTAAGAATACTTAATTCTATCTATGTACATAAGGTACTTAAATCATAGAATGTTAAATAAAATTTATACTTATTAAATAATATTTTTTCTTTTTTATTTTTTAATAATGTAAAATTACATTTAAGATTACTTTGATTATATGAATTTATAATATGTAAGGTTATGTATAATTAACTTTAAGCTATGCTTTAAGTTAGGAAAAACGTCCCATCTTACAAAAAATCTTCACAAAATGTCATGAAATATTTTTGATCATATTCTGTTAAAATATCAAGCAAAATAAGAAAGTTAATTGTATTTCGGAATAATCAGTACTTATTTCTTTACATATCCAGCAAAACGCTTAAATGTGTAAATTTTGTAGGATGTTGTTTATTGTTGGCTTATAAACAAAATAATGTCAACTAATTATCTATTACTGAACTGGAAAAGATTTGATTTGAGGAATAATAAAATGTATTCTTTTGTAAATCATTTTTATGTATGTAGTTTTTTTTTTTGTTTATTCCTCCGGCTTATAAATGTGATAAGGAAATTACACAGGCTTTTACTTTCAGGGGTGGCTGTAAATGCGTTCGGGGAAATTATTCATACGACTTGTGTGACTCTCTCGGTGTTTACAGCATATTTTATAAACTTTTACTCACTAGGCAACCGAGGACCCGTCTGTATGTTATATTTTTCAACCAAATTTTCTCTCAATTTGCTTAAATTTATTACAGAGTTTTACCAACATTATCAATATGAAGAATGTGATATTTATAAAATTGCGGCTGACAGCTGCCATATGACACCAAATGTTCTTTAAAAATTCTGCTCTAGAAATGTTTTATTTTTATAAAGGCTTTTACGGCGTATGTTTGCTGATAACTTTTTTTTTAAATTCGTGAAGGTGCTAATACAATACCAGAACCCATTTTTAAAATTTGATTAATCCTGTAAAAAGCTGTCTTAGCAAATCAATGAAAGTTTTTATTACAAATAAGTGATCAGAGAATGATAGTTACTATTCCATCTTTGATAAATTCTTATTAGTTCACTTATTAGTTCACAGGTTTTTTTCTTCTATATCTAATGAATGTTTTGAAAAAAATTGAAAAAAGTAACCTAAAATCAGCCTCAAATAAAAATATTTTAATTATTCCTCTTTAATTTCTAGTACATAAAAAAAGTGCTTGTTAATATTATTCTGTATGTTCGTTTCCCTGTAAAACTTCTACATTGTTTAAGATATAGTAATGCAGTTTTAAACAAAGATACATATATCTCATTACATTAGGAGGTTATCGTTAGGAACCCATCTTACTTTTCCATAGAGTGTAAATCCCCACTACTTAAATGGTTAACACCCAAATTGTATTAATTTATCAAATGTGGAAAAGTCAAGGGGTGAAAATATATAAATCAAATGAAAAAATTTTATAATTTGCATATAGGAGGAATATCATAAATTTAGCAAATTAAGAGCTCTCTGTATAGACATTTGAAAGATGAAATCTTTGAGAATAAGTCCAAATTTAAGACTTAGAAGGTGTAAAAAATTGAAATTTTAAACATCTAGAACTGCGGTACCTGGAAACATTTTTAAAAGCAAGATGATTGCATTTTGCAAAAAGCAAAAATTAATTAAAATGAAAGCTCAAAAATTATTTATATTTTATTTTTTAAATGTCCAAACACCTCAAATTTTTCTTAATAAAATTGAAGAAATTCTCTATTAAATTTTCCCCAACTTCCTTTAGAAAAAAATTATAAATATTTTATATTACCATTTTGATAATGTGGGGGGCGAGGGGGTCTTTATACTTGCTTGCTCTATTGTTTCTATTTAGAACAGCTAGGAATGTTTATATATTTAGAATATTATTTAAAAAAATAATTTCGAAAGCAAAAATTAACCTTTGAAAATCTTTAATTCAAGACAAAAACTCAAAATGTCAAAAATTAACGAAAAGATTAAATAAGGATGTATTAATTCACACATATATATATACTTGTATATTATATACAATTCCTTTTTTTTTTTTCTAATTCATTAACAAATAATGTATACTTTATTAATTGAGCTTAAATTTATTATAAAATTGGATTCTATAATAATTATTTAAAATTTTCGAAAAATAAAACCTAATCGTTGTTTTTTACATTAAATTAATAAGAAAATTAGAACCTTGATCCTTTTTGTATATAAATATTATTTTGACCAGTAATTGCTTCTATATAAAAATATGTCAAGGACATTTACTTTCAAATATAGCTAATATTCATTTCCTATATATAATCCTATACAGTAAAAGAAAAAAAATTATGTCAATATATTTTTCTTTTTTATATATACCTATACATACGTATATACATTTAATATAAGTAGCGCAATTTATACAAAAATAACAAGTACTTGAACAACAATAACTTATTACCACATTTTCTATATTAATATTGTATATTTTATGTATGTATATATATATATATATAGATCAGACAAATTAAATTATAATGGTTAAAAGCATGTGACGGTTAAACCATCTAAACTATAAATAGCGTTAGTAGCAATAGTAGGTAATAAAGAAAAAAAAAAATAAATTGACAACAATTTTAACCTGAAAATGAAATGAAAGAAGAAAAATAAACCAGAAATGAAAATGAAAAGAAAAATTAATTTTTAATGTCCTCACGAAATATTGTTTTTATTTTGTTTTCTTTTTTTTTTTGCTTTATTCAAAATGAAAACAGGGTATATAAACTAACTAAGTTGACAACTTTAAAAAAAAAAAAAGAAAAAAGTGGTAAATTTGTGTCATCAAAGGTATAATGATTAATTATGATGTCCTTCAGGGATAATAAATGGTATCAAATCTATAGTAGGATAAATTAACACATATATATAAAAATAAAATTTAAATGACATTTAAATATTAAATATTATTCAGATTTGAAAATTATTTATTTAAAAATTTTTTTATTTTGCGCCATTTTAGATTAGAGAGTGCATTAACTTTTAATGTTATTAAAATTTTATGTTATATAAGAAAATTGTTTAATAATAAAAATAATTTCATTTTAAAGTTTTTATTTTATTTAAATTTACTTAATTAATCATAAATTATTTATTTTAAAAATATAAATTATCGGTGTGAATGAAATGGGTCACATTTTTTCTTGAAAAAGTGAAAATTGAGTTCAAACTTAGATTTTATGTATTCGACTCAATAAAATGCTGATGTCTTAAAAAAATCTTTAATTATAAATATTTTATATTAAATTAAAATTTAAGAGATACACGCAGTTTTATTTTTGTAATATTTTATAGTTTTTTCTTTTTAGCACATTTCCAAAAAAATTTTGAAAAAATGTGCTTATTAGTTTCACTCTGTCCGTCCGTCCGTCCGTCCGTCTGTTTACAAAACTTCTACACCGTTAAAGATAGAGAAAAAACATTTTAACCATGGGTAGGTCTCATAAAAAAAATAATTTTGTGGAACAACTTTTTCATGTAGCCCCATCCATTACGGAGCCACAGCCCCTCAAACTTTGAAAAATTTTTAAATGCATATATCTTATATTCTGCTTAAGATTTTTTCAATCTGAAAACGTTATTCGACAGGTATTTTTTTAACTTTGTAAATTAATATCAAAATTACACAATTTTTTTAAATTTAGTATTTAAATTTACCGTTATGTGAAAACCAAATTTTGCATGATTTTTCTACTTTCATAACTCCGGCACGCTTTTAGATAGAGGCTTGAAGTTTTGAGGCAAGAAAGAACTCTTAGAATTATTATAAGTTTGCTCAGAAAATTTTTTTGGACCACCCCCTGTTTATGAGCTATTAGGGCTCAAAAATTAAAAATTTCCTATTTTTAAACACCTGTAACTAGGAACCCGTACACATTTTACTTCTGCAAGATATAAAAGTTAAAGCTATAGTAATATAGTTTTACGTGTGTTAAAGGTTTATTTTAGTTGTAAAGGGTTCCAAAGTTGCAGCTCTTCAAAATTGCGAAAAAGCCCCATTTTCAGAAGTATATATCTCAGGCTCTGCATAATAGTTTTGCAATATAAAACCGCCAGAAGATCGAAAATTTTACTATCTATATAAAACAATATCAAAATTATGTAATATTTTGTAAATTACTATTTAAATTTACCGTTATGTGAAAACCATATTTTGCATGAAATCTTTTTTCATAACTCCGGCACGCCTTTAGATAGGAACCTGAAATTTTGAGACAAGAAAGAACTAGAATTAGTATAAGTTTCCTCAGAAAATTTTTTGGTAGCACCCCGTCTTTAAGAGTTATTACGCTTCAAAAATTGAAAATTTGCTATTTTTAGACACCTGTAACTTAGGCAACTGTAAAAATTTTTCTTTGGCAAGACATGAAAATTAAAGGTTTCATAATATATTTTTACGTGTGTTAACCGTTTTTCTTAGTTGTATAGGGTTCCAGACTTACAGCCCCTCAAAATTCCAGAAAAGTCTTATTTCCACATTTTTTCTTATTTACATGAAATTTTAAAATTTTTGTGCAAGTCACAATTCTAAACAGTTTGT
This sequence comes from Poecilobothrus nobilitatus, assembly GCA_947095535.1. Taxonomy (NCBI): domain Eukaryota; kingdom Metazoa; phylum Arthropoda; class Insecta; order Diptera; family Dolichopodidae; genus Poecilobothrus; species Poecilobothrus nobilitatus. Next base: position 199,940,384 of record OX352773.1, on the reverse strand, counting down.
ATTGAGTTTTGGAAATGTGCGCTTTTAAAAACCGTTGATTTACATTCTACCTTGTTTATTTTATATTTTAATGATGTTTTATTTTGCATTTTTAATTTTATTTTTAATGTTTTTCTGACATAAAGTTATAAGTTCTATAGGTATATGTATTACAGCTTTGAAGAATTTTTTTTATTTTTATTTAGTTAAAAGGAAATTTAGCCAAAGGAAAATTTCATCTCTTTAGTATAGATAATCTTAAAAGAAAGTTATAAGATACTTAAAGATAACAAAAAAAAAAAGGTAATAAAACCAAACTTTGTTCTTTGAAAAAGAAAATATGTTTTTTCTAAATATAATACATATGTATTTTATAATTCATATTTTTTTTTAATGCATTTCTCTGCCACATAAATGTCGACAGGAAATTACACAGCCTTTCCTATTCAAGCGTTGCTGTTAATTTTCTTAAGGGGGGAATAACTCTTACGACGTGTGTGGGATTCGAACCCACACTTCCTCGGTGTTTACAGCGTATTTTATACCCTCTTACCCACTAGGTCACCGAGGGCCCTATAATTTATATTGTTTATGTGGAATATACTATCAAAACTATAGTTTTTATTTGTTAAATTGATTTTATTTATTTTAACCGCCTTCATTTTATAATTCTTTGGTAATTGGTAATTACTCGAATTTTTTATGTTAAAAGTTAATCTACATGTCCATCGCAACTCCATTTGAACTGTCTTATTTCTGTTTGTTAAATGAAAGATGAATTCTTAAATTTTGTCTCTTTTTGATTTTTAACAAAATGATATTTTCATATTAGATTTTCTTTTTATAAGATTTATATGGTGTTCGTGCATAAAACATATTTTGGAAATTTATTGATTGTATTATTTGCTTCAACTTAAAATTTTGTATACTTCTTTCAACTCTTGCTAATTCTTCTGTTAATGAATTTGTACTACTATAATTCTATCATATAACAGTTTTTGATTAATGATAGATTTAAAGGGATTTTAATCATCTATCCGATTTTTTTATTTTCTAATGCAATTAGAATTTTTGTACTATTATAACTATAATTTATAATTTGGTTTTTTTCATAATTTAATTTTAATTTATTTGTACCATGCATATTTCAGTTTAAAATTCGTTGAGTATGTATTTTCTAATTTCGTTGCATTATATGAACTTAAGAATGATATCTTTCAGTAAAATGTTAGTTATATTGAATTTTTATATTAAAAATAATCTATTATAAAAATTAAATGTTGACATTGAACATGTTGAGCCCGCTTGTAAACAGAAATCATAGTTAAAGTTTTGAACAATAGTTTCCTTCCATTATAGAAATTAGTATAGGAATTTTAGGAGACAAGAACAATAATATTTAATAAGTACTAAGACCACATATTATTTTTAGAAGGTTTAACTTAAACCACATAAACGGAATTTTTATTTTATTAAACCTAAAATTAGTTTAAGATATTTATTATGGATTTCTGGTTTGGTTTGAAATTTTGAAGAATAAGAAGGATTGAAATTTGACATTTCAGAAATATTGGGAAGGATTGAAGAAACATTTTTGATATAAAATTTCATGCGCTGTGAAAGTTTGAAAGTTGATAAAAGTATTGTAAAATAACGAAAAATTTCAAAACCAATTTTTTATCTATATTTTAGAACATTTCTAAAAAATAGTGATGGAAATATGGAATATAAAAAAAAAAGAAAAATTATTTTAGAGCCAAAAATTAATTACAAAGTTTCAACTTCCAAACTTTTATAAAGTTATTTTTGTTAGTTTTAATATTTAATCTTAACTTATCAAATGATTAACTAAAGTAGTATTTCATTAAATTTTATATTATTAAATAAATAATTTTCGTTTAGACTTTTATGGATATTTTTACTGCTTTTTAATTTTTATCTATTCTTAATTTTCTGAATCTATAGGTATAAAAAAAAAAAAAAAAATTAAATGGTGTTTTTAAAAGTTGAGAAAATTGGAGTAAATCTGAAAATTATTTTATTTCAATTAAAATATCAGATTGATTAAACGTAAAAATTTAATTTAAACCTAATTTTAACCATTTTAACCGTTCTCTTTTGTTTTAAATTGAAATAATATAAACATAAAAATATAGACTTGCCTTTTAATTTAAATAAACATAATAATGTGTAGGCATTGTAAAATTCGAATATTTTTTTTGAATATATGTATATATATACGCTTAACATACATATATATTTAATATTTCTTATTTTGTTTATCCATTTTTAAAATTATAATTTTAAATTTCTTATAAAACAAAATTTTGTTATAAAATAAAAAAAAGAAAAAAAAAAGAAAAGTGCATACATTTTAAAAAATTTGTAACAAAATTTAGTCTTGTAATAGTTTTTCTGCATTAGATTAAAAGGTAACTACTATTTTATGTCACAAAACCTAACAAATTTAAAAAATAAAAAATTTTTTTTTTTTAAATTTTCATGTAAAGTAAAAAGACAAAAGTCAAGAAACCCAAATTTAAATTTGTACTAAAGGAGAATAAGAAAAAGGCAAAACGAAAAAAAGAAAATCTCCTAGGAAGAAATAAAAGCATTTTCATAATGGAACATTACTTTAAACTGAACAAAAAAAAAAAAAAAAATTATTTTTTAAGAAAAGAAATAAAACAAAATTTAACAAATCAAAAAAAAAAAAAAAAAAACACAAGAATATAAACGAAAGACAACATTCAAGCCATGTAATTGAATTTATTTATAACCAATTTTTTTAAATTTTGAATTTTTTTTTTATCTGTTTTAAGTTTTTCTATTTAACTATATTCGATATTCGACGCGTTTTATGGAATTTTGTAGCTGTATTACTTTTTTTTTTTTTTTTTATTATTTATTTTTAAAGAAAAAATAAAAAAAAAAAAAAAAAAAATTAAACGAATCGAGTATTACCGAACGAACCGATTTTTATTTTCGTTTATTATTTTCTTTCGCGTAATAAACTAAAAAAACCACTCTTAAAAAACCGAAAACCGGATCCAGGCAAGAACCTTAACGGTGAACAAAAAAAAAAAACAAAAGAAAAAAAACGCAAAAAAAAAAAAATTTAGAGTGTTTATTTCTTCATATATAATGACACAATCGTTCGAGACTCGTATAATACAATTGTTGGAGGAGAGAAACCAGTTTCGTTATTGTTGTTTGTTATTTATATTTTCTTTTTTTTTTTTTGTTGTTTTTGTACTTTTTTTCTTGTTTTATTAGTTTTTTTTTTTTTCTTAAAGAATATAACACAAATTAAAATTATGTATTGAGTCTCTAAACTAGCTTTACAAATACTTTTCCTGTTTTGTATGCTAAGCTATAAAATTAATACTGATGGGTATGGTTTTGATTAAATTACGTTTGTTACATTTCATTAAAATTAATACAACACATACAACACAAGGTAATTTAGTAATTTCTTCAATAATAATATTATTTTTTTAGTATTTTTTATTTTTTTCTTCGTTTTGCTTCCAAAATCAAAGTTTTAACTTCTTTCAAAGTTGTCTTAATATACGATATTTACCATAATATGGCCTCGTATATATTATAATATGGAATATGCATTATGAAATTAAATTTATACGATATATAAATTTCTAAAGTCGAAACGTGTTTAGTTTTTTCAAAGTTTTCTATTATATACATATTTACAACTAATATTATAGAAATGGGTGAGCCGAGCTTGTCTGCTTTTCGATACCTAATATATTTAAATGAGATCAGTGACTATCACTCAGAATAGTATTAGAATATAGTTATTATTTACCCTTAGAACACAGATAGAAAATAACAGAATATGTAGTTGAAATTTTATTTATATGATATATAGGTTTTGTTAATTTATTAATGCAATTCAATATAATAAGGATTACTTCAATTATTTTGTTAATCTATAAATGTCCTTATAAGAAAAACATTAATATTGCCTATATATGGGATGCGTATAAAAAAAGTGTTGTAGATTTTTTAGGTTACTAATCAGTATACCTAATGTAATACAAATTACATTACAAATTAATTAAACAAAATTAGAATTATACATTTTTCCATTATGTATCAGTAAATTTGATGTGTTCTAGAATATTCAGTTTTAATTTTAAAAAGTTTACAAGCTTTATAGTATACTCTGTTATTCCTTTAGTTTAATTTTGATTATTCCTTTAGGTTAATAATTATTCCTCTGTTATTCTTTTAGGTTTGAATAAAATACAACTTCTTATTTAGTTCAATTTTTGATAATAGTTAGTATATACCTAATATGATTGTAATCAGTTGTAAAAAACCTTAATTGTTTTCAGTTTTAACTTATCATTAATAAGTAATAAAAATTTAATATATTTAAAGTTTTAAATTTTCTAAAAGAAAAATGATTTTAAATTTAAGCAATAACTTCATTAATTTTCCTATAGTTAAGCTTTATAATTTTTATATTTTTTGTTGGTTTAAATTTTTATTATTCTCGTTTAGTTACCATTTTTTTTTTTCATACAATAATATCGTAGTTAAAGCATAAGTAAAGCAACAACAGCAGCCGCAATAACAGCAACACCAACAACAAAAACAACAACAACAACAACAATAATAATCGTATTATATAGAAGTTATTTACAATAAAGTCGTGTAAGCAATGCAATGCAATAGCAATAAATATATTGAGTATTTTGTATCTTAAGATGAAGGTTGAGTCCAACGCTTTGTTTACTTTTGTGTATATATGAATTTTTATGAGTATGCTGCACATCTAGAAGGAAACTACAATCTTAAATGAAGAAAAAAAAAAGAAAAAAATAATAAAATAAAAACAAAAAAAAAAGTTTAACTCGCTTTTTTTTTTTTTTTTTGTTACTAGTACTAGCAAGAGTAGACATCGAGCGAAAAATGTATAGCGTAGTGAATAATGAACCAATTAAATTCAGTCTATCAATCTTTGAAACTAGTCAGGTAAAAAATTTCGAATAAATTGAACGTATATTGAAAAGATATCGGATTAGATCGGATTGTTTTTTTTTCTGTTTTTTTTTTTTTTTTGTTTATGGGGAAGAAAAAAAATTATTTAATAATTTTTAAAAAAAAAAGTTTTTATTTTCGAATAAACTCGAATATTTTTTTGTATTAAAAATAACGATTTTTTTTTATGTTTAAATTAACGCACGTGTTTTAAATATTAAATTAAATATAATAAAAGATAAAGGAATGTGATTTTTTAATTGTGTTAACTTAATTTTGCAAAAAAAAAAAAAAAAAAAATTAAAAAATAAATAAGATGAAATACACGAATAATATCATAAAATATTTAAAGTTTTAAATAATTTAAGTTTAAAAAATAAAAATGTAAAAAAAAAAAAAATAAATGTAATAAAAAAAAAAATTATACCAATATCAAAAATGGAAAACCTTTGTTCATTTAATTTACCACCAATATTTTCTAATAGTGTTCGAAGAATAGCGACAATAACAAAATTGAATCTAATAATGTTTAAAAAGAACTCTTAAAAACTCTATATTAAATAGATCGGTATTTATATTATATATACATATATTATTATTATTAAATATATATATATACTTATGTATGTATGTATATATTTACATATATATATATATATATAATTGAATTAATTATGATACCATTTATAGAATAATAACGACTATTAAAAAATAACTTTTTTATATAATATTTATGTATATAATATATAAAAATTTTTTTTTTATAAAAGAAAAGTTATAAAAATAAATATAATATACCTATAGGTATATCTACATATTATTAAATACATATAGTAAATAAAGTTACATACTTCTGTATATTTTGCGATTTGCATCAACATTTACATCTTTTGTGATTTTCTATTTTGTTCTCTATCCCTTTCTAATTTACAAAGGAATAAAAATATAATATTTGAAAACAAAAATAACAACAGAAACAACAAAAAAAAAAAAAAAAAAAAATTCAGCATCCATAGTAACATATTACCAGGTCAGTTTTAAAAGCATCTAAATCTAAAAGGTAAATAAGAAAATAATACTTTTACAAAAAAAAAAAAAAAAAAAATAATACTATATAGAAAAACTATTATACAATATAATAAATATTATTAAAACTTTTATATGGATTACAATATACTTCTTTAAACTTTTATATAAAAATATTTTCGATGTTGTAACAGAATATAAGAAGTCTTAAAATTAAAATTAAATTTTTTTTTAAATTTAATTGGATAAATTAAAAAATTATTCTTGTGAATAGGTATATGTAGATATAATATGTGTATATATATAAAAACACAAATATTTTCTAATAAAAATAAAATAAAATTAATGTAAATAATAACATAACTGTTATACAATAATTATATTTAACAATTTTGAACCGTGGTTCAAATATGAAACAGAAAGCAAAACAAAATAAAAAACAGAAAAAAAAAAAAAACAAAAAGAAAAAGAACGAACAATTCTTAAAGAATCAAAGTCATATACAAGCCCATTAACAGAATAATTGGTCAATTATTAGCTTTGAATATTTCAGTTTTTTTTATTTTTATTTTTTTATTTTTTTTTTTTAATTTTAAATAGGTACAAGTACCAAATGTATATATGTACATATATATATATAAGTACAATACATGTTGTATAGTTAAACTGAACTGAGAGATGATGATGATGACTAGGATTAAAGATGAAGAAGATAATTTTTGTGAAGAACTCGAAATTCATCGGTTATTTTTTATACCTATGTATATATATATATATATATAGGTATTTACATTTTTATTTTTTATTTTGTATATGAAGAAATGAAGACACAAACAATGAATAACATTTCAATGACCTTTACAATGAAGATGGATATTTTAACTCGTTTTTTTTTTTTTTTTTTGTCTTTTACTTTGTTTGTTTTATTTTTATTTTTTTATTTTAATTTTTGTGTTTTTTAAGAAACTATAAGTTATTGAAGTTTTTAATTTTTTTTTTTTTATGTTTCTAAATTCTTTTTACTTAGATTCGAGAGTATTTTTGCGTATTCTATAAAAATCTTATATCTCTTCTTTTCATTTCTCAATAGTACTTTGTGTTTTGAAATGCAATTGTACATATATGCAACGTATCAATGCATTTTTTTTTCGTTTTTTACTTATTAAAGTACTTATGAGTTAATTTTGAAAAAAGAAAAATTTGTATGTATGTATTTATGTATATATATTTAATATAAAAAGGAGATTTATGTTCAGATATATAAATCATAAAAAAGAATTTTCTGGCCCTTTAATCTATCTAAGTTAAAAAAAAAAAAAAAAAAAAAAAAAAGAAAGAAAGAAAAAGAAAATAAAATGGAAAAATTTAAAAACAAAAGAAAAATAAAAAGATGAGGACAAGAAAAGAAAATTCTTTTAAAAAAATGAATATGCAATTTTATGTTTTTAAATGTTTAAAAAAAAAAAAATTTTTTTTTTTTAATTTTATGTGACCTCAATAATTTTTTTTTTTTTTAAGTTAAAAGTACAATATTTTATTATTTATAATGCATTATTAGGTATATATAGGTAGTATTCTTTTATTGCACAATTCATTTATGTGTAAAGCAAAAAAAGATAATCTTTATAATATTAGTATCTAATAAAGTATAATACGTTTTTTTTTTTTATTTTTTTTATTTTATAACAACTATTTTATTATTATAATAATTGATACTTATAATAAAGGAAAATTCATTTAAAATAAATTGTGTTTATGAAGTTAAAATTGTTATTTAAAATTTATCTTTATTATTCTTTCTTAAACTCTTCTTTAGAATTTTTGGAAATCTTTATAAATACTTTTAAGTTTAATATGTATTTATAAGTAGATTTAATCGAAGTTCAGTATTTGTATTCCAGCAGTATAGAGTTACTTCAATTCATTAATAGTTTTTTTTTTTTTTTTAAGCAAAGGTTAAAAATAATCGATTTAATTGCTATTTAAAAAAAAAAAAAAACAAAAATAACTAATTTCTCCGTATCTGATGAAGATGTTTCATAGACAAAGATTATATAAAACATAATTACCTAATTATTTTCTTTTGATTATGAATGTAAGGTCATCGTGTATTGGAATTTCTATTGCCTGAATAAATAATAATATAACTAACTTATATGATAAAATATGTATTTCTTACTTCTTTTTCATTATTTTATACAAAATGTTAAATAATAAATTAAAATATGATTAATAATTTAATAATTTTTAATAGTCAGAGAAACTTTTTTAATTTTGTACAGTGAATTGTATTTAAAAATTAATTTTAAATTGAAAATGTTTAATTTAGTTATTTCATTGTTTGTATATATAGCAATTAAATATTAAAATCTATATACTTATACTTATTAAATATGATAACAATGTACCGTTATAGAAAAATTTTTAAAAGTAAAATTGTTTTTTTTTTTTAAATCACCCAGTCTCTAAATTGATAATCACATAACGGATTTTAATGCATAATTAGAAAGAACATGTGAAAACCCTTCTTTTAAGCTATTTAACCGATATTATACTGTTATTGGTTCATGAGATATTTACCGTTATTTAAACATGTATGTACCTACAATTTTTAAAGTATCGTTAAAGTCTCCATCGCCAATTGGAATCATAACAGAAATTCATTATTTTTATTGAATTTTCATTGTGAAAAAATTACAAAATAATAGGACGTGACTGCTATATACTTTACTATAGCAATCACGTCCTATTGTTTTGCTTAGCATAACATTTAAAATAACAGTTTTGTATAAATGAACTGATTTTCAAAGATGAGAAGTATTGCATTATACCAGGCACCATACTGTATTGCAAAGTTTTATACAATAGCAATTAACTTTTTTTTTTGGTTATTCCTTTTAATATCCTTGCTGATCCTTTCAATTTAGCAATTAAATAAATAATTTATTTGGTTTAAAATACTAAAAAAGTAGGATGTAAATTATTAAAAGGATTAAATTATTAAAAAATTATTTAAATATTTTATCTAATATCATATTATTATTTAATGCTTTAAATTGTTATTATATATAACAATATAGTTTTTAATTTTCCAATTAATTAAACTTCGATTATATGTTTAAATATATAAGTACATATGTACAGTCATTTATGCTAATATAATAGTATGTAAATAGTTCATTAATATTACTAAAATAAAATATTTGTTTATTTTATATGTATGTATTTCTATTTATCCAAAAGAGCAACATTGGAGCTAAATTACAATTTAAATAAAACTATGTATATATATATGTACTATGTACATAAATTATATAAAATTAAACAATTCATTTCCCTTATTTTATTATTTATTTACTTTATAAAGAATGAAAAACAAATCATCATTTAGATTATATTTATATTTTGAGTTAAATTTTTGTGCTACTTGGAATGAAAATGACTGAATACATTTTTTTCTTCTATATATTTTCTTCTTTCTATAAGGATAATTCTTTCTATAATGCTCCACACTAAGTCATTTATTATTCATATTTGACTTAGCTTCAATTTCTGGAATAATAAGTTTTGGCTGTAGCTATTGAACAAGATTATTGTTGCGTTTAAACCGCAGCTAAATAAACTAGATGTAAATGGATTCAGGTTAGTTGCTTTGATATAAACATCACATTTAAGCTATAGCTAAATTAGCTACAGGTTTTCAACTGAAATTAAATATGAATAAAGTAAGGGCGTAAAATTATTACTTCAAATATGACAATAATTGTTACAGATGTTATTTGTATTTATTTGTGTGGCTGTATAATTTTATATAATTAGTATAAAGCCGAAATGAGTTGTGTGATTTTTAAAAAAATAATTTTATAATTTTGAATGCACTAAAAATTTTTTTAAGTATTTTTCCATTATTAATTTGGAAAAATATAAAAAATATCTAAAATTCGTATGGAATTTGTTAATGTAACATTTGTGGTTAAGAACGGTAAGAACACTTAATTACTAATAACAAACTCGTTTTAACGTCTGTGGCCGAAGTTAATTTTAGTTGTGCTCTAAACATATGAAACACAATCTATTATTTGGTATAATAATTATTTAATTTTTTTTTATTATATATTTACTATATGATATTATAATAGTTATACTAGGGTGCGCGCAACTCAAAGATCACGAAGAACGCAGGTGATAGAGAAGTTCATAACAAGATTCATTTCTAACGGTTTCCTAGATAACGGCCTACAAAATAATTTCGTTAACTTTTTAAAGAAGTAACAACATCTTTGCCCCTGTATAGCATAAAAAATTCATTTAAGTGTCGGCAGCTAGCTGAGTTCACACTGAGTTTCAATAGACATACTACAACTAAAATTAATAAGTAAAACTTAGTATCAGTAGATGACAGGACCATAACCTTTTTTATGGTTCCATCACATATCAATATAATTTAAATAATTTTATATATCCGTTGAAAAAAATAAGAGAAATGTAAAGGTTTATATAACTTTGTTGATTATTTTGCATGTTCCATAATATGAATCATGTTTTTATTAAATATACTTAGATACTTTCTGTAAATCTGATTTTACAGAACCCTAACTTTAAGAAATTGAAATTTGCGTAGTGGCTCTTTGTCAAACGTCTTTTGATAAAATGTATTTTTGCAATATGTATTTTCCTAAAATGTACCCCACACCTAATATTCAATATAAGTATTAAAATAGTAAAGATTAATAATTTAAACTAAACGTAATTGTTTATTGTATTATGAAAGACCTAGATCAACAATAGAATTGTTGAACCAAATATTCGTTTTCTATTATTTAATTTTTCTTTTTTGTATTCTTTATTGTATTGTATGACATATAGAAAATAAGTTTAGGAAAAACAAAATTTTAAATTAAAAGGAAATTTCAAACCAAATTATTTAAATTCTAAAATAATTTGCATTCGTCATCATTATTTTGAATAATATTATTTCATTGAAATTATTTTAAACTAAGATCCTTAAATATTTTATAATTCTTACAAAAAAATTAACAAAAAAAAAAAAACAAAAATAGTTTCAGATAAAAAAAAAAAGGTTGAATTAATTTGAAATACCACATAAAATAATTGAATATGATAATATGTACTTTTTATTCATATTGTATCTTATAGATAAAATTTTATTTCAACTAATATATTTTATTTAAAAAAGCTTATATTCAAAGTATGTATATATGGATGTATGCATGTATGTATCGTACATATATGTATTATACTTTAACAAAAAATTAATGAAATTTAATTGTATATATGTATATGTATATGTATGTGTATGTTAAATTATTAATTTGATTTTATTTGTATTGAAAATATGGTTATTATAATTACTCTGTATATACAGTTTAAAAAGTTGTTATACTCTTGTATAGTAAAATTTGAGATAATCCATATAAAATATTAGCCAATTGTATAATTTTTATATATATGTATATAGATATTCATATATAGGATATATTAGATATATAAAATGATAAATGGATAATATTTACAATAGATGCAATATGTTATATTATGTTTAATAATGTTAGATTCAACAAAATTTTATTATATGTTATTATACTTATGTATATATATTTATTTAAATGTAGATACGATATATATATATTATGTATATGCGAACATATTTAAAAAAAAAATATATATAAGAATTAAGAATATATTTTATATTGTACATATTAGATAATCTTTTAAATAAAATTTCTAATGAAATTTATATACATACATACATATAATGTAGCTATAAATGAAAAAGGATTTTAGTTATTGTCTTTAGGATCTACTTACATTAAATTTAAAAAATAATTTTTTTTTTTTATTATTTAAAATTAAAAAAAAATAAAATGCAAAAGGATGAAATATCAAATTCTGGTAATGGTTCTTAATACATATATATGTATTTAATATATGTATATTCAAAATAAATTTAATAATATTATGTATTTATAATTATAATTAAAAACTAAAATTAAACGTAGTATAAAGAACGAGTATACAGACTTAAAGAATTTCAATAATTTTTAAAATATTGGAATTATGTGACTGGTTCTTCAATATATGTATGAATTAAATAATATATATATATATACATATTCATATGTCATGTACATTAATTTTGTCCTACAATTTAGTTATATCATAATTTTGTTTTTCCGCCTAAGCAATATGAAAATTTTCCATAGACACCATTAAAATCCCCTTGACAACGTCGCATATTCTTTATACCCACCTTCCCCTTTAGACAATAAAATGGGATGAAACTCCAAATCTCTTAACTGCTAACGCAGTATATTGGCTAGGGATTAGAGAGAGGAGAGGATAGAAGAAGGAGCCGGAAACAATGAATAGGAAAGTGGTACTATAATGTAACAATGAATCCACCTATTAGTATATTATTAGATATTACTGCTATTTTGCTATCAGTGACGTCCATCATAATATTATATGTATGTATGTACAGTAGAAGATGAAGAAATAAGCAAAAACTTTAATCAAAAGAATGAGAGGTGCATATTTAAACGTTCTTGAAATAAATGGATTTAAGTTTTTTGATGGATTTTAAATATTGTTATTTTTTTTTTTCTAAGTGAAGTGGAAATCTTCCAAAGAGATCTAGAATATCCGCCTTAGTAGTGTCAAACACACCTTCCCCTTTAGCCAATATAATGAAATGAAACCCCTAAATTCTAGCGCTGTATATTGACTATAAGATAAGAATGTAAGGTAACAAAAGAATCCGCTTATTAATATTACTATTTTGGTTAACAGTGACTATAGCCATCAATAATTACAACATTCAGTAGTATATAGCACCTTCCTACATATGAGGTAATAATTAAAGGCAACTTCACTGTCACTATAGCAATACGAGAACAAAAAATTTATATTGAAAATTTTAAAAGGAGAATAATTATAAAAATTTTTTATTCCAAAAAACAAAAATTTCAAATTCACCAGATAGTGAATTCACCATTCACTATAAATTTTATAATATATTTAGTGAGTTAAAGTAAAATTCAGATAATTAATATAAAATTAATATCTTTTAAAACATTTTTTACCAAATATCCTTACTTAATATCTTTTATAAAATTTTTCTCACACAATATAACAAAATAATAAAAACAAAAAAAAAAAAAAAAGAAAGAAATTTCAACTTAATGTTTGAGTTAAAAGAGATGTTGTACGATGTTTATCAATAGATTGGGAAGAACTGCATAGACTTTCTCATAAATATGTTACAAAAACAATACTTTATGTCCACGTATTATAAAATATAAATAAAACAATTAATTTTTATTTATTTTATTTAATTTTTATTTTATTTAAAAAAAAAAAAAAGTATATATAAATATGCGAATTTTGATAATTTCAAGAAACTAAAAACTTACTTTATTTTGTTTTAAATTATAAATGTCTTAAATGACCCAACTTTAGAAATTGTATATTGTAAAAATAAAAAATAAGTGGGTCACTATAAATCTTTTTTATTTCTTAATAAAGCATTGTCAAATGAATAAATTACCTATTTAATAAAAAAAGATTCTAGTTTTATTTGACTTATAGAAAATTATTTTATGTTTTATGTTTTATTGTGTTTAAAAACTATGCTTTTGAAAATGATTTCTAGTTTTTAGGTAATATTTATATATGTTTATTTTTTTTGTATGTTTGTTTTCTTTTTATGTTTTGGATTAAAGTAATAAAGATATTTTTAATTGCACAAATGTTACATATAGACATTTTTTAAATTAAACATTTTTTGTTTTCTTTTTGTTTTTATAAGGTCTTGATTTTATTTTTTATAAATTACAATAGTAAATATGTTCTAAATAGTTATTTAAAAGGTTATATTATTCGTATATACATTTTCAAGTAGAATAGATTTAGGTAGAAAGTGGCTATACAAATGTACGTATAGATACACTTTAGGGTTGTTGTGATGTCCAGGATCAATTTTCCTTAAATTAAACTTATGTGTTATTGGAATATTATTAAAAAGCGGTGTAAATCAATTAAGTTCACCTCGAAAAAATCGTAAAAACTATTTAAGACAAATTTCTAAGAATATTAGCATAATAGATGCAATCAATCTTTCTCTTTATCTTTGCAGCTTCTACAAAAATGAAATTAAATATTAAGAAAAACTATTAGTTGGTCAGAGAGCAGTGGCTTACAACTGCAACTTCCAGTAGAATCAGAATAATGTATCCGGATTTGAATTTTTAAAAAAAATGTATACTTCTCTTTCTATAGACTTGAAATAAAACAATTGGTTGGAGTTATGAGAGGAATTCTGTCAACAAAAGGTAGAAATATTGTAGTAGTTTCTTTTTTCAACTTTTATAGGTGAGTCTTCTGATATGTATCAGAGAAATTGTGGTTGAATAGGTTTTTCTAAGTTTCTGAACGTGCACTATATCAGATGTAGAGTTTTGTGATTACTGAAGCGTTAAATAGCTAATTTTTTGTCAGAAAAAACTGAAATTTTTCAAGTTTTTATGAGAAAAATTAAATTTATCTTTATTTTCATAATAACTTTTTCATAAATTCTATGCTTTTGAAAATCATTTAATTTGAATATAAAATTGTTTAATTAGAGGATTAGGTATCCGAATATTTTATATGGCTCTATTCTTTTATTATTTTTATTCCTTACTCTAAGTTATCTATATATACAGGGTGTTTCCGACTCGATGGTCTTCCTTGGAATGAGTGATCGGGCATACCGAGACGAACAAAAATTGTATTGGTGGGGAAGGGGGGTCTATTCTGGACCTTTTCGAGATATGAAGGGTTAGAGATTTTTTAAAGGCTTTTCATATAGAAATCTACAACTTTTGAACGCCTTACTATAGAGAGATAAAAAAATGTATTTTATAGAGTACGTTGTTAGCTTTAATTTTTATGCCCTAATGATTCCATAACCCCAACAGTTACAAAGTTATGGAGGTTTAAAATGATTTAAAATTAAAAAATTATGTTTCAAACTCAATTTTCTTTTGAAACACCCGGTATTTGGAGTACTTTTTATGGTATATTTCGAAACAGCTTTTCAAGCCCTATAATTAGTACCTAATAACTTCTTCTCTATTTCTAACCGTTTTAGAGATATAAAGAATATAATATATATATAGATATATAACAATATAAAGATATATAAGACCGTAATCCATATAGAAAATTCGTAAAAAACTATGCGCTATATCGATTTATATATTATTAAAAAATTAAAAAGTGTTAACTGTTAGGATTTGATTCGGAAAAAAAATTATGAAAAAAATAATTTTATCCATTTTCTTCTTTTTTTTTTTACCATTTTCAGTTATTATATTTGTATAACATCTGCATATTTGAGTTTTTAACCTTAATTATATCACTTTAAGTTCATTTTCGCTTCAAACTAAAGTTTTATATATATAAAAAAAGAAAAAATAAAAAAAAAATTAAATTATAGTTGGATATTTCCTAATCAATTTTATTTGTAATGTCCAAAATTAAGTATGAAGCGAAAAAAAAAAAATAAATTTAATTCATTCGTTTTATTATGCTTAAAAGGTATTTGATTTAACAAGACTGTTGAGTTTTATTGTTGTTTGTTTTTTTTTTTTTTTGAATGATACTAAAATATATGATTTCTTAATTTTACAGTAGAAAAAATATTATTATGCAAATAGTAAAATATTATATATATAGAAAAACAAAAAAAAAAAATGAAAAATCATAATTATTGATAATAATGTTGAGATCCCACCTATTTCGATTTTTTTTTGTTTTTCGCTAATATATACTTATACCTGTTTAATATTAATTAAATAATTTATTTGAATAATGTTTAGGTTCTGACCACAACGACCATGAACTAATCTTTCTATTTTATTTATTTTATTTTATTTATTTAAGTTATTGTTTACTTTTTAAACATTTTGTCTGCAAATAAAAGAATTTAAAAATTTAAAACCAGACTTTGAAAATTCATTTTTTTCCTCTATTTTTTGTATTGTTTACATAAATATATGTATGTAAGTATAAAACCGATATTACCATTATGTACACGGTACTGGGTGAAATTCATTTACCATTATCCAATATTCAAACGTTATATTATTACATATTATCTTCATCTTCTTTTCTTTATTGATTTTCAGTGGGTGTCTTGCGACGACATTTATTAAAATAATTAACTATATAGGATATACATACATACATATATATATATTTATTTTATTTTTTTTTTATTATTTATATTTTATTTTCTTAGGTTATTATACTGGTTTGATTTTTCAAAATTGATTTTAAAAATTATTGTATAGCTATATATTTATATATTTATATAGATATGCAGGTACGGAAAAATCATAAAAATTTCAAAACAAATACATGTATATTTTTATTAATAATTTGATAAATAAATATTAATATAATTATTGTGACACATAAGTGATGCATAAAATCTTATATTGTAATGTTGTAATAGTACAATAGTCTCACAATGTGTAATAGGCTCATTTATATCATATGAATTTATATATATGTATGTATGTTTCAATTTGAACAGAAAAACCAATAAGGAACTCTAAAAAATAATTTTATTATAAATTCAGTGGTGACTTTAATAATATAAAAAAAAAAATTAATATATACATATATTATATATCTATGTATATATATATCTATGTATATATAACTTTTGTTACAATTTGGTAACAATATTTTTTTAATATTAAAAGGAAATTTAATTTTTTTTTGATTTTATTAATACCTATGTACTTTAATATTTATTTCTTTTCTTTTAAAATTTTCTTTTTTATAATTTTATTTTGATTATATAAATATAATTTTTAAATATTTTAAAAAGATAATTTAACAGGTCACAAATTGGGTTAAGTTGCTGGGTTATTCATTGTAGTTATTCGGTGTTCATTATTAATGTTACCTTTATAATATTTTGAATTTTAAGATTCTAACCACTAACCATATGTTATTAATAGTTTATAAGTTATAAGTTTAGAGCTCTTAAATTTTTTTTTATCAAACCGTAAGTGATTGGTAATGCTCTTCCATTTAATACTATTAATGTACGGCTATTAAACATTAATAATAGTTTTTAAAAGTTCATTAAATTATCTTTAAATAAATTATTAAATAAAATTTAAATAAAATGTAATCTTAAAAGTTATCATATTTACCATAAATTTCGTCGTGAATTTTATAGTAATTTTAGAAGGAGAAAAATATATTATACTACCAATATAATAGGGAAGAGGGAGAAAAAATATTGTGTTATTATAAAATATTATATTAAGATTCTGACAGTTAAAAATTGAAATAATTTAATGATTGATTAATGTTTATATTTATATTTGGCTAAAAATTAAATGCTTTTTTTTATATGTTTGTATATTAAATTGCTAAACATAATATAGTTTAATAATAATATTTTTATACCTATGTATATACATACGTACGTACATATATAATATTAAGTTTTTAATATAAGTATGTGCATTGTACATAATTATTAATTGCTCACTAAATTTTTTTTTGCGCATACATAGTTTGTTTTTTTGACACTTCAAAATTTAAATGTCATCTATTTATAGAAATGCATAGTAACAAAATATATTAAGAGAAGATATTTTGTGGAGATTTATGATAACTTTCATAGATATTTTCAAATGTTTCATGGATATTTATGTATATGTTTTTACCTTTATCTTTTTCAAACAGATATCATTTTTGTATCTATGTTCTAACATTTTCGTGGATATCATTTATGTTCTAATATTTTTGCGGCTATGTTAGTCTGATAAATTAGGTTTAAATTAACAAAATACAATAAATTGATGTGTTGATAAATGATTAAATTGTGGAGGAGTCGGTGCCACTAGGCCGTAAGAGCGTATAAAATACGTTATAAACACCGAGGGAGTGTGGGTTCGTATCCCAAACATGTTGTAAGAGTTATTCCCCCTTACGACATTTACAGCCACGCCTGAACAGGAAAGGTTGTGTAATTTCCTGTCAACATTTATGTGCAGAGAAATGCAAAAAAAAATTAAATTATGTATAGGCATAACATTTACGATCTAATTAATTTAAAGCTTAATTACAAATAGCTTTAATTAAAAGCTATTCGATATCACTATATACTTTTAAATCATAATTTATTACATTTCGAATTCTATTTACATTCGGATTCATTTCGGATTCTATTACATTCGGATTCATTTTGGATTCTATAATTATTTTATTTTTCTTTTATATAGTCTTTATAAATAGTTTTTAAATTATTTTGCTGCCCATAGTTAGGTTTGAATAGGTGTGAATATATGAATTCTTTTGAAATTCTTTTGTGTCGCTTTTATATTTAAAAGGTTTTAAAAGTCTGGTATAAATATTATTTTGTTCAAACTTGAATCAAAGCAAATATCAGCATCAATAAACAAATGAAATAAATAATAAACAAAGAAAAAACAAAATTGAATAATAAAACTATGTATTAGGTACTTCATAAAATAAAGCTTTATAATTAGTAAGCTGTATGTGTACTTAACATTTTTTTGCTTATTCAAAGTTTGAAAAGTTTAACTAATATTTATAAGAAAATAATAAACTTCAATTCATAGTTTTAAAATCAAATTAAATTGGGTTTATGTTTTTAACCTTGATTTAAAATCTGTCTTAAAATGCACACCTTTAGTTTATGAAGAAAAAAAGACTTTTTTTTTTATTTAAATAAAATTATAATGTATTATTTATATACACATTTGTTATATGGAATTACAAAAGAAAACCTTAGAGTTCGTATTTTCATAAAAGAAGCATTTGATAACTACAGAATATATACAAAAAAATGTGTAATATGTACATAATATACATACTTATGTACAATCATTATAAATTTTTTCCTCCCCTATATCTCCAATTGTTTCCACTTTCATGATCCAATCGCTTCAACTACTGAATAGTACGACAGGAATCTCTATTTGGTTAAAAAATTTTAAAAATTGCTTAGAACATTATTTAAAACGTCACTGTCATTTTAACAAATTTTAAGATTAAAAAAAATATATCAAACAGCAATATTTTATTAAATGTGATATTTTCTTTTTTTCTTAATAAAAAAATTAATTTATTATTTTAAAGACTACATGAAGTATAAACTCTTCATGAATTAACTACGTTTTTTTATCACTACAAAACAAAATAAGTTTTACATACTCGTATTTTGTCGTTACATAATAAGTATATGCTCCTACCTACATACATATGTAAGTATGGATTCATAAAATACATGTATGTATCTAAAAATATGTTTAGGGCTTTGTACATTTTAAATTTTACAAGCAATAATTTTTATTTTTTAAATCTTCGATATTGCACATTGTCATAGGGTCAAAAATGACCTTATAGTTTTCTTTAATAAAAAAATTTTAATGGTCAAATTGAAAACTTTAATTGTCAAAAAAAATTGATACATATGTATATACATATGTATATAAATATCTGGTTCGTTCATTCGAATAAGATTCAAATTGATGAAAAAGAGATTTGCAGTTTAATTTCAGGGTAGTTGAAGTGAAACATAAAAAAAGTTAAAATGGATAAGTTATAACGTACCTTTAAAAAATAACAAAAAAAAAAATGAATTAATAAAAAATTTTTAATGCAATGAAATTCAGAAGGAAATTCAACAAAAATATAAAAAAGAAATGAATTAAGGTCTTCAAACGAGTAATTTCAAACTGGAAAGCACTAATCGGGTTGGTCCAAAATTTGTACTAAACATCATATGTTTTTAATATTAACGGGCAGGAATCTCTTTAACAATTAATTGACCGCAGTAACAGTATTTTAATAATGACAGATTATCGAAGTTAACCCTGCAATGCTTTTTCCAAGGCCGTCGTTATAAACTATTCAATTAAAGGGTTTAAAGCGAAATAAATCTAAGGATATAGTTTTGGAATAGTGGTTATTTGTTATTTATATTTCTTTTTCGATTTTTTGAATTATGTTCTCTAGGACATTTTTGTTTGTGTTATAAAAAAGAAGTGTTCTGGACCCATTATATAAATTATAATTCATTTTAAATCAGATCTTAGAATTTAAGAGATACGTCACAGAAGTTAGGAAATAATTTTTTTTCCAAATATCCATAAAGTTTATGCAATTCCCGTCATAACAACTAAATATAACACTTTTATTAGGTAACTGTAAACTATGTACACGACAAAAAGAGAGGGAAACTAAAAAAAAAAACAAAAAAAAAACATGAAAAAATTAGAAAAAAAAAAATTGAAACGAAAGAAAATTACTTCCTAAATGTTGGAAGCATTTTTCTATAGTTTTTTTTCTTTTTCTAAACGAGTACGTAAAATTAAATGAAACGCTGTAATGTACTTTGTACTTCTATTGAAAGCAATAAAAAAAAACTGTAAATGGGTTAAAAAATATAATATTTTTCCATAATATTTTGCAAATTGTTCTGTTTAATTTTTTTATTTTTGTTTTAGGCTAGTTATTAAAAAACCTTGTTACAATTTTTTTTTTTGTTTTCATTTTACTCTTAAAAAATCTAAAATTGGAACACAGTTCCGGGTAAACAGTTATGAATTTCAAAAGTTTACATAACATATACTTAACTTATCGTATAAAAATAAGATATATAATATTATATTATGTACGTACAATTTTTAGATAGGTACGTAATAAAAAAATAAAATCATATCTATCAAAATAAATCCGACCCGGCTAAATTTACTGTCAGAAATTAATTCAATTTTTGTTGTTTTTTTGTTTTTTTTTTAGTGTTAAAAAAATTGAATAAAATTATTATTAGTAGATAAAAAAGAAAAATTTAAAAGTATAAAGTATAAATGTATTAAAAATATTAAATATGGAGGGGTATTTATGGGAATTTTCAATAAGCATGTTAAATTTTTTTAAGTAAAAGTAAAGAAATTATTTATGTATTGTATGCGTAAATTAATGATGTTGCTTTTGAAAAAGTATGGTTTTCATTTTTGCTCATTTTAAGATTGTTGTAATTGGAACGATATGATGATACATTTTGCCAAAAGATATTTTTATGTTATATTTTTGATTTAATACAAATTATAATGAAGTCATGTAAATTGATGTTGAATAATTGGGGGAAAATAATAAAATAATTCGTAACATTTAGGATTATAATTTTATTTGTTTAGAATAATATTTGTTGATTTTTTCACTGATTTTGTTTATACTTATGATTTGCCATTTCATACAAATCGCAAGTATCACAATATATGTATATTGTGATACTTTCCTTAAAATAATAATTTTTTAAACGACGAACATTCCTTATCTATATTCAATATCACAAAAATATTAATAATGTCAAACGTCAAAAAGTAGGTACTGTCGTTTATTCCTTTTGGGAGCATAGGGTTCTTACTAAACATTTTCATCGAATTCGATTCTCTCACAGCTATTGTTTTGGCATTTTCTCAGGATATGTTAATTTTATTCCGCCCGAGAAGAATTTTTCTAACTGTATGCCCTATTCATCTCCATTGTCGTTGTATTATTTGTTTCATAAGGGCTTCAACATTTTTGTGAATGATTATTTTAAAGAAATAAATTAAAATGAAAATATTCAAGAAAAACGAAGTTTTCAATTTTACTTGGAAAATAAAACTTATTTTTTGGAAGTTTGAAAAGTTCAAATTATATTTGGGAAGTTTTTGGAGAAATTTGTTTTTTATTTTTTTTCTTTTTGTTTTTTTTTTCCTAAGGGAGGTGGGAATCTTCGAATGACAACAAGAATTTCCCTCTTGGTAGTGTCAGATTCTTACTGACTAAACCCACCTCCCCCTTTAGCCAATATAATGGGATGAAACCCTTACCTGCGAACGCAGTATATTGGCTAGGGAGTAGGAATAGGAAAGGATAGGGAATGGATACGGAAAAATTAAATTGGGAGTGGGACTGTAAGGAAGCATGAATCCGCCTATTATTATTACTATTTTGCTAACAGTGACTATAGCCGTTACAACAGTTACAACATATAGTAGTATATAACACCTTACTTATAGTAAGGAACACCTTATGGTGAAACCAATTTTCTTGGGATCTGTTTCAACGTTAATATTATTTTTTTAGGACAAATTTTCTTGTTGTTGTATTAGAAATATGTCAATTCTTATTTCTTACTTTTTCAACAACAAAATGAAAAAATATATCAGCTTCATTAAAAACCCTATGTACAATTATATTTTATATACATAAAATAAATTATATTATGTGCATTTGTGTTTATGTAAAAAAATTATTTATGTAAATTAAAAAATACTGAGGATAAATTGTTTAATTTAATTTTATTTTAATGTGAATTTATTGGTGTGGGTTGAAATAATTTTCTCAAGTTTTTTTTTGTTCTAATCCAACAACAGAGAAAAAATCTAAATGGAAATTATTGTCCTTGGTCTAGTTTATTAAATTTTGTAGAAATGATTATACAAGTATTAAAATTTTTTGATTTGATTTTGAGTAATTTAAAAATAGTTAAATATAAACTAAAGTATTAACTGTTTCTGTTTATAGTGGAATTTTTTTTTTTATTTTTCTTAAATAATTTCTTTAATTAAATACTAAAAATTTACGATTATTAAAATTGTTATAAATTTGTTTAATAATGGCTAATAACTTGAGTAATGCATTCGAAAAGTTTTTGAAGTATTAGACTAAAGTCACTACTGTTAAAAATTTAAAAAATATACCTATATAGGTATATATAATTCAAAAATATACGAGCGAAAAATATTCTTTAAAACCCTTCTTTAAAACCCACATTAAACTCGTGTTAAATTTGACACAATTGACTTACTGATGTAGATTAACAAGTGACAAGAGTAGATTGGCAAGTAACAAGTAACGGAGTAATTTTGGCAAGTGACAACACCTATGGAACGTTACAATTCAATCAGCCAAACTATTTTCAAAGAGCAATGACTAATGAATGAACATTCTAAAAGCTCTGACGATGCAACAGGTTAATATAGGCTGTTGAAAAGAAATCGTCATTTCCTTGTCAGTTTCGGAATAATACTGCTAAATTTGGTTACAATTCACCATTAATAATTCATTTGTCCATACTATGCATTATAACTATACCATGCATGAATAAAGCAGCAAACAATCAAACAAATTTTTTGTTTTGTACCTAATACATAGATTAGAAATTTCTTTATGATACTGTTATTCTTCTTCTTCAAAAAATTAAAATCCACAAAAAAACTTGAAGCTCAACTTGAAGCTTACGAACTTTACTTTATTTTAAAAAGTACAGTTCGTAATTTTTCATTTTCTGGATATCAAAGTATATCTAACTTTATTGTCTCTTAAATATGGCATTTAATTTCAATCCACATAAATAAAAGTCAAAATGGATTTGTCTTCCTTCCTATTTTAAAATATATTTCATTTAAAAAATTAAATACATGTTTTACTTTTTTAAATTCTCTACTATAAAATTTGACCCATTTAAGAAATTGTCCAGATGGATTTTTAATGTTTTGTCACTCAAGGTCACTTTTTTTTTATTTTTATATATTGTTTATTAATTTTTTATGAATCAGACGTTTGCTTCTATCTTAAATTGAGGGAAATTTATTGTTTTTTTTTAAAGACATTTTTCGTTTTGAGATTGAGGAAAGTTTTTAAAAATGTTTATTTCGATATCTTAATATTACTTTTTTTATAGTAATTTTGGGGGGAAGAAAATATTACTACAAGTTTAATGTAAAATTGTGAAAGATTTTTTTCTTTTGAACAAACTCTTCCTAAAAGGTGTTTTCTCTTACTAAAAAAATTTATATCCCAAAATAGAAATTGTAAAAATATTTTTTGAAAATTATTTTATAAAGATTTTTAGAATATGCGTTTATTAGATATTAACAGTTAAGTCACATTCACACCTATTTTATTTATAAGCTCACACTTTAAATCTCATTTAAAGAAAGATTCCAAATATGAAAGATTTATTAGATAGAGGTGTTTTTTATAACAAATTTATCTCAACTGTTTTTTGTTAGTGAAGACAGCAAAAGAAAAATGGAAAAAATGAGGGGAAAAAAGCTACTTATTGAACTTATAGAAAAATTTAGTTAAAACATTTTTTTATAACGGTATTACAAACATATTTTTTGCATAAGTTTTTATATTAATTTGTGGGTTCTCATCGATATCCTAAAAAAAAATCTGAAACAAAAAAATCTTAAAAAAAAAACTTGAAAGAAAAATCTTGAACAAAAAAATTTTGAAAATAAAATCTTGAATTAAAATTATTTATTTTTGAAATGATGATTTGAAAAGAAAAAAAAATCAAACCCTCGCTATACAAATTATTGGAACCCTGATTTTGTAACCAACTATAACATCCCTCTTAATTAAAAATGTCCCAAAATAGCGAAATTTTGAAACACGAGATTTTGATACATAGATTTAGAAACACGAGATTTATAAAAGTCGAGGTTTTGATACAAGAGATTTCGACACGCTCCCCTTATAAATACAGTATAATGTATAATAATAAAGTTTTAATTAAATTATCAAAACGAATTTTTTTGAGAGTTTACATATCAAGTATTTAGGTACATCACTAAAATTCATTAAATATAATATGGTCTGTAACGAAATTCCGAATTTTAAAATCCCGCATATACATTAATATAAATATTTTGGAAAAAGAAAATATCTTAATTTTTAAACCAACTCTAAAATCCCTGCTAATTGAGAATTTCGCACATACATATGATAAATATTTTGGAAAAAGCGTATAATCCTGATTTTGAATCCAACTTAAAAATCCGTCCTAAATCAGAGTATCGCATATAGATATATATAAATATTCCGGAAAAGGGGGTAACCTTGATTCGGCATTTGATTTTTGATTTTTGTTGTAAAACTTTTAATTTTGTTATTTTTTTAGTTAAAAAATATATATATTTTTTAAAAAACATTTAATAAAATCTTGAAAAATATTTAATTTCAAGATTAAATTCAAGATTATTTTTTTCAAGAAATTTTTTTTCAGGATTTTTTTTAGTCAAGATTTTTTTTTTCAAGAAAATGAAGTGCTCCCTAAATTTATATTTCACGTTGTTTGTCGCTTAAAAAAAACGATACGTATATAATATATTTATACAAAATATTGATTGACAGAACATTTTATTATTTTATATTGACAATATTATTTATATTTCAAAGGTATAGTTTTTTGACATTGAAACTTGTCAAAAAGTAATTAAACATTTTTTTGAAAATTATTTCGTTTTAACTTGAAGATTACCGTGCTTGACATTTAAAATCGAGTAAAGTTTTGTTTTTACAAGAAGAAATATTATTATTTTTTTTTTTTTTAATTAAAATTTCTTATCCTTGATGTCCTTGTCAGTAAAATTTAAGACGAATTTACGTAATTCACAATATGAATTGACCATTAAGGTATTAACAAGGACGATTTTGGTTTTAGAAAAAATTTCATGCATATATATACATTTATATTTATATATATATGTATAATATATATACATAAATATTAAAATAAAATAATAATAATATAAATATAAATCCTTCATTTTTTTAATATAGTATTTGTAAGTCAAACGTGTACGTCAAGATTTTATTTAGTTGATTATAAAAAAAAAAAAAAAAAAAAAATAGAAAGTAATTTCAAGGTGCTAATTAAATCGGTTTCTGGGGATCGCCAATAATTTAGATCGAAATTATATTGTTGTATAATATCCGTTCATAAAAAACAAAAAAAAAAAAAAAGGTTTCAAAAAGAATTTCTGTCACGCAAATTCTTATAAAATATTTTTAAAATGTTTGGATCATCATAAATATTTAAGGGTTTGCAATACATTATTATGTATTTGGGGACAGGGAACAAATAAAAAAATTTTTGAAGTAATTTTTATTACGATAAAAGAAAATTTTATTTTTAGAAATTAACTTTTAGTGATAACAATTGAAGATAAGATTGAATTCTTTTTATCGTATAATTTTATTTTACACGTAACATAATTTTTATTTGTTTTTTTTTTTGTATCTCATTTTATAATTTGAAATATACTAACTGTTAATCTGTCATTGACCATTGTGTTTTGTTTATGCTTGATCAATGATTAATATTCATATTATGAACGAGTGCTAAAGAAGTTTGCTCATATTTTGATTTCATTGGAACTATAAAATTAATCTGTTTAAAAATGCATTTCTTGTAAGAAAGAATGACGATAATTGAAATCCCATTTTTTCTAATAAAATTATTGGAATTTATAGATAGATAAGGAAAGGTAAAGAAAAAAATTTGAAGAGTTCTAATCTTTTTAAAAGATCTGAGTTTGTATATCGATAACTAAAATTAAGTCTTTTAAAATGTTAAATATTTTAAAATGATATGTGATGACAATATGTGATATTTGCAACATATAGGAAAAAAATGTTTTTGCCATTGAAATGTAACAGAAAGCGTGACTGTTAATTGATTATTAAGATTAAAAATATTCTTTTGATATATTCTCTTAAAATAATGTAAGAATATAGTTTAGTTTTTGTTTTGGATACCTACTTTACCTTACTAACTCTCAATTTTTAGGAGTTGTTTCTGTTAATGAAATAAAAATTGAAATTTGGAAATGATTTTGTTAATTATTGTCTTATTTGTTCATTAAACTTCGAATACATCAACAGTACAGTTTCAGATATTGTCCTAATTTTTTTTTTTTTTTTTTGCTAAGATTTAACTGTTAGATTTTTATTTCAATATATTTTACTTTTTTTTAGGCATTAAAAAGTTTAATGCCGATTATATGTAGTCATTAAATAATACAGAAAAATATTTATTTTTTTCATATTCTTAATTGCCACAATCAAAAAATTAAAAAAAATAAAAACCAAAAGCAATCGGCAAGAAAAAAAGCGTTTGTTTTAATAAAACTTAACTATTAAACATATTAGGTAACTGCTTACAAGATCTAATTTTTCATTCATTCTGTCTTGTTTTTTAAAATTTCAATTTTTTTTTTTTTCATTTTGAAACTTTAGTATTTTAATCGATAAAATACATTCATTTTTTATTTTGTAAATTTTTAATACCCTCTCCTTTATTTTACAATAAGTCCTACTATACATTTTTAATGTTATTACAAAAGAAGTAAAAAAAAAAAAAAAATAAAGCTTTTCCTTATGTTATTGCTCAGGAATATCCATAAATTGTTTAAAAAAAAAATAAAAAAAACAAAAATAAATTAAACAAAGTTAAAAAAGAAAGAGACCGGCATTTTAAACAACTTTTTTATGGGCTTACCCTTTTTTTTTGCTGGTACAATTTTTTATTTAACTTTTTGTCACGCAAGAGAGGTCAATTGTTTGTTCCCTTTTTGTTATAAGTTTTAAGATTTTTGCACTGATGATGATGTGTACCTGCCATTAAATAAGTATTAAAACTGGACAATACATACCCTATTATATTTTAAACATTTTTACAATATCATTCAAAATTTTAAGTTCTCTTTTTGTCATATTTTTAGTAAAATGTAATACAAATAAAAAAGCATAAATTCAATTAATTTTAAATTTAAATCACAGAAAAGAGTAAAAACTTAAACTAAATAAAATAAAAATAATTTCCAAATCTTATCACAATTGTAGAAATGTTGGAATACAATCCAATTTATTTGCATTTTAAATAATTTTATATTATGACTTATGAGTTATAAAGAACGAATTAAAATGTTGATATTTAATATGTTTTACGCTTTATTTTTGTTATTATACCTTACACCTAAAGTATGGAGTTTGTAACCACCAAAAGGAAGCGAGTTAGATATGGACATGTATATATATTCTAAATCAGGATCACGTCGTGAGACGATTTAACGATATCCGTCCGTCCGACCGTTCGCACGATAACACAAAAACTAGTAAAGCTATCTTGATGTAATTTATATACGAAAGGAAGGCTAAGTTCGAATCTTGACAAAATCGTTACATGGGTTCGGATTCTGGAAGCTTCCGAATGATTACGAAGCAAACGGGATTATCTCCAAAGTCAGCAAAGATAGAATCTTTAAATTTGGTACAATGATGTTCCTTCATGTTTAGTTTATGTCTCTCAAATATAAGAGGATGTGGTCTATGGGTTTGGATTTTGGAAGCTTTCGAACGAGCCCCAGAGCAAACAAATATATCTCGATAACCAACAAAAGATAGAATATTTATTTGTAATACAAGGGAGTTTTGTTATGTTTCTTTTTCTGTAAAATTAGAAACTGACATTTGAGAGGATTTGAACCATGGGCTCGTATTTTGGAAACTTCCGAACGAGCACAAGAACAAACGAGCATAATTCCAAAATCAACAAAAGTATAACCTTCAAATTTAGTGCAATGGTGTTCTGGCATGTTTTCTTTATGTCCCTGGAGTTTGAGAGCGTTTCGACCATGGGTTCGGATTTTAGAGGCTTCAGAACGAGCCCCAGAGCAAAGAACATATCTCCAAAACCAATAAAAATAGAACCTTTATATTTGGTACAAACAAGGGTATTCTGTTATTTCTGTTTTTTTAAACTTAAAACTGACATTTGAGATGATTTGGATCATGTGTTCGGATTTTAGAAATTTCCAAATTAGCCAAAGAGCAAACGAGCATACCTCCATATACGAAAAAGATAGCACATTTGGTATAAGAGTGTTCTGTAATGTTTCCTCTATGTCCCTGAGATGGATTTGATGTATTGGAGTGACAATTCGCGTAACTGACACACGCCTCGCTAGGGCTAACAAGAATATCTTCGAAATTTATAAAAATAGAAACTTGAAATTTTATACAAGGGTGTTATGCCTCTTTTAGGTTCCTGAAATTCGAGTTGAATAAGGAAGAAAAGGGAAGCGGTTCAAGCAGCTGTCAAAAACTTATGGATTTTTAATTTAATTGGATCTATTCAGGTGTAGGGTATTAATAAGTCCGTTGCATCGACTTACTGTTACATTAACTTGTTATTTATCTAATTTAAAGATAAAAAATAAAATTTAAATAAGATAAAATTTAAGATAAAATTTATTGTCTGATATTATGTAGTTTGAACTGGAATTATGAATGTTTTAAAATTATGTAAAAAGATGTTTTAATTTTGATCGGAATTAAAATCTAGTTCTCTTGCATAAGAAGTTGTCATTATGTCATTCAGTTGTTTAACACTTCTACTTGAACTAAATTATTTCATTTTCAGCTAATATCAAATTATAATAACAGTAAAAAATCTGTTTAATATTAATGTTAGATTATTGTTGTTTAAAGGGTGTAAGTGACACTGCAATCTTTTTGATAAAGATTTATTGTGCTCCTCCTGTTATTAATACATGTTGTGGATTTTGCATCCATCTATAATATTTCTGTTAGCTTTTCTGCGCTTAAGAAAGTTTAGATCTGTAGAGGGTTTATCGCTGGCAGTTCATCTTCAAGTATCTTGGAGTATCTCTTCTTCTTATAATATTAGTATACATAAATATTGTAAATAAGGATTTTCTTTCAAAATAATTGTCTCAAAATTTTAGTTCAAAATTAATTAAAAATACATTTGATAATAAATTAAACATACTTTACATGTGCCTTCTGTAATTAACTCAAAATATAGTTAATAAAAGTTATTATTTAAACGTTAAATAAAACAAAAAAAAAAAATTTAAGTTGTTTACACAATACATGTATACAGTTATTGTTTAAACAAAAAACTTAACTTTGTACATATTTAATTTTAAAATACACTAAAGCTGATTTTACAAATAAAATATTTAAGATGGAACGGCTTAATGAAATTTATAATTAAAAAAACTGAAGTTTTGAATTGATTTTAAAAATACAGACAAAAAGAGATATGAGGAATGCGGTACGCTTCTTAAGCAGGTTAAATAGAAAAATGATTTATTTATTAAATCCAATAGGATATTTTTTATATAAAAAATTGATTTAAATTAAAATAAAATGTAATTTTACTATAGAACGTTATTTTAATTTTGAGTGACACTGTATATAAATTAATATATTTATACACGTATATATAAACATATAGGTATATACAAAAATTAGTCCCTAACATTGTTATAATATAAATGAATATTGTGTATGTATTAAGTGTATTATTTATTGTTGGGTCACCACTTTGATATTAAGAGCCCTTTGAAACTCTCTATATTATCCTAAGAAATCAGGATTATTGCTTTTAGGAAAATAACAAAAAAAAAACAAAACAATAAAGAAAAAAAAAATAATAAAATAAAAATAATTTCATCTCCTTAATATAAAACGGTATTATTTCGATACAACCTTCTAACTGAATTCTTTTTTTTTAAACAATTACTTTTACTATTATTTGAATGCTTGTTATTAGAATTTATATAATATGTAGATCCATACATAGGTAAAGTACTCGTATTTGTATGTGTTTTGTTCTATTGAGTGTAATAAAATAATTAATTTGGTCTGGCATTTTCAGGCATTATTTTTTCTTTTTTCCTTTTTTCTTAATATTCTTTTGTTTTTTGATTTTCATAAATTTACCTTAAAGAATTGGTACGTAGTAGTATATATGTACTTTGTACGTAACTTGTAACTAGTAATGTTTTAGAAGTAAACACTAATTTTTTTTTTTATTTTTTAGGTTAGATAACAATTTTTTTTTTTAATTTTTATTTGTTGAATAAAATCGAAAGAAACTTTTATTATAAAAAGTTTTAAAGGTTTTTGAAATTTCGATTATAACTGAATTCTTTTAATGAAAAACTTTTTTTTTCTTGTATGAACAAAGTACTAACTACTAGTGTATAAATTTGATATTGAACTACTAGTTTATACACTAGTTTAGTTTAACTACTAGTTTACACCAAATATTGAATTTTCGTGTTAGATTTTTAAGTAAACATGCGGTTAACATAGTTATCTTTATGTTGTACTAATATTTAGAAAATATTCTATTTATTAATTAGAAATTTTCAAATATTGTGAAATGGTTTTTGAACCCAAAAATTTTTTAATTTCTGTTGTTATGCTAGATGTTTACCCGACATGGTAACAGTCGTAATTAAAGGTTTTTTCTTTTTATTTCTGTACAAATGTTGTCAATTTCTATAATCATACAGCTTCAAATCTATTACTATATCTCAACAAGCTAGGTTTAATTTACTAGTTTTCTTATTTCGCATTTTGAAAAAAAAAGAAAAAATTACCTTAAAAATGACCAAAACTAATATTAATTAGTTATGTATTTAAAAAAAAAATCTTTAAGAACATTTGAAAATACACTTTTTTACTATTCTACACCCATAAGCATAGGACCTTAGGACCTTAAATAAGATTCTTAATTACAGTCAGTATTCGGATTCCTTAACTACAGTCAGCCTTTCACCATTAATTGCCACTAAGCCGTTAATTGCCACTAAGCCGATTCTTCGGTTGTAACTGTTCATGTTCAAAATTATGAAAAATAATTGTATTTTTCTGCGCCATCTATTATCTTAGACAAGAATTATTTATTTAATGATTTTATATTACGATATAAACAATTGCGATTTAAATTATTTTTTGGCATTAGATATGATCTAACTGGAACTTAAACTGAAAACCTTTTGATTGAAAAGCGGAATTTGAAGTAAAATAATTACGTATAAAATATAATAAACAAAAAATTAATATATTATTTTAAGTTAATACAAAACATGATAAAGAAACACAAAAGCTCTCACAAACAAATGTTTTTGTGTAATTAATTTTAAATCATATAATAATTGAAATGTACACTTATAGTCTTATTTAAGGTATTTTAAGATGATCTAAGTATTTTTAAAAATCACATTATTATTTAGATCAATGTTAAATTTGTTTTTTTTTTTTTATAAATGAATTAGAACATAAAAATCTAACGTCATAGAATATAGTTAAATAATTCTTATTTTTATTAATTATTTTTATTATATATATGTATGTATATAAAATGTATATGAAAAAAGAATTATGTTTTTTTTTTAAATCTATAAATACATCTATTATTACATAAATAACTTTTATTATTGATATAAAAATTCAGTTAATTGGGTTTTAATTTATTGAATTGATATACCTAGATCTGTATATGGAATTTAACCTCATTCACAATATACAATATGTCAATCTTAGTCAGTCTTTTGCAGTTTCCTGTTTTTTTAGTTTAGGATTCAATAATTAAATGGGTCATCTTATTATAACTAAATTTGTAGTATAGGTATATCTTAATTTCTTGATTAATATTTGGTTTGGTCATTTTTTTGTTTTGAATGATTTTGAATGATTTTTTTTTAGTTAAGGATTAACGTAAAAAAATGAAAAAAATTTTTAAAATAAATAACTCCTATGTATATTGAAATATATGTTTTTTTTTTTTTTATCCTACAGTTGAAGGGGAAATTCTTTTTGTTCTAATTTTTTTTTTATTTTAATTTTTTATTTTTTGTGTTTAGTACAAAAATATATACAATAAAAATTAATTGTGTTAGAATAATAATTTTGTGTCAAATTAAAACTGATTTTCTAGTCAAATGAATACAACAGAAGTTACGATTTTTTTTTCAAATATAATATGTTTGTATATGATAAATAATAAAAAAAAAAAAAAAAAAAATGGTTGACTACATGTTAAATAAATATTTTTATTTAGGTACTTCTGTTTATAACAAAATATACTTATATAACATATGTACATATATATACTTTATGTTCTTGTATATGGGTAGGTATTTTTTTTTTTTTAGGAGATTTACAAAATAAACTTTTGGATTATTTAATTTTCAAAGTTTATTTTATTTATATGTACCTATGTATGTATTTATATAAGATTTTATGATTTTATCAATGTTAAATTGCATAATATTTGATTTACCTATATATATATGTATCTTTGTTTAATTTATGAGTAAAAAATATCGATGATTTACAAGATTATTATTCAAAATGGTTAAATTTATTTAAGAAAAACTAATTACTTAATTTTTTATTTATGGGGATAAGTTAGAGAAATAAATATGGCGTATATAAAATATTTAGAAAATTATTAAAGAAAATTAAACTTTTTCAGTTTTATACTATAGTTTTATATTAGAAAAGATAAGAAATAAAAGAGGAAATTGGAAGGATAGGTAGGGATTTAAAATTTTTATTATTTTTTAATAAAAAGTATTTCAAATAATCCACAAATAATCCACGGCTGTCGAGTAACAACTATGGCTCTATGATAGTTAGCATAAATCCATTTCTTAAAAAGCCCTTTCCTTAACATAAAACACTTAACATAAAAGGACTTTTATCATAAAGCCAGGTAACATAAAAAGACATTTAGCAAAATTTGTACCATTTGTATTAAATCGGACACAAAAGTCTTTTTATGCCAACTGGGTTTTTTGCAAAATGTCTTTTAGAGAAATGGGTTTAGGCCAATTGCTGCTCCCAGTAATTATATTTATCCAGTGAAATGGACCACATACCACCAGTGAAATGGACCACATACATAAAAGAATTATAATTCAAATATTGTACATTAAATGCTATTAAATGTAAATTATTTGTAATTAAAATAAATTATAATCAATTTATTTTAAAATGTAAAACTTTTAATTACAAAATAAATTTATTGTAAAATTTTTTATTTATATTTTTTTTCTTGTGGGAGTCGATAATTTTCAAAACATCAGTCATGGAATAAATATCTAACTCTTACACTGATTGATATATTTTTGTATATGTTGCCTTGCCGCTTTTCTGATATTGACTTGTAACAGATAACTTGTAACACATTTCGAAAATATTTTTCTTTGTCAAATTTATCAAATACTCCTAAAATTATTTTAATTTATGTAATTATTATGTTTAGGGATATGACTTAGAATGTGTATTGTACAAATTCCACAATATAAAACCAATCATATAGTGTGAACGTAAAAAAAAAAGACATTTGACATCCTTATGTTATGTAACATATCTAGAGTCAATTGATAAATTTTATTTTACCGATCGTTTCAAAAACTATTTTTATATTATCAAATGACAAAGAAAAAGTGAAAATAAAAGAATATAAATATTTAATTTAGTTAAAATATTTAAAATAATTTTACTTTACACTTTTATCAGAGAAAAAAATACACTTTGACAAAAAAATAACGATGAACTCAAAATTGATTTCTATCGATACTTAATCAACTTTTGACTGATCAGCTGTTTAACATAATCAATACATTCAAAAAAATCAAGTGACAAATGCAAGTCAAATACTTTGAAGTGACCTTAAGCTGAAGTGTTTTTGGATAATTTTTTATTTCTGTATCATAAACAAAAATTTTCTTAACCCTTTAGTTTTTTCTTCTGGAAAATATTAATTTATTTGTTTAGATAAGTTGAATTTCGAATTCTTCGCCAATACTTATTGCAAAAAATTAAAATTAAATTCCTTTTTACTTGATTGAATTGTAACTGTATAAAATATATTTTTTTTTTAGTGCATTTGCCTGCCACATAAATGTAACAAAAAAATTTAGAAGGCTTTCCTTTTCAGGCATGGCCACACTCCCTCGATGTTTACAGCGTATTTTATACGCTCTTACCCACTAGACCACCGAAGCCCTATATAACATTTATTATAATAAATTTTTTTTTTCTTTACTTTCTTTCAAGCTTTTAATTTTAATATAAAGAACTGTTTTAATTTCATTAATGTAAAAAAAGTGTTACCATAGTAAAAAAAATTATGGACTATAAATTGAAAACTAAAAATTAAATTAAGTTTATTCTGAATTCTGAAAATTAAATGTCGTAAGTTGATATAAGTTAAGGTAGTAAATTTAGCTATATTGTAAATCGTGATGTCACGTATTGACAAGCTATTGTAACAAATTCAATCTATAAACTTAAAATAAAAATATAAATAATATATTTATAGATATATAGGTATATATATATATATATACGTATTAAAAAAAAAATAAAAAAATTATTTTTAACTGAGAGTATTTTATACTCTATAGCATTGGATTTATAATTAAGCCTCTAAGGATTTTCTTAAAAAAATTTGTTAAAAAAAATATTTTCACTATATATACATATTTGAATCATCATCCATATCCAAGGGTTTTTAGAATGTATATATATATATATATATAGACTTATATATATCTATTTAATATATTCATAATCTTCATTTTGGTCTTTTGAATAATCTGTCAAGGATGCATAAAGTTTCATAATGTTAGTCTGTTGTCTTTTAATGTTTAAGATCCCTTAAGTTTAAACATAAATATACATACATATGTAAATTAATATCTATATACATAATAAACTTATCATTATTTCTATGTATACAAATGAGTAAGGATGTAGACGAATATTAAAAGTTAAACGGAAAAAAATCTATTAAAATTAATTTTTTTTGAACAGATAGAAAAAAAATATCTGTTAATATATATGCAATTTTTACCGTTAACATAGTAACAGTCAACAGAATATTATTTATTTATAATTTTAATTATATTAAAATGATATTATTAACAATTATTATTTTCAATCACATCAATTTTAGAATAGGTTTAGTAATAAAATAATTGAAGAAAAGAAGCTGAAGAAAGGGAAAAAGGAGATTCTCAATTTTTAATCTTCCATATAAATTCATTATTAAATTATTGAATGTTGTATTAAGTATTGTTGCACATTTATATTAAGATTTTATATATATGTACAAGTATATGTTTCATTGCCAATTTAATATCATTAATGGTACAAACAGATTGATAGTCTGTTAACCCTTAAAAATCTCTGGCGAGATTCAAATTTTATTTTTATTAAACTTTTAAGAGTTTTATGTTTATGTTACAGTTTTATAGGTTATGTTTAGTGTAATTGTTCTATAGATATTTCATTAGTAATTTAACGAATCTTACAAACGGTAACGGAATCAAACAAACGGTAACGGTTTAAAAGTTTATATCGAATGCTGAGTAGTATAAAGTATAAAGTACCAGTAGTATAAAGCAATGCACTATGAAAATTCAGTCTATTTACAATTAATATGATAGAGTTATTCTAATATTTAAAATTTTTGACATTTGAACGAAAATTAAAACTATAACTGTTCAAGTCTCGAATACTTTGATATACTGTATTCCGTTACGTCTATAACCATGGACAGTCGAAAATTTAAATAAAATAATGAATTAACAGTAAAATATTTTCAATTTTCATTTTATTTTTCTTTTTATTTTTAAAGTAATACATAAAAATAAATATAAGAATAATATTAGCATAACTTCTAGGATATACGAATATTAGTTTGGATATAGAATGTTTTGTTGGTTTCGATGGTTTTTTGTTTTATTTTATTTTCATATTTTTTTTTTTGTCAATAAATTATTCAATCCTTGAAAAAATTTATAACTTGATAATGTTTAAAATTTCATCATTATAATGATGATGAAGGTCTATCTACATAGTTATAATATCTGAATATATTCAAAAAAAAAAAAAAAAAAATTTCTCATCAAGATGAAGAGGAAACTCATTAAAAAGTTAAAAAAAAAGGCATATATATTGAATTTTTGTTTGTTGTTTTTTTTTTTTTTTTTACTATACGAAGTAAATATAAAAAGTTGATTTATTATAGGCTATAAATTACTATAAATTATCTCTAATGTTGGTTGTATACATTTATAGTTTTGAAAAATTAAAATTTTTTCCTAATAAACGTAGGTATGTATAATAAATTCTTAATCTGGAATAATTTTCAAATAAAAATGGGAGATAATCATTAACATAAATTTAATTGTATTTTTTGCACCTTAATGAGATCTAATTATTGATCCAATTTTATATATACAAGAATATAATATGTTTTATATTAAATAACATTTATGATCTAAAATCAGAAATATTCGATTATTAAAAAAAAAAAATGATGTAAAAAAATTTAATTGATTTAAAATGCAAGTATGTATAAGAAAATTAAACTTTTATTTTTATTATTTAAATATTAAAGAGATATTTAAACAGCATAGTAGTACTTATATCAAAGTTAGCATCGGAAAATCTTATTTGTTTAAAAAAAATGAGGAAAATAAGAAAAAGCTTTAAAAAATGAAAAGGAAATTTCCAAAGAATATTATAAAATTGAATTGAATTATCTTATCGGTTTTCTGGACAGTCATAAAATGTATAGCTGGATAATTAAAACAAAAAAATACAAGAGATAAATATCAGAAGTAGATTGCATTGCATTGTAATGTTAACATATTTTAGAATTTAAACCTAATTAAATTATTATTGATAAAATTGTTAAATAAAAAAATGTATAATATGTATAGTATGTGGCTTGGACTTTTCCTTTACCTATATTTTGATGGCTTATATTGGTTTTTAAAAAAAAATTTTTTTTTTTTTTATTGCATTTCTTTGCCACATAAATTAAAATTACACAGCATTTCCTGTTCAGGTGTGGCTGTACATGTCGTAAGGGGGAATAACTTTTACGACGTGTGTGGGATTCGAAACCACACTCCCTCGGTGTTTACAGCTCATTTTACACGCTCTTTCCCACTAAGCCACCGACACCCCATTATTTAAAGTTTATGAAAATTGAATTATTTCGTCCTTTTTTCGAATCAAGCTAATATTTATTTCTTTTTTACTTTTAATTATAATCGCAACGATTCAAATTCTTTGTATACATCCAAACGAAAAACCACCATTCTTTATCATAGCATGAACATATCATAGAAAATAGTATTCTCAAATACATGGGATTTCTGAAATAAGATGAAATTAAAATAAGATGAAATAAAAGAAAAATGATTTTTTTTTATTGAAATTATTATAGAATTTGTTAAAAATTTCTCTTTTTGATATTTGGTTTTTTTTTTTTTGCAATTAGGTGAAGGTTATTGATGTAATTTTTGAATTTTTGTAATAAAGAACGTTTTTTTTTTAAAAACATTATTATATACCTAAAAAACTAACTACAATATCTATTTAATAATTCAGCGTTTTTAAAATTTAAAATACTTACGGAAATTATACTGCTTCATTAAAACCTCTTTATATATCCATAACATTTTAACAGCTAATTATTAAAAGTTTTGATTTTTTAAATGTTTGTACATATATAGTTTTAGAAAAATAAATTCATACCTATATAATTTTTTTTTTTTTCTTAACAGCTTTAGTTAATAAATAATTAATAATCCACAAATAATTAATAATTTTACAGTAGTTAAAAAACATATGCCGCATTTACAACCGAGTAATTTCAGTAGTTTTTTTTTTTTTTAAAGTATCCAACTTAAATAATTTAAAAGTTTTTGTTTAAATTTTTCTTACATTAGAAAAAAAAAACAAAACTATTAAATAGTTTTTCAATCTGTTTAACATTAAAACACAAAAAAAGGTTATTGAAATTCACCGTTATGTGTGCAAGTACATTTTTTTTGTTTTGAAATCTGGTCACCCAGTATCTTTTAAACGCTTGTTATAAATTTGCAAATTAATGAAGGGAATTTCACTTATGAATGAAATTTTACTTACTTATTTTATGTTTATCGTTTCGTCTAATCAAAAGTTTGAATAGATTTTAAACCACGAATCGTCAAAACGCCTGAAACTGAAATTTTTGAGATTTTTTGAGGTGTAAGATTTTAAGTTACTTGAGAATAAGTTTTATAATGCCACCATTTTTGGACTGTAAGGTGATATAAATTTAAATTTTTGTATATATATACAAATTTTGTTAACGTCTGGTTTAATTTTATAGGCGCTTATAATTTTTGGCTATGTACATTGTTTTTTTTTTTTCAATTGAAGAAAATTTTATTTTAAAAGAAATCATTCTAAGAAAAATATGATAATATGGAGCTTTAAATATTCTTGTATTTTCTTATATGATTTGTTTTGTATGTTTCGGAGATTTAAGATTAATTTTTTTTTTTGCTTTTTATTTTCTAAACAAATCTAATATTCCAAACAATATTTTTTAATAATTTTTTTTCAAACTTAAATTGAAACTTTGTTCATTTGCTGTATGTACTTTAGGTACTTTAAAAGTTCCGTATAATTGACCTAAATTGAATTTGGTATAGAAAAAATTTATTTAAAAAATTGAAATTCCTTAAATTTATTAGTTCAAAAAATCATCAGATCTAAATGTTTGTGATTATTATTCTTCAATTTAAAAAAGATTTAAAAGAAAAAAATAACATCTCTATTAAAACTGTTCTTGAAAAATAATATTTTATTATTTTTTTTTTGTTTTCTCTCTTTTCAATTGAAATCGTAATCCATTATCAGCCTAAAATTTTTAAAAGTGTTCCCACATTACGTAAATAAATACCTAAACAAAAATATTGTCAAAAAATATAAATGAAATCGTAATTAAAAATGAATTAAAGATATTGTATATATATAAAGTACTTTAATTTTTTATTTTTATTTTTGTTTTTGGTTTTTTTTTTTACAATTATTATTAACTAAAAAGCAGTTAAACTAGAATTAAAATGACGATAATTAAAAATTTTTGGTGAAGAAAAATCTTAAAATAATTAATAGAAATAAAAAAAAAAAATTAAATTACTTCTATTTTACTCATTTTATACATTATGTATCTACAAATTTATATAAAATTTGTATATATATGTATATATATATATATATTGACCGGTGATGTTCATGATTATTTATTTTTTTTCCCCGGTAATTTAATACCAGTGGCATGAGCGATATAATATATATATATACATATATATATATCTGAACAAAATAATATATTATTATGTACATAAGCCATGAACTAATTTTGTTATTAGAGATTTTTCGTTGTAAGATCTGTTAAATTAAATAAAAAATATTAAAAAAAAAAAAAAAGGAAAAAGAATAAGAAAATAAAAACAAAAATGTTTGTTTTTTCTTTAGCAGAAAAATCGTCTTAAAGAATCATCGAAAACAAAAAAAAAAAAAAAAAAAAAACAATATTAGACAATAATTATTTTTTTTTTTTTGTAAAAAATTAAAATTAAAAACTATAAAATAAAAATATTTTACTGACAAAAATATGTTCACCATTTATAACCCTCTGTTAAGTTTAAAACAAGAAAATAACCACTTTTTTTTTTTTTTTTGTTATAGTTATTTTTTTTTATCGTGTACACATGATTAGTATATTAATAGTATACTGTATATATATGTATATATATATATATATATGTAATACATACTTATTTTATTTTGTGCTGCAATGGAATTAAGATTACAAAGCATCAAATATTACCCAATGATCTGTTTTATTAAAAATTTTGATTATTGGTGTTTTCTCTTTATTCATTTTGAATGTTCAGAATATGTCAGATAATGTTCACAATATTTCATTTCAAAGCAGCAATAAATATAATAAAGTGAATGACAGAATGATAGAAATAGCAGAATAACATTTTTGTTTATTTAAAAAAGTGGATTGAAGAAAAATTTCAAAATGGAAAAAATTATTGATATTGATAAGAAAAACTATTTTATTATTCTCTGTACTAATTTATAAAAATTAAAAGACAAGTATAAAAAATAAACAATGATCGCATCTGTTTATGTTCCAATTATTATACTTCTTCCATTTCTTTAGAATAATATTGAAAATGTTTCCTTTTTTCCACATTTTTACTTAACTTTGCCATTATTCCTTTTGTTTTTCTTCCAACGGATATACAGCAGTTCATAGAACTTTTAATAAACTGAAATTTTGTACACTGTGTTGTCTCGCGATATATTTTCATCTTAAAAATTTTATTTATTTATTTATTTATATTAATATTACATACACAAATATAATGCAATATTATTGAACCATCGGCTACTAAGGCCATTATAGGTTTTTATACTATTATTAAATTATATACTAATATTATTTATTTTGTTTATATTATATACTATATATTTACATTATATTTGGTCGTAAGGCGGTAAAGAAAAAAACACTTACGACCTGTGCAGGGATCGAACCCACACTCCTTCGATTAATACACCACACGCCTACCCACTAGGCTACCGAAGCCCCCTTAAAAATTTAATATGATCCTTTCATATGAAATCTATATTGTATTAGCATATTTTTAGGCTGTTTATATATGAATTATGTTAACTTAAAATTTTTAACAAAAATAAATTTTGTTAAAAATTAAAGAAAAATTCTAGTTTGAGGTCCATGTTTGATCCAAAACAAATTTATAGATTTAATAAAGTGAGTGGAATCTTTAGTGGAGAGTTCTCTAGAAAAACCTTTTTTTTTTGTTTGCTAATTATGTTGTATTTAGAGATTTTGTATTTATAACAAAAGTAGAGATTCGAAATGAATTCAATTATCTATAAGAAAGTTTTTTTTATCTATAAAAATAAAAAAAGTTTTTCCATCGAATGAAATATGATATATCTTCAAAAATAGAATTAAACAGTGGATAAATTTTTGGGGTTTCATTATAAAAGATTTAACCAACCAATAATTATACTAAACAAATTAAATTTACGTTAGTTTTAATTGTGTTATACTTTAAACTATATATTTAAAATTGGTAGTACTCAATGTACATAATATTTTAGGTCTTTTATTCCACATACATTTTTTTATTTTATTCCACATTATTTTTAAAATATGACTGTTGCTAGCCGTTGATTTTTGAAATTTAAAAACATTTATTCTCCAAAATAAAGAAAGACTAAATTTTCCAATTAGGAAAATTAAAATTATATAACATGCGGTCAAATTGATTAAAATGAAGCATTGGTTTATGAAAAAAAAAAAATATATATATATATGTATGTATATTAAATATGTATATTAATGTTAAAAATTGTGGTGATACAGTAATCGCATTCAAGCCAAAGTTGGTTTGAATTTTTATGCGAAAGCAATTTTAAGAAATAAAGGTTATGATTGGTTATGTTATAAGAAACTTTAATATACATAAATTAAATAATATATATTATATGGATATACTATACATGTACGTATGCAGGCATTAATATAAAAATATTAATATGTACATAGAAATTACATACATATTATATAGTTTTTTTTTTTCTCTATCTGTAAAGAAAGAAAGTAAATGGGAATAAAATTGAAGTGTTGGTAGATTTTTATTATTAGTTTTTTGTTTTGTTTTTTTTTTTTTTTTTTTTTATACCAGATAAATAGTAAAATAGTTATAAGCTCCATATATATATATATATATACAAGTTATTTCATACAGTTCAATTGCAAATACATAATATGACTATATTGAATATTTTATTAGATTTGGTATATTTTTTTCAGTTTCAGTTTATATTTATTTATATATGTACATATATATTATGTACATGTAATATTTTATATTTATGCAATATTTATATGTGTAGCACCTAAATATATCTATACAATATATTTATGTATGAATATACAAAAAAACAAAAAACAAAAGGAAAAAATTTTATTTAATGAAAAAAAATTGAATTTAAATTTACAAATAAGTTTTTGGTTTGAATATTTTTTGAACGACAAAATGGTATGCAATTTTCTGATTTTAACAGATTAAAGCTGCTATAAGTTAAATTAGATTTTAACTTTTGTAATAAATTTGATATGAATATTTTGAATTTATAGTTTTTCTTTTTATGTTAAAGCGAATTTTGATTTTTTTTTTCTCTTTTTTTTTTTTGTTGCTTTTTTTTGGGTTGGTTTTGAAGGCCTTTTTTTTTTCATTTTATTTTCATTTAAAAAAATATACCTATAAAAATATACATATTATAAAATAACAGATTTAATTAATTATAGAAACAAAATTACATTAAAATTACATTTATATTATCAAAAGAATTTTTATTATTGTTTTTAAGTATAGTTTTAATGAAAATTCATAATTAAAAAAAAAAAAAATGATTTTTTATTTAATTTGCATAAAACTGTAACAGAAATATATAGCTATATGTATATATTTTGTTTTTTCCTCTTAAGATCATGTTTTTTAATTTTACCGCATTCAGTAGCGTATTAATAAAAAAAAAAAAAAATGAACATGGGAACGTCACTTAAAAAACAAGAAAAAACAGTTAAAAAAATACAACACAAAAAAAAAAAAATAAAAAACAATTGCGCAACAGAAACCGGCGCACAGCACAGATGGGAAACTTTTTTTTGTCACCCATTTTTGTACAGACACTCAAACAAGAAACAAAGAAAAAAAATTTATTAAAGAAAATTTATAAAAAATCGATTTTTCATTAATAGGTATAATATATATATATATATATATATATATATATATATATGTGTGGTATGTAAGTATTTATGTATATGTTGTTTATTGTAAATGAATAATGATTGAAAAAGGAAACAAGAGGGGGTGGTGTTATGTTTGCAATAAAAAAAAAATACAAATGGTGAAAATGTAGCACAAATGAAAAATTTTTCAGGAAATTGAAATGATCATACTTTTTATTTTTTATTTTTTTATTTTTACTTTTTTTCTTTGTTTTTTTGTTTCTTTTTCTGTTCTTATTATTTGATTTTTGATGCTGCAACAATGGAAAATATGTACTTTTTTTTTTTTTTTTTTTTTTTTTGTGAACCATTTATGTTCAAAATTACAATCAAATGATGATGAATGATTTTTGTTTTTACCAATGTTTAATTTTTTTTTTTTTTGTTTTTTTTTTTGTATTTAGATTTTGATGTACGAAAAAAATTAAAACAAAATTTATAAAAGCTAAAAAAAGAAAAAAATAAA
This sequence comes from Poecilobothrus nobilitatus, assembly GCA_947095535.1. NCBI lineage: Eukaryota > Metazoa > Arthropoda > Insecta > Diptera > Dolichopodidae > Poecilobothrus > Poecilobothrus nobilitatus. Next base: position 199,896,480 of record OX352773.1, on the reverse strand, counting down.
TAAAAAAAAAGATAGAAATACTCGTAAATAAAAGATTTTTATTTTAAACACTAAAAATCGATTTAACCTTTTCGAAGGCTACGCTTGACACCTCATACACCAATAATAGTAATAATAATTTTAATAATAATAATAGATATACCATAAGATCGTGACTCTGTCAAATATCTCAATTTCATTAAAAATCATCATTAGTTCAGTTTCAATTGGATTGTTTTTTGTTTTTTTTTTTTTTTTTGTGGTTTTTCCTATTATTTCATTTATTATTTGAAACAAATTTCTAAACGATTGCGAAAATAAACAAGGTATTATATAAAATTAAAGGTTTTCAAAAAAACCGCATTTCCAAAACGATTACTTTAAAAATTGAAATTTTATTAATGAACTTTTTCTTTGAGGAAAATTGAGAAAAATCAAGAGATATTTCCTTATACTTATAAATAACTCTAATTTACTACTCCTATACTTAAATAAATTAAACAACATAGATCTTAAACGGTAAATGTTTTTTTCTCAGTACTTAGTGCTTTTGTCAGTGCTTGTCCTTAAAAAGTTAGCAAATTTTTGGGTTTTATATAATATGGTCAATTAAAATATGTACCAAATTTCTAAAAATATAATATTATTTTTGTTTTTCATTTCTAAACTTAAACTCTTCTGTCGTTTGTAGGTTTTTGTTGAATGTAGGGGATGGGAATGTGTAATACACTCAATGAATGTATTTATTTAGTAGTTTTTATACTTTGAAAGGTTCCGTAATGGGAAAGTTACCAAAAATGATGTTTTATTTAAGTTCAAAACTCAATGGTTCACACCAAACGATGTAAAATAATTTTACAAACAGATGGGTGGACGAACAAACCGACAAAGCCGGTTTAAACAGTATAAGTGCATTTTTTTCAAATTTCTAGAAAATGTGTTTAAAATGGAGACTAACAATAAAGGAATGATTGAAAAAAAAAAAAAAGTGCAAGTAGATAAAAAATAGTTAACATTTTATTTTATAATGTAATAATTTTTTTTTTGAAATTATTTGATTTGTTTAAAAAAATCAAATTTTAGCTATAACAAAGACGTTATGTATGTACATTGATGGCACACTCTGTCTTTCATAATGAAAAATCAAACTATTTCTTTTTGTTTTATAATAATATTGTAAAAATTGTAATATTATAGTTGTCATTTTTTTTTTTTTTTTTTTTTTGAGAAAGTAAAAATGTTAGTTGCAAAATAATATAATTTTTTTTTGGTCTTTGACTTTAAATTATAAATGACCCGGAACATTTTTTTTTTTTTTGTTTTGTCTTAATAGAACTAAATCTACAGTAGATTTGATTGATTAAAAAATTTTGGGAGAAATTAAAAACAAAAGAAAACTCAGATTATCAGAATTCAGAGAAAATCTTTTATAGATTAATATTAATCTATTGATAATTGATATATGTATAATTTAAGAGTGGTAATTAATTGGTTGTAAATAAATTTAAAAGTTTTATTTCTTTGTCATTTTTTTAAATCTAAAATGACCGCTTATATAAAAAATGTAATAATATAATATATAATAATTTGCAATGATTATGACAAACATTAAAACATTAAATTTTTACTATTCTTATATTCCAATATTTAGAAAAAGCCGTCTTAAAATCTAGGGACTCAATCAATCGAGAATGTCTTACTTGTGAGATTAAATCTAATAGAATTTTCATTTGATGCATGGTTCTCTAATGCTTTTAGCTTTTTATTTTAATTAAAAACCTCAATATAATTATAACCGTTGTCCCCTAAAGACATCAGAGGACAGCAGATAACAAAGTGAAGTCAGAATATAATTAATTAAAAAAAGACTTTACATTCGCGTTCCACCTTTCTTAACTGTGAGATATTTCCCAAGAGCCAAGTTTCGATATGAAATTTTGGAGATATTCAAGGTCAATGTTTATTTGTAGAAAAGTAAAAATCAAATTCAAGAGATAGAAAAGATATAGAATATAAAATGTTGTTTAATTACAAAAAATTATGTAAATTTAATTACAGAACTATGGATTGAATCAGATTATTTTTGTAACTCCTTGTAATGTATTTTTTTTTTCTATTTTTTCCACTCCAATACGAATCATAGGACATTCGCAAAGTCATTTATTGTTCGTATTTGACTAAACGTCAGAGTCTGGTGTTATCACTTTCACTAAATCTTTGATTAATCAGTTGTAACTATATTGTACAAGATTATATGAAACATATTTTAATTTATTATCTTATACAAATCTATGTGTGGCCGTAGGTAATAAAATATACCGGCACTTTCTCAGTTTATTTGCACTGTTAAAAAAAATAATTGCGGGTAAATATTTTTCAATCGAATAATAAAAAAGTAGAGAAATTATTTTAAATTTATTATGCAATTTTTGAATGTTTTATCAGTCATTTGAAAACATTAAAATTTTTTTTTTTTTTAAAATTCGAATTAATTAAATTTATAACTTTTGAATGTCTGAACATTTTCTTTATCACTTTGTCTTGACTTGTTTTGAATATATCAATTGATGATTTAATGAAATGATTAAAGCGATTTGATGACTTAAACTTAAAATCTGAAAGAATTTGTCAATAAAACTTTTAAACAAATGAAATTTACTCTAAAAAAAAAAAAACTAGAAACCAACGAATATGTTGCTTGACAAGAGATGTATAACAGTATATTATGACGTTGTCATAATCATCAGACGATTTAAGTACTTATAAATAATTTTGAATGAAAGTCTATAGAATGTAAGAACATTTCTTGAGGTATTGTTTAATCAAACAAGTTTAAATGTCGTGTTAAAATAATTTTTATAGTTATTTGTGCAGATTTTAGAAAAACTTCACAAACGATTTTTTTTATAGTTTTTTAAAGAAAAAAAAAAAACGGTTCAATGTTTCCCTGTTGATTTTCTCGTATATAAAATATATGAAGAGAAAATGCTAAAAATCTGATGTAAAATATGGAAACTTTCATTTATTGAAGGAGTATAAAAGTTTTTCGTTTGATTTATTTTTACATTCGCCCTTAAATGTGTTGCTTTACCGCCAGTTTATTTTATTTACAAGGAAATGAGCTATGAAACTTAATATTTTTCTGGAATAAAACATAAATGTAGTAAATTTAATTGCAAATTAGTCAAAATTAGGTTTCATATGAGATGAGAGACCCCTATTGATTATCGGACTTGTCCAAAGTGTGCAGAATTTCATTTATACTTAGATTAAATCTTATTTCGTATTTTATAGATATTTATTTTATATGGTTACTTTTCTGACTCAACAAAAATGCCTTAAAATTTTATTTCAAATTATGTAAAATAAATGTAGGGTTCTTTTTCTTTGCGATGTTAATCCAAAAAATTGTCACACAATAATTTTTAAATATCTATAGTTTAAGTTAAGATGATCTTAATCTATCGCTTTTTTGCCACCTATTGACGCACAAATATATTCCCGAAAAGGTTTTTGGATTCATGTTTTTGGATTAAATTTAAATTTTTTTTAATTTTTCCACGATTCCAATACTTTTCTTATATTATAGATAGAACAAGAAAGTTAAAATGACAAGAAATAATTAATTTTCTTTAATAGTTTTTTTATTCTTTGAGCTAGTGCTGGATTTGTTATTATAATAATTGATTTATTAAACCAGAATTCAATTTATTAATTTTTTTTTTTTTGCCTGTTATTAATAATTGTTAAATAATTACTGTTAATAGATAATAATCTTTAACGCGGTAGCATAATAATAATTGATTCTTTTTTTTTTTAATCTAGTCAATATAATTTAGTTTTGGAGACTAGAGACTATACTAAAGAAGTAATGTACATGTACAAAAATGTATTATATTCGATTACGTAGATTATTTTTTTATTTTGTTTGCATAAAAAAAAGATCGAATTTTATTCCATTTTTTTGTGTTTCTTTTAAAATGATTATAAAAATTGATTGAAAACATAATGTTTTTTTTTTATAATTTGACATTTACTTAAAATAATTATATTATAAATTAAGTATACGTAATAAAAATAAATATAAATTAATTTAATTTAATTTTTTTTTGTTTCAATTTTTTTTTTTAATTACAGAATGGCTTCTATTACTGGACATTTGTTGCGTTTCTATATGTTATTAATAGGAATGTTTTCAATGACAACATACAGTGTAGATCCAAAATTTGATCCATCAACAAGAATGCGATTAGTTTTAATACCAGCTGATGCAATGGTTGGCTCTGTTATATATAGATTACGTGCCACTGATGAAGAATTTGATTATCCATTAACATTTGAATTAGTTGGTGATGCATCCTCATCTATAGTACAAGTAGAAACGCTTCCATGTACAAAATATAATTCAGTTTGCCAAGCAAACGTAATATTACAAAGACGTCTTGAACCAGGACGATTTCATGATTTTCAAGTTTCTGTTAAAGATACAAAAGGTGGTATGTCTGTTCAATCGTGTTCAATAACAGCAACTAATTCTACAACGCCATATGATATTATATTTCCTCATAAACCTGGTATAATTTTAATACCAGAGGTAAGTAAATATTTACAAGAAAAAAAATTTTTTTTTTTTTTAAGATATTGAATTTATATTTTTAAGGACAATTAATTAAAGGTTTAAATTTGTTATTATATATTTAAGTACAAGTACAAGAGTATATTTAAGTTTTTTTAGTTAAATTTATGAATGACAATGACAGCTTTATGAATATCTTCTATTATTTAGACATAATAATAAGGTATGCTTCCATGGTTTGATTATGTGTCTCCTATTAAATTTAAAATTTTTCATAATACTTAATTGTTTTAAGTACGTTAATAAGTCAATGATAGTGGTTAACAGTTCTTATTATCAATTTTTTTTTTATCTCATTACCGATTGACTTCAACCAAAAATGTTATTTCTTTTAATTTGCGCAATGCGTTATGAATGTGCTAGAAATAAGTTTAATCTTAAAAAGTATAATTTTCTCATTCGGTGTTATAGAGATAATATATTTAATGTATCTAAATTTAATCAGTATAGATTCGGATTAGGGAGATTAAAAGTCCACAGAAATAATTTCAAATTTAGCCCCTTAAAATCAATCACTTCAATAAATCTAAGAAGATGAGGCGATTATAAAAGTCATATTATTTATTCATTTTAATTGTTTACACCTTCTTTCTAAAATTTTTTTGTTGCCAATTTTGTTCAGGAGTCAGTTTTCATTCTGTTTTTCTTGAATCACATTACTGTATATATCTTTGGAGCAATAATTTTAATGTTCCATTTAAATTTGATTTGATTAAAACAAAAAAAAAAAAAATTTATAAGAATATTTTAAAAAGAACATTTTTTGAGAATTTGTTAGGATTCAGTTTTAAATATCTAAATATCTATTAGCTAATGATTTATCAATTAATAAGATTCAAAATATGCTATTGGCTATATTTGTTTGAACACTTTAGTATTTGTTTTTTTCTTTGTGACCAAATGAATAATTGCTTAAAATAGAAGATATATGTTATTCTAATATTTTTATAAAGTCGATTAAATTTGTTTGGTTCAGTTCAATCCAATACCGTAGTAGGAATATTTGGTCAGCATTTATTAAAAATCTCAATACTTTTGTTCAAAATTTGAATCAAAATTTTTTTCCAAAAGATTTTTACATTTTTTTTATATCGAAAATGATTTTTCTTGAGTTGTCTGGTAATATTGGTTCAAGTTTTAAATTTCAAATAAGTGTATTTGATAGGTAATAGTACAAATGATTAAAAATTAGAACAAAAAAGTTTAGTAACTTATTTTCCAAATTAAACTTCAAACATAACAATACCTTATTATTTACCCAGAACGACTTTTATTTAAAAAAAAAAAAAAAATATGGTAGTCCTTTGTTTTTTTTTTAAATTCAATATAAAACCCTGAAATGAAAGACTAATAAAATTTGTTTCAATCTTTTAATTTTCTTTTTTTTTTCGTGTACTAAATTTAAGACATACCAGTATATGCCTTATGAATAACATTTAAATTTTAATTTGCATTTCAATAGCAAAATCTATTTATTTCATTTCAAATCTTATTTTCATCATACAATATTGTATACATATTATTATTCAAAGTATTAATCATAATTCTATTGATTCTCTTAAAAAGCATCAAGACTATAACAAATCTTACAGGAATTATGATGTCAGACAAAAAAAAAAAGCTTTATTTAATCCTTGAAAAAATTCAATTCCTAATAAAAAATTTTTTGATGATAGTTAATTTATTTTTGATTAAAAATAACCAGTTGACATTGGAATTATTTCTGTATCAAAATGGAAGATTGTTTTAGAAACTTTTTTAATATTACAAAAAAAAAAGTACTTTGCTTTATTATAATCAAAATACAATATGATACTTTATATAAATATATGAATTGAGGGTGTGTGAATAAAAATGTATGTATGTATGTATATATATTTATCTAATGTTAGATAATTGAATTATTTTTCATTTTGAAATCAGATTAATGTGGGTGGATCTTCTCAGTATGTGTGCATTTTTATTATAATTTTATTACATATATGTATGTGTGTATCTATAGTTTTTCTAATGCTAATTTTTTTTTTTATTGCAGAAATATTAAAAATTTATTTTGTCTTTAAAAAAAAAATTAATCAAAAAGCATATATACATATTTATTAATTAGTGATAAATCTTTTTTCCAGTATAGATGTAATGCAAAACAAAAAAAAAAAACAGGTGGCGCCCATTAATAATTTAAACTTACAATTAGGCAATTATCTGCATTTTTAAATAATATTCTAATATTGATCTAATTTATATATATAATAGATAGGTATATTTGAAATAAATAAACTTATTTAATTAAATGAAGGTATTATATAAAATATTGCAAATCAAATAGTTTTTATGGTTGATTGGTTTGAATTATGCTGTAGTACAGCATTTCTTTGTATACGGTTTTTTGAACCAATACTTAAACAAACTAAAAGTAAGAAATAAATGGTAATCTAATTGTAAATCCAAGTTACAACCATTTAATTTTTTAAAAAACGTATATCATCAAACTATATTCTCCGGTATGTTAATCAGTATTTACATTTTGTCTAGTGATTGATAACAGATATATCAGATACATAACAGATACATAACAGAGACCAATAACAGATATATCAGACCCATAACAGATATATTTTTTTATGCAAAGATTAAACTTTTGGCTTTTACTACATTTGGCTTTTTTTCTTCTGAATGGTAGCCGAAATTCGAGAATTTTAGCACATTTCCAAAAAATTTTTAGATCGTTCAAGTTAGTGCAATGAAATTTTAACCACAGGTAGGCCTCATAAAAAATTAAATTTACAAATTTAAATTAAAAAAATTAAATAACTTTTTTCTGTAGATAAAAGTCTCCAAAAATTCGGCAAAAGTGTCACATTCAAAGACTATAGCTCAAATTCTATGGTATATTTTTTTAAAATGTAAAAAAAAACCTCCTAAAAAAAACTAATAGAACATAAAATTTGTGATATTGTATGTAAATTTACCGTTATGTAAAGAAATTTTTTGCAAAATTTTTGCTGTTGCATGTTTCCGAAACCTTTTTATTCAGAGCCTTGAAATTTTGAGATCTTTGAGAATAAAGTTATATCAGAAAAATTTTTGTATTTAAACCTGTTTGTTAAGGATCAAATTTGTTAGACAGCTGTAATTTGGACAGTTGTGCAAAACCTTTAATTTTACATACTGCCTTGTTTTTATAAATTTTCGTTGTAGATTATCATTAAATATTCTCGACATATAATATAAACATTTTGAAAGAAGTTACTAATAAAGTAATAGGTACATGAAGAAAAGATGTTTATTTAGAATTTTTGTCGGGAAAAACGATAGTTATTGTATTTAAAGTTACTGTATTTGTATGAGAAAAGGTAATAAAATTTTAAATAAAAGAAATCCAAGATAGCATTTTTTTTTTTCAAAAACATATAAGGTAATTTTTCTTTATATAAGAACTATCATATGAAAATATTTTGTCCTGGTTTTGTAGTTTTCTTATCCTTAGAACACCTAAAATTTCTTAACTAATATTTTTGTTCGTTCATAAACTGACATTTTACTCTTCGAAAAAAGGGTTTTCGAAAAAAAAATTTCTCTGAAAATAATTTTCTGAAAGTTTTTAAGGGTGTAGAATCCAAAAAAGCAAGAAACACTTTTTTTTTTTTGAAAATTCGGCGTTCGTGTCCGTTCCCGTGTTCGCGTCCGCAAAAACTTGTTATCAGCATAATTCATGTAATTCTTATCCGATTAGAATAAAATTTGGTATAGAGGTTAGTGTTTTGATTAGGACCTCTGCAAAAAACGTTGAGGTCGGAAACTGTATTGGAACCCCCTCATAATGTTTTTTTAAGTTTGTTCAGAAAACTTTTCCCAATGTTGAAAATTATTAGATCTTATCATTCCTAAATTATCCTTCTTTAATATTGGAATACACTTGTGTAAAGGAATTTTTGATTACTTAAACACACCGATATGTATTAAACTTGTTTTTAAAGAAAAAAGTTTTGTTTTAAAGAAAATAAAATTTTGTTTTTTAAAATTATATCCAATACTCTTTTTGAAAATTCCACGCCATACACTATTCCAAAATTCCTTTACACGTAACGGTAATCCTGATTAAGAACCAGACCAATCAAAATGACTGATGTTGTCAGAAATATTGGTACAGAAAAATTTTCCTGAAGAATAAAAGAAAAATTACTAAAAGTTACAATTACAAAAATATAATTCGAAGGAGAAATTGGCATTTAAAACAATTTTTGAAAAATAGACGATATATAATTTATTACATGCATTTGTTTTTTTAAGTTAATTTTTTGTGCCGATTTAAAACTCTACCTTCAGTAATTCAACCTTTTGTGTTGTATTCTAAAAGGAAAGTTAAATAAAAAAAAAAATTGAACTTTGTTTAGTGAAATCTAATTTATATTTTACTTACAAGTTCTACAAAATGTTTATAGATTTGTTTTATTGTATTCTTTTTTTTTTTTCATTTATTTATCATTTACGAACAATTTAAATTCTTTTTAAAGATCAAAGATCATAACTATAGCAAAACGATTGCTTTTTGAATATCTAAAAAATATTATTATATACCTATTATAATACTGGATTTATAAAATTATAAATTCAAAAGATAATGTATTGAAGGTTATTTGTTAATCCAATATATGCAATTTTGGATTATTAACAATATTTTATTTGTATAATAAATTTTTTTTATATTGTTTTAAGAATATGGTATGAATAAAATGTAAACTTAAAAATAAAAGAAAAAATTAACACTTCAGACATTTTGTATATATATATATATATATAGGATCAAAAGTATACACCTTTATTTATTTTATTTTTTAAAATCTATTCAGCTCAGGCATAACTAGAATTTATTATAAACAATTTATTATAATTTATTTTTATTATTAATTTTCAACAATTTATTTTTTTGCCTAATTTTTTATTTATTTTCCTAAAATAAAATTTCAAAAAAAAAAATCGTTTAATTTTTTTTTTTTAAAGGTTAACAACTTTAATTAAATAAAAAATGTGTTTGTTCCGATTGTTTCTCTAATTAAGTCAAACAAACTTCTTCACTTAAAAAATAAATCCAAAAAAAAAAAAAAGACAATTCAAGATCATATTCGGCCTAGTAAAATTTCAGGTACTTAAAATTAAGTTTTAAATCCCAATTTTTTTTTTTTTTTTTTGCTTTTTAATTGACAAGATAATATAGACAAAAATGTCGATATTAAATCAAAATCCGGTTAGAACAAAATACAACAAAAAAAAAAAAAGAAAAAATTTAAAACGTTTTAAAATTGCATAAAATAATAAAGTATACAAAAAAAAAAGTTCATTGTCATCGGAATTTAATAAGTTTACAAAAAAAAAAAAATTGTTTTTTCTTTGGTTTTTAATTAAATAACAATTCTAAAAAAAACTGGTAGTTTTATGTTCCATCCCTAAAATTTTTGAGAGTTAATTAATTGTATTTGAAGAATGAAGTGAATAGAGAAAATCAGTAGTGGTAGTGGTAGAAAAAGTATAGTATCTATAGAAAATAAAAAAAAATAAAATGAATTGTAAAGTTTGTTTGTTTTGTCTACCTGTATTTAGTATTTTAACTGTTTAATTTTTAAAGTAAAATAAATAATAACGGGTTATTTCTTTAGATTTTATTTTATTTTTTGTATCTTTTCTCTTCGATTATTTTTTTTTTTTTTTTTACCTTAACTCAACTCCACAGTTTTGACCTTATTTTCTAGAATAAATTTTTACCAAAGATTTAAAAGATATTTATATGTTTGACTTCGTTTACTTTTGTATTTTTGTTTTTTTTTTTTTTTCTTAAAACAAAACCAATAATAAAGTAAACACCAACACTAAAATTAAACAAAAATTTAAAGAAGAAAAATGTTAAAAAAAACAACATACATATATACATATATAATTACTTAAGATTAAAAATGTTTTAATTTTTTTTTTTTTTCATTAAGTAAAAAACAAGCAAGGGCATCAACAATTATTCAAATATTTAAAGAAGAAGAGAAACAACAACTGCCACACAGTTAAAATATAATTTCAATCATGTTCGACATCTCTTTAAAAAACAAAAATGCGTTTGACATTGACATTTAAGTTACAACAAAAAAAAAAAACAAAACCAAAAATTAAAATTGGTTCAAAATTAGATTTTTAGATAGATATAAAAATTGTTCATTTAAATAATATAGTATATTATATATATATATATATATATATATAGATATGTATATCAATCTTTCAAGTATGATGTATAAAATTATGTAGATATTATAATATTCCAGATATTATAGATGATAAAAATAATCAAAGGTTTTAAAATATTTCATATCTCATCATTTCTATATGATAGATCTATAATCATCGTTGACTATAACCAACAATTTTTAATGTTAAATTATTAAAAATTCACTAATAATTGACAGTTTGACCATACAATCGATCTTTTAGCTTTTGGATTACTTAATTTTTTTTCAAGTACTTTTGATAAATGATAAATATTTCCGTTTTAATTATATATAACTGTTTGCTTTATATTTGTTTTTTAAATAAAAAACAAAAACAAATTTAAAACAAATTAAAAAAAAAAATTAAAAACATCGTTAGGTAACAAATAAAAAATAAAAAAAAAATTATTTTAAAATTCATAATATTCATAACAAGAGTAAATAAATCATACAAAAAAAAAAAAAATTAAAATTTTGTTGTTATCTACTATGAACAATGATGCCAAATTGCCAAATATTTTCTTTGGAAAGGTGCTTTTTTTCCCTTCAATCAATAAAAAAAAAAGTCAATATTTGATATTATAATAAGTTTTATCATTTAAATAAATTTTATTTATTTATCATATAGAATAGGTACAAAGATAAATTTTAAAAATATTTAAATTGAAATTAAAAGGATTTACTTTTGTCACTTTTGTTTTTGTTATTGACTATTTTTCATTTTATATTAAAGAATCAAAATATTATATTCGGCAATCAAAAATTAAAAAAAAAGATTTTATTTATTTATAGTAGACATGAAGTAATAAAATATTAAATATTTTTTATATCTATTCATTTTTATGTATAACGTAAGATCTAAAATCTAAGTAAACATATAGAATTATTTTTTTTAAAACAAATTGATAGATTGAGTTGTTTAAAAATTTTCCTTTGTACAAAATTATTTTGAACCAATACAGATATTGTTAGGTAGGTAGGTAATCTTTTTTTCTTTAAATAGAAAATTATTGATTGTGCGCTAAGCGCTAGCTAAATTTTTTTTTGATGTTAGTAATAACAATTTATATTCAGCCAATGGTGTAGTGGTTAAGACACCGCCCTTTCATAGGAAAGGTGTCGGGTTCAAACACCGGCTGGGTCATATTGATTAATATAAAATAATATAGATTTTTCTCATAAATATATAATTAGTACAATATAATTAAATTAAAAATAAGTACATATATATATTTTATCTATATATGTACATAAATTATAAATTATCGTCTTATAAATTATAATTAGGTAATATCATATTGTAATTTATAATAAAATAATAATAAAGCATAATTATTGTATAAGGTAATAGATGGCGTAGAAATAAAAGAAACATGTCATGGTCTTGTACAATAGTTATACAGTCGAGTAATTAACGGCTTAGTGAAATAATGATTCCAGAAACTGAAGCTTAGTAAAATATGAATAATAAATAACTTAGTGGATGCCCTATGTTCCTTATAGGAGTGGCAAGGAAAAAATTACATATTTAATTATGTATGCATATGAGTTCAATGCAAGATAAGAAATTTTTTTCTGAAAAATAAAAAAAAAAGGGAATTCAGTCTAAAATCATCTGATGTACCAATGATTGAAAAAATTGGGTACAATTTTATTTTATAAAAATAAATTTATAAAATTTTTAAATTAACATTAAACTTAAATAAAATATTTTCATTTAAGTTCAAAAATCCCAGTTTGAGATATATTTCATATTTTCATCATGTTTTATGGCACTCTCGTATATTTAAAGTATTCAGTCACGGTACTATTTTTGTTTGGCAAACAAACTGCTGACTAGAAACTAGAAAGAGTTCTACTCAATAAGAAATAACATCTTAGAGTAATAATTAAATTAAGAACTAAAAATCCTTGTTATTCAATGCTATTTATAGATAAATTTTAATATAATTTTTTTGAGTCCTTGGATTTTTCTTAACAAAAGAAGTTTCAGTATATTATATGGGGACTAATAGATATTTTACTTTGTTCTACCATTTTTTAAATAAATAACATATAAACATTAACTTCCATTTTTTTAAATTTTAATTATAATTATATAAAAACGGTTAGATTTCAAATGAGTTAAATGACCTGAAATATAACAAGAGTTGATTCGGAAGATATATTTAATTTATGAATCTTATTTTATTTATTTATAAGACTTTAACTGGGGCTTCGGTGGCTTAGTGGGTTAGAGCGTATAAAGTACGCTGTAAACATCGAGCGGGGAGGTTGGAATCCCACACACGTCGTAAAAGTTATTCCCCCAGACTGCATTTGTAGCCACGCCTGAATAGGAAAGGCTGTGTAATTTCCTGTCCACATAAATATGGAACATACATAAAAAAAAAAATTTAACTCAAGGAAAAACTTTAGGACTTTAGAAAAAATGATATTTTTTCTCTAAAAATTTCAAATTTACAATGGATGCTTTACACCGGAGATATGAAGGATAAACATTAATATTTTTAATATTAATTTTTAATAACTGTGTAATTTTAATATTGATTTATAAGGATATAAACATGACCTGTTATTTGGATTGATTGACCTGTTTAGATTGATAAAATGTAAAGCAAAATCTGAGATATACACATTTTCAAAATTGGGTTTTTCCAAATTATGAGGGACTGTAGCTCTGTAATGGGTGCGTGTTATTACATATAAAAGTTGTTCAAGATTCAAATTTCATTTCTCCATCTTAAACGGCGTAGTGTAAACAAATAGAGAGACGGACAGAATGAAAATAATAAACCAAAATGCTAAAAATTGGGACTGAATTACAAAACAAAGTTTTTATTTATAAAATAGTAACTTTATTTTAGAAATTCATTAAAAAAATTTTTCATTATAACTTCTATATTTTTTGAGCATTACATAAGTTGTGTTATTTTCAAAATGAAAGGGAGAAACAAAGAAATAAATGATCTTTACATTTCACAAAAATTATCTTTATATAATAAATATTAATTATTTGGAAATTATTAATTATTATGAAACAATTATATTATTTATTATTAGCATTTTTAGGCTAAAATAATTCTTGTCTTAAAAAACCTAGAAATATGGTTTCTGTTACTTTTAAAAAAAAAAGTATCATTTTGTTTTTCTTCCCTACATCTTCTATGGCCCCTATTTTGTAGACAACAAGGTTTACTACTTATTTTACAAGATTACCACTTATTTTATCACATTTACCACTTATTTTACAAGGATGAAACCTTTATTAACCCATATCTTTCAGGCGATTGAGTAAATAATGTTGTTTTGAATCCCAGAATCCAGAATAACATGCCCCATGTATTTCAGATTTATCCCGAAACATCTTCTATATGTATGTATTTCCACTAATAATAATTATTTTATTTTTTGACTTATTGGACACTTTTTTTTTTTTAATTTTATTAATTTATTTTTTTAACTTAAAAATAAAATCATAATGTCCGATTTAGAAAGGTTATCACATTTAAATGTCAGAAAGTTATCACATTTTTAACATTTAAAATCGTTTTTTATTTATGTGTTAAATGCTCATGATTTTTGACCTTTAATTATACATTTAAAATATTACAAAAACAAATACTTCAATGAAAATGATACATATACAATATTTTTTGGAATAAAAAGTAAGTAATTGTATCTATTAGTAGGAGTATCAATTACATCCTATAATTAAATAAGAAAAAAAAAAAACAAACAAAAAAATATATTATATGAAAATTTAATAATGAAAAAGGGGTAAAAAAATAAATAAATATAAAACAATAGATATTATGTAGTATCAATAATAATTATTTCATTCATCGAAAAGAATTAAAAGTTAATTCACAATGATTTTCTTATTTTTTCATCGAAATTAAAATTTTTTTTTTTTTGAAAGAAAAAGAAAAGAAACTAGAGATGCAAAAAGAAAAGTCATGCAATCTTTATTTTAGTAATAAAAGAAAAAAAAAAAATAAAAATTTTTATTAAAAATTAAAGTTAGATAATAATTAACGCTTTTATTTATTTTTCTTTTGAAATGTTTTTTTTTTTCCTTAGTAGATACTAAAAACAATGATATCGTAGGCTTTTAAACTTCATTTATAAGCAATACTTATTATAGTTAACACATTTATAGGTATATACAAGTATATATATATATATACATATAAATAAATATATGTATATGTTTATTGTTTAATTCAAAATAATATTAATCATTTGTTTCGGTGCTTACCTAATTCTCAATCACTAAAAAACTATACATAAAGTGTATAAAACTATATACATATATAAATATATATATATATATAAATAGAGTTTTTGAACTAGATTAAATTTTAATTTATATTATTTTTTTTTATTGTTATTATTGCACATAAGATACATGCGGCCCATTATGATAGTTATTCTCTTCCGTTTTGTTATAAAACCTAGTATTTATAAGATTTAGAGTATATAAACTATATATTGGTATAATATATATATATATATATGTATATTATAATACATTTTGGTACATCTGGTATAATGAGGTGTTCAATTTCCGGATAAAATCATAATAAAAGAAAAAAAAAAACAAAAAATAAAAAAAAATTTCTGAAATCGTAAAAATTTTGAAATTATTTTTGTTGTTGTTTTTCTTTTTTTTTTTTTTTGTATATTAAATCAGCGGCATAAGTACTCGCTTGATTAATGATTTTAATGTAGCGATAAGTGTTTGAACCATTTTGAATGAAATCGAAAATCGAATTTTAATTTTAGTTTTGAGTACCTATACATATATTACATAATTCCAATAATAAACAGAAAAGTAATAAATAATGTTAAAATGAAAATAAGTAAATTTTTTAAAACTTAATAAAAATGGAATTACTATATTTTAATATTATTTTGAAACAACAAAAAAAAACAAAAAAACAGTTTTTTAGATTCAAGTAAATCTTAAGTAATATTATTATGTCTATTTTTTTTATTTGAAAAATTTTAAAAAATTAAATTTAATTAAGAAAAATAAAAGAAAACAAAAAAAATGTAATCAAATAATGTTAAAAAGTTTTAATACTTTAATTTAAAACATTAATAAGTGTATGTCACTTGTAAATTTTTTCATGTGTCTCAATCATAAAGTTTTGTCAGAGTACAATTATTAAAAATAATAATAGAGTACTTGATTTAAAACTGGAGGGAAATATATATGGAAAATTATTAGAAAATAAACTATTTAATCCAATTGATATGAATTTTCCTCTTTTAAATTAATTAATAAAGTTCCCATAGTGTTTGTTTTTCATTTAATGTCCTGTTTATATCGGAGACTAGGTGTTTATGCAGGGTACTTGAAAAAACTCAGATAATAAATATCTATTTGGTCTAAATCCATTTTCTTACAAACAAATTTCTTTCCTAACGAAATTTAAATTGACATCCATATAATATCCATTTTGTCAAAACATTAAAATCTCTTTATAGGTTAAGTTTATATATAGATTTAAGATTAAGTTTTTAAGCTGGATCACATGTCCTTTGCGGCAACTGGCCAAAAGAAATTAATAAATAAGTATTTATACTTTTTATTAATAATAATAAATAAATAAATAAATAAACTCTAAATAAATAAATAAATAAACTCTATAAATAATCTCTTTAAAAAAGTATTTGAAAATTAAACAGTATTTGAAAATTGCTAGGATTTGTTCTCTTACAGAGGAAAGTCTTACAATTTTTATACCCGTACGATAAGGATAGGGTATATTAAAAATGCTCCTCCGTTTGTAACACCTCATACCTTCAAAGATATGAATCAGATCAGAATCAAATTTTAAGTCGATTAAGCTTTGTCCGTTCGTCTGTCCGTCAGCAAGATAACTCAAACACTAAGAAAGCTAGAATCTTGAAATTACCACAAAATATTCTTACAACAATTTGTAAGTTCCTTATTTTTTTTGGTTGAGATCCGATCACTTGAAAACTTCGGGTAGCTCTCGAACACCTAACTTTTAGATCCCCACATTTTTTTTGAAATAGAGCCATGAAATTTTAACTGCTGATATCATAAAAATATTAATTTTATTATTAACAACTTTTTTGTGCAGCTCGACCCGTTACAGAGCTACAGCTCTCCAAAGTTCGAAAAAGCTCTATATTTATATTGTTATAACACAAATTGTATAAGGTATATTTATACCCGTACGATAGGATCGTGTATAATAAAATTACTCCTCCGTTTGTAACACTTCGAAATAAGCGAGCTAGATATACCTTCAAAGGTATGGATCGGATCAGAAAAAAATTCTAAGACTTTTGAGCCATGTCCGTCCGTCCGTCCGTCAGCACGCTAACTCAAAAACTAAGAAAGCTAGAATCTTGAAATTTACACAAAATATTCTGGGAGTAATTTGTAGGTTCCCTATTGTTTTTGGTTGAGTTTGGACCAAACCTTAAGGTAGCTCTCGAACACCTAATTTTTAGATCCCCACATTTTTTTTGAAATAGAACTATGAAATTTTAACTGCTGATAGATCTCACAAAAATATTAATTTTATTTTAATAACTTTTTTTTGTAGCCCCACCCGTTACGGAGCTACAGCTTCGCAAAGGTTCAAAAAAGCTCTATATTTTAATATTGTTATAGCACAAGTTGTATAAGGTATATCTTCATTTTGAAAACGCCAAACGATTACTACTTTTATTAGCTTTAAAAGTATATATACAATTAATATATATTTGTGGCATACGGTGTCTTAATTTACCGTTATGCGAAACTCAAATTTTGCAAAATCCTTTAACCCTTCTATCTTCTAAACGGTTTAAGTTGGAAACTTGAAATTTTGACAGAAGTTAGATCTTTGAAAATAAGTATGAGTCATTTCAGAAATTTTTTTTGTATCATATATTTGTGGCAAACGGTGTCTTAATTTACCGTTATGCGAAACTAAAATTTTGCAAAATCCTTTAACCCTTCTATCTTCTAAATGGTTTAAGTTGGAAACTTGAAATTTTGACAGAAGTTAGATCTTTGACTCATACTTAGAAATAAGTATGAGTCATTTCAGAAATATTTTTTGTATCACTCTCCGTTTAGGAGCTGTAAGGGGTCAAAAACTGAAAATTTCCTATTTTTAAACACCTGTAACTTGAACACCTGTAAAATTTTTTTTGAAGTAATACACAAAAATTAATGCTTCAACATTATACTCTTATTTCTGTTAAAAACTTTTTTTAATAATATGGGGTTACTTTATAATTGACGAAAGTGTTACTTGATTTTTTCAAATTTTCTAACAAATTTCTTCAACAAATTTTTTGCATTCGTTTTACTCGATAATTTGAAATTGTTGAGGATATAATGCGTAGTACAAAAAACTGTAAATAAATAAACAACATAACGGTTGCTTGAAGAATTTTTATTTATATGATATTGATATACATACATACTTATATAATATCATGTATATTTACATATCGTATATGTCACTGATGAATGAATGATAAGAGTATAGATGTATATTATATAGCGCCGTATTTACATACATACATATATGTATTTTATTGTACTTATAAGAAATTATTCTATGAATGGAAATATTTTTAAAGAAATATTGCAATGCATGGCGATATTCTTATAACAATATAAATATACTATGTGCGCATTAATATAATATAATATTTAAAATTATATTTACTATTTTGTACTAAATTTAATATACATTTACCGCTCAGTAATAAATGGTACTAGAGAATATTTGAAAAAGTTTTAGATTGATAATCGTTATGTGGAAGGTTAAAATCTGCTTTTGAAGAATGTATAAACATATAGTTTGAATATATGTACAACCCATATATAGTTCTAGAAATTATAAAATTCATCCAAATTATTTTAAAATACTAAAATATTAAAAAAATAATATTGTAAGCAGAGTGACAGGCTGTGAACATACTAACGGTTCGTACGGGTATCTAAGAGTTGACAAAAGCAACTGTATTTCTCCTCGTTTTTTAAATCAACTTGTTCCAACAAAAGTTTTCTCGAAAACTAACTCAGGTTAGTTTTTTAATAATTTAGATAATATTAGGGCCGTCTCAAAATCCGAAAACATTTTAAAAATTTAATAATTCGAAATTTTAAAATTACAAAATCCCAAATACAAAATCTTAAAATTAAAAATTTTTAACGTAATTATATTATGTAAACAAAACAATAAATGAAAAAGTTATCAATACTTGATTGTTGTTAATATATTTGTAAAAAAATAATTGAAAGGGTTTTAGAATTGGTTACAAAATCGGAGTTTCAATAATTAGTTTAACGGGAGGTTGAGCACGTAAAGTCCACCTATTTTAAATAATAAATAAATTTTTGTTCACCATCAAATGAATACTTAATTTTTTTATTCTGTAATTATAACATTTTGAATTTATATTTCCAATAATAATTTATTATTAATAACTATTAAACGAGTTTAATTCTGGTGTATTTATCATTACAGCGATTAAAAGAGGCGTGTCACTTAAATAATAATTAATAATAAATAGAATTTTCTGCACACCGTGTTTTGGCAATTTTAATATCGTTATATAAAGTTTTTTTTTCTAAAATCAAAAAACTATTCGAAAATGTAAACAAACGCTTTTCGTTGTAAAAAGCCTCATTCCCCATATAATATAAACATATTATTTATTTTTAAACAATTTCCACAGAACACAAAATTTTAAGAATCCATACTCCACAAGTCATCAAGTTTTAAGATTTTTCAAAATTGCCATTTTTTAAATTTTAATTCTTCATACCTCTTAAAAAAAGTGTAATACCGCTCTTAGGTAACTTATGATTATTTCTAAAAATCTTATTCCTCCAAAAATATCAACTTACTAACTTTAAATGTTTTTGCAACATATGGATATTTCTAAATTGTGAAAATTTTTTGTTTCACATAACGGTAAATATAATGACATGAATTAAAAACAATTTATATTACTCTTGTATTTATTTATAAAAATTAAAAAAATTCAACGATTAAAATTTTCAGACAGGTTCGTTCTGTGACGGATTGCGACATTAGACACATTTAAAATTACTTCTTTATAAAAATATCATTGGTTTGCCTCAAACCATGTAGAAATAAACGGAGTATTTAACGGACGGTAAACTGATTGACAAAGTTTTTCAAAATTGAGCTAAAACCATATATTGTGGTAAAATTATGCCAATAACAATCTATAGTTATTTTTTAATTTTTTTTTTTTGGAAAATGTAACATTAAGTTTGCAAGTTATATTAGTTTTGTCGATAAACACTGTCTTAATCAATGATACGCTTCTATCAACACGATTAAATCAATATCTTAAGAGAAAAACATCCATACCAGCCTTATGTTATAGTTTTATTTTCATTTACTATATTCTTATAAGCCGAGACTCATTACTTTTAATAAAGATTCATTCTTTTGACATTTTTGTAGTAGTTTCGTATTTTTGTTGAACAAAAATTATTTAAGAAATTTCATATTTTAGCATTTCAGTTTGAGTGCAAAAAAAAAAGACAATAAATAAAAATTTAACGCATCTGAACAATGGTGCAGTGCGTAAGCCACCGGTCTTTAAGGCGAAAGGTCTCGGGTTCAAACCCCGCTCAGGTCAAAAATAATATATAAAATATAACAAAATAATGTAAACAAAATATGAAATATAATTATAATTGAATACTTGTACCGAGATTGCCTACATGCTAAAAGCAAAAGGGTCCTAAAAATATCGGCAGATATTTATATCTGGATTCTGAACGATACAATATAAAAAAAAAAAATTAACGAAAAAGATTTCTGATATCCTTTTTAAAATATTTTGTTAGAAAATTTAAAAGTCAACTTCGAATTACAAGTAATATTAGGCATCATTTTTTTGTAATATTACGCTTAGTATAAAGAACTCATAGTTAGTATAATATGTATAAGGTCTTTATCTAAATATATTTTATATTTTATATTTCTACCTTAGTTTAACTGTAATATAAATAATGTGTAAGGAATTCTACAAATTTTATATTTATTTTTTCAAATCCATTTGAATTATTTTGTGTTTCTATGGATTTTTATTTATATAAAACTTTTATTTTATTAACTTGATTTCTTATCTGGTTATTATTTGATTTTTTTTTTATAACATATTTTTTTTTTTTTTTGTATTTAAAAGGATGCCAAAAGAGGGAAAGAATTAGATTATATTATAACAAGGAAGAATCCTCTTTCACCTAGACCAGTTTATTTAGAGTTATGGGTAAGTGTCTTTTGAAATGTAAAAATGTGAAAAGTAAAAAAAAAAAAATATATATATATATATATATATATATACTATATTTGATAACAGGGTTCTCCATTATTTGCCATAAGACAAAAAATTGCCTCACTTGATACAACAGAAGGGACCATTTTTCTATTAGGACCATTGGATTTTGAAAAACAAGCCATGTTTCATTTAACACTTTTAGCAAATGTAAGTAAAAATTAAAATAGGATATTTAATTCTTTTTTTTGCTTTTCTTTTTTTTTCCTGTTAAACTGTTAAGAGTTTTTAAATTGCAAAAAATTGTTAGAAATGAATGGGTAAATGTGATCTATTGAAATATTTATGTTAAATATACAAAATAATATAATTATAATTTAAAAATTATTTTTAATAAAGGATCCATATGCTGAACCAGGACAAGATAGCAGAAATATTGCTGGTTTGGAAGTAGTTGTTATTGTACAAGATGTTCAAGATCAACCACCAATATTTACAATGGCACCGCCAGTTACAAAATTACCAAATGGATTACTGCCAGGAGATAAGGTAAATAAAATTTTATGTAAAAAGGTATTTTATTTTTTATTTGTACCTACATTGGAAAAATTGAAGGTCCTCTTTAGAAAAGATATTTTTATTCATAGGAAAATTTCCCATTGAGCTTTTTTAATTAATTTGTGGAAAATTTAATTAAATTTTCAATTTTCTATTGGATTGGATTCTTCTTTTGGACGTAATGAAATGAAATTTTTTTTTTTTTTAATGATTTATTGTTCCGTAAAAATTCATAAAAAAAAAAATACTCAATATTTATATAAAAATTATGAAAGGGAAATATCTGTTTTTTTTTTTTTTTAAAGATTTCTTTTCTAAAAATTTTATTTTTCCTTAATCTTTTATTTGAAGTTTTTTTGGAGGACTGTTTGTTGGTATTAAAAAAAGAAAAAAATTACTAAAATTATTTTAATTTTGTCCATGAGTGCTTTTCAAAAATTCATACACAAAAAAAAAAAAAAAACGAATTGTTGATTATTGTCCTTTGAGTCAAATTTAAAGTTTTTGAAGAAGAAAGAAAAATTAAATCTTTTTCAAAGATTCATAATGCGACAAGTAATCGACATCGAAGAAATTATTTCTAATTAAATTTACTTGTAGAATTGAAAATATGAATTAAAAAGGCCAAATAAATCAATTTTTGAAGAATTTCTATTATTTTTGTTTAAAATCCCGTTTTGGGACTATACACTTCATCCTTAAAATATATGAAAATAGAGCATGCTTTATTGGCAAGGTCACTTGTTTTGAAAAATTATTATTTTTAATATTTGAAGGTAGACTGGGGTGTTTAAGAGTTTTCTGTTTTTTTTTTTTTGATTAAAAGTCTAAATTGTGAACATAAATTTTTATTCAAAACCACGAGAAGAAAACTCATCCACTTGATGTAAAATTTTTTGCCGAAAAAGAATAATGATAATAAAATAAATGTATTTCTTTATAATACAGACAGAATTATATACTTGTATATGTACATAGAATTCATAATAAAAAATTTTCTGCTATATTAAAAAAATTCTCTTTTTCAATTTTTAGGTTCTACAAGTTCATGCTGAGGATGGTGATAAAGGTAATCCACGTGAAATTAGATACGGTCTTGTATCAGAAGGAAATCCATTTACATCATTTTTTGATATAAATGATACAAGTGGTGAGTATTTTTATTAACTTAAAGATATTATTAGAATGTTTTATTACATTGGCAAAAAGTATATATATAATGCGTTAAGGATATTCTAATAAAAATTTTTATATATTTTTTAGGTGAAATATTTTTAATGCGACCATTAGATGAAGTTGCAGCCATAACTCATGTTGGAGATCCTGTATTATTAACAGTTGTTGCAGAAGAAGTTAAAGTTAATCGTGATGAACCACCAGCAATGGCTTCTACAATTCAATTAGCTTTTTTTCTACCAGAACGTAGCAATTCACCGCCATATTTTGAAAATGAACAGTAAGTTTATTCCATTTTAATAAAAATAAAAAAATTATAATTATTTATTAATTTAACATACATTTTTGTTTTATTTTTTTTTTATTTCTAGATATGTTACACGAATTGATGAAAATGCTCCACAAGGTACAACTTTACAATTTTCTGATCCATATGTACCCAGAGTTTATGATGATGATAATGGAAAAAATGGAGTATTTTCATTAACTTTATTAAATAATAATGGTACATTTGAAATATCGCCAAACGTTGCCGAAAAAAGTGCTTCCTTTTTAATTAGAGTAAGAGACAGTTCCCTTTTGGACTATGAAGAGAGACAATCAGTTGAATTTCATGTAAATATTTTTTATTAAAAATATAAAAATGGAATCTTATATAAATTATGTTAAATTTTCAGATTTTAGCTCAGGAATTAGGACCAGCGACAAATTTGTCTGCCACTGTTAATGTAACTGTTTATTTAAATGATGTTAATGATAATCCACCGGTATTTACTAAATCTGTGTACGAAGTTGATTTACCTGAAAATATGACTGTTGATACAAAAGTAGTTGAAGTAAATATTTCTTAAAATTCTAATATTTATATTTTAATATAACAAATAAATCTTGAAAAGGTTCAAGCAACGGATGTCGATACAGGATTAGGTGGGAAAGTAAGATATACTCAAATTTTAGGATATTTAAATACTTCACTTAATTTGGATGCAGTTTCTGGACTCATAACTGTATCAACAAATAATCATGGTTTTGATCGTGAAGTAATGCCTGAATATCATTTGTATGTTGAAGCACGTGATAATGACGGTAATGGAAATCGAGCTCAAGTGCCATTAATAATTAAATTAATAGATGTAAATGATGAAACACCAATTTTCGAAAAATCTGATTATGAATTTATTTTGGCTGCAAATTTACGGGGTTTTACATCACCAGCTTTTATTAAAGCAATTGATAATGATGCAACAGCACCAAATAATGAAGTAAGATATGAGATTATTGATGGAAATTACGAGAATCAATTTGATTTGCATAAAATTACCGGTGAATTGACGGTACGTGATCAAGCTGTACTTAGAACTAAACAACAACCACAATTAAGTAAACGTCAAAAGAGACAAAATACTGATTTACAACAACAACAGCAACAACAAATAAATAATTATAATGATGTATTTATTTTAACTGCTAGAGCTTATGATTTAGGTGTACCTGTTAGATCATCTGTAGCAACGATAAGAATTTATCCACCAGAAAGGCGAACTAGAACTGTTACATTCCTTGTGCCAGGATATAATTTAGATAAACGAAAAACTGAAGAAACTTTATCTACACTTACGGGTGGTGAAATTATTATTCATAATATTAGAACTCTTGGTCCTGATGAGGCTGAGTCTCAAAATGTCGTTGGAGAAGGAAAAGAAAGGTAAGTGCAGATTTTTAATCGCATAAATTTAATAAAAATAAAAAATATATTATTATTAATATTATTTTTTAAAGGAGTGTTGTAACTGCAACAGTTCTTTATGATGGGAATTCTGTAGTTGATTTATCACAAATACAACAAAGACTTTCGCAGCGTAACAGTTCATTTGCAGTCATGACACATGAAGATTCAAATGAGGTAAGTTTAAAATTTATTTACAAGATATATATATTACATTACTTATTTTTTATATACATAATACATATATACATACATATAATCAATTTATTTTAAAAAGTGTTTAATAAAAGTATTACATATAAATTTAAAGATTAGTTTATTTATTTAGAAAAACCTCATTTAAGTTAATTTACTTTATTGTATTTAATTCCATTTGTAATGATGACTAATGAGTATTAGATGGAGGATAATGAGTATAATATGTGTGTTGAAAAAATCCTTTTCAAGATCTTTTTTCATGCTTTCTTATAATTTTTTTATAATATTTTTATATAATTTAGCTATGCAATTTGCTTTCGATATACCTAAGATTTTTAAGTTGAACATCAGACTTTTTATAGTTGAGCGAGTTGAACGCCCTCATGGAACTAAAAATTTTAAATCTGAGAATATATTTTAGCCAAACATCTTTGAAAAGGAAAGAGTTCCATCAATGTGAAAAATCAAGTGATACTTGTTTTCAATATTAATATCTTCATTTAACCATATTTAGTTAAGAAAAGCGTTTAATACCTATTCAATATACATATAATGTTTGAACTTACATTTTTTGTGTAATTTTTTAAATATTTGCACAGACATATAAATTCAATTTATGATACCTAATATAGCTCTTAAACAAGCCGCGTAGAATACAAAAATTTGTTTCCATGACAACCTGCAAAACCTATCTTTAAAGATCTGACTCATACTGCACCCAAGACCTAAATAAACAGGCCAAGAACTGAAAACACATGAAGGTAGTTGTGAGAGAATTGCAATTGATTCTCACGTATCGCGCGTATGAATAATTTCATAATTGATGTGAGTCTCGATTATAGCCATATAAGCGTGTACAAAATTTTAAAGTATGAAACTAGTCTCGACGTATACTATTACGATATTGAGGCAATTTATCTTAAGAAGCTTTTTTAGGAAGACAATTTTTTAAATGCATATTTACGAATGAAAATATTATATTTTAAAATATTTTTCTTTAATGAATTATGTAAAAAAGATGAGACTTTAATTTTGTCTTTGGACCAAATTGAATAAAGTAAATGGTTTTTGTGTTATTTCAAGATTTATAGTCGGCCCCCTATTTTTTTCCATAAGACTGCGTGTAAATTTGTTAAAAGCTGGCCCCTTATTAAGCTTTTACTCTCTGCACTTCATGGCCTGATAACTGATGTGAGTCTCGCTGCACCGTATACAAGTTTCTAAATACTTACGTTTTTAATATTAGAAAGTTTCGAAAGCTCTAAAGTTTTTAAGCAAATTTTGTAGTATTTTAGCAAATTTAAAGTTCAAAAAAAGCTTTAAAATCTTTAAAAATTTTTATTGACTCAGTATTTTTATGCTATTTAAACAATTTTGAATGTTTTTAGTTTTTCATTAGATCGACTAAGGTTCAGTTCTAAGCTTCTGTTTCAGATTAAGCTTCAATCTGTAATCATTAGTTTCACTAAGACGTTTATTACTCGGCTGTAGCTATTGTACAAACCTATGAAACAATAAAAATTTACTTTTTTATTTGTTCGCCATCAATATTTTATAGAAAAATTACTATATTTAATTATATAATACGATATGACCTTTTTCAATATTCTGGTTAATCTTACTGACCCCAAATACTGGAAATTTACATTTAATTGATTAAAATTTTTCAGATTTAATTAACTTGTAACATTGTATATTTATCACTTCAATCCGCATGAAAATTTTATTTTAAGGATAATCATCTTTTTAAAATCAACTTTCAAATGATGTCCGGGTAAATAGAATAAAACAAATTTATATAAAAATAAAAAAATTGTTACATGTAAATTATATCGTCTCACTTACCACCACAAAGTGACATATTTTATAACAGTTGTTTAATTTTTTTTTCTTAATTTTTTCAAAAATGTATACTGTAAAATTTTGACGTATATTTTTTTCACAATTTTGTTAGCATTTATTATATGTTCATATTTTTTTTGTCATTTGGACAAATAATCACTTTTTAGAATGTTTTCCAAAATTTTTTTGCAAAATTTGCTCATTAATTTTACTTTGTTCGTCCTTCCATCAATTTAACAAAACTTCTACATTATAACAACTTTTTAGCACATTTCCAAAAAAATTTTGAAAAAATGTGCTTATTAGTTTCACTCTGTCCGTCCGTCCGTCCGTCGGTCCGTCCGTCTGTTTACAAAACTTCTACACCGTTAAAGATAGAGAAAAAAAATTTTAACCATAGGTAGGTCTCATAAAAAAAATAATTTTGTGGAACAACTTTTTCATGTAGCCCCCCCATTACGGAGCTACACCCCCTCAAACTTTGAAAAAGCCCTATTTTTAAATGCATATATCTTATGTTCTGCTTAAGATTTTTGCAATCTGAAAACGTCATTCGACAGGTATTTCTTTTATCTTTGTAAATTAATATCAAAATTATTCAATTTTTTTTAAATTTAGTATTTAAATTTACCGTTATGTGAAAACCAAATTTTGCATGATTTTTCTACTTTCATAACTCCGGCACGCTTCTAGATAGAAGCTTCAAATTTTGAGGCAAGAAAGAACTTTTAGAATTAGTATAAGTTTGCTCAGAAAATTTTTTCGGACCACCCCCTGTTTATGAGCTATTAGGGCTTAAAAATTGAAAATTTGCTATTTTTAAACACCTGTAACTTAGGAACCTGTACATATTTTACTTCAGCAAGATATAAAAATTAAAGCTACAATAATATATTTTTACGTGTGTTAAAGGTTTATTTTAATTGTAAAGGGTTCCAAAGTTGCAGCTCTTCAAAATTGCGAAAAAGCCCCATTTTCAGATGTATATATCTCGGGCTCTGCGTAATAATTTTGCAATCTAAAACCGCCAGAAGATCGAAAATTTTATTATCTATATAAAACAATATCAAAATTATGTAATATTTTGTAATTTACTATTTAAATTTACCGTTATGTGAAAACCACATTTTGCATAAAATTTCTTTTTTCATAACTCCGGCACCCCTTTAGATAGGAACCTGAAATTTTGAGACAAGAAAGAACTTTTAGAATTAGTATAAGTTTCCTCAGAAAATTTTTTGGTAACACCCCCTCTTTAAGAGTTATTACGCCTCAAAAATTGAAAATTTGCTATTTTTAGACACCTGTAACTTAGGCACCTGTACAAATTTTTCTTCGGTAAGACATGAAAATTAAAGGTTTGATAATATACTTTTACGTGTGTTAACGGCTTTTCTTAGTTATATAGGATTCCAGACTTACGGCCCCTCAAAATTTCAAAAATGTCCTATTTTCACATTTTTTCGTATTACATGAAATTTTCAAATTTTTGTGTAAGTCACACTTGTAAACAGTTTGTATTGAGTTTTGGAAATGTGCGCTTTTAAAAACCGTTGGTTTACATTCTACCTTGTTTATAATATAGTCCCTCTCATTACGGAGTTACAATCCCATTAAAGTTGAAGAAAATGTTGAAATTTCTGTCAAATGTTTATACCACAAGTTTTGCTTAAGATTTTTTAATTCTAAAAATGTCAAATCCGTTTAAATATAAAACTCTTAAATCTAAAAACGTGTAATTATGCAAACCATATAATTATGCAAAGTTTTAGCTCCTTCGTATTTCCGAAAAGTTTTCAGTCAGTACTCTGATTTTTCAGAACTAGAATAAGTTACATCAGAGAAATTTTTTGTGCTTTGCCTGTTAAGTTCTATTAGGGTTGAAAAATTGAAAATTTAATATATTTGGACAGCTTTTGAAAATTAAATCTTCAATATTATTTTTTTACGTGTGTTAAGCCCTTTTTTTTTTTAGCTATGCATATAGCGGCTCCCTAAAATTTAACAAAACCTCCCTTAATTTTTCATATAAAAGGTTCTATCAGAAATTTCAAAATATTGGTACAAAGATAGTCATCAAAATCCACTTAAGGCTTTTGATTGTCCTTCTGAAAATGTGCGACTTTAAAATTTTTTGGTTTTACATACTACCTTGTTTTTTTTTTTTATATATTTTCTTGTTCTTTTCATTTTCATGATATTTAGTTGGTTTCCCGCTTTAGTGAAAATTTTTAAATGCAATATGAATAGGATATAAACCACATCTTCCATTTTCCAAAAAAAAAAAAAAAAAACATAAAGCAAAAAAAAAAGAAATAAAAAATAGAAGGGTATCATCAGTTCTATATGAAACCGAATAATGGTTTTGTTTCTGTGTGAGGGTCTTCTTTTAACATTTTTACATGCGGATAACATATACAATTAAAACATATGCTTTTAGTGTGTTACCTGATCTGAAGTGAAAAAGATTGAGTTAGGTTAGTTTTAAGGTTTATTTTGTTTTTTTTTTCAATTTTATTATTTTTTTTTTTTAAATAAAATTTTGAGTTAAGGATAATGTAGATTAAGAAATGGTGGTTCAACCTGTTAATAATAATCTAATTAAGATGAAAAGGTATATATAAAAGTATGGTCCTGCAATAATTTTATTTACAAATGCTTTGCTAATAAGAGGTGTTTTTGTTACGGTATATTTTGCTTTTAAAACATCAGAAAAATTTTCTTTTTTAGGGTAATTATATATAAGTTTTATGTATTATATTTATAAAACATTACCCATTAGGTACTTGATGTATATAAACTTTAGATATTATAAAAAATTAATTTATATGCTTATGTACATATATATTTTAAGTATAACATAAGCAATTTAATGATTAAATGTTCTAGACGATAACATTTTGGTGATATATTGACCCCTTGTTAGTAATTTATGTTCTCATTATTTACTAAATTAACCCTCTTAATGTTTTGTTTATAAAATGTAATTATTTTTCTCATTAATTTTTTGTTAAATTTTTATGTTATATTTTTTATAATCAGTGTTTTTTGTTTTGTTATTAGTCGGTTAGGATTCAGTTGAATAAATGTCTGTTCTTAAATTCTAAAGATTGTTATATGTAGCCTACAACAATTAATAAAATTAAATAAAGAAATTCAATATAAATAACTAATATAGTACAAATTGAAAGCTATAAATAATTTATATTCGATTTTTTTTAAAGCTAAAACAGTTCTAGTGCCATTAAAGCCCATATTTTTTAAAAAATGACTGTGACTAAAATTTGCGGAATCTTTTATGTAAAAAATTTTCAGTATTAAGTAAATAGTTAAATTTAGAGACATTTACTTAAATTTTTAAGAAACACTATATGTAATAAGGAGAAGCCGTCAGTACAAGTTAAAATGCAATGTTTGAGAATATTTTAAAGAAATTTTCACGGATTTTAGAGTTACAGATCTCTAAAAATAGAATATTTTTAATTTTTGCCTCTTAAGAGCTATTAAACAGGGAGAAGTATAAAAAAAATTCCTAAGGAAGCTTTTGTTTATTTTCAAATATCTTTCCCTCTTAGTCTAACTAACTTTCATGGTGATAACGAACAGCGTTTCGAAGATATGGCGAAAACAAAATTTTGCCAAGTTCAAATTTACTTATTGATAAATGTAAATATTCTATAATTATATCAATTAGACGCTTACAAATGTTTGTGCTCTTTGACGTTTTTAGATCTAAAAAATAGTAAATAACTAATTGAGATATAAACTATTAGTGCTCAAACTTTGAGGGGTTGCAGTTCCGTAACCATTGGGCAATATAAAAAAATTAAGTTTTAATAATAATTACTTCTAGATTTCAGCGGTCCACTTTGTAGATGTTTTCTAAACAGTCTAATGGAGGGTGAATGGAAAAAGTGAAACAAATAAGAAAATTTTTCAAAAGTAAAAAAAATGTGAAAAAGTGGAAGCGGCCTTATTTGGCTATGAAATCATTATTATTTTTCCGCAATATGTAACAGCGGATTAAGTTTTATTCATAATAAAAAATACGATTATGTAGTGTAGAAATATTTTACGTTCATTTCACTAACTGTAATTGTTTATAATATTTGACATTACACTAGCCATTGGTTTTTGTATTGACAATGCCAAGATTTTAAAAGCTATAAAATGCAATAAAACTGCGTCAAAAAAAAAACATAGCCGTAAAATCAGATTAACAGTTGGCTCAATCAAAATCATTAATTCCGTTGAATAGAAATTATTTTAAAATTAATTCTTTAATTTGAGCTGAATATTTTCATCATATATTGAATTTTATCAGGCTAAATCTAAAAACAAAACAAAATTATAATTTTGTTATTAGAAGTTATAAGAGTCTTGAGAGCCTGTACTTTTTAAAATTTAAAATTCGCCAATTTTATCAAAATGGGAATGACAATTAAAATATCATACTGTTATTATAATCACGTCAAAAATTTCTAAAAAAATTTTATAAAGAAAATAATTTACTATTCTTTGTGTTTAAAATATGATATTTTTAAAATCACTTTTACGATTTAGGTTAAAAGAATGTTAATAATAGGTGTTTCATGTTGGTAATGATTTTTTCTAACAATTTATATACAAATTAGTTAATTACTCATTAAAATAGTGTACAAAATGTAATTACAATCAACGTTCATTTTAAGAGTTAAGAATCTTAGAAGAATTTAATGTTTTCTTTTGTACTTTTCAAATATATCAGCGAATAAAAAAATTATTTCTTTTGAAAGTATCAAAAGTGTTTTAAAAATATTTAACGAATTAAATTATATCAAATATGTACAAGCTTTATAATATATCAGCTGTCTTCAGACATTTCAGTAACGCTATAGTGCTGCCATATCATTTCTTTCAGCTATTTTAAAAATTTCAATTCTATTTATTTTATCAATCTGGAAATTCCTTTCTATTTATTTTTTTTATAAATTATTTAATTACGGAATTCGAGTCTAAACTATAGTGATTTTGACATTTTAATGTTTCTACATTTGTGCATTTTTTAAATTTGGCGGTAAAAATCATACCGTTTATAAAATATTTAATGACATTTTAAAAAACACTTTGCTTGTGAATTTTAATTTTAGAGAATAACGGAAATGATAAAGTAAATTAATATTTTTTTTAGATTCCAAATAAAAAGTCTAATGAAGAAAAAATAAACTAAAGTATATTTTATTTCAACAAAAAGCAATGGAATTTCGGATGTCATTCTCACTTTTTAAAGATATTAAATCGTAGTTAAATGGAAAATTTTTTCAATGTCCAGTTTTCTAATTTTATTGAATAACATTTTTTTATTTAAATTCCATAATGTGCTCGGATTTATTGTTTTATTTTAGATAATTAAAAAATGTGAGTTTTTTCAAAAAATATGAATTTCGAAAACTTAAGCGCACCCTTAATTTTTTACGGGTATCAAGCAAAATCAGAAATATCTAACCAAAAAGAACCTTTCTTCTAAATTCCAATCATTATGTTTTATAAGGTTTTTGGTGTACATCAAAATCGATAGGGTGAAATATGGGTGAAATATATAAAAACTCTGACTTTTGATCTTTTAACTTGTTAGAGAACCTTCTATTATTAAAAATTCCTCTAAGAATAATATTTTTAAGTGGGTTTTTGTATAAAGTAACGATTCAATAAAAAATTAAAATTTTTTTTTTGTCTTTCAGTTGAAAAAAAATTTTACACTTAAAAGGTTTATTTTTAAATATTCTAATTTTGCCAAGAAAAAACAATATCGAAGTAAAATTTAAGCATAATTTAGTTAGGTTCGATTTGTTTCGAAAGGTGAAAAT
This sequence comes from Poecilobothrus nobilitatus, assembly GCA_947095535.1. Lineage (NCBI taxonomy): Eukaryota > Metazoa > Arthropoda > Insecta > Diptera > Dolichopodidae > Poecilobothrus > Poecilobothrus nobilitatus. The sequence goes on along the minus strand of OX352773.1, from coordinate 199,863,963 downwards.
CATAAAAAAAAAAGTTTAAATGCTCGCTAAACTATATCTAAAAGTCTAATTAGTCTTTGAACCTGGTTTCAAAGTTTAATACCTAAATTTTTGGTATAAACCAAGTAAACAAAATTAAATCGTCAAATTTGATTAATTCGTATTTAAGTTATCGCGATTCAGACCTTCATTTTATAAGCTAGTGGACAAAAATTAGACGGAGAATTCAATTTTTGGAAATAATAAATAAACAAAATTTCATCGAATTTGATAAAATTGTTATTAAGTTATATCAAATGCAAGTCCCCCCCTTGCGATTGTCAGACTTGTCAGATTAAAATTTGATAAACTACTAAATGAAAAGTTGACGAATTACTCTCATTTTTTTTACCGATTACTATACTTTATCCTTATGCAATAATATTTTTTTTCCAGTAAATGAAATAATAGCAGGTTTTAAAGGTTCATATATTCAAACAGAAAAGTCATGAAATTTTTTCTTCTATAGAAAATCTTCTAGGGTTAGAAAGTTCTCTAAATTTATTTTCTTACTTGTTATTCCATACAGATGTCCTCAATGGCTGTGAATTTTTGCGAAAAAGTATTTTCTAAAGTCGATTTGTAAAATTCTTCTTAAATATTTTTTGAAATGAAATCTGAAAAGAAAATGATTCTATATAATAATAAAAATATTTTTTTAATATTTAATTAAAAATCAAAAACCAAACATTTATTAAAATTTCCTGGAATATTTTCAAATGATAATTTAAATATTTCCATTATAAATTTTATTAATTTTTATTTTTTCGTCCTTTTGATAGTCCTAATTAAATTATAATTAAAAATTTTCTTTTTATTGAAATTTCATAAGATTTTTAAAATGAAAATTAAATCAAAGTAATTATAAGACCAAGAGATTTCAAAAAATATTTCATAACATAAGTTTTGGGCACAGACTACTTAATATTATATATATTGAAAAATAAATGTTAACAGAAATAAAAATATAATGTTGGAGCTTTACTTTTTGTATTACTTCAAGAAAATGTTGACATGTGTCAAAGTTGCAAGTGCTTAAAAATTGTGAATTTTCATTTTTTGACACCTTACAGCTCCTAAATGGGGGGCGACATATAAATATTTTCTGAACTAGGTCTTATACTTAATTTCAAACATCTAACTTCTCTTAAAATTTCAAATTTTTAACTAATTCTTTTGGAAGATAGAAATCGTATGGCAAAGTTATATATTTATTTGATATATATTTAGAAAGCTTATAAAAAGAACTATAGTTTGGCGTTTCCAGATTGAAGATATACCTTGTAGAACAAGCATTAATTATAACAATTCAAATATAGGACTTTTTCGAACTTTGGGGGGTGTAATTCTGTAACGGGTGTTGTTATAGAAAAAAGTTGTTCCGCAAAATTCATTTTTTTTTTTAAGAAAGCGTATCAATTGCTCTTACATAAAGTGACTTGCAGCTTGTTGCTTATAAATCTTAACATTATATTTTGTAGTTAAAATTTCATTGCTTTATTTTAGGTGTAGAGTTTTGAAAACATTCAGGCGTACAGACAAACAGACGCACCGACAGAATGAAACTAATAGGCACATTTTTTAAAATTTTTTTTGAAAATGTGCTAAGAAGCATAAAATGGAGTTATTAAATTAAAAAGTTAAATGAAATGTTTTGAGTATATAATTAATTCTTTTGATTTATCTTTTAATAAAAGTATTTAAAATTTGCTAAAAGAATATTAATTAATTTCTGAAAGAATATTTTCTTTTAATACTCCGTTGTCTTTCAAAATATAAACAAGATTTTTTTTTTTTAAAAGTTAAAAAAATTTAATAAAATATTTAAAAACAGATTATTGAATTTTTTTTTTTTTTTAATGCATTTCTCTGCAACATAAATGTGGACAAGATATTACACAGCCTTTCTTGTTCAGGCGTGACTGTAAATATCATAAGGAGGAAATAACTCTTACTGAATTTTTAAACTATTCGAAATTTAAATTATGACTTATTATGTTTTTGAATTTAATAAGAATGCTTTAACGCTCACCTGATTTTTTGAATTGATCATTCAGTAGTTTCTCTTCACTAATCCGTTTTCTTTAACTTCAACTTTTAATTTTTCTAATACTTTTTCAACTACCTATATTGTTATTGTTTGATGTTATTGTCTAGAATTGATGGTATCCTGCAGAGTTCAATAGTTTTGAGTGCTTCCTTTGCTATATTACTTCTTTTTTGATGGAATTATTTTTTAGATGTTCTCAGTTAAACTATTATTTTGCATTAGTATTCCCCACATGGCCAAATTAGTGCTCCTCGTTTAATTGTGTTTCTCGTTTTATTGTGGCGAAAATTTATTCCCCTAATTAAACATACAGAGGTTTCCTCGTATAAATGCGTTTCGATTAATTGGGTTTCTTGTATAAATGTGTCTCGTTTAATTGTCGTTATTCTCCGTTGTAGTTGTAGTTGTTTAATTGTTCTCCGCTATATTACTTTAATACAAACGCGTTCTTAGTTGTCATTCATGTAGTTATAATAATATGTCAATTTTATTTAAAACTAATTTCTTGAAATAGTTTGAAATTTTTGTTATAGAATTACAAAAATGAATAAAAAAAGAAAAACAAAAATTAAATTGCATTTTTTTGTTTTAATTCCTACTTATTGACTTTTAAATTGTGTCAAATATGCAACTTAGTGGTATTTGCGGAATTAGTTGTGCCAATCGCGTAATTAAGTTGGATTTTTGTAAATGCGCCACCGTAATTAAATGTTTACCTTTATTATCTTCCTAAATGTTTTCGCCTGTTCAGACCGTGCAAAGTTGTACACTTAACCGAGGATTATTTTTATAAAACTTTTAATGTAAGTGTATAATAATTTAAATTAATATACTAATAAAATGTATGCATAGGTAACTTCACAACCGAAAAGAAACTTTCTTATAAATTATTATAGATATAAATTTTTTCACTGGCTTTCACAGTTTTGTTCAAATACAATTTTCTACGCTATTCGAGTAATTGTGTAGACTGTTGATAATTATATATTATTGAGGATTTTTTTTGTTTTATTTATATACATAATCAGATATTTACATATTATTTTCATAAAAACATGTCTTACCTTCTTTTAAATTATACGGTAATGATCAGAGTTTAAACAGCTGCAGCTACATATTTTAAGATTAACATCTTTTAATTTTTAATTTTATATGTGAATGTGGCCTATCTCTTCTGATTTTTACTTTATATAGGTTTTTAAACTTTTGTATTAATTCATCTTTGAAATAGAGAGACTGTGTTCTTCTGTACCATCATTAGTATTATTGCTGTAATAAAGCTAAGAATTGATATTATATTTCTTTTATCTTTTATAAACTAAATTCTGATAAAATTACCTTAAAACTTACTTTGAACTTCATTTTGATTTAATTTTTTGAATTATTATTGTTATGAATCTTCCTTGCAAGCTTTTTAATAAGTTGTTGCGATTTATTTGTCGTATCAATCAAAAAATCCATTTTTCCCCCCGTGGGGTCTTCCGCCTTACGACATTTACATAGCCATGCCTGAACAGGTAAGGCTGTATAATTTCCTGTCCACATGCACTTATGTGGCAGAGAAATGCAATAAATAAATAAATAGAAGTTTTTCTTTCCTGATTTGAAGTTATTACTGTCAATGTCAAATTTTTGGTTAAGAAATTCTCAAATTTTTTCTGCCTAATTTGAACTTTCTTTCCTAGTTAGTTTCCTACAGTAACCTACTAAGCTTCTAGTTTTTTCCTGTTTATTAATCAAATTAGTTTTTTTTTTTGTTTTTAATGCTTTTCTCCGCATTTCGATGCAAAAGAAAAAAAGATGTAACTATTTTTCCAATTCTTAAGGTTTTCAATACATCAAATACAAATAACAAATTTAAAGCAAAAAAAATTATATTTAAAATTTTTTTAAATGCAATGATTATTAAACTGATCGTATTCTATCTCTACATTTACTTCACTTTTTAATTTTTAAACTGATTTTCTTCTTTGACTAATCAGAATATTGTCAATGCTAATTAATATGTCCATTAATTAAATAAAATGCTAAAATTTCTAATTTCTAAATGCTTACCTTTTTAGTTTAATTTTAAATATAATATACAAAAAAAAAAAAAAAAAATAGAATTAAATTTTTACATGAAAGAAAATTAATATCTATGCCAATTAAAGCATATATTTAATAATATGTAAAAGCATTCAATTAAATTAAAATCAAAACACATAATTAAAAAAAAAAATGGTATAAATATTTAATTTTTAACTTATATTTTTTCTAGTTTTTTGTTTTTTTTTTTTTGTTTTTTACTTTACTTTCATTCTAAAATAGAAATTTACATAAATAACTTCTATTATAAAATAGAATATTAAAGGTATTATTATTTGAAATACTTGGAAAATGGATTTAATGGAATAAAAGGACAAAAATATACTTATTTTAAAATGACCTTAACATTTAATTTAAAAGCACGAACTATTTGCGATTTAAAATAAAAAAATAAAACATTAAAAAATTCAAATCCCATGAATCATTTGCATGACAATCGATCATTTAATATGTGCAAGCCCACATGCATTAAAATGCATGTCATTTAATAATAGGACCAAAACATTAAACACACTCATTATAAGTATATGGAATAATATAAAAATGAAATAAAATAAAGGACTTTTAAAGACGCAAATTTCCATTAGATTAATATTTAAATTTTGAGTTTTGAAAAGGTAAAAAAAAAAAAAAATTGTAAATATATTTAAGTAATAGTTGAATTATAAGCATTATAAAATTACGATTAGTTTCGCTTAAAAAATTACTGATTTTCGTAAGATTTTTATTTTTCTTAAGGAAGTCATTGATTTTTTTTCTTCATTTTTAAGAAAATCTTATAAAATTCAAAACCAACTGAATGTTTATAGACTTTAATTTTTAAATCATATCAAAAAAATGTACACAGAATGCATAAATATTGAGAATTTAAGTTTTTTTTTTATTTTTATTCCTCTGCCACATAAATATACTTAAATGTAAATGGCTCATTAAGATTCTAGAGTCTCGTTCGGCTGACTTCAGATAATTTCTTCATTGGTCTCTATGCTAATCAGCTGTTATGTATAAGGCTGACACATCCAAATGTCGGTAATCGTATTCTACACTCTCTGCTTCGTATACAATATGGGTTGGATTCAAAAACCATTCCGGACCACTGGACATTTTTTTCCCTTCTTGCAATATGTGCTAGCCAGCGGATTCTTTGTATTTTTGATATTTTTTCTTGGTTACATCTGTACTTTCAACCGCACCCATTTATATTTATAGGACCAAAGAACTTTAGAAGGATTTTCCTCTCAACCAGCAACATACATCTGACAAGGGATACAACCTTCTTTTCCAGGTGTGGTTAATAATCTTGTAAGGGACAATTATTTGTAGACACAAAAAATGTTCTTCTAGAAAAAAAACTCATATTTTAATTAGAGTTGTACTTAATATCTAAATTGTTCTAACTAAAATAAATTTGCTTTATCTTAAATATTGTTGAAGTTTTGTAAACATACGAACTGACAGACAAACAAAAATGAATAACTACATTTTTTCAATTTTTTTTTTTTTGTTTTTTGGAAATCTGTTTAAAAATTATAAAATAAACAAAACAAAAAAAAAAAAAAAAACGGAAAATGAACTTATCGTAATTGTATGATAATGAAAATCATTTAAATTGTAATTTATGAGTCCGTTCACAATTTCCTATACATGAAATAAAATATATATGTTAAGGTTATATTATAATTAAGTTTATGTCCGACTTTCAGATTGAAAAGGACATTTTCTGTATTTGTTTTTTTTTTTTTTTAAATTGTTATTGTATTAAATTTTATATTTAATTTGAAATTATGTCATTTTTTACATACAGTTCAGAAACTCTCAATGTATATTTATTTATTATAAATAAAATATTTTTATTTAAAAATAAATATAAAAAAAAAATTTAATTTAAAATATTTTTTTTATTAATTTCAGACAATTTATAAAGCTGAAAATAAACTTTTATTTTGGTTATTGATTTTATTGGCTGTATTGATTGCATTTACTATTCTTACATTATTATTTTGTTGTATATGTTCCTGGTGTCCATTGTACAATTCAGCAAGGTAACTATTAATTTATTTTTTTTCTCGTATTATGTATAATACTATTAATATAATATACAATTGTGTTTTTTTTTTAAATCTAAATTTCTTTCTTAAATAATATTATATATATATATATATAAAAAAAAATAAGAAATAATATAATAATTCATATTATATATATACATATATATATATAATATACATTATGTTATAAAAATTAATAATAAGAAACTTTTTTATGCTACTGCAGTAGGTATAGGAAATACAAATTAATTTATTTTATTAATTATTATTAAATAATTATCATAATTATATTATTTGTAATATTGTGTATGTAATTATTTTTTTTTTGTGTGTTTTTTTTTTTTTTTAAATAATTGAACATCGAAAAATATAATATTATTTTGGTTTTTCCATTTAATTACGAAATACCAAATTTTTATTGTGAACTAATTAATTAATTTTTTTTTTTTATAAAACATTTTTTTTCATATATTTTTTTTTTAACCAAGTTCATTAATGCATTTAATATATTGATTCATTAATGCATAATTTATTTAAATTATTTAATGAAAAATTATATATGTATGTATAAAGTATATTAATAATACTAGCCCAGTAACTCGTCATAAATTAGACAAGTCTTTTTTCTCTTTTTTTTATTAATTTTTTATTCCGAATTTAAGAAAAGTATTAATTTACTTCTCATGCATCTCTTAATTCACAATTATGTAGTTTTATCTGAAGAAGTCGTAAATTAAAAAAAAAAAATTGGAATATAGGGGTTAATCGTGAACATCTTGCGAGTTAAGACTTTTTTCTTCTCTGCAAAGTCTTTCAAAAAAAGTCACACAACCATGAAAGTCTTATGCATTGAAAAGAAAAGACTTTGCTTTGTATGGAAAATTTTTGGTGTCAAAAACCTAAACTGCATTATCTTATGCATGAAAATAAAGACATTTTTTTGTTTGAAATTTTGTGGATTGAAAATAATAAAAAATAAAATTGGGAATACTAGTTTTATTTGGAGTTTCATTTTGGATGAAGAGATTGAAGAAATGGAAAGGGAAGTAAATACTATTTTGAATCGTGAAAGAAGATGCCTAAGAGACATTTCGAATTTTTGGATAAAGAGATAAAAACAATTTGAACTTTGAAAAAAAAATTATAGTATAAATATAATATATGTAGGCATTTTCATATTTATGACTATGCAATAGCGACGGTTGTTAGAAGCCCCCGTATTTTAGAAATCAGAAGTCGGACCGACATGATTTAAAAACGGTTCTCACCGATTTTGAAGTAGAATTTAAATTAGTAAACAGAAATAAAAAAAATCGACTTTTAAGCTCGCCCCAAAAAAACGATCCGCAAAAATAATAGAATAATCTAATAAGTAAATAGAATAATCTGTAAATGTCAACATCGCAATGGTTTGTGTCTTTAATTAATTTCATCATGATTTTGTAAAAAAGTAATTTATATAAAAAATAATGACGACAGCTGTAAATATTTTACTAACAACTTAAGACTTTTTAAGAAATTTCAGAACGGACAAAAATTTGTTTTTCATGCTAATTAGATCGTTTTTCCCTCTATTTCATCACTTAGAAATCCTAAAACCCCTGACTATTTTCATACGATGCGATATAGCGTCAATCAAAAAGATCAAAAAAATTTATAAATATTGGTAATTATATCCCGGTAGAGGACCTTCCACAATATGGTACACTAGATGTGGCAGCACAAAGAAAAAAACACAAACAAAAATATATGTCAACTATGCAAAGATGCATTTTGTGCATTCATTATTTATCAATATGCAAAAATTTATATTTATCATAAATTTAATATGTTGTATATCTATTCTTTTTCCTACTTTATCTGCCAAACAATTTTTAATTTATCATAGTTTTATTTTTTAGTTTTGTGATAAAAATACTATTTTTAAAGCAAATTTTCTAATTATATGTCATTGTGTTTTATAATTTTCGACATCATTGGCATATATAATCCCACATAAAATTACCACTGGGACCATGTAGCCCAGAATACGGATTTTAATTTGAGTTTTTTCCAGCATACGTATTTCAATTTGATGTAATCAGTTAATTAATAGGTTACTCTTACTTTACTTTTTTACATTACTGGGTTACTTCAATATATATATATATAGTTCATAAAAAAATTGGAACTCAAAGGGTTAAAGTATTTACATCAATAAATAATTTTTACATCAAATATCCATAACTTTGTCATATAATTCTGATGATCTGTTGAATTTTTCTTTAAATATCTAATAATTAATGGACATATCAGATAAAAATTATTTAAAAAAGGGAATGATTCACGGCAGAATAGTATGATTAGCAACTATTGGTATCTATTGAAAATGAACTTCTTCAAAAATTTGGACTACAAGACTTAGTAAACGATTCTGCCAAAATAAAAGAATAAAAAATTAATTAAATTAAATTAAAATATTTTAATTAATATTTAAAATATTTTTTTGTTATATTAAATTTTTGTTTCTATTAATTTATTTTGTTTGGAGTTGATTATACTTTCATGGGATACGTCATTAAAAAATATCTAAAATCCTATCTCAAATGTGAAAATATCTAAAATCCTATCTCAAATGTGTCAACAAAATCGGATTGATAAAAATTGATGAAAATTGATGATCGTAAAACACGTGTATAGAACTGACTATAAAGACATCTGAAGACATATTATGAAAATTATATATTTGTTGAAAAACAATATTTGCATTGTAATTTAAATTTTTTTATTAATTTAAGAAAGTAATAATTCAATATTATTTATTATGAAATATAATAGATTTTTATCTGTCTAAATTAAAATATTTGAATATTACTAACATATTTAAATTAAAATGATAAAAATATTTTCTCTTATAAATATATTTATTAATTTTCTTGTCGGTTTTTCAAATTATATCATTTACAATATTAAAACAATTAAATTTTGTAGTATTTGATTGTTTTGTATTTTTTTATATTATATATATATATATATATTTAATTTGTACATATACGTTTTTTTAAAAGTAGTATAAATATATAAATTTTATTTAAAATATTACTTTTTTTAATTTAAAAAACAAAAAAAAACAATTTATTCTATTTTGTTTTTGTTGTTGAATACGAATTTTTACAACCACGGACTTGTTTTAATTGTGTCTGTCGGACTTAAAAAATACAATAAAAAACGGTTTTATAATTTGTAATCCAGAATAATTTCGCTGCATTTGAAAAATCTTAAAGTTTCTTTTCTTATCTTTTTAAGTAAGCTTAATCATTAAATTCAAATATTTCTTCTTTTTGTAAAAAGTTATTCTAAATGTAAAAAATTTGGAACAATTCTTTAATACTTCATCAAAGTACAAATCTGTTTTATCTAATGTAGAATATTCGAAAAATCTAAAATTTCAAAGAGTAAAAAAAAAAATGAGTTTGTTGTTCCTTAGTTTCCAAATTTTCAATTTTATAAAATTTGTACAATTCTTTACATTGCATGTTTGTTGTAATAATTTTTCAATCTTGTTAAATTAATAAAATTATGTACCCTTATGTCAGTAATTCTAAAGTACCGTTTAAGACAACTTTAAAAATTGAATTTGTTTATAATGTAAGTGTAGAAATGCTTTAAGTTCGAAGAATGATGAAAATGAAAAAATAATCAATTTGAATCAATTTTATAAGTGTGTTACAAGTTTTATGGTAGTTTTAACTTGTGAAGAGAAATTTTACATATGAATATCCTGTTAAAAAATTTAAAAATATATATTTTATTAATTTATTTAAAATAATTTAAATTTACTTAGTTAATTGTTAGTAAATTATATACAATTTATATAAAAAGTAAATAAGATGTACATATAAATAAAAAAAATCAGCTGTCTCCACCACAGGACCGACCACCCCTACCCGAAAAGTACAATACCAAAATTTATAGATTTTTTTTATAATAATAATTTTATATCAAAGCAAAATAACTTCTAATAATTTAACAATATTTTGTTTTATTCAATAACAATAATAAACAATGAAATCGTAAAAATATATGTATTTACATATGTATGTGCATTCATTCATACATCCATTTCCATTATTATGTAATGTAGGTACATGATTTTTTTTTCATTCAAAAATATTAAAAGTAAAAAATAATAAAAACTGTAAACAACAAAACAAACATAAGATTAATATTGAATCTGCTAACAAATATTTTACCGTTTTAATTTTATGTCATCAACAAAAGAATAATATGCATAGATACAAGTACATATTATGTATATAAATTTTTAGGAATATAAAAAAAAAACAAAAAAAAATTGTTCATTTAAATTCATATGGAGTGTATATAATATGTATATGTGTATATAACTTTTGGACTTAGAAAAAAAATTAAAAAAACTTTAAAGTTGGTCAGATCAAAAAAAGTTCTATGGCAAAGTTGTTTCTCTTTACTTGTGTAACAACTTTTTCTTAATAATTTTTCTCATAAAATTTTTCTGTTACGAAATATTCGTAAAAAACTTAAAAAGTACACTAGTAAACTACCATTTGCGGTTGTCCGATTTGCTCCAAAAGCTTTTCAATCCGAGATATTTACGTTATAACCTTAAATATGAAATTTCAAAAAATTCCGCTCAGTCGTTTAAGCTGTACACGTGCCCACAGACATACCCACACACGCACCCACGCACCCACGCACAGACGGACATCATGCTGAAAATTTTTTTACAGCCTTCTCCACACCGGAGTAGTGCATTTTTGCGAAAATCTCGGGTACAAATTTTTAGTATGAAAACAATACCTACCTTATACATTAATGTATGCGGTCGGTAATAATTTATATATAGGGATAAAAACTTAAAATAACATGAACTTGAGGGGGAAAAAAAAACTTTACTATTATTGAATAAATTATTTTTGGCTTTATTTGGTTAAAGTTGCCAAAGCAATAGATTTTAATGTTTTGTAACTATAAATTTTCTTTTAAAAAATTTTGAACTTTGGTTAACAATCCAGTTTATAAAAATATTAGTTGCATTTTCATTGACATCTATTTTGTATTTTATCGTAATTAATTTTTTCTAACTTTATGCACTTCTTATTATTACTTTTTTGTTTTTAAATATATGAGTGTTGTAGAATTTTAGAAGGAAACTATAAGTTAGTTTATTTTAATTATTAATTTGATTAGTTAATTTTCCAGCTTTAATGGTGGATTTTTTTCTTTAATGGTCGTTAATGGTGGAATAAACAATGCAGATTGCTATGCTTTTAAAGATAATATTATCAAAGCGATAAATAATAAAATATTTTTTCATTTCTCTGTACTATTAACGAAGTCACCCTATATATACTATACTTCTACTTAACATATAAATGGATAATTATGTATAAATACTCGTAGCTTTAAACTTTTCAAAGTATTTAATTTAAACCTATTGATTTTATTTAAAAGTTGAAAGAAATTTTTATTTTTGTTTCATTATGATGTAAAGAATTTTATATGTTTCTATTATTTCTATATGATATTCTGATTTTCCATAATATGGAGTTTAAAATTTTAACGGGAAAATTTTAAAATTTCTTTTGAAAATAGTTTAATTTAATTTTTTTAGTTCTCAGAAACAAAACTATTAGCCTTAATCTATTTAGGTGGTAGTTTAGGAAATTGATAGAATCTTTTAGATCAATATATTTATGATTCTGATATACCTTTTATGATTCAGGCAATTCTGGGATCTTCTGAATCGATTGATGCAATCTTCTGAATTATTTTTCTATACCGTACCGCGCTCTATACATATTTATCTAGATTAATCTAGAATGATAGATATTATAAAATTATGTGCTCTTATGTCTGCTAACATATACATATATATTATTTTGTTTCTTATATAAATTTGTTAAGGATATATATTTTGATCCTTGAATTTTTTCAACTGTATGTTTGTGAAACATCTTTATTAGATTTATTGAGTAAAAAATTTATTTTTTATTTATACTTTTTGTCCACAAAATAATTTTATTAATATTTTATTTTTATAATTCTTAAAATATTATATTTATTTATTATATATTATATAGAATACAATCGCCCTGATGATGGCAGTGATGCCAAAATATATATAGGCTTTATAAAAAATAAATATAATATTTTAAGAATTATAAAAATAAAATATTAATAAAATTATTTTGTGGACAAAAAGTATAAATAAACAAGGTAGAATGTAAACCAACGGTTTTTAAAAGCGCACATTTCCAAAACTCAATACAAACTGTTTAGAAGTGTGACTTGCACAAAAATTTGAAAATTTAAGAAATAAAATTTAAGAAATTTTTTTGTAATAAGAAAAAATGTGAAAATAGGACATTTTTGAAATTTTGAGGGGCCGTAATTCCGGAATCCTATATAACTAAAAGAAGCCGTTAACACACGTAAAAATATATTATTGAAGCTTTAATTATCATGTCTTGCCGACGAAAAATTTTTACAGGTGCCTAAGTTACAGGTGTCTAAAAATAGCAAATTTTTGAGGCGTAATAACTCTTAAAGAGGGGTGTTACCAAAAAATTTTCTGAGGAAACTTAGACTAATTTTAAAAGTTCTTTCTTGTCTCAAAATTTCAGGTTCTTATCTAAAATGGTGCCGGAGTTATGAAAAAAGAAATTTCATGCAAAATGTGGTTTTCACATAACGGTAAATTTAAATAGTAAATTACAAAATATTACATAATTTTGATATTGTTTTATATAGATAATAAAATTTTCGATCTTCTGGCGGTTTTAGATTGCAAAACTATTAGACAGAGCCCGAGATATATACATCTGAAAATGGGGCTTTTTCGTAATTTTGAAGAGCTGCAACTTTGGAACCCTTTACAACTAAAATAAACCTTTCACACAGATAAAAATATATTATTGTAGCTTTAATTTTTACATCTTGCAGAAGTAAAATGTGTACAGGTTCCTAAGTTACAGGTGTTTAAAAATAGGAAATTTTCAATTTTTAAACCCTAATAGCTCATAAACAGGGGGTGGTCCGAAAAAATTTTCTGAGCAAACTTATACTAATTCTAAAAGTTCTTTCTTGCCTCAAAATTTCAAGCTTCTATCTAGAAGCGTGCCGGAGTTATGAAAGTAGAAAAATCATGCAAAATTTGGTTTTCACATAACGGTAAATTTAAATACTAAATTTAAAAAAATTGTATAATTTTGATATTAATTTACAAAGATAAAAGAAATACCTGTCGAATGACGTTTTCAGATTGAAAAAATCTTAAGCAGAACATAAGATATATGCATTTAAAAATAGGGCTTTTTCAAAGTTTGAGGAGCTGTAGCTCCGTAATGGGGGGGGGGCTACATGAAAAAGTTGTTCCACAAAATTATTTTTTTTATGAGACCTACCTATGGTTAAAATTTTTTTTCTCTATCTTTAACGGTGTAGAAGTTTTGTAAACAGACGGACGGACGGACGGACGGACGGACAGAGTGAAACTAATAAGCACATTTTTTCAAAATTTTTTTGGAAATGTGCTAAAAACAATTTTTTACTCAATAAATCTAATATATATTTTGAGTTACAAAATAAAATAATTCTTGTCTAAGATAATAGATGGCGTACAATGCGTTTCATATGCCTCGTTTATACCGCAGCTAATTTAACTAGAGCTAAATGATTTGATGTTTGTATCAACGGTATAAACACCACATTATAGCTACAAATGTTATAATTGTTGCTACAGGATGTCATTTTTTAAAATTGCTTCCATTTTGAATTTGTTCGAATCAAAATTTTTTTATTGTTAGAAAATAAAAGTTGAAATAAATTTTTTAAAATCTTGTATATACTTAAAATTTTTAAATAAATTCCCATTATTTTAAAAAATATATATGTAGATAATTCAAAATCAAATTATTATTTTGACATTTGTGGCTAAGTATGATATGAATACCTATTACAATTGTCAAACTCGTTTTAATGTTAATGGCTCTAATTAAATTAGCTACGGTATAAACGCAACAATAGTTTGATACAATAGCTACATACAGCCAAGTAAACAACGGCTTAGTCAAAGTAGTGATTTTAAATTGAAGCTTAGTCAAATATGAATAATAAATGTGTAAGTGGATGGACCTTTATGCACCTTATATGAGTGGAAATGAAAAAAAAATAATCTATTGAATTGAACGGTACGAAAACTAAAAACAATAATTATGAAGAACATAATGAATATTTAACCTTAAATGAAATAATTTATAATAAAATCAATGTTTTTTATTAAATTAGAAAATAATTTTTGAATTACCTTCTAAATAATTTTTGAATTATTTTCAATTTAGTTAATTCTGACATACTGATAAATAATAAAAGTTTTATTTTTAATTTTAAATTCTACTAATTTATATAAATTCTTATTAATTTGAAACTAAGGTCCTTGTATTATTTCATTTTCATATTCATTTTCAATTAAATTATTTTTACAAAACTTATTTATAAAAAAAATTACAAAATAAATTTATGGAAAAATAAATTTATATTGAAACATAATATGTACATATATATTTTTATATCAGTATAATATACAAAAATTCCATATAAAAAGTTTTTTGTATTTTAATTTTAAATTTAATTAAAATGTCTTTTGCTTTATTTTTGTTATAAAAAAATTTATAAATATATTTTTAGAGACAACATTTCTTTTTTTTTTTTCAAATTTCAAAAATAAAAAAGTATTTAATTAAATTTATTAAATAAATAATTCATTATATTTTTTGATGTTCAATTATTTAAATTCTAATGATTGCTTAAAAATTTTTTTTGCATATGGCAATTAATAACCATTATCTTATTTAATAACATTTAAATTAATGAATTAATTTCTTTATTATTAAAAAAAAAAATAATCATTTAATAATTCTCAAGGATATTTTCATTATTTTACTATCAATTCTAATTAAATCTTTGTTAAAAAATAAAATAATATGATTTTAATATTTAAGTAAAAGTACAGTTACAGATAAAAAATTAAGAACAATATTTGTGCGAGGTAACATAACAATATATAATAATCTATATAGTATATGTATTATGTTATAAAAAGAATATTGTGCATAGTTGTAATTTATAATTAGAAGGTATTGTATGAGGATGTTAGACTTTGTGAAAAATTGCCAAAATATGATAAATTGATTTTGCAGAAAATCATCGAATTCATCTGTTCGTAGGGAGTAAATAATCTTTTTAGTACTCGACAATTCTCTATCTATACTAATCATAAAGCAGAGATATTTACACAAAAATTTTTCTTATATAAAACACAATTTAGCAGAAAATATAAAAACAAAAATTTAAAATTCTTGTAGTAAAACATAATAAGTATGAACACCGACATGATATCATGTTTTGGAAATTTTTCACAGTGTCATACTTCTGAATTTAATTTCTAACAGTTCTTGAAGTAATTAACAATTATTAGAATATCATTATTTTCATTATACCAAATGAATGCGGTATAAAATACCCTGTAAACACCGAGGGTGTGTGGGTTCGAATTCCACATAGGTCGTAACTGACTAATTCCCCTGTACGACATTTAAAGTCATGCCTGGTAGGGGAATAAACTAAAAAAAAAAAAAAATTTCAACACTTAAATAATGATGACTGATAATGTAACAATTTTTAAACTCGAATGAAATATTTAAAATAATCAGACCAATTTTATCATTTGTATCTCAACCAATCAATTGTATTTTCATATTCTTAATAAATTTGTAGCATAATAATGTATGATTCAGAGATTTCGAGCTATAAAAGAACACTTCAGTATGTTTATTGTTTACTTGTGATATGTTGACGTATGATAATATTGCTGATTCAATCAAGTTTCATTATGAATTGAATTACCATTCAATTGCTTAAAAAATTGTTCCATTCAAAATTTCGTGTTGACTGCACAGTGTCATTTGGTTGTATTTTTTCAAGTTGCCTGCATTATCATTTGATTGTATTATCATTATTTGATTGTATGTTTATTTAACTGTATTATCATTTAACTGTATTCTTTAGACTGTATTTCATTATCTGAATTTCATTTTTATAACCAATTCTAAATTCCTCCCTAATTATATAATTAATTAAGGACACATATTTCAAAAATATACGGATGGGCGAAATGATAATACAGGAACATCAAAAACAGTCAAATGATAATACAGACAAATCAAAATACAGGCAAGTGATAATACAGTCAAGTGAAATACAGTTGTATTATAGTAACTCTTTAACTTTTACACATTAAATTAAAAATAAGTGTTGGAATTTGGTTATAGCTATACATATTTAATTATTTCGAGAGTTGGTTGAAAAGAATTAGTTTACAATTATGATACAATTTTTTAGTCTTCTCTTTAAATTACACGTACACCTTTACTTCCTGTTTTGTATTGATTTCGCACATACTTACATATATATAATAAAAATTTAAACTGTTTCTAATTAATTTTATTTTTTGACTGTACATTAATAATTTAGAATAATTCAATTCAATTACAAAAAATTATAATAATTGGGTTATTTTCGGTTCTTCTAAATTCTAAATAACTTAAAAATTAAAAAAAAAAAAACTTAAAAAATAGAAATGTAATGTATGTATATGTAAATATTAAGAATAGTCAATTTCAAAAGTACATATATTAAACAAAAAAAAAAAAAAAAAAAAATGGTAGTAATAAACAAGATTTGATTTTAACTAAAAAACAAAAAAAAAAAACATATTTTTCATATTATTTGTTTCTTGGAAACACCCTGTAGTACATTCTCTACTATTCTTCTTTTAATTGTAGCAAAAGGGTTATTAATGTGAATAATACTGAAGATGATGTTCACCTAGTTCATAGAGAATCGGCGCATGGAAGGCAAACAAAATCTGTTCAGGTAGATTTCGGTTTTGTGAAACTATGTTCTATTTTTTTTTTTTTTTTGTTTTGTTTTTTTTTTTAATAATTGTTTATTTTTTGTAAACATTTATTATTTTTTTTTTTTTGTTTTGTTTTGTTTTGTTGGAATTTTTTTTTTGATTAATTGTTTTAATTAATTTATAATAATTTTTGTGGTGTATACAAACAATATTAAAAAAAATTTGTTTTTTAGTTTTGTAGAAATGTTTTGTTTTTCGTTTAAAAAAGTAAAAATAAAACAAAAAAAAAAAAAAAAAAAAAAAAAAAAAATTTAATTTTTTTAACATATATTTTATGCATATTATTGAAATTATTTGAAATTTAATTTACCGGAAGCTATCTTAGAACAATTTTGGATATTTGCACTATTTTTAAAAACTAATATCACTTTTTGTTGTTGTTTTGTTTTTTTTTCTTTTTTTTTTTATATAATTAAATGAAGTTAATTATTTATGGTGGAAATAAAATATATTAGATATTGTATAAATTTTTATAATTACATATATATATATTTAATATTAAAATTATGTTTAAGTAAATTTTCTAACTATATAAACTAATTACAATATTTTATTTTTTTTTTTGAGTTTTTCAAATGCACTTTGAGATTTCTTTTTTTATGTAAAATTAATTAAATGTGATTTGTGATTATATTGTTTTAAATAACTATAAAATAAAAAATAAATATTATATAATACATATATATACAACAAGTTTAATGATTTATAATAATTTTATTAGTATATTTTATAATTTCGTTTGGTATATATACATATTTATATACATACCAATGAATAATTAATTAAATAATAAAAAAAATTATAATAATGTATCTACTAGATACATTTCCTATTAAATTCTTGTTTAAATTGAAATATTAATATGTAAAAGATGATTTTTGCATTTATAATTGGCAATATTAAAAAAAAAAAAAAAAATAAAATAAAAAAAAAAAAAACGAAAGTTTATTTTAAAAATATTTTATACAAATATATGTGGATTAAAAACAAAAAAGATACGAGCTATAGAAAAAGAAGTCAAAACAAACATGTTCTTAAAATAAATCATAAATTATTCTTTTTGTTTAAAAAAAATAAAAAGTTCTTTTCGAAATTGTATTAGATTTAGATATAAAATTTTAATTAATTATAACATTTATTCAAAACTTGACTAAATTTTTTTTTTTTTTTGGTTAATATTTAAATTATTGACACTTAAGAATGTTAGAATATTTTTGGGGTTTATTAATTAATAAATAATAATTTAAAATTTGGTGGAGTAGAATATAAATTTATGTTATATTTCTAAATTGTTTATGCTTCCTTTATATGCTTCCTTTAATACATTTACCAAGATATTGAATTTCGAAATTAAATTTCATTTTCTTTCTATATTACGAACTCATATGTTTTTGTTTTATAAAGAAATCAATATTTAGTGTCATAGTTTAATATAAAAATGTTTATTTTAAAACAAAATCAAATTCAATGGGCCTCTGTGGCCTAGTAGGTAAGAGCTTATAAAATACGCTGTAAACACCGAGAGAGTGTGGGTTCGAATCCCACACACGTCGTAAGAGTTATTCCGCCTTACGACATTTACAACCACGCCTGTAAAGGAAATGCTGTGCAATTTCCTGTTCACATTTATGCGGCTGAGAAATATACTAAAAAAAATTCAAAATTTATAACGTTTTGAAATTCTTAAGTTCGGTGCCCAGCATCACATCACGCGTTTCTTTAAGATTTAAAGTGAGAAATACATATATGTTTAAATTATATTTGACTCAATCAGAAGAATGAATCGACGCTAGATTTGATTTGTTTTCTACTTTTGCTCATGTTTGTATTACTTTGGCGTATTATTAAACATAAAAAATAAAAAAAAATTTTAAGTAAAATTATAAAATTTTTAATTTTTTCTGTATCCATTTTTTTATTTTTTTCATTTGAATTACAAGATTCAAATACAGATATAAGATACAGAAACTCAATTACAAGAGTTTCAAAGTAAAGTATGACAACAAAGCGATGTTATCATAGGGTTATCAAAAAATATTACGAATCACTGCGTAACATGACTCTCAAAGCGACACTTAAAGCACCTGCCTGTTACCTGTCCTTTGTGATTGATAATTTTTTACGGTAAAATGAAAGAATTTAGAAAAATTGAAAATTTATTGTTTTTCAATGTTATATTGGACAGACAAAAAAAAAAAATTGCATATACTTTTTTTTTTTTAAATTTAATTTTGAAGGATATTAAAATATCATACCAAAATTATTTTGAAATTATCTGATATCTTACAGATGTAATTCGATGAAATTTATATATATTGTTTAAATATATTACTATTTAATTTATTTTGTACATTTTATTACAATTTGTATATTTTCAAAAAATATCTAATCATTTTTTTTAATATAGAATTTTTTAACTTCAAATTTGTCTATTATTTGTTGTATTGAATAATTTAAAAGTGCTTGTAAAACTTTTTCTCTTTGTGATTTATTATGTATTACGTATGTATTACATTATGTATTACATTTGAGTAATTGAACTAATTTAAACTAATTTAAAAGTGTTATTTTTTTTATAAATTTAAAGTATTAAAAAAAAAAAAAAGATTTTAGTTTAAAAATAAAGAAAAGTTTTAATTGCAATTTTTTTTGTATTGTTTTGTTACTTGTGTTTTTTTTAGAAATTTTTAATTTTTCTCGTCCTTAAAATTTTTTTTTAAAAGATGAATATACAAATTTTCACATTCTGAAACGTATTTTAAAAATAATTAGGTATCAGATTTAAACTGCTTTAAAATATTATGGAAATTAAAATTGAGATTTTTCACTATTAATTTTTGTAAAAGATCACATATGACGGGAATTCATAAATTACAGTGGAAAAGGGTTAAAAAGTATTGAATTTATATGCAATCACTCAATCACTATTTAAATTATCCTGATTTTTTATTCAAAGTTTAAAAAAATTTAAAAACTTTCGTTTCTTTTTAAAAAGTTAATAAGTCATCAATAAATCTTGAAAAAGAATCTTATTTTTATATTATTATTTTGTAGTTTTGTCTGATAAATATGTATTTTATATAAAAATAAATAATCATTTATCTAAAAATAAAATCGATCCTTTTAATCTTTTTTCGCTTGTCCAGTTTTTCCTTTTTTACTTCAAACGAGAGAATTTAATGCGTAGGATTTTTTCACAATTACTAGGAACTTTTCTTATAAGTATAATGGGGGCCTCGGTGGCCTAGTGGTTAAGAGCGTATAAAATACGCTGTAAACACCGAAGGAATGTGTGTTAGAATCTCACACACGTCGTAAAAGTTATTTCCCTTTCGACATTTACAGCCACGCCTGAAGAGGAAAGGTTTTGTAATTTCCTGCTCACATTTATATGGCAGAGAAACGCACAAAAAAAAAGTATAATATACATAAGAAAGTAAAAACAGGAAACCGGAATCTTAATTAATTTTAGTTAAGTTTTAAAATTTACTTTTATAAAGTTAGAAGTAAAAAAGGCAGTATGTAAAACTAAAGGTTTTTAAAGACGTGCATTTGAAAAAGAGACTAAATTAAAAGCATTGTGAATATTTTTGCATCAAAAAATTTTTTCTCAAAATTTGTATTTTCTATGGCTAAAAGTATTTCGCCGAAACAAAAATCTTGCAAAATTTTTATTTTCACATAACGGAAAGTTTCAAAAATTTCCTGTCCTTTGAAGTTTTTATCTTGAAGAAGAAATTGTCTTCAGAAGTAAACACTTAAAAATAGGGTTTTTCCAAATTTTGAGGGACTGTAGTTCCATAATTGTTTGGATTACATAAAAAAGTTGTTCCACCATAGTAATTTAATAATCAAAACGCCTATCAATGGGGAAAATTTCATTCCCTCATTTTTAACGATATAGAAATTTTGTGTACAGACGAACAGACGGATAGAGTAAAAATAATAAGAAAATTTTTTAAAAAATATTTTTGAAAAATGTGATGAAATTTAGTTTTGGGAAGCATGTAACTGAAATAAGTTCTTAAATTTTCTTTTCGAAGGATAGGTATTATTATCTTGAAATTTGAGGGCATTTTGTTTCAGTTTCTTTTTATGTTGTATTTTCCTTTTTTTTATTAAAACAAAAATATTTAATTTTATTTTTTAAATTTAGTAATAAGATAAAATGTTTGAATGTATGTATAATCATCTAAAATTTCAAATTTCTGTTTAAAATAAATCATTATTTCGAAGAAAAATGTTATAATGTACTTTAAGCCATTTTCTATTAATTTTTCTAATCTTAAAATTTAGTTAGAAAAAATGGGAGAAAAATACTTGAGATTGTTTTTGGTAAAATCTACAAACTCTTAAGTGTCTGATCTATATAATAAATAATATATAAAAAAAAATACAATATATAAAAAAAAATTAAAAAGAAAATTTGAATTTTTCCTTATTTCATTTCATTTTAATTTTCCTTTTAAAAAAAATATCCTATTAATTTCCTGGAATAACTCTGGGACTGGATAATATATTTGTAACATTATTAAATTAAGAGAATATTAAATTTTTAAATATTTAAAAACAAAATAATTTACAAGAACATTATATTAATATTTAACATTTTATTATTCATTGCTTTGTTATTTTTATTTTAATTTTGGTTTGCATGTTGGCTTAGAAACGCTTTTCTTTTATTTCTAATTATTTTTCTATAACTAATATTTTATTTTATTTTAAAGAACGCCGAATACAAAATATATTAAATAATTTATAAATTGAAAAAAAATTAATAGGTATATTAATTAAAAATTAATTTAACTATGTAGGTCGCCGAATGGATGGGACGAAGGGAAGCATGGTCAGCGGAGAAAACGTCAAATTCACAAACGAAACCGACACGATGGGAGTTTAGTCGGCGTAACAACGGTAACGAAAACGTAATAGAACATAATCATGTTAATGAAAATGAAGATCGTCGAATAAAATCAGCTGATGATCATCATAATCGCGTAAAAGTGAAGTAAGTTTTCGTAAAAATTAAAAGCAAAAAAATTGTAATCCTCAAAATTACTGTAAATTCGTTTTTTTTTTTTTAGAAAAAATTTTAAACATACTACAGCCAAAGATTCACATTTCCATAGCTCTAGAGTAAATTTAATTAATGACCGGGACATATATGTAGAAGACGCTGAAGAACGCAATGAAAGAATTTATAAAAATCAACAAAATTATCGTGATCATGGACATTATAATCAAATAGATGATGATTCAATGCGAAGGCATGAAATTGATAGAGGTAGTGATGTTGGTTATGAAAATGGTGTCAGTTTGAAACGTGTACTTGACAATAACGGTGAACTTTACATTAAAGATGGAAATACTGAAATTTTACAATTAAAAACAAGAGGTAGCAGTAAGGCACAGGAAGAAAATATATATGTTAATATGCCTATTAGTAAAGTAGGAAATATGCAACAACCACATTTAATTATGGTAGATGAAACTGGTAAAGAAATTTTAATGCGCAGATTTATTGAAGAACAACCAGATGGTAAACAAATAATTAGGGAACATTATCAAGTTGTTCCAGGGCCTACATATATTCAACAACAACCAATGCCAAATGAAGTACGTACTATAACTAATATACAAGATCCAGGTTTTACTGGTAAAACGGGACCAACTAGTGTAGTTTATTCACAGGTTGAACCTCAGGTGAAAGTAATACATACACAACCTGCAGAAACTGTTCTTGTAGAAGAAAATGTTAATGCTAATGAAATTGTAGTTCGTAATGAATCTGAAAGAATTGTCAATAATGATATGCAGGAAGTAAAATCTATACATGAAGTTGTTGCAAGTGCTCCAACAACTATTCCAAATCTTAATGCTCCACCACCACAACATTCAATACAAATGCAAATTACTGATTCAACCCAATCTTTAACACAAGAATTAGAAAATTCATTAAAACAACAAAATGCTTTACTTAGACAAATATTATTGGAAAAGGAAAAATTAGAAGAACGTTACAATCAACAAGAATTGATCTTAGAAACACAGAGTTTACCATGTCAATCAACAGTTGCAATCGCTACACAAACTGATTGTGAAGCAGCAACACAAACTACTGATTTAGATTTAATGGATGGATCTGATTATCCAAATGCAAATGGAAGAGGTTTTAAAAGTCGAAGACGTGCGAAGAGTGAGAACGATGACTCAATGTCAGAAAATGAATATGAATATGTTCGATATAGTCCGCCGAACAGTATGGATGAAGTTTATATGGTGAAAGGAAAACGACACATTAAAAAACTGAAAGCAGTTCGAAATTTCGGATCAAAGAAAATTCATAAAAAAGTTGTAATGGTAGAGGATATAAAACGTAAAATTCGTACTCCCATAAAAGAGGAAAATGAGGATATTCCTATTGAAAAAGTTAAACGTACTTCTTCCTTTAACTCAAACAAAAGTCGAGAAACTAAAACATCAATGCTAAGAAGGCTTAAAAATGAAAGTGTTGGTAAAAATTCTCAATTATCCAAAATGAAAACGAAAACACCACCATTAAATAGAGATATTTTAATGGAAATATCAGATTCATTAGATGAAGGTAGTAATAATAAACTAGGACGTAAGCCTCAAATTAGAGTAAAAGAAGTTCAATATTATTCAGATGATGAATCAGAAGTTGAAGCTGAAGAGTTTTATATAAGTAGAAATGTTTATTCTCCAGATAGTATAAATAATGAATCTGATGTAGATCATACAAATGATGGTAGTAGATTTGAAATACATGTTACTGATAGTGGCCATAAAATTTATACAACTCGAGGTTCAATAGATTTAGATCGTAATAAAACTGAATATCATAAAAAATTAAGTAGAAGTATACCAGCAACACCAGCTGAAAGATTATCTCGAAAAGATGTTACACGTGAAAGTGGTAACAAATATAGAAGACAAACATCTGAACCATCAAGTAGAGCATCTAAAACACCAATTAATAAACCACATCATTTAGAAAGAGATGATCGAAATTATCAAAGTGAAGCTGATTTGGTGGTAACAGTTGAAAGAAGTGAACGAGAACCAAGTATTGAAAGTTCAACAAAAAGTGTGCCAAGATATATGGAATGGTATTATTCAAAAGGTAAAAATGGTTTAAGTGATAATATTGAAAATACTAAAAATTCTGAAAAGAATTCAAAAATTAAATTAGGTAATAATAAAAAAATGATTGGTGGATCAGAAAAACGTATTCATAAAACAAGACAAATAAAAACTGATGAATTAAATAATCAATCTGAAATAAAATATAAACCAGAACCATTTCCAAGAACAAGTACAAAATTATTAAAAGAAGATGTAGTTATGAATAAAAATTTAAAACCAAAAATTCAGACTGATACCAGTCATCCATTATTACAACATTCTGAACATAGATTTGAACATGAATATGTTACTGGAAAAGATATTCCTGTCCCGCCAACAAAACTGCCTCATTATATGTATCCAGAAACACCACCGTTTATTAAAGATACTACAATAAAAAATTCTAAAGATGCCAAACAATTAAAACAATCACAAATAAAAACAAATAATACTAAAACAACTGTTTATATTGATTCTTCCAATAATAATAATAATAATCATAATCATAATGGTCCACAATCAAAACAATTAAATGTATCAACATTAGAAGATGATCATGATTCTGGTATAGCCATGAATTCATTATTACATAGTATGGGTAGACGTAATCCAATTGCTGAAAAAAAAAGTGTCTTTACAATTGCTTATGATGATGTTAGTCGAGTTCAAAAAATTCAACCTGGTAGTGCTTCGCCATAATTAATTATATCTATATATATAGATATATTTTATTTTATTTAATTTTTTATTTTTTTTTTTTTCATTTATTTGTTAATTAAAATTAAGTTTATAAAATACAATATATTATAAATATTAAAAAAATTACTATAGAATTTGTCTAAATTTTAAGTTAAACTATATATATACGAATAAATAGAATACTTATATTATTAAATTAAATTAAAATTAAAAATATATATATATATAAATATATATATTCAATTTATATTAATAATAATATAATATTGTGTACTTTGAGTAGATAGATTCGTGAATTTAGTAAATTAACAAGTTGTGATAGCGAAATATGCTTTTAAAGCATTGTGCCTTTACCCGTTTGTTAAGGAAACAAAAAAAAAAAAAATAAAAACAAAAAACAAAAAATTAAGAAAAAATTTTCAAATTTTCTTTTTAAGTTTTTATATAAATAAAAAAAAAAAAAAAAAAAAACAAAAAATGCAAAATTTTACAATAAAACAAATCATATTAATTAATTTTATTTTAATGTTATTTTTATATCATTTTATTCATATTTAATATAAAATATTATATCATTTTTCTTCTTTAATACTCATCCATTTTATATTTTTAGTTACATAATATATACATACATACATATAGTATAATAAGTATAATATTTTCGTTTTTCTTTGGTACAAGTTCGTTATACTCGTATTTATATCCTTTTAAAATTATAAAAGAAAAAAAAAAAAAAAAAACAGAAAAAAAGAAGAAAAAATGAAAAAAAATTAAATGTAAGGATTAAAATTGCCTATATATTGTACATATACTTTTATAGAATATAGTTAATAAAAAACAAAAAAAAAACAACAGACAATTTGTATTATTAGATTATTATATATTATATAATTATATATATATATATATATATATGTAAAAAAATATATGTATATTATATAGTAAATATTTTACAAAACTTTCACATATTTCATATTTAAAATATTTTAAGTTTAAATAAATATTTAAAAAATGTACGCAAAAATCTCCAACGAGTAAAATAATTATTTAAAGTGGTATGTCCCCCCCCCCCCCTATTCCTTCAAAAATATTTTTTTTTATTTCGCTATTTTAAAAAAAGCTTCAATTTTAAAATTATAACCTATTATTGATACAAAAGAAAAAAAAAAAAATCAAATTTTTAAACTTTTAATTTTTACAAAAGAAATTTATTTAAAAATATATTATGTATGTACATATATATTAATTTATTTTAAGATTCTTGTAGAGATTTTAAGGATCCATTTTAAATATAATCCTACTTAAGAAATCCTTATTTAACTTAAATTTGAAGGTGAGAAAAAAAATATTTGTTATATCAGGATGTTTTAAAGGATTTATTAATATCTAAACACACTTATATGGATATGATAGTTAATTTTTGTTTTTTTTTTTTTTTTACTTATTTAGTGTCTGTTAAATTATTTTCTGCCGCTATAAATGCTTACTCGTGTGATAGATTGTGTACATAATTATTAAATTAATATTTTATAGATTTATTATATATATACATACATATATATATATATATGTATATGTAAAAAAAATATTTATATTTATATAAATTTTAAAAATATATAGAATAAAGAATTACAAAAAAAAAAAAAAAAGAGGTTTAATTTAAAATAAACAAGTAAAAGTAACGTAACGTAAAAGTCGATGTAACGGACTTATTTATACCCTACACCTAAAAAATTCAAATTAAATTAAAAATCCATAAGTTTAGTTAGGTATTTAATACAAGCTAAAAAAAATAAATGCTGTTACAACCTTTGTACAAAATTTCAGGATTCTATCTTTATTAAATTCGAAGATATACTTGTTAGGTCTTGGGAAGTGTGTGAAGGCACGCGGACCACAACCCCAATTCATCTCAAATTTTAGAGACATCAACAGGGTAGAACATTCTTATATCAAATTTCAAGTTTATATATTTATTAATTTCGAAGATATGCTTGTTTGGTCTTGGGAGTTGTGTGGCAGATACCCGAACAACCATTCTAATTCATCTTAAATTTTAGACAAATCAGGGATTTAGGAAACAGAACCCTCGTATCAAATTTGAAGTTCCTATCTTTATTAATTTCGAAGATATGCTTGTTTGGTCTTGGAAGTTGTGTGGCAGATACCCGAACAACTATTCTAATTCATCTTAAATTTTGGACAAATCAGGGATTCAGGAAACAACACCCTAGTACCAAATTTGAAGTTCATATCTTTATTAATTTCGAAGATATGCTTGTTCGGTTTTGGGAGTTGTATGGGAGGTAGTCGAACAGCTCCTCCAATTCATCTTAAATTTTGGACAAATCAGGGATTCAAGAAACAACACCCTAGTACCAAATTTGAAGTTTCTATCTTTATTAATTTGGAAGATATGCTTGTTTGGTTTTGGGAGTTGTATGGGAGGTACCCGAAGGACCACTCCAATTCATCTCAAATTTTAGCCAAATCAGGGATTTAGGAAACAGCACCCTCCTATCAAATTTGAAGTTGCTATCTTTATTAATTTCGAAGATATGCTTGTTCGGTTTTGGGAGTTGTATGGGAGGTACTCGAACGCATGGTCCGATTTCGCCCATTTACAATCCCCGCCTTACCTTAGTCATTGTTAACCTACAGTATAAATTGCATCAAGATAGCATCATTATTTTTTGAGTTATCGTGCGTACGGACGGACGGACATCGCTAAATCGACTCAGGCGGTGATCCTGATTCAGAATATCTATACATGTCTATACCTAACTCGCTTCCTTTTGGTGGTTACAAACACCATACCAAAGTTAATATACCCTATACTTAATGTGTAGGGTATAAAAATATTCATGGATGTAATTTATTTTTTCTAAAAAATGGTATCCTTCGATATATTATTAACTTTTTATTTTGAATATTAATTATTAAAAAACGAAAAATTAATTAATTTTCTTTAAACTGAGATTATTTTGAGTGAAATTTATTAATTTTAAATATTCAACTAGAAACTTTAGTAACTAATCGTACTTAAAATGACAGTTACTCATTATTTTCGAAAGTTTTTGTCTAGCATAATTTTTTTTGTTTTGTTTTGGACAGACTAATTAAAAGTTTAATATTAAAAAAGAATAATTCATGATATTTATGAACACTTTCAAATTATTTGCTGATATGAACAAAATATTATTTACAAATTACAATTATTTAAATTTATCTGACAATTTTTAACCAAAGAGTATTTGCTAGTTTGAAGTAGTAGAGTATTTTTCGAAATTAAGGGTCCCTGTTTCAACTAGTTGATAGTTGACTAGTCGCTAAACTTAATATTATGAAATGTAGTTGACAAAAATATTTTTGTTATTGTGAATATTGATAAATTTTCCACTATAAATGCAACTAATTTATTTTGACATCTGTAAAATTTTCAAAATAAGATTTTTCATTACCTTTTGTTGTGTTGTTTTAATTGAAATAACAAAAAATAATAGAAAATTGTTAACAAAAACAAAAATAAGAAAATGAAAATAATCAAAAATGTCATACTTTTTGCCATCTTTCCTATTGCCATTTTGGAGACGCTCCCTTATCTTGGGACCCAAAAGTCTGGCAGATGTGATTTAAAATCCTTGTCCCCCGATTCTATAATAGAAACTAAAATCATGTCTGTCCGGATTCTGATTCCCGAAATACGGGGACTTCTTGCAACCCCTATAGGCTCTTTATGAAAATATCTACATTATATTTTATACTTACGATTTTTTTTGAAATTATTTAGTGCAGCAAAACGTTATTGAACGTAGAACTTTTTTCTGCACATGCATCATTAAGAACTACAATCTTAGAACTGCAAACATGAATTCAAACCTTACCTTTTACCTTTTCAAATTTAACAACTAAAATTTGTTCATTGGTTTAAAATTTGACAACTTACTGTCAATAGCAATTTTGAGTTGATGATTGATACTTGCAAACTTCATTCACAATATTTTCAACATAGTTGAAGAGTTGCAATTCACAATACCATTTCAAGAAATTGATTGATATACTTTTCAATTATCTAGTTGATAGTTGACTGTCATAATAGAGGCCTAACTATGTTCATTATTTCATTTCTGAAAGTTATTCATTTTGGTCAGATCAGATAAAATTAAAATTACTAAAAACTAAATGAATGGAAAATTGAGTAACGAATTGAGTAAATTGAATTTAAACTACCAAAATAAAGAAAAGTTAATTTGAAATTACAATTAAAGCTATCATTTTTTTTCAACTAGTATTTACCTTGTGTTTGCATTATCTTAAGTTAGCAATTTTATAACTTGAATGAAAGGTTGATGTCTTTAGTTTTTGACAATAATATAAATATGTATAGTACTTTGGAACTTAATTTTCATGTACTTATGGCACTCAGTTTTAAAAACGAAAATATCCTTTTTCAGATTTTCAAATGACATTAATGCTCTAATACTTTCGCGTAATGCTCTAATACTTTTTGTCAACCCTTAGATACCCGTACGAACCGTTAATATGTTCATAGCATGTCACTCTGCTTATAATATTATATTTTTAATTTTTTAGTATTTTAAACTAATTTGGGTGAATTTTATAATTTCTAGAACTATGGGTTGTACATATGTATATTCAAACTATATGTTTATAAATTCTTCAAAAGCAGATTCAATTCAAGCATGCATTCTTCAAAGACAGACCTTCTCCATAACGATTATCAATCCAAAACTTTTCCAAATATGTCCATAACAGGTGGGGAAAACTTCATTGTCTTTATAAAATTTCAGATGTCTAGCTTAATTAAGTAGCGGGGGCCTCGGTGGCCTAGTGGGTAAGAGCGTATAATACGCTGTAAACACCGAGGGAGTTGTGTGGGTTGGAATCCCACACAAGTCGTAAGAGTTATTCCTCCTTACGACATTTACAGCCACACCTGAACTGGAAAGGCTGTGTAATTTCCTGTCCACATTTATGTGTCAGAGAAATCTTAGCTATACTTTTCCACATTTATCTCGCCTTGTTTAAGATATCAAAAATGTATTAGCAAATTTATTGTACTCTAAAAACTACGTTCGTACGGATATTAAAATAAATTAAATTAATCTTGGAACAAACTTCACGTTACTGCGTTAACGTAGAATTCTTATAAAAAATTCCACTACATTAATTGCGTATAGATTGAACTTGTGATAGATGTTAAGTCTCTCATTAACACGTATGATAGGGCCAAATAATTTTTATTTCTGTAGAGTTCTTGAACATTTTGTCTTTTGACATAAAATTTAACAATTTTAAAATGGAGATTTCAATAAATTGTTATTAATGCCATAATATTGAAATTGCTTTTGTTGCAAAGCACATCATTTTCTCTATTATGTGAAATAAAAATTCAATATGTACAACATGTAAATTCTCTAATCAATTAATAAAAGAATTCATTGCCGAAACGTTTCTTTTAGATGATTTAATTTTGATTTTCAAATATAATTTCATACAAAAAGTTCTAAGACAAAGTTACGCAGTATTCAATTTTTTATTTATTTTTTTTTTTTAAATTAACAAAAACCCACTTTTTTTTTTTTTTAAATTAAAGTAACACGAGAAAAAAAAAATTAAATATTTTATGTAAGCCAAGATTTTGGTAAGAATGAGAACAATAAAAAGAAAACGTATAGTTGCATTGTAGAATCAAAGGTCGTTAAGTAGGAGAAAATTAGAAAAAAAGGTGAAAAATAAAGGTACTTATAGCAAAAAAAAAAAGGGTTAAAATGGACATGTTGTGTTAAAGAAAGAAAAATTTAATTTTTTTCTTTTTTCCTTCTTACTTTTTCACTTTCTATTTTCCTTGATTTTTTTTTGTTTTTTTTTGTTTGTTCTTTTAATCATCAAAGAAAAACTTTTCACTTTAAAAAGAAAATTTTTGTAAATTTAATAAAAGAAATAAGGCTAAGTTCCCAAAAAAAAAACAAAAAAAAAATATAAAAAAATTGGAAAAATGTATTTTTTTTTTTTTTTAACTTCTTTTTTAGAAATTCAAAGTTTGAAGGATTTGATCGACAAAAAAAAAAAATAAATGTTTCACAAATGTTAATATTATTTTTTTTTTTCGTGTTTTTGTTTTTTTAAATGATTTGCTGTCAAAATGATGATGAAAGGTTTTCCATTCGTATAAGTACGTTAAAACTTTGGTTCATAATAAGTTAAGAAGAAGTTAACAAAAATGTGCTTATATTTAATATTTTCGGAAAATATATTATATGGAACAAAACAAAAAGTTTAAAGTTTTTTTTTCTTGTAAAATAATATTTTGCTTCTTGTTTTTTTTTTTTTTTTAATTTGATCGACATAGGTCAAAGAGTCTACATTAGATTGAATTTAAGTTTCCGATCAAAAGGTTAACAAAAAAAAAAAAAAAAAAAAGAATCAAAATTAAATTACATGACCTTTTCATAAAATAAACTGCCAATTTTGATATAATGAAATGTATTTGGAATGTTTATCTATGTATAGGTATTGCAAAGAATATTAATATGTACTTGTTTATATAGAAATAACAATAGGTTCCATCCCTGGGATATTCGATAGATTTAAAAATAAACTTTAATATATTGACGAAACTCCAATAATTTAGAGAAAATTAATTTTTAATTTTATTTTTTAACATTTAATTAAAAAAAAAAAAGTTTTTTTGAAAATTTACATATACATTTCAAGATATTTAAGATATATATATAGTAAGTATATATATATAGATATTTGAAGTAAAAGTACTTGAAACAATTTGAAAGTTATTAAGCAGATTTTTTTTTTTTTTTTGATTATCTTTATATAATTTATTGTAATTAATTTTATCCTTAAACGATAAAAATAGTCCTTTGTAGTTAAAAAAAAAAACCAAGACAAAATTTTATAATTTTAATATTGAAAATATGAAAGTAAAATTTTCCTAATTAAATATATTACAAAATTTTAACAGAAAAGTTTTGGTAATTTATTAAAAGCAGTGAAATTATTATAAATTTTTTTTTTAAGTACAGCTTTTAAAAGTTAAATATTTTAATATTTTTTAAATAATTATGGAAAATTTCATAGGAATTTTTTTAATTTTTTTGGAAATTATTTTAATTATATTCGATATGACTAAAAAATTCGTTGGTGTTCTTTACTATTAATACCATATTGAAATAGAAACCAAATCAATAAAGGAGAAACTGTTCCGAATTTTGTTTTAAGTAAATTTTAAACCTCAGGAAAACTCCTAAACTATTAAAATCTTTTAAAGGTTAAATGAAAAAATTTAAGTTCTAAAATTTTATTTTTATTGTAAATTGTATATACGTATATATACTAAAAGTATATAAGTATATATACTCATTAATGAGCGCCTTCACATATACCACTCTGTAACGAATAATGTGGAGGCAAAACTTTGCTATATTGCGGTGCATAATAATTTCGGAGCTGTGAGGCCTTAAAGGAGATTTAGTGTATTTTTTTTTCCGTTTTGATTGATTTTTGTATATGTGAAGGCAGTCATTAACGATTCACCCTCTATATATATAAAGTAATTGACTGCTGAAGTTAAGTTAGTTTATTAAATAATACCGAAGAGAAGTTAACCGATTAAAATTGAAAAATGCAATAAAAATTTATAAAAACAATTTTTAAAGGTTATAATATATTTTCAGTTCCCATATTAAAACTTAATAAAAGTTTTTAATCTGTCGTCCTTATTAAAAGGGTTTAATCAATCGAATTCAAACTTTACTGATCTTTTGATTTTTGTCAAAATCAAAAGATCAGTAAAGGGGGAGATAAATTTTGGCACGATATGTAAATCCATAACAGATTTTTTTTGTAACTGAATTTTGTAAAAATTTTTTAGGAAATTGTGTGATTTAAAAGTCTATCTATATTAAGCTATTCCCGAAAATCAGTTAACTAAACATTTTCTTTAAATTTATTTCTTTCATTCTTTTATCTTATTAAACCACCCAGCAAATAAATAAAATTGTATGTAAATACTACGTTCATGTGTAAATAATCAATATAGATATAAGGATAAGTAATCAATAAAGATATGGAAATTTAGTAACGTTGTAGGACCTGTAGTAATAAAATTTTGTTTATAATTTACTAATCTAGTTAACGCTGCGAAACCCTGCTACTATTACTATAAGAGATTCTTATGCATTAAATAGTATTCATATAATTATTTGATTCTTTTACACTTAATAACAATCAATAACTGAATCAAATAATTTCATTATAAGTATAACACCTTTTTAATATAATGCCACCATTTCTAACTATAGATTTGAATATTAATAGAACAGTTATTTATACATATAATATAACAGTTTATAAAAAGAACAGAATAATTTTTTTTTGTATGAATTACATTCCAAATTTGTAAAATAGTACCAATTGACCTAACCTTTGATTAAAATTGTAATCAAATTAAAGATGTATTTTTACATAACCTTACATTTTTAAAGATAATTTTTTTTTTGTGTGTTGCATAAGACCTACCATTTTTTTTTTTTTCTATTTAATATATCTTAAATATACTTTTCCATTTGATTACTTTTTTTTTTTGTTTTTTTTTTGCGTAATCACTTAATTTTCGTTATAAATAGGAAAATAAAATAATTTTTTCTAGATTCAGTCATTAAACAATGGAACTAAGGTAGAAAATACTTACGTAAGCGTTTTTCTTTCTTTTAAAAAATATTTTTGGAAATAAATTCGATTTCTATTTAACATGAAGATTTATTTCTGGAAAAAGAAACAAACCGAAAATGATAAAGTTTTATTTTTCTTTTATATCATTTATAAAATTTTGCAAAAGGAAGTAAAATATAAAATTATATATACGTATATAATATTATTATGTATATCCATAAGATTATTTTACATATTTAACTTGATTTTATGGAAATTATTCTCACAAAGCTAGAAAATTCATTATCCGTAAAATAGAAAAAAATTAATGTTTAAGTTCTTTTATAATCAAATTTTGTTTTTGGGGTATAATGGTTCAACTTTAGAAACATTTATTTGTCAAAAAGAAAATGGAAGAAAAAAAAAAAAGACTGTTCGTTTATTGCGAAGTTTTAATTATATATGCATACTTCTATAACATTAAAAATGTATTTTAATAAGTGAAATATTTATTTTTACTTTGAATTCTTAAGATATTAAATATTAACTCTGTAATATAATTTGTGTACAAAATAATGAACGCTCGTCTTGTAATTTACCATCTTTTATTAATCTAAACGTTATTATGCGAAACAAATTATTCAACTTATATAACTTATTATAAATATATGAAATAGTTCGGTGTCGTTATAAATAAGTGATGCTGATGAATATCTTGATTATTGTTAATAATACAATTTTTTTATACAACGAATAATATGATGCATACAGAATATCATGCTTATATTAGTATTTCTTCCTTTCAATAATCTTCTTTGAATTTGGTAAAAATATTTTTCAATAGTCCTCCTTAATTTAAAATAAGGATTGATTTAAGGGTTGGTGTAACTCTTATAAGGGTTGTTGTATGGTGAGGGTTGATTCAAAACAATACAAATTTAAACAAGGAAAGCGTAAAATAAATTTTTCTTTTAAAGAGCGATCTAAGTATATCTAAGCATGATCTGCTCAGAACGTAATAGTTTTGATCAAAATGTTCCTCTGTAATAAAACCTGTTATGAAACTTGTAATATAGATTTTTCGTAGCTAAAATTTATTTATGAACATTAGTTGTGGGATTTGTAACATAACAGGGCGCACAATTAAATTTTAAATTACATAGATTGGCGTTCCTTTTACACGAAAAGAGTAGTTGAGAGTGTTTGGAAGTAGTTGGTAAATGGAAAGTTAATTTAACATAACTGTACATTTTCTTCTATTTACTCTTTTTCAATCAAGGTTGGTGTAGTTGGGAGTATAAAAGTGGAGTTTACCGTGTAAAAGGAACGGAAACATAAATTTCCTTTCCTCAAAATAATTTTTAACGTATACATAACCCTAACCCTGTATCAGTTTTTAATAATAATGCGAATTATAGGTTATCATCTAATCTAACTAATTTTAAACATATTTTCAACAAAAAACTTGATAATTAATAAAATAAGTTGTATTAGAAATATTAAATGATTAAACAAACAAAACTATTTGACCAAAATAGCTAAATAAAATTTTAGCTTGTTTTTAATGACGCAATTAAGACTTTATTTTTTCTTCAAGAGGTAATAATGCGATTATCAGTTGGTTTTATTTAGAAATTTTTGTTTTGTTATATTTGAGCTTTAACACTCTTCCTTATAAATTCACTCTTTAACATCAATATTTAATCTCTTTTTTTTTTTTTTTGATTTTAATTAATTGGTTGCAAATAAATAAAAGTAAATAACAACAAAAAATGCGTCAGAAAAAGCTTGGAATTCTGTTAATATTCTTATTAAAAAGATATATTTTGAATGGAGCAGTTTTAGTATTTATTATTTAGTAACATATGCTTGACATTAATATTGAATAAATTATTTTAATTATTATTTATTAAATTGTTAGGTGTATAAAACAATTAAGAGGAAATATTTTTTAAAAAATACAAAAAAAATTTCATTTTGATATGTTGAAATATTTCGTAACATTATAGCACAGGGGGAAATTACAGAGATACCTGAAATTACTAGAACCCCGAGAAAGTTTTTATTCAAATTTCTTATGATGTAAAAATATATAGCAAATACCAAAAAATTTTGTTGATTATTTTGTTCCTAAATCAACAAATAGGAACATATCCTAAATCAATAATCGATATATCCTATCTAACAGATAGTTAAACTATAAATTCAAGGAACCCAGCCAAACTCAAAGGGAAAGGCTGCATCAATTACATTATGTACATTGTATGTGCATGGGAATAAATAAATAAATTCAAGGATATTAACAGATTGCTAAAAAGAATCCATCTTTATAACATTACACCTATACTGAATCGGATATCTGTAATCGGATATCTAAATCTGTTTTAAACTTACAGTTAAAGTATAGTTGGATTATAAATAAAATATGGTTTTATGGAACAAATAATTATTGTTTTTAACATATGAACATATGGACAACTTCATCAACTTCAAATAATTGATGGTAATTAAAAGTTGATATTACAATAACATTCTGTAATTATTAAGGACTTTTTGCTAATCATCATATACTGACTATATTATTATTATACACTTGTGAATAAATGTGTGGCAGAACAAAATCCAATACAAATATTGACAGCTTCATATTGTTTTTAATAATGAAGCAAATATACTAGAATATATGAGGTAACAAATTATATTGGACAGAGAAGAGCACGGGAAAATTTATAATGCCAATAAACAAAAGTAAGCAGAAATTAACAAGTGTTTTATTATTATTTCTAACAATTTATCCTTTAATTAATTTCTATAATCGGTTCGAAAAAGCTCTATATTTAAATTGTTATAACACAAGTTGTATAAGGTATATCTTCAATTTGAAAACGCCAAACAATTACTGGTTTTATTAGCTTTAAAAATATATATACAATAAACATATACTTGTGGCATACGGTGTCTTAATTTACCGTTATACAAAACTCTAATTTTGCTAAATTCTTGATTCCTTCTATCGTCCAAACGGTTAAAGTTAGAAACTTGAAATTTTGAGAGAAGTTAGGTCTTTGAAAATAATAAGTTATAACAAAAAATATTTTTGTATCGCCCCCCGTTTCGGAGCTGTATGAGGTCAAAAACTAAAAAATCCCTTATTTTTAAACACCTGTAACTTGAACACCTGTCCAAATTTTTTTGAAGTAATATACAAAAATTAAAGCTCCAGCATTATATTTTTATTTTTATTAACAACTTTTCTTAATAATATAAGGTTACCTTAAAATTGACGAAGGTGTGACATCATTTTTCTAAATTTTTCTAATACATTTTTTTAACGATATTTTTGCATTTTTTTTTACTCGATAATTTGACATTGTTGAGGATGCTGCGTAGTACAAAAAAAATTAAATAAATAAAAAATATAACGGTTGCTTGAAGAGTTTATATTTATATGATATTAGTATACATACTTATATAACTCATGTTGATTTACATATAGTATATGTCACTGATGAATAAATGATATATACCATGACATCCAAATTGGATAAAAAAAGCGTTTGGATGCGCTACAAATGCACATAAAGTTTTTTAATTCATTGTAAAACCGATGTTTCGCGTCTAAATACAATGTAAATGTAATAAAATTTAGAACAACTTTTCGCCGGTTAAATAACAATTCAAATTCACTATCAAATTGTCAAAGATAAATTAAAAGTGTCCAGAAAATTTTAGATGCAAAAATTTTAAACAAACGCACATCGTAGGCGGTGTACAAACTGTCATAATGCAATTTGGATCATGATACTTTGTAAAAAGCTTTTGTTTTACAATTTGGATCATAATACTTTGTATCGGACGCTTTTTTTATGCAATTTGGATGTCACGAATAATACATATGTATAGTATAAATTATTATACATTCGCCGCTTACTATTAAATGGTACTACAGTATATTTGGAAAAGTTTTGGATTGATAATCGTTATGTGGAAGGTTAGAATCTGCTTTTGAAGAATGTGTAAACATATAGTTTGAATATATGTATAACCCATAGTTCTAGAAATTATAAAATTTACCCAAATTATTTAAAAAAAATAATATTATAAGCAGAGTGACAGGCTATAAACATACTAAAGGTTCGTAAGGGGATCTAAGAGTTGACAAAGGCAACTGTATTCTTCCTCGTTTAAATTTAATTTTAAACAATATATATGTACTTACTTCAACAACAAAATCTAAAGATTTATCTTAAGGTTAAAAAATTTTAAAATAAAAACTTAATTATTTAAAAAACTATTTATTTTAAAAAATAACAAATATAAGGACAATCATATTGCATTTTTGATATAAATAATTAATATTGAAAATTATTTGGAAAACGATTTTTAAAGATTATTTTTAAAACCATGCATGAAACGGAAATGAAGGTAGGTAGGGCGCACACTTAGGAAACAGTCAGAAAACAAAGCGAGAATGTCCCTATAATGGAACCCATAAAGTACTACAAAACGCGGTCGATCGATCAACATCTAGCAACGATAAATTCTTCATTAGCTGAATAAAATGAATATATTTTGGGAAAATGTCATAACAATGGCTATATTTCGATGAGAATGTCTTGTGCAAGTCCTATATGCTCTTAAAAGGAATAATAAGGAAAAAAACAAATAATTCGCAACCAGCTCTGAAGAAAGTCGAAAATTTTATGTAAATAAGTAGGAAAAGTAAAGAGGTAGGAAACAGGTTAGAAAGAATTAAATTATGTAAATTAAATTATTGTAATTATGGAAATTTTCAAGCTGAATTAAATAAAATTAACTTTTAAAGTTGCTATATGAAGAATTTTTTTAGATATAATAGAAGAATATTTCTTTTATCAAATAATTTTTAAAATTTTATTTTGAATTTTTATCTAAAATTTATGACAATATAAAATGTTATTCTAGTTACAAAAAAATAACACGCTTAACACTTTTATTTCTTATGAAGTTAAAACATAATGTATTAAAATTTGTTATTCCAATACTTGATGCAAAAAATAAACCAAAAACTTTATATGTATATAATGGTATAGTTAGTGCTTTCGGTCTCATTTAAGTTAAGAAAAAAAGTTAGAAAATCACATTTAGAAAAAAAGTTAAGTTTTAATTTATAAATTTTTGTTTTAATAAAATTTTAGCTTAAAAGCACTAATTTACAAATTAGTTTAAATTAAATAACTGGTTATCCATATGCCAGAAATCAAAAGCTTAAATTTTCGGTAAGATTCTTTTGTAAAAGTTAGATTTTAGTATCGAACGTGATTTGATTGTAATCTGTTTTATATTTTAACTTATTTTAAATCATAATCGTTTTGTTGAATACAAAAATGAATAAAAAATTTTTTAAAATAATTTTTATTTTTATATTCACTATAATTTTTCCAATTCCAATAAATTCAAAAGATTGTGATAATTATGATTTATTTAATTTTGGACTTAAACCATTTTGTGAACTTAAAGATGGAAATCCAGTTAGTTGTTTTGGAAGTCTTTTTGATGTTCAAAATGCATATATTCAATGTGATAGCGGTTATTACCAAAAACAAAATATTTCCCAACAAATTTTAAAATGTGACAATAATGGTGAATGGTCTGAAAAATTATTGAACTGTTCACCTGAATGTATCGAACCTCCAAATGAACTTGAACTAATAGAAGATAATAATACCAAATATCCACCATGGTATGTTGAGATTATTCGTAAGCTACCAACACAGGGTAAAGTAAATAAAATTCCTGGAATGATTTTTTTTGAAAGAGAAATTTTAACATTAAAAAATCTGGTTGGAGATTTTGAATTTGCAAGTAATTTTGCTGGAGAGTTTTTTATACGCATTTATAAAAGTAAAACATCATTTAAAGATTATTCAATACAGGATATAACATGTAATAAATGGAAGTAAGATATTTTTAAATTTTAAATAGTTATTTAAATTATTATATAAGTAAAATAAATCTATAACATTTAGTTTCTTCAAGATTTTTAATTGTGAAAAAACTTCATGTATTTTTTTAATTGATTTTGGTTTGTGTCTATTATTGAATTATAAAAGATTGGTTTATGTCTGCAATGAATTTAATTTCAGAAATATAATGAAAAAATTTATAGAAAAATCGCAGCATTGATCGCTCAGATACAGAACTGACCTAAACAGATATATAATATACATATTATAAAAATTTTATTATAATAATATTAATATTTTAAATCCTTTTTAATTTTTTTTTTAGCTCTGTATTAGGCGAATATTGCATTATTGTTATTCCTTTCATGGAATATGTAAAATTTAATGAAGATCAAAAGCCAGTTTGTGCAGATCATCCAAAATTTCAAAATGTTTATAATTATTATCATGATTATAGAAATAGGTACATGTATATATAGATTTTTATTTAAACTCTTTAATATATGGTGTAAAATTTAAATTTAAATTAAAATAGGAGATTACCAAATTATGTTGGTTCTTGTATTGTACCACGTATCAGTGATACAAAAGTTGAACTTGTATGTTTTAAAGATAATCCAAAATATGATTATGTTGCAAATGGTAAAACTACAAATAGTTATATTCCAATTGACTGTCGAGAACAAGCTTCATTTATAGTAACAAGATGCCGTATTGGTTATCAATATAAAAAGCCAAGTTCAACTGATAGTTTATCAACATGTGTTATAAATATTTGGTCTTCTGAAGAAAATAATGGTTGTGATTTAAATTGTGGCAAAATTGATACGGAACATTTAGAATTTCAAACACCATTGATATATAAAGGAACAAAAACTGATATAACATCAACACCCTGGCATGTAGGCATTTATGCCAATCATACTGTTCTTTCAAACACATTTGAACACATCTGTGGTGGAACAATTATTCATACAAATATTGTAATATCAGCTGCACATTGTTTTTATGATGAAGCAAATGCTAAAATAAGTGACGAATCAAATTATTTGATTGGTGCAGGAAAAAATTTTCGAAATTATAAAGCAATTGAAAAAAACTCATATTATACAGGAATAAGTAAAATACATGTTACAGAAAAGTGAGAAAATTTAATTTTTAAGTTTTTAATTATGTAATAATAATAATTGGTTTTTTTTTCTTTGTTTTAGTTATCAATCAACTGACATTTTAAATGATATAGCTATTATAATTCTTAACGAACATTTAAAATATTCTCCTTATATAAAACCTGTATGTGTCGATTTTACTCAGTATAAGGATTACAATATAAAAAGTGGTATTAAAGGATATATCACTGGTTGGGGTCCAACGTCTAAATCTGGTGATGCAAGCAATGATTTATTAACTACTAGTCTAACAACTTTAACAAATGATCAATGTAAAGAACTTGTTAATCCAAATTTTAGATCACTAATAATTGGTGATAAATTTTGTGCCACAAATGAAAATAATGCGACTGCTTGTCAAGGTGATAGCGGTGGTGGTTTTGTAATAAAGAAAGATATTGGATCTGGAGAACGTTACTATTTAACAGGTATTGTCAGCACAGGCATCGATAGAACGAAAATTTGTTCTGATGGATTTTTAACACTTTTCACTAACATACAGTTTTATCAGAGTTTCATTAATGATGTTATTTCAGAAGAAAGAAATGCAATTTTTTATTAAGTTAATTATTTTATTATAAAATTTTAACAAATAAATCTTTGTTTAAAAGGAAAAAATAACCATTTATTGTTTGGATTTTTTAGATAAAGACTAAATCGGAATCTATGAAAAGAGATTTTTGTATTTAAATTTACCATTTTATAAAAATTTGTCTGAAAGTAATCAAAATATTATTTTTAAATTTGGAAAATATAAAAAAATTGGTAAATTACGGACAACTTGTGGAAGCAGCCTTGTTAAGTACTTGATTTTTTAATCGAGGGAATGCGGATTCAAATCCTGAGCATGTAGTGAGATTTTTTAATTGGAATCTTAGCAAATCTTCTCGACGACCAAAGATATATATTTATTTACTTATTTGCTTAGTAGGACTAATTGCAGTCGTGTTACAAAATATTTAATATGTTTTCAACCTATAATGACCTTCAGTAGCCATTGGTTTAGTAATATTATTTATTCTATTAGTAAGGTAAAATCATTCACTGATACCTAAGACATAAAAATAACTAATTAGTACAATTCTAAAAGTCAAACATGAAAAGGTTTTTATTTTTGTAAGATTAATATAATCTATAATATAATACACAAGATGTTGGCGAGACCTTGCCAACATGTAAAAAAATATATTTTATATCTATAATAAAACACTCACACTGAATGTAAACTAAACTGGCAATGATTATATTTCTGTATATCATAATATTTAATCTGTAAATGACAGACATTTAAAACCCTTTTACTCAATGATTTACCAACCAACTTTCATTTTTTTCTTTTTAAATGATAAATATTCAGTACAGCCATCTTCCAAAATTAATATTTTTCCAAAATTTTCTGATTTTCATTAATAATTTTCCATTTTTATAAAAAACCCATGTAAAGTATATACATATGTATCATATAATATGTATAATCTATACCTATAATATACATATTCAAAAACAACGCTCTTTTATTCCGTTGAATTTTAAATTTTGTTTTCTTGTTTTTGCTTTTTGTTTTTTTTCTAAAAACATAAAAAAAATTTTAAAATATAGTTTGCATGGTGGGAAATAGAAATTTCACAATATAATTGAATATAAACGTCGAAACTTCAGTGGGGAGTTTGGTGCCGTGGTAGAGTGGCCGCTTCTTAAACTTTAGAAGTCTTTAGTTTGCAAGTTCGATTCTATTCTATTTTTCTTTTTTAGCATATTTCCAAAAAAATTTTGAAAAAATGTGCTTATTAGTTTCACTCTGTCCGTCCGTCCGTCCTTCTGTTTACAAAACTTCTACACCGTTAAAGATAGAGGAAAAAAATTTTGGCTGGGTAGGTGGGTAACCATGGGTAGGTCTCATAAAAAAAATAATTTTGTGGAACAACTTTTTCATGTAGCCCCATCCATTATGGAGCTACAGCCCCTCAAACTTTGAAAAAGCCCTATTTTCAAATGCATATATCTTATGTTCTGCTTAAGGTTTTTTCAATCTGAAAACGTCATTCGACAGGTATTTCTTTTATCTTTGTAAATTTATATCAATATTATACAATATTTTTAAATTTAGTATTTAAATTTACCGTTATGTGAAAACCAAATTTTGCATGATTTTTCTACTTTCATAACTCCGGCACGCTTTTAGATAGAAGCTTGAAATTTTGAGGCAAGAAAGAACTTTTAGAATTAGTATAAGTTTGCTCAGAAAATTTTTTTGAACCACCCCCTGTTTATGAGCTATTAGGGCTCAATAATTGAAAATTTGCTATTTTTAAACACCTGTAACTTAGGAACCTGTACACATTTTACTTCGCCAAGATATAAAAATTAAAGCTACAGTACTATATTTTAACGTGTGTTAAAGGTTTATTTTAGTTGTAAAGGGTTCCAAAGTTGCAACTCTTCAAAATTGCGAAAAAGCCCCATTTTCAGATATATATATCTCAGGCTCTGCTTAATAGTTTTGCAACCTAAAACCGCCAGAAGATCGAAAATTTTATTGTCTATATAAAACAATATCAAAATTATGTAATATTTTGTAATTTACTATATAAATTTACCGTTATGTGAAAACCACATTTTGCATGAAATTTCTTTTTCCATAACTCCGGCACGCCTTTAGATAGGAACCTGAAATTTTGAGACAAGAAAGAACTTTTAGAATTAGTATAAGTTTCCTCAGAAAATTTTTTGGTACCACCCCCTCTTTAAGAGTTATTACGCCTCAAAAATTGAAAATTTGCTATTTTTAGACACCTGTAACTTAGGCACCTGTAAAAATTTTTCTTCGGCAAGGCATGAAAATTAAAGGTTCCGTAATATACTTTTACATGTGTTAACGGCTTTTTTTAGTTATAAGGGATTCCGGAGTTACGGCCTCTCAAAATTTCAAAAGAGTCCTATTTTCACATTTTTTCTTATTACATGAAATTTTCAAATTTTTGTGCAAGTCACAATTCTAAACAGTTTGTATTGAGTTTTGGAAATGTGCGCTTTTAAAAACCGTTGGTTTACATTCTACCTTGTTGTTTTTTATTTCTAATATTTTATACGAAATAAATTCTTACATATAATAATATTTAATCTGTAAATGACAGACATTTAAAACCCTTTTACTCAATGATTTACCAACCAACTTTCATTTTTTTCTTTTTAAATGATAAATATTCAGTACAGCCATCTTCCAAAATTAATATTTTTCCAAAATTTTCTGATTTTCATTAATAATTTTCCATTTTAATAAAAAACCCATATAAAGTATATACATATGTATGATATAGTATGTATAATCTATACCTATATCTAATAAATAAGGAAGAAATTCTGTTTGTTTGTGCCCTTTTCACGTAAAAACCACCAGTCCGATTGCAACCAAATTTTGCAGGAACGTTCCTACGACCCCGGAAAGTGTTATAGGCTATATCGCGTTTCGGTTCATTAACCCATTGCGGCCCGAGAGCCATTTAAAACCGTTTCGTTTTTTCGTTGTCCTGCTAAAACGGTTTGACCAATTGAGTTGAAAATTTACAATAGTGTAGCTCTTTACCACAGGAGCTCACTGAGTTGATTTGGTTTCGATCCATTAACCCGTTTCGGCACCAGGGGTCAGTAAAGTTTTGTAATTTACTTAGTTGTCGCACTTAA
Source organism: Poecilobothrus nobilitatus (assembly GCA_947095535.1). NCBI lineage: Eukaryota > Metazoa > Arthropoda > Insecta > Diptera > Dolichopodidae > Poecilobothrus > Poecilobothrus nobilitatus. Next base: position 199,819,435 of record OX352773.1, on the reverse strand, counting down.
ACTGTTTGGCCAATTGAGTTAAAAATTTATCAAAGTGTAGATCTTTACCGCAGGAGCTCACTGAGTTGATTTGGTTACGATCCATTAACCCGTTTCGGCACCAGGACTCAATGAAGTTTTTCAATTTCTTTGTTGTCGCGCTTAAACGGTTTTGCCAATTGATTTGAAAATTTACAAAAATGTAGCTCTTTACCACAGGAGCTCACTGAGGAGATTTGGTTACGATCCATGAACCCGTTTCGGCACAAGGGCTCAATAAAAATTTTTAATTTCTTTGTTGTCGCACTTAAACCGTTTTAATTGAGTTGAAAATTTACAAAAGCGTAGGTCTTTATAACAAAAGTTTTCTGTGTTGATTTGGTTACGATACATTAACCCATCAGGCTGCAGGCCATGAAGTGTCTCATTTTTTGTTGTTGTGCTTAAACGATTTGACCAATTGAAAATTTGCACAAGTATTGCACTTTGGCACATAAACTCATTCAATAAATTTTGTTGTGATACATTAACACATTTCGACACGATAGACTGTCAAAAAAAATTTTGTTTCTAATTTCGGTCTAATTTGAGAGGATGAATTTATGGTTCTAAATAAAGCCTGTGACAAAATGTTTGATAACGTTTATTAACCCATTTTCGCACGAGCACTTATTAATAATATTTTGCCTAATTTTGTGTATTGTTATTATTATTAAAAAGATATTTCCAACACTCTTTACTTTTATCTATACTGTTTCTAATATTCCATAAAAACCTTTCAATGCAAATTTCTAATATAGAACAGCAATTAAAGTAACCTTATTAAGTATCTTAAGAATACTGTTTTTAATTTTAACAACATAACATTTTCATGTTAAAAAACAGAAACAATCTCCTACATTAGACAATCATCATGTCATCATTCAGAAATGCACTACTTAAATGTGGTCTTTACATGTGGTCTACCTATATAAGATGCATGTGTATAACATGTTTCCCATAAAATATCATTGAAATATGTACATATAGTATGTATAATATCCGTATATTTAAAAATACTATAAACTTTATCAATTAAATTAGAAAACATATTCACATTTCTGTACATCATTTAATCAAAAATGAGGACATACATATTTAAAGAACAGAAAACCTTACATTCTTATCCATATACAATTTTTACACATATTTTTAGCCAATCAATTTGGAAACATAATTAGAAAAACTAAACGAAAAAAAAATTCTGGTTGATTTATAAAGGTAAAAAACAATCATGTATTTTTTATATTGAAAATATGTTAAATAGAACCTGAAATGTACGCGAAAAAGAAATTTTTTCAAAATTTGAAGAGCTGTCGGCGCTGTAGGATCTCCAACGGTGAGGGTACATAAAAAAGTTGTTCTACAACATTACTCTTTTAAGAGACCTATGCATAATTAATATTTCATTGCTCTTTATTAAACAGTATATAAGTTTTAACAGACGGAGGGACAGAGCGAACTTAATAACAAATTTTTCAAAATGTGCTTAAAAGGATAATTCACCAAAACATGAAGTGACATTACTTATAAAAAAAAAATTGATTACATTATGGTCTTTTATAATTTAAATACGATTTTATGTTTCGGTATTAACGCATATTAACGAATATATAAGTTTGGAAAACAGACGGAGGGACAGAGCGAACCTAATAGCAAATTTTTCAAAATGTGCTTAAAAGGATAATTCATAAAAACATGAAGTGACATTACTTACGAAAACAAATGTACTACATTATGGTCATAATTGAAATTCACTTCGCCGTCATTGTGTACTCAATAGATTATTGATTCCTTTAAAAAAATTTTGTATAAGAATTGTCTCTAATTCTTGGCTCTGTTTATTCAATTTAACTAAATCTAATAACAAATAAAAATATAAATGCATATAAACTACCATAAATCTGTAAATGCATAGTAATAAGTTAACTATATTAATTAAATTATATTAACGCAGAAACAAAAGTTAATAATTTTTATTTCAAAAAGCCAATAAAGTACTCCGGGCAACGCCGGGTACTCTGCTAGTTATACATATTCAAAAAAGACGCTCTTTGATTCCGTTAAATTTTTGTTTTATTTTTCTTTTCGATTAAAAATTTTAAAATATTGGTTGTATGGTTGTATGGTTAAACATTACAATTTTAGTTTATTGTTAGAACAGCGGTAGAGTGTGGGGTTATTAAAAGTTGCTTCTTGATTTTGCAAGTTCGATTCAGTTCTGTTTTTTTTTTTGTTTTTTTTTTTTTATATTTTAAACGAAATAAATTCGTACATATCATAATATCATCATAATATTTAATCTGTATTGATAGACATTTAAAACCCTTTTACTCAATGATTTACCCTCTTAGGCTCCTTATAATATATACATATATAATAGGTATATATTGAGTTTCCAATACTCAATAAATCAAGGGCAACTTCTAAAAGATAATAATAATCGTGTTTTTACAAAAAATATCATTTGCAAAGAAATTTTAAATTCATAAAGGCTTTAATTATTGAAAATCAGAAACTTACTAAATATTATAGAAATGGATATTTTTCTTAAAAAAAAAGAAAAAATAACATAGAAAATATCATTTTAGAAGCCTTCTCTCACAATAGATTCATAATTTTGTACTAATTTATTATTAGACCATTAAATTAAAAAGCTGTCGAAAACGTGACAAAAAAAAGTCCCCGAAAATTTATAAAATTTCATTATCAGAGACATGAATCTTTTATTAAATATACCAAAGACCTCTTCCAAAGTACATTTAAATAAAATAAATTCAGCAAATTTTTTTCAAGCAAAAAAAAACAAGTAAAAGTAACAGTAAGTCAATGCAACCGACTTATTTATACCCTACACCTAAAAAATTCAAATTAAATTAAAAATCCATAAGTTATTTTAGTTAGGTACTAAACTAAAAAAATACATGTAATAATCCCTCCCTTGATACAGGTAGTAAGGGAGTCAGTATGATAACGTAAATGTTTTTGAATCTATAGAAATTGTGCAATTGCACAGGGGATTTTCTAGTCTTTATATAATTTCGATTTTAAATTTTTAATAGGTAAGAAGTTAAGAGGTTTAATATCACAAAACAAGTTCATAACGTAAATTATAATTTTTTTTTTTTTTTGATTATTTTATTTAAAATAATAGTAAAAAAATAAAAAAAATTAAAAAAAAAGAAATCATGTAATATTTTATATGTAATGCATAAAAATAAAAATTGATTTGCTTACTTTTCTTCTTTTAATAACGAAAACAAAAAAAAAGAATTTTAAACACGAAAGCTATGATCATTTTATTCATAGCATTTTGATACCGAAATTTAAATACAACATAAATTGCTTTTAACTGCATCATCATTACTATAATAAAAATTTATACAATATGATGATGTTCCTAAACTTAAACATTTAAAATCATTATAGTTCATATTATAACTTTAGCTTTCGACCATCAGTCCTTCAGTTAGTCTGATTACAAAACTTCAACACTGTTTAAGATAGAAAAATTAAATTTTAACCGCATGGATAGGGCTCTTAAATTAATGTTATGCAACAATTTTTTTTATGTGACTCCGCCAATTTTTTTAATGTAACCCCACTGTAATCCCCTATTTTCAAATGTGCATAGATTTCACTTAAAATTCTTTGAATCTAAAACAGCCATTTTTAGACACAGGACATTTTTTCATAAATCATAAATCTATATTAATATCACACATTTTTTTTTTGCAATTTAGTATTTAAATTCACTACATATGAAAATAATATTTTGCACAATTTTTCTTCCTTCATATCTCTGGCAAGTATTTAGCTACCATCTTTTAGAAAAAGAAAAATTAGCATAAGCTGTACTTTTCGCTGTTTAAGAACTATTAGGAGTCAAAAACTGAAAAAATTGATATTCTTAGACACCTGTTATTTGTATACCTATTCAAATTATTTCTAAGTAAATTCCAAAAGTGTAATCAAAGTAAAATCCATTATATTTTTACATGTGTTAAAAGCTTTGCTCGGGTTTACTTAAAATTAAAAAAAAATCTCCTACATATACAGAAAAAATCTGAGAAAAAATACAAATTTTTGTTTTGTTGTTTTTATTGCCCTTTGGAAAATGTGGAGCTTTAAAAACTTTTGGTTTTACATACTGTCTGGTTTTTCTGATCAATATCATAAGTAGCTAGATATTCGTAATATTTTTCAATGTTATGTTGTCTTTTAAGAACGAAGGTTTATACCTTAAATGAGTAGATCAGCTTGGAAAATTCATATATGAAAACTGTATATATTTTTAACATTTCAAATATTTTTTAAAAGTTAGATTATAAGTTTCTGATGCCTATCTCTCTGTCTGGTCTTGGGTCTGTTTATAAAAATTTTACGCCGGTGGAGATAAAACAATTTAATTAATTATCAATCTAGAACAGCGGTTCTTAAACTTTTTATTTCACGGCCCACGATTAGAAAATTTCAAATATGCGGACCACTAAATAAAATTTCGACTTTTTTATAGTAAATTAACAATATTTATTCAATTCTATTTTAACTACAAATTCATCATAAAATAGATTGATAATTAAATAAAAAATAAATTGATAATTAAAGAAAATAATAAACTAAACATGGCAAAATAAAATAATTTTACTGAACTCTTAAATATTTAATATAGTTTTTAACACGTTTATGGACATTTTGAAAAAAAAAATTAATTTATATTTAGTAATATAATAATAATTAATTAATGAGAGGGATGATGTTGCATTTCTGATGTCAATTTATTTATGTCAGGTGCAATGTTTGATATTTGAATTCGAAGTTCAGTTTCTACATTTATCAACCTATTTCTATATTTATTTTTTAAATATACAAGTGCCGAAAATGCTTTTTCACATAAGTATGTAGTAGGAAACGGTATTAAAACTTGTAATGCAATTTTTGATAAGTCAGGATGATCCCTGCGTAAAGAAAGCCAAAAATCGGTCGTAGTATTTTCATTAAATTTTATTTTCAATGAGTTGTCAGTAGAAATTTCTATTAATGAATTTTCTTGAATTGATGTTAAACCAGTTATATTATCAACGTTTATGTTAAATGGATATTTAATCCACAATTTTGTATCATCTGGAGGTGGAAAATATTCACGAAAAGTCAATTGCATATCTTTCAGATGTTGGATGAAATAATTTAAAATTTCATAAGATAAGTTTTCATTGGTGGTATTAACGATAGTTTTTAAATTTTCGAAAGCATCAAAATTTCGCTGTGATAAACGTTGTTCCCATAATTTTAGTTTTAGAATCATTGCCTCAATTTTATCTTCAACATGAAATATTGTGACATCGAATCCTTGCAAACTCAAATTAAGTAAATTTAAATGTGTAAATATGTCTGCCATATAGGCCAAAATGACTAACCACGAATAGTTACACATATTTTTACCAATTGGAAATGGTGATGCCAAATTAATAAAATATAGCTTGACTTCATCCCTTAGTTCAAAAAGCCGTGATAAAACTTTTCCTCGAGAGAGCCAGCGCACTTCTGTATGAAGCAAAAGTTGTTGATGATCTCTATCCATAGACTGGCAGAGCTGCTGAAATATTCTTGAATTTAAAGGCCTTGCTTTAATAAAGTTTATAATCTTAACGGCATCATCCAAGACTTTTTTTATCTCTTCTGGCATCTTTTTAGCAGCTAAAGATGCTCGATGAATAAAACAATGGTGCCACTTAATTGAAGAATTATTTTCTCTTGCTCGTGTAATCAAACCAGTTAGTTTTCCCGACATGGCACGTGCACCATCTGTACTAATTCCTACACAGTTGGACCATTTAATTCTATTTGAAATTAAAACCGTATTCAAATTATTATACACCTCTTCAGCGGTAGTATGGATCAAACTGTTGCAAAAAAAGATGTCTTCATTAATTTTGTTCTCGAATTCATACCTAATGTAACAAAGTAACCAAGAATTGTTATTACAGTCTGTACTTTCATCCAACTGTAAACTATAATATTGGGATTTAAGAATTCTGTCCATTAATTGGTTTTTTACATTATCAGAAATTTTATCTATTCGTTTTTTTATGGTATCGTTAGATAAAGAAACTAAATTTAATTCTTTTGCAGCCTTTTCAACTAGCATTGTATTAACAATGGCTTTAGCTGCTGGTAAAATTAAGTCCTCCCCGATTGTGTGGGGTTTCCCAGCTTTGGCTATGAGATTGGCAACTTCAAACGACGCTTTCACTGCATTTTTATTATTTGATCCGCTTGCTATATTTCCAATAAGAGTTTGACTTTTTTTAAATTCAAGCTCTTTTTCTTTAAAAAATTCTACGGGTTTGTTGACATATTCTTTATGATTACTGTCAAAATGTCTCCGCAATTTTGACGGTTTCATTGCTTCATTAGAAAGCAATTTATGGCAGAGGACACACAGAGGTTGTTCATTATTTACACCTCCTAGCATAAATCCTAATGATAAATAGCTAACATCATATTTTCGATGTACTTTTGTTCTTTTTTTAATTAAAGTAGTGTCTACTATAGTTGATGATGTTGATGCACCTTCGTTTACTTGATCAGATTTTCTTTTAAGCCAACGATCCATTTGTATTATTTTTTATTTCTAACAGTAATAAATAAATTTAAAAAATATACTAAAGATAAAAATAATATTTTGAATACCTCTTTTAAACCCTCAATTAATTAAACTTTGTTGGGTAAAAACAAAAATTAGTATTATAAAATTGCAATAAAATTACTTTTCGCACATTTATTTGAAAAAAAAACTGATAATAAAAATAATTATTGATTTGCTTATACTTACGATTTGAAATAAATTTGTATAAGAAAACAAAATAAGTGAACTTGTGTAGTTAATGTTAATAGAACTAATAAAAATATATTAGAAAGAAATTTTATTTATACTCGTATATAGAGAATATGGTTTTTTTTGCTATTCCATATGCATAAAACTATAATCAGAGTACTAGATTTCATTCATATTTAACCTTAATAATTTTTTTCATACTAGTTTTTTTATATTTAATGTAAATATTTTTTTTTAAAGAATACGCTTATTTCATTTGTAAATACATGAACTACGTGATTTTTTCAAATTTAATATAATTTTTTTTTTATTTCAAATCTTCGAACTAAGAAAAAAAAATATACTCCATTTTAAAAAAAAGTAAAAATTATTTTTTTTTTCTTTGCGGACCACTTGAGAAAAGTTCACGGCCCACTAGTAGGCCGCGGACCACAGTTTAAGAATCGCTGATCTAGAACAATTGTGATTGAACAAAAGTGTTCTAGAACAATTTTTTTTACTGCAGTCTTCATCTGGTAGAGAACCCTCACTATTCGAAAAAGCTCCATATTTAAATAGTTATTTATTAGTATAGTTCTATTTTTTTCAATTTCAAAACACATAATAAGAGGCATTTCTTTAAACTTTACAAATTTAAACAGTTATGCACAACTAAATGATCTTTCTTCTAGACGTTTAAAGATAGAAATTTTAAATTTTATGACGAGTATCTTCATTGAGAATAAGGGTAAGTTACCTCACAAAATATTAGTTATGTTGTTTTTTTTTTTAAATTTTCAAAGAGTTGATTTTCCTTCAATAATGAATTTTTTAATAAGGTTTATAAAGGTAAGTTTGAAGTCAAAAGTTACACCCAAATGATTAAGCTTAGATACTTGTTTTATTATATTCAAGTTAAGAGTATATACTATAACAATTGTTGAATATTGGCTTTAAGGAGTAGGTAAACTGTAAGTATGGTAGTAATACAGACCTTCTCAATATTTAATAAGTTAAATATTTATCTTTCCTGAAATTGAATGCTATAAACAAAAAATTCTTAAAAAATTTAATAATTTCAATTGAACCATTTTGACATATGACATATGACATATGATTTGACACTTGATCTTTTCAGTTCAACATTTATTCAACCAAGAATTTGGAAAACATGTATATCAAATTCATGTAAGATGACTGCATTCAGTTTATTTGTAGATACAATTGAATAAAAATATTTATTTAGAGTAGAGATTATATAGGGTCTTTCAAATTGAGTTTTCAAAAGTAAATAATTAAAAAACATAGAATTTGAATTGAAACTGGAAAAGTTTTTGTTTAGTTTTGAAGTACAATGTTTGCCATTTATACTCTGAAAATGATATCTACCATGTGACCACCTCTTGCGTCTCTACAGTACCTGATTCTTTTATTAAAATTGTCGGTTACATTCTGGCATAATTGCAGTTCTATCTCACCAACAACTCGAATAATTTCTGCTTCCAACGCTTCGACGTTTCGAGGATTGTCCTTGTAGATCTGTCCTTTCATATAGCCCTGGAGAAAGAAACCTAACGGTGTCAAATTGCAGAATCTTGAAGGCAAATTCACGTTACCGAATCTGGAAATAACACGGTCTGGAAACTTTGTATGCAGTAATTGCAGTGTTTCTCTGGCTGTATGACACGTAACCCCATCTTGCTGAAATCACATAGGACATGGGGTTACGTGTCATACAGCCAGAGAAACACTGCAGTATCAATATTTTCCAGTTTTGGTAATAAAAAAGTTGTGATCTTGTCGCACTATCTGCTACCGTGAACGGTTATGACTCTTCCAGCATCATTTTTGAAAAAGTACGGTTCAATCACACCACCAGACCACAATGCACACCAAACAGTGACTCTTTGTGGATGCGTTGGCTTCTTTTGGATAACTCGAGGGGTTTCCTCTCTCCAAATATTGCAATTTTGTTTATTAACGTAGCCACCGATCTCGAAAAGTGCTTCGTCCGAAAAGATGATTTTTTTTGAAAGATCGTCGTTTTGTTCCACTATCCAATTGGCAAAGTCCCGACTCATGGAATGATCTTATGGCAGCAATTCTTGTGTCTAAATCTTTGTGCATAATACGCCATACAGTTAACTCAGAAGGTTACAATTGTTGTGAACGTCGGGAAATTGACATGGTGGGGTCAGCTGTAACACTATCACTCACAGCACTAATATTTTCTTGTGAACGACCGGCACGAGCATACTGATGTCTTTTTCGATGTTGTACTGCACCAAATTTTCGCACAATATTACCAATTTGTTCTTCAGTTGGACGATTATGTTGACCATAAACATCGTGTAAATTGCGAAATACATACATTTCTTACAGAACGATCATTTTCATAAAATAATTTAATAATTTCAACACGTTGTTGTAATGTATACGACTCCATTTTTATTAATGGCAAACCTTTAACTGTCAAAATGACATATAATATGGGAACGTTCAATGTTTGAAGTGTGTTACACAGGCGCCTACTTTTGAAAACTCAATTTGAAAGACCCTTTATTACATTTTCAAAAGAATAATTTTATTCAAACAATTGTAATATTTTTCAAAACTGAAAGAAGTATGATAACTAACGATTTATGAAATTATAGTTGACACATTTGTTTTACTTAAATTTACATTTTTTTTTTATTTTGCCAGTGGGTAGGTGGGAATCATCGAAAGACGCTATAGAGGAGTGGAACAAGAACGAATCCTCTATGAGTTTGTGGAACTTTAACCCACTAAACACCATCTCCCTTTTATTGACTAAAAAATAACATACATTCTGCCTTTTAATACTAATTTTTTGCTTAGTCAAGCTGCTAATTTACTGCTTAGGTTTTAAATTGAGCGTAATATTGTGAACTAAGTTCTTAATCTTCATATTGTATATGTAATCCGCAACAAATCTGGGGAACACATGAAATGGGAAATGGTTCCACAAGCCGAATTATAATTTGAACTACAAAAGGATGAGCAGCCGAAATTCTGATTGATGCTTTTTGGAATATTTTGAAGAATATAGGCGTCAGATTTTTAATATCCAAAAGAATAACTTAGAAAGAAGAAAAAGATGTTTTTAATACTAGAAACTTTTAAAAGCGTCCTTGTTAAATTAAAGTCTTAACATACTTAGTTTATAATGTTCAGTTAATTTATTACCAACAAATCTACACTAATACTACTGTAATTTAAAAAAATAAGTTACAAATAAAATAAAATCTATAGTAATGAATTTATGTATCTAAAATTACAATTTATTTCAATTTAAATTTTTTTTTATATTTCTAAATATTTTCAAATTTAAAATGCTAATTGTCACAATTGAAACATCAACAAAACAAAAGTTAACGCACAACCATTAAGGAAAATCTAATTAAATTTTAAAACCTTATTTTTCATAGACTGAATTTATGTAAATGAAAAAGAAAAATAATTTCAAATTTTTCAACTAAATGGTGAACAAATACAATAATAAAAATCTTTATGTATGTATAATATAGGAAATCATTTTAATGACTTACTCGCAAAATGAATGAAAACCACAATTAGCAACAGTGCTGTTTTTGATAAATTTTGTCTAGATAAATTTACATGTACACACATACAAACATATAAATAAAATGAGAAAATTTCTGCGTTTAAAATGTTATGGAAAATTTTCTCAAATAAATTTGAATTTACCAAGTGATGAAAATGGATCCTATTTGGCATTCAGGTTTATTTGGTTTTTTGTTGTTTTCTTTTTTACAGAATCTAACAATAGCATTAACATTTGTTAACATTTGTTAACATTTGTAAAATACAGTTAGGTACCTTTAAAAAAAAAATTCAAAAACAAAACAAAACAAAAACTATAGTATTCAACTATGAATATTTAAATTAAAAAAACAAAAAAAAAAATAAAATAAAAATAAGAGAAAAAAAAAAAATAGAAAATTTTTTAGTTGGAAAATATTTGAAATAATTTTTTGCATTTACAAAAATAAAAGTTAACTTTCACCTTTTGAAAATCAATGTTTACCTTTTACTGAGTAAACAAAATGTTGAAAATGTGTCTTAGTATCTTTAATGATGAATGCCTCTGTGGAATAAATATCAGATACAAAACTTTTTTGTATTTTGCTAAAAATTTTTGCAAAATTTGAATTTTTTTTTGTAGTTAATTCTTGTAAAAATCATGTTTTTTTTTTTTTTTTTTTTTTATTTACTGGGAGTAATTTATTCGATCCACTTTAGATACAAGGGAATACAAATAATTGTAAATGTTATATTTTGCAATAGATAAAGTTATTTATATAAGTCTGATTACATAAGTGATTTCACATTTGACGTTTAAAAATGAAAAAAAGTAACTATGTATGTATATTACAAATGTAGATATATTTTTGTCAATATTATTTTAAAAGAATTCTACAAAATTGTTATTTTATCGTTGTTTTTATAAATCACAAAAATTAAAAATTATTTATGGTGTAAAAAAAATTTTTTTTTTATATATTAAGATATTCTGTTAAAGTGAAATTATATTGAAACCTATACAAAAAAAAAAACATGATTTTCTTAAGTTTAAAGATTTTTTTTCAAAGAACAAGAGATAAGCAATCAAGAGATAATCAAGATATGAGAAATATATGATGATTTAGTTATTTTGAGCTTACAAAAAATCGAATAAAATTTTTAAGTATTACTTTATTAAAAAATTCAATTTAATGAAACAAAATTTAAAGAACCTTTTCCACATAAGATCATTTTGATTCAGAAATATTTTGTTTGTATATCGATCAAGCGATACCGATTCTCATAAATTGAATTTTTTTTTTCTTGATTTTACTGAACATTTATTGATGAATTGACGTGAACCTTTGAAGTCAAAAGGGTAAAATTGTTCCGGCAAGCTAATAGATAATCTTTAACAGATTTGTCTGTCAGAATTAGTTTCTGTAGCTACTTTAACCATCTAGTAAAAAGATTTTGTAAAAAATTTTCCTATATGGGAAATTAACATAAAAATAAGCTTAGCGTTTTGTATAATATAATTATTTCGCAAGAATAGCGGACGTATATATCTCGTATATGTATATAGATATATAACTTCTTTAGTAAAATTTAAAATTGTTTAAAATATGAAATCTTACATAGAAATAATAAATAGATTCATTTTGTATAATTTACTAACAAATAAATGAAAATAACGAATGAATTAAATTAATTATTGCAAAAATTATACATGTTAGACGGTAAATTTTTATTGTACCTATAAATGAATAACTTTTAATTATTCAAATTTTTAGGTTTATTAATAACTATTAAAGATAACAGAACATAGTTTAATCTACTTTAGTTCGTCCACACGTCTGTTAACAAAACTTCAACACCATTGAAGATAAAACGAGAATTTTTCACGCATAGATACTATTTCTCTTAAAAAAAATGATTTTTGTAGAATAACATTTTTATGTAGGCCCACCCACGAAGCTACAGCTCCTCAAAGTTAGAAAAGGCCCAATTTTTAAATATGAACCTTAGATATGTTCCGCTTAACATTTTTTCAATTTAAAAATGACAGGACATTTTTTAGTCCTTAGTCCTTCTTTAAATATCAAAATTTAACACTTATGTAAACACCGTTATGTAAAAACAAAAATTTTGTAAGATATTGCTTTCTCATATGATCCAAGAAACGCTTTTAGATAGAACCTATTTTCAAAAAAGAAAAATTTTATAGAACTACATAAATTATTTCAGAGCATCATTTGTTATTTATCTTTACTTTAGTAATGAAATATTATTTAGAAATCATATTAAAAAATTGTTTTAATCAAAGATCAAATGTTTTTAGCACATTTGCAAAAAATTTTGAAAAAATATGCTTACTAGTTTTACTCTGTCCTTCTGTCCGTCCGTCCGTTCGTCTGACCCTTGCTCTGGGTGTTTACAAAAGCCTTATTCGTTACGGAGCTAACAGCCCTACAAAGTTTGAAAAAGCCCTATTTTTAAATTTTTATAATACAGGTTCTATAAGGCATATTTTTAATCTGAAAACGCCAACCCATAGCTGGTTTTATAAAATTTATAAATACAATATAAAATAAATACATATGTGGCTTTGTCATGCGGTAATTTAATATACCGTTATGTTAAACTGAATTATTGCAAAAATTTGAACCCCTTCTATTTTTCAAAAGGTTTAACTTAGAAGCTTGAAATTTTCAGAGGAGTTAGATCTTTCGAAATCAGTATGAGTTATTTCAGAATTTTTTTTTGTGTCGCCGCCCGTTTAGGGGAGCCAAACACTGAAAATTCTCTATTCTTAAACACCTGTAACTTTGGAACCGGTTCACATTTTTTTGAAGAAATATACAAAAATTAAAGCTCCAACATTATATTTTAATTTCTTTTAATAATTGTTCTTCATAATATAGGGTCACTTTATAATTGATGAAAGTGTCAATTGATTTTTCTCAATTTTTTCGTACCAAAAAAAATCAAACAGAAATTAATTTCTTCTTACAAACGGCAAACGATTAACAGAACACTTCAAGCTGCTTCAAGCTCAATAACTCAAAACAAACACGATATACCTACATACATCCTTTTTTTTAAATTTGTTATTTGCATTTATCGTTGTGTTTAATTTTTAATTTTATAAAATTTAGTAAAATTTTGAATCTCCTGTATTTTTTAAAATGACTAAATGTAACACCTATATTTTAATTTTATTTCACCTTATTTCTAAATTGTGGATAGTTAAAAGTTAAAATTTTTTTGTCTTTAGAATTTTGGAATTTGACAGCAGCTGTCAAAATTTGTTAAATGCTATTATTAAAGTTCAAACATTATGTTATACATATTATATTATCTGTCAATAATATTTCTCCATCTAAATAAAATGTTCTTTATTGTTTGTCTTAAAATAAATGAATAATTCTAAACAAAAAAATATTTAAATATATAAATATAAAATATAAATTATCATTTTGCAAATGTTACCTATTATAAACTCTTCATTTCATATACTTACTCTATATTCTGTTTATAATTGATGCTGCCAATAATTATGACTGTACACTGACATATGATAAAATTTTAACATGCTATAATCATTTTGGCCGTCAAAGTTTGGTTTAAGCGGAAGTTGGCGGAAATATATTATTTATTTTTTAATGATCAACATTTTGTATTTTTTGAAGACATTTGAAGTGTAAATTTTATTTGAAATTAATAAAAATTTAATCATATTTTTTATAACTGAAACTAAACTAAAAATGGAGTGTCAGAAAATGAAACATAAAAGTGTTGAAAATTTTGGGTTTTTAGCACATTTCCAAAAAAATTTTGAAAAAATGTGCTTATTAGTTTCACTCTGTCCGTCCGTCCGTCTGTTTACAAAACTTCTACACCGTTAAAGATAGAGAAAAAAAATTTTAACCATCAATAGATCTCATAAAAAAAATAATTTTGTGGAACAACTTTTTCATGTAGCTCCTCCCTTTACAGAGCTACAGCCCCTCAAACTTTGAAAAAGCCCTATTTTTAAATGCATATATCTTATATTCTTCTTAAGATTTTTTCAATCTGAAAACGTCATTCGACAGGTATTTTTTTTAACTTTGTAAATTAATATCAAAATTATACATTTTTTTTAAATTTAGTATTTAAATTTACCGTTATGTGAAAACCAAATTTTGCATGATTTTTCTACTTTCATAACTCCGGCACGCTTTTAGATAGAGGCTTGAAATTTTGAGGCAAGAAAGAACTTTAAGAATTAGTATTTGCTCAGAAAATTTTTTTGGACCACCCCCTGTTTATGAGCTATTAGGGCTCAAAAATTTAAAATTTGCTATTTTTAAACACCTGTAACTTAGGAACCTGTACACATTTTTCTTCTGCAAGACATAAAAATTAAAGCTACAGTACTATATTTTTACGTGTGTTAAAGGTTTATTTTAGTTGTAAAGGGTTCCAAAGTTGCAGCTCTTCAAAATTGCGAAAAAGCCTAATTTTCAGATGTATATATCTCAGGCTCTGCGTAATAGTTTTGCAATCTAAAACCGCCAGAAGATCGAAAATTTTATTATCTATATAAAACAATATCAAAATTATGTAATATTTTGAAATTTACTATTTAAATTTACCGTTATGTGAAAACCACATTTTGCATGAAATTTCTTTTTTCATAACTCCGGCACGCCTTTAGATAGAAGCTTGAAATTTTGAGACCAGAAAGAACTTGAACTTTAGACACCTGTAACTTAGGCACCTGTAAAAATTTTTAATAATATATTTTAATTTAAAAGGTTTAATAATATATTTTTACGTGTGTTAACGGCTTTTCTTAGTAATATAGGATTCCGGACTTACGGCCCCTCAAAATTTCAAAAATATCCTATTTTCACGTTTTTTCTTATAATATGAAATTTTCAAATTTTTGTGCAAGTCACAATTCTAAACAGTTCTGTATTGAGTTTTGAGAATTCTGTATTGAGTTTTGGAAATGTGCGCTTTTAAAAACCGTTGGTTTACATTCTACCTTGTTTTAATTTATTATTTATATTTTTTCTAAAATGAAAAAACTTTTTGGTGATTATTTATTTAAAATTTTTGAAAGTTTTATTTTTAGCCGATTATTAATGTAGCCAAAAATACTTCACTTTACAATAATTCATAATACTAAATGATAATAAGTAAATAAATGAAGCAACAAAATAATTTTTGACATTTCCAAGAAATAAAATTCAAAAATCCTTTGTAAATATTTAAATTAGAAAATATTAATTATTTATAGTGTATATTGTATAAACGTTACAAAACACTGTAAGTATTTGGCTCGTTTATGTAATGAACATGTTTCCCTTAAGGAGAGTTTATTTTAGTCAGATTTCGTTATAAAGGTTTTGGTTTTAATAGAATATTAATTACATATCATTGGATTTTAAGTTTTTTTTTCCGTTTAATATTTTAAAATAATTATTAAAATTAATTTTTGCAATAATAAAATACATTATGTAGATATAGATAATCATTTGATTCACCATATTCACTGGGGCAAAATTAATTTTTAAACATCCCAATTTTTTTATTGGGATGATCATATCACTAGTGGTGTATTTTTATAAAATTACTGTTATTTAAAATAAGTGACTCAAAACTTTTGTAATGCCATATTTTTACCTATATCAATTTTGACTGAATGAGAATGAGATTAAAAATAAATAGAGTTTAATAAATAAATAAATATATTTATTAAAATAATACAAATCTACTTAGTTTATCTGAAATAAAATACATTTTCAACTTCAAAGTCTATGGCACTTTTATACGAAGCAACAAGACAAAATTTAAAGGATACTTTTAGATTTGAGGTATAGGTAAATATACATTCTTAGGCTTCTATCTTTTTAATCTAATATTTTGATTAAGAGCTCCGATTTTTATAATAAATTCTATTTTTAAAGAAAATATTTACTTTTTACTTAAATAGTAAAAATGATATGAAAATATGCTTAAAATCGTTAAAAAACGACTGGAAATGGTAAAAAAGTCGATTAAAAAATTTCGTTTAAGTAACAGATTTGGGTAGCTCTCTTGAAATTTGAAGCTTATATCCTTATATACTGATACTTATGTAAACCAGATATCTGAAATTGTATAAAAGA
The DNA here is from genome assembly GCA_947095535.1 of Poecilobothrus nobilitatus. Lineage (NCBI taxonomy): Eukaryota > Metazoa > Arthropoda > Insecta > Diptera > Dolichopodidae > Poecilobothrus > Poecilobothrus nobilitatus. The sequence goes on along the minus strand of OX352773.1, from coordinate 199,802,893 downwards.
TAATTAAATTGTATCAAAATAGCATATAATATAATATTAATGCGAGTATCGTATCATTCACACAGTCAACACTACACTCTTTCTCTTTTTAAATAAAAATACATTTACACATTTTGTATAAAAGTCAGTCAAAATAATTAATGATTAACGTGATAGCTCAATTCTCGCGTCGCTTTTAGCTTCGCGTTCTAAATAAAATAAAGACCAAATGATGGCGTCGCTTTATGACCAGCAATTAATATAAAATAAAAAAAAAAATAAAAAAAACCAAACAAATTTATTGTGAACGATTGTAAAAGTAGAAAGTTGCTCTACTCTAGCGTCGCTTTTCTATTTGATCAAGGTCCTTTTAAATCAATGTATTCTACTTAAATGTCAAAGCGTCAAATGATATGAACGGCGGAAACCGTTAGGAACTTAAATGTCAAAATGATTGAATGATTGATGAAATGGCGGTTTTCAATGTCTTTCTGCGCTAACTGAAAAAAAAAAAATAAAATGAATAAATAAAATATATTTATTTAAAACATAAAAATTTTTTAATAATAGTTTTTATTAGATTCATTTCTCAATATAATACAATAACTTAACATTTTATTTGTACAAGAATTTTAGGTATAAAACAAAAAACAAATTAACAAGGAATATTAAAAGTTTATTTTGTTTTTTTATTTCTTTTTCTTTTTTTTTTGATTTTATTTTTAATAAAAATGTTATAAAGTTTTAATATAATATATAGAAGATTTTTAAGTAAAATTTTAATTATTACTGGATTTTTTCTTAGTTTTTTTTTAATAATTCTGTATTATTAAATTTAATAAATTCTTTCATTTAGTTTTGGTCAATCATTCACAATAATACAATTAATTTATTATTTTATAGGTAATAGAATTTCAAAATAAAGAAAAGAAAGAAAAGATTTTCTCATTTATTTTTTATATTTATGTACATAACATTTATATAAAATAGAAAATACACGAATTTCTTGAGATACAATACTATTGAGATCAAATATTCAATTGTCAAATACATACATATGTAATTAATTAAATGAATATACCCCCTGACCACACAATTTGATTTTTCATTCAATTAAAGTTTAATCTTATTTGAACTGAATTTTTTAATAATTTTAATTGTAGATCCAATTCTATAATTTCGATTTTTGAATAGATCAATTTCCTTTAATTTATTTTGACATTTGTTTTCATATATAAGTTGTTATTGTTTTATACAAAGTATTTATAAATTAGGTACTTCTATTTTCTTCCAACTATTTTCGATTTGATGTTTAGAGCGTTTAATAAATCTATTATTCTTTTTTTTAACTCTTTGACAGCCATTATTTGCAATGTATTTGGCAGTGTATTTTCTGTCATTAATTTATTTAAAAATTACAAATTTCTAATGTCATGTAATGTAACGTTAGTTTTTGTTCAAAACGTTAATTTTACGTTTTTGTTTTACGTAAAGTTATAACTCTTATATTTAGTTTAATTTAATTAACTCTTATATTAGTTTAATTTAATAAATTGTTATTTAATTACAAATATGGTTAGGCTGAAGTCCGTCGAAATGTTTCGATGAACAAAAATTCCGCATATGGTACCTAGTACCTATACAGAAATCAAAATCATATTTACAGCTGCAAAACGTAATTTTTATTTCGGAATTTTTTCTTTTGTGTATGAAATGGAACATGGATGAAAATGAAAGAAATTCCTTTCGACACAATTATTCATTCGAAAGCAAGAAGGAAGTTATTTAGTGCAAAATAATTTTTATTTTTTAAAAGAAAAAAAATAAAGATAATTTTTGTTTCGATAAGTTTTAAAGTTATAAATTTAAAAATATTTTTTTTAAATTCAGTAATCATTGTTCAGCGTAAAAAATAATATTTTGAGTAAGTTTCTTTCAAAACGGAAATCCTTTGAAATTTTCATTTTTTCATTTTACAATTATTGTAAAGCCGGTACAAAATTCATTTATAAAAATTATTTTAAACGTATTTTACTTTTGAATTTTTTCTTTATACTGAACAAACACAAAAAAAAATATCTACCAAAAAATACTAGATACAGAAAATATTTTACGAAACATATGACTTTGACATCTGCAAAAAGTGTTGGCAGCTGAATGCACTTCAGCATACCAATTTTTTCGAATGCGGAACGAACTTTTTCATTCGAACTATTTTTTCACCGGACTTCAGCATAACCATATTATAACACATCTTAACCATACATTTTAATATCTTGAACAAAGTTAAAATAAAATTTTATATTAATAGTAACAAAAAGGATTTGTTTCACATGTACATATTGTCATTGATTTGCATTAAATGTTTTGATTTATTTTGAAAAAAAAAAACTGTATATGTTGCGGAAACAAATGCTTTCTTTGAATTGAAATTTAAAGTTTGTTGGATTATAATGTTTTCTATAGTAGCACCATAATGTAAACGCTCTTTTTTTATTGCTTTTAATTACATTAAAATTACATGAGTAGTTTTCGTCTTTTATTTTTATATATCCATATATAATATATTTTTGTTTTCTTTGTGCATTTCTCTGCCACATAAATGTGAACAGGAAATTACACAGCCTTTCCTTCTCAGGCGAGGCTGTAAAAATTGTAAGGGGGAATAACTCTTGTGGGATTCGAATCCACACTCCATCGGTGTTTACAGCGTATTTTATATGCTCTTACCCACTAGGCCACCGAGATCCCTTATTTCCATATATATGCTTTTTTTCATACCCTTTTTTTATAGGGTAAATTGGAGTCTTGCAGGATTTATTTTTTTCAAATTCATTAAATGCAATAAAATTTTTTAAATTATTACCGAAAATCGGAAAAATAAGGTGAAATGTTAGATCTCAAGAAATTAGTGTAATAATATTTTTAAGAAATATTATTAGCTGAATAATATTATAAGCTGAATGATTTTGCTATAATATTAATGTTTTAATTTCTATATGTGTATTTTTACTATTTTGTATTGAAATATAGTTTAGTACCATATTTTCTTTCTTTGAATTTTTATTTTAATATTGCGAATCTCTTAAATTCTATATTAAATAATAATTTATTTTTATTTTGACCAGGTCACAAAAATCGAGAACTTTATGAGTTCATTATGTTTTCTTTTTAAATAAAATCATGCTACAAAAAGTAAAAATTGTTAATTTTGTAAATATGTATAACAGTTTAAATTATATGAGGTTGTAAAAGAATATAAACGTAGAAAAAAATATTTTAGATAAAAGAAGTCTTTGATTGCAAATATAAAAATATAAAAGAAGAAAAATTAATTAATTATTTATTAGAAAATAACTGTTAAATTTTCAATTTAAAAAATACTGTCAAAGAAAAAATACAGTAATTTAATTGTTACCCAGGTTTTACGTTTAGGAAGGATTAATAATTATTTCTTTTGTAAACCATAAAATGATTATAATATTATTTAAAATATTTGTTAAAATCTTACATTATAGGATATTGTAAAATTAACCCAACAAATAATTTTAATTGTCATTTAAGAAACCTTTAAAACTATTATGTACATAAAATTTTAGTTTTAAATGTATATTCTGTGTATTTTGAAAAGCAAAATTATAAAAAATTCAATAAAGAAAAAATTATGATTGTAATTGTGTTCATAATACTGTTTTGAAATTCGTGTTTGCCAGCAGGTATTACAGGTAAATGTAAAAATGACATAAAACTTAACATTTAAATCCGGTATAACATGAGCTAGAAAGTTTTTAAAATAATTAAAATTGAAATCTTTAACGGGACTTATTAAATATAATAATATTATTTTTATATATAGTTAAAAATTATTTTGAAGCATTGATATCTTAAATATAAAAGTTATTTTGGAATAGTAGGAATATTACAAAATTAATAACAAATTATTTTTATTAAAATCACAATCAGTATTCTTAAAATTTTTAATAGTTTTTAATAATTAAGCATTTATATTATAGTTTGCATTTTTTATTGCAGGTTTTTTTTTTTTTTAAATCAATTCTTTCAAGTAAAAAAAATAAAAAAACCAAAAAAATACAAAATAAAAAAAAGTTTAATTAATAGGAAATTAAAAAAAAAATGTTTCTACTTTTTTCCCTCTTTACAAAAATTTTTTCAGTTGAAAAATACAAATATGCCAGTATTTGTTTTATTTGATACAGCTGTCAATTATTAAATTTAAAACCGCAAGTAAAAATTTTGTTTTGCCAATTAAAAACTTTTTTTTTTATCATTTCTACACGCTTAGAGCTAGATGATTTTTTTTTCAATTTTAAAATTTAAATAATTTATGATATAAGTTTTGTATAAATACTGTCTTACCTAATTAAAAAAATAAAAAATTAAAGTTGAAATTTAGCAATTAACAATATCGTTCATTTTAAAAGAAATTCTGATAAAAAGAATTTAAATACATAGACAAATTTAAATTAAAATAACTGGTAAAAAAAATATTTATACTGAAAAAAAAAAAAAAAACTATATTTTAACTAACAAAAGAGTATTATTTTGTACTGTTAAAAGAATATATTTATTGATTAAATATTGATTTGTACTGACCATAAAAAAAAAGAAACAAATAATAAAAATATTTTTTCAATAAAAAAAAAAAATTAAATTAAATTAAAAAAAATTTTTTTTTTTTTATGTTATATATATATTTTTTTTTTTGGTTTTAATGTTTTTTTAAAACGATAGTTTTACATATACTTACATTTAATTTTATTCTCATTATTTTAATTATTTTTTTATTTTTTCAATTTATTTTATTTTATTCCTTAAAAACATTTATTTATTTTACTTTATTCTACTATATCATTTTTATTTTACACATATTTTAACATTATTTTAATAATTTACAATTTAATTTTTTTTTTGTTTTTTTTTTTTAATTTTAATTTACATAATACTTAATTTTCTTTGATTTAATTTAACTTGTTTTAAACAAGTACTACCTACATATTTTTTTTTTTTTTGTTTTATTAACTAATTTGTTGATTTAAAATTAATTTTCTAATTTTCACAATATTTAATTTTTTTTTTTTGTTAATTATTGAATTATCCTTAAAATTATGTAGTCAATATACGCATTGTTTGATATTTTAGTTTTTGTTTTATTTTTTTATTTTTTTTTGTTTTTATTTAATTGTAATTTAGAGTATTTCTTTTTTTTTTTGTTTTTGTTGTTTTTAGAAGATATGCTGCTATTGTTTTTATAAGTTTATCTTAGTTTTAAACATTTATTATGTATTTTTTTTTTATTTGGTAATAAATAACCTAAAATAATTAAAAAATATTTTTCTTATATTAATTTTTTTGTTGATTTTTAAATATTTTAGATAGAATTTTTTTTATTTTTTAACAAAGACTAGACAGTGGTGTAAAAAAAAAAAAAATTATTTAAATTAAAAGATATGCAATTTACAGACCTTTAAATTTTAATTATTTGTTATAATATTATTTTTGGTTTTTTTTTTTTTAAATTAATTTTTTTTAAGTTTTTAAATATATAATTTCATAATATAAATATTTATTTTTTTTTTTTTGACATGTTGCAGTAACTTTTAATGAAAAAGTGAGAGAAAATATGAATTAATAAATTATATTTTTAAATTTATTTTAAATCTGTCATAATGAATATTTTTTTTTTTGGTATCCATTTCTCTGACACATAAATGTGAACAGGAAATTGCACAGCCTTTCCTGTTCAGGCGTGGTTGTAAATGTTTTAAGGGGGACGAACTTTTATGATGTGTGTGGGATTCGAACTCACGCTCCCTCGGTGTTTACAGCGTATTTTATACACTCTTACCCACTAGGCTACCGTGGCCCCATAATGAATATCTTTTAACCAACCACGCATCAAAGATAATTTAAGATTTTCTGATTCAGTTCTTATTATTAAATATTGTTTTATTTATTGAAACCACAATTTAAATTAAATTGAATATTTATGACATTGGTTTTGAATTTATGATGGATTTTAATTATTATTTGATATAATCTGCATATGTAAACATAAAAATCAAATAGAAAAAAACAAATTTAATGTTATGTTTATTTTAAGTATTTATTGTAAAACATTTAAATTTTTTAGTATTTTTATTATAATTTGGATCTTTTAACCCCTTAAGATAATATGTCATAACATAATATTCTTTATTTTGATAAACAGAAAAGTCTAAAATAGATCACTCCATCGTAAAGAGTAAGTGATCGTAATAATTATTAGAATAGTCAATCAAACCAACACTGTTCAATAGAGAACCTCATATCCGGATGGTAAAAAACGTCCCTTAAATAGAATGAGCTACATCGACATGATATTATAATTTGAATCTTTTAACCCCTTAAGATAATATGTCATATTATTCTTTATCTTGATGAACACAAAAGATTAAAATAGATCAGTCCACCGTAAAGAGTAAGTGATCGTAATAATTATTAAAATAAAACCAACACTGTTGAACAGAGAACCTCATTTACAGGTGGTAAAAATCGTTCCTTGGCGGAGAATGAGCTACCTCAACATGATCAAGGGAATATATAGTAGGCAATATTGTGCCTATGGATGGGAAATAAAAATAGTCATAGTAAAAAGAAGTTATTTGATAAGAGTTTTCAGACGTTATTATAACAATAACAATATTATCTGTCAAAATTACTTTTGTGTCGAAAAGAAATAAATGTAAAAGGTATGTGACAGATTCGTTTTATGTATTTATTTTTAGCTGAGTACAAAACTTAATAGGAAAATATCTCAAAGATCCTAATAGAAAAAAGAAAAAAATTGCAATAGAAATTAAAAATAGTAAATAAATACCAAAAAAAGTTTTACTCAACAAATAACATTTATATATGAACAAACAATTTTAAATATTAAAAATACGATAAAAAAAAATATATTTTATATTTTAATTTATATATGTATGAGTAAATTAGTCTCTTCGATTTGTTTAGTAGCACATTTACGCAAAGAGGACAGCCATTGAATAAACGACATCTATAATTGATTATTGAATTAAATAAAATTATCTTTGGTAGTTTGATTTAGTACAATTTGACGTATATGAAATTTTATTAGTCTATATACAGTTCAAAGCATTCTAAAGTTATAAGATTATTGATTCTTTTATTTTACGAAAGTTTTATCCCAAAATTATTTTGCTGCTATGGTATAAAATAATGTTAAAAGTTGAAACATCATATTAATGTAAATTTTAATTAAAGTAATTGGCAAACTCTATTTTAACTTATCGGTAGATTATCTTTTCAATGCAAACTTAAACAAAAAAAAAATAGAAATTAAAAGAAAAAACAACTAATAGTTTGGGAAGCTCCAACCGAAAGGACCGAAACCCTTCGATAGCTGTTTTAATTTCAAAATCATAATAAAATTTATTGAGTGATGACTGTTGGCCAATAAAAATAGAATATTTTTCAACGTTTTTTTTTTTTGTTATAAGTAAATTTATTTATTTTGATTGATTTTTCTGAAATATGACATTACTATAGCTAAGACTATAGCTACTATAGCAAAGCTATACATACTTTGGTTAAATACCTCATAAAAAACTTTAATTTAAAAAATGAATCCAAACATTTTTTATTTAAAAATTGAATTCAAATTTAAATACTCAGTTTTAAGTTTACCGTAACGGTACTAAAGTTGTCTAAATATCAATTCGTTCCTAATCGCAAATTTTTATATAGTCCCTTGAAATAATATAAGATTTTTTTACACTTCTTCTTATTTATTTGCACTTCTTCAGCCATTAGGGATCAAAATTTGAAAAAATTAAAAATTTTTAGACACATGTGAAAATCTGTTTGTAAAACCCAAAAATTAAACTTGCAACATTATATTTGGATTAACGATTTTTCTTAATTATATATAGGGCCTTATTTAAAGAAAGTTTCTTTTGATTTTCACAATTTTCTCTTAGATAAAAAATTAAGTTTTTATGCAAAATGAATCATAATATTTAACTGTTTTAATCTCTTTTTGAAAATGAACGCCTTTAAAATAAAAATATTTTGTTTTTTTATAACCTTTATGCCTTACTTTAAAAATATGTCAGCTTTTATCAATTCAAGTATAATTTTATTTCATCAATTATACTAAAAAAAAAAAAAAATAGTTAGGCCTTTTTGTTGAGTTTTAATTATGTGTCATGTATTCCTAAATTTTTAAAATAATCAGAAGATAAAAATTGTAAGATAAAATAATTTTACCCATTAAATATCCATTAATTCATCATTCATGAAGGCAATTTATTATTTTTTGTAACAGTTTTAGGTTAATTTTTTAATTTAATTAAAAATTTATTTATTTATAGTACCTCCTCGTGATTTGATGAAATTATTTTCGTGAAATGAAAATAGAAAAAAAACAAAATAAAAATTTGATAAAACTTAACTTAAACTATAAGACTTTTGATTGACGGTATTATAAATTAAAATTTTTATTTTTATGTCAAAAATATAATTAAACTTTTGAAATCAGAGCTGAAATAAATCAGTTATTAAATTAAGTTATATAATGTCAAAAACTTTTATAGTAACAATTTTAATAATAAATATTTAAATTAAGCGAAATTAACAATGAAATCAATGTGAAAATTAGGTTTAATAGCGATTGATGAAACTGTTAAATGCAACAGCATTTCAGTTGCATGATAATGGAAAATCCACCTGCCAATGTAGCTGTTAAAAAGGGATCTAATGAGGAATATAAATATCTTAAAGGAAACTGATTTCCTTAAATTGATTTAGAATTTTTAAAAACCTTTGGAAAAAAAAAATGTCATTACGTACGACAAAAATGTCATTACGTACGACAAAAATGTCAGCGGTACGTTTGTTATTTGCTAAAAATCACGTGATATAAAGAAAAGGAATTGCTCAAACTACTTTTTGCGAATTAAATTTGATCTCCCAGATATTATATAATTATTCTGGCTTGTGACTGAAAATCAAAGATACTTAAAAGTAAAGAATATGACTTCAAAAATATATTCCATATATTCTTTGACAAGGTTTAAATCTGAATTAATTTTAAAATATAATTTATAAAAAGATTAAATTATACTTTACTTTCTTAAAAAAATTTCGAAAATTTTTAAAATTTTAACAGTTTTTTAAATTTCAATTAACTTTTAATTTTTAAAAAAAATTGTTTGTATGTTCTTTTACTTTTTAACGGGTTTTCCTTCAATTATACATGCGAGTGTAAACAAATGAAAGCTTTTAAAAAATTTAACTTTTTATTTTTTTTTAATTCGTAAAAATAGTTTAAATATCGTTTTTTTCTTAAAAGGAATTTAAAATTTTTTAACACAGAATTTTTACTTTAAATCATCCCCAATAAATGTTACTTTAAATCATCCCCATCCCCAATATTGTGTTCAATTACATCGTATTTGATTGATCATTAGTGTGTCAGAAACAGATACATATGATAATAATATTGCACATATACATATATTCCAAATATTTGATCACCATTTCGAAAAAAAAGAAAAAAAAATAGGAACTTTTTAATTCTCCAAAAAAATGTTAGAGAAAGATACAAAAATCAAAATAATATCCATTAAATGAATTTAATTGAAACATCAAAGATAAAGAAAATTTCTTTTTCCCTGAAATGATTAAATGAATTTTTTTTTTTTTTTTAATTACATCCTTTATGCTATTTTTAATGGTGGTGAATAGTTTCTCTAGTATTTTCTTTTACCGAATTTTTTATTTTTAGCGGAAATAGCAAAGTAATCAAATAAAATTTAAAAGTAAAATTTTGCTTTAAAAAATGTTTATTTTAATTACACTTTTTATTTAGCATATTCTTCAAAAATTAAAAAAAAAAAAAATTAATATAATTAATAAGCAATTTCAATCTGTCCGTCCATCCATCTTGCGGTTCGAAATGAACTAGACCCTTAAAATTTTAAGAGAATGAAGATTTTTGAGATTGCTTTTTTGTGATTCCGCCTGTTTATTTTCTATTTTTAAACATCTGAATCTTGTTAACCTGTACAAATGTGTCGTAAGCAAAATGTACAAATTAAGGCTTCAATATTATATTTTTATATATTATGTTAACAGTTCTTCTTAATTATATAAGATTTCCTTTTAAAATCTTGAGAAAGGGGTTTCTTAATTTTACACAGTTTTTTGTTATATTCTAAAATGAAATTACAAATTTTTGGGGCGTGGGTAAGAGCGTATAAAATACACTGTAAACACCGAGAGAGTGTAGGTTCGAATCCCACACACGTCGTAAGAGTTATTCCCCCTTACGACATGTACAGCCATGCCTGAAGAGGAAAGGCTGTATAATTTCCTGTCCACATTTATGTGGCAGAGAAATACATTAAAAAAAAAAAAAAAAATTTTTATGTAAAAATCGGACACAATTCTAAAATGCTTCTTATTGTCTCTTTAAAAATGTGCTCCTTTAAAAACTTTTATTTTACATACTTCCTTGTTTTGTTTTTTCTTTTTGCATAAACTAGGTATATGATTAGTACAAAGAAAAGATTATTCTAATGGAAAATAAAAAAGGAGCTGGAAAAGAAAATAAAAATACAAAGGTTTTTTTTTTGTATTAAAATTTAATGATCTTGTTTTGTTTTTTATAATTTGTTTTTATCATTTTAAATCTATCAGTCAGTTTGTCAGTTTGTCTTTTTGTTTCTAAACTTCTTCTTCTAAAGCTTCTAAGTATTTTAAGTATATGCATATGTATGCATATGTATGCATGTATATGCATACATAGTGTTAAAGAACAAAATTTTTTATATAAACTTATCGGTTAAGGAGTGAAAACCCCAGAAAGTTCGAGAAAACCTTATATTTAAATGGTAATACCTTGTGCAAGGTACTTTTTTCAATATGAAAGACAAAAATAGTATAAAATTTTGCTTTTCGATATTTATATTTATCGTTATATGAAATTTTTCAGAGTAAATTTTACCAAATTTTTTCATGTATTTTTTTAAATAAATGTCCAAAGCTAGAAACTTAAAATTTTAAGCAGAGTAAAATTTTGTGGAATAAGTAAGTGATTCAGAAAATAATTTTGTGTTCTTATCTGAACAAGAACAAAAAAAAGTGGAAAGAAATTGAAAATACTGTAACTTTAAAACCTACCTGTGCAAACTTTTTAAAAGTGATATGATAAAAATAAAGCTCACACATAATATTTTTACATGTGTTAACGGTTTTCCTTAAATAAAGGGGGTTTACTTCAAATTGATGAAAACTTCTTTTGATTTTTTATAATTTACCCTTACATTTCCCTTCCCCTTAAATTAAAGAAAATAGTTGTAGTTTTAGAATACTTTAGATTATATTGGGATCTAATATTAAAGATTAATAAAACGGTGCCTTTAAAACTCCTACATTTTACATACTGCTTTCTTTTTTTTTTTTGTTATTTTTGATAAAAGTTTTGGATTTCGCTTTCACAAGGCAAAAAAAAAACTATTTTAAAGATAAAACAATAAGTTTTAGAAACTAAAAATTAAACTTTTTGTTTTAAATTAAATAAGTGTATATTTTTAATTCTTCGTCTTTTATGATAATAAATAAATCTTTTTTAATTCTGATTAAAAATTACTTCTTATAATAGCTATAGAGAAGAATATAAGATGCAAATTATACGAAACTGTTTGTCCACAAAAAAAAAAAAAAAAAACTCTTACACAAAATTTTGAAAAATATTTTTCTTTAAATAAAAAAAAAAAAAGAATTTTACTAAAAAAAAAAAAAAAATAAAGAAGATTAAAAACAATTTTTCTCTTCCTTAACTTTTGTTTTGTAATCTTCTTTTATTTTAATCCTTACTCATATTTATTCATGTATGTTAGTATGTGAACTATATGAAAGCTTTATATGAAAAATAATTAAATTGCATTGAATGGTTTAAGTCTTTAATATTTTCTTATTAAATTTTTATATTCAGTTTCTCATATTGCTGTTTCTTATTATTAGTAATTAATTTGAAATTTTCCTTGATTTATTTTTATGATAATTTGGGATATCCCAAATTATTATACATATTTCTTTTGTATTTTGAAGTATGGTATTGGACTTGGGTAAATTAAACAAATTATTTTATATACTTTAAAATAACTGATCTATATTCACAATTTTCTAGTTAAGTTATGTAGAAGCTTTTCTAAAATCGTGTCCGTAATTATTTTACAAATTAGTGAAGCTCTATATAATATATCAGTATCAGAAACATCAGACAATCAGAGGAAAATAACTGAAAATATAAACTTATTTTAATTTGTTTGACGTTTGAATTGATTTATTTAAAGTTTCGGGAGGACAATTAACGCGTTTGGATTATTATGATTATTTATGATTTGAATTAATTGTCAATGAAAGCGATAACAACAGTTCTTTTTTTTTTTTTTTTTTAATTTTTTGGATCACAATTATTGGCGTGACGTTCACAGGAAAATTTAGTTTAAAGCAAAATTTTTTTTTAAAATCACTTCAAATTATCATAATTTTGTCGTTGCTGTTATGTAATTAAATTATATAAAGATTTACTATACAAAATGCATTTTATTGCATCTTTCTAAATCAAATGGTTTTTGCAAAAGCGTTATTTTATACTGGTCCTATTTTAAAATGTCGGGATTATGAATGACGGGATTTTAAGAGTCGGGATTTTGTTACATACCTCAAGTTTTGATAATATTATATTTAAATTACTGAAACATTTCAATATAATTCATAAATGATTAGATGTAAAGGTAAAATTTAATAATAATATATAAATAGATACAAAAATTTAACTTTTAATTTTTTGCTAAGAATTAATTTTAAAATACTAAGTTATTTTTTTAAATTAAATTTTAAATTTTATCTTTATTTCAGGAAATTAATCTGATTAATCCTAATTAAACTAATTTTTTAATAAAATTTAAATTTTTTTTATTTATTTTAAGAAATAATTTTATTGGTTCTCTGATTAATTGCCAAAATGAATGAACTTTTTAATAATTTCTTTGAAATTAATTGTTTCGGAAAATTTTTGTCGCACTTTTTTGTAAGAAAGTCCTCTCTGACGATTAATTGCTTCAAGAAATTTTAGCAGAAAAATAAAAATTAAACATCTTGTAAATAAATGAAATTGACATTTGTTTTATTTAATTTTTTTTACTCGTTTATAAAAGTGACAGCAAAAAAAAAGGGATATACTTATAAAATTTCGAAAATTTCACATGTATAGTGATTTTTTGTTGAAAGTTGGAATTTTTTTTTTTTTATTAAATTCTCACTTTTAACTGCAATATCTCAAAAACGGTAGCACCGATTCGGATGAAACAGATGTATATTAACGACAGTATTACGCTGTACAAAATTGTAGAAAATGGTTCCAGGTTATTGTCTTACGGCAAAAATATAACGGTTTAATTAAAATTGTACAAAATGTTAAGAAAATTTTGTAATGCATTTTTTAACCACTAAGGTACCGACCTAAGTCATAAGGTACCGTTATGTGATGACGTCATCTCGATATCTTGGGTCCCCTCTGCGGAAGTACACCCTAAAAAAGTAGTTCCGAACTAAAAGTTGAATCAATTTTTTTTAAAGAAAGAAAAACATCCCTAAGTTATTTGAAAAATCAAAGAAGTAAAATTTTATACAAAAAGGCACATGTTTAAGAATGAGTCAAGAATTTTTGTATTTTATACGAAGCAATGTAACTTATACTTATTTAACAAAAATAAATTTTGAGGGTTTTACATTTGGCTTATAAAATCCGGTTTTCAATCAATTGCTTAGTTGGGGTTGACAGCCTACAATATTGCGAGCGCTTTTGTTTTCCACTATATTGCTTCTGAAGTCATTTTTATTTCTTACTTTAGTTCATTGTGGTGATAATTCGCAGGAGTCCTTTTTTAAATATTTTAATGAAATGGAATATGATTTTTTATTATCTTACCATTTTTAAAAGATAAAAAATTTGATTAAAATATGTACATATATTAATTCCTTGCAATTTTAAAGGTTGTTATTTTTTTCTCGTTTATTAGTTTATTAACTTTTGAACAGAAAATTAAAAAATCTTATCCTACATATCCACCTTTGCATATCTGCTTATGATAAATTATGCATTTAGCAAATTTTAAAAGAAAAAGTATCTTACATGTATGTACAGTGTACTCATTAGTAATATTATATATTAAAAGCACGTGCAACATATAAAATTACATGAATATTAAAAAAGTCAGCTGTCACCACCACAGGACTGACCGCTGTTATACGAAAAGTATAAAGCAAAAATTCATAGATTTTTTACATAAAAATTTATATCAAAGCAAAATAACTTCTAATAATTTAATAACATTTTTACCGACCGCATACATTAAAGTATAAAATATGTATTGTTTTCATATTAAAAATTTGTACCTGTGATTTTGGCAAAAATGCACTACTCCGGTGCGTAGAAGGCTGTAAAATTTTATTTAGTTTGATTTCTTTTTGCGTGGTTATGTGTGTGTGTGACTGTGGGCATGTGTACAGCCAAAACAATTTTGTCTTAAATATTTTTCTGTTACGAAATATTCGTAAAAAACTTAAAAATGACACTAGTAAACTATCATTTTTGGTTGTCCGATTTGCTCCAAAAGCTTATCAATCAGAGATATTTACGTCAAAACCTTAAGTATGAAATTTCCAAAAATTTCCAAAAAATTCCGTTCGTTTAGGCTGTAGTGGTGCCAACAGACATACCTACACACACACACACACACATCAGACTAAACATTTTTTTACAGCCTTCTACGTAGTGCATAGTGCATATTTGCCAAAATCTCGGGTACAAAATTTTAGTATGAAAACAATACCTATCTTATACATAATTGTATGCATCGGTAATATTAAAATGAAGTTTAATTAAAATTAAGTTAATCAAAAACATTTTCTGCGAATATGGATAGTGTGTGACTGATAAATGACTATAATGTGTAATGTGACTGATAATGAAATTATGTTTTTTAAATCCATTTAAACTAAGATTCATAAAATGACAAATTGCTCTTATCCTTTGTTTATTAATTATGTAAAAATCAGATGTTGTTTATTTCAGAAAAATTTTATAAACTTTATGAAAAGTAAAACATGATGTAAAATTTTAAACACTAAAAATGACACATCTGAAATCATATCATATCGTTAAACAAATGCAAAATTACTATAAAACTTACTTTTCTTTTTATTATCCTTTACTTTTTAGCATATTTTTCTCAAAATTTTGGAAAATTCGTTTTATAGCTCCACTTTGTTCCTCTCTCCGTCAATAACAAAATTTCTCTACAGTGCGAGAAAAAAAATATTTAACACCATAAATACAAATCTCATAAAGGCTAACAGATGAAAATTAATCTTTTTTTATGTAGCGCTATCTTTTGAGGTCGTTGGGAAAAACTTTTTATTGGAATGATTAAAATTTGAATTCGGTTAGATATTTTTTCAATCTGAAAATGTGAAATGACAGGATATTTCTTCAAATAAAAAAAATCAAGTTTATAAATCAAGAAAAAATAATTTAATATTTTGTAATTCACATTTGAAACGACCATTGGAAAATCACAATTTTTACAAAGTTTTAGAATTTTAAAGATATAGATACGTTTCCTTAAAATTCAAAATTGATATTTTCAATTTTCTTCATATTAATTGAATTAATAGCTCCAGAAAATTTCTAATTATTGTATTCATTTTTGAAAATGTGCTTAAGACCCTATTTTCTTTTTTTTTTTCCATTTTCAAAAATTAAGTATGTAAATCATTTTTTTTTTGGATATTTATATAAACTAGTATTCGCCCGCCCCTCGAAATTCGAGGTGTTTTAATTAGCGATTACAATACAATATATACAGTATAGTTTCTTTATGATTTTATTTAAAATGTAAAAATACAATTTTCAATAATTAAAGCCTTTATGAATTTAAAATTTCTTTGTAAATGATATTTTTTGTAAAAACACGATTATTATTATCTTTTAGAAGTTGCTCTTGATTTATTGAGTATTGGAAACTCAATATGTACCTATTATATATGTATATATTATAAGAAGCCTAAGATGGTAAATCATTGAGTAAAAGGGTTTTAAATATCTATTAATACAGATTAAATATTATGATGATATTATGATATGTAAGAATTTATTTCGTTTAAAATATAAAAAAAAAAAACAAAAAAAAAAACAGAACTGAATCGAACTTGCAAAATCAAAAAGCAACTATTAATAACCCCCCACTCTACCGCTGTACTAAACACTAAACTGAAATTTTAATCTTTATATTCAGTTATATTGTGAAATTCCTACTCCTACCATACAACCAATATTTTAAAATTTTTAATCGAAAAGAAAAATAAAACAAAAATTTAACGGAATCAAAGAGCGTCTTTTTTTAAAATGTATAATATAGGTATAGATTATACATACTATGTGATACATATGTATATAATTTACATGGGTTTTTTATAAAAATGGAAAATTATTAATGAAAATCAGAAAATTTTGGAAAAATATTAATTTTGTAAGATGGCTATACTGAATATTTATCATTTAAAAAAAAAAAAATGAAAGTTGGTTGGTAAATCATTGAGTAAAATGGTTTTAAATGTCTGTCATTTACAGATTAAATATTATGATATGCATATGAATATGGAATGGATATAAATGTTATTGCTACAATAATGCTTAAAAAATTTCTACAAAGAAATCAAAACAAATAATATAAAGTTTAAACTATTTACAAGTTCATCTTTTGAATGAATTTCTTATAACCCTTAGGTTTTTTCAATTAAAATAAAAAATATTTTTAAAATGGCGAACTGTGTTTAATAATTTATTTCAAATTTGAATTTTCGTCTATAATGTACATATTTCATTTAATGAAATTCATTTAAAAATTTACATTTATTTTGAACTCATTTTTAAAAAAAGTTCAAATGTATTTTAGAGTACAATATTTAACGTCCCCTACTCTTACAATCAATTAAATCTTTTGAGCAGATTTTAAGGCTCAAAGAAATCTCTTTATAAATATTAAATGGCTCATAGCTCAAAAGTAGTAAATCTTCAAAGGCTTTACAGAACGTTTCTATAAAATGCATATTCCGATTTATTAAATTTTAAGCATGTTTGTTGTAGAATATTTCTGATTTAAATATTATAGCCGTAATGTATATATACCTACTAAATTTTTATTAAAGCTAACGTTTGCGTTAATTCCTTTATTTAGTTCATTTTCTCTTATATGTTATATCTTCTTATGTAAACTAAATTGTATTTGTGTAAATTTTATTGAACCGTTTGGGATCAAGACCTACATTGCGCAAATTTATATCTTATAAAAGCTCTTTGTTCTTACCTTAAAGTTTTAGCTGAAATTTCATTAAATTTTGTATCTTAAAGTTTTCTCCCACTTTGGGAATGTGACCCTTTAAAAAAACTTTATTTTTACATAATATTATCTTGTTAAAAGTATGCCTTAGTTTTACATAATTTAATTTGTATCTATTTAAGGTAAAATTGTCTTATGAATAAAAAAAAAACAAAAACTTGAAGAGTGTTGATAATCTCTTTTAAGAAATAGAATAATAAAAACAAACGTTATGTATGTATATATAAGAAAATTGAATAAAATCGTGTTAAATTTATTTTAAGTTTGTTTTTGATAATTTAAATAGATTTTTTGAAATTTTCCAAATCATCACGAAAATTTGATAAATTCAATACAAACATTTTGCCTTATTCCATAAAAAAAAAAGCCTTAAAGGTAAATACACGTTTTAACACGAGACGTTTTTTGTTTGTGTTTTTGATTTTTTTTTATGTATATTCCTTAAAGATAAAAAAATGTTTACTTTTCGTTTTTATTTTCCATCTGTGTACACATCTGAACAACATAAAAATTAGAAAAAAAACAAAAGATTTGCGCCAGAAATTTTTTTTTTGAAATTAGCAAAATCAAAAAAAAAGACAAAAAAAATCTTAAGATAAATAGTAGATTTTGCGACAAACAACAAAAACAAAAACCTGTATATCTAATTAAGATAATCTGAAAGTTCATGAATTATGATGAGTCTATAAAAAGCTCCTATTTAATTCTATAATGTATAATTATTTTATTTACCACTTACATTTTTTTTTTATAAACAAAGGTGTATAAAACAAAATAAAAGAAAAATAAAATTTACCTTTAAAAGCATGACATGAAATCATATGATGGAAATTATTTTATTTTCCCAACAATTTTCCAACATTCTGTCATCCTAATTGACTACTCTGAGGTTTTATTTAACATAATTATGTGAATAAAAATGAAAAAAAGTAAAAATAAACAACAAAAAAAACAAAAAAAACAAAAGAATAAAAATTGGATTGTTAAATTTTTGATGAAAATTATGCCACGTCAAACACATAAATTTTGCACCATAAGAGTACAATAAAATGAAATTTTCTTTTTTGTTTTTTTTTTACATTTTCAATATAACGAAAGGATAATTTAATAGAGTTGTTATACTATTGAAAATACGTATTGAATCCAGATTATGCCTATAATTTAATAATTTTTTTTCAATAATAATAATAATATTATTATTAAATAAATATAATGATGATTGTTCATTTTGTGTTCAACCCTGTTTTAGATAAATTGTATCGGTCAATGGAAATAAAATGGAAGTTAGAAAATTTCTGAAGTAAAGTTAATATTTCTGAATCAATGGAAAAAATAACAACTTTTTTTTTCTTTCATTCTGATTTTCAATCTCAGAGGAAAATAGGAACATTTTATTTACTGTTATAAGTCAGTTTTAAAAAGATGCAGTAAAACGAAATGTGTCTCAAACACTTTTTCTTTTATTATACTTTTAAAGGGATCTAAAATAGGAGACTCAAACTATTATGAAACTTAAAAATTGGTTTAAAATCAAAACTAGAAATTCGATATTTTTGCCAATTAAAATTTTTGATGCTGGATATTATGTAATAAAAAGAAAATGCCTTTTATTTGTGCAATATTTCATTGTTTCAAAGTCATCCTTCTCTTATTTCAATTAAAAACAATTTCAACTTTCAACTTTAAATTATTTTTATTTTATATTTGGAGTAAATTAGTGTAAATACAATAATGAAAACCAATGTGCGTCCAACGTTCATTGGTAAAATTCAGGGATTGTATTATACAAGCAATTCTACTTAAAAAAATCCAAAAAAAAGTTATGACCAGCACCACTATTTTGATAAATGTAGAATTTCTTTTGTAAAATTTACTCCTTAAATTTCTTCTGAATTTTTGGATCGAATGCATAAAACGGAGCTTGAATTTAAATTTAACTTTTTCCAACAAAATCTATTCATCATGAATGCTTGATTTTGTTTAAAAAAGTTAGATTTTTGTTCAAGCTCAGTTTTATGCATTCGAAACTTTAACTGGTTTTTTTTTTTAAATTAGAATGAAAAACTATTTTTTAAATCACAAATTTTCTATGTAAAATATATGTGTGACAAAAATTTCGAATTGCTTTTTTTATTTTTATTTTTATATTTTTTTTTAGTTCTACGGATTCTTAAAATAGTGAAAGTTTTTTTTTTTATTTTCTAATATAAAACAACATTTAATTTTATTTCGCATGTTTTTTATTACATATAAAAACTTTTGTCGTTACAACATGATTATGTGCACCGCATAAAATCTTTTAAATTAGAGCATTGTTTTTATGATTTTGTAGTTCCGGTAAACTTTGGGATATGACAGGAAATAAAAAAAATGTTTTACAACTGTAAATAAAACTTCTATTCAAAATTAAATTTAATATTTTATATACTGATATTTATTCCGGTTTTTTCTCTTCTTCTTTCCCATCTTCTCTTAAAACGGACATAGGGAATCCTCTAAGTCATTTATTATTATTTATATTTGACTAAGTTTCCGTTTCTGGACTCAGTAGTTTCCCTAACTCATTAATTACTCGACTGTAGTTATTGTTCAAGAAAACGCAATATATTTTTATTTGTGCGCCATCTATTATCTTATACAAGAATTATTTTATTATTAGATACATTATGGTAATTATATGATATATACATATACTTATTTTTATTTAATTATATATTATACTAATTATATACAATTAGGCAAGAAATCAAAATGAAAAAGTTGAGTAGGTACACACACTTCGAAAGTCAAAAGATTGTATAGTAAGGCAAGCATTAGAATGGAATCAGCAAGGAAGCCGCAGACAAGATTTTCCCAAGAACATCTGGAGACGCACGAACTTGCAAGAGCTGTCATCAATAAATAGCACATGGGAGGAAGCTAAGACAACTGATCAAAACAAAGTCAGATGAAGATGCCTAGTAGACGTCCTATGCTAACAAGAAGAGTAAGAAGGGTAAAAAAAAAATTATATATTATAAACAAAATCTATATTATTTTTTATTAATCTACCAACCGAATTAATAACCCAACCGAAGTTTGACCCCGAGATGTTTTGAATGAAAGGTTGGTGTCTTAACCACTACACACCATTGACTGAATATTACATCTTAAGTTACTTGTGTTTTATACTTTGATAAACTTTCTTGTTAATTGCAAAATATTAAGTTTAAGACAAGATTGAGATTGAAAATCACAATCTGCAGCATTTTACAATTTCATTGTTATCTTAATCCAATCTTTATAAACGTGGGTTCATAAATTATTAATAGATTAAAAGCAGAATACTTAGAAAAAAGATGGTCAAAAATGTTCAATAGTTATTTTAAAACGTCTTAAAATTTTTTAGTACAAGAAAGAAGAAAATTTGATTAAAAGAATGGCAACTAATTGAATAGTTCGGTAAAAAAATTGATTTCGAATTAGTTAAAGGTTCAATAAAAGACAATAATTCTCTTCCCATTTAATTCAGCATCACAAAATATCATCATATTGTATTATTGTATTGTAGAAATCTTTTACTATATTCTATATAAGACATGTTAAAGGTTAAAGAAAACCATAAGATATATTTAATGTAAAAATATTTTTATTTTAAAAATCCTAATATGTGGCAGCTTATTAAATACATACATACTTCATAATTCTCGTGTTCCGTTGTTATACGCGTGCTATGACGATCTAAATCTAATTTTTGATGGTAGCATTTTAATAACAAATTAATATTGTACATAGTAGTCTTTATCGTTTTTCGTGCAATGTAGGTTAGATAGGTAGGTATATTTAGTTTCTGTAACAGAAATGAATATGTATTTTTGTATATGTGTATATGTAAATGTATGTGGTAGAAAGAAAAGGAAATATATCTTAAAGTATAAGACGTTAAACAGTAAATGAAAACAGCAAAAAAAAAATTATTTTGTAACTTAATATGGATGAAAAATAAAAATAAGCAGGAAGGAAGAAAATAACAAGAAGGAGTCTAACAAACCTTAAACCAAATGAACATAATAAAAAAAATGTACAAAAAAGAAAAACAAAAATAAACTGAATAAAAATAAAACGTTTAATATCATAAAGCAAAATGTGAAATATACACATTTTTCACGGTTTGATTTTTTTTTTTTTTTTTTTTTTAATATATGGTATGATTGTAGTGTGCAAAAAGAAAACTTCTAAAGAAGGATTATTAAAAAAATTACTTATAATAAATATTTCTGTCTGAATTACTGAATCTTTGTTGTTTTTTTTTGTTTTTTTATTTCCTTCTTTACTTTTTTTTCTTATGACTCGTATAAAAAATTCAAAACTTTTTTGTTTTTTTGAATTAGACAGATGAGCTGAGTTTGAACAGCAACCCACATTATATATTGAATAAAAGTATCAGTTTGTTTTTTATTTTTTTTTATTTTTATGACTAATATTTAATGGTTTGTTTATATGCATGCGGCCTTGTTAAGCCAAAATCCTATATATTTACATATTATATGTACATGTACATGTACATAAATATTAATTTAAGAATGGATAAAGGAAAAATTTAAAAATTTTTAATGTTTTTTAAATTAGCATTAAATATGTTTTTAGGAATTTAAGGAATTGATTCAAGGAAATAAAACAAAAAAAAAAAAAACAAAAAAAGAGAAAACCTTTTAATTTTGAGAATTATTTTAGAGATGAACAGAATAATTGATCTACTATATAAGTAAGTTTTTTTTGTATTCAAAATCCTTTTTTTGAGTTTGGCTTAAAGAAATTTTTTATTGTTTTTTTTTTTTTTTTTGGCAATCCCAACTTCTTAGAATTTAGAGAATTTATATTTATTAGGTTGATTTTTATGCTAATGTTTTATAAAAATTTTAACCATTTATTTTGAGATTTGTATATTATGATTATATGTTAAATCTATATAATGTTGTATTAATAAAATCTGGTAATTTGTTGTTCTTTTAGATTTTAAGGGATATTTTATTTGGTCATTTCATGAATTTTATTGATATTTAAAATACATATTTATATTAATGATATAATTGAATTTAAATTTTTAAATTGAAAATTGAAAAGTCATTTTCCTCTACTAAAGAGAGTAAAAAAATGTTTGATTAAATTTTTATTCCTATAAAATTAGTTTTATTTTCTATTCCAATAAAAAAATTTGAATAACGCTTCTTATGATTCTGAGATGTCGGGTCATAAAGCCATATTTGATGAATATGGATCCTAGAGCCAAATGAGTCATAAAACCATATTCTTAATTGGACTTTATGACACATTTTATAAAAACTTTTTGCAATATTTTTATAAAAAATGTTGTGTCATAAAATCAAAATTAATTTTTAAAACGATTGGCGTAGTGCTTTGTTTTTTAAACATGTACGAAAATAATTGAAAAGGATTTTAGAGTTGATTACAAAATCAGGGTTTCAATAATTAGTTTAGCGTTTAGAGGTTTGGAGATCGCAGCGTTTACCATTTTAAGTCTTCCCCAGACCGGCGCGTTTTGTTTGCGGCAGCGGTGCAAAAAAAAAAAATTCGAGCGGAAATCGAGCGCAAATCGCACGGAATCCGCATATGTGCCCACACTGAAAATTTAAACTTTAAAATTTAAATCGCATAGACGTCAAACAGATAATAAAAAATAAGTGTGGGCATATTCATAAGCCGCCATGTAATAATATTTTGCGGAAAAAAACCGCATCGCTGCCGAAAAAAAACGCGCCGGTCTGGGGAAGATTTTAAAAGTATGCGCTTTTTACAAATGAACTTTAATTCAGGAGAATTCGGAATTTGGTTACAAAATTGTAAGGCTCCATTAATTGGTTTAGTGGGTATTTGGGAGTAATGGTCCACACAATATTAAATTCTTTGTAGTTTAATAACTATAAAAAAAAATTAGGTAGGATTTTAGAGTTAGTTAATTAAGTTTAATAAATTTTTTTTTTAAGCAGTTTTAATCGCAAGAGATATAACGCCATGAGCCTCTTAATGACCTATTCAAATGAGTCATAAAACCTTATTAGGAATATGGCTTTATGATAAAATTTGAATGGGTCATAAAGCCGTATTCGTTAAATATGAATTTATGACCTATGACTTTATGATATTCCACCAGATCTGACGGTATTTATTTAATTTATGTAAAGTTTCTTAATTTATCGATATTTTAATAAGAGTTGATGAATAATGTGGTATTTTTAATGGTATTTAAAAAAAAAAAATCTGAAAATTTTAGCCTCCAGTAATTTAAATTCCTGATAGCAAAAAGGGAGGCAGTAAAGGAAGAATGCAATAATTAAAATTAAAATTTATTTCATTCAAATAATGATAATTGTATATTGCGAGAAAAATAATAAAGGGAGTTAAAAAGTTCAGCCTGTTAGGAGTTAAAAAGTTTAGTTAAGTTCAGCTTGTATTTGAAAAGAATGCGGTTGAATTGATATTCTTATCGAATAATTCGGATTCCTTTTATATACGCATAATATACCTAATTTCAGGAGGATTGAAAGTTTATTTCAATTGAAAATTTTAATTTTAAAGTAAAAATTGAAAAACTTTAAATATTGTTTATGTAGTAACTATAGTTAAAGCTTAAATAATTTATAAAAACAAATTGGCAAATTTATAAAAAAAAAAAAAAACTTTTAAACAAATTTTTCATAATTAATTAAAAATTTTTATTTTTTTTTTTTATTATTTAAAGTAAATTAATTTTAAATTATGACAAAATAATTTTTTTTTATTTTTAATATTAGATATTTAAAGTTATACAACTTTTTAACGTTTTATGAAAAAAACTATAGTTTTATTTTGTTTATTTATAAAGATAATTAAGACTGAATACATAATAATTATTATAATGGGAGAACAATAATAATATTATTTTATTATTTAAAATATTTATTAAATAGAATATAATTAAGATTCTTAGAATAAATTTAAAATAGAATAAAATAAAGTGTGTATTTATTATGAACAGAATCCATATTGTTTTATTTGAAAATAATTAAAATATTTGTTTCTATTATTGTTTGTTTTTGAATTATGCAAAAAAATTAAAATGGACATTGAAAACTTTTTAAGTTGGATGAAGTAAAATAATTTGTTAGAACATTAATTAATGGATTGTTTTTTTTTTTTTTTTTGTATTCGTATAGCCATATTTTTTTTTTCATATTTTCATTTAAAATATTCAATTTTATGGATAATTTTGTAAACTTCTGGATGATGGTACAAAAAAAAAAAAAAAACTTTAAATGTTTGACAGACTATAATTAACGAATACATTGTTCATTAGTTTCAAAAATATTTTTAACGATACACTGGTTGTCTCAAATTATATTTAAAATCTTCAATACTTTAAATTTTAAGCACTTGGAACCTATTCGAATTAAATGTTTGAAATTTAGAAACTCACTTTCTTAATTCTAAAATCTACCAAATAGTAGAAGACATTACTAGTTACTATTACAAATATAGAACTTATATCATCTGCGAAAATTCAACTTTTTTAGAATTTAATAATTTCAATTAACTTTCATTTAATCCCATTCTTCTATTGGATATCTTTCTTTTAAACATCTTTTTGAAGGACTATTCCATGAAGCTTTGAACAGGTGTTAGATAAGGTTTGTTAGGAACTTTCAATACCAAAAATTAACATATTTTCATCTCCAACGAAATGTTTGCAACGTTAAAATGGATAACGTAACAAATGTATAAAATTAAACGATATAAAAATCTAAGGTAATGCATGAAATTAATCAATAACGAAAGAGTGCCATTTCATTTCAATCTAAAATCTTACTTAAGACCATCATATAAAAGTTCTCACATTATAAATAAAAAAAAACAGTATTAGAATTAAGAAATAAACTGCAGGATATGATCGGATAAGTCGCAGGATAAGTCGTTTCGTTATACATATACAAATAAAATAGTAGAATTATACTAACCTCGATATATAAATTTTTACATTAGCAATCTGAGCGTTGACATGAGTACGCTAATAAACATCAACGCAGATTATTTATAGAAACATTCATATATTTTCAAAAACGTCAGTCATTATTGTCTAAATTTTTTTCAAATTAATGAAATAAATTTAGGGGTTGTATCGAAACTTGTAATAAATCTATATAAAACAATTAATTTTTATTTTAGCTCGTTATTGAAATAAAAACATTTTTTGTCCAATTATATCACTAAAATTTTCTGAAAAAAAAAATAAATAATTTTCCATCTAGTTAAATTACCTATAAGTCGTCACAAAAAAAAAAAACATTTATTTTTAAACTGTATTTCGTCTGGTATATGACATATTTTTTCTTATATACATATTGACATACAATAGTTAATGAAATCAAAATATTTAGTAATTAAAATACAATGGATTACAAGGACACGAACTATGTACTAATTAGAAATAAAATACAATACAACATTTGTCATATACTTAAAGAAATCGTAATGACAGACAGTATGAATTATTTAATGTGTCAGTTTCTGTATAAACTTCCATCTTAATTTATTTAATTTGATCGAAAATTTGAAATAGAAATAATGATCAATTTTTGTTTCTATCTGTAGTGAAAAATTCGTTTTGTTTAGGTTTTTAATTGACCCTAAAAAATGAAAATAAATGGAATTTAAGAAAAACAAAAGAGAAACGATTTAATAAAAACAAAAGGTAATTTAAAAATAAAAAAACAAAATTAAAAAGAGAAATTAAATGAGACAAAAAAATTATTAATGAATAAAGTGATAAATAAATATATAATAAAATAAAAACAAGAAGGAGAAAAACAAAAGAAGTGAATTGAAAAAATAATTTTTTTTTAAATCTTATGTTTTTTACAGTATGGTGTTGGGCATCATAATGTGAGATTTCTAAATACTTAAATCTTTGAAGATTAAAAACAAACAAAAATACCAATTACATAAAAAAATACCCAAAAAAATATTCTCATATTTGAAAAAAAAATTATCACCCATGATGTAGGTATTTTGTAAGCTAAAGGGATGTGTTTTTCCAATAGTTTTCGTGATAACGAGACTCAAAGTTCTTAATATAAGTTTTAAATTAATATTGTGTATCTTCTTTCCAATTAATATAGAACAGACTGAAACATGTTAAAATTTCTAACAAAAAAATTTGCATTTCTCAATTCTTTTCGAAATTACAGGATCTATGGATGATATTACAAAACATGTTTATCAAATGGTGAGTTCAAAAATATGTGATTTCGGAGATAAGTACTTTTAATTTGTTTATCACTAGCTGCATATGTTATACTATACATATTTATAGATGTCGAAAAATAATTTAGCGACTACCAAAGCTGCGGACTTTGAAATAATGACTCTTTCATTTTCACGGTATACCTCAGTTATAGCTCAGTTATACCACACTTATTCAGGCCTATTCAGGCAAAGCGTTCTACATTTAAGCATTTTAGCAAGCAATTTAAATGATATTCAAAAAATAAAGATTGCTCTCAGTACTGTCATATTTATTTTTAGAACTCTATCAGTAATTTAAAATTACCTAAACGAGAGTGCAACCAACGTTAAGAAATTGAGGGCGATTTTTTCATTATTTTGATAATTTATTTGATTTTTTAATTAAGACCCTTCTTTTATACGAAATAATAGCCAAAACCTATCCAGTGTTTTTTCTAAGTATTAAGTATCTAAGTATCTAAGTATTTCAATTTATTTTGAGTATTATTTGTCTTCCCATTTTTTGTGTAAGAGGAAATATTTTGTCGGGGTTATTTCATAAACTTCATTCATTCTTTATGGTTTGCCGTAGAAAACTGATACATTACATAAATATAAACTGTGTACTAAAAGTGATAGTTTGTCTGTTCGTCGGGTGTTAACAAAACTTCTACACCTTTTAAAATAAACGAATGAAATTTTAACTATAAATAAGTATCGCAAAAAAATTAATTTTGTGAAACAACTTTTTTCTGTAGCCGCACCCGTTGCAAAGCTACAGCCCTCCAAAGTTCAAAATAGTCCTATATTTAAATTGTTATAGCTTATAACAGAAGTTCTATTAATCTTAAACGCTAAACGATAGCTGCTTTTATAAATTTTCTAGATATATATAAAATAAATATTTAGTTTTGCCATACTATATGTTAATTTACCGTTATGCGAAACTCAATTTGTGAAAAATTTTTGACCTCTTCTATCTTCAAAGCGGTTTAAGTTAGAAACTTTAAATTTTGAGAGAAATTAGATCTTTTGTATAAGCAATTTCAGAAAATATTTTTGGATCGTCCCCCGCTTAAGAGCTGTAAGAAGTAAAAACTGAAAATTCCTAATTTTTTAACACCTGTAACTTGAACACAAATTTTTTTGAAGTAATATATAAAAAATAAAGCTCAAAAATTATATTTTTATTTCTGCTAACAAAGTTTCTTAATAATTAGGGTTACCTTAACATTAACCAAAGTGTGACTTGATTTTTGCTAATTTTTCTAATAAATTTTTCTAACGTTTTTTAGCATATTTCGAAAAAAATTTTGAAAAAATGTGTCTATTAGTTTCATTCTGTCCGTCCGTCTGTCCGTCTGTTTACAAAGCTTTTACCCCGTTAAAGATAGAGAAAAAAAATTTAACCATGGGTAGGTCTCATAAAAAAGTTAATTTTGTGGAACAACCTTTTCATGTAGCCCCATCCAACAGAGAACTACAGACCCTCAAACTTTGAAAAAGCCCGATTTTTAGATGCGTATATTTCATGTTCCGCTTTACTGTTTTTTAATTTGAAAGCGCCATTCGACAGGAATTTTTTTACCTTTGCAAATCAATATCAAAATTATATATTTTTTTAAATTTAGTATTTAAATTTACCGTTATGTGGAAACCAAATAATGCATGATTTTTCTATCTTCATAACTCCGGCACGCTTTTAGCAGCTTGAAATTTTGAGGCAAGAAAGAATTTATAGAATTAGTAAGTTTTGTTAGAAAATTTTTTTTGGATCACCCCCTGTTTATGAGTTATTAGGGTTAGGGCTCAAAAATTGAAAATTTGCTATTTTCAGAAACTTCTAACTTAGGCACTTGTATAAATTTTTCTTCAACAAGACATAAAAATTAAAGGTTCAATAATATATTTTTACGTGTGTTAACGGTTTTTCTTAGTTATATGAGGTACAGCTTTTCAAAATTGCAAAAAAGTCCTATTTTCACATTTTTTCTTATATGAAATTTTCAAATTTTGGTGCAAATGACAATTCTAAATAGTTTGTATTATCTTATGGAAATGTGCGCTTTGGTTTACATCCTACTTTGCTTTTTAATTTTTATTAAATTTATTTTACTCAATATAACCATACATATAACCTACTTTATGTACTCATTACCAAAAACTTATTATGGAATATTTTTTAATTTTGGAAATGTGCTTTTTTGAAACCGCTTGTTTTGCGTTTGTATTGTTTGGAATATTGCAACATACAAAATTGATATAATAACCATACTCTGTTGTACTTAAATTTTTGTAATAATTCACAATACATGTGCTTTATGCCTAAAATAACATTTATAATAACTTTATATCACACATCGCCAGTCAATATGACACGATTTATTTATTTATTTTTTTTTTTCAAATTATTTTTATATTTATTGATTTTTATTATTTTTTTTTTATTTTTCATTGGCAAACACATGACAAAAAAAAACAAACTTTTCTATTGATTGAGAAATTTTGAATATGTTGTAACAATTGTTAAACTTTCTTTCTCTTTCTTTTTTTTTATTTTGCACTTCAATAAATTGAACTTAACATTTATTTTGTTATTTGTTTTTTTTTTTTTTTTTTTGGAATTTTCAATAATTCTGAATTTTTTTGACATTTTATTCAATGTTTATTTTGTTCAATTTTTGATTAAAGTAAAATATTAAAATTATTGTATACATTCAATCAAATGTTTTGAAAGTTCTTAGTATTCTGGTTCTTAGTATTATAACATAAGGACTAAGGAGTTCATTAAAATTTAAAAAAATATTTAATAATTTCTAACAATTTTTTTTTTTGTACAAAAGAGGCAACGCAATTATGTATTTCTCATTCTTTTTTTTTTGACTAAAAGTCTATCAAGATTTATAAATGTTTAAATATAAAAATGAAAATTTTTAATGTACTTTATAATAACTTATTTTTTTTTTTTTTATAAAAGTGTAATATAAAATAAAAAAAAAAGTTATAATGTACATAATATATTTTTTCTATAAAATTCATATTCATTGTGACAAATTTTATAATAACGAGAGACTTCATTTGTGTTAAGTTTTAAAGAAAAGAGCCCTAAGTCATAAGATAATAATTTTTTCTAACATTGTTAAAAAAAGAAATAAACAGTAAAAAAGTAAGTTAAAATATTAATCACTATTATGATTACAGTGATTTATTATTAGTATTAATAATTATATTGAAAAAGTGCGCGCCAAAGTTATAAATATACGTATGCTTTTCGACATGCACTCAAATTTATTTTAAACTTTATCTTAAACTTAGCTTAAACTATATCTAGCTAGAGCTAGGTTCATTGGTTTTTTTTGGCTAGAAAATTAATTTTGAGCTTGATATATTTTTAATAAAATTGTTCGATAAAAATTGGTGTTCTGAAAATGGAAACTTTATTCATTTAATTTGGTTCTTCGATAATATAGTCATATGATGAGAATATAAATCAAGTTTTTTGTTCAGATGTTGCTGGTTACTAGAAATATTAAAATATATAAATTATATTAAGGGCATTCACGAGTTGATGCAAAAGTGCAAATTTTTTTTGCACCGTAGCACATATTTTCATCAACTCGTGAACAACCCTAGCATGGATTTTTATTGAACTGTCAAATTTCGTTGATGTGCTTGCTTTGTTTACATAAAAATTTAATATGCTTAACAAAAATTTCAGATATTTGTGTACCTTCATATACTTGACTTAATAAATAATCAGAAATAATTTTTTTTCCACTTTTTTTAGCCATTTTTTAAATTTTTATCTAATATAGCGCTTACAAAAAATATATAAACAAACTTTGCAATGGTCTTGCACAAATATGCAATAGGGTTTAGGTCTTGCATAGTCTTGCAAAATTTTGCACTTTTTTATACATGAAAACAACAAAAAATTGTGCACTTTAACTGTCAAAAAATTGAAATATGCTACGGTGCAAAATTTTGCACTTGTGCAAGACCACTTTGCACCAACTCGTGAATATCCTTATTATTTATTTGGTTTACATAATACATTACATATATATTATTCTATTTCATATAATATTTTGATTTGGCGAGAGTTTCAACCCGGCACAATTCTCCTGAAGCACCGGCGACTTACGCATTGTGTCAATGGTCAGATTGGAAGCCCTATTAAAAATATATTTTCTTGATAAAAAATTTTGGCTAAAACAATATTTAAAATTTTTTTGAATTGGTTTTTTAATTCTAATTTAATTCTAATTTAATTTTTGTCGAATATTTCCAACTCAACTTCTTTTATTGATGCTTGTGTTGTTTGATTTCATTTAACTTGCTAACTTTCAAGAAAAAATCTAGTTTTTATTTTTTAAGTTTGTATTTCTTCCGTCTTTTAAAACTTTAAATCCTACTATTTGTTTTTTTTTTATACTAGCAAGCTAATATGTTGGTTAGTAAATATAATCCGAAGAGGATTAGTTAGGTTGATAACCCTAATTTTATTAAACAGCAGAATTATATATTTATATTGATCAAAGCTTTTAATAGAATTTATTTTAATTTTTCCGTGATGGAAACATTGTAAGATAAATAAATTAATTTTGTATTAAAGAAATTTTTTTTTTTCAGTTTTCTGTAGCATTTTAATTTTTTTTTCATTCGTATAAATTAATTTTTAATTAATTTTATTAATTACGAGTATATATAACTTTTTTTTTTTCCAGCTAATTGAAAATAAATTAGAAATGGACAGTCAAGTTAATTGATTTTAAATAAAATAAGAAAAATTTAAATTAATAAAAATTTTAAAAACAACAACTCACATTTTTAATAAACAGTGATTTATCTATTTTTATTCTTACACACGTTTATAATAGGTACGGTCCCAAAAAGGTTACGAAAAAAAAGTTTTTTTTTTTTTTTTATCGTTTAAAAATATATAATAAAGACTAGATTCTATGTTCATTATTTTGTTGTTTTTTTTTTCTTCGTTTTTATTTTTTTTTTGAACAATGTATAAAAAGAATATATAGAAGAAAATTTAGGGCATTGTATTGAATTTTTTATCGTTTCTTATTTTAGAATTTACATAAACCAACGGATGAAAAAAAACTGCTTTAAAAATACTTTAAATTTTCTCCCTGTAAATTCTTGGAAAATTATATATACAAGGTGATTAATTATGTATACAAGGTGATTATGTAAATGTACATCAATATAGATGTTTTAACATGATGGTTTTACGATACTACAAAAAGTTGCAGAGAAAGATAAAAAATTGTTCAGAAGTGATTGTCTTAATCCTTAATTATTATTGAAATAACTCCGAAATTTTTAAAGTATGTTTTAATTAAATAATACAAAACTTTCTTTCTGTAAACGATTCACAGTTCACTAAATATTTTTTAGTTAATAATTATCTCAGAGATAGTAAGGAAAATATAAATTAAACGTAATCTACCAGAAAACTTCTAAACGTGTAAAAAAACCATAATATATATCTGATTTTTTATCGCAGTTGTTTTCAAAACGCTGTTGCCATTTTAAAACTTTAATTTATATAATTTTACAAATAATAAAACATAATTTTTGACATTTATATAAAATGTTTTTATTATGGGTTCACCCTAAGTCTAAAATCATAAAAAAACCTAAAAGTTAGAGTGGAAAAGAAGATATTTAATTATTTTTTGAAAATCTGTTTACAAACTTTCCAGCCAGGTTATCTTGAAAATCATTAAGAATACAGTTCAAATTTACATTGAACATTCTACTTCCGTTATAATCTACAGTGGGATACCATGTAGATGTTAAAAAAAAAAAAACAGTAATTGTATTCAACAGTAACATAACATTTAACAAAAACAAAAAAAAAATGTAATAATACCATCTTTTACAAGGACCATCAGACCCATCACCGTTATCAGTTTTATTCCAATCACCGTAATTTTCATCATTATCGTACATGTGAATATATTATAAAGAGGTGTAACCATGTGCCTTTTTTTTTTTAAATACATCAAGAGTAATAAAAATAAAAGTAAAATTTTTTTTTAAAAATATCCTTTTAGTTATGACTTTTAAAAGTTTTAAAATTTTAATAGAGCTCGAAAAGTTAACAAAAAAAAAAAAAAACTGAGCTATATTTTGTTTATACCGTTAAATTTATACATCGCTTCCTTTAAATAAAATTTCAACTAACATTAATTTAGTTTATCAGTTAAACTTATTTCTTAAGTCTTGTTAAATTTAGGATAACCTTTGTAAATAATGTATATATTTAATTTGCTTGCTCTCTAAAAAGTCGTAAGTCGTTTTATTTTGAAATTATTACACTATCAAGATACATGATAGTGTGTGTTGATAATGTAACGATGGTGTAAGTGATAGTGTACATGTGTTTTTGCCGATTCCATAATTTCATAAAACCTGTGAGCGATGTCTAAAGGTTTCTTTATAAAAAGTAATATTGCAAACATAAAAATATATATATATGTATGTATATTAATTTCCTAAATTTCAGTTTTTTTATAAATCTATTTATATCATACATACACGTATGTAATTTTCGTAATATATAATATGTAATATGTCTTCAGTCATTTCTGTCTATAATGCTACAAGTGCTGCCATTTTTTCTATAATTCTCTTATTTCTGAAATGATAGCGGTAAATGATAGTTGGAGACACAAACCAATCTTTAAAAATTAAATAATAGATACAAACCAATAATTAAATACACAAATAGTTTTATCAACGGCTGGAATCTTGAAAATTTTAATGAAAATTTAAAAATAAATTTTAATTTTAAACAAAGGAAAAAAATTAGAAATTTGCTTAAAATTGAAATAACAAATTTAATGAAAGGAAAAAAACTGTATTTATTTTACTTCCGTCATTTGTGACTGGTTACAGTTCAATATTATATTCTTTTACAATTTTATAAGCGTTAGTTCCACTATAACTCGTTCTTAGAATCTAATGGAATATATTTTTATTATTTCATATTTTTATCAAACCTTTCTGTAAATAAATTCAAATAAAATTATTTTATTCTAAACGTGTATAATAATCATTTTAAATAGTACTTTACTTGATTGTTTTATAAATATACATATTATTTCTAAAGAAAAACTCAAAGATATTTAAATGGTAGAGATTTATAACCTTTTTAAAAAAATATCTTTAAATGTAAATAAGATACTTAAAAAAGATGTTAAATGATAATTTGACATTAAATTCGATAATTTACCATTAAATATTTAATAATGCGTATATTATATTTCAAAGCATGTGCTAACATTATTAAAATACGACCTTTAGAAAAAAGGAATGATTTAAATTGAGAAAAACAAATTTAGAGAAGGGAATGATTTAGATTGAGGATCCTTTTTATTAGATATTGGAAGGAGCAGTGTAAAATAAAATTAAATTCTTGAATTAATACATTTTGACCTAAAACACTCTTCAGTTTAGAAAATATTTCAGGCTATTTCGCTTTGTTTATTATATTATGACTTTTGGTTGGTTGTATGTGAATCTAAATTTTTATAGTATCTATAGATCATTAAAACTGTCCGAAAAAGCCATTGCACTTGAAATAAAATTAGAATTTCAAATTTTCAACAAGTAGATATTATAATCGTTTAAATGATCAATAAAACATATTTGGTATATATAAGTGTTAGTTATATATGGTATATATAAGTGTTAAAACCGTTTGGTATATATAAGTGTTAGAGTGAATCTTAAAAAAAAAAAAAAAAGGACATAAAATTTAATAAAATTTTTTTTTTTTTTGTATGTAAAAATTTATTCATACATACATATACGTACATATAAAGGACGAAAATCATGCATCTAAAACATGTAAGTTCTATAAAATAAAAAATTTGTATGTACATAATATTTAAATGATGTTATTTACAATGAAAAAAATAAACAGGTGAGGGACAATTATTTTTTTTTATACATCTCTCTCTCGTTCTCTTTGACTTGCTTTACTTGCTTTTTTTTTCTCTTTTATACTTTTGTAATATTAAATAAAAATAATGTTTAAAGAATTTTGCATATTAGGTATATAGAAAACGGTAAAGAAAAAATAAGGTGTAAATGTGTTTGGATAAATATTGAAGCATATCCATCTATATAAGTATCAAATATATAACTATGTATATATCTATATAGATGAAAAAAAAATTGTATTATAAATATATTTATAATATGAATAAATAAGTAAAAAAATAGAAAGTAAAGAGAATGGAATATAATAAAAAATGTTCTATTCACCAAAAAAAAAAAAATATGATTTAACAATTCCCAAATTGATTTTTGAAATTGTATTTTTTTTTTTTTTTGCTTCTATTTATTTTATTTTTCATATATGTATTTATATATATTTTTTTTGTTATTGGTTTAAATATCTAATTTTTAACGCATATGTAATTTTTTCTCTTTTCTCTCTATGTATATTGTATTATAATTTATTCATAAATTACCCATGTATAGAAATCTAATAACTAAAATTTACAAAAAAAAAAAAAAATATGGAAAAAATGTTATTTTATTTTCATTTTCATTTAATATCAATATGGAAGTGATGTTATAAAATTAAATTTTCATTTTTAAATAATAATAATAGCAATAAAAAATAATAAAAATTGTTGATTGTTGAAAAAAAAAAAAAAATACTTTCAATTATTTAACGTTTTTTAAATAACGGTAGTTAAATTATTTTTTTTTATACTGTAAATTTAAATATTTACAAATGGATTTTTCATATATTCAGCAATATAATTTTTTTTATTTATGATTAAAAATTTTATTTTATTTGAAAATTAAAATTTATTTGATGACCACTTCATAATATTTTTTAAAAATACACCGTTCTTAAAATATACACTAAAATCAAACTTTGTTGTTTACGTTCCTTTTACAAAGTAAAATACTTTTCTTTACTCCCAACTACACCAGCCATTGAAAAAGTGTATTATAGATGATAATTTTTGAACAAAAAATTAGCGTTCCATTTACTAACTAATCTTTTTGTAGAAAATGAGCACAAACAGTTATTTATATAACTTTATTTTTACAAGTTGGTACAAGTTCTATTTCACAAATCCTCTTTAAATATATGATTGTTAACGCAAATCTTATTTGCCGATATCACCTATTGTCAAAAACGGTCATTTTTGTAAAGGTGATGACCCAATAATCGCGTCGCTTCTAGCGTCGCGTTCTAAATAAAATAAAATCTAATCTAAATAAAATAAAGAATACTAACGTCGCTTTATTACCAAAAAACCAATATAAAATAAAAAAAAAACAAAAAATTTTTATTGTTAACGCGAGTAAAAGTATAAAGTTGCTCTACTCTAGCGTCGCTTTTCTATTTGGTCAAGTTCCGCTTAAATCAATGTATTCTATACTTAAACGACAAAGCGACGCTAGAAGTGATACAAGCATTGGGTCATCACCTTAAGAAATCATCTGTGAATATTGGTTTTTTTTTAAACTGAGGTAAATATTGAAATAAAAAACAATAAAATATATTTTAATAAAATTAAAGATTTTGAAAATTAAATACAAAAATATTTAGTTTAACACATTTAAAACATTCTTTTATGGACTTTTATTTTCTTTTAACACATTCTATTATTCTTAAAGGTCTTGTTTTGAGGAATCATTTATATGTATAATGCCGCTTCATCTGATACTATAATTTCGAAATAAAATTAAAATGTTGAAAGATAAAAGTTTCCGGAAACAGAAATGTTCTACAAAATAGGATATATTAAATCGAATTTTTTGTGAGAAAAACATTTTTTTTTTTTTTTTATCAAGAATGACACATTTGGGTTAGATTTTGATGGAATATGTATCATATCATACAATAATATTAAAAGAAAACACTTACGTAACTAAATCGAAAATATAAAAGAACGATCATTTTGAATTTTGATAAAGAGTGAAACTTAATTGAAAATTTAGCAAACAAATCAAGATAGACATACAAATTTAAAATTTTTTTTACAAAAAATTCGATATCAAAAGAAAATGATCTGATCTAATTGAAATATAACAATATAATATTATAATATACATAATGTTACTATATTTTGATATAACACATTTTATAACAGTAAATATTTTACGTTTTTACAGTAAATATTTTTTTCAATTTAATAAAATTAAAGTACGAAAGACTACCATATCAAATAAACGGACTTAATTGAAATTAGTAATTTTTTCAATTTAAAATTTAGAACAACAAAAAAAAAAGGAAACCACAATTTTAAAACCAACAAGTTATAAAGGAACAATAACATTTTTTTTTATTACATAGTTGTATTGAAATATTATTGTAAAAGATTTCGTGTTATTAATTTGTTTTTTAATCCTATTATCATTGTTTTATGTCTAAATAATATGCAAAAAAACAAAAAAAAAAAAAAACGACGTTTAAAATATGTATATGATGTTTGTATTAGTAATAGGTATATTTATGTAATCTTCATCACATATACATGTATACATATGTATATGTACATACATTATGATGAAGTGTATTGAATTTATTTATTTATTAATAAATCCTTGATATTCAACACAAAAAAAAAAAAAAAAATTTTTTTTTTTATCTTCTAATATATCCAATGAAAGTTCATAAAAAATTATATAAAATATGGTATTGGTCACATTAGGGATTTAAAAACTTAATAAAAATGAAATTTTAGTTAAAAACTCAATTTATTCTTTGTAATATTATTGTTGTAAAAAGAAAAGAAGTCTATTCCCCTTAGTATATAATTTCTATTAGAATTTTTTCTTATTTTAGTTTTTTTCTATAATTTTTTTTTTGTTTTTTTTGTTTTGCTAGGCTTACAAGCTTTATTTTATTTTTATTGTATTAGATTCTTTTGTTGGTTTTTCTAAAATGGATTTTGGTAAAAAGTTAAAAGCATCAACAAAAAACAAAAAAAAAAAAAAATAAATAAAGAAAAATATTTATTTTTATGTCTCAATTTAAAGTCAATGACGTTTTAATTGGTTATTACCGTTATAATAGATATTTAACAATGAGCA
Organism: Poecilobothrus nobilitatus; assembly: GCA_947095535.1. NCBI lineage: Eukaryota > Metazoa > Arthropoda > Insecta > Diptera > Dolichopodidae > Poecilobothrus > Poecilobothrus nobilitatus. The sequence continues at coordinate 199,765,076 of OX352773.1, read as the reverse complement.
ACGCAACAGAAAAAAAAAAAAAAGAAAAATTGCTAGGGGATTTTATATGTATCACATCATAAAATAAATATGATTAAAAATAAAAAAAAGAAAAAAAAGGACATGCCTTATATTATAATATTATAAAAAAAATTTTTCTAAATTACTCCTAATATTAATTAAAGCGTTTAATTAAGTTATGATTTGAATGAAAGTAGGTACTTTTGTTTTTCCATTAAAAGAATAAAGAAAATTTTATTGATAATAAAGTTACGCAATGCTTTTTTTTTTTTTTTTGGTTTTTTGTATATATAGGATAAAGTTATGAATGCTACAGGAAAAAAATTAAAAAAAAAATTTTAATTTTTAAAATAGACGCTAATATGTATAAGGAAAGTTAAAATTTAATATGTGATTTTAATTTTGGTATATTATTTACGTCATTATTTGATGATATTGATTTGATATAAAAAAAAAAATTTTTCAAATTTTTATTTGTCAGATAATTTAAAAAAAAAAAAAAAAAATTATAAAATCTGTTTTATAAAGGAAATGTTGTTTGGAATACTCCATAATCACAAATTAACTTAATTCTAAGATATAAAATATGTATTTTTGATGTCCTTTTAATAGTACAGCAATATAAAAAGGCAAAGAAGATATTTTTTTAAACGTTAATTTAATAAAATGAATAATAGAATTAAGTATTTGAAATAAAAACGTTCCTAATATACAACTTAAATCCAAATTAAATTAAAAGATACCGAAAAAGTTACAAAAAAAAAAAAAACATTTGATACAGAAAACTATACAACTTTGTAACGTTTTGTTTATATAAAAGAAATCCATTAAAAATAAAAATTTTTGGCAGATTTCTTCTAAAAATTATTAAACTGTTCAAAATGTTTTGTTCAAGTTATAAAAGGGGATCTTTACATTATATGGACTTCCTCAAGTCAACTGAAAAAATGTCGACTTTTTTTTTCTCCAAAATTATCGATTGTACTAAATTTCGACTTTCCAAAACAACTGAAAATTATTTCGACTCTTAGAATATCGACAAAAACATCAATATTTCAACAATTTTTTAATTTTTTTGTGAAAAATATAAAATAGTGTTGTAAATGCTTTATTTTTTGAAATACTTATGTAATAATTATGTTACTGTGATAATTCAATTTTTTATCATGACCATACATACTATAACTATTTATTATATAGAGTTGCTTTCAAAATCAGGGTTTCAATGATTTTATTAACGGGCGATTGGGGCAAAATTATTTTTTTTCATATAAAAATATCAAAAAACTTTTACAAAATTTACTATTTTTCTTAGAGGACTGTCAAAATTTAATTCTGTTGTATGGAAGCCTTTTTGCCTATTGCATACTATTAGTATTGACTTTAGAATTGGATTCAAAATCAAGATTCCCCTATTTCCAGAATTTTTATATATATACATATATATTTATTTATTTATTTATATACAGGTACCGTGGAACATAAATGTGTCAGGTAGCTATAATCTCTGTTTCCCGGTAGGAATATGGGGTTAGAATATGTGAATATATTTTTTTTATATTATACATATATACACATTCATATATATATTTGTATATATATATACGTAGGATTCTTAATTAGAAAGAATTTTATAATAGACTTCAAAATCAGATTTTCAATCATTTATTTAATTTCAATTTGTTTACTTTTTGGAAGTTAACATTTTGTCCAAGTACATATTTTTAAAATTGATATTTTATCAATGTCGAAATTTTAATATTGACATTTCAAGAATCGCTAAATTGTACAAGTCGATATATTTGAAGTCTACATATTTGAATCGATATTTTGTGATTCGACATTTTACAAATCGACATAACTTAGCAAACCCTTGTAAAAGTTTTAAAAAATTTAATAAGTAATGTACATTAATGTTGAATTTTTTTTTATTTAAAATTCTGTTTACGAAATTATGTCAAATTCTATTAAAATCTAGACAGATATAACATTAAAATAAATCTAATTGATGATTTAGATAATTAATTCAATTAATTATCTAAGTTTAAATATTTATTTTTAATTTAAAAATATTTTCAGTTACATTTCCATTTTGATTTTATTTAATTTATTACGTTTTATAAAATTTATGAAAATTTTTAAAATTTTTAATCTAATTTGTATTAAAAAAGAAAAATTATAATCCATTTAAAATGAACCACTCTGTATAGAAATAAAACAAAAAGAAAAAAGAAAAATTATTTTGTTTTAACGACGACTTTCCTTTTTGTTTTTCGTCTTTTTTTTTTTGTTTTTTTTTTTTTCTGTTTTTCTAATAAGTTCAATGTTTATTAGGTGGAAACTTCAAACAAAATTTTCAATTTATTTTTAGATAACGGTTATATTTTTAAGAGAATATATGATAAATACATATATATTTATATATATACATGTATGGGTGTATTATATATATGCATATATATATATATATATATATATAGGAATTTATTATTAACCATTATACATATTTTTATAATTCATAATCGAAGAAATTAATGGAGCAAAATAAATTCCTCAAAGTATTCAATTTTGTTTGGAAAAACGGGAAAATTAAAATAAGATTTAAAAAATAAATAAAGTTTTTTTTTTTTTATAATGAAAGCTTCTTGTAGCATTAGAGAAAAAATTTTTGTGACGTGCTAGATATTTTTAAAAAAAATTTTTTTTGGAATTTTCAAAAACAAAAAAAAAATCTCAAAATCTATAAAATTTTAAAAGCATTTTCCAGTTAATGGTTCATCTTCATTCATTTGCTTTTATTAGATATAATTAGGCGGCAGAATTGTTTATATGTGTAATGTGTGTATTCTTGTTTGGTATTTATATAGTGGGTATTACATTATTTTTTTGTTAATTTTTTATGAATAAAATTAATATTAAAATTTTTAAAAATAAAAAAGAAAATAATTTGAATTTATTTAATAGATTTTCATATATTAAGATATAATAAAGAATATCAATTAGGAAGAATAATAATGATAAATATTTGTATTGTTAATTTATTTTGTTTTTTAATCCAAAGCAATAAAAAGATAATCTATTTATGGAGTATTTATATTAAAAATTTGATAATCAATCATTACATTACATGGCAGTTCAGTTACTACAACCTAATATTAATTTATTGACTCAAATAATTATTGTTTTTTCTTCTGTTTTGTCCCCTCTGTCTTTTCTCCTACAGTTTCGTATTATCAGCCAGTTTTCATTTCCATATACCATAACACAGATTTCATGCACGTGTTGAATATTTTTGTTATAATGTCGGTGTTTTTCACGTTACCCATATTCTTCCGAAGATCCTTCTTGCTCTTGTAATTCCACTTATACAGTATTCATATTTACCTACATGAATACGGTAATATTCTCAGTTTGAATATTTCGGATGAATACTTACTTTTGATTTATACTGTTGATTTTTATTATTTTTGTTTCTTGGCTTCTTTTTTCTAATACTTTACTTAATATCTAATCCAACTATCTTATAACTGTCTCTAATAAATACATAATAAAATGTTCAAAAACAAAGTATTATACAGATTTTTATTTTATTATTAAATCGATACTGTGAGTTATAAAGTAGAAATGAAAATTATTTGTTTAAATTAATTATTTATTTATTTCATACAATAAATGTGTATTTTTTAATTGCTGATATTTCAATATTAATTTTATAGAAGGTTACCCGATATAGCCATATAATCAAAATAAATGGATATAAATGGATTATTATAAACTATAATATTATATAGCAATATCTGTAATTTTAAAAATTTTATTTAAAATGGAGTTTTCCACTTTCGTATTTCTTGTAAACTGTAATATTGTTAGTTAACAAAAGGTAATTTTAATCAACAAAAGACTACCTCAAAGATACATATTACATTGACAGCTAAGATAATATAATTTGTTTAATTGTGGTATATATATTCAATATAAAAATATATTCAATTTGTATTACTAGCATAAAGATGAATTTCTTATGAATATAAATTAAGGATATCCCTATAATATGTTACACTATTTGAAGCATTTTGGAGCAGGTACCAAAAACCATACAATACAACAATATCTTTTATATTTTCAATAATATTACAGATTTTTAACTTAAGGAATGGTAAATTCGTAAATACTTTTCTGATCCTTTTACTGTTGGTCTTAAGTGCATCATATCCTGACGAACACGAAAACACTACTTTATCAAATTTTCAACCATATTCAGTTATTATTTGTTTTTGGGTTAAATGAAAATAATAAATATGCAAATTATATATCTTTCTCTTTTTTTCTATTTAGAACTTTGCACAAAAGTAAAAATTTATTTTGTGTGTATGTTGTATGTTTTATTTTGTGTGTTATTGTTGTATGTGTATGTTTTATGTAATTTTTACATATATGTGTTGTTAAAATAAAAAAATTCGGATTAGTTGAGATAAAATGTTCTCCTCTATGTTATATTTTATAAAACAAAATCGCAACAAGTTATTCCAATATTCAACATATTACCATTTAAACATTAACACAGTGTGTATATATATGTAACTATAAAGATTTATATCTATATTTAGTATCCTTTGACCACTACCACAAAAGAAAAAAAAAAACACCCAAGAGTTTTTCATTCTTTTGAAGTTCTAAGGAATTGATTTATTTAAAATACATATAAAATACATACAATAAAATTGATATCTATAATATAATACACAAGATGTTGGCGAGACCTTGCCAACATGTAAAAAAAAATATTTTATATCTATAATAAAACACTCACACTGAATGTAAACTAAACTGGCATTGATAATATCTCTGTATATTTATTTAATAATTTAAAATTTCATTGTAAGAGACACAAACCTTCGACTAAAAGTATTATCAGAGACAATTAATTTTCATTAAAGAATTTTAAGATTTTTTACTTTTTAAAAACTACTTGCGATACAAACTTAAAGCAAATTTTTAATTTGTAAATTTGACAGCCACATCCATTATGAACTGGTCGCAGCGGTAAATTAAAAATAAATTAATAATCTTCTGTTGGCAGTTTTTAAATGATTCTTTGTTTTGAAAAAATAAAAAATACTCTTAATAAAATTAAAAGGCCTGAAAGTGAAAAGAAAAAAGTTTATAGTAAGCCTTATATTTATAAGAAAAAAATAATAGGCCGATTTTATTCTTCATTTTGTTTTCACTATTATAAAAGCTGGTAAAAGCTTCGGAACACACTTTAAAGCAGTTTTGTTTATTTAGGTTGAAATTTTGTTTTTTAAGCTGAATTTTTGATATAATATAAAATATTCGAATTGTTTTTTATTAATATAAAATTCGGCAGACTTGGATAATTATATTTCATAACAGAAGTCAGAAACTTACTAAATACTATAGAAATGGATGTTTTTCTTAAGAAAAAAAGAAAAAAATAACAATAAAAAATATAATTTTCTCTCACAATAGATTCATAATTTTCTACTAATTTATTATTAGACCATTAATAATATCTGATAATATTGTTAGCCATGGTAAAAAATAAGCTGTCGAAAACGATCGCCACAAAAAAAAAGCGGTCGAAAATTTATGAAATTTCATTATCAGAGGCATGAATATTTTATTAAATATACCAAAGATCTTTTCCAAAGTACATTTAAATAAAATAAATTCAGCAAATTATTTTCAAGCAAAAAAAAAAATAAACGGAAAAGACTTGAAAAGAGTTTTGTTAAATAAAGTTAAAATTTTTGATATAATGTAGAAAAATTAAAAACTTTATTTTAATATAAAATTCGGCATATTTAGATAAATATTATGTCATTACGAAAACACTAAGTTTGATAGAAATATTTTTGCAAAAAAAAATAACACCAATTATTTAATAGGTGTCCAAGTGTCATATTCTTTTAAATTTCGTGTGAATTTTCACACGGAAAACATAGTGTGTCAGCTTGAGCTAAAAGGTAAAAACACATTCAGGCGGCGGACGAATTCCGGATCGAAAATTTCGCGCCGAAAACAGCTGTTTTTTATTGACATAAATTTTTTTTTTTTAAAACTAAAGAAAAATAGAGAGTAAAATTTTAAAAAATATTAAAATTATATCGATTATTGGGATTATTTGAAATGTAACAAAAACAAATGTCGTAGCGGTTACTGGGTGAATTCGCATTTCGTAACAAATGAAGATCGGAACAAGATGATTTCTTCGTAAAATATTATATGAAAATAAAAGAAAAGGATGAAGAACAGTTTTTGAAACTAACAAGAATGAATGTGTCTTCATTTAATTTACTAGTTTCCTTATTACTTCCTCGATTAATTTTTCTTCAAATGACATATTATTATCTTAACCTATCTACAAATAAAATAAAAAATATATGAAAAGTGTTTTTGAATTTTAATATCACAGTATAAACTATATTGATTTCGTCGCTTCAAAATTGTAAAATATAAATTTTTCAGCCGGTCAAAAAAATCGCCTGCATTTTTTCTCCGTTTTTTATTGTGCACTTTATACATGTGTTTCAAATAATTTTTGACATATTTTACCCTGAATGTGTTTTTAGCTTGGACCATTTTTTTGTCAATACTAGAAAAAATTAATAAACTGTACCTATAGCTTTTTTTATTTTATGTGTTTAGATTTGTTTTATGTTTTTTTTTTATTAGTGATTCAAGTGATTCAAGTGAATCAAGTAAGTGATTCCAACGTTGATGATGGTGATGTAAAAATGAAATTTTTAGGGAGTTTATTAAGGGAGTCAGTATGATAAAGTAAATGTTTTCGCATCTATAGAAATTGTGCAATTGCACAGGGGATTTTCTAGTATAAAATTGTAAAAGTATTAAAATCTAATCAATCCTTGTATCTTTAACATTAAATTGCTACTAATTATTTTTATAAATCTTATATTATTTTATTTCTATATTCATTAGGTAACACGTATTTATTAATATCAATCAATTAATTGTTTAATTTGTCAAATTGTTCAAAATATGAATTTATTATTGTTTTGTTAAGGATGATTTTAATCCCTGAAATTTAAAAAAACAAGGTCAATTAAATTTTGGCTAAATAATGATAAATTGCGAAATTTATTTTAACCTCAAAAAACTATAATAGGATTTTTAGTTTAAAAATTATATGTATGTAATTTAATTTAACTTTTTTTATTTAATTTTTGAAAATTCCAAAATTTTTTTTTTTTTTTAAACTTTTTAAATAAAATTTTTTTTTTTTTCAACAAAAAAATAAATTTATTCAGATTAAAATTAATTTTTTCATTTTAAATTTATATAATTATACAAATAAAAAATTTTTTATTTTATCGTGTAAAATAAATGATAACCAGATTAAATAAAAAAATACTATAATAAAATATTAAAAGAATATATAATATATGGATAAATACATAATCAGATAAATGGAAATAAAAATAAATATGATTATTATATTATATTATATTGTATTTATTTATTTAATTTTGGGGTTTATTGTTTAACCAAAGTTATTTTCGAAAATATTTTATTGTACAAATATATTGCGAGTTCATATATATACAAAATGTATTTACAAGTATGTAAGTGTAAAAATAAATTATAATCCATTATATTTTTGTGTATAGTCACAATTTAAACAGTCAACTTTTTCTTAAATTGCAGTAATCAACCAAGAAGTTGATTTTCCAAAAATATCTGTTTCTTTTTGTTAAAAAAAAAGTTTCTTATCATCAATTTTGATTTTAATTCAATGCTTTTAGAAAATATCATTCTACTCTATAAATCTGCTAAAAATTTTCAACAATTTTCAATAATCCCATAATTATATTCTGTTTGGTAAATCGGGAGTTACACTTTTGTGTCAGGTTTGATCTCATGTCAGTTTTTATACCCATATACGAACGACAGTTATCAATATATTAAAATTGATATTTAAAATTACCCCATCATTTATGGCCCACCGCAATAAGCATGATAGATATATATCTAGACTTAATTATATTGATCGGATAAGAATTGAAAAATTAGTCGATTTTACTTTGTCTGTCAATCCGTTCGTCAGTCCGTATTCTGCCTGCACGATAATACAAAAACTAAAAAAGTTGAGTCATAAAAATAACGCAAAATATGTTTGCAATCATTTGTCGGTTCTTTGTTGGTTTTGGTTGAATACCAACCTTTCTTTTTTTGTTATAGATAGTGAGAGAATGCATATAATATACATAAATATTATTAAGTAATTGATGAGCAATACAAACAAGGCAGAATATAAACCAACGGTTTTTAGAAGTGCACATTTTCAAAAGATAATACAAACTGTTTAGACTTCCACTAAAATTTGAAAATTTCATATAAGAAAAAATGTGAAAATAGGACTTTTTTGCACTTTTGAAGGGCTGTAAATTCGGAATCCTATATAACTAAGAATAATCGTCAATACACGTAAAAATATGTTACTGGAGCTTTAATTTTTATACCTTGTCCAAGAAAAATTTGTACATGTGCTTAAGTTACAGGTGCCTAAAAATAGCAAATTTTCAATTTTTGAGCCTTAATAGCTCTTAAACAGGGGGTGGTATAAAAAGAATTTCAGAGAAAACTAATTCTAAAAGTTTTTTCTTGTCCCAAAATTTCAAGTTCCTATCTCAAAGGGTGCCGGAGTTATGAAAAAAGAAATATCATACAAAATTTGGTTTTCATATAACGGTAAATTTAAATACTAAATTTAAATAAATTATATAATTTTAATATTGATTTATAAAGGTAAAATGGCGAATGGCGTTTTCAGATTGAAAAAATGTTGAGCAGAACTTTGAATAGGACTTTTTCAAAGTTTGAGGAGCTGTAGTTCCCTGATGGATGATACTACTTCCCTGATGGATGGTACTAAAGTTGTTCCACAAAATTAATTTTTTTATAAGACCACACATTAAATTTTTTTTTTAAATTTTAAATTAGGTTAAAATTTTTTTTCTCTGTCTTTAACAGTGTAGCAGTTTTGTAAATAGACGGACAGTCGGACGGATGGAAATGTGCTAAAAACATTGAAAAAAGTAAAAAATGTAACGGTTAGGTGTAGAACTTATTTATTATGGTGTGTGTATTCTTGTGTATTTTGCATTATGTTATGGTATTGATACATGGTGGCTATTGTTGAGTACTTGTATGATATAATACATTATACATAATATATGGTATATGCATATAATGCGTATCTTCTGTATATAGTATATAAAAAAAAATTAATTGAATGAAATATTTTTCAAGAAAAATGTCTGAATATTAAAATTAATATACATTTGTCGCTTAATACTAAATGGTTCAAATCTGCGTTCGGAGAATCAAATTTTATTTGTCATACATATACGTACGTATATTTTTTCATATTTTTGATAAATATTAAATAATATTTTATACATATTTAGTTAAAAATAAATTAAATAAATGAAAATTTCTCACAATTTTTATTGAAATTAGAGAATGCAGTTTTAGGTGCCTTACAATTTATTCGTTCTTCGTTTTTGGAAACACAAAAATCGTGCTTGAAAATTATAAAGAAGTTTTTTTATGCCATGATTCAGTTTAGCGATGACATCATTAAATGGTCATTCTGTAACTTTGCAAATTTGAGAGGTAGGTTCACTTAATTGAAAATATGTGTGCATTTCATAAACTAGATAAACTATTAAAGATTTTTAGACTTTCAAAAGTTTCTAAGAGTTCGTAAAAGTTTTGTTTATATACTGCGTTCCAGAGGGTTATATAAAGTTTAAGAAATAAAATATCAAAAAAATTTTTGTAATTTTTATTATATTGAACAATAGAAAAAATCGGTGCAATTAACAAAAATATAATTCTTAACATAAATTTTCGAAAATGCCCTCCGGATCTGTTGTATCTGACGTTGTTCAATAATAAACAAATAATTTACATTTACATACATATGTTTAAAATATTATTGTCTTTTTTTTTTATTAAAATCACAGTTTTAAGAAATAACTTGCCCCTAAAAGATATTTAATTTTTATTAAAATAAAAAATCTTCTTTAATAAAGTTAAGTAAAATAAAACGGGATAAACTTTCATAAAGAGCATATATTATTTAAAAAATAAAATAAATCAAAAAAAGAAAAAAAAAATTCATTAAATAGAAAGCTTTCAAAATAATAATAACATTAAGAAAATTCAGTTAAACAAATTAAAATTATTCGCCTAAAGCAAAATTTTCAAGAGATATTTTTAAAATAAATAGAATTTTATTAATTATTTATTATTTAATAAAAAAAAAATGTAAAATAAAAAAAAAAAATAAAAATTGTTGTTTAAATTTTCAATATCAAATTGCTAAAAATAATATTTTAATTTAATCAAATAAATTAAAATCTAAAATAAAATAAGTAACAGGTCTTAAGAGATAGCAATAGTTCATAAGAGAAAGACTAAATTTAAGAGAGATTTTGTAAAATATCTACGTATATCTGTACAAAAATTTTATAATAATCAAATGAACATAAATAAGAGGCTCGAACCTCACACACATTGTAAGAATAATTCCTCCTTACGACATTTGCAGCAACGCCTCAAAAAGAAAATCCGTGTTCCTTGTGATGAATGTGGCAGGGGAATAAACAAAAAGAAAAAAAATTCAAAACTGCTAAAATACTGTATAATCGATTACAGTACGAATAAAGCTTTGAAAAAATTGTTAATAATATGTTTGTTATAAAGAACCAGCTTTATAATAAACTTCAATGGTTTATGGATACGCTCTGCGTATTGATAAAACTAATTCTACTTTATTACTACAAGCCAAAAAATTAAAAGAACGTTATTTGTGTATAAATCTTATGGAGAATTTTCGGTGACTTGAAGTAATGCCCCAGATAATAAAGCCCAATCGGTTTTATTTTCGTTTTGATGCGGAAAAAGGGAATTCTCTAATTTTGTATCCAATTCTTAAATCTTCAATAATAATAATAAGGTAGTCAAAAGAACTAATATTGTGACACAGGAGTCACAAGTAAGCAGCTGCTGAAGATCGATGTTATCGAAATGAATTCTGTATAAGAAAAAATAAAGTTAATAAAATATAATATTAACTTTATTTTTTAAAATTCGTGATTTCGGCTTTATTTGCGAATTGGAAGTGAAATTTCCCGCAGCATTTTTTCCGACAACCGGAATTTACTTTATTAGGGAAGCTTATTTTGTGTGCAAAAATATCTTTTCAAATCTATAAAATAATATTTGATATTTCCAATCATATTGAAACATTTTAATAAAACATAATTATAAATATATTCGCATATCCTCACTTTTTGATTTTAAAAATCGATATGCACTCACTACATTACACACAATTTATATATGTAAGAGAATGTAAAAAGGTTTTATTTTTCATTGTAGCATCTGCAAGTAGCATCTGCATTGTTCTAAAAAAGTTTTACTGACAATAAATAAAAACAAGGTAGAATGTAAACCAACGGTTTTTAAAAGCGCACATTTCCAAAACTCAATACAAACTGTTTAGAAGTGTGACTTACACAAAAATTTGAAAATTTCATGTAATAAGAAAAAATGTGAAAATAGGACATTTTTGAAATTTTGAGGGGCCGTAATTCCGGAATCCTATATAACTAAGAAAAGCCGTTAACACACGTAAAAATATATTATTGAATCTTTAATTTTCATGCCTTGCCGAAGAAAAATTTGTACAGGGGCCTAAGTTAAACTAAAAACACCAAATTTTCAATTTTTGAGACGTAATAACTCTTAAAGAGGGGGTGCTACCAAAAAATTTTCTGAGAAAACTTATACTAATTCTAAAAGTTCTTTCTTTTCTCAAAATTTCAGGTTCCTATCTAAAGGGGTGCCGGAGTTATGAAAAAAGAAATTTCATGCAAAATGTGGTTTTCACATAACGGTAAATTTAAATAGTAAATTACAAAATATTACATAATTTTGATATTGTTTTATATAGATAATAAAATTTTCGATCTTCTGGCGGTTTTAGATTGCAAACCTATTACGCAAAGCCTGAGATATATACATCTGAAAATGGGGCTTTTCCGCAATTTTGAAGAGCTGCAACTTTGGAATTCTTTACAACTTAAATAAACCTTTAACACACGTAAAAATATATTACTGTAGCTTTAATTTTTATACCTTGCAGAAGTAAAATGTGTACAGGTTCCTAAGTTACAGGTGTTTAAAAATAGGAAATTTTTAATTTTTGAACCCTAATAGCTCATAAACAGGGGGTGGTCCAAAAAAATTTTCTGAGCAAACTTATAATAATTCTAAGAGTTCTTTCTTGCCTCAAAACTTCAAGCCTCTATCTAAAAGCGTGCCGGAGTTATGAAAGTAGAAAAATCATGCAAAATTTGGTTTTCACATAACGGTAAATTTAAATACTAAATTTAAAAAAATTGTATAATTTTCATATTAATTTACAAAGATAAAAGAAATACCTGTCGAATGACGTTTTCAGATTAAAAAATCTTAAGTAGAACATAAGATATATGCATTTAAAAATAGGGCTTTTTCAAAGTTTGAGGGGGTGTAGCTCCGTATTGGGAGGGGCTACATGAAAAAGTTGTTCCACAAAATTACTTTTTTTATGAGACCTACCCATGGTTAAACATTTTTTTCTCTATCTTTAACGGTGTAGAAGTTTTGTAAACAGACGGACGGACAGAGTGAAACTAATAAGCACATTTTTTCAAAATTTTTTTGGAAATGTGCTAAAAACACCTTTTTTAATAGGAATTTACTGAATTTTGTTTTATTTTATTTTACTAAATAAAACGAAAGTAAGAACGAAAATAAATTTCGGTTAAGTTTCGGTTTTTCTGGCTTATAATTATAGAGGCATTGGATCGAATGCATAAAACTGAGCTTCAACTCAAATCTCACTTTTTCAAACACAAAATACGAGTTCGACAGTAGTTTTTGTATGAAAAAGTGAGATTTGAGTTCATTTTATACATTTGAGCAATTGATAAGAACAGTTAAAAACTATTTTTATTTTCTTTTAAAACTTTATTTTATATGTATGTGTGTTCAATTTTTCTGTTAATATTTTGCAGCTTTAAAACTTTTTTTTAATGTGTGGTCAATTTAAACCCATTTTGATTACTGTTAATTTATAATTGTAAATTTTAAAACATTACATTTTTGTTTTTAATAAAAACCTAAAAAAATCACAATTTTAATTAAAAAAAAAATTTTTTAATTTAATTTTTGAAGATTTGTAAAACATGATTTTTCTTTTGTTTATAGAACTTTTAATAACCTTTAAACTTCTAGGTCGGATTGCAGGATTAAATTTGTTGTTTTTGAGAGTAGAATCCAAGATTTTTTTTTTATTTTTAATTCTTTTATTTTATTGAAATTTCAACATTTTAACATGACACAAAATATTTAATCAAGTGAGAGTTATATTAGATTTTTTTATGTGTATATATGTATATGTAATTATGTATATATAGAAATATTTAGGTATGCAATTGTGTTGTACCAATCAATATAGGGATAAAATTGTTATTTTTCTTTTTTTTTTTTATACTTGTAGTTTATAACCTATTCCTAATATTTACTAACAAATTAAATTTGATTTTAAAGCTTTATTTGTTTGTCTGTCTATCAATTAATTTTTTTATAGTAAAAACAAAAGTGAATATTTTATAATTTCAATTATTTAATTACTAAATTATACATCAGTAAATCTTCAGTATTTCAAATAATAACGTATTCATAAGCTTTATAGTTTTAAAATAAAGGAATTTAAGGGGCCTAGGTGATCTAGTGTGTAAGAGCGTATAAAATACGCCATAAACACCGAGGGAGTGTGGGTTCGAATCCCACATACGTCGTAAGAGTTATTCTCTCTTAGGACATTTACAGCTACGCCTGAACAGGAAAGGCTGTGTAATTTCCTGTCCACATTTATGTGGCAGAGAAATGCATTAAAAAAAAATAAAAAATAAAAGAATTATATATTGTGTTTTATTACCTATTCTGTGTTATAATCAATTTGATGGTCTGACTTAAATTACGTATTGGGTTAGGTCTAGGAAAGCAAACTTTCATCATTTTTAAATGTTATAAACTGATTTTGAGGATTAATTAACTAATATTTTAAAATTATTTGCTAGTAATTGTTATTAACGGAAATTCTTTTTTATTAAATCCCTTAATTCACAACAAATTCAATCTTTTAATTTTTTTTTTTTCAAATCGTATAATACTTAACGTAGATCATTTTAAAATTTTTAAATAATTCCTGAAAGTAAAAAAGGAAAGTCTTTAAAAAATAATAGGTCATGAAAAATTTTCTGTTTTGATTAAATTAAAAAGGATGTGCATTTTGTTGGTGAAATTTGATACCAAAGATACTAAAAATTGTGTTTTTATGATAACGGTAAAAATGCTTACTGTCTTATTGTTTTTTTTTTTTTTTTTTTTAAATTATTTCATATTACATGTACAGATATTGATTAAAAGTCTTTGTACAGTACACTTATACACTTAAAAAAATTTTCTGTACACAGATGTAAAATTCGATAACAAGCTCTCGTTTAGAAGTTAATTAAAGTCTTTTTTATTTTCTTTTTTTTTTTAGTTTTTCCTTTTATTGTATCCTTTAATTTAACTTACTACATATTATAACCTATAAATATATATATATATATATATATATATATATATATATATATTATAAATTTTATGTTAGAGAAATTTTTCAGCTACATTCTGTTATAATAATATTAGAAAATAAAAATAAAGGGTGTACCAATAATAACAATAATAGACGTATAAGAATATAATGAAAAAATAACAAAAAAAAAAAAAATATAAAAAAAAATAAAAATTAATAAAAAAGTAGGTATAGAACGTTTGCATAAACGCAGGAACAGGATTTACCGGTACTTTTTATATTTTTCTTCCATTTTTTTTCTTTTAATAAATTTTTAAAAGATTTTATACTTACGTGCATTTTTTATACATAATTATAATACGTATATATACTAATATAGGTATAGGTATATATGTTTAAAAAAAATAATAACACTTTAAGTGACCGATTTTTCAATTTTTCATTATTACCTAATTTTATTTTATAACAGTATAAAATTTTAAGTACGGTATTGAATTAAAGGTATTACGATTTGTTTTAAAGATTTTAACATTGTAAAAACTTTTATGTATTAATGATAGTAAGTAGTACAAGATATTTGTTTTATTTTTAACTGAATCTTTTTAATACTCTATAATAAAAAACATTTAATATATTTTGGATAGTAAAACTTTAACTGTTTTAAACTGTATACAAATAATTAAATTATTGAGTAATTATAGAAAGGATCATTAAATAAGATTGATGATTTAGTGAATGCTCGATGTTCCTTATAGAAGATGAAAGAGAAAAAAAAATTGAAAGGATAAGTACAGAATCATTAATTCAATTAATGCGATTATAAATTTCATATTTTAAAATCTAAAGTTAGCAGAATCAGTGAATAACATTTTTGTTTAGACATGCTAAATATTCATAACAGACTTTTTAATAAGGTTTGAGGTTTGAGGTTCAAAATTATATTGATTTTAATACAATTTTAATTTTAGAATTAATGTGAAAAAGTTAAAACATAAAAGAAAAAAAAATTTCCAAAAAAAATGCAAGATTTTTATTTCTCAATACATATTCGAAGCCCTATTGGAATTAAATATAAAATCTTCTATTTAGAATTTATCTTAATGGTTGAAGGGCATTTTTTTAATTTCGTTTTCAAAAATTAAAAAATCTGAAAATTTTAATTAAAAAGAATTCTTAGCATAAAATATCTTTGCCCCATTTTGGGATAAAAATTTTCATGATTGCCCAAAAAAAAATGTCTAAAATAAACCATTGAAATTTTCTAGTTTTTAGGATTATCATATGTTATCATACTTTTTGTATTAATAATTTAACAAAACATATAAAATTTAAGAAAAGAGGTGCCGCAATGATCATAACACATGTGCATCCATAACATGTCTACCCTCATTTTAATTCATATTTACATTTTTATAAAAATTTTTAAGTTGAATTTTTCAATATTGCTATATTTTAAAATTAATTATAATTTGTAATTTCATATTTATAAGTATTCCTATGGTTAACAGAACGAATAATAAATAATTGTGTAATTAATTTTGTTGTTGTACTACACAATCTAAAGTTTGTGTGATTTTCAATTTCTTCTTTTTGCTTTTATTCAAAATGAATTTCTTCATTGCGCTGCAATTCACTGTGCATTTTTGTTTTTTTTTTTGTGAAATTTATGTAAATTGCATAAACACAAAAAAAAAAAAAGATAGATAAAAATAACAGCAAAAAAAAAAAAAAAATTAAATAATAAAATAACTTTATGGTTTTGCAACTTTACCGCAATGTCTGCTTTACTAAATTATTACCTTTTAACCATTTTTCGTTTATTTTACGGCTACTGTGCGCTACATGGTATACATATATTATATATTTATGTATATTATATAGTAATATATATTTTTATACATAGATATAAGTTAAATTGTTTCCTGCATGAACTGCTTAACGGTAGATAAAAATGGAAACAAACCCTTTAAAGTGGAAAATCAGTGAACGTTAATATAGAAGCAACAGTAACAGTATTTGTAATAGTAATAAAAGTAGCAGCATCTATATTAAAGACAGTGATGGCCAGTAAAATAGTTTTTGCTTTTATAACTTATTAAATTTTTGGAACTAAATTTTTAAATGACTAAATTAGTAGATATTCAGTTTTAGTTTAGTGTGTATTGAAAACTAAAAATGATCTGAACCGTATTATAAATTAAGTTTAAGTTAACTAAAAAGTTAGAAATTTTGTATTTATCTAGTAAGTATACACATATTTTAATTGTTAAGACGGTGTAACACAGGCTTAACATTAATTTAACATTTTTTACACATTTATCTATTCCCAAAAAATTAGTTTTATCTCTATTTCAATTTTTTCTTTTATTCTACTGTATACAAACCAATTTCAATTTCCAAACAATCATTTCAAACACCTAAAATGAACCAGTGAATTTTGGTAAAAGTTATTTTTATTTAAAGAGCTAAAACTCTATTAATACAAAAATAGCAGTTATCTCTCCGAATAAAATCTAAATATTCCTATTGTTACATTAAATTTTGAAATGGAAGAGGAAAACTTAACGAGGAAACTATGACAAAATCCGAGGTTTGGTTGAGGCAATCTAACCAGCTCAGAAAAGATATGCAAAAATTAAAGAATTTAGTAAAAATAAATTGAGAATTTTAACAGGCTCCCTGTTGGGAGACTGGCGTCTAAAGGAACACTTAACCAAAATTGGACCATAAAGAGATCGTATATGAAACTGCTGTGAGAAGAAAAAGAACATAAAGGACGCGTACTCAAAATCTACGGAGCTTTATTACAACGAAGCAAAATATGCGCACATATATACGAAGCACATTGCATTATCGAATATGAACTGTCAGTTATAAACTCTCTACAGATTAAAGGCAGTAGAGCTGACAGAAATATTATAAGTGGAGGCGAAATCAATCCACAATACGTAGTAATAGAGTAGGCACATTATTCAAAAGGTAGCTGTATTACTTATATCCCCTAAGCAATAACCTAATCTAATCTACTTTACACATAATTTGAAAAACAAAAGAATGAAGAAAGTACATTATAATATTATAAAACAAAAGAATTGAAAATCCCCACCATCACCATACATATTCAGAAATCTTCATCATATAATGGTATTATTTTGTGTATATTCACGCAATCAAATGGGTAGCGCATGAACAAACTTTTATAAAATTTTCATGTTTGAAAATTAATTTAAAATTATTTAGAAAAAGTCATTTATTATAAAATATACGAAAATACGAAAAAAATATTATAAAAATTAGTGAAGTAAAAAATGTTATGATCATGGCTGTTTATTCAACAAATAATAATATTTTTGTTTTGTGATGGAAACCAAAAGTGAAACTGTTGTTACTAACAAAAAAAAAAATTTTTTTTTTTTACTTTGTACTTACTGACGTTTTTATTCCACATAAAACTGATTTTAAGCATGCACATTTACAAAATGAGAAAATTTTTTTAGGATATTTTCACTTTTTTTTTTTTTTATATAAATTCTACAAGTGACATCTGGGTGGGTGGAATAATATTATAACGAAATGAAGTATAACATAATGGCATAATGTAAAGACTTGAGAACTCGAAATTGGAATTTAAAAAAAAGTTTATTTTGTATTTATTAGACTAAGTCGTAGTCAAGAAAAGAATGAAAATATTTAAAGAATATTTTCAGTGTTTTTCTTTTAAGTTTATAGTTGTTTATAAACAATTTATTTGTGTGTTTGTCTGCCATTCTTTTTAAAAATTATTAAAATGTAATTTAATATGAATACTTATTTTGAAAATTAAATACGACTGAAATTCGAAATAAATGTTAATCAAATCGAAATTGATAACATTATATATTATACATTGATGAATCCTTAACCGTATCCTTTTGTATGAAAATATGCTTGGCCATAATATGCTTTTATTCCGATGTCTGTCATTGCTGTACCATTTTTAAACTAAATTTTTCCAAACAAATATTTGTTACGCATATCATATTCAATTTTTAAAAAAATTTAAAATTGATAAAAGAAAATAAATAACTTAAACTTTTAAGATATTTTTTCAAAGTATAAAATTTTACCTCTATTTATTTTTTTACAAAGATTTTATTAAATGAATTTCAAGGATTTGTTAAGTTATAGTGTGAAAAATGTTTCGTTTTTTTTTTTTGCTTAAGAAGATTTTATTGAAATTCATTGAATATATCAGTTTATCTATTATGTGTAAATAATATTTGGTTATTTCTCTTGTTAAAATAGTGATTGTATACATAAATATGAAGTGGAAAAAATTTGATTGTTTAGTATTTACAAAATTTGTTTTTCATATTTCTTGTCTTTTATATAACATTTTTTTATCCACTATAGTGAAATTTGTGCTCTGTCTCAAATATCAAATTAAAATACTGGAAAGTATCCATTTTTTTTTAAATATTTTAAATTATAATAAGAAAACTTTAATCTACATTTTTGTTTAGGTTTTCAAAAATTAATTATGTAAAATACCTTAAATAGAACAGTTCTTCTACCTAAAACCTTAATATAAATCAAAAAGTGAAACTTATTTATTTTACAATTAAATATTACATAAAATTATGCAATATACTATTGGACCTGCACTTCCTCTATTAATAAGTATTTAACACCTTGGCCACCAATGTTTTATTTATTTATTTATTTATATTAATATTACATACATAAATGTAATGCAATATTATTGAACCATCGGCTACCAAGGCCATTATAGGTTTTTTGTACTATTATTAAATTATATACTAATATTATTTATTTTGTTTATATTATATACTATATATTTACATTATATTTGGTCGTAAGGGGGGTATATAAAGAAAAAACACTTACGACCTGTGCAGGGATCGAACCCACACTCCTTCGGTTAATACGCCACACGCCTACCCACTAGGCTACCGAAGCCCCCACCAATGTTTCTTAATAGAATAATAAGAAATTTTATAAAATTGCATACTTTTAGGACGAATCAAAATATGTGAGAAAAGAAAATTATAATATTAAGGGGCTTCGGTAGCCTAGTGGGTAAGAGCGTATAAAATACGCAGTAAACACCGAGGGAGTGTGCATTCGAATGCCACACACGTCGTAAGAGTTATTCCTCCTTATGGCATTTACTGAACAGGAAAGGCTGTGTAATTTCCTGTCCACATTTATGTGGCAGATAAATGCATTAAAAAACAAAAATATATTATGTCTTCCAGTGGTGCAGAAAATCTATGATATAGAAACCAGAATTACAGTCATGTGAATGACGGTTAAAGTATTGAGTTTTATAACATTTTGCTGCACAATTTATATATTATGTATGTACATAAAATGAACCATAAAAATTCTAAGTAAAAAAAAATAATAAAATAAAATAAATTTTGGATGAAAGGGAAATCGAAATATGCATTTTTTAAAAGTTTTCATCATCGTTATACGATATTAAAATAGAAACTTTGTAACAAAATGCAAGGTAATAAGACGTTTCAATTTAATTGCACTTTAAAATTTTACTCGCCATCTGTTGATTAACATTTTTCTGATACCTTATACTTGTAGAATGTAGATATTACAATTTAATATAGTTTTACTATAATATGATGTTTTTTTAATACATATAAGAAAGATTATTATTTAAAAGTGAAAAACTATATATAGAATTTTATACATTAGAATGGTTTTCAAAATAATATTTTGTTTTAATATTCAAGTCATATTCTAAAGTAGTTTTCAACATAATGAAAAAAAAAATTTAAATAAAATAAATAACATAAAATACAACGAGAAAAAAAATGAATTTAGTTTGAGATAAAATAAATGAAAATAGATGTTACCTTTATGACATTCATCCTATTAACATTTTGTAATTTTTTTTTTTATAATATTTCCATTATAAAAAAAATTGAAATTCTGATTAAATTATCATATATCAAAATTTAATTTTATTTTTTTCTGGAAAAGATTTTTTTTTAAAATTGAATAATTCGATTTTGATTTAAAAAAAAAATGCATAAATCAAATTATAAATTGAATTTTATCTTTATCGTTAAAAACTTTAACGAAAACAATTTTGATTTGATAGTATTTACAGGATTAATAGTTGATGTTAAAATGTAATTTGCTTTCCATAATGATAGCGTGCTGGACTACCAATCGTATTCAGCTAAATCATTCAGTCAGCCAAATTCAAATCATCATCCATTCAACCAATCAAAAATTATATTATATAAAACATAAATTAATAGATAAACTAATATATTAGCGTTACAAACGACAGAATTTGATACCAGCAAAAGATATTGAAGAATATCTCCATAGTGCAGAATATCTCTAAATATATGGTCGATCAATTTTGTTTTTAAATAGCTGCTAGTTGCAGCTAGGGTAATATTATATCAATTATCAAAAGAGTTAAGAGAATACATAAAACAAAATGTATACATGATGAGCGGAACTTAAGATAACGTCCAATATACAATTACCAATATGTGCACGATTTAGTAAAGTTTAAGAAGAAACATTAACATCTTTCTTTAAAATGTCCCGTCAACTATCTTACCCAACCTAGATAATCCTAATTTTTTTCTAAATCCTTTTTTCAAACAATCCTTCCCACATTCCTATCCATTAACCAAATTGTACATTTGTATTAAAGATTCCAATCTAAAGTTTGATTTAACAGCATTTGGTTTTGCTTGATTAAAATCTAATATTAGCCGAAAGAATCAAGTGCAATTCTTCTTGTTGATTTTTGAAGTTTTTCATCAATCCTCGTAAAAAAAAAAGCAAAAAATAATTGTAAGTTTTCATTTATTGGAAAACATTTTAAAATTAAATTTAGAATATACAAGAAAAGAAAGCTGAATTAGATAAAGTATACTTTTTGGAAACAATCATTCAACATAACAAATATGCCTTGTAAAATTCCATAATGTAATTTAAAAAGACGTATCGGGCAGGAAGTCGGTAATTAGTCTTACAACATCTGGTATAGAATAACTTTTCTGAAAGTAACACTAATAATATCCCATATAAATCGAGGTTCTGTGCTCTCAGAAAGAAATAATGAAAAAGATAATCCTAATAATAAACAAAATTAACTATTTGAAGTATGTTTACAATGTATTAAGGTTTTGTGAAGCCAAGAAATTGTAGGTTTTATTGGAATAGAATATTCCGATAATAGTAGAATATTCCGAATAGAATAAAATATTCCGATAATAGTATCGGAAATTATTTTGTAAGTAAATATTTCTAATGTATTAATTCTATTTAGATTGGCAAATTTAGACAGATATGTGTTTTATATGTTTATGTAAATAAATTAATTTTTATAATTTTTAAAATATGAAAAAAAAGAAATTTTTAGATGACTAGTATAATATGATAAAATTTACCAAGTCACTTCAAAATGTTTAAATTATATTAAATTCTGTCTGACATTTTATTTTCAATAATAAAAAAATATTTTAATATAAGATGTATGGATTTTAATCCGATTACATTTTAACTAAAGTCTCCTTAACAGAGCTGTTATTATATACTAAGTACTAAAACTATAAATATGAAAAAAAGGATATATAACGGTACATTTTTAATATTCAATTCCTTTTTTTTTTTTAAATTAATTTAAAGTAATAAAAATATGTTAAACAAAAATATAATTGAAAATTTTTAAAATATTATTTATGCATATTATTAAATAAACATTTTTTTAATCTCTTAACTTTAACATTAAAGTCACTGCAACATGTATTTTTTATTTATATATTTTGTTAAAAAAAAAAAAAAAGAAAATTATATCATCAGTCTTTAATCTAACCATAATTTATAAGATATTTTCCTTCTTGTTTTGAAAATTGTTTTTAATTTTTTTTTTATTGTTTTTTTTAATCTTACTTAAAGCTTGAGTCTTATTTATTCTAATTAAAAAAACAAAAAAACAAAAACAAATTTTTTCATTATCAAAAAAAAAAAAAAAAAAAAAATGAAATAAAAACTTTTTATAAATTAGTTCTTAAATTTTGTTTTTTATATGTACATGTACATAATTATGTCCTATGTAATTTAAAAAATAAAATTTAGTATCTGTTTTTTTTTTTTGTGTTTGTCATAAAGATAGATTTTAATTTTCTAAATTTTTCTTTATTTTTATTTATTTATTTATTTATTTTTTTTTTCTGATATATAAAAAAGATTGTATTCACTTGATTTTTTTTTTTTATTTTATTTTTTTTTTAAATATAAATAAATATATTTATACTCACACTTACATATTTTCTTTATATAATATTTTTATATTTTATTCTTCATTTGATGATTCACATGATATTGTACAAGTTTTACAACCAGAAAGGCTACATAAAAATTGATGATGATAATGATGATGATTGAATTCTTCATTTATATATACTATACTATTTTGTGGTCAAATTGCAGATACTTGTTCTAAATCAGCTGATGATCTACCAGAATTAATAACAACATTTTTTGCAGCATAATCTGTTACAAATCTATCACTATTTCTTGGATGTATATTACCCAATTCTTGTGTACAGCACCATGTATTTTTTGTTGTTAAAATTCTTTTAAATGCATCACGAAATTCTTTATTAAATATTGAATATATAATTGGATTAAATGCTGAATTTGAATAACCCAACCATGATAAAATTTTAAAGGTTTGACCACCTATACAAGTTTTACAAAATGCTGCAACAATATTAACACAAAAGAATGGTACCCAACAAATTAAAAATACACCCATAATAACACCAACTGTTATTGCTGCTTTATGATCTGATACATGATATGGTGATGAATGTTGTAATTGTCTCATTTTAGTTTTTTTTTTACTTTTTGTACGACGTATACTTTTATAACGTGGTTTAACACTTATATCAGCAGTCTTTGTAATTGCTCGTATTGATTTGACATGTTTTTGTGCATAACAATAAAGCCTGAAATTTTTTATTAAAAAAAAAAAAATATGTATATATAACATATATTATATTAAAATAAAGAAAATAATTTAATTTGTAAAAAAATTTATTTATTTATTTATTTTCTTTTTTTTGAGAATATTTTCCAAATCCTTAACAAATTTCAGAGTAAAATTTTATTATCCTGTAAAATTTCCTTAATATAACTGACATTAACAGATGGAGTGCGAGAACATTTATTTTTTTTTTCATTTGTATTTATTTTGATTTTAAAGTTGAATGAGTATTCAACTAACCACGGTTAAATACAGAAAAGTGACAAAAAAAAAAAATTAGACAACGGTAAAAGTATAGACGATGATGCTGGGATAATGGTGTGATATTTCATTTTAAGGTGTTAAGATAAAATAAACCTTAACTTTTCTTTGCTTTATATATAAAATTTATTCATTTACTTTAAATAAATTTAAAATTATTTTTCAGAACTAACTTTTTTTTAAACATTTTGTGTTAAATTAAAACTTTGGTCATCTAATGGAAAAAATATCTATAGAATTGTAACAATATTTGGATTCAAAAAATTGATGGTGTGTCAGTCAAATTTTGTAATATTTATTAGAAGTAAAAGCTGAAGAAGATTCTATTTTAAATATAAAATATTTAACGTTCTGAAGAGTATGAAAAAATATTGAGAAATTTACAGAAAAAGGAGATTTTTTAATGGGTGGAAGTTGAAATGAAATATTTAAAGAAATTCAATTAAAGGTATAAATAAATAAAATAAGATAAATCATAGTATTTAAAGTTAAGAATATAATGAAACAATCTGTTTAGTAATAGGTCTCTAAAAGCATAATATAGGAAATATACAATAAAGTCTTTAATTATTGATATTAGAATAAACTTCAGTTTATTAGTTAAATGATTTACAGCTAAACAATTGATTATTTACTGTGGCTTTTGTACATACAAGAAGAAATACATACAAATACTACATTTGCGCGCCATCTATTATCTAATCCAAGCAGTAATTATTTTATATTTCGATATTAATTATTACAATAAAAATTACTATTAAATATGATCTGACCGGAATTTGATTTCACAACTATATCATTAGTCAGATATTTCCCAAACCTAATAGTGTTTTTTTTTACATAAATAATTAAAAGGTTTTAAATGAATAATGTTGCAAGATGGTTCATCTGTTATATGTGCGGCGTGTTTGATAGTTATCTCTTAATAATAGTCATGGTTTTAACAGGTGAAAATCATTAAATAAATTGTAATAGTTATGAAAAATTCTGCAATAAGTTTAATAAGGCTCTCTCTAGATCTGAAATAAGACAATACGTTGGTGTTATTATACAGGCCATTGTCTTATCGGTTCACATACTAGTAGTTTAGGTTCTTATCAGTTAACATACTAGAAGTTTAGGTATGAATGTGGAACTTAATTGTAGATTTTACAGAGGAATTGAAGCGATAGAGAGCGAGCATCATTTTTTCTACACATGTTCTAGTCTGTCATAGAAAAGGCGAAATTATCTTGATAATTTCTTTTTTCAAAAATTTAGCTGAACTTTTTGGTAAGGATGCGAGAATCTTTCAAAGATTCTTCCTCCAGAGTGGTATCATTGTTGCACAAATCTAGATTAATTTAACACAATTTCCTACGTTTGAAGGTACAATACCGACGTAGAATCAATTAATTGCAGACGCTTTATTTTATACAAAAAAAAAAAATAAGTTGGTTTATCTGTTAAATGTGCGCATGGTGGGAAACTTATTGCTTTAAAAGTGCTGGGTAATAAAAATAAATTGAAATAGTTTTGAAAATACTGCAAAGAATACTGACAAAATACTGTAATAAGTTTGCCAACAAAAAATTTAATTAAAAAATTACGATGATTTAAAACAAAGTATTTTCAATAACTCAAAGGAAGGATATTTCGGATAAAAAGTGATGGCAATTGAAAGTAAAATGATACAAAAAAAAAAATTAAATTTAAGAAGTGTTCATTTTTAGCACATTTCCAAAAAAATTTTGAAAAAATGTGCTTATTAGTTTCACTCTGTCCGTCCGTCCGTCCGTCCGTCCGTCTGTTTACAAAACTTCTACACCGTTAAAGATAGAGAAAAAAAATTTTAACCATAGGTAGGTCTTATAAAAAAAATAATTTTGTGGAACAACTTTTTCATGTAGCCCCCCCCATTACGGAGCTACACCCCCTCAAACTTTGAAAAAGCCCTATTTTTAAATGCATATATCTTATGTTCTGCTTAAGATTTTTTCAATCTGAAAACGTCATTCGACAGGTATTTCTTTTATCTTTGTAAATTAATATCAAAATTATACAATTTTTTTAAATTTAGTATTTAAATTTACCGTTATGTGAAAACCAAATTTTGCATGATTTTTCTACTTTCATAACTCCGGCACGCTTCTAGATACAAGCTTGAAATTTTGAGGCAAGAAAGAACTTTTAGAATTAGTATAAGTTTCCTCAGAAAATTTTTTCGGACCACCCCCTGTTTATGAGCTATTAGGGCTTAAAAATTGAAAATTTGCTATTTTTAAACACCTGTAACTTAGGAACCTGCACACATTTTACTTCTGTAAGATGTAAAAATTAAAGCTACAATAATATATTTTTACGTGTGTGAAAGGTTTATTTTAATTGTAAAGGGTTCCAAAGTTGCAGCTCTTCAAAATTGTAAAAAAGCCCCATTTTCAGATGTATATATCTCGGGCTCTGCGTAATAGTTTTGCAATCTAAAACCGGCAGAAGATCGAAAATTTTATTATCTATATGAAACAATATCAAAATTATGTAATATTTTGTAATTTACGATTTAAATTTACCGTTATGTGAAAACCACATTTTGCATGAAATTTCTTTTTTCATAACTCCGGCACCCCTTTAGATAGGAACCTGAAATTTTGAGACAAGAAAGAACTTTTAGAATTAGTATAAGTTTCCTCAGAAAATTTTTTGGTAACGCCCCCTCTTTAAGAGTTATTACGCCTCAAAAATTGAAAATTAGCTATTTTTAGACACCTGTAACTTAGGCACCTGTAAAAATTTTTCTTCGGCAAGACATGAAAATGAAAGCTACAATAATATATTTTTACGTGTGTGAAAGGTTTATTTTAGTTGTAAAGGGTTCCAAAGCTGCAGCTCTTCAAAATTGTAAAAAAGCTCCATTTTCAGATGTATATATCTCGGGCTTTGCGTAATAGTTTTGCAATCTAAAACCGCCAGAAGATCAAAAATTTTATTATCTATATAAAACAATATCAAAATTATGTAATATTTTGTAATTTACGATTTAAATTTACCGTTATGTGAAAACCACATTTTGCATGAAATTTCTTTTTTCATAACTCCGGCACCCCTTTAGATAGGAACCTGAAATTTTGAGACAAGAAAGAACTTTTAGAATTAGTATAAGTTTCCTCAGAAAATTTTTTGGTAACGCCCCCTCTTTAAGAGTTATTACGCCTCAAAAATTGAAATTTTGCTATTTTTAGACACCTGTAACTTAGGCACCTGTAAAAACTTTTCTTCGGCAAGACATAAAAATTAAAGCTTCAATAATATATTTTTACGTGTGTTAACAGCTTTTCTTAGTTATATAGGATTCCGGACTTACGGCCCCTCAAAATCTCAAAAATGTCCTATTTTCACGTTTTTTTCTTATTACATGAAATTTTCAAATTTTTGTGTAAGTCACACTTCTAAACAATTTGTATTGAGTTTTGGAAATGTGCGCTTTTAAAAACCGTTGGTTTACATTCTACCTTGTTTTTTTGGTACTTTGGTAAGGTAATCATGAATTTTACAAATTAGATTGTTGTAATTGTAATTTGTTATAATTTTTAATAAACTGTTGTAAATTAAAAAAAAATTTTAAAAATTTTATTGCAAAGAAACGAAATAAGAGTATGGGTCATCTTTTTGGTGAAAAAACAATTTGTGTTTTCTTTATAAAATTAATTTTAATTTTTTGGAGTAGAAATAAATAAAAAAAATAACCATTAAAAACTAAAAAAAAATGAATTTAAGTTTTTTTTTTGGTTGTAAATTATTTTAATGCTATAGTTTCTAAAGTCGTTATAAAATAAATTACTTTGTATGTATTAAAAAAAAAACTTTTAGTTTAAGGATAAAAAGTGTTAAAAAAATGATGAAGTATAAGATGAGAAAAAGATGAATATAAGTTAATCAGTATAACTTTGTAAGAGATTTTACAAGAGTATTAAAGTATAGATTCTAGTTAAATTTATTATAAAATTTTGTATAATAAATGTAAAGTTTTCTAGTCACGGCGATTTGTGAAATTAATGCGAAATAAAAATCAGAATAATTTAATGTTTGGTAGAGCTATTCAATATATCATACAAATTACTCTAAAGGCGGTAGGGAATTTTCTTCATATTTTATGAACCTATATCAGGAATGCAAACCAGACTTTACGGGAATTTAAATAACACTATAGGTGTCTAAGCATGCGAGTATCACAACTAACCATATAATTTGCATTATTTAATTCGTGTTATACTTTGTTTTTACTTGGCTTTCAGATAAGGCTTTCAAACTTTACTTGGCTTTCAGATATAAGTAATTGTCACTAATATAAAATGTCACTAATATACCTTATAGTTCAGGAGATATGATAAAAAATGCAAAATGTAAAAAGAGTTTTTGAAGAGCTATTTGATACAATTAAGGATGTCATCGGGATCTCGGACCATGACACAAGATGTTTATTTATGCCCAAGGATGTTTGTGCAAAGTTTCAAAAGAATCTGGTACGAGACCTAAAGTAAAGTAAAACAACAGTTTTTTTCTAATTCAATTTTCAATTTTATTAACATTTTGCAGCATTTTACATTCACTTTATTTTACAAACATTTAAAGTGGAAAAGTCCTTTAACAGTAAAATAACCCGCTCCCTTAGTTACAGCTTTATGTTATGTTTAGTAGGGATAGTTTATTCTATAGTTTATCCTACCCACTTCAAGTTCTAATCAAAAAAGTATTAATCGATTTTAAAGGGTTAATTAAATTATCAAACAGGAAGCTGTTAATTAATAACTAAAGGTAAAATAAGTAAATAAGTAATGTCTATTGCCCATCATTGAAGAAAAAAGTGTAGAATACTGCAAAAGTTTGAGAGAATCATTCCAAAAAATATTAGGTGGTAGTTCTTTAAACATCATTTCGAACTAAAAGACATTTGTACGCTATTGCTAAACATTGAATAATGCTGTTCCTCAAAAAATATACCTTTCAATTCATATATGTATATATTATTTTAAAGTTTGTTTAAAAGTGAATAAAATTCTATTTTAATTTGTTTCTATGAAATGTTGTTTTTATTCCTCAAAAGTTATTCTTTGGTAATTTTGTATAACCATTGAATTATTCCATTAAAAAAAGTGTGCTTTATGAGAACCTCACGTTTTGTATAACTACCTTAAAAAATATACTCTTATTTTTAAAAGTTACTAAGAAAGTTACAATTTTAATATTTTTTATCAAATCTATTTATATGCTTTATTCTCAACAACAATGTACCAGTTAAATTTAAAAAGTAACTCACTACTTTCTACATATATATATACTTTTTCTTCCTTTTCTTTTACTCTTCTCTACACAAATAATCCAGGAATAAAAATGTTAAATCTAATAACTTTTTTTTTCAAAAGATAATAATTTTTAGTATAATCGTATTAAATATAAACATTTATTATTTATGAAAAAAAAACAATTTTATTTAAATTTACCTACAATATATTCCCACCATTACTATACAAGGAACATAAAAACTTATACAACTTGAAACTATGGCATATGTTGGCGTTAAATCTAACGCACATGTTTGATGAGCTTTCCCTGTATAATCTTCAATAATAAGTGGTTGTTGGGGCCGATGAAGTCCTAATGAAATTGGCACAAATGATACTAATGCTGCAAGAAGCCATATTGCAGCTATTGTTCCAATTGCTATACGTCTAGTTACCCAACGTCCATATCTATATTAAATATATATGAATATATATAAACATAAAAAAAAAATTCAATTATTTTATTATTTATTTATTTAATTTTTAATGTTTTTTATTTAATTTATTTAAATTAAATCAAAATTTTATCTACAATCAATAAATTTTTAATATTTTCATTTACATATCAATTACCTTAAGGGATCTTTAATATGGATATATCGATCCATTGATATTGCACACAAATTTAATATAGAGGCAGTTGAACACATCACATCAAATGCTACCCATGTATCACAAAATTGAGCACCGAATACCCAATAACCTTAAAGTATAAAATAAAACAAAAGAAAATGTTTATAATACACAGTAAAATTTAAAATTTAAATTGAAATATTTTATTTAATATTAATTGAAAAAAAAATGTTCTTAGGAAAATGTATGTAAGTATACATCAAATTCTAAGATAATAAATTTCTCCTCAAAAACAATTGTAGATGATTCTTCCTATATATTCATTTGTTGTCATCATCTCACCCCACTTGATAATTTAAGTCGAAAATTATATTTAGAAAATTGAAGAAAAACTTTTTTCTATTTAATCTCAACCACCATTTCAATTTTTTTGCTCTGAACTTCAAAGTTCCAAATTCAACTGTTTCTCTTCTAGTGGGTTTTTTCGATTTCCCTTCATCAAATCAAAAATACATTTCTTTATTATTAGTTGGTTAAAGTTAAATACTACCAAGATGAATTTCATTTACATGCTTCTTCTTAAATCCTTTCGACACCACCTACCTTCGATTACTCCTTACCCAAGTTAAAACAAAAAAAAAAACTCTTTATTTAATTTTTTGTTAAGGGAAAAATATAAATATTTTATATTACAGAAACCAAGACTCAAGGGGTTTGTTTTTATTTGTACAACATTAAATAATGTTATTTCAAATTAACTTCATTTTAATTATTATAATATTTTTGTTTGTAAATTGTTAAATTGTTAAATATATATTCTGTCATTTTTTAACACATTTGCAAAAAAAAATGTCCTTATTAGCTTAACTCTGTCCGTCCGTCTGTCTGGGTTTTTACAAAATTTCTACACCGTTTGAAATAAAGCAGTGAAATTTTAACTACGGATAGACATCGCCATAAACCTAATTTTGTAGAACAACTTTTTTTTTGTAGCCCCACTCGTTACAGAGGTATAGCCCTACAAAGTTTGAAAAAGCTCTATATTTAAATAGTTATAACATAGGTTCTATAAGGCATATTTTCGATTTGGAAACACAAAACGATAGCTGGTTTTATAAACTTTATAAATATATATAAAATAAATATGTGGCTTAAGATATTTTAATATAACTAGAAAATCCCCTGTGCAATTGCACAAATTCTATAGATTCAAAAACATTTACGTTATCATACTGACTCCCTTAATAAACTACCTAAAAATTTCATTTTTACATCAGCACCATTAAAAAAACGTTGAAATCACTTACTTACTTGTAATAGAAAAAAAACATAAAACAAATCTAAACACATAAAATTAAAAATGTTAGGTACAGTTTATTAATT
Source organism: Poecilobothrus nobilitatus (assembly GCA_947095535.1). Taxonomy (NCBI): domain Eukaryota; kingdom Metazoa; phylum Arthropoda; class Insecta; order Diptera; family Dolichopodidae; genus Poecilobothrus; species Poecilobothrus nobilitatus. Next base: position 199,733,815 of record OX352773.1, on the reverse strand, counting down.
TATTCTCGCCGTTTTTTCGTGGCGATAATTTTTGACAGTTTTTTAATTATTGAGAAAAAATGGTCCAAGCTAAAAACACATTCAGGGTAAAAGTTCGTGCCGATATCTCAAAAATTGTTTGAAACACATGTATAAAGTGCACAATAAAAACCGGCGAAAAACCAACCAACACCAACCGCTACGACATTTATTTTTTGTTACATTTAAAACATCGAAATAATTTTAATATTTGTTAAAATTTTACTCTCTATTTTTCTTTAGTTTTAAAAAAAAAAATTTTATGTCGATGAAAAACAGTTGTTTTCGCCGCGAAATTACTTCATTTACCTTAAAACTACTTTCAAGTCTTTTGCGTTTATTTTTTTTTTTGCTTGAAAAAAATTTGCTGAATTTATTTTATTCAAATGTACTTTGGAAGAGGTCTTTGGTATATTTAATAAAAGATTCATGTCTCTGATAATGAAATTTCATAAATTTTCGGAGGCTTTTTTTTGTGAGGGTCGTTTTCGACAGAATTTAATGGTCTAATAATAAATTAGTACAAAATTATGAATCTATTGAGAGAGAAGGCTTCTAAAATGATATTTTCTATGTTATTTTTTCTTTTTTTTTTAAGAAAAATATCCATTTCTATAATATTTAGTAAGTTTCTGATTTCTGTTATGAAATATAATTAGCTAAGTCTGCCGAATTTTATATTAATAAAAAAAATTCAAATATTTTATGTTATATCAAAAATTCAGCTTAAAAAATCAAAATTCTAACCTAAATAAACAAAACTACTATAAAGTCTGTTGCGAAGCTTTTACCAGCTTTTATAATAGTGAAAACAAAATCAAGAATTAAATCGGCCTATTATTTTTTTCTTATAAATATAAGGCTTACTATAAACTTTGCTCTTTTCACTTTCAGGTCTTTTAATTTTATTAAGAGTATTTTTATTTTTTTCAAAACAAAGAGTCATTTGAAAACTGCCAACAGAAGAATAATAATTTATTTTTAATTTACCGCTGCGACCAGTTCATAATGGATGTGGCGGTCAAATTTAAAAATTAAAAATTTGCTTTAAATTTTGTGTCGAAAGTACTTTTTAAAAAGTAAACATTTGTGTCTCTGATAAGACTTTTAGTCGAAGATTTATGTCTCTGATAATAAAATTTTAAATTATTAAATAAATATATAGAAATATCATCATTGCCAGTTTAGTTTACATTCAGTGTGAGTGGTTTATTATAGAAATAAAATATTTTTTTTTATATGTTGGCAAGGTCTTATCATTATATTGTGTATATTATCAGAAATTCAATCATTAATTCCTGGTATTATATTATCTGTTCTGATTAATAAATCTTATTTTTTTCCATGGCTAACAATATTATTAATGGTCTAATAATAAATTAGTACAAAATTATGAATCTTTTGTGAGAGAAGGCTTCTAAAATGATATTTTCTATGTTATTTTTTTCTTTTTTTTTTTAAGAAAAATATCCGTTTCTATAATATTTAGTAAGTTTCTGACTTTTGTTATGAAATATAATTATTTAAGTCAGCCGAATTTTACATTAATAAAAAAATTTCGAATATTTTATGTTATACCAGTTCTACCGAAAATTTAGCTTAAAAATCTAAATTTCAACCTAAATAAACAAAACTATTTTAAAGTACGTTACGAAGCTTTCACCAGCTTTTATACTAATGAAAACAAAATCAAGAATAAAATCGGCCTATTATTTTTTTCTTATAAATATGAGGTTTACTATAAACTTTGCTCACTCTCACTTTTTCACCTTCAGGCGTTTTAATTTTATTAAGAGTACCTATTTTTATTTTTTTTTTTCCAAAACAAAGATTGAAAATGCCAACAGAAGATTAATAATTTATTTTTAATTTACCGCTGCGACCAGTTCATAATGGACGTAGCGGTCAAATTTAAAAATTAAAAATTTGCTGAATTTATTTTGATTGAAAATGTGTTTTTTAAGTATGTACTTTTCCTTTTTTGACTGTACTCACTTTTAATGAAGGGTTTGTGTCTCTGATAATACATCTAGCGGAAAATTTGGTCACTCGTAATAATATTTACTAAATTTATTTATATTTTTAATGAACGGTTTGTGTCTCTTGATAATACTTTGAGTCAAAAATTTGTGTCTTTGGTAATAAAATTTTAAATTATTAAATAAATATACAGAAATATCATCATTGCCAGTTTAGTTTACATTCAGTGTGAGTGTTTTATTATAGATATAAAATATATTTTTTTACATGTTGGCAAGGTCTCGCCAACATCTTGTGTATTATATTATAGATTATAATTTGGACTCCTTCAATCTTTCAAAAGGTTTAACTTAGAAGCTTAAAATTTTGAGTGAAGTTATATATTTAGAAATCAGTATAAGTTATTTCAGGAAATATTTTTGTGTCGCTCCTCCCGTTTAGGAGGTAAAAAACTGAAAATTCTCTACTTTTAAACACCTGTAACTTTGGCTCCTATCGAACTTTTTTGGAAGTAATATATAAAAATTAAAGCTCCAACATTGTATTTTTGTTTGTTTTAATAATTTTTTTTAATAATATATAGTTACCACATAATTGACGAAAGTGTGATTAGATTTTTCTCAATTTTACCAAAAATTAATAATTTTTTTCAATATACTATCTACTCTTTACTCTAGGCTTATTATGTAACTATTGAAAAGGCCCATCACATGATGGGTGCACGGCGAATAATTTTTAAATAAACTGTAAACTGTATTTTTAATCAGACCCAATCATTTTTAAATAGTAAAATTTAGATTTTCTTTTTTCGAGTATAGCAAACAAAAATCGGTCACATGCTAAGAGTGGCTTATCTTCTTAGATAATCTTTGATTGCAATATGTACATATTAAAATGCCTGAATTACAATTTACGATTGCGATCTTTTGAATATTTTTTGCTCTATGTTTTTTCTCTTTTGTACATACAATGAGCAGTACAAATAATAACACAATATTAATTACTAAACAGTAAATACTAACAAAGCAAAGCGAAAAGCAAATGAATGAGCAAATTCAAAAAAAAAGCAAAGAGAATAAAATTGTTGTTATTTTGTTTTGTAAAAAAAAGAGAAAATCATAAATTTCATATTTCATAATATTGTACATTGACAATTGGCATTTGTTTTTATGAACAAAAACAATTCCTGCAATAAAGCGATAATGCATTATTATTATAATCTCTTTACTTAGGTCTTGACTCACATATAAATTATAATTGTAGTTGGTATTGGTTGGTACATATGTAGTAGAATTAAAATAAAGAGTAAAGAGTATCGTTTTAGAATTAAACCATTTCATATTTTTTTGTCTCTTTTCTTGTTATTATTAGTACTAAAGTAAGAAATATTGTGTATTTTATTAGTATTAGGTGAGAAATATTGTGATTGTGTGTGCTCTAAAATTTAAAAAAAGGGCACACGAATAGCAGCAGCAGCAGGAGATTGTCTTTTATTATATTAAGATATTTTTTAATTTTGGAAATGTGCTATTTTGAAAATCCTTTGCTTTTTATATTAGTTGTTTTACTTATAACTTTATATTTTATACCTTCAATTTATTTTTCAGTTTGTTGAAAATTTTATTTTTATTGTTTATTTTTCAAATTTTTTTTTTAAGCGGTTATAGAGGTTTCTTTTTATAGATTTTTACATATTTTTGATGTACCTATCAGTTTTAATAATAAAAGTAAAATGAAATTCAACAGTTTACCATTGCACAATAAAAAAATAATTTCTGACTGACAATAACTGATAAAAATAATGAGAATAAGTCCTGCTATTAACTTTCTTGTATAAATTCGTATATTGTATATTTTGATCCTTGTGTATTCGTAAATAAAGATAAATTGGCGTTATAATTAATATTATATGTTTGTGTATATATGTATTTAATATGGACAATTATGTTAAAGAAGGGTTTAATATGCCAATTTTTTGTTGTTTTTACGAGGGTTGGTGGAAAACTTGAAAGTCACCAAGAGCACGTGTTTCCTCAGGGTAGTGTTGGACTTTAACCAACCAAAACCACCTCCCTTTTAAAACCAAACTTTAGGATGGAACCTTTAACAAAAATGTACAGTTTGTTTTTGGAGATAGGGATGTGAAAAGGATGATTGGGGATATTAGGATGATTATGTGGGATAGGTAGGGAAATTTGGAGGAATATTTTGAAGAAAGATGTTAATGTTCTCCTTAAACTTTAGTAAATCGTATAGGGAACAAATATGATGGCATATGTGGTTCTACAAATAGGGCGTGCGCATGACAAACGAATTTCCATAAGCTGTATTTCACCATCTTGATAACTGTACAGGGTAGGGATGATCTTTTATTGCACTCCTTGTTTCTTTGTTGGAAAACTTTTGAGATGAAATATTTTATTAAGTGGAAGCAATGAAAATATTGTTTAGAATTTTACAAATTCATTTATACGGAATGACAATTTTTTGGTTGCGAACACACCTCTTCTGATACTTAAATTAAATTTAATACTGATTAAATTTTGTTATAAAAATAGGAAGTTAATCTCTCGTAAAATGGTTTGATATATCTAAAAAGTCTTTGACTTTTAAATTTAAGTGTTACCTAAAATGAAGGATCCCAGTTTTTCGATGTATGTCGAATTTAATTTAATTAAAGTAAAAAGTTTTAGAGACATTCTGCTTAAATAAGGGCACCGACACCTACCTATCTGTCCTTTGAGGTTTACTTCAAATCAAAATAGTCGAAATTTCAACATAATTTCGAAATTAATATTTTTCACGATTTCAATCCTTTTTTTTGAAATAATATGACTTATACGGAAAAGTAAAAATTAAAAAAAAAAAATGAGGGAAATATTAAAATTTATATCTAATATTAATATTTCCGTCATATTAAGTTAAACAAACCTTGAAATATTTTATAATAAATAATTTAAAATGATAGACATTTATTAAGAGTTACAGGTTCATACATATACATACCTATATAAAGATTGATTTGAATTGGGTAACAAAAATTATATACATAATATATACATTAATTTTCTTATTTGTTTAAATTTTTCTAGAGAGATTTTTTTGATGTATAGTTAAATTTTATTATTTATTCTGTACTACAGGTTTGAAAGGACATTAAAGATACCTTTACAAATGTATGGAATATATGGAAAAATCAAATAAGATATGAATTTGATGAATTTAAAAAAAAGTATATAGTAAAAACGTGTGGGAAACCACATTTATTTAAAATCTAATAGGAAAAATTAATTAATATTTTTAATTTTTTTTTTGAAATTTTCTATTTTCATTTTATATCATTACAGTTTGGAATTGTTTTATTATTTTAAAATATTTTTTTTGTTCGTTTTTTTTGTTTTTTTTTGAAAAAAAATTTTTGAAAATTTTGCTAAGAAATTCGTTTGTCGAAATGGTTATATATAACTTGTGATGAAGTCCTTTAAACTTTAACTTTCGGAATTGTTATCGACATATTTTTCATTTATTATTTTTTTTTTAAACATCCCTCAAGTTCTACTGGATATTTTTTAAATCTGAAAACGTCTTTAGTATCTTTACTTTTAAATTTATTTTTGAGGCCTCGGTGGGGCCTTAGGTTGGGGCCTAAGTGGGTAAGAGCGTATAAAATGCTGTAAACACCGAGGGAGTGCGGGTTCGAATACCACACAATTCGTCAAAGCTATTCCCCATTGCGACACTTACAGCCACGCCTGAACAGGAAAGGTTGTGTAGCTTCCTGTCCACATTTATCGGAGTTTTATAAATATTATAAATGGAAATAAAGGTTATAAAATTTTTTGCAATTTGACATATAAATTTTCCGTTATAATGAAATTTTTTAGATAGTTTAGTTGTTCTTAGAAAATGTAGGTAAATTAGTTTACAACTGTAATTATTATCATTAAAAAAAATATATGGAAAAATATAGAATAATAAATATAAAATGTATAAAAAAATGTAGCTTTTCTAATTTTTTTAAAAATCAGTTATTTGTTTTAACATCGTGTAAAGTTTCCTTAAAATGTCATTTAATTTTTTTTTTTTTTGGGTAAATGTTGAATAATTTTATTTAAATGATGGAATCATTACAATACAAATATTTGTAGTTTTGTTACTGTTTAATAGGGGGTATATACAACTATCCTTTCACCTACACCCTGCGACCCATTATATACCTTAACGCTATGTGGTTGCTGTTTATCACTGCAACTAATCGAGTCAGAAAATGTCAAGTACCCTTCACTTCGGAGGGGACTACTTCCCAGTAGTCCTCTCCTAAAATTTTTCTCCTTTGGTATTCCAGCGTCAAGCATTGGCACGTGTATTAGTGTCTCTGCCTCTTACCCAAAATCTCAACACATTCACGTGCCGGATCTTCTTATTCCGCAGTCAGCATCAGATTGACTGTTCTGTTTTCGGTATAGAATCTAAGGTTTGTCCTGTTTAGTTTAAGGACTTTCTTTATCTTTTGACAGTCCGATTCGCCTCAGAAAACCTTCGTATGTATGTATTCTGCAGTCAGTTTTCTTTTGCCTTGAATTTGTCCCACTGCTTTCGACACTTGTTTCACTACAGAGTACCTTATTTCTATTGATTTTATATCCACAATAACTCTTTTGGACTATAACTTATTAATTATAGTTTGTAGCCTTATCAGAAGTTGCACCATGAAATACTTTTATTTGTTATTATTTCAATGTATTAGTTAAAAATCGTTAGTCAGTCATTTCCTATGTAAACCATTCATATTGTTTTAAAAACTTTTATAATAAAAAAAAAATTTCGAGGTTTAAAGTAACAAAATACCATAATAATTTCTCTTTTTGAAACTAAGTATGAAAACATTTTCTGTTAAAACAAAAAAAAATTAAGTATAAAAAGAAAAATTTTACTTAAATTTAGTATTGATCCGTTGGATTTGTATTCAAAATTAAATACCCAATCATGTTTTTTAAAAAATTCCTATAAGTACCTACTTTAATTTGTAAAAAGTAAATTTTTTTTTTTTAAAAAAGTTATGTATACATTTTTATCGTTTATCGTTTTTTGTTTTATGAATTTATGATTTTGTATAGACAGAATTTTGGTTAAATTTCTGACATTTATGGTATTGTTATCATCGTAAAATGAAGATTTTTACTACCTATTTACATCCTTATAAGATAAAATATTAAGAAATTATAATACATATATATTTATATGTATATATACTATGTAGATATATTTTTTATTGAAGAATTTCCATAAAATTGATTGATGGCTTAAGGCTTGAATTCAAATGATTTACATAGAAAAAATTTCACTTTATTTATGTATGCGATTACCGTATCTTTAGAACAATGTTTTTATTAACCCCTTATGTCTCTCAGATAAAATTGAGAAATAAGTTTAACAAGGTTTTAGTTTTAAAATTTGTTTAATTTGTATGGTTTTTTTTCGGTTAAGAAGGATATATGTTTTAAGAGTTTATATATGTTTAGAATGTATATTAGTTTATGCGGGGGTAGGTGGCAATCTCAAAAGGCACCAATAAGATCAAAGCGAGAATTCTTTTTAGTAGTGGTGAACTTTAATTAACATTTAAACACAATCTCCCTTTTAAACAAAACATTAGGTTATAACCTATGGTATATGACGTACTGTTTAATTTGGTGATTCAGAAAATAGAAATAAAAGAAATTGGAAAAAATATAGGTAGTTATTGGATGTTGGGAGAATTATTTAAAATAAAGATATTGATGTTTTTCTTGAATTTATCGATATCATACACATTATGATTGCCAATTTTAACGAATACTTCCTGTGGCAAGCTATTCCATATTTGCGATATACGCATTACAAAAGAGTTTCGATGTGTAAAGGGCGAATTTTCTACCTTTGCTAGCGTTACAATCTATAATTTCTTCTGTATTCATTTTTTTATTATTTTTAATTTGAATTAGAAAATTATTAGAACATTAGAATTACAACAATAATAGACATTCATTATTTTAAAATATTTTTTCTATAATGAAAATAAAGCATACTATCATTAAGTTATCGAAAAAAATTTGACATGCCACAGAATTCGACATCTCGAAGGGACACTTAAAACGAGGCAAGTATTCTGTCATCATCCTTCATTTTTAAGTTTGTTTTTATATTTTTATATGAAGTAATAATGGGATACAATTATATCGAAACTATTTTGTTAAACTAAAAAATTTTCTTAAGTAATGCTTCTCTCTGGTTAAAATCCATTTTGAAAATTGCTGTTAAAAGAGCGTTTCAGACATATGTATATATATATGTATATTCCAAGCCACTTGAAACTAGGTTTTCTTACAGCAAAAAAATATTTAAATGATAAATTTTGAAAATATTTCAAACAAAAATTTTCAAAAATTCCGTTATGAGAGAATTAAAGACTATAATTATGCAAAATATATGACAGCTTTCAAAATTCTTTAAAATAAAAAAAAGATAATTTAAATTTAAAAGAAAAGCAATAAAATCAAATGGTTGTTATTATAAAAGCATTTTAAAATATTTGAACTGGGAGTTACTTTTGAAAAATTTGATTTTTTTTTCTATTAAATTATATATACAATCTTCCTTTTATAAAATCTGTTAATTGATCTGATCAAAACTTTTAATCTAAAAAACATTAGATATTAAAATAAAGACCACATTTTTGAAAAAAAAACCTAAAAACATAATTTTATTATTTAAATTTTAATAGCATTTTTTTAAATTTAAATTGTGTAAAGTTGGTCTATAAAAATTTATTTTAAAATTTTAGTATTTTGAAGAAAATAATTTAATAAATTTGTTTTACGTGACACCTGACTTTTTATTTTTTATTGAACTGTTCTGTAAATACCAAACGAAAAAATAATAAATATACTTATATAAAATGTGTTAGGGCTTCTTAATGATGATATTTCTAAGAATTTTCTACCATTTTTAATACTTTATAATTATAATTATAGTTTTAATATATATTTATATATATATATATATATATATATATATATATATATATATTTGCACAATAATTTTAGAATACAAAATGTTTACCTCGAAAGTTTATATTTATTACAATTTATATGATATTCTCAGCCACAAATGGGATCAAATGAACGATGATACCACACTTTCCATTTCCATTTCTTGTACCATATTTTATTAAACCAAAAAATGGTTCTCTTGTAATTTTTATTAATTGATAGCTCATATGTCTTTTCTTTATTCTTTAATACCTTCAAAACATTTTTTTTATACATTTATTAAAAATACCATGGAATGGTTTCAGTACATATATATATATGTGTGTATACATTTAAATACATTATATTTTAAGTAAATGTTATAATGTTTAAATTAATGTGCGCTTAAATATTTATAAACTGGAATGATTTAAGTGCTTTGAAGTACAGTGCTTCTTTATCAAAATATTTTAAAATGGCAAAGAAAATTTAGATTAAATTTTTTTATTTTAATTCTTAACTAAATTTTGGTGTTCTCCAGGATTTTAAATAATTATTTAATAATATTTTTAATTCTTTTATAGATTATGTACTTATATTAGAACGGTTATAAGTGCGTTTTTCGGGGAAATTTTAAATATTTTTTTATATTTATGAATGAGTTTTTATATTTTGAAAAATTTTATAATTTTGATTTTGTCAAATGTGTTGATCCAACAAAATTTGATCACAGGATTTCTATATAGAAGACTTCTAAGAAATTTGATACAATTCATTCACAAAAATTGATTGATATGCTGGAACGGTTTAGTTAAATTGATCGCATGCACTCTTTCAGTTCTTCAATCCAATTATTTAAACGGAACAGCGCGGGAAAAAAAACTGTTATAATGAACGGAAAAGAATACAAAATATTTTATTATTATAGTTTCTTAAGTTTTAAAAAATATTCTTCTAAATTCCATTTGGACTTGTATAAAATGATAATCGGTTAGCGCGGATAAATAAATGAATTTTCTTTTTTTATATAATAAGATATTCTTAATTACTTAGTCTCATTCGACTAATGACTTATTGGTTAAGTCATTGGTCTTCCAATCAATTAATATTGTAATATAAAAGAAACGTGAAATAAGTAATTCTTGCATAAGATAATAGATGGCGCCCATGTATAATATTTGTGTTTCATAAACTTGTACATTAACTACAGCTGAGTAATCAATGACTTAATGGAAATAATGATTAAAGATAGTAATTTATATTTAGTCTAATACGAATAATAGGTGACTTAATGAATGCCCTATGCTCAGAAAACAAAAACTACTTAACTCTAAACAGTTGGTTGAAGAAACTTACATTAAGTTAGTTGTTGTGATTAAATAAATATTTTAAATTCTATTGAAAAGTTGTTTTCTAAACAAAATAAATTACTTAACAACGAGCCAGTGTTCAGTTCAGTCCAAAATTTTTATTACAAAAGATAAAGGAATATTTTAAATTTAACTTAAGGTCCAATTATATCACCTTTAGTCCTTTACCTACTAAAGATTTTAATCTTATTTTATATAAATGTTTTCGATTAAAGAGTGTATAGATTATTTTTATAGAAAAAAAATGAAAAATTGAATCAATGTTACTAGTTTTTCATCAAGTATTGAAATTTTTATCAATTCATTAAAAAGTAACACTGTAAATATTTTCTTTTCGTCTTTAGCATCACACAAATAAAGAAAAATTAATGTAAATGTTAAACATGACTCTTTAATATGCGATATATTAATTTCAGTAAAAAAAAAAAAGTAAAATTTTAAAAATTACTTTAAATTTGTTAACGTCTTTGAAATTTTTCAATATTTTTTACAACAAATAAAACTCTGTAAAACCTGAGGCTAAGAAACAAATGTTGCTTTCAACATAATAAGTTTTGTTATTATATTTTTTGCACATAATAAAACTGTGTGAAAAATGTAATTTTATAAGATTTTATTATATACACTATACAGTATATAAATATCAAAGTATTGAAATCGCCAAGAAAGACTTTTAAGTCTCGATATTTTAAACTATTCTATAAGTTTCATGTTATAATTTCTGGAAACAAATCTGTATAACATATGTGTGTCTGTGGTAATTTTTTGCGAGCAACTAGTGGAAGTTTTTAACTATATCTGTGAAGTTCGGTATTCTTATTTTATGTCAAAATCTATATTGTTCTAAAAATAACAAAACATAAACATTTTATAGAACCGAATAAATTTTTTATTTTACATTAAAATAAATTCTTTAATAAAGAATTGGAAGCCGGTACTAAACAACTAAAAAATTTCCTTCAAAACCTTGAAGTACATTTTATTCAATTATTTATCCCTTTATCCAGCCAATGGTGTAGTGGTTAAGACACTGACTTTTTCAGTTCGAAAAGCCTCGAGATCAAACTCTAGTTGGGTCAATATAGATTAATAAAAAATAACATATATCGCTACATAACATAATTGCATAACATATATGGCTAATGTCATATCATAGTATATAATAAAATTAAAAGTAATTCTTGTATAAAATAATAGATGGCGCATAAATAAAAATATTTGTGTTTCATAGATTTATATAATAGCTTAAGTCGAAAAATCCACTAATGATGACCAGAAACTGAAGCTTAGTCTGATATATATAAATAAGAAATGACTTAGTGGATGCTCTATGATGCAATTTATAACAGTACTATAGTATATACTATACATTTTACATTTACGATTACTTATATAATAATTTTGTATTACAGAAATTCTTTGAGATTTTCTTTAATATTTATATTAACACTTTTGATTGTATGAAACAATCAAGGACACAATTCCTCTCTAATTTTTTATTAATATAATTTATATTTTTTTTTAAGCAACATAAGTTTTCAATTTTGTTTACTTTTAATTTTATTTAAAACTAAATAAATTTTTTTTAAATACACTTTAGAAATTTTTTCTTTGTGTTTATTCCCCTGCCATATAAACAAGTTAAGGATATTAATCAACCTTTCGTTTCAGCCGTGGCTGTAAACGCCGTAAGGGGGAATTATTCTAACGACATGTGTGGGATTTGAGCTCACACTCGCTCGGTGTTTACAGCGTATTTTATACACTCTTACCCACTAGACCACCGAAGCCAAGTTTTAGAAGTTGATAATTAAAATGTATTAATTGATATTTTTATTAAAATAGAATAAAAAGAAATATAAAATGCAAATTGTTGTTTATAATAGTAAAACATTAAAGCAAATTTTTCACTTCGCTCTGTATTTTTCAAACCAAAAAGATTTTGATGCAATATATTTATTCTTAACTCAAACTTAAAACTGGAAAATTCTAAAATATTATTGGTGGACACAGTAAAATATCTTGGAGTGTCTCTAGACAAAAGATTAACCTGCAAAATTCATATAAATAAAATAGTAGACAAAATAAATAAAGTCACAAGAATACTTTATCCTTTCATAAATAGAAAATCCACAAAGAACATAAAATAATTATAATGATAGTAGCATTTCTTCCTATTATTCTCTATGTTTGTCCATTATTTCACAATATTACAGATAGTCTCATAAAAAAACTAAAAATTGCTCAAAATAAAACTTTAAAACTAATGCTTATTTATTCGTTACATTATTCAACGCGAAGGTTGATACAAATTAACAAAATTCCCTTAGTTTATGAAACAATAGCTCAAAGGACTGAAACATTAATTAATAAATGTAGTTTTTATACCCTACACATTAAGTATAGGGTATATTAACTTTGGTATGGTGTTTGTAACCACCAAAAGGAAGCGAGTTAGGTATAGACATGTATATATATTCTGAATCAGGATCACCGCCGGAGTCGATTTAGCGATGTCCGTCCGTTCGTCCGTCCGTACGCACGATAACTCAAAAAATAATGATGCTATCTTGATGAAAATTATATTGTAGGTTAACAATGACTAAGGTAAGGCGGGGATTGTAAATGGGCGAAATCGGACAATGCGTTCGAGTACCTCCCATACAACTTCCAAAACCTAATACGCATATTTTCGAAATTAATAAAGATAGAAACTTAAAATTTTGTACGAGGGTGTGTTTTTCTGAATCCCTGATATCCCCAAAATTGGAGATGAAGTGGAGTGGTTGTTCGGGTACCTCCCATACAACTCCCAAAACTGAACATGCATATCTTCGAAATTAATAAAGATAGGAACTTCAAATTTGATAGGAGGGTGCTGTTTCCTAAATCCCTGATTTGCCTAAAATTTGAGAGGAATAGGAGTGGTCATTCGGGTACCTCCCATACAACTCTCAAAACCGAACAAGCATATCTTCGAAATTAATAAAGACAGAAACTTGAAATTTGGTACTAGGGTGTTGTTTCCCGAATCCCTGATTTGTCCAAAACTTGAGATGAATTGGTGGAGCTGTTCGGGTACCTCCCATACAACTCCCAAAACCGAACATGCATTTCTTAGAAATTAATAAAGATAGGAACTTCAAATTTGATACGAGGGTGCTGTTTCCTAAATCCCTGATTTGCCTAAAATTTGAGATGAATTGGAGTGGTCGTTCGGGTACCTCCCATACAACTCCCAAAACCGAACAAGCATATCTTCGAAATTAATAAAGACAGAAACTTCAAATTTGGTACAAGGGTGTTGTTTCCTGAATCCCTGATTTGTCCAAAATTTAAGATGAATTAGAATGGTTGTTCGGGTATCTGCCACACAACTGCTAAGACCAAACAAGCATAGCTTCGAAATTAATAAATATATAAACTTGAAATTTGATATAAGAATGTTTTATCCTGTTGATGTCTCTAAAATTTGAGATGAATTGGGGTGGCGGTCCGCGTGCCTTCACACACTTCCCAATACCTAACAATCATATTTTCGAATTTAATAAAGATAGAAACCTGAAATTTTGTACAAAGGTTGTAACAGCATTTATTTTTTTTAGCTTGTATTAAATACCTAACTAAAATAACTTATGGATTTTTAATTTAATTTGAATGTTTTAGGTGTAGGGTATAAATAAGTCGGTTGCATCGACTTACTGTTATTTTTACTTGTTCAGATAATGAATTGATCAGAAATTTATTTGAATCAAATTAAATTGTATTGTGTCTAGATTATTAGAATTATTTGCTTTTAGTTTTTATTCTTAGGTTAGGTTAGGATTGTTAAAGTAGTTTTAGGTTTTAGTTAAAAATATAAAAAAAACGCACTAAGGTTTTTCACATTTTCCTTACATTATGTAATATTATATAAAGAAATTTTAAGATTAAAAAATATAAATTTTTCAGCTGTATATAGATTTAAGTTAATAGTCTGAACTCTGTATAGTATTAAAATAAGGTTTATGTAAAATTGTAAATATATTTGGAGTAAATAAATAAATAAGATAGAAGTTGATGCAATAATGTACGAGATTCTTTTTATATTTACACAATGTTTTTCTTAAAGTTCATTAAATTTTACTTTCAGGTATTATTAGGTATTCAGTTTTAAACATAAATTTAAAATGGACACATTTTCAAAACAATTAGTACTATAAGATACGTTTTAATATAAAAACTAGAGTTTTACTAAGTTATAAAAACTAGAGTTAAGACTAAGTTCTGAAAAGACGGAAAAAACAATATAAGTAATCTATTTATGATAAGTACATATTACGTCTTTGGATTTTCATCTAATTTTACAATGTCCTAATAATTTAAATTAAATTAAATAATGAAAAGTGCAATAGAATTTTTTTTATACAAAGACGTAAAAACAAATGTTTAATTAACAGAATTGGGAGTAAAATACGTAAATCACAAATTTTCCCAAGTTAAAATTTTTAAGATGTTTTAATTTACCATTTTAACAATTGTGTCATAAAGTCAACATGGATGTACAATTATGAGTAAAGTTGAAAAATTTAAAGTTATTTATTTTCCCGGAAATTTTTGTTTAGATAAGTTGATTTATAAAAAAATGTAGAACTTTTCTCTAAGGAGCAAAAAAAATCAAAAGTTAAAAAATTGCAAAAAAAAGATATTTTAAATCGTTTTTCGACCATGACATGATGTCAGTTTAAGAGCACGTACCTGTTATTTGAATATTTCTTCAAATTTAAATTCAAATTTAGATTTAAGTACATATTTATGAAATTTATCACTTTACGTCAAAAAAGATTTTTGTTTTGTTTTTCTTTTCATTAACACTAGAATTTAAAATGTAATATAAAATGGATAAAAAATTTTCAATTCTAAAAATTTTTAAATTTAAAAGTCTGTAAAATAAATTTAATTAAGTTATGTACATAATATGTAAATATTTTGATTTTTGGATAATTTATAAAGCAATAATGGTAACGACATGCCATTGTTTCTGATGTTTATCTTAATCATGATAATATCTTAAACAGTCCATATGTTACAAATTGTTTATTTTTACCGTCGGGGTATAAATTTACATAGCAAGTTCATACTGGTCTTCCTTAGTGGAAACTCATTTATCTGTTTTTAAGTATATCCAAAAGGAAAAGTTTTTACAAAAGAGACATCTAAATAGAAGATTATTTAAATCATATAATATTTCCTACTCTCCTTCCTTTTCATTCGTTCTTTTTACCGACGCCATACAATTATGTACATACATGTATGTAAGGTAGGTATTATTGTTTTCATACTAAAAATTTGTATCCGAGATTTTGGCAAAAATGCACTATTACGGTGCTGAGAAAGCTGTAAATTTTTTTTTAGTGTGATGTCTGTCTGTGTATGTGTGTGTGTGTGTGTGTGTCTGTAGGCTCGTGTACAGCTTAAACGACTGAGCGGAAGTTTTTGAAATTTCATATTTAAGATTTTTATGTAAATATCTCCGATTGATAAGCTTTTGGGTCAAATCGGACAACCGGAAGTAGTAGCTTACTAGTGTCATTTTTAAGTTTTTTACGAATATTTCGTAACAGAAAAATATTATGCGAAAAATTGTTAAGAAAAAGTTGTAACACAAGTAAAGAGCAACAACATTGCTGTAGAACATTTTTTGATCCGACTAACTTTAACTTTTATTTAATTTTTTTTCTAAGTCCAAATTTCATATACATATGTATGTACATATATTATAATACGCCATATAAATTTATATGAACATATTTTTTTTGTTTTTTTTTTTATATCTCTAAAAATTTATATATGTATGTACTTATACCTATGCATATTATATTCTCTTGTTGATGACGCAAAAATCAAACTGTAAAATTTTTGTTAGCAGATTCAATATTAATCTTATGTTTGTTTTGTATTTGTTCACAGTTTTTATTGTTTTTTACTTCTAACATTTTTGAATTAAAAAAAAAATCATGTACCTACATACATATACATATGTAAATGAATGTATGAATGAATGTACATACATATGTATATATTTTTACCATTTCATTGCTTATTTGTTATTGTTATTGAATAAAAAAAAAAATTATGTTAAATTATTACGTATTATTTTGATTTGATATAAATTATTATGTAAAAAATCTATGAAATTTCATGTAATAGCGGTCGGTCCTGTGGTGGAGATAGCTGATTTTTTTTTTTGCATTAAGTGAATTAAATTTTGCTGATTATAAAAGTGTATTAATCACCTTAATTATTAACGTTACCACATAATTAAAAACAAAAAGTTAATTATATTTTTAATGAATTTAAATTAAATTATTATTTAATTGTAACAATTTTTTTGTTTTATATTTTTTAATAAGTCTAAATTTAAAAACAATTTTTTTTTTTTTAATTAAAATTTATTTTAATGAAATGTTCGAGTTCAACGAATGCAAAATTATCGTTACAAATAAAACAAGCATATAATTATTAAAAATTATCATAAATAAATTTAAAAAAAAAAAAAAAAAAATTAAATTAAAAACACTTTATTACTTTTCAAAAGTATTTTAAATTAAATGAAATGAATTATTTGCATTTGGTTAAGCATAATTATGGTTATTTAATTAAAAATCAATTCAATACAATACTATATAATTGTATTATAGAAACAAGAATTTAATATATAAATCTGTTTTGAACATTTTTAATTTTGGTTAAAAATTATGAAGTTAAATTTTAAAAAATTATATATTTTAATTAAATTTCCCTTAAACTTCAATTATAATTAATAATACATACACAATTTACTTTATAAAAATTAAAAAGTTTGCTTTATTGTTATTACAGTTACTACAGTGACGGTGAAGTTGCTTTCAATTATTACATCATATAGGAACATGCTACATACACATATATACTACTGCATGTTGAAATTGTTGATAATGATTGTTAATGATAACACAATAATAATAATTATTGGAAATTATTATTTGAAAAGGAAAAACAATAGAAAGAATAGGAAAACAATGAATCCGTGTTCCATTACAGTCCCACTCCTCAATTGAATGTTTCCAATTCGTGTTTTTATTCTCTTCTATGCCTATTCCCTAAGCAATATGCTGAGTTAGCTGTTACTGGTTCCCATCCCATTGTGTTGGCTAAAGAGGGAGGTTGGTTTAGTTAGAGATATTTAGTATCTGATATTTACTAATGCAGTATTCTTTGGTGTATTTACGAAAAACAAAATGTTGTTTATTTGGCTTTGTATCAATTCTATCATTTGGTATCATTAAAATCAGGCACATGCATGCAATAATATTTGATTCATTTAGATTTTAGATAATTCTTTTTAAACTTTTCAAAAGCTATATAATATCTCTTGCTCAATAAGTTTACTACTTCACTCGTGTTTTAGTAGGTATATCTGTCAAAATTTTCAAAGACCATCCATCGCCAAAATTTGCAAAGAAATTTAATGTATTTAAAGCAGATAATTTCATTGTTCTTCGGGAAATGTTGCGTCACATGAGTTTGTTAAAAAATTTGTTCATTCTATTTTGCAAAATGACTTAACCGTGTGACTTCATATTTTATAAAATTGTCAGTGGGCTCTTTTGTCAAATTTTGTATTGTTTTTTATTTTAAAGAAATTTTAAGACAAGTATTAAAAAAATTCCTTATTATTATTAATTAATAAAAGGTTAATCTTTTGTTTCAAACGAAAAGTAAAACTATGATTAAGTGAAAATGAAAATTATATATACTTTTTTTTTAGAAATATATATATGAAAAACTTTTTGATGAAATAAACCTTCGAAACATGTTGATGGAATTAACAAAATCTTCTTTCGGTCTTTTTTAAAACCATAAAAATTTACTAAAAATATTTTATACGAAAGATTTTGTGATGAATTGTTCTGCTGGGACAGATTAACAAAACGTAGAAAAGGTTTGTAGTCAAATGAGTATCAAATGTAGTCAATGAGTCAAACCGTTTAGGCAAAACAACGAAAAAGTCAAAAGATAACAGGCTTTATTACAGGTTTCAACAGGCTATATCAATACACTACCCGTTCAAATACGTTTTGCAAATAAATCTTCAACATACAAACAAATAAATTGACCGTTTGCTGTTAAAGTTGACTTAGTGTAGTTTATAGCGAAAAAAAGTAATAATTACCCATAATATATCACAATTACCAATTTTGATTAAATTTACCTGTTTTTTTTTGTCATAATTATATAAACAAATATTTTGAGACAACCAATGCGGTACTAATTTTTAACACCTTTCCAAAAAAAAATTTGAAAAAATGTGCCTATTAGTTTCACTCTGCCCGTCCGTCCGTCTGTTTACAAAACTTCTACACTGTTAAAGGTAGAGAAATGAAATTTTAACCGTGAATAGGTCTCATAAAATAATTAATGTTGTAGAACAACTTTTTCTTATAGCGCCATCCATTACGGAGCTACAGCTTTGAAAAAACTCTATTTTTAAATGTGCAATAATTATATATCTCAGGTTCTTCTTAATATTTTTTAATGTAAAAACATAATTCGAAAGGATTTTTTTTCACCTTTATAAATCAATATAAAAATTATACAATTTATTAAAATTTAGTATTTAAATTTACCGTTAAACCAAATTATGCATGATTTTCCTTTCTTCACAAATCCGGCACACTTTTAGATAGAGACTTGAAATTTTGAGATAAGAAAGAACTTTTAGAATTAGTATAAATATCCTCAGAAAATTTTTTTGGACCAACCCCTGTTAATTAGAAGCTATTAGGGCTCAAAAATTAAAAAATTGCTATTATTTTCTAGACACCTGTACAAATTTTTCTTCAGCAACACATGAAAATTAAAGCTTCAATAATATGTTTTTACATGTGTTAACGGTTTTTCTTATTTATATAGGGTTCCGGACTTAAAGCCCCTGAATATTTTGAAAAAATCTTATTTCCACATTTTTTCTTCTTATATATGTAATTTTATAAAATTTTGGTGCAAGTCACAATTCTAAACAGTTTGTATTGTCTTTTAGAAATGTGCGCCTTTAAAAATCATTGGTTTACTTGTTGTTTTTATTTTAAAACCGTTAATTAATTCACTTTAAATAATTAACATAATGTTACATTATGTTGCCTATATATTTACATATATATAAATATATGTATATATTCGTGTTAATTACAATCTGTATTAAATTAATGTCAAATTAAAATTACGTAATATTATGCTAATTATAATATCCTGTAAAATATAGCAGGTAAAGTATCCTTCCGAGTATTTAAAAGTATAGTACACGATCTATATTAATATATGTTATATTTTTATAATTTATGGATACCTGTAAAATGCCAACACCTCCAAAATATAATATGAATAAATTATTGAAAGTATGATAGACAGCATTCTTAAATATTTCATATTTTCCTTTTGATTTATGAGATGTAAAAAGTTTTTATCGGCTGATAGTAGACGTACATTTATTAGACGTACAAAAGTTTTAATCGGCTGATAGAATTTTTAAATTATATTAAAAATTGGAGAGAAAATTAAAATAAAAATTAAAATTAAATTTACAAACAACAAGCGTGATGCATAATATTATAGAATATTCGGTTATATTTTTCATAATAAATTAACGACCTATTTTAAACTATTGACGAGATAATAATATATCGACGGCATCACGCTTTTATATTTCATAAATAAAAATATTTTTTTGCATTACCAAAGCAACGGATACCACTAAAAAAAGCGTATATACCATTTCTTCAATTTTTAAGAAGCCGTACGTAATTAAAGAGAACTGTTAGCACATGTAAAAATAGAATGTTGAAGTTTTAATATTTGCGTTTTACTTGAAAACGATTGTATAGGTGCCTAAGATACAGGTGTCTAAATATAGTTCTTAGCTACAAATAGCTTTTAAACAAGGAGAGGTGGAAACATTTTTCTGAGATAATTCTGAAAAACCTTTTTTCTCTCAAAACTTCAAGATTTAAATAAATGGTGCTGAAAATATAAAGTAATCAAAATTTTGAAAATAGGGTTTTTTATTACAATAAAAAATAGGAGAGTTGAAATAAAACATAATTTGTCACATTTGTTAAATTTTTTTTTGAAAAATGCCCCGAAAAATATAGAGTTGTATCTTGTTACTTATGAATATAAGTAAACTCAGTCTAATCAGTACTGAGGTATAATAATATAATAAAATTATGTAATGGAAATTATTGGATAATAATCAATTACGGCTTTATGTAACAAAATTTGTGATAGAAATATGATTTTATATTTCATTTGTATGAGTCTTAAAGCCATATTTGAAAAATTTACACATATTTAATTACGAATAAAGAATAATAAACCTTTATATAAATTTTATGATTATAAGAGTTAGGCTGTACAGAAAGAGGATGGCAATAATTTAGAGAAAGTTTGAGGAATATATTATAATAAATATACAAATATTACACAACTTTAATGGTAATAATAATGGGACTTTTAGTCATACGACTTTTGAAGCTACAATATTAAAAATTCATAGTTTTTGTTAATTTTCAGGAAAAGGGGTCTATCTCTGATATTATATGTTTTCGACGGCAAGTCAATGTTGTTAATTAACGGCGATGCGGTTATTTTACTACCAGCAGTCCTTTGTGCCTTTTCTATACCTGTCGATACTTTTTAAATTAGTTTTATTTAGTTTTAATAGCTATTTTTAAATTCTATTCTTCTCTTAAAGTAATTTTAATTTAATGAAACAAAACGTCATACTTTATGACGCATGCAAATAAGTTATAGAGCCATACAGGCATTCGAAAGAGTTATTTATCGTTATTAGTAAATTATGGCTTTATCATCAATGGTTTTATAACACCCCACCAACTATTTGTGTAATTTTTTCCAGAATGATGTAGTCAATTTTCTATGGTTAAGAATTTATATTTTATATCATATAATTATGTTTGTGTTCAGTAAATTTAAAATATCTTATTTGATATCATGGTTTAATCATAATATTTTCATAATATAAATTTTTGTATTTAAATAGATAATAAATGGGGGTCCTGTAGCTGGTATGTGTAAGTATATCCTGTAGCTGGTATGTGTAAGTATACCGTCACATCTAAATTACAAACAATTTGTATGGGATACAAAATTTCTTGATTCCAAAAGAAAAGATAAAAAAAATATTAATTCTATACATACATATGTAATATGTATGTTATATGTTAATGTAGATTTTGTAATAGAAAAATCGTATCCAAGTATGTAATTGTATTCAAAACTTAGGGGAATGTTATAATACGTAGTGTGTGGCTGAAAAACTACTAAATTATAATTATAGATATTACATTTTGTATATAATGATTATTTTGCATTGTATTCATAACTTAAAATATATTATATACTTTTAATATAAAACGATTTCGTGGGGTGCCCCTACATTATTTTTATATTATACCTACTACTGTTTGTAATTTGATAAAATGTTAAAAAATATTTCCATCAATATCGTGGTAAATTTATGTCAACTGTCGGATAACAAAAATATTAAAAAAAAAAATACCGTGCAAAAAAAAAAAAATTATAAAGTTGGTATATATGTGGTAAGAGCAGTCTTTGACATTTCAAATCTACCAATGGTTCAAATTTTTTAATCTTTTTTTTTAATTGAATTATTTCTGATTTCGTAAGAAATTTGATCAAAATCGGATAATGATTTTTGGTTGAATGGGTGTGATTTTTTTTAAAGTGAAAATAGTGATTTGCGGTTTTAATCGAAATTAATTTATAATAAAAATTGAAAATTTTAATTTATGTGGTATTAAATTAATTGTTTTTATATTTGCGCATTTGTCAATATAAAATTTTTTTTTTTTTTTCTTTCCCACTCCTATAAGGAGCATAGGGCATTCACTAAGCCATTTATTCATATTTGACAAAAATATTTAAAAAAGTTTCAGTTCTTGAAATCATTATTTCAGTAAGCCGTTGATTACTCAGCTGTAGCTATTGTACAAGACTAGGCGTTTCTTTAGTTCTACGATCTACGCCATCTATTATCTTACACAAGAATTCTATTTTTTATTATTATTTTATTATATATTAATATTATGTAGCTATTACAGTATGATATTAATTATAATTTATAAGACATATATATGTACTTATTTTTAATTTAATTATATTATACTAATTATATATTAGCTGGGGTTTGAACCCGGGACCTTTCGTATGAAAAGCCGGTATCTTAACCACTACACCATTGGCTGGGTTAATATAAAATACTAAGAAGATAAAATATTTTAAATTAATTTTATTTTTCTAGAAAACGCGTGTTAGTTTTACGTGTCATCATAAGTTTTAGAATTTTCTTGTGAAAAAAAAACCTTAGACTTAATTATGTTGAAATGTATTGTAAATAGTTTCTATATCTAGTCTATCTTCTTTCCTTTTATAATTTGATGGCTGGTTTCGATAGCAAAGCAAACTATTGCGAAAAACTCTATATTTATCCACATATAACATATATATATATTGCATATTTAGTATATAAAATAAGGCAAATTCTAAACGAAAGGTTTTAAAAGGTCCACATTTTTCACAAGACAATAAAAAGAAAAACTGGTAAAATATTTAAGAGCATAATATTGCAGTTTTAATATCTACTTTGAAAAGTTATGTACAGGTGCCTAACATGTTACAGGTGCCTAACATGTTACAGATGGATAAAAATAGTGAATGTTAAATTTTTTACTCCTAATAACTTTTAAACAGAGGAGACCCAAAAAAAATTTCTGAGACATTCAAAAAAAAAATTCAAAAGATCTTTCTACTCTCACAATATTAATGTTCTAACTAAAAGCCTACACTTCCTTCAATTTTAGGTAACCCTAAATAATTTAGAAATAACGGTTTAGGTATGCAAAAATATAATATTAAAGTTTTAATTTTTGCATATGAATTTGCAAAAATTTGAAAAGGTGCTTAAGCTACAGGAAATTAGGAAATTTTCAATTTTTTACGCCTAATACTTCTTAAACAGGGGCTGGTAAAAAAAATTTTCTGAGATAACTTATAATAATTTCCAAAGATCTTATTCTTCTCTTTAAATTTGAAGGTTCTAGGTTAAGGTTAGCTTTTCAGAGAAATGAACGGTAAATTTAAATACTAAATTTCAAAAAAATGGTTTTTTTTTTTGATATTGAGTCATAAAATTAATAATATGTCATATTATTTCACGTCTCTGTATTAAAAAAATATTAAGCACAACTTGAGATATAAACATTTGAAAATAGCCTTTTGCTGCAAATTTGAGTTTTGTCATATGGTGCCTTTAAATTGAAAACATATTAAACAGAACTTGAGATAATACACATTTAAAAATGAGGCTTTTTAAAAGTTTGCGGGGCTGTAGATCCGTAATGGGTAAGGCTACATAAGAACGTTGTTCTAGAATATTAATTTTTATGAAATCTACCAATGGTTCAAATTTCATTATTCTGTCTTTAACGGTGTAGTAGTTAAGTAAACAGACAGACAGACAGAGTAAAACTAAAAAGCTAATTTTTCAAAAATTTTCTGAAAAATGTGCTAAAAATATAATATATATTACAATTAGTGAATTTTTATTTTGTCTGAGGGAAGTGTACATCTTCAAAAGAAAACAAAGAAAACTTAAGCACTCTTGGTACTGGGGTATTGTATTTCTACCCAATAAACCCACACCGTTCCACAGTCAAAATAATCGGATAAACACCCAAATTGCAAAACTTTGTAATGTACACCGTAATACCGAAAGGAAAGGGAAAAATAAAAATACACTTTAATTTCAAATTGTTGGAGAGGTAAAAAAACGGTAATTATGTGGGCAGATGTAAAAGTTTATTCCATCCTTGAATTTCTGTACAATATATATTCATATAAATTCACTTTTTGACAGGTTGTCGATCAAAATGTTTATTTTAAATCGAAGTGTTTTGGTTATCATTTTAAACTTATGCTAATTTTTAATACTAAAATATGTATTTAAAGATATTTTCCATAGATTTAAATTAAATTATTTTTATTTCAATTCTTTATTATTTTTAATAATTTATTTAGGAAGAGAATTTTTTCGTAATATACTGATGATAAATCTTATAAAAACGTTTAAATTTACTGGAAAAGGGAATCTTGGCCATTTGTAAAAATCTCAACATTCTAAGCAGAAAATTAAAACGCACTTTTGCTTCACTTCATTTTCACATTTATTTTCAATTTTACATTATTTTATTAAAAATATATTAAAAGATTCTGTAATTTGTTTTAAATTACATTACATTGAACAATTTTAACAAATCGTAAGCAAAAAATAAAAAATATGTAAAAATATTTAAAAAAAAAAAAAAAAATTAAATGACAAAAAATAAAATAAAAAAATTTAAATGTGAAAATTGAAAAACTTTTTTTTTTTATATGAAATTAAAAAGTATGAAAATTTTATTATTATTTTTATATTTTTGTGTTTTTCCCCTATAAAATTAATTTTAATTTTTTTTTTTTCGGTTCACGAATGAATTAAAGTAAATATAAAAGTTTTGCTTTTGTTATGTTAAATTTTAATTTATTTTTTACTTGTTAAAATTACAATTTTTATATTTTGAATTTGTTTTTCTTTCTTGAGTTTTTTTTTCGGGCTTATTCTTTTTTTATTTTTTAAAATAAATCAAATTAATTTAATTTTGTTCCGGTTTGTTATCTTGTTTGTCATTTTGTTTGTTAGTAAAATGGAATATAAGCCATAAATGGATGATGATAGAGGTTGAAGGACTTTCTTAAAAATATGCTAGCTAAAGCTAATAAAAATAAATGGAAGTAGACCTCAAAGGTAGGTGCAACAATAAGAGTTAAACTGCAGTTTGATTGTTGAATAATTTCTTTCTTTATTTTCAATTACATGGGGTCTCCAACCTAGTGGACAAGAGTGTTGAAATATGCTGTAAAACACCGAAGGAGTATATGGGTTTAAATCCCACACACGTCGTAAGAATAAAACCCCCATACAACAATTACAGCCACTACTGGAAAGGAAATTCTGTGTAATTTCTTTGTCAAATTTATGTGGCAGGGAAATAAACTAAAAAAAAACAAAAACAAGAACATGTTGCTAACAATGATCAAATTTTCATAAAATATTTATTTTGGCTTTTGCAATACAAAAGCACTATACAAAGTCTAAAATACATTTTTTTACATTTTACGTATTGGTTAAATATAAATGCACATATATTTCTTTAACGTTGTTTAATGGTTAGCTTGATTAAATTCTTTGCCACATACATTTTTGTTAGAATTAGAGGGAAAATATCGTAGAAAATGGTGATATTAAGGATATTGTGGTAATTTGAATTATTTAATCTCAATGATCTCCAAAAAAGTGTTTTTTTTTCAGTTGAGGATATTTTAAGAGAAATAGGTATAAATAAGTTCAGTCTATCGGTCATGCGGTTATTGGACAGTTTCCTGTTTCTTTTTGTTTTAGGTTTTTAAGGTAAGTCAATGTTTAATGACTTACCTTACCTATCAATGGTAAGTCAACTAAACATTTTTTTAAAGATATTCAAAAAAATAAAAATTCTTTATCAGTTCTATATACTATAGAACAATTCGAATATAGACACAATTCCACTAGCTACAATTTCACTTCGACAAATTTACTCTGCATAATTGCAATGCGGAATAATTCCACTCGAACTCGAATTCCACTCGAAGTCCAATTGTGTGGATCCAATTCACCTTTAATTTGTTAGAAATAAGACCTTAAAAATCGGAGAAACTAAACTATTTAAAAAATAAAAAGTTCTTTTGCGAATGGAATTTTTTTCTAGTCGAATTGCCCGAGTGGAAATCTTCCCTAATGAAATTGTTTTAGTGGAATTAGTCAGTTACGGAATTTAAAATTCTATCAAAATAATGCCTAAGAGGAAATTTCAGTGTTAATTCTCATAAATTTTCCGATTTAAAATTATATACAAATAAAATAGATACAGATGTAAGTGTTGATAATACAAAAAAAAAAAAATTTAGATATTTAAAAGAATTTTTACAGTATTATAATTGCATATTTATAGGAGATAATAATAAAATATACTGTTATATAATGAACGGTAGAATATTAATTTCAATTATTTAATTTTAATTTAAAATTTACAGTTTTAAATTTGTGATGTTTTATTTTTTTGGAAAAAAAAAAAAACTTTTTAAATTTTAACAAATTTTTATTAGTATGGAATATGTATATATGTATGTATGTATATTGTGTAATTTTAACTTTGTTTTGTTAACACTTAATTAAAAATCAGGTAACTCGTAAGAAACTTTTGTTGTTGAACACCTTTAAATGTTTATAACATAATTACATTAAAAACTTTAAAATAACTGTAAAATATAGGTATATAATAAACAAATTCTTATACATATAATATTATTGTTTTTCATTTTTTTTTTTTTAAGTAAAATAGAATGTACATGAAAATATTTAAAATAAATCCATACGTACTCGTATATACTTATGTACATACAGTTACAGTATGTGAAAAAAATACAGTTATTGTAAATTTTATTAATAATATTTATTTATTATCAGATATAATTTACATTAATATTTACATTATTATTTTTGAAAATGCATCGAATAAGACGCAGTATTTTAAAGGAAATTTATATTTCTTGAAATAACGGAATCTTAAAAGCTTATTCTATTTTTTTTAATTAATTTGACCATAGGTCTGCCTGCAAATTTTAACAAATATTTTGAATAATGGTAACTTTAAAAATTGGAATATCGTTTTTAATATATGTTTTAATTAATTGCTTTAGTCTATTTTCAAGTAAATATATTTAGTTGAATTATTTAATTTTTTTTTTTTTGTATTTCTCTGCCACATCTGCCACAATTAAATTTTGAGAATAAAAAATTATTGTGCTTAATAAAGATTTTTGGAAATAAGATTTCATTCATCATCGTCAGTACAATAAGAAACATTATAGATATTTACACATTATGCCCCATCCCATTATTTATTTTCGTAACCATCGATTATCACAAAAACAAAATTTTTCCATATCATATGATACACAATTGAATAAACTGTAATTAAATGAGTACAAGAACGTTTTGCTCCTTTAATTTATCTTTAGACTGAGAAAAGGATTATTTTTCTATTTATCTATCATGCCTTAAAACCCAATTTTAACGAGCAATACTTTATTTAGAAAAACTTTCTAAAATTTTGCAATTTACAAGTGAAAAAAAAAAATTAATAAAATTAATAAATGTATTAATTTTTTTTTACTATAATTAAAATGTTTGATCTGACCAATGGTGCAGTGCAGAAGTCACCGGTCTTTCAGTCGAAAGGTATCGGATTCAAACCGCGGGCAGGTCAAAAATAATATATAAAATATAATAAAATGATGTATGGCACACATATAGTAAAGGCAAAAGGGTCCTAAAAATATCGGCAGATATTTATATCTGGACGGATATAATATAAAAAAAAATTAACGCGGAACGCGTATATTATGTTTTGACCTGTCATGTTGTTAAGGTACCTTTATGGTTTTTTTTTTTACGTCACTGTTTATTTGCTTGTAATCCAATATGTACATAGATTTTCATTAAAAACTTAATTAAAATTTATGTATGTGTATATAAGTTCAGGATAATTAGAAAAGGAAAGTGAATTCCAAGTGAAGAACTTCACCGTTGTTTGCTTTCTAGAGATGAACATAACATGTTTGTTATTATACTAAAGTTAGATTTTCAGTTGTTAAAGATACATAATACATATATTGTAAAGTTTTTTTTTTGTTTTAATAATCAAAAGTAATAGTATTTGATATTATGAGTATATATAAATATAATTATATATAAAAATCATTAAAGTCTTGTTATTTATATATGCAAATAATCTACAATTAAGAGAAATTTAACATTAGATAAAAAACATAAAATACTGCACTTAGAAACTTTAATTTTTGATGTGAGTTTAGAATATCATAATAAAATTATTTAATTTATGAAATATAATATGAAAGTAAATTTAATTATTATTTATAATATAGAAAAAATCGGATTAACAAAAAATTTGATTAGAAGAAAGATATATTTCCATTTGGTAGGACGTTCCTTTTTATACCTATATTAATTTCTTCTAAATCTAAACTGAAGTACAATGTATATATTAGTACATCACGCCAACACGGATATATATTTAAGTACATAATTACATTTGTCTAAGTTAAAACAAAATGTACTGCAATTCTAGACCAAACCGTAACAAAGATGGAGCAAGCTTTTAGCATTCCGTCTGATGACAAAAACAGGTTAACATTATTGTCAATACTTTAACTTCTCAGATGTTAAGCTGATAAGAACACATACTACAGTTTGATCTTATAGCCATGAGGCCACGAAGCGAGAAATATATTAAAAATATAATCAACATATAAATGAATCAAAAAAACATCAACAATTGATACGTTCATCATTTTTCGAAAAAGACAAAAATATTGAAAATTTAATGTAAATAATGAGTAAATCTTAAAAGGATTTTAAATAATCATTTTCTTAATCAGATGAAAAAAATAAAAGTTACCTTATACCATATTTTAATGTTTCCAACCATTTCCACTCCTTTATAGGAATATAGGATATAGGGTATTCACTAAGTCTGATATTCATATTAAAGTAAATTTCAGCTCCTCGAACCAATTTAATATTTAATAAACCGCTGAACCTCTATAACGTGTTCTTATTGTACAATAAAATGAAACACAAATATTATACATATTTGTTTATTATTTTATAGAAGAATTATTTATTTATATATTTAAATTACGATATGAACTATTACGATATATATGTGGGAATGAAAGTCTTGGTTGCTTTTTAAAAATTCTGTTTTTTATTCCGCTTTGTAAAAATTCTATTTTGATTCTGCTCAAAAATGGAATCATTCAAAAAAATAATGTCAAATTCACATACCTACTTGACAAATTGACAATAAAAAAAAAACAAAGTATGTTTACATTATAAAAAATATTACAAAATAATATCGCTTTTGGTACAATTGTACAATTGTACAATTGTTGTATTGTAATAATAAAAAATATAATATATCTGACATCTCACAATCGGCCATCCTGCGTTTCATCTGCCTCAGATGACCACAGCTTCATAAATTCCGCGCTTGTAGATGTTCTTTTTGGTCCTTCGTGATGACCTTCTTTTACTACATCGTATCTGTCATTTGGTAGCACTTTTGTTATCTTGTAGGGTCCTAAATATTTCTTTGCTAATTTATTTCCAGCAATAAACTGCGTTCTTTTTACAGCGACTAATTGCCCTATCTTGTACTAATGGCTGCTTTTCGTCTTTTGTTGAATGATTTTTTATTTTCTTCTTGTATTTTGACTATTTGTGCTTTCGCCAACTTTCGATCTTCATGGCGTTCTTGTTCAAATTGCGATATGAATTCTTTTTCCAATATTTCTGTGATAATTAAATTTTCACTTCGTTTCATTTCTACTCCAAACATCAATTTGAACGGGGTCATTGTGATACTCCGATGGTATGTGCTATTTAAAGAATGCTGTACCGCTGTTACGTATTTATACCATGTTGTCGGATCTTGAAGTGACATTTTCGTTAAAACTGAGATAATACATCGATTAATTCTCTCAACCTGCCCGTTGCCTCTTGGAATTCCTGTCGTAATCATGTGATGTTCAATATTTTCTTCTTTGCAATACTGCAAAAACTCATGAGAAGAGAAAGAAGTTCCTCGATCGCTAATGATTCTTCTTGGGTTCCCGAATATGGATTGAACAATCGATAATTTTGATAATGTTTCTTTTGTTGTTGTAGTTTTAGTTGGAAATATCCAAGTAAACTTGGTAAACGCATCTACTACAACTAATATATATTTGTACTGTTTATTAGTTGACGTCATCGGACCTAGATGGTCTATGTGAAAGGTCTCAAGAGGTAAATCTCCCTTACTAATTGGATGTAGCAATCCTTCTTGCTTTCCATTCTTCTTCTCCGACAAGATACACTGGATACAATTTTTTATGAATCTTGAAATTTTCTTTTCAACTTCTTTTATGTAATATCTTTGGCAAATTCCTTCTTCTACTTTTTTTACCGAAAAATGACCATTCTGATGATACTGCCTAATAACTTCCAACTCCATCTGTTTTGGAACTACTAACAGATCTAAACCGTTTTTATGTTTATACATTACGTTATTGCGCAAAAAATAATTATCATATGGTTTTGTTTTAAGAATTTCGAAAATAGGTTTTAATTCCTCATCTTCCTCTTGACATTTTCTAATTTTCACTTGTATATTTTCATCGACCGATATTACCATTACCGCATTACGGCTTAGCGCATCAACATGTTTATTGCATTTAAAGCACTTAATTCCTTCCTGTTTCATTGGACACCTCGAAGCTAAGTGACCCATTTTACCGCATGCAAAACAACGTATCTGCTCTTGATTGTATGTCTTCTTAAAATTGTTGTTTTTTTTTTCATATCTGGTATAAAATGTACTATCTGATTCATTTCGAAAATTACGATACTGTGTATTAACATTTTTAAAATCTTCATATGCTTGTAGTTTTTTTTTAAACTCTGCGAAATTCGTTGCTCCATATAAAATGGATTTATTATTATTATCATCGTAAATTCCATTAATTGTATATTTTATGATGGATGTTTCATCAATTTTGTATGTTGAACCTAGTTCTCGCATTTTCATAAAGTATTCTTTTATTGTTTCATTCTGATTTTTTCGCGATTTTCTCATTAAATTGTGTGCATCTATCGACGATAGTTTCACATCAAATTCTTTTACTAATTCTTCTTTCATTTGTTCCCATGTCTTCACTTTTCTTAAATATTCTTTCGCCGGACTTCTTAATAACCGCTTTGCATAGATTAATTTTTGTTGACCTGACCATTTGAATATCTCTGATGTTTGTTCAAACTCCATTATCCAGTCCCTAACATTATAAAGATCATTTCCACTAAACGTACTCAAAGATTCCTCCACATCTTTGAGGAATCTTTTAGTAAATACTGATGTCTGTTGTACAACTACCGCACTGCCTGAACTGTAATTTGATTTTTCACTCACAGCATCATCTCGTTCAATTTCAAGTCGCATTCTCCTAATTTCTTCTTCCAGATTTTTAATTCTCATATCTTTTGCTGCTCCAGATTCATCTTGATTATCTATTAGCCTATTCACCCCATCCTCTGTAGGATTTAATTCTCTTTGTGCATACTTTAAACGGTTTTGTAACTCGGATTTATTGCCATAAGTTGTTAAGCCCATATTTTTTAATTGTGTTTTTAATTCCTTAACCGTTGTTTTTCCAATATCATTTGAGTTATTCGGTGTTTTAAAAATTTCCTCCCGTTCCATTATGCTTCTCGTTTTCTTAATAACAGTAAAAAAAAATTCAAATTTTCTTTTGCTCAGCCAATAGTAAGGTAGCGTCGGTAACTGTACTAATTTATAGCCACTCCCACTTCAAACTGCTAAAATCTCTTCTCGTTTTTATATAATATCTTCTTCTTCTTCTTCTCAAAATATCTTCTTCTTCTCAAAATATCTTCTTCTTCTTCTTCTCAAAATATCTTCTTCTTTAGTAATTAATTTTTTTTTTTTTTTTGTTGAGCCCCCAAAGTTGTGGGAATGAAAGTCTTGGTTGCTTTTTAAAAATTCTGTTTTTTATTCCGCTTTGTAAAAATTCTATTTTGATTCTGCTCAAAAATGGAATCATTCAAAAAAATAATGTCAAATTCATATACCTACTTGACAAATTGACAATAAAAAAAAAACAAAGTATGTTTACATTATAAAAAATATTACAAAATAATATCGCTTTTGGTACAATTGTACAATTGTACAATTGTTGTATTGTAATAATAAAAAATATAATATATCTGACATCTCACATATATATATTACTAATATTTCATTGATCAGAGTTCAACGATACATTGAACCGGCAGTTTAACAACTGTGCCGTTAGTCAGTTTCAACATTAAATTTTTGTTAATATGATCAGATCACAATAAAAACTTTAGCAAAATATG
This sequence comes from Poecilobothrus nobilitatus, assembly GCA_947095535.1. Lineage (NCBI taxonomy): Eukaryota > Metazoa > Arthropoda > Insecta > Diptera > Dolichopodidae > Poecilobothrus > Poecilobothrus nobilitatus. Next base: position 199,701,245 of record OX352773.1, on the reverse strand, counting down.
ATTTTTTTTTGTAGTATCTGCGTTTTAATAAAATTTTAACTTAATATATCGTAGTGATAAATTTTTTAATTTTAATTTGAAGCGATTGAATGGAAAATTTTCATAAAATAAGAAATGTCATAATATTAGTTCAATATTATACACAGATTTTATATAAGTTTTTCGTAGAACAATCTTAGAAATTTTATGTAGTTTTCCTTTTTTTTTTTTGAAATTGTCTCTCTCTGATCTTTGATTTGAAAATATTCAAGCCATTCATTTGAAAAAAAATTTCATAGTTAGCACATTTTCAAGTCATAGTTAGCACATAGTTAGCACAAAATTCATTAGTTTATTCTGTCCGTCCGTCCGTCCGTCACATAACAAAACTTCTACACCGTTAAAGATAGAGAAATCAAATTTAACCATGGATAGATCTCATAAAAAAATTGATTTCGTAGAACAACTTTTTTATGTAGTTGCCACCATTACGAAGCCACAGCATCTCAAAATTTGAAAAAGTCCTATCTTTCACTGTTTATATCTCAGATTCTGCTTAATATTTTTTCAATTTAAAAACGCCATTCGACAGGCACTTTGTATTCTCTTTTGGAAATGAGCGCTTTTAAAAACTTCTGCCATTGTTTTTTTTTTTAATTTTCCCTCTCTATATATAAAATATTCAAGCCAACCATTTGATGGAGTATCCTAGTTATTTTCTGCAAAGTTTAAAACTTTTGATAGAAGTATGATAGCGGATATTCAAAGATTTTGTTTTCTTTTTCAACAATATTTCAACAAATAGTTTCATCAGTATTTTTTTTTTTTTATTTAATTAATTTTTGGAAACATATTGCATGACTTTATTCTTTTTCTTTTAATAAATGAAAGTATACTACTACAGATTTTTGAATTTCTTTTTTATTTGATAAAATTCATTGAATCTGACATGAAAATAAATTTTTTGAAAAGTCAAATATTTAATATAAAAATACGACAGTGAAGCGTCTTTCATGTTAAAGAAAATTTTAACCTGCAAAAATCTTTCTCAACTTTAAACTCTATTGTAAATTTTTTTAAATCTAAAAAAAATTTTTACATTTTTATATTATTTAACAATTAAACAGAATGACAAGTAAAAATGTAGTCTAGGAAATATTTTCAATAAACATTTTTCATTCTTGTTCACAAGATGATACAAAATTCGTTTTAAATTTTTTAACTTTTGCAAAATTTTCGACTATACACGAACACCCATAATTTATTTCCATTTAAAAAAAAAAAATTCTGTTTACTTTTCAAAATTTTGAAAATAAAAAGATGTGAGGTTATATTTTAATACTTTTTGGTATAGAAAATATAGGATGTTTGCCAGTGTTTCGTGAAATATTGCCAATATTTAATCTTTTTTGTTTGCTTATAGGAGTATAACATCCAACATTTGACGGATTAATGTGATACACAAAGAACCAAAACTGAGAGACCTAAATACACTGAATGACCAAAACTGAGAGATCTTAACCAAATTGATTGAAAATACTATTTTGGAGTGGAATAACGCTTTTACAAAATGTAAACTTATTTGGTCAAATTATTTAATCAAAAATTCGGCGTACCACAATGAAACAAGCAGAACTCAATAAAATATATTGTAGCAAACTAGGGTAAAAAAGTTCTCTGTAAATTTAATATAAAAATTTGTGATTAAAAACGTGTTAACAGTCACACATGTCGCAATGAATTATAGGGTTGCAACAAAATTGATTAATTAGAAATTTTTATATAAAGAAACAATACTTACGTAGGTGAGTGATAATATGACAAAATCTATAATATTGCGAAATCTTTAATATGGACATTTTTTATGTGTTCTAACTTTTTCTTTAATTTTCTTTATATTTTTTTTTAACGTTGTAGAAAAAACCATTTTCATGTTATCTTCAAAGTTTTACTTTAACCTTAATAATTACGATCATATTAAATAAAAAAAAGTTTTATAAAAAGTTTTTCTTGAATTTTTGCAACTGACATTTTAATAATTTTATTTATATTTATATTAAAATAGATATAAGAGTATAACACATAAATACCTTGTGTTAAAGGAAACTTTTTTTTTAATGAGATATTTAATTACTAATATTCAATATTAACAGTTCCTTATTTAGAAACTTTATTTATAAAAATACAATTTTATTAGCTTTAATTTACTTAATTTTTTTACAGACGGCATAGATGAATGTATAAAGCAGGTATTGTTTTCATACCAAAAATTTGTACCCGAGATTTTTGAAATTACATATGTATTATTTCGGTCAGTAGAAATCTGTAATTTTTTTTTTAGCGTGATGTGTGTGCATGTGTATGTAGAGTGTGTGGGTATGGCTGTGAGCAGGTGTGCAGAAAGTGTGTATGTGTGTGTGCATGTGTGTGTGTGTGTGCGTGTGTGGGTATTTATGTGGACCCATGTGCAGGCTAAACTGCCGAGTAGATTTTTTTTTGAAGTATTATATTTAAAGTTTTAACCATAAAAAAATCATATACATAGAGTATTTACACCGAACAAATTTTTTAAACCATTTCTATAGAATGCACAAAATATAGAACCCCGAAATTCTGTTTTGTTGCAGATTAACATATTTTGAACAAAAAATTTATACAGAAATAATATTTATTTGCAGCTTATAAAAAAATGAAATGTATTCTTTTCATATTTATACTATTTTATAATTGTAGTGGTATGGTAGTGGTAATATTTTTTTTTATTCGTTTCATTCTTATTTGTTTCTACGTATGTTTATTAGATTTGAAATGATTAGAATTTGAATGTTTAATAATTTTTGGCTGGCATATATAAAGCGTATTAAATAGCGTATGTGTGTGTTTAGTAAAAATCATATATTTTTTTTGCTATTAAGAACAAAAAGCTAAGGAATCCAAGAGGGAAAGACAAAAAAATAGTCAAAAATAAATCAAAACTAAATATATATAGTAGAAATTTTGTCTCACATGGTCTGCAATTTTTGAATAAATATTTTTTTAAACTTTTTCTTGATTTGTAATGGATTAAAAACTTCAATTTTTATTTTGTTTTTCATGAAAATTTTGTTAAAAATCAATGAATGAGATTATTAATTTAAGTTAAATACCTATATATATTGTCAAAATGATTAATTATGTTTTTATGTTAAATTTTTTTAAATGTTAAAGTAGTTTATTATGTTTAGTTATAATTTTGTAAATAATTTTGTAAATAGTTAATAGTTTTTAAGTTTTCTTGTAAAATTTGTTTACATAAATTTTGAATTTTTATTTTTTTGTAAATGTACTAATAAAAAGGGTTTTTTATGCCATTTGGAAAATTAATACTATCAGACTATATTTTAGAATTTTCCATGTGGCTTTTTCCCTTCTTATGTTTTCCTTCCATTCTTTAATTTTAAGCAATAAAACATTTTTTTAATTAATTTTATGTGCTTTTGTTATTTTTTGATTCCCTATTTAGGTACTGTACTAATATTCCTATTCTAATATTAGCTATTCTAACATTAAAGTACTAATATTAAAAAGAAAATTGTTAAATAAAATTTGATTTTTTTATTAATTTTTGCAAGAGTTTTAAAAATTATTTACTTTTACTAGTACTAGGTATATCATGACTATATATTTACTCTAAGTAGGAAAAGAAACTTTTATTTCAGTGAGTCTGTAATTTAATATTGATTTGTTCCCTTATTACCTTTAAGTTTATTTATTAAAACAAAATATTTAATAAAAGTCATTTATTATCACTTATCTAATTTTTTATTTATTTACCTACTTCAATACGCAATGTTCTTATACATGCATAATAAAATCATTTTTAATTTTACTAAACCATACGCTATTTAATACGCGTTATATATACCAGCCAAAAATTATTAAACATAATTCTAATCATTTCAAATCTAATAAAGATACGTACAAACAAATAAGAATGAAACGAATAAAAAAAAATATTACCACTACCATACCACTACAATTATAAAATAGTATAAATATGAAAAGAATACATTTCATTTTTTTATAAGCTGCAAATAAATATTATTTCTGTATAAATTTTTTGTTCAAAATATGTTAATCTGCAACAAAACAGAATTTCGGGGTTCTATATTTTGTGCATTCTATAGAAATGGTTTAAAAAATTTATTCGGTGTAAATACTCTATGTATATGATTTTTTTATGGTTTTATTTAATTAAATAACATATTTTTTTCTAGATTGAAATTTCATACATGTAAAATAAATTTGTCAACACTTTTTTTATTATTTTTTACTTCTAATAATAATTTTAAATCAAAAAAAAAAAAAATCATGTATGGATATTGCATCTATGAATATTTGTATTTTTACGATTAATTCAATGTTATCAAATAAAAAAAAAATGTCATTAAATTATTAGAAGGTATTTTGCTTTCATATAAAGATTATGTATAGAAAATCTATTCAATTTCGCATTATGCTTTATGCTTTTAACACCAGTCGGTTCTGTGGTGGACACAGCAGATATTTTTTAATAAGAATATTTATTTATATGTAAGTATATATATGACTTTTTGTTATTTTGTTTATATTTTGAACATTATCCAATGATTTTAATAACAATCTGTCTAGAATATTATTAAGTTTCGTTTTAAATTAACAAGATATAATAGAATTTTATAACAATTATTATTGAAGTTAAATTTTATTTTACTATTGTTTTAAAAGAAATATACATATATATATATATATAACTAAATATATTCAAAAGTTTCGCCTTCATCAATAACAATTATAATAAAACTAAAAAAAAAAAAAAAAAACGGAAACAAAACTTTCAACAAATGATGCTAATGAAAGGTATATTTACGTTATTTTCAAGATCCTGATTCCATTTATATTATTGATATGTATTTACAATATAACTATATATATATATATATATATGTATAAATTTAATTGTTTTAATAACATTTAGGATAGAATAAAAGTACACGGTTTAAGATATTTATTATATATGTATATATACAAAGTTTATTTTTTTACAATATTAATTGAAAAAGTTTTCAATCTCATTATAAATATAAAAGAATTTTAATTAAGAACCTGGTATCCTTCTTATATTATAAATTATTGTCTTTGTTTCAGTTTTTTTTTTGTATTCAAAAAATAAATTAAATATATGCATTATCGTAGGATATAGAATAAAGTTAGTTGATAATTTGTTAAAAAAATAAATTTATAAAATCAAGAAGAAGACATTTTAAATTGAATAATAAAAATAAGAAAAAAAAAAAAAACAAAAAAAAAAAATAGTTTTGAATTTTTAAACTTAACGAAGAGTGATTAAAACTTTAACAAAAAAAAAAAAAAACTTAAAATTTTTAGGTTAATACCTGTCCAGATCTTACTCTTTCGAGAGTATGACACAAATAGAAAAGATGAAAAGGTTAATTAATGTATTCTTGTTTTTGTGTTTTTTTTTTTGCGGTTTTTTTTTGTACAACTATGTTGAAGTTAAGTTTTATTTTAAGTTTCTTCATTTTTTTTATACTCACTAATCCTTTTCATTATGAAGTTTTTGAATACATTTTGCTTTTCACAACATTTTCATTAAATATCTACTTTAATAAGATTATGCCTTTAAATTTTAACAAGAGTTTACTTAAGTCTTTTTTTTTTAAATCTAAAATTTATTTCAAAATTTTGTTATGTGTATTTTTCTTGTGTTGTGTCATACCCGCTCTTATCCAGAAACTACAAGTTATTAAATTTAAAAAGTTTTTAGTATGGAAAGTTATATAAAATGTATACAAAATCAGTAAGTCTTACTAGTAAAAATAAAATCAATTATTATAAAAAAAATTACAGAAAAAAACCCAGTTTCGCAATTTATTTTAAACCAGGCAGAATATAAAACCGCCAAAGATTTTAAACGGCGCATATTTTCCAAAAGACTATATAAATTGTTTGCATTGCATCAAAATTTGCAATTTTCTTTCAAAATTTCAAGATTTTAACAAAAAAAAATGGCGGAGTTATGAAAGAATCAAAATTTTGCAAAATTTATATAAGAACGATTTATATATAGTAAATCAAAATTTATACAATAAAGTTTTATAATCAAATAGACAGATTGACTGACAGAGTGAAACTAATAAGCAATTTTTTTTTTTGAAAAATGTGCTAAAAAGCACCACTTACTGGTAGTTTTATTTAATGCATTATATTGAAATGGTTATATTGAAATGAAATCTCGTGGGATCAGAATAATTTTATATTATGAGATGTTTTAACCATCTGAAGCTATATCACTGTTGTAAACGATATTGACCTATATGAAAAATATATTTAAAGGAATCTCTGTTGGAGTTTCATTAGGGATGAAAGATAATATCGAATTATTGGATAAACTGGAATAGTCAAATAAAAACAATAAATTAACGTCTTCGTTATGTTATTAATAATTACTTTGAAGGCGCTAGCTAAAAATTTTCAAACCTATGCTCTTTTTATCCCTATATAAATTGCTATTTTTTGAATTCCATTTGTTCCATTTGATTTAGTGAGCAACTTATATAGAAAATGAATCAATTACAAAATTGAGTATAGGGAAGTTAACCGCTCCAAAAAATCCAAAATGCAGAAGCTTTTACATCTGTTTGTAAATTGTATAAGCATAAAGATGGGCAAAAATTATAATTTCATATGCGTATTGAAACAATTTTATAATAATGGTTTTTTAAATGCTGTTTTTACTTCACTTCAGGAATTTATAGTTTGAATTTATATAAGTTACCATTTGATGTAGTGCCCACTTTACAGAAAATGAGTCATGAATAAATTAATAATATAAAAAATTTCGACTTTATGTTTTACGCAAACACAATAGATTCTTATATGGTATTCTGAATTTTTCAACTCTATGACAAGTGTCATGTCATATATTTTTACTTTTACTTTAGTTTCAGTCTTAACATTTCTGGCAAATTTATTCGAATTTTATATTAATTGTAACATTTTTCTAGGCTACTAATTTGTTATTAATATTTTATTTTTTATTGATGAAGGCTAAAGAATCACTAAATATAGTCTCTATAACATTACTCTTTCGGAAAAGCTCTAAAGACTTCTTAGATCCATGTCAGAGAGAAATCACGTGCATACCTAATTTTTTAGTATATCTTTACCGATAAGACAATGGCTCGTAACAACACCAACCTTATTTTCGGTCTTGTTTTATTTTCGGTCCTGTCTTATTTTCGGTCTATATAGAGAGAAAATATACACTTGAATCTTTTTAAACTCAGATCCAGCCAAAAGGCTCAAATTGTACCGCAAGTTAGCTTTTAGTCAACTCAAAGAAGTTCTACTTAATATTGATCCGAGAGTTTGTAGAGATATGTAGACAGATAGGATATTCCCAACGCTTAGTTGAAACCCTGATCCAAGTTTCTTAACTTTTTATTAAAATCAATATCACAATTAATTTTTTGGACAAATAATACGTATGTGGGTGTGTGCAAATTATTCTGGTAAAAATGATGATGACGGTCGGGGCAATAGAAAACTTTAAAAAAAACTTATTATAACGGCCTTTAATAATTAGTACCTATTTTTATTAATTCACAAAGAAAACCATACATTATGTATTACACATTATATCTTATGTACCCAAGAGACTTTTTGTGAATTTTTAAAAACTACAATAATAATGATTAAAACAAAATAAGAAGAAATAAGTCAAAAAGTTTTATATTTAGTGTAACTTTTCTTAAAATAATTATCAATAAGATTTTAGTATAAACCCTTTTAAAATGATATTTTTGAAAATACTTTTGGGATTGTTTTCTTACTTTTGAATTTATTGTAATAAATAATATGGAGATGGGGGTTCAATCAATATTAATTTTATAAAAATCTTATATTTTTTCTAAATAAATCAAAAAAAAAACTCAAACAATAATGATTCTAAATGAAGGATTCAAAGATTGAAATTTTTACACTAAAAAGTCCTTGAAAACTTTATTTTCTTCTTTTTGTTTTTCTTTTTAAAGTGGGCAAAAAAAAAATGAACGAAATGAAATGAAAGAATTAAATTTCGATTTAATCTCTGTGGGTCGTTAACGATCCGGAAAAAATATCCTTCCACTTTTTTTTTTTTTTTCGTTTTTCATAGTTGATGTATGATATGTCAATTCCCATTATAGACTGTAATTTAATCGTTAATCTTTAAAAAAAAAAAACATAAAAACAGAAAATGTGTTGGAAAAGAAAGTGATAAGTTATATTATAATTAATTCTATAAACTTTGATTTCTTAATTTGTAATAGTGGTGGTTTGTTGTTATCGAAATAAAGGAGTAAATCAATTTTTTTGGAAATAATAATAAAGATTAATTAACTACTTAAATGTATCCCTATTGTACGTTTTTAATTTAAAAATATTATTGAATATTTAAAACAAATTGCATTAAAGGCGAAATTTAAAATAATCCAGAGAATGAGAATTTTTTATATATTACAACAGCAACTGAAAAAATTTGATTAGTGAAAAGGAAATTTAATACCGTATTCAAATAGAATAAAGTTATTTACTCACATACATTGAAACAAGAGCTTTACACACAAAAGTAATGCTAAATTAGAGTTGTTTAAAATATGGTTTTATAGAACAATAGATACTTAAAAATTTCATATTCGAAAGCAGAAGTTTATAGAAGAATGAATAGAACTGAAAATGTTCTTCAAAGACTGTAAAGTTAAAAGCCTCTTTGCTTTGATTATAAAATTCCCATAATCCTATATGATTTGTTTGAATTACTTTAACCTATAATACAAGTATAGTGGCACCTTTCAAAGGCGAAACCAACAGGGTCAAAAATCAAAAGGAAAAAATGAGAACCGCTATAACCGAAATTTGCAAGAAAGCTGAAGATGACGAAATCCAAATGACATCTGAAGATGTATGATCGTGCAAGGGATGACTTCAATAAAATGGGAAGAAGCAAAAATAATATTCTTAATATAGAGCCGGATGGAGATTTTGAGTAGACATACTATTTTTCCCAAGAGATTAGTAAGGAAAAACTATAATAATAATAATAAAATATAGTGTAGGAATATTTTCAGATTAGAATATGATCAGGATTTAGGAATATATAATATTACTTATTTAATAAAAATACCATTTTCATTATATTATATTGTATTATATCTTTAAAGATCTAACTCAACCGTTGTTAGATCTTTGTGTTGTGTAGAAGTTGTGTAATGATAGTTTTTACCATATTTTTATTTTTGTTTCATCGGACCTAAAGTTAAACAATAATCTCCGTTTCTCATGAAATGTTTTTCGAGAAGTTCGTTATTATCGTAATAATTATGATAAAGGATCTACGTTTAAAATTACCTGTAATTAAATTTTAAATATGAATACAACAAAAGCGAAATCTCCGATAAAATCTATTGGTGTTAATTAAAAATCATAAATAGAAAATTAAATTTTAAATACGTATAATTTGTATCAGAAAAATTATTTTTCCAGTTATGCTTTCATTTTATTTATTTATCTATACAAATATTACAAATCACATAGGATAATGCAATATTACTAAACCATCGGCTACTAAAAGCGGAATATTATATATTTACACTATAAATAATATTATATAACCAATATACACTATCCTTTACACCATTGGCTGGATACACTATCCAGCTAATGGTGTAGTCGTTAAGACACCGGCCTTTTATACGAAAAGTCGCAAGTCAAACCCCGGCTGGGTCAGATTAATAAAAAATAATATAGAATTTTCTTATAATATATAATATTTAGTAGAATATAATTAAATTAAAAATAAGTATATGTCCTATAAATTATAAATAATATCATATTGTAATAGCTATATAATAAAATAATAATAAACTATAATTCTTGTATAAGATAATAGATGGCGTAGAAATAAAAAAGAAACATCTTAGTCGTGTGCAATAGTTACAGCCGAGTAAAAAAAGGGCTTAGTGAAATTAATGATTCACGAAACTGAAGTTTAGTCAAATATGAATCATAAATGACTTAGTGGATGCTCTACATACTCCTCATAGGAGTGGCAAGAAAAAAAAAATGTTTGTATATTTACCCTGGAATTATATATATTAAGCCACGTGGTTAATTACTATGCCATTGAAGCTACTTCTAAACAACTAATTTTTGTATTATGTTAGCATACTTCTACGAAAATCATAATTGACTACTGATTTTTTTTAAAACTTATATATATTACTTAACTTATATAACATGTCTGTTATACACGTTTTCAAAAAATTACTATTATCTATTGTGATACACGGATATGTTTATTGTTGGAACATCATAAATATATAACAGACATAATAGAGATAATAAAATATGAAAAAAAAAAATTTTAATTTAAACCTAATCAACTCATATACAAAATAAAAAATAGAACTTGTATTATTTGCAATTATTTACGATATAAAATCTAATTCATATTAATTAAGCGCTAAATTCTAGATACCGATGCATAGCAACAATTCTTATACACAGCGACACAACATATTATGTACTATTTATTTTGTTTAAATATGTTGCTTTGGTTTTGTTCTAAAATTCTGATTTTTAATTATTTTATCATTTTATTCATTTATGTTATTTATTTATTTTTTTAAAGATTTAATTTAAAAATATTTTGAAATTTAATTTTATTATATTTTAATTATTTTTGAGATATTTTTGTGCGAATTTTTAAAAATAAAAGAATTTAATAAAATATGTTCAAATAAAATATAATTAAAATTGTTTTAGACTAAAAAAAATTCAACAATAAAAAGAAAATTTTAATTTTATAAAAAATTGATTTTTTCTTTTTTAATTTACGGTTTTATGCTAAATAAATTATACAATATACAAAGTACAAAGACATTATATAAAGGCCCTGTAATATAAGGATGATACAATGAAGTTTTTAATATACTTTTCATGTAGTTGAAGATTATTATTAGATTACTATACGAAATAATAAATTAGCATTTGGAGTATCATCATTTTGGGTTTATATGAAAAAGATCAAGACCTCAAACATAAAAATTTATAATCAAATAGGCGATAGATTCTGCACGAATAATTCAAAATTATTATCCAAAATCAATCAATAAAAATCAAATGCAGATATTTTTTTTAATACATTGGTATTATTTCTTCATATTTAATAAAAGATCATCCTATAGCATCAAAAAAAAAATATCATCCTATACGTTCTGTAACCTGTAATTATAAATAAAATAAGAAAAACTTCTGCAAGAAAACGGTAGAGAATATTTTTCCTTATTAATTTTTGAAAATCGTATTGTACAACATGTTTATTTCTTGATATGCTGTCAATTTTAACTAAAGAATTAAGTTTTAATATTGATTAAAGGCATAAAATGATTTATTGATTTCATTGTTTTTTATTTGTTATATTTTTAATAATGTACACATAAATCTATCATATATTTTTACTTTAATGTAAGTTATATATATGACCAATATTAGTAACGTATTGAAATGGGTAAACATATAATGTTCTTGATATCTATCATAGAATGTAATTGAATCAAAAGTGTACTAAACTGAGATATTACCTTCTTTATAACTGAAAACATTTATTACTTATAAATTAATTAAATATGAATTGTTTCCCAACAAATTAGCCTAACGTTAAATTTAAAACAGTGATGGGTCCTCTATAAAATTATAACTATTTTTTAACAGCTTTTATTGAGAATCTTGCAAGCTATTTTAGAAACCATTTCCGTTCAGCTAGAGATTTGAAATTTTGGACATTGTTTAGATTCCAGTGACAATACATGATTCTAAAATAATAATACCAAAAAACAGTAGAGAAGTTAATTAAATTAGCAAAATAAAATTTTCGTACAAAGATATTACAGATTTTTTAACAGAATTATTACAGAGTAAAATAAAAATATGAAATTTGCCTTGACATGTGTTTGCTTGATTTGATTGCCTTTCAATTAGCTATAGACAAAACTAAATGTATATATTATGGAATACACAATTTTATACATTTAGTTTATACAATTTTCTTTTTCATGAAACACACAAACAAAGAAACGACAATCATTTTTAAATTTTTGGTTGTAGCATTATATGTATGTTTGTATGCGTTGAATCTGCGCAGAGAAATATGTTGAAAATATGAAGAGAAATTGTATGAATTTATACAGAGTTCGGGAAAATTTTCTGCACAAATCCCCTTTAAATTTACTAATACATTCTCACAAAATTGTGAGATCACAATTCAATAGTAGGCGCATCTTTAGGCGCATTTTCTCAGCACATAAATTAGTGCGTATTTCACTGCTTTCTAAAAACTAATTTTCTGCGCCAATTTCAGCACTTTTTATACCCGTATGAATTATGTTCAAGGGTATAATAAATTTGCCATTACGTTTGTGACACCTTAAAGGAGTCGAGCTAGATATAGTGTCAAAGGTATGGATCGGCTCAGAATCGAATTCTGATTCGATTAAGCCATGTACGTCCGTCCATCCGTCCGCACGATAACTCAAAAAATAAAGGAGCTAGGAGGCTGCAATTTTTTTTACGTCACTTTTGCAAAATTGTTAGTTTTGCTATTTAAATCCAACATTTTCGGTCGGCGGGATCGAGTAGCTGCCATACAACTTCTTTCTTTAAATGGAAATAACCCAGTGTCTATTTAATCTAGGTATCTGAAATTTTGCAAATGATGATCCAGTTTTATGGCAACAACTTCTGTAAAATTTGGTTATGATGATATGGCAGGTTCGGAAAGTTGCCATACAATTTGTCTTTTTAAATGAAAATAACTCAGTGTTTATTGAAGCTAGCTATCTTAAATTTAGTGAAAAAGTGTCGAGTTGCATGCCGAAAACTTTTGTAAAAATTGATTGGTCTAAAGCAGCCGGTTCAGGTTTCTTGCATTTCTTGGAACTTAATGAAGCTAGGCGCAATAGATTCGGGTAGTTGTCATACAACTCCACAATTTACATAAATATATCTCTGTAGTTCGGTACTAAAACATCTGAATGTTTTTAAAAGGTGATCAAGTTTTATAGAAACAGGATATATTACGTTCATACGAGTATCCCAGAGTTGACACAGTCTACTCTACTGCACTCTTCCTCGTTTTGGATAATTTTTTACATACAATAAAATATAAAAATTTGTTATTTTAAATAACATGCAGGCTATATTTAAATTTAAAATTGTTGCTATAGTTAGAAATAATAATTATTCTACATTACAAATTATCATGTGAATTTCAAATTTAAGAACAACATAGCATGTACATATTTAACATAACAAAATTTTATATTTTTAGAAATTTAATTTAATGGTACCTAAAGTATAATATAAAAAAATTTACCTTTAAACATCTTATCTTTATCACAGCACTCAAACAAATGATACAATGGCAAGATGGCAGAAAATTTTCAACATTCTTTGTGCAGAAAATTTTCAGCGTTTGCAAATCATGCAATAACATACAAATTACATTGAATAAATTGCATAAAATTTTCAGATTCAGCGCAGAAAATTTTCAGCGTAAACTGTTGCGCTGAAAGAGAGAATGATCATTTTCAACTCTTGTGCAGGAAATTGTCAGCGTCAACTGCAGTGCTAAAATAGGTAATGAAAATTTTACTCATCTCATGTAGAAACTTTTCAGCGCTAATTTAAGCGCAGAAGGTGGCGAAGGTGGAATACTCGACAAAATATTCTGCACTGCTTTCATAGCTGGAAAATGCAGTTATTTCACAAATTCTAAATTTACTGAACCAATCGCAAAGTTTTATGGTGCAAAAAACTTTTTTGCTGTGATAGTATTTCTAAAAAGGGGTAAACTGCTTTTATCAGAGATATTTTTTGTTTACATACGATGTAAGTATGTATATTAGAATTCAATAATATTATAATACGATTCTGTAATGCGATTGTATATATAATGTCATGTTATAATACGATTGCAATTAGCATTTACCAATAATATTTTGTTAATATTCTATTTTTTAAGCAAATTCTCATTCAGTATACATACATACTCGTAATTTTATTCTTTTACTTTAAAATGTCTGTAATTAATTCTGTAATGTAACAAACAAACTATCGAACTTTTGTTTTTGTTTTCTTTTTTCAATATTCATCGGCAGATTTTTTGTGTTGTTGTTTTATTGGGTTTAAATGTTAAAGAAAAAAATGAATTTGGATAAAAGTAATATGTATGTATGTGTGAATATATTTTTTTAAACTTTGTAATTTTTATGATTTATAGAATTATCATAGACAAATACATTAACATAGATAAGTAAATCGTATGGGAATTTTTTAAACACTTATTTTTTTAAAACTTTAGAAAAAATAACTTGGGAAGTAAATCACTGTTAAATGTAATAATAAAAAAAATAATGTTAATAAAATAGAATTGGCATAAAATGCCTGTGAAATTAAAATAAAAGCTGGAGGCATTAAACGCATAACTATATATAAACTTCAATTTTGAAAATATTACCATTGCCAGCTTTTGTATTAATTTCACGGACCTTACGACACATATATAAATTCTGTATTGAGATAAATTTTTTTAAAGAAACTTCCATCTTAACAATATAATTTAGAAAATTATATAAAAATTCGGAATTAAAAATTTATTTACTACTTTTTAGTTCAAGAAAAGTTGTTTTTTCCAAATTTTTTTTATTATTATTTTTTAAATGCTTAAATAGAAAAACAAAAAACTTTTTGATTTTATTGACTACAGTATATATTTCCTTCAAAACTAAATTTACAGTTTAATAAACTATTTCTTTACAGCAGAAGCAGAAGCACTTAATCTTTATCAACATGTATAATCCTTATTCTTCTATACATATTTATAAATGGGCAGAAAATTGAAGAAGAAAACACAACCGTTTCATTTATATATAAACTGTTGAAAAATGGACCTATGTTCATGTTTAAGTTAAAACTTCATTGGCCGATTATTCAATAGAAAGAATTAGGAATTTGAATGGGTAGTAGTTTAAATAGCCTAAAATTTATGTGTACATAACATTAATTTACTTAAAATAACAAATACTTAATTAAATTAGTATTCGTGTGGTGTGCTAGAAGATTACTGATCATGTATACGTCACGTTACGATTCAAGGATTAATCGGTTTAAACTAATAAGAATCGAGTAATAATAATAATAATAATAAGCACGAATATTAATGTTTCCAGATTAATAAAATACGCTTAGTTTCCGAGCAAAATAAAAAAAAATTGTCATTGGCCGATATTATGAATAAATGAATGAGTATTATAGAAACTTGTTAGTTTGCAGCAAAAGTTATATTGTGCTTGGAAGAAATAAAGTGACCACTAACGCGATAATTAAATTAAGCTCTCCAACACAAAAATTCTTAGAAAAAATCAAGTTCAAGTGTATAGAATTTGTATATGACTTACTTTTAATGGTTACTTGCCGTTTAACTTAAATCATATTGCTCATATGGAATCAACAGAACACAGATTTTAAATTATACTTACTATTCTTTATTCAAGAATTTTATTCACAGTTCAGTTCTTTATTTAAAGATTTTATGAACAGATTAATAAATAGTTTCACAATAAGCTTTTTTTAAAAATTCGACTGATATAAGAGCATTTTCCAGTTCCTTTGGAAAAATTTATTTTTATTCAAAAAAAAAAAAGGATAATTATTGAAAAAAGTTAATATGAAGTCTAATTTGAGTTTAAATTAAATGTTTAACTTTTAAGATAAGTAAGGAACCCAATTCGTGACATATTAAAAAAAAATATTTTAGAGTAAAAAGTTGAGGCATTATATATCCATAGTTAATAAACTATAGTTACAAATTTCGATTTTGAAGACTAGTTCAAATTTCGATTTTAAAGAAATAAGTTCTTCAGTACGGTTAAGCTATATCTTTGTTAAAAATGTAAACTTTGTCGATTATCTTTATAAGTTTTAACTATGGAGTATGGACGCCCCACATTTAAAAAAAAGGGTTTATAAATTTATTAGCAATATTAATTAGAATATTATCTAGGATTCATTGTACATTTAATAAATAAAAAGTCCTTTAATAAATCCAAATTATATTATTGATCTTTAAAAAGAGATTTAATAACAGTAATTAAATTAACAAATTTAAAAAAAAATGTACCTAATCAAATTAATTTCTGAAATTCTTTCGCCGACGTCTTTGGATAACAAAAACAATAGTACAGTTAATTAAAATATAATAATATAATATACATAATTACATACATATGTATATACATATATAAGTAATAAAAATTAAAGTAATTACAAAATCAAAAATTCTATTGTAAGTCAAAAAATTAATAATAAATTCATTAATTTGTTCATTTATATATGTATAGTAGGTATATAAATATTTCTATGTTGGTATATAAAAATAAAAATATTTACATAGTTGTATTTTCTTTTTTTTTTACAATAACAATAATTGTCCGATAAGATAATCCGTATGCTTTTGATCTCATCTTTTATTATTTATAAACTTTTTTTTTTTTTTTGTTAATTTTCTGTTTTTATGTTTAATGTTTTTTTATACGTATTTTTTTTTTACTTGTTGTCACCCACCGCAATAAACAATTCAATGCTGCTTAAAAAAACTTTTCTTTGTATCTTTAAGAAGTACCATACAAAACGCGCGTTCTTCTATAGAATTAAATTGCAAACAAAAAAAAAAAAAAACAGGACTGTTAAATATTTACCGTTACTATTGTAACAGTGTTTTCATATTTTAAATTATATTCCAAATATTTGTTTTTTTCTTTTCTAACGGTAATTTTCGAATGCAATTAAATGGCTATTAATTTTAAAATATAAAGTTCTTGATTATTTTACTGAACTTCTTGAAAATCCGTTAAACTTATTTTTATAAAGTGAATAATTCTTTACTTCAAAAATTAGCATAATTTGGTACTTGTATTAAAATTATAAGTACCCCAATAAAAATGCAGAGTATGCATTTTATTTCATCTAATTTAATTTTATTTTAAAATGTCACTCTTATTGCTAATAAGACTGTTTTAGATAAACAAGTTAAAACCTATTCTATTATACATATTATGTCATTATAAGTGTGAATTTGTACTTACTCTGTAATTTAAATTTATCCCTTTTTTTATTATTTATTATATTTTGGTTTTATCTAAAGTAATTAGTTGTCTTAGCCATAACAATGTTTTTAAACGGTTCCCTAGGTCTTCCTTATGAACAAAATTTTTGTTGCTTACTTAATTTATTAGCTATTCTATCTGCACGAGAGGCAAGCCCTATATCTACTGTTCGTATACATACTGGAAAAATGAGAGTATTTCTATGATAAATGAAAATTCTGGGTCTGTAACGAATCCTTCTAATCAAAATTCCGGCATTTTAAAATTCCGGCAGTTCAAAATTCCGACTTCAAATTCAAAATCGATTTATAGTTATGTTTTTTTTTTGTAAGATCTGACGTAGAGCAAGAAGTGATTCAGGAGGTTAAAACTATATGAAGGTAATTTCATTTCACCGTTTGAAAAAAATGAGTTCTTAAAAAGTTTTTCAATCTAAGAATAAGTGCATCTAGTTTTAAATCTATAACATGGGGTCGGAATATTTATCTTATTCTTACAAGACATAATGTACCAATAATATAATAGTTAAGGAATTTTAAAACTTTCAACATATGGCTTCTAAAATATATGTAAACCAGATGTCTAAACGTCTCTTAGGATGGCAGTTGTTAGAGTGTTAAATTAAAACATCTTAACTTTTTAACTGCAAAATATTTTTAACAGCTTTTTTATAACAGTATTAATAAAAAATTTTTTAAGTACCGAATACTCTTTTTTGGTTAAATGCATAAAAATGAGCCTGAGCTAAAATCTCACTTTTTTAAAGAAAAACATCAAGTTCGAGCGTAACTTTTATTTGAAAAAGTGAAATTTGAGGTCAAGCTCAGTTTTGTGCATTTGACCTTTTGTCTTTTCTAAATTTTTAGCCTAACATCACACGCACGAACTGAAAAAGTTATAAAATATTTCGAAAACAAGAAGTTTTGTATCTGCGAAATAGTAAAAACGATTTTTCATTATTTTTTGAATTCGAGCCTGTGCTGAACCTGAATAAAAGGTCGTATTTTTTTAAAACTTTAGAATTACAATACTTTTAATATATTGAAAAAAAAAAAAAATTGATGATCTAATAAACAGATAAACAAAAAAATTAATCTCTTATATTATATTTTTTTTTTTTTTTGATAAAACCAAGTAACAAAAAAATTAAAAAGAAATGAAAATATCTGTAAGAAAGAAAGGAATGTAAATAAAAACAAGTATAACAATAACAAAATTATAAAATGAAAACAATAAAAAATAACAATAACAACATCGTAACAAATAAATAATGCTAATTTAATTGAAAATTTGGGCTTTCGCCCAAAAAGAAAAGGAAGAACAAAAAATGAAAAACAGAAAACAAAACTCAAAATGATAAGATGGATATTGTGAGAAAAAGATGGTAAAAAGGAAAAAAGAAAATAAGATTAAAAGGGAAATTTTTGTGTTGTTTCCTTTTTTTTTTTGTTCTTTCAAAGTAACAGGCTGCCTACAATCAAAAATAAACTTAGAGATGGAGTTTTTTTTTTCCTTTTAATACAAATGTTAGAAAATGCTAATTCATAATATAAAACGCAATGACGTTGAAAGTTTGTTTTTTTTTTTTTTTTTTGTTTAATCTATAGATGAAATGTTTACTTACCTAATAAATCATTTACACCAGCAAATGTCATTACTAATGAAGCAACAAATAAATCCGCAATGGCTAATGAGGCCAAAAATAAATTTCCTATACGCCTTAGACTTCGTTCAGTATAAATGGCAAGGCAGACTAGAATATTACCAGCTACTGATAAAAATATTAATAAAGATAGGAAGACACCTGGAAAAATTAAAAAAGAATTTCAATTAGAAAATAATTTAATAGATGATAATTTGAATTTTTATTTTTATTTTTTTGTAACTAATTTTTAATAATTTTCAAATTTATTTTTATAAAAAACTTTTTTTTTTTAATAGAAATTAATTGAATACAAATTATTATTAAATTTTCTCCTTCTAATTATTTCACATTTTAAATAATTTTTATTATAAGGTATTATTTTATTAATTTCGACCTAAAAAATGATTTTAAAGAAAAATTTAAATTATTACGAAATAGTCAGAAAAATTAAATGTTTAATTTTAACGGAAAGTTTTTTTAACAATATTTATTAATTCTTATGTATAGTATCAGTTTATATAGTTGATTCTAAGTAAATAGTGACAACATTTTTGAATGTACTATAATGTACTATAACGTACTATAAAATTACTATAAAAAGTTCATACACTTATTGTATGTGTCCCCAATTTAACTCTTAGTAAAATAAAACGTGTTAAATAAATTTTTTCTTAAGTAATTTTTCCGAGTTAAATTATGTAAATAAAGTACCGCATAAATCAAGGTATTAAAATATATTTTTCCATAGATTTATTTAGGCAATTAGTTTCTAGTTATTACCTAACTCAACAATAATAATAACACTAGTAACAAATTTTATACAGTTTTTTTTTTTAAAGAAAAAATGAATTATTTTTTAAAAAAAAATTTTGGAACAAGTTAAAGAGAAAATTTTAAAGCATGAGTTGTCTATAGACAATACAATATTTCAGACTAAAGAGTCTATTGAAGACTCCAATTGATGTTGTAGGACAAAACACTCTTAAAATTTGATAGATATAAATATGATTATGTAGAAAATACTTGTAACAACATGTTAAATTTTGAAAAATGCTCAATTGATTCATTTATTCACTATCCAACAGATAATTTGATTAATTTGCCCCTGTACTTATGCAAATTAAAATGTAAAATAAATTAAGATAGAAAAAGTATGCATAAAACGGTTAATACTTATTTACTTTTATATTTAATACTTTAATACTTTAAAGAATTTACTTTTAAGAAATATTTTCTCTAGAATTTATTATTAAAATAAATGTCTTTAATTTTATGTAAGAAAGTGTATTTCATTTGATTTTGAGATTACAATTAAAGTTAATTATAGATTTCTGTTTTGATTTTTAATTTTTTATTTTAATCTGAAATTAAATGAAATAGTATAATTTTTCTCAGCTTCTGAAAAATGAAATTCATTAAAATCACGTAATTTAAAATTAGTGAAATGAATGCTATATAGCTATTTGAATTTAATTGGTAATTAAATCTTAATTTGGAAAAAGTTTAGAAAAATACCAAAAGATTTTTTTTTTTAATTTTATCTGAAATAATTAAAGAAAAATGTAAATTTTATATGGAAAATTTTTTTAACGATTCGTAAATTGCATACCATTTTTTTTTTTTTTGTTTTCTGACAGATTGATTGAACAGAAATTTTAAAGAATCACAACTTAGGTGTTACTGTTATGATAATTAATATAGATCCGTGTAATTATAAAATTGGTTTTAATAACCTGTACGTACATAAAATGGGCTTGTTAAAACATTTTTAAGCACTAAATCCTACACTAAGATTTTTTTGTCAAGGCTGAAAAGATGAAATTTGCACATTAACAATTATCAAATCATAGGTATCGCTATAATCACGGTGCAGAATCAAAGCTCCCGACGCCAGAAGTCCAATGGGATTTTTACGTCATTTAAAAAAAAGCTAAAGATACGGCGAAAGACTCACAAAAAAAAAAGTCAAAAGCCCCATGGGACTATTTATAGTATTGCAAACTCTTTGTAATTGAAAAATCAAAGGATTTTAGAATTAAAAAAATTAGGGAAGATTTTAGAGTTGGTTGTAAAATCAGGTTTATACTTATACGCTTTTACAATAATTCGACTCTAAAATTCCTTCTCATATAAAAACCTTTAATTTCACATTACGATCAAAAATAAGATATGTTCGGGAATAAGACCTTGGTTTTTCTTATTTGAATGTAAAATAAAGTTTTGAAAGCTTTATATAACCCCACCATAAAGCCTTCCTTAATCAGAATGTAAAAGAACCTTATTCAAGTTTTTTGATTGCGGAATTAATGTTTATTTCAATCGGACTATATTTACTCAATTTAATAACCCAGAAAATCAATTAAAATAGTTCAGAAATTCCATAAAAAAATTTTGACATGATGGCGTATTTGTAATTTAATGAATTTGGATTTTAGAGATTTTATAAAAGCTTCAAATTAAGAACGCTAATTTAATTCCATTTAGGTTAATGCATTTTAAGATATTTAATTATGAACTTTTTACTATGTGAAAATAATTAATTTTTTCAAAAATTTCTTAATAAACGACGCAATAATTTATTTTTAAAATTTGAAAGCTTTGAAATTTTTCAAGTATTTTTCACATAGAACGTCTTGCTTGAATTTATCATGAAATTATTGGAGCATGAATATAATAATTTAATTATAAAATTAAGATAAAAATCCTAGAAGTAAAAAATGTGTTGATAGCAAAAAAACGACAAAGATATTTTATTTTGCTTTTAAAAATTTTGTAAAGTTTTTAATTGTTTTTTAGGATAGGAATTTGTTGGGATTTCAAAACTTCAGAAGGCTTTTGAAAATTAGATAATTTCATTTAATTCATTTTAGTTTAAATAATATTTCTACAGTAAAATATATATAAAAATCAACTATATAAACTGCTAATTGATAAATCAGTCTGTGAAAAGCATAAGTTTTGTTTTGGTTAGCTTAAAAATCTATAATTTTAAAGATACAGTTGATTTTTTCTAATTAAAACGTGGAAAGTGTATTATACAATTAATTGAATCATTTTATTTTTCGAATACAAAATTAAACCTCATCTTTTTTTTTTTACGAGACACGACGTCTGTTTTAAGTTGGAAAACATTACTTATGTAATACCAAGCCTGCAGAACCAAGCTCAAGCATAAAAACTATAATTACTTTTTTTAATATAATAATTTCTTACCATTTTGGATAAAACCGACAACTATAATTCGTATATAAAATATTGATCCAAAAGAAGATTGCTCGATACTTAATCCATAAATAACGGTTCAAATTTTTGGCACGATTTTCTTGATTAGTATAAGAACATTAACATCTAACAGTTGGATTATGTTAATGTAATTCTGTACAATTATTTTATGTCAAGAACTGCTTTTTTTAATAATTAATTATTAGGTTAAGTCAGAGAACGAGATCTAAAGTTTTCTTTGTGAAGGTTGTTCTTAAAAACCTCTATACCAAAAATTTCTGATTTTTCTTAAATTTTTCTGTAAAAAAAAAAGGAAATTGTGAAAACATGGATTGAATGAAACTTATAACAACATTTTTTCAAAATATTTTTGAAAATACGCTCAAAAGTGGTCATTTTTTTTAAAAAGTTTTTTATAAGTAATTAAGATTAAAGCCAATTCGGGAAAATAATGTTCTACTATTAAAAATTACTATTTCATCATTATAAATAACAGAATATGTAATTTACTTTGTATATTGTGTTTAGATTTGTGTTTAAAAATATGTTTTTAGCACATTTCAAAAAAAAAAAATTTGAAAAAATGTGTTTATTAAACTTCTGTCCGCCCGTTTACAAAACTTCTAAACAGTTAAAGATAAAGGAAAAAAATGGGTTGGTTTCATAAAAAAATTAATGTTGTGAACAACTTTTTCATGTAGTCCCAACCATTACGGAAATACAGCCCCTCAAACTTTGAAAAAACCCTATTTTATATGCTTTTATATTAACTCGTCGCTGTCGGTTTATTTATTTATTTATTATCTTCGTAATCTGTTAGCAACATCTATAAGTGTTGTATGGTGCAGAGGAAAGTGTACAGGTTTCAAAAGTGGGGGTCATGTTGTTCGAATCCAGTTCACATGCAACTTTAATGCATATTGAATATGCATGGTTAAAAATTAAGATTTTATGTTCGTAATATGTTCATTAAATATTTAAGTGTTGTATAGTGCAGAGGAGAGTGTACAGGTTTTGAAAGTAAGAGTAATTTGGTTCGAATCCAATTCGTGTACGTACATTTTTTTTTTTTGTTAACTGTATTCATCAACATTTTTTAATAAAATTTTATGTATAATATACACATATTATTTGATCTTTCCTCCTATAATAATTTAGTTCAATCAATCTTGATGTGCACATGTATTTTGTATTAGGATTTAGCAAAACACAAAATATATAGGTACAATATTTTTATGTTGGTCTGTTATAATATAAAAGTAAATTGCTGGAATAAGGTTAAATAAAAAGCTGGGAAATTTGAGGTTCGTGTTTCTTTTTTATTCCAGCAATTTACTTTTATATTATAACAGTCCAAAATGCTTGCACTAGCAATTCACTTTTATATTATAACAGTCCAAAAAGCTAAAGTTTTGCAATCAATTTTATTTTCTACCCTTTAGGGGGCGAATTCGGTTTTACTAAAAGCATATTTTAAAAAATATTTTTTTTACATATTATTTTATTCAGATGCGTATATCTCATGTTTAGCATGTAAATCACTATCAAAATTATAGAATTTTTCTTAAAATTAGTATTTAAATTTACCGTTATGCGAAAACCAAATTTTGCATGATTTTCTACTTTCATAACACCCGCACGATTTTAGATCGGGTCTAGAAATTTTGAGGGAAGAAAGAACTTTTAGAATTAGTATAAGTTTATAAGCTATTAGGGCTCAAAAATTCAAAATTTTCTATTTTTAAACACCTGTAACTTAGGCAACTGTACAAATATTTTTTCGGAAAGACGTAAAAATTAAAGCTTCAATAATATATTTTAACATGGCTAACAGCTTTTCTTAGTTATATAGGGTTCTGCACTTA
Organism: Poecilobothrus nobilitatus; assembly: GCA_947095535.1. Taxonomy (NCBI): domain Eukaryota; kingdom Metazoa; phylum Arthropoda; class Insecta; order Diptera; family Dolichopodidae; genus Poecilobothrus; species Poecilobothrus nobilitatus. Next base: position 199,677,291 of record OX352773.1, on the reverse strand, counting down.
CAGAACCTCAAAATTTCAAAAAAGTCCTATTTTCACATTTTTTCTTATATGAAATTTTCAAATTTTGGTGCAAGTCACAATTCTAAACGGTTTGTATTATATTTTGGAATTGTGCGCTTTTGAAAACCGTTGTTGCATTGTTTATTTTATTACATGACTTTTTTAGATCATTTTTATTTAACAGTGTATTCTCAAAAAAAATTTTTGTCATAATGTTAACATACAAATATTATATAACAGGACACGTTAGTATTATTGAGAACATCTATATTTAAGTATTTACTAATGGATATTTTATTATAGTTTCTAAAATGCGAAAACAATAATTGTAAGAAGATGTTGTTTTCAATCGCGATTTTCATTTAATACAGCATCATTTTTTGTTTTTATGTGTTTTTTATTATTTTCACCATTTAATTTTATAAAAATTTAAAATAAAATCTAAGAAGAATTCTTATACGCTAGATATAGTGTAGGAAAGTTTGTTTACAGCTGTAAAACTTTACAGAATGCTATTACAGAATGAAAAGATAAGTTTTCTTTTAGTAGCCAAAATTCAAAAGTTTTAAGGATATTTTTACGAAATAGAATTTTTGCTTTTTAAAATTTCGTTATGAAATATTTTCCAATTTTACAACTTTATTAAAAAATATTTACACTAATTGTTGTCTTGGAATGATAATGAAATCCTGACAAATATTCATCCGAGATCCTTGTACAGTCTAGTTAAGAGTTAAGAGTGAAGAGTTAAGAGTTAAGAGTGAAAATATAAAAAAAATCCATAAAATGAATCTTTTAGAAAATATTGGTAAAAATAAATAATCTTGAACATTATCATCTTTAAGTGCACTAAAACATATAATTATGTATTATCCTATATATTATATAAATTTCAAAAATATTAAACAAAATCAATTAATATTTTTTTTTGTAATCAAAATATAATTTTAAGGAAACAAAATATTTTTTTTGTATTTAGCTATTTGTCAAAATTCTTAAATAATTTAACAAACTTAATAAGTTGTTGTCCAAATAAAAATTTAAAAAGAGTAAAACATATTTTCATTAAATATTATAACATCTTTAATAAAATAATTTGGAAAAATTTGTGATTTGAGTACTTATCATTCTGTCCAACCGTCCATCTATCTATTTGTGGATAAGTTTTTAAATAAAATTTATGTTATAGATCAACATTTTTATACACACATCTATTACAGAGCTACAATGCCTTAAAGTTTGAAAAAGTCCTATTATCAAATATGTATATAACAGATTTTGTTTAATATTTCTACAATCCAAAAATGCTAATGGACAGGAAATTTTTTGTTAGCAATATAAATTAATAATCAATTTAATATTTTAATTTACCGTTATGTGAAAACAAAATTTTATAAGATATGGCTTTTTTCAAATCTCCGGAATGCTTTTAGTTAGAACCTTGAGGTATTTTAAGGGTAGAAAATCTTTTCAAGTTACCATAAGATACTTCAGAATTTATTTTATACAAACTCTTTGTTTAATAGTTGGAAGGGGTAAAAATTGAAAATTTACTATTTTTAAACATTTGTAACTTAGGTAACTGCACAAAGTTTTTGTAGTTAGTAAAACGTAAACATTAAAATTACAATATTATGTTTTTACGTGACGTGTTCCCAGCTTTTGTTAATTATAAAAGATTTCCTTAAAACTAAAAAAAATATGTTTCTTGATTTTTTGGAATTTGTCTTACATGATAAAATTTAAGAAAACTTAAAAATTTTGGTTCAAGTCACGATTATAAACTATTTTAATTGTATTTTGGAAAATCTGCGCTATTAAAAATCTTTGCTTTGCATTCTGCCTTGTTGTTTATTTATTTATTTATATTAATATTACAAACCAAGTAGGATATTGCAATAATATTGCAAAATCGTCGGCTACTAAGTCCATTATAGGTCGAATGCTATACTATTAAATTATACATAATATTATTTATTTTGTTTATATTATATATTTTATATTTACACTATATTTGGTAGCAAGGGGGATTTGTTTTCAATTAATAAAACTTGCTAACTGTGCAGGATTTTAACTCGCACTCTCTCGCAGTTAATAAGCCACGTGCTTGACCACTAGACCGCTGAGCCCCCTTTTCTTTGTTTTTAATTATTTTTAATAACAATTTGAATATTACAAGTCATTCTGTAGGAGATGTCATAAATTTGAATTTTGAAAGATGTTCACACCAGCGATTAAATTTCGGTAATTAATAATGCTGCCCACTATATACAATATATTGTTATTCGTTGCGGTAATTTTATTGTCAAATTGTCAAATGTCAAAACAAACATTTTTTTAAAAATTAAACTGTCATATCACAACCTTCAATTTTGAAGGTTTTAATATAGACGTTTACATATTAAATGTTGAATATTTTCTGACATTGATATTTCAAGCCAATACCAAATGGATTTTAAATACATAACTATAATATTTACCAAATATTCGATTAAGTTTCCAAGATTAAATAAAACCGTTATAATTAAGTTAAACTATAACTTAAATTTTAACCTGTAAAAAATTTAATTTTATTTTATATAGTAAGTAATATGAAAAGAAGAAACTGTTACAGGATTCTTTAAATGTGTATTTCGATTATATGTAATTAATTAAAAAAGCTAAAAAAAAAAGTAATTATAAAATTTTAATTAATTTATAAAAGGCACGCCCAAACCAACCACCACTATACTTTAACATATGTCACATATTATTAGAAAATTTTTTAGGTAAAATGTAATTATGTTAAAAATGTTTACCTTTTTTTTGTTTGTTTGTATTTTTTTTTATTTTTTATTTTTTTTTTGATATATTCTGAAAAATTAGAACGGAAATTTAAAAGAAAAAATAAGAAATCAAAGAAATAGAAAATTTAATAACATTTTAAATTAAAATTTCATAGGAAAAAAAAATGTATATATACATTTTTAGATACATCTAAAAAAAAGATGACAAAATATAATTATTAGTAAATTTAAAAGGATTTTGTTTATTTTTATTTCTAAAATAATATTGAATTATCAGTAAATAAATGAATTGGTACCTATACACTTAAAAAAAAAAAAAAAAAAAAATTTTTAATTTGTAAAGTAAAATTTTTTTTTTTTTTTGAAAATTTTTTCTTTTGTATTTTGGAAATTCAATTTCATAATAAAATATTTTACATTTTTTCTGCAGATTCTTTGGTAAAAAAAAAATGTTTATTTTGGAAAAAAAAAATTTATTTTATGTATATATAGGATTTAAATTTTTGAGTAACTTGAAGACAGGATTAATTTTATTAATTGAAAACTCTTCGAAATGATTTTAATATTAAATTCTACAAATATAAAAAAAAAATTTTTACTTTGAATATATTATAGATAATGTAATTTTGTAAAAGTTTAAAGAAATTTTCTCCTAAATTTAATTAAAATATAAAAAGATTTTTTTAAAAAGTTTAGATATGAATTTTTAATGTTTTTTTTTTTGTGAAAATAAAATTAACTTAAATGTTTCTTTTTGTATTTAAATTCTTAGATGGGTACGTACATTTTTTTTAAATGTAACCTAAAAAGTAACTTAATCTCACTTTTATTTTTCTATTATTAAAATTAGTTTAGTAGAAACTAACGATCTCAAATTTAATTAAAAACGAGGAAGAATACAGTTGCCTTTGTCAACTCTTAGATACCCGTATGAACCGTTAGTATGTTCACAGCCTGTCACTCTGCTTACAATATTATTTTTTTAATATTTTAGTATTTTAAAATAATTTGGGTGAATTTTATAATTTCTAGAACTTATGGGTTGTACATATATTCAAACTATATGTTTATATGTACATTCTTCTAAAGCAGATTCTAACCTTCCACATAACGATTATCAATCCAAAACTTTTTCAAATATTCTATAGTACCATTTAATACTAAGCGGTAAATGTATATTAAATTTACCTTAGTACAAAATAATAAATATAATTTTAAATATTATATTATATTATATTTAAATATTCCATTGACAGAATAATTTCTTATAAGTACAATAAAATACATATATGTATGGAAATACGGTGCTATATAATATACATATATACTCTTATCATTCATTCACTAGTGACATATACGATATGTAAATAAACATGATATTATATAAGTATGTATATATATCAATATCATATAAATAATAATAAAAATTCTTCAAGCAACCGTTATGTTGTTTATTTATTTACATTTTTTTATACTACGCATTATTTCCTCAACAATTTCAAATTATCGAGTAAAACAAAATGGAAAAAATTCGTTTTAAAGAAATTTGTTAGAAAATTTGAAAAATCAAGTAACACTTTCGTCAATTATAAAGTAACCCTATATTATTAAAAAAAGTTATTAACAGAAATAAGAGTATAATGTTGAAGCTTTAATTTTTGTGTATTATTTCAAAAAAAATTTAACAGGTGTTCAAGTTACAGGTGTTTAAAAATAGGAAATTTTCAGTTTTTGACCCCTTACAGCTCCTAAACGGGGGGTGATACAAAAAAAATTTCTGAAATGACTCATACTTATTTTCAAAGATCTAACTTTTGTCAAAATTTCAAGTTTCCAACTTAAACCATTTAGAAGATAGAAGGGTTAAAGGATTTTGCAAAATTTGAGTTTCGCATAACGGTAAATTAAGACACCGTATGGATCTAAAAGTTAGGTGTTCGAGAGCTACCCTAAGGCTTGGTCCAAACTCAACCAAAAAAAATAGGGAACCTACAAATTACTCCCAGAATATTTTGTGTAAATTTCAAGATTCTAGCTTTCTTAGTTTTTGAGTTAGCGTGCTGACGGACGGACGGACGGACGGACATGGCTCAAAAGTCTTAGAATTTTTTTCTGATCCGATCCATACCTTTGAAGGTATATCTAGCTCGCTTATTTCGAGGTGTTACAAACAGAGGAGTAATTTTATTATACCCGATCCTTTCGTACGGGTATAAAAAAAAAACGAGACTGCAGTAGAGTAGAAATTGTGTCAACCCTGGGATACTCGTATGAACGTAATATTATGCTGCTTTTATAAAACTTGATCATCTTTTACAAAATTTCAGATGTTTTAATTCCGTGTTAAGTACCGAGATATATTTATGTGAATTTTGAAATGGTATGACAGCTAACCGGATCTGTTGCATCAGCAAAACCAAATTTTACAGAAGTTATTGCACTAAAACTTTATCGTTTTTTGTAAGATTTGATGCCTAGTTGCCTATTAACTTCTAAGATGTGCAAACTACCAAAACCTACTGCTCTAGCAAAACCAAATTTTACAGAAATTTTTAGCATGAAATTCGATATCTTTTTACAAAAGTTTAGATACCTAGCTTTAACATAGAGACTGAGTTATTTAAAAAGAGAAATTATATATCAGCTACCCGAACCTGTCACACCAGCAGAACCAAATTTTACACATCTTATTGGCCTGTAACTCGACACCATTTCGCAAAATTTCAGAAATCTAGCTTCAATAGATACTGAGTTATTTAAGTTGTGTGGCAGCTACTCGAATATATCTAGCTCGACTCCTTTAAGATGTCACAAAAGTGATGACAAATTTATTATACATTTGAGCATAGTTTATACGGATATAAGAAGGTCATACCGTCATACCTAAAATAAAGGACTTTGTAAAAGGAATATAAAAGAATTTTAAAATAAATTGTGATAACTTTTGCAATGCAATTTTGCCATTTTTTCATAGAATATTTTTAGATATCCTATGCTAAATCTAAAAAATCTTCCTCCTCTCATATTTTAAGGCTCTGACTAGAAGCTTCCAGAAGAATCAAAATTTGACAAATTTTTTGGTTTTATATAGCGGTAAATCTATAATATAATACACAAGATGTTGGCGAGACCTTGCCAACATGTAAAAAAATATATTTTATATCTATAATAAAACACTCACACTGAATGTAAACTAAACTGGCAATGCTGATATTTCTGTATATTTATTTAATAAGTTAAAATTTTATTACCAGAGACACAAATCTTTGACTCAAAGTATTATCAAGAGACATAAATCGTTCATCAAAAATATAAATAAATTTAGTAAATATTATTACCCGAGACCAAATTTTCGACTAGAAGTATTATCAGAGACACAAACCGTTCTTTAAAAGTGAGTACAGTCAAAAAAAGAAAAGTACATACTTAAAAAACACACATTTTCAATAACAATAAATTCAGCAAATTTTAAATTTTTAAATTTGACCGCCACATCCATTATGAACTGGTCGCAGCGGTAAATTAAAAATAAATTATTAATCTTCTGTTGGCGTTTTCAATCTTTGTTTTGGAAAAAAAAAATAAAAATAGGTACTATTAATAAAATTAAAACGCCTCAAAGTGAAAAGAGCAAAGTTTATAGTAAGCCTCATATTTATAAGAAAAAAATAATAGGCCGATTTTGGTCTTGACTTTGTTTTCATTAGTATAAAAGCTGGTAAAAGCTTCGTAACAGATTTTAAAGTAGTTTATTTAGGTTGATATTTAGACTTTTAAGCTAAATTCTCGGTATAAATGGTATATAACATAAAATATTCGAAATTGTTTTATTAATATAAAATTTGGCAGACTTAAATAATTATATTTCATAACAGAAGTCTGGAACTTACCAAATATTATAGAAATGGATATTCTTAAAAAAAAAAAAAACTAACATAGAAAATATCATTTTAGAAGCCTTCTCTCACAATAGATTCATAATTTTGTACTAATTTATTATTAGACCATTAAATTAAAAAGCTATCGAAAACAACCGTCACAAAAAAAAGCCCCCGAAAATTTATGAAATTTCATTATCAGAGACATGAATCTTTTATTAAATATATCAAAGACCTCTTCCAACGTACATTTAAATAAAATAAATTCAGCTAATTTTTTTCAAGTAAAAAAAAAATAAACGCAAAAGACTTGAAAGTAGTTTTGGTAATTAAAGTAATTTCGCGGCGAAAACAACTGTTTTTCATCGACATAAAAATTTTTTTTTAAAACTAAAGAAAAATAGAGAGTAAAATTTTAACAAATATTAAAATTATTTCGATTATTGCGATTGTTTTAAATGTAACAAAAAAAAATGTCGTAGCGATTGGTATTGATTGGTTTTTTCGCCGGTTTTTATTGTGCACTTTATACATGTGTTTCAAACAATTTTTGAGATATCGGCATGAACTTTTACCCTGAATGTGTTTTTAGCTTGGACCATTTTTTCTCAATGATTAAAAAACTGTCAAAAATTACCGCCACGAAGAAGCGACGAGAAAAGATTAATAAACTGTACCTAACATTTTTAATTTTATGTGTTTAGATTTGTTTTGTTTTTTTTCTATTACAAGTAAGTAAGTGATTTCAACGTTTTTTTAATGGTGCTGATATAAAAATGAAATTTTTGGGTAGTTTATTAAGGGAGTCAGTATGATAACGTACATGTTTTTGAATCTATAGAAATTGTGCAATTGCACAGGGGATTTTCTAGTTTATAAATCAAATTGTAAATAATTGTAAAATTTTTATATAGATCTCGTTTGACGTTTTTAGGTTGAAATAATGTAAAGTAGATATTTTATATCTTAATTGATATAAACGCCTTTTGTTAAACTTTTCTAAACTCTAAAGGTTAATTCATGATTAATTTTGAGCACTATTAATTTTTTAAAATTTTATTTGTCAATCTTAAACGGTGGAGTAGTTTTGTAAACAGACAGACGACATAGTAAAACTAATTACCATTTTTTTTTTAACATTTTTTTTTGAAACTGTGCTAAAAATTTTATGTACGAAAAGTTTAAAATAATATGAAACTCATGTTTCTTTTAGTCTAAGTACATTTCATTTTTTCATTATTGCAACTTTTAGAGCAGATTTTAACCTATTTAGAATTTATTACAAAATTTTTTCTAAATAGAATTTTGAGAAAAATAAAATTTAAGTTTATGTATAGACGGTATAGTGTTGACAATTTTGTAGAGTTACAATTCTTAAATTTTTAGACTGGTATTGTAAATTTAGTAACTACTTTATAAATTGTTAATTAAGATTATATATTTTTAGTTAGGTACATATTATGATCATATTACACAAAAGTAAATTTCCATTCTAAACTGTAGTATAAAATTTTTTTAACATTTTTAAACGTATCCTTTGATACCTTTAATTTGTTTTTAGGTACTTGTTATCTGAAATCCCATAGGATAAGTCAAAAATCCCATCGAAAGTGAGCCAGAATATTTAATAAGATTTTTGTCCACGAAACTAGTGAAACATAACCATTATTATCATTTTTAAAAAGTTTCAAAATAAAACCTTTCATTTCAGTTTATTATTTCTTGACAATAGACTGAGAAAAAAAACATAATACTATTTATAATAAAAATGGCAAGAAAATACTGTTCTATTGTTATTTTGAAAATTCAAGGATATTCCAAGTTAAGTTAAATATTATTTTTTTGTTGTGTTACTATGTAATTTTGTAGAGTGCTTCTACTATAAATATATAATTTAAGATTGTAAAAAATATCGAGAATTTTTAAAACTAGATTTTTCCTAAGATTAAATATTAGTTAGTTAGTAAATTGATAATAAAGATTGTTCTAAAAATGCCCTTGTTTGGTCCCTTGCACCTACTAAAACTTGAAATAGTTCTATCAATTCTACTATCTCAATTCTGTTCTTACAAATGCTCTTCATTCAAATATCTTTATAATTTTATTTCTGAGACATATTATCTCAGTTATTGTTGTGCAACACTTGCTCTGTTACCATTCACAACTTTACCAATTGTTTTCTACATCAGATACGATAACATAATTTCTTCGATTTGTTTTGAGTTCGATTTGAATGAGGTTTTTTTTTAAATACATACCAAAGATTTGTTAATGGCAAACTACATACAGCTTAAACCCAATTTTCTATCTATAATAGCGCCATAAAAAAATGTGATTTTTTAAAAAAATAAAAAAAACGAGGAAGAGTGCAGTAGAGTAGACTGTGTCCACCTAGGATACCCGTATGAACGTAATATATCATGTTTCTGCAAAACTTGATCATCTTTTAAAAACATTCAGATGTTTTAGTACCGACGTTAACTACAGAGATATATTTATGTAAATTGTGGAGTTGTATGGCAACTACCCGAACTTGTTGCACCAGCAGAACCAAATTTTACAGAAGTTGTTACCATAAAACTGGATCATCATTTGTAAGATTTCAGGCGCCTAGCTTGAATAGATACTGAGTTATTACCATATAAAGGAAGAAGTTGTATGGCAGCTACTCGAACCCGCCGACCGAAAATGTTGGATTTAAATAGCAAAGCTAACAATTTTGCAAAAGTGAAGTAAAAAAAATTTCAGTCTATTAGCTACTTTATTTTTTGAGTTATTGTGCGGACGGATGGACGGACGTACATGGCTTAATCGAATCAGAATTCGATTCTGAAACGATCCATACCTTTGACACAATATCTAGTTCGACTCCTTTAAGGTGTCACAAACGTAATGGTAATTTTATTATACCCTTGAACATAGTTCATACGGGTATAATTAACATGACTTACGAGAAAGAAAATCTCGGGTTTCTATATGTGGATAGCATATACTTTAATTAATTCAATAAAATACAAAGATACAATGAAAAACTTTTAAATAACGTAAAACAAAAAGTTTTCTTCATAATTTTTTGAGATTCCTGAAATATGTACGTACTAGTAGAACTAGCATGCAAGAGAATGATAATAAATATTCCGCAACCAAATGCTAAAATAAACGTTGACATATTCAATATTTTAAACCTTGTAGTAATTCGATAAATACTTTATATATCGATGAAAAACATAGTTATTTGTCGAATTTTACCAGCGTCAGCAAATGAAAGTTAGTACTGACCCCGCCCAATAATGCCTTCTATTTAAATATTAATGAATTATCAAAATAAAACTGTGAGTTAAAAAAATTTTTGTTTTTTTAAATCTCAGACTAAAAAAAAATTTGGAAAAAAATTTAAAGAATAAGAGAATAAAAAATATTCAATTTTAACATTATAATATTCAATGGGACTTTCGACTTTTGACACCACAAACAAAAGGAACAAATTTTTCCAATAACACATTTAAATTTTTATTTTAATTATATCTTAATCTTACTGTGTTTGTAGTAATATTTCTCATGGGGGCTATGTTTCACTTTAGTGAATCGCATTTGATTTGCTGAAATTAATTTCAAATGAATTTTAATGAAGTGCTTACAGATTAACCTAAAAATTCCGTAAACAATATACACAAAAAAAAAATTAAATCAAATTTTATAAAATATCTTTAAGATACTATTTTATAAAATATCTTTAAGTTTCTAAATCCAAGTACTATAATATTGCTAAAACTTTAGAAAAATAAACCAAAACGAGGAAAAGTACAGTAGAATAGACAATGTCAACTCTGGGATACCCGTACGAACGTAATATATCCTGTTTCTATATAACTTGATCATCTTTTAAACAATTTCAGATGTTTTAGTACTACGTTACAACTACAGAGATATATTTATGTAAATTGTGGAGTTCTATGACAGATACCCAAATCTATTGTACCATCAGCACAACCAAATTTTACAGAAAATGTTGCAATAAAATTTGATCTTCATTTGCAAGATTGCAGACGCCTAGCTTCATTAAGTTCCATGAGGTCTAAGAAGTCTGAACCGGTGGCCGGCTGAAGTCTGAACCGGAACCGACAAAAATTCTTGTCATGTAACTCGATACCTCTTCACAAAATTCCAGATACTTAGCTTCAATAGATACTGAGTTATTTCCATATAAATAAAGAAGTTGTAAGGGGCCTCGGTGGCCTAATGGTTAAGAGCGTATAAAATACGCTTTAAACAACGAGGGAGTGTGGCTTGAAATCCCACACACGTCGTAAGAGTTATTCCCCCTTACAATATTTACAGCCACGCCTGAACAGGAAAGGCTTTGTAATTTCCTGTCCACATTTATGTGGCAGAGAAATGCATTAAAAAAAAAAAAAAAAGAAGTTGTATGGTAGCTACTCGAAGCCGGCAACTGAAAAATATTTTTAGCTTCCTTTTATTTTTTGAGTTATCATGCGGACGAATGGACGTACATAACTTAATCGACTCAGACAATTCTGAGCCGATCTATACCTTTGACACCATATCTAACTCGACTTTAAGGTGTGAAAAACGTGATGGCAAATTTATTATACCCTTGAATATTAATTTTTTTTTTCAGAACATGAAAACCATTCTAGATAACAATTTATTTCAGACAACATTTGTCGTACTCGTGGTAATACGAACATTTTAATTTAAATATGTAATAAGATTCTTATGACAAAGAAAAAAATTATTATTCTAATTAAGATAAGTTTTTTTAGTTACCCTTTTTTGTTATGCATATTATGCCATAGCAATATGCTATTGTTGTTTCAGTTTTAATATTAAGATTTATATTTTACTATCTATCATACATTAACTATCATACATTTTTTTTTACACATACGAGTACATATTATCTTCATAACAATTTCTTGTTTTTCTAAGTGTTCCCATGTACCAAGTAAAAGTTTTTTTTTTTTTTTCATATGTTAAAAAAATATAATTAATTAATAAGATGAATGGGGTTAAACACAAGTATGGGGTTGTTATAATAATTTACAAGAAAACAAGAATAATTATTTTCATAACGGAAAAAGAAAGAAAAAATTAAGGAAATCAGAAAATAAACACCCACAAAAATGTGGTATGAGATTTAATCTTTTTATTATTTCAAGAATATTTTTTTCCACATTTTATTCCCATAAATATTGATAAGTATATGCATACATACATTAATATAAATTGTATAAATAAGTATATATATTACATATACAAAGATGAAATATATCAAAAAAGAAAACTTTATTTTAGCATAAAAAAAGAAAACAAAATTAACTTTATAAAGTTAATTTTTTTTTTGTCTTTAAATTTTATTAAAAGAAATTAATAAAAAAAAAACTTAAAAAGTCCTTACGAAAACTGATTTTGTCACTGAAATATAGGTATAGACAAAATAATTACTTTTTAGCGCATTTCCAAAAAAAATTTTGAAAAAATGTGCCTATTAGTTTCACTCTGTCCGTCCGTCTGTCTTTCCGCCCGTCTGTTTACAAAACTTCTACACCGTAAAAGTAGAGAAAACAAATTTTAACCATGGGTAGGTCGCATAACAAAATTAATGTTGTAGAACAACTTATTCATGTAGCTCCCTCCATTACGGAGCTACGGCCCCTCAAATTTTGAAAACCCTAATTTTAAATGCGTATATCGCATGTTCTGTTTAACATTTTTTCAAACTGAAAACGTAATTCGACAGGATTTTTTTTTACCTTTCTAAGTCAATATCAAATTTACCAAATTTCGTATGATTTTTCTACCTTCATAACTCCGGCACGCGTTTATAGATTTGAAATTACTAGATTGAAAGATTAGCGAAGAAAGAACTTTTACAATTAGTATAAGTTTCCTCAGAAAATTTGTTTGGACTAACCCCTTTTTATGACCTAATTAGGGCTCAGAAATTGAAAATCTGCTATTTTTAGACACCTGTAACTTAGGCACAAAATTTTTTTCGGCAAGACATAAAAATTAATCTTTAGTATATATATGTTTACGTGTGCTAACAATTTTTCTTAGTTATATAGGGGTACGGACTTACAGCCCCTCAAAATTTCAAAAGTGTTATATTTTCATAATTTTTTTTTATATGAAATTTTCAAATTTTGGTGCAAGTCACAATTCTAAACAGTTTTATTATCTTTTGGAAATGTGCACTTTTAAAAATGTGCACTTTTTTTGGTTTACATTCTGCCTTGTTTATTATAGCTTATCCATAAATATTAGCTAGGTATAGGTTTTAACAAATTATAACCTCAACTTATTTTTCTTTGGGGGCTTCGGTAGCCTAGTGGGTAGGCGTGTGGCGTATTAACCGAAGGAGTGTGGGTTCGATCCCTGCACAGGTCGTAAGTGTTTTTTCTTTACATACCCCCTTACGACCAAATATAATGTAAATGTATAGTATATAAATAAACAAAATAAATAATATTAGTATATAATTTAATAATAGTACAAAAAACCTATAATGGCCTTGGTAGCCGAAGGTTCAATAATATTGCATTACATTTATGTATGTAATATTAATATAAATAAATAAATAAAAATTATTTTTCTTTAGCATATAAATATTTTCATATATTAACCAAGTTTAATCAGCATAAGGATCTACAAAAAAATTTGCAACGCTTAACATTTACTGTAGGTATTTTCCGCTTTTTAGCACATTTAAAAAAAAAAATGCAAACATTTTCGTATTAGTTTCACTTTATCGGTCTGTTCCGTCATCTGTTTACAAATCTTCTTCACCGTTTAAGATAGAACAATTAAACTTTATCCATTTAACTAGAATAACTTTTAACTATATAGCCCCAGTCATTATGGAGCTACAGCCCCTCAAAATTTGAAAGTCTGATTTTTAAATGTGTATTCTCACATTTAAAAATAAACCTTGCCAAATTACAGTACTTTTTTTTACCTTGAATCAATATTAAAATTATACAATTTTTTTAAATTTAGTATTAAAATTTACCGTTATATAAAAATATAATTTTGCAAAATTCTAATTTCAAAATATCTCCGCAACTCTTCTCGATACAACCTTTAAATTTTGAGAGAAGAAATAACTTTGAAAGTAAGCTATACGGACCTCAGAAAATTTTTTAAATCTCCACAAATTACTGTTTAAAAGTTATTAGGGGTCAAAAACTAAAAATTTTCTTTTTTTAGACACCTGCAACTGAGACACCTATTTTTTAAAAGTATAACGCAAAAACTAAAGTTCCAACATTATAATTTTGGGCGGATGAATATTTTTTTACATATAACATTTTGGTAAAAATGATCCGTATTGTAAACTGTTTTAATTGTCTTTTGAAAAATCCGCGGCTTTAAAAATCTTTGGTTTTACTTTGTACCTTGTTTTTTTTTTTTAATTTTTTTAATTAATGATATTTTACAATACTACAAATTAATCTAAAAAATTTTGAAGTTTAAAATCAATGCATATACTCTTATCAAACATTTGGTTTTCATTTATATATGGATTCAAGACAAGTCTTTGCCATGAAAAAATGGCATACAATTTACTTTACGGTCAAAAATTTATTAAAATATGCAGGTTTTTCAGATTTTATAACTTCCAAGTTATAACTTTTTTAACAAGTCTTACTTTTTTAGCAAGTCAAAGTAATTTTTAAAATGCATATCAATTTTCAGTAATAAACTTGATGTTAAAAATCTGTTAGTTGACAGAAAGAATTTTTTTAGATAATTCCCTAAAGAAAGGAGTCGGAGAATTGGAAAAATTTTTATTTAACAATGATTCGACAAATTAAATTTTTCAAAGTTCAGTTAGGTACAAACAGTAACAACTTTATGAGTATGTGTCAAATTTAAAAGTAAAAAAAAAAATGGAAAATTTCTATTAAAGCGTAAAAATACTTTTTTTCTATAGTTTCATTTTATAAGCCGCAGCTGTAAAATAAATAACCGGGTATTATACAGTAAATTTAAATTAACGTCTGAATTCTAACACTTTGTTACTTTTGTAATTATTTGAAAAATTAAATTCAAATATATGGTTTAAAATATCGAAACCGATTATAGTAAAAAAAAAAAGGATATATAAACCAAACAACAAAAACGCCTTTTACCATTCAAAACTTTTAAGCAATTTCTTTTTAGTCTAGTTTTTGTTGCGTTTGTCGCGTTAATGCAAGCATCTGTTATGATTTCTTCAATACTCTTACTTGAATTTTTTGATGAATATGTTAAATATTTTGAAAAGGATAAAAATAACAACTTAAAGAAAAAGCTTAAATTTAAAAATGTTGTACCTTTATAATTAATTTAAAAAGTTTTGATATTAAAATTGTATAATCATATGGTTGTAGATGTTATTAATTGCACAATAATAAGTTAATAGAATTGATCTACAATTAAAATGAGTTTATATAATATATTCATATATTAATACTCCCTCAAAAGTCATTTTTTCTTGAGTACATAACATACATATAAAGTTCGTTATTACACATTTTTTATTGCAGAATTTTCTTTTTTTATTTCTATTTAGTTTAAAAAGTGAATAAATTAATTTAAAATTAGCTGCTTTTACAAATTGAATTAAATTGCATATAAATAGGCGTAAAAGAATTTCCTATAAAACTTTTAAGAATGGAATTTTAATAAGTAAAATGTAAATTAATTTGAAATAAAGGCAGCGAAATGAAAAAAAAAAAATAAATAAATTAGTTGACAGTTGACTACAAGTATTTTTAATATAAAGATATAATTTACATTTTTTATCTTGAAAAAAAGGGGTTTCAATATAAAAACTTTTTCATTTTTAACTTTTTAGGGTTAATTACTAATTTACATTTGAATTTAAAAACTTTTTTATTTTAAAAGAAAAAAATTTTCGAAGAAAATATTTAAAAATTTTGTAGTTAAACGTATGTATTCCATTCCTTCCAATACCCTATTCAGGGTGTAGTGACATTAACGTAAGGATAGAATATTTTAAAATAATTTTTAACATTATTGTATTTTTTTTTCTGTCATTTTGTTAATTAATTGGTTTTTATATATTTAGAACTAATATTAATCTAATTTCATAATTTAAGTTTTTTTTAATTTTATACTTTTCTAATTTATAACTAAATACTACATTATAACCTTTGAGTTAACTTTGCTTTTAGCTTAAATTACTTATATTGTAAGAACATTATTGGTTATGTACCTACTATACGCTATTAATGAACCTCGTGTATTAATGTCGTGATATGTTAAGTATTTCATTACCACTTTATAGATCTTATAAATATTATAAATCGAAATATTTTTTAATTAGACATATACTTTCTTTACTTTAACACTGTTCTTCCACTGTTCATCCAAAGAAATTGAAAAAAGTCGTAAAAAAAAGTAGAAGAAATTGCAAGCAGAGTATCATAAATAAGCTTTGTAGAAGGCCTATTGTTCACCAGGGAGTAAAAGAAAAACCCAAAACTATGTTACATGTGGCTTTTACATTTTTTTGATTTGATGTAATTCTTCTGATTAAAATAACATTAACGAACAGGTCCTAAAAGTAAAATCGTTATTCGTAAGATCTTAATTGGCGAAATATTTAAATGACTATAAATAAGTAAATCCGGTTGGATTTTAGACAGTGACAATAATACTTTTAGACAATAGTACATTTACAATTTGTTAAATATTATTTTTTTGTAAAGTATCGTATGAATCTGTCAAGGAATCATGCAGAATCGCATCCCAAAATGCAATACTGTGGGATATGATTGTCATCTGTGCTGATAGTTAAACGGCCATCAAAGTAAAGTAAAAGAATGTCGCGACGAACTCCTTCACTTAAGTCATTGATCTAAAGTAACTCTTCTATATATTAATAAAGATTATATTTATTTATATATTTATTTATATTCAGGTACCGTGGTAACATAAATGTGCCAGGTAGCTATAACCCCTGTTTCCTGGTAGGATTGTGGGGTGTACTAGATATGATGATATATAAAGTATTTATATATTGCGATATATCATAATTTTTTTTTTTATATTATTATTATTGTACCTAGCCGGGAATCGAACCCGAAAGCTCTCATTCCCTTATGAATGAGAAGCGGTACGTCAACCACTGCACCAATGGATAAGATTATATAAATTTGTACTAATTATAAACAAAATTTTGTTAAAAAATAAAAATTTATTGGTACCGCAACTTTTAATTAACTTATAATAAGAAGATTAAATCTTTGTAAAGATTTATAATTTAGGAAAGTGGATATACATTTCTTTCCTCTGTAATTGAAAAAAGAAAAAAACCTGACCAAATTTTTCGTTTTTATTAAAATATATTTCAAAATAATAAAGTTTAGATTGCACCAAAAATGAGTTTTATAAAAATTTTTAATTAAATTTCAAAATTTTTTTTTTTTTTATATTATTTTGTTTGGGAAATTTACAATTGGTTTTAAAATTATTGTGCTAAAAACTTTTCTTTAAGTTTCTTTTTCCTTTTTTTTTTTTTTTTTCTTTTATGAAAACTTTCTTTTTACCAAATATTGTGAAATAAAAAAATAATGTAAATAATAAAATTTTCTTTAAAATAATTTTTTAAAAACTATTCTTTAACTATAAGGACAATTTTAAACAAGAAATCCTCCTGTTTTATAAATATTTTGTTTTCAATTTGTTTTTGAAGTATCAAAACTTTTATAAAAAATAAAATTGAATTGTTAAAAACATGAATAGTAAATAAAAGTTTTTATATTTCTATAAGAGGTTGAATATCTCTTTCGGATATTATATATTCAAAAAATGTGCACTTAAAAAGGATATTCATTTTGTAAATAAAAACAAGTATATATAAGGTTTCAAGTGCTTTCTTAATTCTTTTTCGATTTTTATAATATATATATATATATATAATATACATATAATAAAAAAGTATAGTGCTTTATAATTATTATTACATATATATATTTATTTTTATGTTAATTAATTATCAAATAAATTGTAAATTAATATTTATATAAAATATTTTTTCAATTTAATCTCTGTTATTTAAAATTAATTAATTTTAGGTTCAAGTCCTTAAGAATAATATTATATACATATATTTTATGTATTTCTAAAGAAGTTATAAAAGTTTATTTTGATAATAGTTTTGATTATAAGTGTATAATTGAATAAGTATGATATAATTGCATCATTAAAATAAAATGTTTTTGAAATTATAGCTAAAGGCTTAACAATTTAAAAAGTAAATATTTGAAATTCAAACATGACAACAAACAATTAAAACATGAAATTTAACTATTTTTGATTAAACTAAAATCAATGTATTAAATAATATTAGGGGTCTCGGTGGCCTAGTGGGTAATAGCATATAAAATACGCTATAAACACAGAGGGAATATGGGTTCGAATTCTATACACGTCGTAAGAATAATTCCTCCTTACGACATTTACAAACACCCATATCTGGAAAGGAAAGGCTGTGTAATTTCTTTCTTCACATTTATGTGACACGAAAATAAACAAAAACAAAAAAATAAATAATATTAACATCAGGGCACATCTTATCTTAAAAATAGTTAATTTGGAATCCATTAATTCAACGTGAAATTTTTGCTCAAAATCCGGAAATATATTTTTTATGTGCTAAATTCTTTAGAAATAAAATCGGTTGACATCATTACAATATATCTAAGAGTTACATAAGATTTAAAATTAAATTTTAAATCACATTAAACGAAAATTGCGATTAATAAACGAAAAAAACGATTCAGATTTCAGATTTTATCAATTCGCAAACTGAAATTCTTATATATAATTCTTATATCAATATAAAACGAGAATATGACCAAATTTTTTCAACTTAATTCTGCTATATAGTGTACCATTTTAAATTAATTGTGCCAAAATTAAACAAATTCCATCAAAAGACCAACTTGTATGCTATTAATATGAAAATTAAATTAAAAACTTAACAAGGCATGCAGAATCAAAACCAAAAATTTGAATTTTAAATATAAAAAAAATTAAGAAAAAAAAGGTAAAAACTTTCTTCAATTTTATGGAAACCCTACATAATTATAGGAAAATCTATAAACAGAATATGTAAATGTAACATGTAAAATTATATTACTTTAATTTTTGTGTTTTATTTCGAAAGTATTTGTGCAGGTACCACATAAGTTAGATGAGTTTAAAAGTAGCAAAATAGCTCTTAGATAAATAGACCACAATAGCTCTTAAATAGATAGAGGTACAAAGTAATTTTCTGATGTACTCTATACCAAAGAAAGTTAAGTTTGAAAGTTTAAAATGATCCGATGTGAAATAAAGACTAAACCAATTTTTCCTAAAGTAAATTTAAAAATATCTCAGATAATGGTAAACTGGAATTCAAATGAAAAAGCTAATATAAAAATAGGAAAGTTAGGGTTTAAGAAAAATAAACGTGAAAGTGAAATAGGTGAGGTACAAAAATGTATTGTATATTGTTACAATTAATATGGTATAACTAATGTTTCAAATAATAAAGCAAATAAATTTTATAAGGATTTTTATAGTTGGATTCAACAATCTCCGATATGTGAACATATTGGACACAGTATAGAGTTATAAACTTCACAAAGTTTTCTTAATATATGCTTGGTTTAATTTGTAAACAGTAGAAATTGTTTTTTAATCGTAATTTAATCCTATCCTACTTATCTAAATGATTGAATAGTTTGATATTATGCTTTATGTTAGTAATCTTTTGTACAGCATTGAATCATTGAATCTATCAGAGATTTTCCAGAAAAATATCATCTACATCAGCTCATTTTTATTATTTCTTCTTTTTCTCTTCGATTTTGTGTTTCTATTTTTATTAATTATTAAGATTTAGATGATAAATATTCTTGTTCTAAAAAGTCAGTATTTAGTTTAACATGTCAATAAAAATTTTATTCCTATGGCATCAGCCGTCAACAAAAATAAAAATCTTATTCTGAGATATGCTTATATTTTCAAAAATGTTTATTACTTCTTTCTAAGTTACAAGTTTCTAGTGTTTAGCATTTTAGAGATGTACACAGATTCGAATTTGTAAAAAATTTTAAATTAACATAACGGTACATTTAAATTAAAAATATAAAAAATAAATATTCTATTTTATAAAAATTATTTGAATAATGAAATTTTTAGTAATCTGTAGAAAATTTTCTTAAAATATAACAACGTTATAGTATTAATCTTTAAGTACAGATGACTTTTAACGCCAAATATTCTTCCGTATAGTGTCCAAAACAGTATTTTAAAATTTTGAGATCAATATAATATAATATACTATATATATAATACATAATATATAATATATATTATTTAAAATAATATTTAATATAAATATAATTAATGTGTCAAAAAATAATATCAAATTTCTAATATAACCTGAAAACATTGTATAATTTAAAAAAAAAATTTTAATTTTATATTTAAAAATAGGGATTTCAATTTCAATGTAAATATACTTATCAAAAAACTGACATTCCCTTTATTTAAAACGAAAAGCAAACAATATTTTGTTATTAGTGTCAATAATCATATATCCATAAACAACGGTAATATAAAAATGTAAAGAATAACAATAAACAATAGTTATGTGCTATTATCAAATCTTTACATAGTGGTATAGTTAAAAATTCTTAAAATATAAGTACGTGTACTTATATATAATATTATACTATACATATTTATTTTGTAATGTTATCTTATAATTGTAATAGATCCTTAAAATCTCTATCATAATTTTGATTCTATCCTTTAGCGATGTAATAAACATGAGTACTATTAAGTTTCAAAAACATAAGCAAAAGAATGTGTATAAGTAAATACAAAAATATTGACATATTAATTACATATATATATGTACATTATACTAAAAATACTTTATATCAAGGAAATAACATAATATACAGTAATACATACACGTTTATATGTAAAATGAAATTACAATAGGATCAACAACAGAAAATATAATTTCGAAATTCTTCAATCAAAATTAAAATATTTCAGCATATTTTTAATATTTTGACTGTATATTTGTGTTTAACTGTCTGCTAAATTTAACAGATTTTATATTTTAAGGGTAAGTTCACATGGGATGCATGCATCCAGATGCAAAAATTATTTCGGTTACATTTCGTGTAATATTATTTGCATCCATTATGCATCCACTCGTTCGCGAGATGTAAAACGGCGACATTTTTATTTTGAAAGTTTTATTTGAAAGTACCTAATGGATTAGTATATGTGTATATTGTTTTGACATTTGATGAAAAAAATTTTTATTTACAAAATACAAAATGGTTAAACCAGAGAAAATTATTATTTTATATAACAAAAAATTTTAACTAATATAAACTAAATATAATTTATTAATACACACATACAATTAATTAATAGCTTCTAAAGTAATTCTGATTTTTCTTCTTTAATTACAAAATAGTAACCATTCTTACAAATAGCAACCATTGTAATTTTTTTCCTTTTTATTATATCCATCTTGAAAATATTTCAAAATATTTAATGTTTAAAATTTTTGACTTTTGATTTTACGTCTGTATTTGACGTTAAAACAAATTCGCATTTTGTATGCATCTAAAATGAGCGAAAGAGGGGGCATGCCATGAATACTATATATATTTTCAACCAATCAAATGTTTGCATCCTGATGCATACAGCCTATGTGAACTTACCCTAAGATATAGTTTTTGAAAAAACAAAAGGAATTATTTAAGTAATAAATTAAAATAGATATTATTAGGTCGCAAATTTTTGAAGATAAAATAATAAGGAAAAAGATCAAAAAAAGTTTCTAAGGAACCACGGCTCAAATTAATCGGGCTAAACTTTTGTCGTAATAAAATATATAGTTTGACGAGCCTATATAGAGTATGTGTAAATGTTAAAAATTAATATATAGTTAAATCCTGCAATTTAATTTTGAAAATATGACAATAACCATAAAGGCATTGAAATTCCAATCAATCAATACATGATGTGTCATATTACAATACATGTGTCATTTTAGACTAAAAATTAATTTTAAACTGTATTATGTATAATGTTATATCCTAAATATGTTGATAAAGTTTTTTAAAATCGTTTCAAAATATAATAAAAATTAGTTGCTGCCTGCTGGTTAGTTTTTTTTTTGGTCATAAGGTACCAGCAACTTTAAAAAACATTTGCTTTCAAAAACAAAAAGTTTTTGACAAAAAGAGTGCTTATTTTTTTTTTAGTTGAATGAAACAGAGGCATATTCTTACGTAGCCAGATATAGAGGCATATTCTTACGAAGCCAGTTAAAATTTTATAGGTTAGATATATTAATTGAACAAAAAAAACAATAAGCTTTTCTATACATTTTTGTAAATAACTACCCTGCATATAGCTATAGCAATCTAAATTTATAAACATTTTTTGAATTATTTTTTAATATATTTATTTTTATTTACTAGTGAAGTTTAATAAAAAATATATTATAGAAAGGTGTAAAATTATAAAGTAGAAGTATAGTTTGGAAGAATTACAAAAAATTATCATAATATGTATTCCTAGCCGTTTTTGAAAAAGCTGAGTATCTAATATTATGAAGATGTACATATTTTTTATAAAATATACTGTTATATATAATATAATGTACATCTGCTTACGGCAATATAATGTCAAGAGGTTTTTTTTGTCAAGAAGTCGAAAACAAAGATATTTTTCGAACTTTTACACACAAACCTTTCAATTTTATTTAACTTACTTTTTTAAAATTAATAATTAAATTATTCATCCCATCTAAGCAGAACCGAAGCCCCCGAGGCCCCGAAGTACCATATTAAAACTAACTTTAGAACAATATTTGTAAATTATCCTATTTTTGTTTCAAATTTTATTTGACATTTTGACATGTACAGAATCAATGTTATATATAAAGTTTCTAGATGATTGACAGTGTTGACAATTTTGTAGTGTAATTTTTCATTTCCAGTTAAAAGGAAAAATTATAGTAAAAACATTTTCTTTCTATTATATGCTAATTTTACTGAGTTAATATTGTTTCTTTTTTTTTTAATTTTGAAATTTGGTTGATGTTTACATTTTGTTTTTCTCCTTTTTTTTGGTTTCTGGTGTTTGCAATTTTCAATTTTGATTTGGATTAAAACAAATTACTAAAGTTAACTGTAATTAGTTAATTAGAAAACTATTAAGTTTTGTTTAGGAATTTAAAATCAGAGGATATTTACAAGAGTCAGCGTAACTTTCATTTATTGGATACTATAATAGGGTGATTTAAAATAAATATTTTTCTTTTTATGGTATTTTGAATAAATTTTTCATAAATTTTTACATTTGTACCCAATCAAATAATCATTTTTGTGTTTTTGTTTTTTAAAGTATTAAACAGATAATCACTTTTTATTGTGAAAGGTAAAAAGAAATGTTACTTGGTTCAATTAAAACCAATTGAACACTTTATAAAAGTGGATACGAAAGTGGATTGGTTTATCTATATTAATAATTGGTCAGATATAATATGGTGCAGTGCGTAAGACACCGGTCTTTCAGGCGAAAGGTCTCGGGTTCAAATCCCGGTCAGGTCAAAAATAATATATAAAATATAATAAAATAATGTAAACAAAATATTAAATATAATTGTAATTGAATACTTATACCAAAATGGCCCACATGCTAAAGGCAAAAGGATCCTAAACATATCGGTAGATATTTATATCTGCACGATATAATACAAAAGAAAAAAAAAATTTATATTCTGTTTCTATTATTCAATCCATATTGTTATATTGTTTAACATTATCAATAAATAAATTGATTACATATCAAAAGAAATAAACAAAATATTATAATATAGTATAATACGTGGTACAATCAGCATCTTATAACTGTTAGTAACTTATTTATCGTGTAAACATTCAGTACTAAAATTAAACTTTAATCAATAATTTAATCCTACATAAATTATCTTGGGTATAATTGTGTCAAATATAAAACAACTGACAGGAGCATACGTAAAACCCAAAAACAACAAAAAAAAAACAAAAAATAGGCATCAAACATAAACAATACAACAAAAAATAAAAAAGTATGGATGAAACAGAAAACAAGAAATCTCTGTTTATTGGTTTATGTCACAATTTGTATTTTCATACCTTTGTTGTTTTTTTTCTTCTTTTTATTTTTAGATTTTCTTGTTGTCTTATCGACACACGTAAACTGTAAGGTGGGGTGTCGTAAAGCCATAAGTCATATTGGGAATGGGTCATAAAGTCAAATTTTTATAAAACATTTTGTGTCATAAAGCCATAATTAAATTATTCTCTGATTCAAATAAATTTTTTTTTGTATTATTGTTGTTTGGTTGATGTTCAAAAAGCTTTGGTGCTGAAAACAACAGCAAAATACAAACAAAATACTTAGGAAAGATTTTAGGAATGAGGGCTGCTACCCCCGTACCCGAATTCGCCCCCCATTCGCTTGCGAGCCTCCGTTCGCCTACGCGCCACCGTTTGCCCGCTTTCAGAGGCTGCAGGTCCCAATCCTTCAAGAAAAGCGCGAAGGGAGTTGTGAAGGGAAGGGCTGAGAGAGGATTGAAGAATGGCTCGAAGAAAGAGCCGCTAAGGCCGCCACGAGGTTGATAGAAAATTGTTTGAAACCTTTTGAAAATATTGAATAATTTATGTGACATTGCGGAAAGTTTTTATAGTTGGTTAGAAAATTAGGGTATTTCCCGTTTTGCAGAATATTTATATATATATATATATATTTATATATATATGTATTTATATATATATATATATATATATGCGAGATTTTGACTTAGAGGGATTTTAGAGTTGGTTAAAAATGAGCGTATTTTCCTTTTTCCTGAATATTTACATATATTATGTATAAAAGAGATTGCGAATTAGGAGGGATTTTAGAGTTGGTTCCAAAATCAGGATATTTCCCCTTTTCTTACATATATGTATATGCGAGATTCTGAATTAGGAGGGATTTTAAAGTTGGATTCTAGAGTTTAATAATTTTAAGGTATTTTTAATCGAATGAGACGTAACAAGTCATATGGCTTTATGACACTCCATCAAAATGTAAAGTTCGTGCATGACAACGTTAACAAAACAAGAAGAAAAATAAGCAATAGATAGGATTAGTTGTGTTAAGAGCTCAAGGCGATGTCATCTTGTTTTTTTTTATATCAGAAGTAAGATAAAAGGTCGGGTTAAAAAATGCTGTTTCTTCACTTTTTAGTTTTTTTAGTTTTTTTTTTTGGAAATATTAAGTATTTCTACATTTGTTTTTTTGATAAAAATAAAACTTGAAATAGGTATGTAACGAAAACTGAAATTATTTTGTTTTTTCTTTTTTGGAATATGTTTATGAGATATTATCTTAAAACATATCCTATATGCTATACACAGTGATAATATTCGAAATATTTAATAACCGGTACATTTGAAAGATAGCTAATCAAGAAATTTATTTTGTTCCAATCATAATGAATGATTATAATGAATTATGATTTTCTCATGGTGATATTAAAACTGCTCTTATATTCATCAATTGTCAGATATCAGTTTGTTTTATTAATTATAACTAAAATTATAATTGATAATACAATTAGACTATAATAGCTATCATTCATTTTCATGTGTTCCTTTCAATTAGATATATTGTTCACTTGCATCAGCTGTAAATTAATGGAATATTTCGCTCATGTAAAATTTTCGAAACTTAGAAAGTACAGGAATTTATTAAATTTATTGTCGTACAGTTATTATTTAGAGAGTGCAGAAAAAAGTCACTGAAACTTAAATCTTCGAAAAAGTGTTTCTTATTTAAATATGATGTAATTTCAGAAGTTTCTTTATCCAATGAATATAGGCTGCTAATAACCAATTTTTTTTAAAAATATTAAATATTTCTTGTCAAGTTTATGGAGAAAATATCTAAATTTTGTATACCTATAATAAGTCCTTCTGATAACATCACCTGGAATTAAATGAATGCAATGAGTTAAACCATAATAAATCCTAAAACTTGGGAAATTTTTTTGTTACATATTTTTGATAAATCTCCAAACTGTTTTTTCTAAGATCATTACACTAGCATCGTTTGAATTCCAATTTTAATAAATTTTTCATGCAAATATTTTTGATACAAAATTTTTTGAAAATTTGAACATGGTTCGCCAAATTCATCACTGAATACACTAAACAAAACAATGTAATATTTTCAGAACGGAAGTATTATTCTTACAATATGAGGGGTTTAGATATAATATTACAAATGAAAAGAATTTAGTATTTCTATCTAGAATATTATATTTAAGAAATAAGTATAACAAATAAAATGGAAATATTGTATTTTGTTATTTTATTAAATTATTGTTAATTTTTTTTTTAAGATTAAATATGTGAGTAGTATGATAAAACTATCCAATCATTAGAAACGTTTAAGGAAAATATTAAAATTTTTTTTTTATTTTTACAAAAGATTCTTTTTGATTCTTTTTTAGGATATTGTACAAATAAATTGATGGCTATTTGCTAGTAAATCGAGGAATCGATGTTCTAATCACAATAAACTTACTATTACTTTTTATATTTACATATTTTCAATTCTATCATTTAAATCTGCAACAAATTCTCTTTATAGCTGAATTCTCTTTTTAAAACTATTATTAATCATTTTTAAATAAACCTAAAAATAAAAATTGATTTTAGTAAGCCGAATCTTAATATTGCAAACCTTTTCTAGATGAAATATATCTTTAATTGATAATAAAACAGAATATCGTAAAAAATATATATGTATATCGTATATCGTTTGCTGTTTTTAGATTAAAAAAATGTTTAGCAGAATCTACTATATAAACATTTGCAAATAGGTATTTCCCAACTAACATTGAAAGACTGTAACTCCGTATTGGGTGCGGCAACATAAAAAAGTTGATCTACAGCATTATTTTTTTAAAGAGACTTATAGATGGTTAAAATTGAATTATTCTATCTTAAGATATGTAGCAATTTTGAAAACAGATGACAGATGTGCGGACAGAGTGAAACTAATAAGCAAATAATTAAAATGTTTTTTTTAGAAAAACGTGCTAAAAATAAAAACGGAAAAAGAAAAATAAAATTTATCCTGTTGAATATAAAACTTTTCTAATTTCCAAAAAAAATGTTCAGAATTTTTACTTTTTTTCCTCTAAAAATTTATTGTTTATCCTTAATATCTTATCCCACATTTAATCCAAAGTCTTTGCATGGATTTATATTCTTTTGCATTTGTTATAAACTTCTTATTTTCTTATTTTAGGCGTAATATATATAGCTATTAAACGTTACTTTAATAAATAGTTTTCTAATTTAATGCAAAGGGTTTAATTTTTCAAAATTAATCCAGATCCACAAAGTGATTTTTTCACAGTAATTTTTTTTTCAGGGTTTTCTATATACTCGTATAATACATAATATTTGTTAACGATATCTTTTTAAAAAAAAAAAGGATAAAAATAAAATTTTATATGAACACCTATATTCTTTATATATATATATATATATATGTATTGTAAAGAATTTTTTTTAATAATAAATAGAGGCGCATAAACAAATTAATACTCATAGAATATATATAAGAGGTAATATAATATATGTATATAACTATCACTTAGAATGACGCATTTTGACGCAATACAATAAAAATAACTATTTTTAACTTAAATATTGTATAGTTTTCCTACGTTGTTTAATTGTAACATACCTAACCATTCTATTTAACATTGTCGTATACATATTATGATAGAAACAAAACAAAAATAGAATCATTAGGTTGCTGCGACTATTAAATATTGGCTGAGAAAGCGAAATCGGAAGAATCACTGAATTTCACCAAATTTTTTTTATCTAGCATGCAGATATTCTCTTTTATCTTATATTCTCCAAAATATAACCATGAAGTACAAATTTATATTTCAAATTGAAACGACTAACCAAATAGCATCTTCGATGTTTTTAATTTATATGCCAACTTCACACGCTACTGAAAATTAATAAATAATTTCTCAACTCAATCGATAAACTATAAATAAGGCAAAAATTAAAATCAAAGATTTTTAAAGGCGCAGATTTACCAAATTACATTCAAATCAGTTTACAACATTGTGGCTCGCCAAAATTTTTAAATTTTCTTATGTAAGTAAAAAATTGTGAAAAATCACCCTATATCTCTATAGGTATAATTAAAAAAGTCGCTGTTTAGATAATTTTTGTGGTTTACTTTAAGAAAAAATTTGTACAGATCTAAATTACAGCTGACTAAAAATAGAAAATTTTCAATTTTTAAAACATAACTATACTCTTAAGCAAGTGTTGGTACAAAAACATTTCTGAAGTAAATTATGCTAATTTTAAAAGACCTTCTTCTCTCAAAATGGTAAGATTGTAGCATGGTAAGATTTGCTTCCTACAAATATGTAGGAAGCAAAATCTACCAAAAATTTTGTTTCCACATAACGGCGAAAAAAATGTACTAATTAAATTAGCTTCCAACAATGCTAAAAAAATGTTCCCTTCTTTGACATCTCGAAATTGAAAAAATATTAAGCAGAATCTGAGATATATATTATATAATATACAAATTTAAAAGTACAGATTTTTTAAACTTTGAGAGGCTGTAGTTTCGTAATAGGTGGAACTAAATCTTTTCAAAGACCAATCTATGCTTAAAAATTCAGTGTTCAATTTTAAATGTTTTGTAAACACAAAAATGGAAGGACGAACGGTCAGAGTACTGATAAGTAAATTTCAAATTAAAAAAAAAACTTTAAATTAGTGAAATTCACAATATAAGCCTAAACATTTTTATTACAATTGGAAAAAAAAGTGCAATTAAGTATACCAAGCACACACTGAAAGATTATTAAGAAAAAACACAAAGAACGCAGATCAAATATTATAGAAAAAAACGGTTTAATAAAATAAATTTAGCACAGGCCAAATTTAACATTCCGGCAAGAAAAGAAAAAAAAAAGGAGAGTTTATGATCAAAAATTCTAAGGATCCTGACTAAAATTGATAAAAATGAGGACAAGGTTAAAGAAATGTTTTTAAGTTATATTCACCTGATGCATATCTATATTTGGCAACACTCTTTTACAATTTATTTTTCAAATTTTTTTCTTCTGAAATAATTTTCATGTAATTTTTTTTTTTTCATCTTTTTAATAACAAAATTTAATTTCAAAAAATAATATTATAAATCTAATAACAAATGGAAAACAAAATGTAATTAATAATAAATTAATGTAACATATTTTACAATAGAATAAGATAAATCGAAAATGTAATAACTAAAGAAAAATATTAATAAATAAAAAATTATCCTTAAAAAAAATTATCCTTAAGAAAACAACAAAAATAATAAAAGTGAATGATCTCTTCAAAACTTTTAATCATAACTTAGTTAATAAATTAACAAAAATTTTGATTTTTATAATTTTCACGACAGTTCAATGATTTCATCTTCTTATCTTTATGGTGATCATATGGCGTTATGTTTTATTCAATTAAAAGTACTTTAAAAGCAAATCTATTAAACTCCAACTCTAAAATCCCTACTATTTAGGAATCTTTTATATACATAATATATTATGTAAATATTTTGGAAAAAGAGAAATCAGGGGATTTTTAGACCATTTCTAAAATCCTTCCCAAATATTTTTTTACATACATGTTTCAACAACAGGACACTATGCCGGTTGTTTTAAAAAGTTAGTAGGCTTTATGACACAAATATTTTCCTAAAAATATGGCTATATGACACATTCAAAATGGTATTGGGAATATGACTTTATGAATCATTTAAATGGGTCATAAAGCCATATTCATGAAATATGGCTTTATTATCCCGCATTTATCTTTATATAAGGTTTATATAATCTTTATATAATCTTTATATAACATAACATAACATTAAAATGTTATTAATTTAAGGTTTTAAAGGTTGTTAAGTTTCAGTATTCAAACTGATAATCAATTTAATACAATCAATTAAAAAATATTTGTATTTTATTTTTAATTTTTCAATTTTTAAAAGCTCAAAGTTAAGCTTATTGTCTCATTATGAAAAACAACAAAAACAAAAAAAAGAAAAACAAATAATTTCGACTGTTTTTTAAGAATTTGTTTTTATTTTTTGTTTGTTAATTTTCCAATCAATAATTCCATACAATAAGGAAATAATATTGAAAAATTTTTCTTTCTTTTTTTTTTTTGTCATTTTATATAGTCGTTTGTTTTATTTTATTATTTTTAGAATTATTATTATTGAAAATAAACTCTTATTATTATTGTTATATATATATAATATATAAAGATATGATTTTTATATTTCAGTTTTAATCAGAATAATATGCGATAACACGGAACAAATAAATCCCAAGGTAACTTGAACAATTTGTAAAAATCACACCGGAAATTGTCCCCATTCTTCCGATCTTATTATATGGGATTATTATAAAAATAAAAACAAAAACAAAAACTTAAAAGGAAGAAAATGAATTGAAAAGAAAATATTATTATGTTTAAGTTAAATATCAATTTAGGAGTTTCTATAGGCACATTTTTTATTTTCTATTTATGTTATTGATATGGCATTTTAACAAAAAAAAAAAATTTTTATAAATTTCCCCAAGAATTTTTTTTTTAATTTTATTTTTTTCCCCTATTTTCGGAATATTTTGGTTATAAATATGGGAAAAAATTTTGTAGCTTGTTACGTTAGGATTTAGTTCATCTTTTTAACCATTTAAAAAATTAGACTCAATAGTTTATTCGACTAAGAAAAAAATTTAGGATGAAAGTTTTGATAAATAGAATAAAAATATTAGAATTTGTTAAAAAATATTTAGAAAAACTAATTAGTGATGTGAAAACAGTTATTACAATAATTTACTTCCATAAAATGTTCATATTGTGATAATAAAAACCATAACAAAATCATAATAAACTAATAGTTGAATAACAAAAACTTTTAGTAATTTTTCTTACAATTAAAAACACTTGCCAATTGTGGCAATGGTTTGAATCTGCATTTTCTCGATTAAAAAGCCAGATGCTTAACCACTAGGCCATACATAAACCAGTGGTTAAGTATTAAATTTTAATAAAACAAATGGAATTGCATACTTTTAGGCAAACAATAAAACTACAATAGAATTTAGTAGAGTAGTAAATATTAAAATTATAAAAAAGTATAGTAAAACTTTAATTTTTCTTTTTGTCATTTAAATTCCATATTTCAATTTGACAGATAAACGAAATTATAATCAATTGTTATTTTTTTATTTATTTTTAGTTTAATTTTAAAAATTCTATATTCGTTTACACAGTTGAAGAAAAAAAAAAAAAAAAATAAGGACATGCCTCACAAATATTCGTTAATTTTATATATATAAATACATATATATATATATTTATGTACATTTTGATCATAATATGGGTATATTGATTTGGGGTTTTATAGAGATGATGCGATATTATTGTTATATTTAACAATAGAAATCCCTATTATGAGTATTACTTACAACTATACCAATCTCTACCAATATACTTAAAAATTGAATTCAATAGAATCAAAATAGCGATAATAACACAGATAGTATTATTGAAGAATTGTAGAAATTTTATAGAAAAGAAAAATAAAATTCAAAAAATAAAAAGAGAATTATTGAAAAAGAAAGAGAAAAAGAATCATAAAAAATAAATATAGTAGAAAATATATATACTACTTATTATTTTTATTTTTACTTTTTTTATATTTTTAATTTTTTATTTGATCAAAATATTAAATCATTTCTCTCTAGACTCATTTCAAATTCAACGCTTCTTCAGTATATATGTATGTATTATAATATATTATATAGAAATAATGTGCATAATATTTATTATATAAGTTGTAAAATATGTGAAATTACAATCATTAATAAGATAAATCCTTAAGGTACATCTTAAATTACTCTTATTGTGTGTGGTATATTGAAGCTGAAAAAGTTCTGTATTTTCTCATCTAATTGAAAATTATAATGAAAAGTATAGAATGATTTCATATCAATTATTTGTTATAAGTACTTAAAATTGAATTGAAAATTTATATTTAATAAGGATTTAAATTAAAATAATATTTACCTGTTTATATTTGAAAAATAAAGAATTAAATTAAAATAAAATGCAATAATATTATAATAAAAATTGAAAATGTTATTCAAGTTTGATTGTTTGTTATTAGATGCTATTCGTCAAATTTAAATTTATTAAAAGAATTATAATTTGAAAGGTTTTATTGTTTTCATTATAATAAATTATTATGTTAAAATGTTCTAATAATAACTAATTTATGTTTAATGTGTAAATATTTAACACTATTTTATACAATTATTATTAAGATTATATTGTCAGGATAAAATAATTTTTGATGATCGAATGTGTAAAAAAAAACTTAAGGTGATCCGACTGCGTAATATACTTTAATTATTCTTTCTTCTTTTGCAAAATTAGCTTCTATAGTTTGTTCCTATACATATATATTTATTATATACTATTATATTTATATACTGTTCCCATAATATAAAAATTTATAAGAAAAATCTTGTTATCTTGCAATATTGTAGTATTTGACATCACAAGCAAATTTATGTTTTTTTATTTCTATAATATATTTCTTCTCTTTGCAGAACTTCTGAGAACTTCTGAACATTTGAGCAAAAGCAATAACATATTAACTATGTGGGTAGATTTTATAAGTTAAGGTTTAAGTTAATAGTTAAGGTTTTTGTACAATCTCATTAAAAATAGAAACGGTACGTTTCAGCTGTCGAAAAGTCAGAATAATATTTGAATTCAAATACATAATTATATCTTAAGTCATTTTAAAATTTTTGGGGCTTTCAATTATTGGATTGACTAAAATAATCAAATTCAAGGATAAGTAATCATAAAGCTATTAAATTGTAGGTGGAATTCTCTTAGTGTAATGTAGATGTCAGATGCCAAACATTATAATTCAATATAATATTTAAAAGAATTATTTGTGTCTTTTAATATTTCGCAATTTTGAAATAGTGAAAATCTTGAAAAATCCTTGATTTTAGAATGCTTTTTTATGCCCGAAATTTTTTATATAAAATTTCCAACAACAGCTAAATTTGGTGCCTACACAATTTTACAAATAATTTATATATATATATATGTATATATATATATATATTAATAATATACAAAATACTTAAATCTTTATTTTTTATTTAATTAAAAATCTAATCAAGTAATTAGCATTAATAAAAATTATTATGGTATTATGGTAAATTATTATTACCGTATATTATAATACCGTAAATTATAATACATATTACCCTGCATCTAAAATGCACGCTCTAATGATACTCAATACACGCATCGAAATGTCAAAGTAGAGTTGAATGTATTAAATTGTATTAAAGTGTAAATAATAGCCGGTAGCATGACACAGTGTTCAACTTTTAACTATTTTCACTTTCTTTATTTAATGTCAAAATTCTTTAATGTCAAAACAATGTTGTAATTTTACAAATTTGACGTTTTCATTGTAAATAATCTTTTGTAGGGTGCGTTAAGAAATCGTAACGAAAGCGTTGGTTGTAGATAAAGCATTAATTTCATTTCAAATTTCTTAATTTTAATTAGGAGTATTATTTTAGTTTTTATGTATAGACATATTAATTTTAGTTTTCAATATTAATTTAAAAGAACTCTATATAGGAAAAACTTAATTCATTTTAAATTATAATTGTTTGATATTCGACTTAATCAAATTTAAGATAATGAAAATGAAGTTTATTCTGTCAAGGAACCGAAACGGAAATTAACTGAACAAAATTAAAACAGAAATTGACCGAAATTAAAAATTTAACATATTATGATACAATTAACATTTAAAATTTAATTATTTTTAATTTAAAATTTTTAAATTATTAAAAAAAGCACAAAACTAAAGAAAAGTACGACTTAACGACAATTTATCAAAAAGAAAAACTAATTTTAAATCAGAAAAAATATTACTAAAATGATAATTAAGAAAAATAATAATAAAAATAATAAAAGTATTTTTAATTGTTTTTCTTCTTTTTATAAAAAGATTATTTACAGGGAATCTCGAAAATATGAATTAACAATCTGAAATGGATTAGACGCAATCATAGTAGTTATAAAATTTGGAGGCAAACGTTGAAAGACTTAATATTTACTTCTTTGATCATAAAAATTTATCAGTTTAGAGCTTTTTTTACCGCTTCATAATTTTTTCCAAAAACTTTGCAAGAATTAATTTGAATTAAAACATCAGTTTCAATAATCAAATGAATACTTAAAATAGTTAATCCGTTTTTTAATAAGAAAAATTACTGCGTTGAGTAGAATAAAGAAATTATGAATTACAGCACTTTAAAAGTTGTCGCTACAAAAATTTTATTGAATATTTTGCAGCAAAATTTAAATATGTCATTTGCAGTGAGTGAAGTTTTATGTTTATTTTATATTTTTTCTTTCTCATAAACAACAAAATTTGTAAAATGATTTATTTAAGCGCTTAGAAAAAACAAAAGATCAGTTAAACATTGTTTAAAGTACTTTACACAACTCAACGCTATTTTATCTGGTAACTATCTAGTCTAGTTTAACTGAAAACTATCTTATCTGGCTTAACTGAAAACTATTTTATCTAATTTTAACAGTTTACCGTTACCGATTTTTTACCACTCTAATAACTTTTTTTCAAAAACATTACAAAAAAAATTATTTAGTGCTTGTAACTTATATTCAAAACTCAAATCCAATTATCCAAATGAACCGTTTAAAAAGTTAAACCAGTTAGTCCTAACCGTTTAAAAAGTTAGCCCGTTTTTTATAAAGATGATTTTGTCTAGTTTTGATTATTCTTACATTTTGCTACCGTATTTTATTGTTACATATTACGAGACACTCTGTATAATGTTACATATTAATGAAAATTAATATTTTTAATATGATGCAATAATATGTTAATTAAGAAATAAAACGAAAAAAAAAAATTGATCGAATTATGTAATTTATTTCCTTTATTATCTTTTGTCACATGACTGAAAATATTTCATTAACTGTTATAAAATTTTCAAAATTGCAAAAATTGTCAATCAAATTTTAATTAAGTATTTATGTATTTATGAATCAATTATAATATTGATGACAGATTGTGTGACGTTTGAATGGATTTAAAACAAATTGTCTTCAATACGAATAATACTTTTTATGCAAAAAGGAATATTTCAATAAATTAATTTTTTTTTTTTTTTAAAAAGGTGTTTTTTTCAATATTTTTTTTTATTTTTATTTTTTGCATACGGACTTTTTGTATTCACTTTATAACATTAAAGTAATAATAAATAATGTTATTAATAATACCAAATCAATAACAAAAAAATTTCATACATAAGGAAATTATTTGTCGATTTCGACCATTTCTTTTAGTCTCAAACCTATTGATTTCATTGTAATCGGCATAGAAGTATAAAGCCCGATTATAAGATTTGGAAAACAAAATAGGTATGTAAGTATTCATTTTCTTTGCATTTTTAATTATAAGCTTTGTTATATCAATATTTCTTTTATTTATATACTTACTTATACAATCTTTTATACATATATACAAGGAGGTAAGTTTGTAAGTTTGAAAGGAATAAGGAATAACATATTTACATAATAATGTATATTAAACCCAATCATTTAGAAAACTACTTAAATATAGTGCCTTAGACCTAAAATTTTAAAGTACGAATGACAGAATATAAAATATCTTATCAAAAACATCACCTTCCAATGCTCGAGTTGTATTTAATAATGGAAATATGACATTTTTTTCTATATAAAAAATATCATTTCTGGTCGCATATTAAATTATTTATAGAATGTTGAAAATTACGCGTATACACATGAAATTTCAATAAAATTTAACCTAAAAATTTTATTCATTTTAGGATCATTCTTTTTTATACTCATATGAACGTATGAGTGCAAGGGTATAATAAATTTTCCATTACGTACATTATATTGTAACACCTTGAAGTAGGCAAACTAGATACTCAAGTGTATGGATTGGATCAGAATCGAATTCCGTAACTACAACTGAAAAAATAAAGGTGGTAGGATACTGAAAGTTTTACCACGCCACTTTTGAAAAATTTTTAGTTTCGCTATTTAAATCAATCAAGTTCTTTATATGGAAATAACTTAGTATATATATTGAAGCTAAGTATCTGAAATTTTCTGAAAAGATGTTTAATTGTATGCCAAGAACTTTTGGAAAATTTTGGTTGGTCTACCTAGAGTAGCAGGTGGAGGTAGTTGCCATACAACTTCATTGAAAAACATATATGAAAATAAGTGAGTGTCTATTGAAACTACGACATATATATGAAATGTTTATATATTAGTTTAAAAAAGTATAATGAACTACCACTTGAATTAAAACTCATTGATAAATTGCATATTTTTAAAAAAAATTTAATTGAGCATATTTTGAGCTCTCATAACTAGAGTCAATGGCATTAAAGTAGTTTCATTTATAGTTTTACATGAACATTGGTAAATTTATTTAAAAAATTACATATATATTAGAGAATTTTATAAGCATATTAAAATAAAAGTTGAAATTTAAATATAATATTTGAGATTTAAAATTAAGATTGCAATTATAAACGTTAAAATTAAAATTAAATTAAAATAATATGAGACCATACAGCTTAGGCTAAGATCGTATTTGAATATTACTAAGTTTAATATAAATAGTGTATACTTTAGCTCATTTAAATAAGAATTAGACTAATACAACTAAATTATAATTTAATTTCAAAACTAATATTTTGTAAAATATAAAACAAATATTTGTATATATATTCAAAAATTTTGTTCAAATGAAACATTGTATACTATGTATATTAGACTATTAATAATAAAGAAAAAAAAAAAACTGTCAAGAACTTTTGTAAAATTTGGTTGGTCTAGCTCGACAACAGGTTCAGGTAGCAATTGCATATCATAGAACTTAATTAAGCTAGATATCTTAAATCTTGTAAAAGTCCATCAAGTTTTATAGGGTAAAATTTGGTTGGTCTGGGACATATTCGAGAAACAACTTCCTTTTCTTAATCAAATCATCTATCGTATTTCATTTTGGTTAAAGTGGTAAATTGTGTTACCGATAAATACTTATAGTGTTAGAAAGTGCATTTTTCTTTTCTTAGATATTCCCTTCTTTAGATATTTTATTTCCTTCAATCCTTACCAATTATATAATTTTAAAGCTTAAGGGATAACAATTCGCCCAAATCTGTTAATTCATAATAAATATAATAATAAAATAAAAATTTTATTACATAATTACCAGATTATGCAGTGAAATTTTAATTATTTATAAAATGTAGGTATAACATTTAAAAAGCGTAGGTACATATCTTGTTTTATTCGTTCTTTTAACACTATAACTATACATACTTTTAATAGTTATTATTATTTTATCCTTTTGTTTTAAAATTATGTAAAATTTTAAAGAAAAATGTAAATAAAAATATTTTATATTTTAAATCATTTAATAATTTAATAATTTTTCATGTTTAACATCGCGAAAAAAAAAAAAAGACCAACTCCTCCAATAGCATTAAAATTTACTGCTCTTTTAGTTTACAGTTGCAATTTTTATAAGACCCATTAACGTTTCAATTAAATAATATTAATAATAAATACTCATATTTTTTTTTTT
Organism: Poecilobothrus nobilitatus; assembly: GCA_947095535.1. Taxonomy (NCBI): domain Eukaryota; kingdom Metazoa; phylum Arthropoda; class Insecta; order Diptera; family Dolichopodidae; genus Poecilobothrus; species Poecilobothrus nobilitatus. The sequence continues at coordinate 199,639,712 of OX352773.1, read as the reverse complement.
TTTCCAATTTTATAAAATGGTATAAAGTTTATTTAAACATTTATCAATCAAAATGTATTTCAAGAAAAAGTTCAGTATTTGCAGAATGTATTTAAGCAGAAAACAAAAAAAAAAATCAAAATGGTTGGTTTAATAAAAAGAAATTATTCTGATATAAAAAAAAAAAATAAATAAAATTTAAATTCATCTATAATATGAATATACAATATATTTTAAAATCCCTACAAGTTGTTCAAGTTCTCACCCATAAAATCATTCATTCATTTTTACTTTTATTTATTCTATAGCCAACAGTTTCATAAAAAAATGCAATTTATTTTTGTTGATTTCAAAAACTATTTTTATTTTTTGTTGTTATTTCCATTTGAATTTTTTAAAACTTTAACACCAAAAAAACATGTACATTAAGTGTGAGATGAAATTGGACAAGGTGGAAAGTGAAATTAAAAAATATTTCATTTCAGCAAAAAAAAAACAACAACCAGAAAATGTTTTATATTTAATTTTTTATTAAAAGAAAATTGATAAAAAAAATTTTCAGTTTAATGTACACTCATGGTACATTTCCATACATACCTACTTAAAATTATTATTTGTACTATACATTGATTTAAGTTTTTTTTCTTCCGGATTGAGTTAACATATCGGATTATCAAATAATTAATGAGAAATAATATATTAATATTTATAAATTAACTAATAAAAAATTAAACATATAACATGATATAATTAAGCACATAACAATCAAAATGTCTAAGAGAAACAAACAATTTTAATTAAACCCTTATAACTCACAATGTTAAGTAAAAATATAACAGTTCAATTGAAATTTCAAAAAAAAAAAAAAAAAAATACAATATAAATCTCAATTTCAATCTCAATATCTCAATTTTTCTTAAACGTAAAAATTATTGTATAGTCTTAACCGTTAGACAAAAAATTATAATGCTACATTAAACTATACGCATCCAACCGCATCCAACCCAGATCACATCTTTAGAAAACAATTAAAGAATTTAACATAAATTAAGAGCTGTTAAAATTTAACTGAGGATTTTTGCCTTCTTTACCTAGTTGTATATACCTTCTAAATTCAATTTTAATATACGTAATTGATTTATCTTAAATACTTAAGAGTTAATATTAGCTTTTCTTCTCGAAGGAAAAATAAATATTGATTTTAATTCAAAAAAAAAAAAAAAAAATGCACTCAACATTACAAGCACTTTTATAATATGGATATTTTTAATATTAGACATTCTGATCGAAAATTTTTAACACTCTGATGAGTTTTGCAGTAAAATGATTTGCAAAAATATGTGATGTGATGGCATTTTCATAAAGTACTTTGTTAGATTTTTGAATGAAGTTTATTTTGAACAGAGAAAAATATTAACAAAGAAAAATATTAACATGTTCATAGTATCGATTATCTGATTAAATCATTGTACATTTACATTACATTTACCTATTAACATAATTTAAAATGTTATTTTTTTTATTTAATCCGAAAGTTAATATAATTTCGAAAATATATTAAAAAATAATTAGGCTTAAAGAAAATGCTAATTAAAATGAGGAAGAATACAGTTGACTTTATCAACTCTTAGATACCCGTACGAACCGTTAGTATGTTCCCAGCCTGTCACTCTGCTTACAATATTATTTTTTTAATATTTTAGTATTTCAAAATAATTTGGGTGAATTTTATAATTTCTAGTACTATGGGTTGTACATATATTCAAACTATATGTTTATATGTACATTCTTCAAAAGCAGATTCTAACCTTCCACATAACGATTATCAATCCAAAACTTTTTCAAATATTCTATAGTACCATTTAATACTAAGCGGTAAATGTATATTAAATTTACTAAGTACAAAACAGTAAATATAATTTTAAATATTATATTATATTATATTTAAATATTCCATTGACAGAATAATTTCTTATAAGTACAATAAAATACATATATGTATGTAAATATGGCGCTATACAATATACATCTATACTCTTATCATTCATTCACTAGTGACATATACGATATGTAAATAAACATGATATTATATAAGTATGTATATATATCAATATCATATAAATAAAAATTCTTCAAGCAACCGTTATGTTGTTTATTTAATTACATTTTTTTGTACTACGCATTATATCCTCAACAATTTCAAATTATCGAGTAAAACAATATGCAAAAAAAATTCGTTAAAGAAATTTGTTAGAAAATTTGAAAAAATCAAGTAACACTTTCGTCAATTATAAAGTAACCCTATATTATTAAAAAAAGTTTTTAACAGAAATAAGAATATAATATTGAAGCTTTCATTTTTGTGTATTACTTCAAAAAAATTTTAACAGGTGTTCAAGTTACAGGTGTTTAAAAATAGGAAATTTTCAGTTTTTGACCCCTTACAGCTCCTAAACGGAGGGTGATACAAAAAAAATTTCTGAAATGAGTCATACTAATTTTCAAAGATCTAACTTCTGTCAAAATTTCAAGTTTCCAACTTTAACCGTTTAGAAGATGGAAGGGTTAAAGAATTTTGCAAAATTTGAGTTTCGTATAACGGTAAATTAAGACACCGTATGCCAAAAATATATATTTATTGTATATATACTTTTAAAGCTAATGAAAGTAGTAATCGTTTGACGTTTTCAAAATGAAGATATACCTTATACAACTTGTGCTATAACAATTTAAATATAGAGCTTTTTTGAACCTTTGGGGAGCTGTAGCTCCGTAACGGGTGGGGCTACAAAAAAAAGTTATTAAAAATAAAATTAATATTTTTGTGAGATCTATCAGTAGTTAAAATTTCATAGCTCTATTGCAAAAAAAATGTGGGGATCTAAAAGTTAGGTGTTCGAGAGCTACCCTAAGGCTTGGTCCAAACTCAACCAAAAAAAATAAGGAACCTACAAATTACTCCCAAAATATTTTGTGTAAATTTCAAGATTCTAGCTTTCTTAGTTTTTGAGTTAGCGTGCTGACGGACGGACGGACGGACGGACATGGCTCAAAAGTCTTAGAATTTTTTTCTGATCCGATCCATACCTTTGAAGGTATATCTAGCTCGCTTATTTCGAGGTGTTACAAACGGAGGAGTAATTTTATTATACCCGATCCTATCGTACGGGTATAAAGAGTCAACGAGTTAAAGGAAACAGCGCTATTCCCTAGAATTGCCCCTAAAAATATGCAAAACAATGGTTTGTATATGAACTGGGCATCTTTAACCAAAAAAAAAAAATTAACTAAAAATCGGGAACTAATAAATCAAAATATATTCATTTTCAAAAAACTTCCTTTCAAAATCTACAAATCATAGCACATTATATTCAACTACATAAACAGTTATTAACAGGAGAAAAAAACTGTAGTTTTTCTTTAAATTTTAAAAAATAGTAAACGAAAAAACAACAAGGTAGAATCCAAACCAACAGTTTTTAAAAGCGCATCTTTCCAAAAAAAACAATACAAACTGTGTAGAATTGTGACTTGCACCAAAATTTGAAAATTTCATATAAGAAAAAATGTGAAAATAGGACTTTTGAGGGACTGTAAATTCGGAACCCTATATAATTAAGAAAAATAGTTAACACCCGTAAAAATATATTATTGGAGCTTTAAGTTTTATGTTTTGCCGAAGAAAAATTTGAGCAGGTGTTTAAGGTGTCAGGTGTCAGGTGTCTACAAATAGCAAATTTTCAATTTTTGAGCCTTAATAGCTCATAAACAGGGAGTGGTCCAAAAAACTTTTCTGAGCAAACTTATACTAATTCTAAATGTTCTTTCTGCCCTCAAAATTTCAAGTCCCAATCTAAACACGTTCCGGTGTTATGAGGGTAGAAAAATTATGCAAAATTTCTTCTAACTGTAAAAATTATGGTTTTCACATAACAGTAAATTTAAATACTATATTAAAAAAAATTATAATTTTGATATTAATTTACAAAATTAAAAAAAATACATGTCGAATAACGTTTTCAAATTGAAAAAATGTTAAGCGGAACATTATATTTCGCGTTCAAAAATAGAGCTTTTTCAAAGTTTGAGGGGTTGTAGTTCCTTGATGGATGGGGCTACATAAAAAAGTTGTTCCACAAAATTAATTTTTTTATGAGATCTACCCATGGTTAACATTTTTTTTCTCTACTTTAACGGTGTAGAAGTTTTGTAAACAGAAGGACAGACAGACAGACAGACGGACGGACGGACAGAATGTAACTAATAAGCACATTTTTTCAATTTCTTTTGGAAATTTGCTAAAAACAAAGATATATAATTTAAAAAAAAATTAAATAAATAAACTTTATAGTGAATTATGGCGAATAAATCAAGCAAGTTTATTTTAAAAAAAAATTATAATATTAAATAAGAGTAAAACAAATAATTTCGATAAATCAAATAAATATTAAACGGAATCTATATTTATATGTAAGATGTATATATAACGTTATAAAATGTCCAATATAGTAGTGGTGGGGTTTTCTTTTTTTATGTACATTACCAATATTCAAAATTCAAAATGAAAAATTACTAAAGTTTGGATGATGTATTTTTTGATTGTATGAACATTTAATAATAATTGAATTAACAGAACCTTTAAGAACTAAAAATACTGACGTATTCATGTTTCAAGGGCTAAAGATGGGTTTTTATATTCTTTTAAGCTTTTTTTTTTATGAAATTTAAATAAAAAATTTTATTATAATTTATGGTTACTCTTTGATGTATATTTACTTCAAAACAAAATTACAGACAGTAAACCATAAACTCAGTAGACATTTCATAAGTAAACCCATCAATCAAATACCGGAGAATAACAATACTTACTAGTCTACACTTAAATGGAAAGAGCGCATCCAAATTAAAGAAAAAAAACGAATTAAATATCAAGAAAGATAGTAAAGGCGTTTCGTAATTTACAACCATTAGTTAAAACTGATCTGGCTATTTGACTATATGGTAATTTAAAATTGGGAGGCGCCTGGGTACCTTAGAAATAATAACATTCACCAAAAATCACAAATCAAACCAGTTGTACAAAAAAAAAAACACAGAGCTGTAATACTCAGTTGTAAAACAACAGTTGTAAAATTACTTAATGTTTTGATAAATATGAAAATGCAGAATTACAAGTGCCGTACGTAACATGTTCCCCGTTTGAAAAGGAAAAAGTTAAATGAGCTTATAATTAATATGCATTAAAACATAGAAAAAAAACTCCCAATGCTTATTGAAATATAAATTTGGTTGGTTGAACTAAAAAAATAAAAACAAAATGTTTGATTGAAAAAATTGTTATACATTATATAATATAAATTATGTATACATAAATTAATTGATTGGAAATTTTAATAAATGCTAATTGGTATTTGATTTAAAACTTAATTATAGTCTTTTTTTATTTACTTTTTTTTATTGATTATTAAAAAAAAACGGTCCTTTTTTTCTTAATTGTAAAATAAACAAAAATTAGTGATTTTATTTCTTTTCTGCGAATTTAATTGGAAATATATTTTTTTAGTTAAATTAAGTTCAAAAAAGATTTTTACTTTTTAATACAAATTCACCAAAATTTTAAAAATCTGTCCATCTGTCTGTCTGAGTGAAATAAAATTTCTTCACCGTTTTCACAATTTTTTTTTTCTAGCTCAACCCGTTACAAAGGTAAAGCAACCAAATTTAAACCCTATATTCAAATTGCTATAATAAATGTTCTATAAGGTATATCTTCAATCTAGAAACGCCAAACGATAACTGCTTTTATAAGATTTCCAAATATATATAAAATAAATATATATGCGAAACTCAATTTTTACAATACTTTTGATCCCTTGTATCTTGCAAACGGTTTAAGTTAAAACCTTGAAATTTTGAAAGGGGTTAAATCTAATAAATAAATATATTAGTCTTTTGAGGAAATATTTTTATGTCGCCCTTCGTTTAAGAGCTATACGGGGTCAAAAACAGTACATTTCTTATTTTTAAGCGCCTGTCACTTGAACACCTCCCCAAATTATTTTGAAGTAATGTACAAAAATTACAAATTCAACATTATATTTTTATTTCTTTTAACATTTTTTCTTAATAATATAGGGTTACCTTAAAATATACGAAAGTGTCACTTGCTTTTTAGCAAATTTTTTCAAAGAAATTTTTTCAACGATTTTTTTTAGTTTTTATTTTATTATATTAATTTATTTTTCAATATACCTATGTATTCTTTACTCAAAACTTATTATCGAATACTTTTTAATTTTGGAAATGAGCTTTTTTGAAAATTTGTTTTTTTCATTACTTGTTTCATATTATATACATAGCATAAAAAATTTATTGAAATCGCGAAAAAAACTGCCTGGTGGTTATAATATTAGACCTCTCCGACTACGCAAATATAATTTGTGTGGCTGAGGGTGTACGTGTATGTCAGTTTTATATTAATGTTATCACTGTAATTCAAAACATGTTAACTTTTATAAAAGGTACAGTGATTGCTCGTATAACGACACCCCATACAGCGACAATTCATATAAAAATATTTTATGACTTTTTTTTTAGCTTAGCGACATTTTTCTCCTACAGCGACATATAAAAAAAAACCATTTTTGGACAACACAAATACATAATTAAAAAAATTGAAATTATAATGATGTGATATATTAATTTTGTTCACTTGTTTTCATTTTTACCATATAAAGTTTTGTTTTTTGTAAATAACCCAACCATAGATTTTTATTTTTAGCTTTTACTTTTATTTTCATAGTAACAATTTACCCATATTACGACAATTCATACAACGACGTGATTTTTCGGTCCCAAAAATGTCGTTATAGGAGGAATGACTGTATTTATAAAATATAAAATTATAAAGTGTTAAACCAGAAAAATGTTTCGATATAGGTTAAAAAAATTCGACATATTATATGTTTTATACCAAAAATTTTCTTTCTACATAAGTTCACGACGCGACACGTTTTTAAAATCGAATAGATTTTTGCAACATTTGAAAGTGATGTTTTCTACAAAGCGCAAGTAAATACAAATAATTTTTTAAATATTTTTGGAAAATGCTAAAAATTCATAAAATAAAAAAAATAAATTAAACAAAAAATCATAGTATGTTTTGCACGGTTTAGATTATTACTATTGAGCTTTTAGGTTATATAACCCTTTAGATTATTTCTATTAAGATTATTATTACATTGATGACGTTAATGACAAATATTATTTTTATGCAGTATTAGCTATTTGTTATGTTATATTATATCATATATGTTATCTAAAAATGTTATATATTTGATAACAAGGATTAGAAAAACTTCATTTTCAATAATTTTCCTTTTAATAAAAAATGCTTGCAACCATAGGAGGAATTGACGCCACACTTCATTAATCAGTTTGACAGTTGTTTAACCATATGTAGGCCACCAAGTCTCCTAAATTAATTTTTCATAGTATATATTTTAAAAAACTTTTGTTATAAGATAAATTAACATATTAATATATAGAAGAATAATCATTTCTCCTCATCGCACTTCTTTTCTCAGATGAGCAAACCATACTTTTATTTATTATTTTAATTATTTAATAATTTATACATTACCGACAATTAAAATCGATGAAAGCGACACAGGAACGGGCTCATCTTCATATTCGAATCCAATACCTCCTCCATCATCCTCTCCTCCGCCATCATCTTCTAAACTTGAATCTCTAAAAATTGGCCAGGACGTTTCATTGTAGTATGATGTAACCTGAAAATAAAATAACCATTATTGAATTAATTGACTTCAAATTAAAATTTTTATTTTAAGTTTACAATATCTACATTGCATATATGAATAAAAAAAAATTTGGCAGTTTAATACAAAGCAACAAGAGGGGTCCGTTAAAAATAATATTAGTGGCATTTTAACTTTGTGTGCACGATAAATAAGTTCTTCAATTGTGACTCCTATACGACTGTTTCATACTTGAAAAACTACTAGTGCTAGAACAAAAAGGCTCGAAGCTCTAGTCTAGTTGCTAATACCTGTTTATAATAAATGACATTTTTACCTAGACTAATACCAAGCCATAGCTAATTATTAGATGCAGCGTAGAAAATAATAATGAATTAGTTATATATATTTCAAGAACTAGACAAGATATACACCTACTTTTAGATTAACTACTTATTAACTATACCTAAATATTTGAATATAAACTAAACAAGGTAGAATGTAAACCAACGGTTTTTAAAAGCGCACATTTCCAAAAGCAATACAAACGTTTAGAATTGTGATTTACACAAAAATTTTAAAATTTAAAAAATAAAATTTAAGAAATTTTTTGTAATAAGAAAAAATGTGAAAATAACACTTTTCTGGAATTTTGAGGGGCTCTAAGTTCGGAACCATTTATAAATAAGAAAAACCATTAACACACGTAAAAGTAAATTACTTGAGCTTTAATTTTAATGTCTTGCCGAAGAAAAATTTGTACAGGTGCTTAAGTTGCAGGTGCCTAAAAATAGCAAATTTTCAATTTTTCAGCCCTAATAGCTCATAAACAGGGAGTGGTCTAAAAAACTTTTCTGAGCAGACTCATAGAATTCTAAATGTTCTTTCTGCCCTCAAAATTTCAAGTCCCTATCTAAACACGTTCCGGTGTTATGAAGGTACAAAAATCATGCAAAATTTCTTCTAACGGTAAAAATTATGGTTTTCACATAACGGTAAATTTAAATACTATATTAAAAAAAAAATTATAATTTTGATATTAATTTACAAAATTAAAAAAATACATGCCGAATGACGTTTTCAAATTGAAAAAATGTTAAGCGGAACATTATATTTCGCGTTCAAACATAGAGCTTTTTCAAAGTTTGAGGGGTTGTAGTTCCTTGATGGATGGGGCTACATAAAAAAGTTGTTCCACAAAATTAATTTTTTTATGAGATCTACCCATGGTTAACATTTTTTTTTCTCTACTTTAACAGTGTAGAAGTTTTGTAAACAGAAGGACAGACAGACAGACAGACAGACTTCTTAAAAAGGGGATGACGCAAACAAATTTTCTAAGGAAACTTTTACTAATTCTAAAAGTTCTTTCTGCTCTCAAAATTTCAAGTTCCTAACTAAAGGCGTGCCGGAGTTATGAAAAAAAAAATTTCATGCAAAATGTGGTTTTCACATAACGGTAAATTTAAATACTAAATTTAAAATAATTGTATAATTTTGATATTAATTTACAAAGATAAAAGAAATACCTGTCACATGACGTTTTCAGATTGTAAAAATCTTAAGCGATACATAAGATATATGCATTTAAAAATAGGGATTTTTCAAAGTTGAGAGGCTGTACCTCCGTAATGGATGGGGCTACATAAAAAAGTTGTTCCACTAAATTATTTTTTTCATGAGACCTACCCATGGTTAAAATTTCTTTTCTCAGACAGATGGACGGACGAAAACAGACAAAATTGATTTTGAAAATTTGGACGATTTTGATTTTGAAAAAAAGACAAATATAATGTGAAATAGGACAAATTTGAAGTGAAAAGAATATATCATATCTCGCTATTTAACATCAGTCCTAAAACATTTGAAATTTTGTAAAAGATGATCAAGTTAAATGGAAACAGCATATATTACATTCGTACAGGTATTCCATATAGTTGCTACAGTCTACTCTACTGCATCCTTCCTCGTTTTTTATTAATTCATCATGGGACATTCTTTCCAATTAAAATTTTTATACCCGTACGATAGGATCGGGTATAATAAAATTACTCCTCCGTTTGTAACACCTCGAAATAAGCGAGCTAGATATACCTTCAAAGGTATGGATCGGATCAGAAAAAAATTCTAAGACTTTTGAGCCATGTCCGTCCGTCCGTCCGTCCGTCAGCGCGCTAACTCAAAAACTAAGAAAGCTAGAATCTTGAAATTTACACAAAATATTTTAGAAGTAATTTGTAGGTTCCGTATTTTTGTTGTTGAAATTTTAACTACTGATAGATCTTACAAAAATATTAATTTTATTTTTAATAACTTTTTTTTGTAGCCCCACCCGTTACGGAGCTACAGCTCCCCAAAGGTTCAAAAAAGCTCTATATTTAAATTGTTATAGCACAAGTTGTATAAGGTATATCTTCATTTTGAAAACGCCAAACGATTACTACTTTTATTAGCTTTAAAAGTATATATACAATAAATATATATTTGTGGCATACGGTGTCTTAATTTACCGTTATGCGAAACTAAAATTTTGCAAAATTCTTTAACCCTTCTATCTTCTCAACGGTTTAAGTTGGAAACTTGAAATTTTGACAGAAGTTAGATCTTTGAAAATAAGTATGAGTCATTTCAGAAATTTTTTTGTATCGCCCCCCGTTTAGGAGCTGTAAGGGGTCAAAAACTGAAAATTTCCTATTTTTAAACACCTGTAACTTGAACACCTGTTAAAATTTTTTTGAAATAATACACAAAAACTAAAGCTTCAACATTATACTCTTATTTCTGTTAACAACATTTTTTAATAATATAGGGTTACTTTATAATTGACGAAAGTGTTACTTGATTTTTTCAAATTTTCTAACAAATTTCTTTAAAACGAATTTTTTGCATTTTGTTTTACTCGATAATTTGAAATTGTTGAGGATATAATGCGTAGTACATAAAAATGAAAATAAATATACAACATAACGGTTACTTGAAGAATTTTTATTTATATGATATTGATATACATACATACTTATATAATATCATGTTTATTTACATATCGTATATGTCACTAGTGAATGAATGATAAGAGTATATATGTATATTATATAGCGCCGTATTTACATACATATATGTATTTTATTGTACTTATAAGAAATTATTCTGTCAATGGAATATTTAAATATAATATAATATAATATTTAAAATTATATTTACTATTTTGTACTAAGTAAATTTAATATACATTTACCGCTTAGTATTAAATGGTACTATAGAATATTTGAAAAAGTTTTGGATTGATAATCGTTATGTGGAAGGTTAAAATCTGCTTTCGAAGAATGTACATATAAACATGTAGTTTGAATATATGTACAACCCATAGTTCTAGAAATTATAAAATTCACCCAAATTATTTTAAAATACTAAAATATTAAAAAAATAATATTGTGAGCAGAGTGACAGGCTGTTAACATACTAACGGTTCGTACGGGTATCTAAGAGTTGACAAAGGCAACTGTATTCTTCCTCGTTTTTTTTAAAACTTTATTTTATTCGTAAACATAATGTTAGAGATAAACTAAAATTTTTGGTTTGAAAATTTCGTAATGTTACTAAAATTAAAAAACATAGAATATTAAAAATTACAAAAAAAAAACATAGAAAGTCACATACTTTCATTCAGGTTACAATCACATATATTTAGGTGTTCCAATCACACTATAGGTGTTCCAATCAAAAACAGACACACAATATTATGTGTCATAAAATAAAATACAATAATTAAAATAATATTTTGATAAATTTAAAGTGATGTCCTAAAATATATGACATACATTTTCTTATTTTTTATTATTTAAAAAAATAAATGTATGTTTATGTTTTATTTTCTATTGGCTCCAGAAAAATATATTTTTATTTTTTTTTTTAAATTTATTTATATAAAAAAAAAAAAAATTTGAAATAATTTTTTTTTATTTTATTTACTTGCAAAAAACAGATATTTAAAAAAAATAATAAATATTTTAACTCGGCTATTTGTTTTGATTAGATGGAGAATATGAATATCTTCCACAAGATTTTTAGAAAAGAAGATATTAATTTTCAATGTTCTTAGTATTTATAAGTCTATAATAATTAGTTGTTAAACAGGCATATGTTATGTCCTAACACTGTATTATTATTGCCTTTTTAATTGGAAATTTAATTATTTTCTTACTTAGATAATATTTAATATAAAAGAAGGTCAACTGTAACAAAATTTTAGAAAAGCATATTCTTTAGCACAGTGTTATCGTATGTACGTTATGTACATTCCATTGCCTTATTCTCATACACCAAGGAATAAAAAGGAATATTGTGGATATATTGTTACGTTAAATAAGAGTTATTAGAATATGTTGGAAATTTATATGTAGAATTAACTTCAAGAATTTGGCACATAGTTTTATAATCAATTTTGTTCACATAAAAAAATTTATTGTCATTTTTTTTGTTCTTAAAACGAAAAGCGAAAAGCTTAAAACCCAAAACAAATAACACAATTAAACATTGGGTCGAATTGAACTCTCAATATTGAACTCGTATATTTGGTATGTGTGATTTAAGATTAAACTAATGAGTGAAATACTTAAAACTGAAATTCAACTCAAAAATACAATTTTTAAAACAAAAAATAGGAGTTTAAACTCAGTTTTATGCATTTGCCCCGAAGATTTGTCCAAATGAAATGGTAAAAAAATGTTTAATAAAATATCTTCGTTGTCCAAACAGTTCAATAGTACCAAAGATCCCTTAATCTGTTATATGGTGTTTGTGGAGATAGTTTTTAGTACTAAAAGTCCCCCACGTTAAAAGAGTAATCCCGTTCGTGCAGCTCCTCTTTTGCGGTTTCAGATGATTCTCATCTAGCCTTGTTAAAAATAAAATCTAACGTGGTTAATAGAAGCCAATAAAATGGGTGTGCTTTTTAGGTGACCATAATCAAAACTTATACTTATACTTAACTATAAACCAATTTCAAAATTTCATAATATTCACTTATATAAAATAATTTTGGCCCTTAATAATTTTTCGGCGCCACGAAATACGTTCGATAAATTAGAAATGAAATAATTTCGACAATATTAAATTTTTTTTTTTCGACTATTTCATTTTTCGTTTTGATTACATTATAATATAATATATATATATGTATGTATATTCCATTTTCTAAACTATAGAAAAAATTTTATAGTTGAATTTTGAATTAATGGATTTTGTTTGTAGATTTTGACTTTTAAATTTTTATTATTGGATTCTGGCTTCTCTTCAATTTGTCGAATAAATCTTTTATTATTGGATTTCTGTTTGTGAATTTTCGGTTTCTGTACTTTTTTTTTGAATTTCATTACAAGTATATATTCAAAAAAACATGTATGACCATTAAAACATATTAGGAGCCATTAACCCATTTCAGCAGAAAGGCACAATGAAATTTTTTATTTTTTGTTGCTTTAATTTAATTGTTTGATGGAAAATTGGCAAAAATTTTGTACCTTGGCAAAAAATTTCTCTGAATTAATTTGATAACAATCCATTAATCTGTTCTGGCGCCCTCTTCGATTATTTCCAAACATTTGTTTCAACGATTTGCCGCTAATTTTCCAGATGGATGTTACATTCTTATTATTAAGCTCTATTAACCTGTTCGGGCGCAAGAGTTTATTAAAAATATTTTTAAAATGTTTGCTTGTTTTTGTTTGCCATCTAAACCATCAAAACTACCATTTTATGTAAAATGGTAGATTTTGATGGGAATAAATAAAAGGGTAGTTTTGATGGGGATGAATTCCACACTATTATACAAAGAATGTGTGCATATTCTTACGGTTTTTAAGCTTTCCACTGACACTGGCCTTCAATAAATAACAATTAAAATAAAATTTCAAAAATATTTTTCTAATAAATTTAATTTTTTTTTCTTGCCTAAGCTGCCATAGCCGCCTAAGCCGCCGCAATCTTAATTGTCAGGCAAACCAGTACCCAACGGGACTCTAAAGGATGTAAGAATTTTAGATTTATGTAAATTTTCTATAATGAGTTAATAGATCATAATCAAATTAATATATATAGATACCATCATAAATGCAAATCCTGTCGTCTAAAATCAGAATTCCAAAATTTTCGAAAACAAATTATAACTGTAAAAAAGCTATTTCAAAAATTTTCATTTTTTCGAGTAACGGTAAAGATAAGACTTAAATAAAGATCATTAAATAATATGATTATTATAAACTATTAAAATTCTATATCTAAAAACGAATTAATAAAATACTAAAAGTTATACTTATGTATTATAATATTGTTAATTTAAAACCTTTTTTTTTTTTTTAAATCATGACTAACAATATTTATTTGATGTTATATACTAATTATTTTTTTTTTGCAAGTAAATATTTTATAATATGCATATTTTAAAAACTTTTGAATTAAAATAAAAAAATTTTTTTTTCATTTCTTACAAGTTTTATTTTTATTTCATTTTACTTTATAACAAATGATTTTTTTTAGTTTAAACATTCATTTTCTGAATAAAAAATATGTAAAAAAAACAATTTCATATTTTAATCTTAAGTGGCTTCTTGTTCTTTAGTTTTTCTACTTTCTTTATTTTCTTTCCTTCAGGTAATTTTTGATTTCATTTGTTTTCTTGTTTTTGTTTTTCTTTTTGCGATGTAATCTGATATTTTAAAAATTTAGAGGAAAAATAAAAGTCTTGAAGTGAAAAGCTTTTTTTTTACTTTAAAAAAATACAATATACAAAAACTACAGATAAGATATGAATTTTTTAAAGTTGAAAAAAGTATCTGATATCTTAAAAAATTGTTATCAAGTTAAAAAAAAAAACCTTACATTTTTCTACCTTAAAGCGCAAACGGAATGGATATTATTAATTTTTTGTTTTTCATTTATTTTTTTATCTCCCACTTTTTTCTCGGTATATTATTTTTCTTTATGAAATGTTTAAACCTATAACAGGTCTGTCTCTATATTATCCAAAAAGTAAAATTCAGATTTCAGAATAATAAAAATAAAAAGAGGAGACAAGTTTAAATATCATTTCTCAGCTCCTTTCTTTTCTGCTTACAGTAGAGTAATATTAAAATTTAGATTGGTTTTCAAAGGAAGCTAAAGAAATTTTTTTTTTTTTTAAGAAAGTTGAAAATTTGCAAAATCTTCAATTTCTACTTATTTCCGTGTATAGAAATTTCAGTTTTAAGGTGCTTATCTTATTACTAGATGCTTACCTTATTACGACCATTCGGCTCTACCAAATATAAACATAATGCATTGAGCTAGTCTTACAAAAGTTGTTTTAGAACAACTCCGTTGAAAATGTACTATATATACAATATATGTTTAGAATAGTTTCAAAAAATAAAAACTTTCTTAAATTTGAATAACTAAATTAAACCAATATTCAAATGTGCTTTATATATTCTAACCTAATCACTTTTTGGAGTCTACTGTCTCTACAATTTTCTTTTCAATTATTTTTATTTTGTATTTTTACATTCTACTTTTTAGTGATCCAACGACAAATCAATATTTTAAAGTAAATAAAGTTTTTATTGTATATAAAAATTTAAAGGATTCAACAATAAAAATAAAAAAAAAAACTAAAGGATTCTCTTAAGAATTCTACAATCTCCATGAGAATACCTAGATATAAGTTTTTAACTGAGTTCATTAATGATAAATATACCGTTATTCTAGTTAGTTGTATTTAAAACTTTTTTTTTTTTTTAATTTTTTTTTTCCTTTTCTTTTTTTTTAGCCAAATAATAGTATCTTAAGGCAAAGTTTTTCTCAAGTAAACTTTCCTCCGAACATCCGACAAAACTTTTTAAACTCCCTCCAAACACCCGACAAAACTTTTTAAACTTTAACAAACACTTAAGTGAAATATTCTATTTTAGAAATAAATAAAAAAGGAAAAAAAATACACAGAAATTATCCTTTTTGGTTTTTTTTTTTTGCCCGAAAATTTGCCACAGTCCTTGCTCGCTGTGAATGAAAGAAAGGTTTCAATGTTTCTATTACAGTTAAATATATTTTAATGTGTCTCTCATGTCTCCCTAAGGACAATTCAATGTTTTCTTTTTTTTAAATTTATTTTCTTTGTTTTTTTTTGGTTTGGCAAAGATAGTTAATTTTTTTTTTCAAAAAAAAAAAAAAATATTGATTGTGGTGTTTAGTCCTTCAAAAAAAAAAAAAAAACAAAAAAGGAAAACAAATAAAACAGAAAAAGGGTAAAGCGTTTACAAGTTGTTGATGAGATGTCATTTAATACCACAATCAGATGAATTCTATACCGAAAATAAAAATTTTTTTTTTTTGTTTTGGTATTATTTAATGGTTTTACTTCCAATCTTAAAAAAAAAAAGAAAACAACAATACCATTTCTAGGCATTTTATTAGTTTGTATTCTAAGAGTTCTTAAAAACGTATTATTTTGGCTCTGTGATTGTTAAGCAGATTAATATTTATGTTTGCATGTGCTGATTTTTATTTTCTTTTTAATAATTTAGTACAATATCTAATGAAAAAAAATGTGCCTTGTTTTGAGAATTTTTACTTTAACATTAATTTTATGTAGCTGTTCAATTATTTACTTCTTTTTATACAACAAAAAATAATGAGAACTAGGCATCTAATAAATTAAAACAAATGGCTCAACAAACCTAAATAAAGATAGACAAAGACTTTAAAAACTTTATCTAATAAATTATAAGATCTTAATATGTATTTAAAATGTTAAAGGTAAAGAGATTTTAATTTTCAGTAACCTTAAAATTAAATTGGAACTTAGAGAATATTCAAGGACGAAACAATGTAATATTAAAATAAAAAAATTACTTGAATAAATTTTTAATTAAATTTGGCATATAGAATGTATAAATCAAATACTTCAAATATAGATTTAAGAAACTTTAAAATTTTTCGAAATATACTGATTACATTACTGAAATTTAAGAAAGAAATTTTGACACTCATTTGAAAATTATTATTCGAAAAAATAGGTTACAAATAATGCAGAAATAAGCCCTGGCCTTTGAAATTAATATACACTTTTCCGTCTTAAAAAAATACGATAGTATCAGATTATAATATATTGGGAAATTATAACGGTTTGATTAATTTTGGACATAAATATTATTTTAAAAGCTATAATTATACGTATACAATCTTTAGAGACTTAAAGAGAACATCAACATTTATGTTCAGTACATTACAACCCATCTAAAACCAATTTTCATCTATTCAAATTTAGACCTTTTCTTCATCAAAGATTTTCACCTTTTCTTTCAATACAAAATTGTAATGAAAAATTTAAATTATAAATATGGATTAAATTCATTTGGGATTATAAAATGGACTATGCTACTTTTAAAAGGAGTCATTGGACATGGCCAGTTGACTTTAAATTCAAAATTGAATTAGTTGAAATTAAAAATAATGCAATACTTCCAAATATTTGCAGATATTCTACATGATTATTTTCTTAACATAAAATTTTTTCAATTCGTCCTATAATAGTCCATCTCAGAGAATGAAATAAAGTCTTATAATAGGAAACACAAATAATATTTGCTGTTTAAAGGAGTGTTTTTATGAGCTTCATGTTGAGAAAACTGATTTGTCTTGTAAATCCTTAATTTGGTATTATTCGAATAACTACTGTATGGTAGACGATCGACGTTATTTCATTGGAGTCATTAAATCTGTTCAGTTTGCTGAAGGCTAAATAAGTAATGGGTTTTGTAATGCTTTTGAACTTTCCTGACAACTAGTAAAGTTGCATAAATATAATTACAGACTATAACAGGCGGATTGATTTGGTAACTTTGTTATAATGACATTCCTTTAGCAATTTGAAAAAGTGATTTCGATAATTTGTCAAAAATAATTAAACAGATGTTTTAGCACTTTATCTTTATTCTTTTTCCAAATATCTGTGTTAATATGATTTTTTCTTCTAGGCCCAATACGGTTAAGAAAATTTAGCACATATTTCTGCTATATTCTTTTAAAAATTTAATTTTAAAATATGTATTTATTTTCTTTTCAAAAATCTTTTACGACAAATAACGGATATTTTACTTGAAAATGGCTTAGGGAGTAGGGATTAAAGTAAATTTGAACATATAGTTTGTTTTGAATTACCCTCAAATTTTGTCATTAACTGTTAAATGAATGCATTGATTTTAACGGTGTTCAAATAGATATGAAATCATAGAATTTATATCCAAGAATCAAAATCATATGTTTTCATAAAAAGAGCTTCAATCAGACAAGTTTAACACTTAATCGGTCATTTAAAATACAATAATAGCAGAAATTTAATGAAAATAAGATTTCATAATTTTGTTACGTTTTTTTTTCTTTTGCCATCACCTTTTCCCATGTAAAGCCCAAAGTTATTAAGATGGGGTCTAATGGTTTACAAAATTTTAATATTTGATATTTTTAAACTGAAATAATGTTAGTTGCGTTACCGGCTACATTAAAAGTTCCCAAAAATTGTATTTTTCAATGGATAATATATCAATTGCTTAAATTATATTTCTTTTTCTTTTACAATTCAAATAATTTCTGTAACTGTTAGAACATAGAGGGACGTTTTAATGCCAAACAAATGAACAGTTTTATTCTGTTCACAAAAATATAAAAATTTTTCCAAACAAAATTTTCAAAAAAAATATGCTAAAAAAATAATTAGTAATAAAATTATGTTTTATACAAAAAAGCTTTTAAGCAATTATAAAAAATAATATTATGATTACGATTTCTACTAATATAAACGTATGTATGTATATATCTAATAAAAATAAAATAATATATTCATTAGTATACATATTTATCACAGTTCATTTAACATAATAATCCTTAGTATATCCTTAAGAAAAAATTGGTAATTCTTGTAAAAATTTGAGATGAGAACAGATATTTAAGTCACTTAAAAAACTTTTTTTTTTTTTTTTTTCTTTCAAGGATTTTTTCGAAAACACATTTTTACCGTTAAAATCCTTTTCTTTAATTGCAAAATAATTATAAGGAAAAGTTCAAGTAACAAGAAATTTTTTCATTATTTAAATAAAAAAGTTTTAAAACAATTTAGAAAAAAAAAACAAAGTATAAAAATTTTTAAATTAGTATAAAGAAGTAAAGGAAATATGTTTTAATTGTGTTTTCAACCAATAAAAATTTAAGATCTCTTTATTTTATCCAACACCTTATTATATAATTTTGTTAAAGAAAATATTTTATCGAAATAAATTTGAAAGTTTCTTTTGTTTTTAATGTTGTTTATATATATTAGATCACATATAAAGGATATTCGGCAATATAAGTGGGTACTATCGAATGAGGTAGTATAAGATATCAAAACAAAAATCCATTACGGGACCTTATTTTATTTTAAGCAATAAAAATTTTTAAATTTTTGTGATTTAATTTTTTTCTTTTAATATATAACATTAAAACTTTTCAAAATTCAATTGAGTTTTATTTTTATGGCCGAGTGTACGGCCGAGAGTAGATGGCCGAGTGTACGTATAAGTAAAACTTTAAGCAGTGATCTATGTACCAGAAGGATACATTTTAGATTCGGATTTATTTAAAATTTTCATTAATGACTTAGCTTTTTTAATGCTCAAAACTGACATTAAAGTCTATTCTGATGACACTGTCGATAGGGTAGGAGGTACCATTGATCATGATTTAAATACATGAGTATAAAATATTTTGTTTATGTATAACCGATTTTAACTAAAGTCTGAAAAAAAAAAAATTAAAAAAAAAATGTTTAGACTGAAATGGAGTGATCATTATCTATAATTGTAATTTAGTAGTTTTCAGCCACACACTACGTATTATGACATTCCGCTAAGTTTTGAATACAAGTACATATTTGGAGACGATTTTTCTATTACGAAATCTACATTACCATACAACATACATACAACATACATGTTCCATACGAATTTTTTGTAATTTAGATGTCACAATAAAATATACATATATAACAGGGCCCTGTACCTGTGCCTAGTATAAATTATATTAATATAAAAAAATGTAATTCCGTATGTTTTTAATCTTAAAAGACTAAATATAAAGTTATATCTTTGAAATCTCTATTTTCAATTTATTCTTCTAATTTATTTTCAAACTTAGTTTATGTTAATGCTATTGTTAATACGAGTATATCTCCTGCTTAATGCTTTGTACTTAGGAAACATTAGTAAACTAAATAAAAATCTACTAAAACAATCAATGGCTTTCAAAAAACTAATCGAACATTTATATACAAAAAATAAAAACAGTTTAGAAACAATTTTCCAAAAAACAGCATTCAATACTTAATAAGCATTCAAATATTTCATATTAGCATTCAAAATTTTTAAACAATGAAATAAAACATCAATTTAGTTTAAATGGAAATATTAACATAACCGCTAACTATAATATAGTCATAACAATCATACGTTGCCATTCAAAAAACGTTCGTTAAGTCATTAGTATACAAAAGATAGAGCGTATAAATTACATATAAATTTAGTGATTTGACGTTTTGATAATGATTTGTTGTAACTATTATAGTTAGGGTTGTAATTTTGTATATATATTACAAATAATTATATATGTATATCGAAAATTTATCATTTTATCAATACATATATGACTATTTTATATGTAGTTTTATATGTAGTTAACGACTATTTTATATGTAGTTATAGGGGGTAGACATAGATTTATAATACATGGAAGAAGCCAAATTTTTATTTATTATTATTTAGAAGAAATAAACAGCTGCCTTTACAATTGTTCAAAATTATTTAATGAGTTATCAGAATCTTAAATAATATAGAAATCAATTTTCTACGTTTTTTGAATGGCAACGTATGATTGTTAATATTTCCATTTAAATTATTAATATTTCCATTTAAGTTATGTTAATATTTCCATTTAAACTAATTATTTAGAAGAAATAAACAGCTGCCTCTACAATTGTTCAAAATTATTTAATGAGTTATCAGAATCTTAAATAATATAGAAATCAATTTTCGATTTTATTCAAATTAATTTTGTAATATCGTTTAAATATGGAAACCATTCACGTTTTAGTTAAAAAACAAAAAAAAAAAAAATATTTATATATTTTTGAAATATGTCTAATCAACTATAGTTATTTATCTTTTAGATACTTCTAGCTAAGCCATAAATATTTTTTACGATTATAAAAAGAAAATGTCTTAGGTTTATAATAATTTCATTTTTATTAAAAAACAAAATCAAACTTTTTTAAAAAAACCTCTTATAGCCCAAGCCATAATTAACATATTGCAGAATAATCCTAGATATTTTCCAGTTGCATTGTCTTCTTCTTCTTTTGCTGAAAGGTCAAATGGCTTCCTCTACAAAATCCCAAATCACAACATCCAACAACTCATAGTCGAAGAATTTTTTCTATACAATATTGTACATTTCATATTGAATTAATTAAATAAATAAATTTAAATAATATTTATTTTGGGTCTATGACACTTTACTGAAAAAAAAAATCCCAAGCGAAAAAATCCTGAAAAAATAATCACAAAAAAAACAATCTCGAATGATTTAAAATCTTGGAAAAAAAAAATTCCAAAAATATCAAAATCCCGAATGATTTAAAATCTTGAAAAAAAAATCCCGAAAAAAAAAATCTTGAATCGGCGGAATTTTGATGATTTCAAAAATAAATAATTTTAATTCAAGATTCTAACTTGAAATATTATTTCTATTTTAATAATCTGGTCACTATTTTTAAGTACATAATAACATGTAAAAAAATTATTATACAATATCAGGGTTTTGATATATTGTGCAAGGCGAGTTTCGGGATCAACCTCAGTAATCTGAAAGTTGTTTTGTTGAAATATGTATGTAAAAATATAATTAGGAAAAATTTTAGAGTTGGTAATAAAATCAGAGTAATACGATTTTTCAAAAATACATATATACATATTATCTATTATATATATGTTAGATTGTGAATTAGGAGAGATTTTTAAATTGGATTCAAAATCAGGGTTTTTCCTTTTTCAAGAATATTTATATATATGTTTATCTGAGATTCTGAATTAGGAGGGATATTAGAGTTGGATTCAAAATCAGGACTGCCACTTTTTTCGGAATATTTATACATATTTATACGTGAGATTCTGAATTAGGAGGGATTTTAGAGTTGTATTCAAAATCAGGGTTTCAATAATTTGCTTAGAGGAGGTTTGTGGGCTTAGAGGGGGTTATGTTGTTTATAATTTTGTTCATTAATAAATACAAATTAAAAAATCCCGAATGTATTTATTTTTTTGTCAAAAATTTTTTTTAAGTATTTTTTAGCATTTTGTAACATTCCGAATTTTTTTCGCAAAATTTAAGTTCGGTATTTTTGGCTTTCAGGATTTTTGGTTTTCAGTATTTTGTTTTCGGTATTTTGGAACATTCTTTATTTTTATTAGAATTAAAATTCGATTATTTTTGCAGAATTAGAATTCGTGATTTTTCTTTTCGGGATTTTTTCATTCGAGATTTTTTTTTCAGTAAAGTGTCATAGAAACATTTATTTTACATATGTGTTACCAAAACAAGGTATTTAAAATAGTGGACGCTGTATTATGTATAATAATTCTAAACAATACCCACAAGTAATCAACATTTTATTTAACTCTTGCATGAAATCTGTGCTACTATATGAAAGTGAAATCTGGTTGGTAACCCGTACCAACGTTCAAAAATCACAGGTTTTCACCAATAAGTGCCCAGGAATCTTCTGGCCAAGAAAAATACACAAAGAGTTATGGATATTATCCAGTCAAGAACCGATCGAAAACCGAATAAGAATTAAAAAATGGAAATAGATCGGTCACATCCTCAGACGCCGAACAACATCAGTGTTACGTCAAGCATTAGACTGGAATCCTCAGAGCGAAAGGAACATGGGAAGACCTAGAGCGACTTAGAAAAGAAAGGGGCTAAGAAGACATAGAGAATACTGGGAAAACTGGGGCGGAAATGAAAAAATTGGCACAAGACAGACAAAATTGAAGAGGTTTTATAAAAGCCGTATTTTCCATAAGGGAATGAGAAAGGAGAAAACAAAATTGAAATTTTAAGATAGTTAATGATGATAGAAGAAACAATAGTATGGTTTCATTTATGTACTATATGAATGACTTTGTGAATCCCCTATTATACTCTTTGTATAGAGATGAATTATTAGAATTAGGAAAAAAAGATATTATAAGTAAGATAAAGTATTACAAAAAAAATTGTTAAAAAAAAATTTCCAAAAGTTAAAAAAAAGTACAAACTAAAGTATTATGTATGCTCAATAAATAAAAAATTTTGAAAATAAAGTGAACTATAACCTAATAACTATTTATTACTATATTATCCTTTTTCATATATTTAAATAAGGACTCATTGTAAGAATAACTTATATTTTTCCTCAATCCTCTTACAACTTATTCTCTACTAACAAAGGTAAAAAATTACTTAAAACTTATATACATACATCCAAATACAATAAAAATATTTTATGTATAGTATATAATGAGAAAAAAGTTAACTTTAAATTTAAATTTAAACCTGTTAAAAACTTTTCTCTATTTAAATAACGTTATAAACACAAAATAAAAATTTTTGAAAAATTAGTTAAAAATTTAAATAATCCTTTAGCTTTAATTTTTTCTGACCCGAGATTTACACATATATGTATGCATGTGTTTATGTATGTGTATGTTTAATGTTTATAAAAAAAAAATTACTCTTTTTGTAGCACATTTCCAAAAAATTTTTGAAAAAATGTGCCTATACCTTTCACTTTGTCCGTTCGTCCGTCCGTCTGTCCGTCTGCTTACAAAACTTCTAAACCCTTAAAGATAGAGAAAAAAATGTTAACCATGTATAGGTCTCATAAAAAAATTAATTTTGTGGAACAAGTTTTTCATGTAGCCCCATCCATCAGGGAACTACAGCCCCTAAACTTTCACAAAGCTCTATTTTTAAAAGTGTATATCTCATGTTACACTTAACATTTTTTCATTATTTTTACCTTTTTAAATCTATTTCAAAATTATATAAATTTTTTTAATTTAGTATTTAAATTTACCGTTATTTAAAAACCAAATTTTGCATGATTTTTCTACCTTCATAACTCCGACACGCTTTTAGATGGGGGCTTGAAATTTTGAGGCAAGAACGAACTTTTAGAATTGGTATAAGTTTCCTCAGAAAGTTTTTTTTTATACCTTTAAATTCAAAGACTATTATGCTCAAAAATTGAAAATATGCTATTTTTAGACACCCTTAATTTAGGCATCTGTACAAATTTTTCTTCGGCAAGATATAAAAATTACAGCTCCTGTTCTGAGTTATATAGGTTTCTGAGTTATATAGGGTTCCAGCGTGCTCCTCAAAATTGCGAAAAAAGTTCTATTATCACATTTTTTTTTATATGAAATTTTCGAATTTTGGTGCAAGTCACAATTCTCACAAAACAGTTTGCATTATCTTTTGAAAATGTGTGCTTTTAAAAACCGTTGGTTTACATTCTGCCTTCTTTTTTTTATTTTTAAAATGTTTGATTTTTTGTTCGTCAAAGAGCTTTTTATTAAATTAAATTTTTTTATTTATAAGGCGAACTTGAAATAAAGGAAAAATTTAAATTAAACGAACGAAAAAAAAAAATTATGATATTTTCAAAAAAAATTTTTTTCGTTTACCTCGCTAACATTAAATTTTTTACCTCGGTTACTTTATAGAAATGGGTAAGTTAACGTGAAAAAATAAATAGCTTTTGTAAAACCAGATTTTTTGAGTGTTCATTGTGGTGTATCGTGCAAAAATTGCAAAAGATTTTTTATTCATTATTATATATAAATTAAAACCTAAAGTTAAACCTCGAAATTTTTAAAAAATTTTGTCAGTTTTTTTTTGGAAAATTTTCCTTTGCATAGTAACGTATGGTTTAACGCGCTTTTCTTTTGACATCAAGGAAACTATATCAAAAAAACGAGGAAGAATACAGTTGACTTTGTCAACTCTTAGATACCCGTACGAACCGTTAGTATGTTCACAGCCTGTCACTCTGCTTACAATATTATTTTTTAAATATTTTAGTATTTTAAAATAATTTGGGTGAATTTTATAATTTCTAGAACTATGGGTTGTACATATATTCAAACTATATGTTTATATGTACATTCTTCAAAAGTAGATTCTAACCTTCCACATAACGATTATCAATCCAAAACTTTTTCAAATATTCTATAGTAATATTTAATACTAAGCGGTAAATGTATATTAAATTTACTAAGTACAAAACAGTAAATATAATTTTAAATATTATATTATATTATATTTAAATATTCCATTGATAGAATAATTTCTTATAAGTACAATAAAATACATATATGTATGTAAATACGGCGCTATATAATATACATCTATACTCTTATCATTCTTTCACTAGTGACATATACGATATGTAAATAAACATGATATTATATAAGTATGTATATATATCAATATCATATAAATAAAAATTCTTCAAGCAACCGTTATGTTGTTTATTTAATTACATTTTTTTGTACTACGCATTATATCCTCAACAATTTCAAATTATCGAGTAAAACAAAATGGAAAAAATTCGTTAAAGAAATTTGTTAGAAAATTTGAAAAAATCAAGTAACACTTTCGTCAATTATAAAGTAACCCTATATTATTAAACAAAGTTGTTAACAGAAATAAAAGTATAATGTTGGAGCTTTAATTTTTGTGTATTACTTCAAAAAAATTTTAACAGGTGTTCAAGTTACAGGTGTTTAAAAATAGGAAATTTTCAGTTTTTGACCCCTTACAGCTCCTAAACGGAGGGTGATACAAAAAAAATTTCTGAAATGACTCATACTAATTTTCAAAGATCTAACTTCTGTCAAAATTTCAAGTTTTCAACTTTAACCGTTTAGAAGATGGAAGGGTTAAAGAATTTTTCAAAATTTGAGTTTCGCATAACGGTAAATTAAGACACCGTATGCCAGAATTATATATTTATTGTATATATACTTTTAAAGCTAATGAAAGTAGTAATCGTTTGGCGTTTTCAAAATGAAGATATACCTTATACAACTTGTGCTATAACAATTTAAATATAAAGCTTTTTTGAACCTTTGGGGAGCTGTAGCTCCGTAACGGGTGGGGCTACCAAAAAAAGTTATTGAAAATAAAATTAATATTTTTGTGAGATCTATCAGTAGTTAAAATTTCATAGCTCTATTGCAAAAAAAATGTGGGGATCTAAAAGTTAGGTGTTCGAGAGCTACCCTAAGGCTTGGTCCAAACTCAACCAAAAAAAATAGGGAACCTACAAATTACTCCCAAAATATTTTGTGTAAATTTCAAGATTCTAGCTTTCTTAGTTTTTGAGTTAGCGTGCTGACGGACGGACGGACGGACGGACATGGCTCAAAAGTCTTAGAATTTTTTTCTGATCCGATCCATACCTTTGAAGGTATATCTAGCTCGCTTATTTCGAGGTGTTACAAACGGAGGAGTAATTTTATTATACCCGATCCTATCGTACGGGTATAAAAATAATTTAAAGGTATTAAAGTTATTCAACTTCAAGTTAAGATATATATACAGAATACTGTACTCTATTTTTTAATATTTTCTAATAACTTAGAACATGTTCTAAAAACAAGTTTGGGTAAAAACGTTTCATTAGAGTAATATCGTAAAATGTTCATAATTAAAGAAATGACAATGCTAGATAATCTTAATACTTTTAAAATTCTCATAAATCGAACAATTACACTTGGGTAATTAAGATGTTCTTACGAAAAGACCAATTTACGAATTTTAATATGAATCTTTTAAGACCTCAATGTTTCTTAATTTATTCCTCAATAGACAATATCTTTAACTTTGGACTGAGCCATTTTTATTTTGATTAAATCTGTTTGAAATGATGATAAAAATGTTTCTTTACCGTTTATGTAAATTTTTTTTCCAAAACAGGTTTTTATCTGTTTATATTCCTCCTCGTATTAGAAGCATAGAACATTTCCATCGAACTCGATTCGTAGCCATTTTTCTAGGATTTTTCATTTCATTTAAACCAGAAGAATTGTTTGTCTCCGGATGTTGTTCGATCAACCGCGTCTTCTAGTGGCTTACGGATTTCATTCTAAGAACATATTCTTACCAGTTTTCTGGGGCAGTTTTTTAAATGTGTGCTTAATACATCACCATTTTCATTGCATTATTTGTTTGGTAACTGCGGTTATATTCTACAGAGCATCATTTTTGTTTTTATTTTCGGTCAAACTTCTTTAAGTTTTAATTAAATCCAGGATATATAAGAAAATCTTAACGTTTACCTAAGGTTTATTTAAGGTTTATTAAGGGATATTTTTTTTTTTTACATGTAAACATGAAATAGACTGTAATCAAATTCATTTACTATTCTTAAATTGTTAAAAATAAATCAAAAATTGATGAATTGCGACAGAATTTTTATAATAATTGCAGACAATTACCAGTTCAATTCTTAAAGAACAATATAAAAGTCCTTAATTTTAACAAAGTCTTTATTGATTTAAAAACTTGTAATCGATCACTCTACCAAAATTTTACATTTTTTGCTGATTTCTTTCTTTTACAGGTAGTTTAATTTTTTTACAATATATTTGTAGTTTTTTTTTTGGATACTAAAATTTGGGTTTTAAATTTTAAGCATATGAAAAACTTTTAGTTCCTTTGTCTTTTTAAGAGAGATTTAAATTTTTTTTCTAAAATAGCCATCACATCACTCTTCCAAACTTTTTCATCAACCAGTCTTTTTTTTAAATAATTTTTTTTTTACTTGTTCTAATCCTTTTGCAAATTTTTTGCTGAATAAATTACAATTGGATTGAAGAAAAATCATGCCAAGATCAAACATGCATTAAAATGACGTGCTTTTTCTCAGTTCTATAATACTTAAATATTGAAGAAAATTTACGAGGAAATAATTTATTTGCCAAAAACAAAAAAAAAATTAAAAAATAAAATAAAACATGAATTTGGCAAAAGATCAAAACGTTTGGAAAATTTTTGCTTTCAATACCATACAATTTTTTTTGTTGTATAAAATTGAAGTAAAGTATTAGAATCGGAAAATCGAAACTTAAGATACATAATTGAATTATAGAAAATAACAGTTAATTAGTAAGGGTTTACTTTAAATAGTGATTTTAAAAGACATCTTATATTGATTGAATATTATCATTATTTTATTTATAGGTTCATTCTAGCTGTAATCAGGTTTATGATATCTAAAGCTTTTTTTATATCTAATGCAGTTGGAAATGTCCTCAAATCTATTTAGTATAAATCAATTTGTTTATTAAATACTTGAATGATAAAAATAATATACCCATCGGGCGATCACTTTTCTTCTAAATTCTATACTATCCATCTGAATTAATTTAAGCCGATCAACATATTACAATTTTATTGCATTAGTCTAATTTAAAAAATATTAGCTCTCCCACCACACACAATGTGATTAGGAACAAAATCAACCTTTCCTTTATTGACAGCTGTCGTTCAATTTGGTTTAAAATTACTTTATTTTCACAATATATTGATCATAATATGACAACAATATGTTGATTGGAATTTGTGGACCAGCCTGAAGATTAGCATATAGCATATAGGATAGTTTGAATAGCCCAGACTAATGATTTTGTAATACATGAGTCAGTAAATTATCAAGATAATCATTTTATATGATAAGTGTTATGATAAGTGTACTTATAGTCGAAACTTAGACCAAGATTATTTAATTCAGTGACATTAATTTTGTTATGTTTAAGTTTAAAGTATATATAGTTGGAAAAAATCGAATTTAAGAAAAGGCTAACATTATTGCATTTAAACATTATCTGTATTTAAAATTAAGTTAATGCAGTACATAATATTATGAAAATCTTTCTGAAATGAATATGTGGCATTCATTTAGCTAAAATCTTTAAATATTTTCAAGTCAATAATTTTAGTAAAATCGTTCATTAAAACGTAAATGGCATGCTTTGGATACTCATTGATGGCATGATTGGGATACTCCAAAATTTACAATAAACGAAGCTAAAATTATTGTGCTAGAAGTAACATTATAGCTCTATCCTATAAGAGTCGATTTGTAAGATTGTAAAGCTAATTTGGATTTGATACTTTATATCCTTTAAGGACTTTTAAGATAAGCTATTTCGAAAGTTTTATATTCCAAATTATATAATATTAATAATATACTATATATTGGTTCCGCTTTCATTTTGTTTTCTACAAATTACGTGGTTGACTTAAACTTATACCGAGTAAATCTAAAGGAGAATAATTTTATTGTAATAATTTTTTTTTATGGTAACATATGCAGAATAGGTTAAACACGTTTTCAAAGTCATACATATGATGATGCAGATGGTGTTATTTGCTTTTACTTGATAAAAGAAAAAACCAAATTGAATTTATTTTTAAATGCAATAGAAAATATAATAATATAAAAAAAAAATTCATTTGAGCAAAATAATAAATCTGTGATGTTATTAAACCAAAGGTTTTTAAAGGCGCACAATTTATTAACCAAAAGAAAAGCGAGTTAGATATGGACATGTATATATATTCGGAATCAGGATCACCTCCTGAGTAGATTTAGCGATGTCCGTCCGTACGCACGATAACTCAAAAAAAATTGATGCTGTCTTGATGCAATTTATACTGTAGGTTAACAATGACTAAAGAAAGGTGGGGATTCAAAATGGGTGAAATCGGACCATAGGTTCGGGTACCTCCCATACAACTCCCAAAACCGAATACGCATATCTTCGAAATTAATAAAGATAGAAACTTAAAATTTTGTTGGAGGGTGTGTTTTCCTGAATCCCTAATATCCCTAAAATTTGAGATGAATTGGAGTGGTTGTATGGGTATCTCGGGTACGGTTTATTTTTTTAGCTTATATTAAATACCTAACCAATATAACTTATGGATTTTTAATTTAATTTGAATTTTTTAGGTGTAGGGTATAAATTAGTCAGTTGCATCGACTTACTGTTACATTTACTTTACATTTACATCGACTTTACTGTTTGTTACTATTTTTGTACCAAAAATGTAATTTTTCTTAGAATTTTTTACGTATATGTACGAGTAGAAAAAAATTGTGAATAATTAAGAAGCACTTTTTTCAAGTTTAAGTTAACTCAACAATATTAAGCAAAGTCGTCACCACAAGTGATGGTATAATAGTGGAAGCTTTTTATTTTATGTCTTACTTATACGCAAATGTGCATAGGTTCATTTTTTGGCTTCAGAATAGGTTGAATAGGTAAATTCACATAATCGTAAATTTAAAAACTAAATTGTGAAAAATTTTATAAATTTTGTATTGCTTTATAAAACTAAGAAAATTTCCGTCATTTGAAGTTTTTAAATTCAGCAAAATTTAATATGCAAAAAAACATTTGAAAATAAAATTTTTTCCAATTCGTAATGAGTGGAACAAGATATAAAAGTTGGTTAAATGTTAAAATTTCTTTCCTCCGTGGCTAAAATTTCATTGCTCCATCTTAAATAGTCTACAAGTTTTGTAAACAGAAGAACGGACAGAGTCAAACTAATAAGTAGATTATTTAAAAATCAATATTTCCAAAAAAAATTTAAACTTGCATATTAATGCATCTATTCATTATCTATTCCATTTTAGTTGTAGCAATTTGATTTTATTTATATCTGTTTAATGTTTTATATTTTTACTTAACACTAAATTATGCAGTATTTTGCAATATTTACAAAAAAACAGGTTTATCTATATGTATTAAACATTTAACTAAAAATCATGTCTAATATGTACTTAAAGATGTATTTAAAGTTATAATATAAAATAAGGTTTAAATTTAAATTTTGGTTACGGATTTTTCAATTTTTACTGTTAAAGAAAAGTGTTGTGTTAAATCAATTTAAATCGTTTGAATCAATTAAATTTTTCTTCTCTTGTTAAAAGTGACATGCATCTGGCAAATTTAATCTATTAATTTAATCTATTTTGCTGAGTATTTATAGAATTACAATTTAAAACTCAAATGGACATTTAATTTGCGATTACACAAAATTGGATATAATCATAATAATATGTTTTTGACTATTTTGAACATATGAAAATGAATGTAACCGTCTTCAATGCAATGCGTTGACGGCTGGCGTGTTTTTTAAGGTTGAAGTTGAACAATGTCCAAAGCTAAACGCTGACCGCTGAACTATTTGATGTTTTGATTAAATTGACATTTCTTTTTTGTGTTGTTTTTTGTTTTTTTTTGTAAACAATAAAAAAAAAGAATTAGTAATTGTGAAAAACAATATTTACTTTTCCAAACAATATTGTTGCAATGAAACTTGACAGTTCACTGACAATTGAATTTACGCCAACATTGGAGACTAAACCGCTGAAACTTAGTAAAAAAACAGATTATACTTTTTTAAAGTTAAAGTTACACGCCAATACCTGCATTAGAGAATGGTCTTAAATACTTTTCATACAATAGCAAAATTTTTCAATATTCTATAAAATATAGATTAAGATAGACTTGTACGATTACGTGATATGTGTAAATAGGCCATAATGGCTTTATTCTCTTTTGAATGAGAAATAAAGCCATATCGCACATTTTTTCGCGTATGGCTTTATTTCCCATTTAAATGCGAAATAAAGCCATATCATTTTCTAAAATTATACGAAATAAAGCCAATATAGTAAAATTGAGAGAAATTCTAATTTTATAATAAACAAATATAATTAATATAATATAATAAAAAAATAGGTATTGATAAATAAATGCAGTTATAAATTGAAAATCTAGGGTTATACGCTTTTTCCAGAATATTTATACATATATATGTATTTGCGAGATTTTGAATTAGGAGTTGGATTCAAAATCAGGATTGCCGCTTTTTCCAGAATATGTATATGCCATTCCCAATTTGAAGGTATTTTAGATTCAAAACCAGGATTATACGTCTTTTACAGAATATGTGTACAATCCTTTTAACTTGTCTTCTCTCCACCTTTCTAAAATGGGGTCAATTGTTTTGCCAGCTGTTATCTGTTAGCTGTTATTATTTGTTTTTGAACAAATAAGATTTAATTTTTAAGAAGGAAATAAAGCGGAAAGCCATAAGGCTTTGTTTCGCAATTATATGCAAATAAAGCCATACGCGAAAAAATTGGCGTTATGGCTTTATTTCTCATTCAAAGGCGACAAAAGGCGATTAAGGCTTCAATTCGTATGGTTTTGTTTCACGGCGTCAATTTTTTAACACAATTTCAACATGAATAAATTATTAGTAATGATGTTGTATGTATTGAGTTTTAACAAAACCACAAGTCCAATTCTATAATATTATTTGAAAGCATTTTATTTATTTATATTTTTTTATTTAAAAAATCCAAAACGTACACTAAAATATAATAAAGAAAATAGATATAAAATAGAAAGAACAATGTATAATCTGACAATATTTAGTTAAAAAAAATACAAAGTAATTAAATTTAGATTAAAAATTTAAAAAAATATGGAACATGAAACCAAAAAAGGTATTACTAATTTGTATTAGTTTCATAATTCATTGCTTATTTCTTACACCGAGGGAACTGAAACAAAACATGATAAATTAACTTTTACTACACTTAAGGTTGAATAATTGAGTAGGTAAGTGTTTGTAAGTGAACAACTTTTGAAACGAATTTCAAAAAAAATTCTCCAAATTAAAAACAAAAATCGATTTCGAGAAATTTCTACCATTCTTACCTTTACGTTTATATTAAAAATGAAATAAAAATTTTAAAAACAATTATTTTTGTTTTCCTAAATTGCTTGTGGCGTCTTAAAAGGTTAAAAAAAAACTGTTTAAGTAGTTTGTACTGACTATAATATATAACAAAATAAGTAGATATATATAAATTTATTCCAAAATATATTTTAGAATGAAAAAAAACCTGCATCGAATGTTAATTATTTGTAATTTTAACGGCTAACTAGAAGAGCAGCTAAGTAAAGAGAATTCATGAAAAGAAGCTTGTACAAGTTTCCGAACAAAATAGCATTGCTTTTATATGTGTTTACTAGGTATATTTTGTATATCTGGAAAAAGAAATAAATAATCACATAGAGGCTATGCGCCAATCAAGAGCTTTTTACTATCGGTAAAATAAGTTGAAAAATATTATAAAGCTGAAAGAAAAATCATAAGGCAGTGTATACATGATTTTTAAAGTTGGTTAAAATTATAATATTTCTCCTTTGCTCTCTTAAATTTCTAAAATAGTAAACATTTAAATTAGAGATTTTAGCCAACAAAAGAAAAATGTATAAAAATTTTATAATTTAATATTAAATTTTTAATATTTCTTCAAAAACAAATTTCTTCCTCCAACCTTTTGAATGACAGCTTAATTCTTTTCAAAATTTTAAGTTCTAAAATTGTATTTTCATTTGTATTTTTGTATTTTACAGATTTCCCATAAGAGTGTTCTGGTTATTAGGAGAATCTACACGAACATTTTCAAAATTTAAAAATTGTAACTAGTTTTCATCATTTTTATGCCGAAAATTATATCATGTAAGGTACAAAACTTGGTACAAAACTTTGGTATATGAAATTTATCAATTAAACAAAATAAAATCTTACCGATTTTTTGGAAGCTTTTGTATAAAGATTTTTAATTGAAATAATCATTCCTTTTTTATTTTCGTTAAATTGATTAAATTTAATTAGTTTTGGTTTTTTGTAGTTAAAAATAAACTATTTTTAATTAAAAGGAAAATAAAATACTTTATTTGTATATTAAAAAACTCTATTGTAAGTATAAACGCACTTTACATTGGTGGTAAATTTTTAACTAACTATAAAAAATAAAATAAACAAAATAATTTGTATTTAATAAATTTTTATATGTATATATATGTATAGTCATGAAACTCAAATTATAAAAAAAAAATTAAATTCTTGAATTATTTTTTCAAGCTATCTTAAAAAATAATTTGATACGACAAGGTTGTGAAATTCGTTTAAGGTTTGTGTAAAGCATTTTTTTTTTTTCAATTTAACTGATATAAAGTGCTACTAATAGTCTCTAAATTTACACTTTGATTTTTTTTCCACAAAATATTTTAAATAAGATGTGCCTGAAAAATAAAAATTAAATTATATCCGCCGACATTTAGTGCATATATTATATCAAACCGTATATTTTCCATTAAGGAAGATGATAACCCCTAAAACAAGAATACGATCAAATCTACAACTAAAATTTATTTTACTTACGTCATTTATGGCGTATTACAAGGACTATTATTAAAATAATAAAAAAAATATCACAACACTCTGCAAAGCACAAAGGTTAATAAAAAGAATTGCTAATTCGAGTACTACCATACTTGACTACTCCATAAGTTCGAGAATTTTTCGGGTAAAATAATCGAGTAATTGTCTTTTCAATGAGCTTAATAAAACAGAAAGTAATCAAGAGATAATGTAACTATAACTATACTCACATTTTAGGAACAAGGATTTACCGTAAATGAATACATTTTTTCAAAATTCTACTTAGAAAGCAAATTGCAGGGATATCTTTGAGTTTAAATGGTTGCATACACATTTAGTTAATTCAACCGGTTCTCATTTCATGAAAAATTAAGACTCCATGAATTTTAATACAAAGGCTCACATTTTCAAAACATTAATTTAATTGCAAATTTTTAGATGCAAGAAGTATTTTTAGAAAAATAAGTTCTACTAATAACTGCTAAAATGTATAGAACATGTTTCTAAACAGTGTGTTCCAGTCTGATATATAATTTGCAATTTTTGGAAAAGAACTAGTACAGATACTCTTTTAATGTATCTTACAACTTTCTCTAATTATCCTATTTTTGCCCAACTTCTCTCCCCATTAACTAAACTTGCAAAAGCTTTGTATAAAGCAGTGCCTTCCTAGAGTTGGGGTAGCGTGTAAAAATAAAAAAATTAAAATTTTTGTTAAAAATATTCCAAAGAAATTAACCACCTTAGAAAAAAGAATAGAGTTTACTCAACGGACACTATTTTTCTAAGGTAAAACTATTTTTTTTTTTAGCCCTACTGCCTACAGTCCAAAATATTATATTTCGGTCCTTATTTTTGCATCTTATCTTTAAAAAACTTCTATTGGTATTAAATTTTTTGGTTTCAAAAAATTTTAAATTTTAAACATTTGACTTCTCTTGAAAAAAAAAAAAATCGTTGGGTGACATTCTTCTCGCGAATTAACGGACAGACTAAGCCTAACAAAAATATTTTTTAAAATATGCTAAAAATCATTTAGAAATTCTATGCTTTATATAAAAATTTTTTATTTAAAAATTTTCTGTTTTTTAAATTTTTATATGATTCATAAAGTGTTCATATAATGGGTAATTTAAAGACAAAGAATATGTATTTTAAAAAAATTTTTTTTGCGGTTTTACATTTTCAATTGTTATATAAAAATTATATTTATTGTATTTTAATTAAATATTTTCATACTACCTACAAAATATTAAACTAAAAAAATAAACATTTCAGTCTCGTTTCACAAAATATTGAAAATAATTGAAGATTGAAATACTTTTTAAATAAATTTTTAATTGATGCAATATATTTTTTATTCATAAAACGGAGTGTAAAAATGGTAAAACACTTAACACTTAATTAATTTGATTTTTTTTTTTTTTTAACAAAGAAAATATTTATGTTTTTTTATTAAATATACTAATAAAATATTAGTTAACATTTTTACATTTGAGTAAATTTTGCTTTTAAAAATTTTTATATTTAAAAATTGTTGTTACATGCCTAAAGATAACACATTTTTATAAGTGTAACACTTGATGGGTTTTTGTTTTTAATTAAAAAAAAAAAAATGATACCTATAGAATTAAAATCAGTGCATACAATAAAGGTGATGAATGGATTTCAATTACTAATTTGTATCAACCAATAGGAATATCTCTAGAGCTGTTCATCTATGCTCAGTTTCTTTGAAAATTAAATTGAAGCCTGCCAGTCTGGTGTTAATACGGAACTATATTTAAAAAACGTTAGTTTTATTTTAAACGAATTATAGAATTATAGACCCACTTATAGAAAACAAAAATAACTCAAATATTAGGACGAATATCAAGAAGATTGTGATAGTCGATAGGGAAGAAAGTTAAATTAACAAAGAGTAACATTTAACAAAGTTTAATTTGTATAAAGTCTATAATATATGATATTTTTATCCCATCTTTGAATATTGGAATGTATGTAAGAGAATAGTCTTAGAAATTTTGCAGAACAGCAATTTTTGATTTACCTGTATCTAGAATACATTTACAATTTTGAAACTTTCGGAAACTGTATAAGTGCACTTTTGATATTGAAGAATAAGATGAAATAAAGTTGAATTTTAGCTGCATATAAGTACCAAAAATGTTGCAACTGTATAAATCCACATTTATATCAAAGAATAAGGTAAAATAAGGGCATTATTTATTTTCAATTGTTTTGTGTATTACAAATGTTAGTTTTAAAAAAGAAATTTTTGTAAATACATACATATATATATATATATTTTTTTCGTTTAAGAAGCAGAGGAGTTCAAGGGAAATATGAACATAAAGGAGAATTGGCGGGTAAATTGGAGACGAACCTGAATAGGTTCTTTTTGAAAAGTTGCAAATTGTATAATGGAGCATTTGTATCAGAACATGTTGGATGGAAACATGTTCCACATTTTAGTGGTTGTCACAATAAAAGAGTTTTCATAAACAGTTTTAAACCACATAGGAATTTCCACGGTGTAGAAATGAGCACTTGAGGCTCCCCTAATGTTGCGTTGGAATTGTTTAAGTGGAGGCATTATTGAATTCAATTCAATAGAACAAGTGTCAATATCTACAAGATATCTATAAAAGACAGATAAAGCTCCAATATTTCGATGTGAGTTAAGAGGAGTAAAGGTTCCCTGAACAGTAGGGTCGCCAATCAGGCGTAATGAGCGATTTTGGATTTTGTCCAGGTAACCTAATGATGTTTGAACCTGGCACTGTTATGTGCCCATATGTGAGAATTATACTCCATCTTAGGTCGAATATAAGCTTTATAGATATTGGCCAGATCACTGGGGGGAAAAATAAGCTTTACAGCGAAAAAGAAAACTTAAACATTTGGCAGTTTTTTTGGCTATATCAAAAATATTCTCATTCCACAACATTTTTTGATTACGCTGCATTCCTAAAATGTGTAAATTGGCAGACCGCTGTTTATACTTACTTGTTATTAAACAGTAATATTTAATCAAATAAATTTTAAATGATGTCGATTTTTTAATAGGGAATCTTCAACTACATTAAATTTACTAACAGATTGGTATATTGCCCCAAGTTAAAATTTAATTTAATTTTCATCAATGTCAAATGAAAACCCTGTGTGAAACTTCACCAAATTATACAATTGAAAGAGATGGTAATTTATTGCAAAAAAAACTTTATTAAATTATTTGTAATTTTAAATTATTTTTTAATTGTAGAACAAAATAAAAATATCAATTCGGAATGTATAATTAAATCTTACAATTTATTAACAACAACATATCTTTTATGCCGGGTACATAAAATAATACATGGAATGGATTATAATATCAAAACGAAATATAATGCATGGTGATCTGGTGGCAAGAAATATTCTTTTAACAGATAATAATATTGTGAAAATTTGTGATTTTGGTTTAGCCAAAACAATATCAAGTCAATACGGAAATTATATTAAGAAACCAGCAGATCAATTACCATTAAAATGGTTAGCATTAGAATCATTGAAGGATTTAGAGTTTAGTATCAAATCTGACGTTTGGTTATTTGGTGTATTATTATCGGAATTATTTTCAATGGGACAACATTCATATCCAGGTATTAATGTAAAAGGTTTAGAATTTTTAAATATTTTAAAAGAAGGATATCTAATGGAGAAACCAGAATTTGCAAAATAAAGATATGTAAGTTTAGAAATTTTTGTATAAAGAAGTTTCGGCTTGATCTATTATTTGATCTAAATTAATATTAAATTTTAATTTAATTGCAGCTATAATATAATGTTAAAATGTTGGGAAGCTTTGCCATCAAATCGCCCAAAATTTGCTGAACTGCAAGAACAATTATCTCATTTTCTTGAAAGTCAAATTTACAATGTAATAATAAATATAAAAATTATCTATATTTTCATTTATTTTTATTAAAAATATGCTTTGTACATTTTTCTAGCATTATCTTGAAATGAATGCCTCTTATGAAAAAGCAAATAAGGATTATATGTCAAAACGTGACCAAAGTTATTTAGGGAAAAACATGACATAAATAGATTTAGTAATTTTTAGTAATGAAATGCATTAAAAACCGAATAAACATAAATCGGAATAAACTAACAGATCCAACTGAACTGATCTTGCAGGTTCCTGGTTAAGTAAAATTATTTGTCAATAGATTCAAAGCTTCAGAAAAATCGTTAGTCGTATCTAGTACAAGGAGCAGTAATCAATGAACCAATTAATGAAATAGAACCGGACAATCTTTGGATTTCAACGAGCCGTGTAGTATGACTGAACGGCTGAAGTATTCCCACTTAGTAAAAATATTTTTGAATTATTGAGTTTTTGTTTTATTTTTAATATGAAAGTTTATTTCCAGATGTTACACTCTTATCTAACGAAAAAGACTCTTATCTAAAAAGCTATGTTTCTATTATAAAAGAAGTATTGTTATCGAACTATCACACAGAAATAATAAATATACTTGCATATATTCTAACAACCTATACATAATATACATACGTATTATATATACCTTCTATAAATTAAAAATTTTCAAATTAGATACTTCCAAGAATTTTTATTTTCCATATTTTTTAGCACATTTTTCAAAAAAACTTTTAAAAAAATTTGCTATTAGTTTCACACTGTCCGTTCGTTCGTTTATCTGTTTACAAAAATTTTACACCGTTAAAGATAGAGCAATGAAATTTTAACCATGGGTAGATCTCATAAAAATATTAATATTGTAGAACAATTTTTTTTTATGTAGCCTCACCCATTACAGATCTACAGCCTCTCTAACTTTGAAAAAACTCTATTTTTAAATACGTATATCTCAAATTTTGCTTAACATTTATTATTTCATTATTTTAATCTAAAAGCACCATATGACAATCCGTTTTTTTACCTTTATAAATCAATATCAAAATTATACAGTTTTTTTTTTAATCTGGTATTTAAACTTATTTTACAAAACAAAATTTTGGACTATTTTTCTTCCTCCATAACTCTAGCACACATTTAAATAGAGACTTGAAATTTTGAGAGAAGAAAGAACTTTAATAAGTTTTGTAAGTTTCCTCAGAATACTTTTTATACCATCGCTTATTTTAGAGGTATTCCCGCTAAAAATTTTAAATTTGCTATGTTTAAACTCATGTAACTTAGGCATCTGTAAACATTTTTTTCAGAATGAAACGTCTAAACATTAAACTCTCAACATTATAATTTTACATGCACATTTTACATTTTTCTTAATTATGTAAGGTTCCTTAATAATTTAAAAAAGATCCATACTGAACTTAGCGTTATATAAAAATGACAACTAAATGTTAACGAACTTAACGAACGGAATAAGTGTCTATTGTGATTCATTAAATATGGGAGCGTATGTCATATGCCTGTATTTCACTTGCGAATTTTTCCATACTGATGAAATTTTGTGTCTCGTTTCGTTTCGTTTATTTTAGTTTTGACTTCTGAAATTTCGACTTCAAAGCCTCTTTATTTATTAAAAAAGTCTCTTTCTAAGATAAAAATTAAAGTATTCTAATTTTAGTTTGTATTTTCTTTTATCACAAATGTGCTTATTTAAAAACTTTGGGTTTACAAATAACTTCACATAATAATATAATAATTGTCTTTCATTTCTATTTTAATATTTAATTAATATTTCGATAATTATATGATAAAATTTTTATACTAGATATTGTAATAAATGTAAACAGAAACTGTATTACAATTTCGTACAAAATTTGATTTTAATTATAAAGTTCAATAAAAAAATTATGGCACATACATAAGTTCTAATGTTCAATAAAATAATTACCTTTTAATTACGAAAACTTTTTATTATGCAGTATATACATACATACATACTTTTAATACTTGTATATAAATACATTTAGAAAGATTAAATTTGTATAATTGGTTTCGATAAATAGAAAAACTATTAGTACTTCTGAATTCCATTATGTATAATAAAGTTTATATATGGTAATTATATTGTTAAGTTTCCGAAGATTAATTTCGAAGGTTAATTTAATATTCTGTCATTAGGATTATATTTTCTTATAAATAAGTTATATTATATTCGATTAATTTGTTTTACCTTGGCAAATACTTTTAGTACCCATATTTATTTATTCGGTATAGCTTCTTTTTACAAAATATTGGTGACCTGTCTGACATATAGATCTGAGAAATTTCCAAAGCTACTTTCGTCAAAGTGGTATCATTGTGACATAAATTTTTGAAAACCTAACACCAAATCTATGGCTAAATAAATTCTTCTACGTTTTTAAGATACAGTACGAATCTAGACTCCAGTACGATTATTGACGTCTTAACTCAGCCTTCATCAATAAAAGAAAAATAATACCAGTATATTCTTCATATTGTCTTCAGAATATTCATTATTCTTGATATTCTTGACAATTTATTTTTTGAGTTCTTTTCAAACTAAACAATTGTTTTTTGTCTTAAGATGATGATATTGTTGCTGTACTATCGGTTAAATTGCTGGTTTTAACGTTGCGTTTCTAAAACAAAACAACTATCTTAAATTTGACCTTGACATTTAAATTTTATAATAAAAAAGTTTTAGATATTTACCTTCCTTATCAATATCATTCTTTATCAGATAATTGTTAAAGTATGCTAAATTCGTTTCAAAATAAAAAGTCTAGGAGGAAATAATATAAACAATAAAAAGATTCTATTAAAATTCAAAGCCATTAACTCTAAAAAAGAAAAAGAAAGTGAATCTGAGTTTCCTAATTGTGCAGAGTTTTAGTCATAAAACAAGTCACAAAACGAAATATTTCAAAGTCACCGAAATGAAAATTTTATACATAGATTCATAAAAATGACAGGTAATACTAAATTTGAAGAACAAGTATCTAAGAGAAAATTTTTAAAATATTCGAAATTAAGAGGAAATATAGACTTCCATAGAGTAATGAACACATATTAATGATTTAATGTTACACCATGAAACATATTAGTGAAAATGAAGATAAAATTTCTGCTACCACTGCAAGGCAAGAACTGACATATTTCCAAAATATTAAAATAAATTTAAATCTAAAACAAGTGCTAAAAAAAAAAATCAACGAAATTGTTCTTTGCGACTAATACTCACGAGGATTGATTCTCAAAATTAATGGGTGTTCTTGGATTAATTGCCATGTAGAAATTGAATACTATAGACTTCAAGATGAAAAGAAAAATAATATTATTATTTATTTATGATTCTTTTCATAATATGACATTATAACATTTTATTTATCTGACCAATGGTGCAGTGTGTAAGTCACCGATCTTTCAGGCGAAAGGTCTCGGGTTCAAACCCCGGTCAGGTCAAAAATAATATAATAAAATATAATGTAAACAAAATATTAAATATAATTATAATTGAATACTTGTATCGAGATGGCCCACATGCTAGAGGCAAAAGGGTCCTAAAAATATCGGCAGATATATACAGGGTGTTCCACGTTAATTTGCACATAGAGCAGGAGTAGAGCATAATCTTCATATCTCAAAAACGGTTAGAGATAGAGAAAAATTAATTAGGTAATAATTATATGGCTTGAAAAGCTGTTTCAAAATATGCTATAAAACTTACCCAAAATACAGGGTATTTCAAAAGAAAATTGAGTTTGAAACATATTTTTATCATTTTAAATTATTTTGAACCTTCATAACTTTGTAACTGGTGGGTATGTGGGATTATTAATACAGATAAATTAAAGCTGACTTCCTCTTCAAAATATATTTTTTTTTATCTCACTATAGCAGGCGGTTGAAAAGTTATAGATTTTTTTATGAAAAGTCCCTAAAAATCTTTAATACAACATATCTCGGAAAGGGTTCAAAATAGACCCCCCTCCCATATAATTTTTTATTCGTTGTGATGCTCCCCATCACCTCCTGCTCTATGTCCAAGTTAACGCTGCACACCCTGCATATCTGGA
Organism: Poecilobothrus nobilitatus; assembly: GCA_947095535.1. NCBI lineage: Eukaryota > Metazoa > Arthropoda > Insecta > Diptera > Dolichopodidae > Poecilobothrus > Poecilobothrus nobilitatus. Next base: position 199,597,521 of record OX352773.1, on the reverse strand, counting down.
CGATATAATATGTTTTTTTTTTGTATCTTTTGGCATTGTAAGGAGTTCCTTAATAATTTTAATATACCATATTTATTATATTACACAAAAATTTCTCGTTTATGACGTTATAATTAAATCTATCTGCTGAAATTTATTATTGATTTTCAAATATTTTATACTTAAATGAAAATGTTATAGAATTATTTAAATATTTTTCATACCTAATTTTCATTCTATATTCTATACAATATTTCGTACGAGTATATCAAAAAATTCGATTTAATTTTCTTATTAATGAATAATTTATAAAATGAGAGTGAAAGAGATATCTATATATATATATATATATGTGTTATATATAATAGATAATGAATAATTAGATATAAATTATTCATTTGACAGGTAAAATAATTTTAGTATGTTAATTAAAAATACTTAATTAGTATAAATAAATTAAAAATTTATTAAACTAAAAAAAAAAAAAAAAACATGTATCTATAAATTTTTTTTTCTAAATATATATTTATTAGAATGTTATATATTATATTATATGTATGTATATATAGGTACATATTTTATACTTACACTTGCATCAGTTGCATCATACCATGTCGTTAATAATCTAATATCTATATCAGGATCTATTTGAGCACTATTAGTCATATTGCCTAATTATTATTATTATATAATATTAATTTTTATTTATATATTTATATTCATATATTTTGTTAGTATTAAATTTTCTTTATAATATATATATATTTTAGTTATATATTTAGCTAACATTTTCTTTTTTTTTTTTATTTAAATTTTATTTAGTTATAAAAGATAATTTATTTGGCATAACTTTTAAATAACTAAATATAATTAACATGTTTTAACAATTTATTTATTTATTTATTTTGTTTTAGTTGATATTTTAACTTTTTTTTTTATTTGTATACCCAAATTGTCAACATCACAGTTTGAATAATTTGATTTTTTTTTTTATTAAATATAAATATATTTTTAAAGTTTTTCCACATTTTTTGACCTATCTAGATTTTTTTTTTGTTGTTTTGCAATTGAATGTTTTTAGTATTTTTTTTTTCTTTTTTTGCCTAGAATTTTTAAAATGTGATTTTTATTTTATTTATTTAGTCATCTGTTATAATAAATAAATAAATAAATAATAAATAAAATTCAATAAAAATAAAAAATCTGTTTAGGAATAGTTTTAAACAAATAAATTTATATTGTAATAAATTGTTTCCGTTATATACAGGGTTTTCCAATTTGAGTGATATGATTTCTTTTCAAAAAAAAAAAACACACTAATTATTAAGGAAATTCAAATGTTTTTTATTTAATCTGAAGTACAATCGATACAATTAAGTTCTGAATAAAATGTCATTCATATGGGCTCCACGACTTCTTTTGCAGGAACGATTTCGATGAACCCAATTTTCGACCCAATTTAAACATTACATATGTTTTAAAGCTAAAAGATTTTAATACTGGATGTAATTGAAACATTAAAGCGATTAAGAAAAATTCATTATAGGGTATATTTAAGCATGCTGCGATTTAGCATTTGGCGTTTAACCAGAAACATTAAATTTGAAACAAACATATAATAGTTAACTTAACAGTTAATATGGTGACGCAATGTTCGACTTATTTTAAGCTTCGCTTTAAGAGTTGCCTTCCGCAGTACAGTACGTCAATCAATCTTTTTTTTTGTCACAATAGGGATGTATATAAATATGTTCAAATGAATTAAATCCCATCGAAGAAATGATGACCTTCTAAGTGATGTTAAAAATGTTCAAATAAATTTTTAAAGCTTTGCTTTGAGTATCGAAAAAATAATGAACATCTTTCAAATTTTGCTTTGAAATACAAATACATAATCAAATACAAGAAAAAAACTTTAAATTAGATACTGAAGAAATTATAAATTTTCCCTCCTTTTCTTTGACTTTTTCATTTTTTTTCTTTAATACCTAATATGTCAAAATATGTCTTATACTGTCAACGTGAGCGGAAGTAAAAAATATATCAGCAATATTTTAACTGCTAGCGTAGGTTTGCATTTATTAGGGTATGTAAGATATTTTTTAAATTCATATTATATTCAATTTAAATGTCAATGACGTGACGTGTGAGGCGAAGCGAGCTTTAAATCACCACCTTAAAAATGAATTCATTATGTAAATTTTTTAGTCAGTTTTAGTCATTTTATAAACATAAACTTAAGGCCTATAATAATTTTTACACAAAGAATACACCTTATACCACTTTTTTTTTTTTTTTGTTTTATATATTTAATTAATTAATTTTAATTTTATCGTTTAAATATTAAATAGGTATAATAAAATAATTTTTTATATAAAAAATAAACCAATAAAATTCCCCACAATTTTGATTATTAGATTAGTTAAATAAAAAAAAAACTATTTTAATTTTAAATAAAGCATAAAATTTTTTCCTATAAAATGTGAAAGTCTACACAAAATAGCTCTGCTATAAAATTAAGATTTTGTAATCTAATATGGTTAAGACAGCTTTATTGTATATAGTAGATTTTCAACCAAAAGATAGATAGAGAGGCAAAATGGACAAGGATAAATATGTCCACACAACTAACTGAAATCAAAAATTAAAAGTTATATCGCGTGGGTCAGTAGTACAGTTTTTTTTTTTTGTTTGATAAATTTTGTATTGAAATAATTTAAATATTCATAATTATTGAAACTTTAATATATGTATAACCCAAATATTTAAAATGAGCAATTAAGAATCATCAAAACACTTTAAAAATGGATACAATAATATTCTTAGAGAGATTTCCAAGAAATACTCGATTTACTTTATTGAGATTTTTTCAATGCATTTCCCATAACCATAACAGAAGAAGACCATAAGATAAAACTAAGCAAAAATCGGGCTTAAATGAAGAAGAGCAACCAGATTGTTCTAATGAAGAACTTATTATTCCGTATACATTACCTATACATTACTTTTAAATTTGTCGATTTTAATTTATTTTATTTTTTTTTTTTTGTTTGCTTGAAAACTATTTGTATAAATTGGCATATTGTACCTTTGTTGGCATTCTACCTAGAAAATCTTTTCCCACTCTTCGTATTTGTCAGGACTGTTAATTAATTTACTGAACCTTTATCATAACTCCATTTTTGTTTTCTTTTTGTAAAGAAAAAGAAAAAGCAAAAAAAAAATATATTTTATAAAATATTAAATTTAAAGTTTACATCACATAGTAAAAAAACATGAAAAAAATATAAAAAAATTTTTAGTGATGTATCTTTACTCAATTTAAATGTTTGAGGGTAAAAATTCTACCCTACATTTAATGTAGGTAATATAAAACCATCAACAGCATTAAAAACAATTTTAATTTTAAGTATTTTGTTTACACAATTTATTTTTTAAACTAAAAAAAATCTATCATTAAAAATAAATATTGTAAGGAAGAAATTGGAAAAACATCATTTTCAATTTTCTAAAAGATTTTTATTTTTCATTTTTTCTATTTTTTTTTAATATCGGGAAAAATATGATGTAAAATAGAATATTACCTAATAATTTTAGGGAACATGAAGATAATTTTATAAAATATGTTTTTATAAGTTTTTAATTAAAAAGTTTGAAGATTTATAGAAATATATTATGTTGTTGAAGTGGTAATACTTTAGTTAGTAGATTCGTGCCCTATTGAAATTCAAACAAAACTTAAATAAAAAATAACAATTTACTTAAAATAAACCCTTTTTTTATTGTAAATAAAGTGAAATTGAAGCTTCAGAATGATTGAATTTAAATCTTTAATTTATTTAACTATTAGGATTGAAAAATTTACAAAAATGTAATTTACTATATTATATTTCAACAGATTTTATTATATACTTAAATTGGTTTTGTTTTTTTTTTCGAAAAGATAGTTTTTTTACATAAGATATTTGAGACCTGACTCATGGTGTAATGGTTAGATCATATAAAACAATAAGTAATAGTTTTTTATCGAATAATGTATATCGTGTGATAATAATGATGGGATAATAATAATAATATTAAAATTAAAAATAATACCAATATTATTAATAACAAGTAAAAGTAACAGTAAGTCGATGCAACCGACTTATTTATACCCTACACCTAAAAAATTCAAATTAAATTAAAAATTCATAAGATAGTTTAGTTAGCTATTTAATATAATTTATTTAATATATAAAAAAATGATTTTACAACCTTTGTACAAAATTTCAGGTTTCTATCTTTATTAAATTCAAAGATATGCTTGTTAGGTCTTGGAAAGTGTGTGAAGGCACCCGCATCACCACCCCAATTCATCTCAAATTTTAGAGACTTCATCAGAACAAGCTAGAACACTCTTATATCATATTTCAAGTATTTATAATTATTAATTTCGAAGGTATGCTTGTTCGGTTTTGGGAGTTGTATGGGAAGTACCCGAACAGTTCCTCCAATTCATCTCAAATTTTCGACAAATAAGGGATTCAGGAAACAACACCCTAACACCAAATTTGAAGTTTCTATCTTTATTAATTTCGAATATATGCTTGTTCGGTTTTGCAATTTGTATGGGAGGTACCCGAACAACCACTCCAATTCATCTCAAATTTTATGGATATCAGGGATTCAGGAAAACACACCCTTGTACAAAATTTTAAGTTTCTATCTTTAATTCGATAGAAGTTTCTATCTATCTTTCGATTAAGTTTCTATCTTTTAATTTCGAAGATATGCGTATTCTGTTTTGGGAGTTGTATGGGAGGTACTCGAATGTATGGTCCGATTTCGCCCATTTACAATCCCCGCCTTACCTTAGTTATTGTTAACCTACAGTATAAATTTCATCAAGATAGCATCAGTATTTTTTGAGTTATCGTGCGTATGGACGGACGGACGGAGGGACGGACATCGCTAAATCGACTCAGGAGGTGATCCTGATTCAGAATATATATACATGTCTATACCTAACTCGCTTCCTTTTGGTGGTTACAAACACCATACCAAAGTTAATATACCCTATACTTAATGTGTAGGGTATAATAATAGCTACTAACAGTGGAGCTGCATTTGGTAACCTTATGAAGGAAGGTGTTATATACTACTACATGCTGTTATTGTTATTCGCTTAGTCGCGGATAACAAAATAGTAATTATAATTTGATTTAATAATTATTGATTCATTGCTAAAATCTACTCCCCAATTTAAAATTTTCGAAATCTTATTCTATCCCTACTCCTTTCTCAAACTACCGCTATTGGTTAGGAATTTTCATCCCATTAAATGGTCAAAGGAGGTGGTGGGGACAGTACGAATCTGATACTACTGGGTATTCTTGCTGTCTTTTTAAAATTCTCATCTCATAGAAAAGAAAAAAATGATAGGATACATTTGAAATGAAAATTAGAGTAGTTATACCCAAAATATACAAATGCCTCTTTATATGATTTATCTCTTAAAAAGTATCTTATATATTTATCTTTTAAAAAGTGTTAAAATCACTTGTATTATATTTTCTTCAAACATTTTTAATTAGAAATAAATATACGAAAATAACTGATGGTTATTTTCTATTGTCCTATTGTATTTTCGATTATGGGGTTAAAATTTTTTAAATATAAAAAAAAATTTAACCATTGCATCTTAACACTAGTATACACTGCGTTGTCAATTTGGTAAAAAATTCGGGTATGAAACAAAGTGTAAAACACTTTTCATAAACCCTTGTAAGACTTGGCGCTATCGAACTATCTATTATCATACATAAACAACTAAAAATTCGTTACTTAATAATACAAAATATATAAACAAACAATTTTAATTACTCACATATAATATTAAACAAAACAGAATGTAAATCAACGGTTTTTAAAAGCGCACATTTCCAAAAGAGAATACAAACTATTTAGAATTATGACTTGTACCAAAATTTTAAAATTTCATATAAGACAAAATTTGACAATGGGACTTTTTTGCAATTGTGAGGGACTGTAAGTCCGGAACGCTATATAACTAAGAAAAATAGTTAACACATGTAAAAATATTTTATTGTAGCTTTAAGTTTTGTATCTTGCCGAAGACAAATTTGCACAGGTGCATTACAAGTGTCTAAAAATAGCAAATTTTAAATTTTTCAGCCCACTAGCTCTTAAACAAGAGGTGGTAAAAAAAAAATTTTCTGAGGAAACTTATATTAATTCTAAAAGTTCTTTCTTACTTTAAAATTTCAAGTCCCTATCTAAAAAAATGCCGGAGTTATGAAAATAGAAAAATCCTGCAAAATTTGGTTTTCACATAATGAAATACGGGCGGACGGACGGACAAAATGAAACTAAACAAATGTTAAAATTTAACAAAACCTATGCGCTGCAAATAACGGAAAACCTTATATACGAAGGTTTTTGCCACAACTTATTAGTTTGTAAAGCTATTCTTAAAATTAAAGAAAAAGGTCGGAGAAATTTTCTAACCGCAAAAGATTTAAAATTCAAAAATAACATTCATAAAAATATTTATAGAGTGGATGTGGTAGTTTGGTGGATTTGGTAGTTTGTGAAAATCGATTACAGCAATTTTTAATGATAGCTTAGATATATAATATTTTAATTTAAATGGGGTAAAAAAAACATGACTTCAAAACAATGTGTATGTTATAATTCGGGAGTCCACGGAATACCGAACAGGATACAGGACAAAACACAGCTTTCATGATCAAATAATTTAACGTAGTGTTAAAAATTTTAACGTTTTATACAGAAAATCTCGAGCAGAAAGACAATACGTGAATTAATTTCCTTACTTTTTAACCTATTCTAAAAAAAAAACATATATTTAAAAACATTTAAAAATAATTATTTGTTGAGTAGAAATACATTAGGCAACTCTTAAAAATATTCGATATGTATCATTTAATTTTTGAAAACCTTTTTAATTTCTAAGATCTAACTTAAAATTAATTTCATATTGATTAATAAAAACCAAATTAATCGCTAATATATTAAAACATTGTTCTTTTACGCAGTATTGAACATTTCCTTTTAGTAAGATAACATCTTTTCCAAACCAAAGATACTTTTTTTTTCTCTTTATGCGTATCTATAGTTCCAAAAATATAAAAATTTTTTTTTTTTTTCTTAAACCAACTATACTTTGAATATAAGCAAAACAAAGGGATATTTTTCTTTTTGCCTTAAAGTCGTTATCCTCTTTTCCTTATTGCACAAATTAAGATTTACATGATAAAATTGGTGAAATCCTTGACAAATTTTATGCTTTTTGCCTAAATATGTATGAACGAATATATATATATATATATGTATACGGATATGGATTGATATTACAGTACAATACAATACAAAAAAAAAAAAATTGTTGTAAAAATTTTACTTCTAAGACCCACACATCTTTGAATAGCTTTCAATTTCGCACAAATTAATAAAATTAGGAATAAACCAGAAAAAAAAAAATGAACAACAAAAAATTTCTAGAAATAGAAAACTTTAACCTTAACCATAACGATAACCAAATGAAAGAAAAAAAATTATTCCTCTTTTTTTTTTTTTTAAATAAAATCTAGAAAGTATTCTTAATCTTATAATAGAAGCTTTTAGTAAAGCAAAAAAAAAACAGAAAAGGATGATAATTGAATGCTTATATTAACTTCATAAAATTTTCATTATGTTTTTGGTTCTACAAAACATTAAAGAGAACAAAAAAAAAAAAAAAAAAAAACAAAATTCTTTTATTCTTTGAAAACATGAGCCAGAATTTATATGGTATTAAAATGAAATATTGTTGTGGTACAAAACATTCCATATTCTATTAGTTCTAAAATTCCAAAAATTTAAAAATTTAATACAAGAAAATTTTTATTATAAATATAAAAAAAATTTTTTAGATATTTCTATTATTACAAGATTATCCTATCTCTATATATTAAATATTTTTTCCTAGCGATTAAAATTTTCAGAAATTTATATGTCGAGTTGACCAAATGTAACAAATATTAATTTTTGATAGTTCTTTTGAATAACTTCTTTCATAATATCATTTATTAACTTTGCCTAATAATTTAATATACATAATAAGTTCTTTTGTAACCTTTTTAAATAATATATTAGTTAATTTTCTCTTGGAATGGAAATCTGAAATTACGTTCAGTTCATATATTAACAAACAATATTGGATTCAAATAATGGTTTTTTCTTGGTGTCTTTTAACTTTTCTACATATACCTATAAAAATATTACAAACTCTTACAATACTTTACAATAACAAAGACAAGTTGTTCAATTTTGGTTATATAATTCTTTGTAATCGAATCGTTGTTTTTTTCCAACACTTTATTTGAATTTCACTTTTAATCTCTTTGAATAGCTGTGTTTTCGTTTAAAATCGTTGAATGGCTATAAATTAGTTCGCAGAGTATCTTTATGATCTAAAATTTTGTACACGCCTTATCTTTTAGTACATGTGAATAGCTACTAGGAAACTGGTATCTATTACTTACGGAAATTGGTTTTTTTTTACGTACCTATTTTGAAATACAACAAAAAAAGATGTTTTAAATGATTATTAATACAATTAGCCTAAATATATGCAATACATGCATTTTAGCCATAATGGCTTGGAGCCGCGGTAATATATTTTCTAATACTTAGATAATATTAGAAGTAAATAAATAAGATAAATAAATATGCAAAATTTCTAAAACAAAGATAAAATATAGATTTCAAAAAATAATATGGGAGGTGACCGAGTCTTTTAGCAAAAACAAAATTTAAAACCCTGATATTCTTAAAATAAAATATTCCGTGACAACCACTTTTAAATAATTGAAATATCAAGATAATTTTAAACGGTCATCAGTTGTTGTATTTTTTTATTTTCATTTGTTAATTTTTTTTTATCCTTATGGTGTTTTCTAAACATAAAAACAATATTAAAGGATCTTAATTTTGAGTATTTTTGATTAAGACTATAAAGCTGTGTTAGAGAGATTTCCAATATTTTTTATTTTATATTGTTGACTACGAGGAGAATTCGTTGGTACTAACAAAGAGTATAATTAGGAAAAAATTTATTTACATATTCTTTTCAAAGAAAATATTTTCGTGTTGTAAAACAATACTTTTAAAATATAATTTAATTTTTTAACAGAGAATATTTTTGTATAATATGGAAAATCTTATGAACAAAATAAAATTAAAAAAAAAATTGCATCTACTAAATTTAAAATCAAAGGAATCAAATTAAAAGGCTTCAAAGGAACAAAACAAAAAAATAACAAATTTCTTTAATGACCTTAAGTGGTAGAATCTGACTGACAAAAAGTATTTTAAAGAACGCCAATGGTAACATGCTTTATTTAAATATCATAAAAGTTTTAAGAATCTTTTGAAATCATTTAAAATAAACCATTTTTTGATGGATTGATTTATTATAATATAGGTTAACAAAATATGCCGGCATAAAGCCAATAAATTTCCTAAAAACATATATGTGCAAAACTTAATGTGATATACCTTAAAAATTTATCTATTAAAACTAAAAGATGAGAAATCTTAAAAGGAACATGAACAAAATGTAACCCTACTAACACTAAATTACTTAATCTAACACTATTTTTAGTGTTATAAATATAAAAAAGAACCAACTAACATTCAATTTAAACATGTTTTGCAGTAGTCATCAGTTTTTTTTAATACATAAATCAAAAATGTCTGCATCAATTTAATAAATAGATTAATTACGCATTATTACTTTTAAAAATATTAAAAATACTCAGAAATCGAATATCTTTTTTGTCCAAAAAATCATTACATTCATAATATTTCATTCATTCTTTATAAAAAGTGTTATTACAGTATAGACCTCTTTTTCAAAGTATGCCTTATAGCGTATTATATACATGTAGTTAATCAGCCAATGTTCACCATTTAATTCATTTGAAAAAAAAAATGATTAAACCACTTAGAAAGTCTGCAATGACATGAGCAAATTTTTCTTGTTTTTGCAAATTCATTAATTGGTGGATATTTTTTCTCTAAACCATTTAAATTTTTGACACTCCTTATGCCTGCTAGTTTTTCTATAGTTAAATATAATATTACAAAATGTAAAAATATCAAGATTGAGTTCAATCTAAATATCTTAAAAATGAAATATATACGAGTGTTAATGGAAATAAAATTTCAATCAGTCAAATTTTCTACAAAAATGGGTAACTATAAGTTTAGGATTAGATATTTATAAACATTTTGTTATAAAACACTATAGAAAAGAAGTAAAAGGTACTAAAATTGCACTCATTCCTTTGTTTTTTCATCATATTATAAAATATTATATTGCTATAAGCATATAATAAATGTCCAAAATCAATAAAAATTTTTATTAACCGTCTAATCCCAAAAAAAAATATTAAAAATAACTGTGAAAAAAAAAAATTATTTTTACTTCTAATGTGAATGGAAGAGGTTCCGACTTTCGATATATAATTTTTTTGCGGAAAGAATAGTCTATATAGATTCCAAATCATTGTTTTATTTTTTATAGTATCAGTAAAATAATATATCCGGAATAAATTTCATGGCGTTAGTATTTTTTACACTATTTTCCACATATTGTGAAGCAATTTGTATATTCCATAAAAGAAAAAAGTTTTTTTCATTGCAAGCGTTTGCTTGCATTTTGCTTGATCTTTGCAAGCTTCGATAGTTACCTTTAAAAAATTTACGACCATTAAAATAAGGAAAATTTTTTCAAAAATCACGTGATAAAAATATAAAATATTGCTTGTTATACCCTACACATTAAGTATAGGGTATATTAACTTTGGTATGGTGTTTGTAACCACCAAAAGGAAGCGAGTTAGGTATAGGCATGTATATATATTTTGAATCAGGATCACCGCCGGAGTCGATTTAGCGATGTCCGTCCGTCCGTCCGTCCGAACGTCCGTACGCACGATAACTCAAAAATAATGATGCTATCTTGACGAAATTTATACTGTAGGCTAACAATGACTAAGGTAAGGCGGGGATTGTAAATGGGCGAAATCGGACCATGCGTTCGAGTACCTCCCATACAACTCCCAAAACCTAATACGCATATTTTCGAAATTAATAAAGACAGAAACTTAAAATTTGATACGAGGGTGCTGTTTCCTAAATCTCTGATTTGCCTAAAATTTGAGATGAATTGGAGTGGTCGTTCAGGTACCTCCCATAAAACTTCCAAACCCGAACAAGCATATCTTCGAAATTAATAAAGACAGAAACTTCAAATTTAGTACTAGGGTGTTGTTTTCTGAATCCCTGATTTGTCCAAAATTTGAGATGAATTGGAGGAGCTGTTCGGGTACCTCCCATACAACTCCCAAAACCGAACATGCGTATCTTCGAAATTAATAAAGAAAGGAACTTCAAATTTGATACGAGGGTGCTGTTTCCTAAATCTCTGATTTGCCTAAAATTTGAGATGAATTGGAGTGGTCGTTCAGGTACCTCCCATAAAACTTCCAAACCCGAACAAGCATATCTTCGAAATTAATAAAGACAGAAACTTCAAATTTGGTACTAGGGTTTTCTTTCCTGAATCCCTGATTTGTCCAAAATTTAAGATGAATTAGAATGGTTGTTCGGGTATGTGCCACACAACTCCTAAGACCAACAAGCATATCTTCGAAATTAATAAATATATAAACTTGACATTTGATATAAGAATGTTCTACCCTGTTGATGTCTCTAAAATTTGAAATGAATTGGGGTGGTGGTCCGCGTGCCTTCACACACTTTCCAAGACCTAACAAGCATATTTTCGAATTTAATAAAGATAGAAATCTGAAATTTTGTACAAAGGTTGTAAAAGCATTTATTTTTTTAGCTTAGTTATATTAAATACCTAACTAAAATAACTTATGGATTTTTAATTTAATTTGAATTTTTTAGGTGTAGGGTATAAATAAGTCGGTTGCATCGACTTACTGTTACTTTTACTTGTTCTTTTTTCAAGAAGCTTAAAAAAACACATTGAAATGGGTTTTTTAATTTGCTTACAACATAATTGCATCTGAAAATCTCTCGTCTCAAAATCTGATGTTTCAAAATCTCTCAATAATCTAAAATTTTATTAAATGCCTTCCTGTTGTAATATATACGCAAAATAGGAAAAATTTTAGACCTGGTACAAAATCCAAATTTTTTTTCTCAAGATTTCAGATTTTCATTAATTCGAGCTTTTATTCGTCAAATACGGCTCTAATTAACCCAGATAATTCACAATGTTTCAAAAAGGATATATGCCTACTTTATGTCGTTTAAATACAATGAAATCAGGTAACCTGAATGACAAAGCATTTTTTCTCATAGTTCTCATATCGATACTATAGCCCTGATTTCGACAGTCATATCACTTTCATTTTTTATGAAAAACAAAATTTTTGATTTCGATAATCAGCAAAAATGAAAAAAAATCATAAAAAATGAAAAGAAGCTGATTTTGATAGTAATTTTTTATGAATATACTCATTTAAAATGTCAAATTTTCTCATTTTGAAATTGTTAAATGAGTGCTTGCAAAAATGGATTTAGAAAAAAATTAAGTATTTTATTTATATTTATGTGAATACATTCATTTTTATAAGCAACCTATATTCACATAGGCCATGCGATAATATAGGTTGCAAGACAGCCCATTATTTTGTGAATTAGACGTTCCGACATGATTTAAAAAGAGCTACTCACCGATTTTGTAGTAAAATTTAAATATCATAAAAAAAAAATTAAAAAGTTTAATTTTTAAGCTCGTTTCAAAAAACAGAACCCAAAAACTGAGGAGCCACTTTTCGGAACTTGTTTTAATTTTTTTACTTTTTTCTATTACAGTATTGGGAACTCCGTTTTTTAAATTATATTGGTCCGAATTCTTGCTCCCAATATAAGAAGCCTTCTCCAAAATAACAGCAGGATATATATTTATGGAAGTCAGTATTATTATTTAATAATTTACGAATAATTTTTATTTAACTTTCCTTTTCTTTGTATAGCCAAAACCTCAAAATAAAAAAGTATTGCCGGTTTAAAAAAAAAATATAAATAATTTTAATTTTAAATTCCATTTCATTTTCCCCGACTATCGAAATCGCAAAAAATTATTAAAATGAAATAAAACTTTTCATTTTCATTTTTATGAAATGACTATCGAAATCAGGGCTTATATCTATTTCAGGGTATCTATTTCGTAAAAACCGCTGTATAATTTTTTTCGTATCTACTTTTTTTCATGTCTAGATTTAAAATCTTAAGTTGTACTTAAGTTTATTATTACTAAAAAAAAGTGTTTAATATCATTAAGTACATAATAAAATAATTTTAAAATTAACATGTGTGTTTTAATTTAGTTGAGTTTTTTCCAATGACATAAAAAAAAAATTTTACCAAAACCAAATTTAAGAATATTATTGAAAATTCATTTTTCAGGAAAATTTTCAGGACAATGAAAATATTGTTTTCTTTTATAGAATCTCATAACGAAAATCAAATTAAAATTTGAAAAAGAGAATTAACTATAAGAGGATATTCTTTTAGATACCAAAAAAAAAAAATTTTTTTAAACAAAATACTGTGAAAGGTAAAGGAATTACGGTTACAAGTGTGCACACAAAAAACAAAAACAACATTGAAAAAAAAATATTTTAAGTGCTAAAAATAATCCACATCCTTAGGGTTGTGTGAGTATGAAAAGTTTCTATTTTTTTTTTTTCTAGTCAATATGGTTGAAATATTTTTCTTTTTTTACTTACTTATTTTATATAAATATATGTATATATACATATTATATATATATATAAATTATAAAATAAAAGTAGAAAAGGTTTCAAAAATTTTTTCAGGTGTGAAAATCAGTATCTTTATGGATTTTGATATTTTTTCCATTTCTATTTACTATTTTTAGAACATTAGTTATTGTACCAAAATAAAGGTGAAGTAAAATATTTATTTTAGATTCTTTTCAGCTTATTTTATTTTATCATAATTTGTAATATAATAATATATTATCGACCCGATGAATCACTTCGAGTTTTTTTTTTTGATATATCGAAAAAGATTAACTCAAAGCAGCTTAGTGGATTTGTAAAATAAATCGTTGGTGGTGTTAGTATTGCATAAAATTTATTTCTATGATTCAATGAAGTTAAATCTTCTAGTTTTTAGAATATTTTCCAAAAAAAAATTTGGTAAAAATTAACGTATTTGTTTCATTTATGCCGATCGTTTGTCCGTCCTTATGTTTGTTTACAAAACTTCTATACCGTTAATGAAATTTCATCAATAGACAGATCACATAAAAAAATTAATGTAGTGGAACACCATTTATATATGTAACGCCATCCAATATGTACTTAGAATCTTTAAAAGTTGCGAAAAACTCTATTTTCAAATGTCTATATATATCTCAAGTTTTATATTTTTTAAATCTAAAAATATTAAAACGATTGGAAACTTTTTAAAACTTTATAATTCAATACAAAAATATTTCTACTTTAATATAATTTTTGTAATATAGTATTTAAATTTACCGTTATGCAAAACCATATTTTTGCATTTTGATTCCTTCGCATATCCGGAACGCTTTTAGACAGTTTTAAAATTTTGAAAGAAGGGAGATGTTTGAGTATAAGTTACCTGTGAAGCAATTTTAGTACTTCTCTCCGTTCAACATCTTTTAAAGATCAAAAACTGAAAATTCAAATTCAAAATCTTATATTTTTAGACACCTGCACGTGTTTGTAAGAATAAAAAAATTAAAGATTTAGTATTATGTTTTTACATGTGTTAACGGTTCCCAATATTTTCTGACAGAAAAAATTCTATGAAAATTTAGAAATTTTGATGCAAAAACAGTCATAGTTCCAAAAGATATTTTATTGTCTTTTTGAAAATTTACGCCTTTCATTTTAAACACAAATTTACGCCGTTTTGTTTAAAATAAATTTAAATTAAGCAGTTTTATTCTATAGGATCCTCCGGGTGGCCGGATAATCCTATTATATAGGATTATCCGGCCACCCACCCTGTTACATAATTTCTCCATGTTTTGAGATAAACCAATGCAGTTTAACCACTGGTACATTTCATTAAAATATTTAATTTGTGACAGAATTTCAAAAAAAATTTTTTTAAGATTTGACCTAATGGCAGAACAACAATGAACTCAAACAATGAACTTTTTTTTCTCTATAGGTTTCAGTTCATATACAATAAATCCAATCGGTCGTGAAACCGATTTGGGGAAATTTTTGTAAAATTTTTCTTGGTCTATTTTCATATCCGACATTTTTTCTTGTAATATATGAAAACAAAAAAAAATTTATTAATTGTAAAAAAAAATATTAAAAAATTGTTTTCACAAATAATAAAATAACTTTGTTTTGCAATTTTATAAATGAAAAAATCCCCACAGGCTAAGGAAAAAATTTAAAGTTAATTTAATATTCGCGTAAAAACTTTCGGGGAAATAATAATTAATTATTACTGGCAAAAAAACATTGATATACATTTTTTTTTAACCCGTACTTTTATAATTACGAAAACCTATTATTCTATAGATTCATTTATGAATACTCGTATAATCATAAGGTTTTATATCTATATTTTATATATTCATGTAATTCTATCGTGTAATTTATTTATTTCACATTAAAATTCTTTCAGTACCTATTTAGAAAAAATATTGCTACAAAATATGATTAATTGAATTTTTAAAAATCATATTAAATTAAAAATTATAATTTTCTTTAATAAAAATAAAAACAAAGTTAAAAAAAAAAAAATCAACATAATATAGAAATAATGTAAATTATACAATCATAATAAATTAATTTAAAAGTTTAAATGTTTACATACGGTAAAATCGACTTTCTTAAAAAAAAAAAAAAAAATTATTCATATATTTATTATATTTGCGTAATAAAATTACGTTTTTTTTTTATTTATTTTTTTTTGCTTTTCTTTTCACTCATAAAACATGTTTAATTTATTAATAATACACTCGACAATTTTTGAGTTACCAGAGTTTACCACACATTAATAAAATATAATGTAATTTTTTTTTTTTCTTTCTCTGTTTTTATTTTGTTAAATTTTTTATTATTGTAAAAACAATATTTTCAAAAAAAAAAAAAAAAAAACAAAAATTCTAAGGGTATATTGTATAACAACTTCAATAAATGTATAATATAAGGTGCTTCAAAATTATACACATAGACATAAATTTAAAGATACCGCAACAAAGGATATCATCATTTCCTTTCTTTTTTACTTGTTTTTTATTTCCGTTTTGTTTTTTTATTTTGTTTTTTTTTTTTTTTGTTGTTTTTTTAAGAAAACAAAAATATTTTTACTTTGTTTTCCAGTTTGTTTGACAGTTTTTGTCCTTTATACTGGTATTTTGAGAGTTGCAAGCTATATTTTCTGCATAAAAAGGAAAATTATCCTGACTTCAAATAAACAAATGATGAACAATGTTACGAGTTCATATTATGCATATTATTTTGAAAATAAAATGTTTTGGATGACTTATTGAGAAGAATCTACAAAATTTTAATTTTCTCTATTAGAAAATTTTCATTATTCAAGCAGACATTTCCATTTAGAATACATATTATAAGAAAATTTTAATATTCAAAATGGAAAGTTCATGAACTTAAAATTTAGATAGACATATTTAAATCTATATAGACATAAGTATATGATTTAGTATAACAGTATTTGTCGGTTTTTTAAAATCGGTAGAAAACTCAAAAGTCTATCAGAAGAACTGCACGTGTAATAAGATTTTAACTCCTTCCCCATTAAAACCAAAATTTAGGATAATATCTTTAGTTAAATTTTGTACAATTTCATTTTGATTAAAGGTTAAGGATATACGAAGGATTTTTTGAAGAAATAATGTATAGCAAATTTAGGATTATAGAGGATGGATAGGAAAATTTAGAACGAGAAAAATTTTCAAGAAAGATGTTGTTTTGTTTGATGTTATTTCAGAAAAATGTGATTTTCACAAAATAATTACTTCCGATTGCCGGATCGATTTTGAGGATTATGAAAGCGAATCGCTTATCTCCACTTATTAATCACAAAAGCCCGGTAATCATATTACTGAAATCATAATTTTGAAATTAAATGTAAAATAAAGCTTCTGTTATCTTTTACTTAGATACAATAAAAGTAATTCTATCTAAATAATAATAATATTTCCTTTTTTTCTTTAATATTAAAGTGGCCTTTCGAAATTTACCGATAGATGGCTTCACTATGTACAACCGTTAAATATGGACAAAACCGACTTTTGTCTAAAATATTATATCCTTAACATTTTTCAAAATTGTAATCATTTAAAATAATATTGTAAAAATTACCTAGACGTCTCTGCCTCTGCCATTGATTGTCTTTTCTATAACATTTGCAAAACACTTTTAAATAGAAAAATTAAAAAAAAAATTTTCAAATTAAAATTGTTTTTTGGTATGTGACCAATTAACAAACCAAAACAAAAAAGAAATAACAAAAACCAAAATAATCAAATTAATGAAATATTTGTATTCCTCTCAGTGTCAATCAAGTCAGGATAAACAAATAGAGTACCTATATGTACTTATATATGCTTATATCTAACTCTATACCAAATAGATATTTTAACATGCGTATATTTTGTGCCATTTAAAACTTATTATTTTAGAATTTTTTTTTTCAAATACTCGTATAACCTTCATTCAAACAAAATATGGATTTTAAGCTATACTTCAATTTTATATTCCACCAATCAAAAAACATCAACAATCAAAACTTTAGCAAGTCCAAACCAATCGAAATGGGGTCTCAATCTTGGCCAATCTGAATTAGGTCCCAATCTAACTCAATTTTCTGTGGACCTATTAACAAAGTCAGGATTATTGTATAATTTTAAAACATTATTTTAGTTTTCTATAGTCCCTGAATTGCTTATAAAACGTGTTTATATATATTTGACATCAGATTATCCAAAAAATAACCAAAAAAAAAAAACCATAAGATTTAAATTTTTAAAATTGTTATTGTAATAACGGTAAAAAATTTCGTTATGTTGTTTTTTTATTTTGTTTCCCCCCACTACAGTATTATTTTAATGTCCTTTACGTGAATTTTTCTTATATACATGTTGCGTTTGTTTGCGTTTTCATTTCATTCTATAATGAGATATGAGATATACTTATTGTATTGTTTATATATCATAATGACGTCTCCAAAATCTCTTCATATAAATCAAGTGTTGAAGTTAAATCTTCTTTTCAAAAATTTTTTTAGTTATGATTAGCATGATGTTTTTTGTGTAAATGTGTTGTGAATGTTCTTTTTATATAAAAAAAAAAAAAAGTTTAGCATCATTGTCTACCTACTCTCTGATGTCATTATAATTCAATACATAGCTTCAATGAAATATAATATTTTCATCTTTTTTTTTGGGGCAAAAACTTTATAAATTTAATAAGACGTCGACTTTTTAAATATATTTGTGTTTTTTTTTTTTTTTTTTTTAACTTTTATTAGAAATTTTATAAAAAGAAAAGGCAAAAAGTTGTTAAATTATCTGTAAAAGTATAAATTGTGTTTGAAGATAAATGTAAAAAAATTGTTGTTTTCGCACACAACTAATAATTTGAAGTGATCCCTAAAACTTTTATTATAAACAAAAAAAAGATATATATATATATATATATTTTTAGTTTACGTACGTTACATATATATAAAAACCAACGCAAAAATGATTTATAGCTTGATTGGCACACTTCTACCTTTTTATTCCTTATTTTTTGTTTATTTTATAATTTTTAAATGAGCCGACATACCCGATTATCCAAAAAAAAAAAAAAAACGTGATTCTATTAAGAATTTTATATTTTATTATATTTAGCTAATAAATTAATAAACAAAAAATAAATAGAATTTCAGTATATTTTGGTAGATATTTTTAATTAAATCGAAAAATATTTTAATACATCAAAAACTTAAACTATAATTTATAAATACCACAATAACAATTTTAATTTTTAAATTAAGATTTTGGTAATAATATTTGGAAAAGACTTATAGACTTGGAATAACCATTTGTTTTTTCTTAATATATTTAAAGGATTTATAGAGATTTCCTATTATAAGACGTGCTTTAAAATATTTTAAAAAGTTAACGTCAATTTGACATCAAAATTATTAAAAACAGATGGTGATGTCAAATCAATAAATAATAAAAAAAAAAAAACTTTTAATTTAAATTTTAATTTAAAACTTTTGGAGAGAATAAATCTTATAATGTCATTTTTAAAATTATATTTTATTTTCCAAAAAAAGATATAATATGTAATGAAATAATTAAATTATATTCAGAAAAAAAAGAAAATAAATCATCCAGTAGATCACAATAGACGTAAGTGTAGATTTAAGGGAAACAGATCTTTTAAATCTGTTAAATTAGAGTTTTAGTCATCGGTTTTTCAATCGGATGGTCTTGGATTGAAACCTTGGTCAGATTATGTAAAAAAAAAAAAAAATAAGTAGTAATTTTTTATCTTAATAATATATATTGTAAAATAATAATAATTATAATATTAATACCAACAATAATAGCTTCAACAGTAGAACTGCCTTGAGCCTTCAATCTTTTTTATTTCAGAGGCTGTTATATACAACTGTATGCTATAACTACAGATGTCTTCATCACTTTTATGATATATAATAGTAGTAATAAGAAGCAAATTCATTTTTCTATTGAATTTCAGCCCCAAAATTCAAAATTTCCCGTCCTATACTTTCATATTTCTACTCCATAACCAATATACAGCGTCACCAAATAAGGATTTCATCTTTTTATATTGACTAAAAAAGTAGTTGGATTTAGCCAGTAAAAAATTCTTCAAATTCTTTAATTTTTGATTAAGTTGATGTCAATATTAATTTAACTAATTATTAGGTATCATAAATAATTAATAGTAAATATTAAAATCAAATGAATTCCTTAACTAATGTATTCAAATTCATTACTTCATGTTCATAATTTTAAAATAGAAAACGCCTTTTTTTTCAATATTACATCGCCTCATTAAGATATTCAAACCCATTCAAAAAAATGTTTCTAAACTGTTTAAAACATCTACAGCTTTATCAAGTACGGTCCGATACTGCTTTAAGTTAAGATATAATATACAAATTTATAAAAATGATTTAGAATTAGAATTGTCTTTTGATAATTGCTATTGCTACTTCCGATTAAAATAAATCAGTTATTAAAGTTATACAAAGTTTCAAATAAATAAAACACCAATGAAAAAATGTTTAAGATTTGTTTCAATTCCTTTTGTGATTTCAATATTTAGGGTTGAATAAAGTATAAAATATTTTTAATGTTAAAGAGTCCAATTATAGTATAAAAACTTTGTATGCACAACACCTTGTATCCCTTCCAAAATTATATTAAAATTGTGATATTGGGCAAAAAAAAAAAGAATGGAAGTTCCTTTTGATTTTCTTCTGTTACATAGTTATAAAACAAATCAATAAAGTAAAAAAGAATCATAATATACCATATATTATACGTCAGGCGTCTATGTAAAAAAGAATAGTTTATGGACACAATAAATATATAGTTTAATTGGAAATTAATAGTTAAAAGAATTGCCAAATTGGTCTAAAATATGAAAATCACAATTTTTCTTTTCAAATATAATTCCAAATTAATAACTTTTGATACATTATTAAAAATAGAATCATACTTTGTTCAATAAAACTTTCACTTTCGGATGTTGTATGATCATCAATACTACAACTCGTACTGGACTCTAACTTCTCTTACAATACTCCCTCAATGTTTTCGTCTGCTGCCATTGTTCTTCAGTTTCAAAATTCTGGTACCTTTAAATCATTTTTAATGTTATCTATAACAATTTGCTTTCACAGCCGCCTCTATAACCCGTACAAATTATTCTAGAGAATAGATGGATTTTTAAGCCCAATATCGTAGCACTCGTATAACGTATTCGTTTTTTATAAAAGTTGCACGATATTATAGTCTAAAAACTATTGTAAACAATTTCAATAATCAATCGTATAAAAAGTTCTTAATTTATTTTAAATAAAATGAAATTTTATTTTAATTTCATTCTAATTAATGCACTCCATCCCAAATATGATTGAAAACTTATTTTGTTAAATAATTTCACTAGATTTTGTTATTATGTAGTTGATTTTTATTATAAGTCGTATCTAACTTTCTGATATTTGACCTTTGACCGAAATTTAACAAAAAATTTCTTAAATTTGTAACACAAAATACGTATTCCGGAAAACCTATCAGTTAAAATACTCTTAAGTTATCATGTTTACAAAAAAGGACCACAAGCAAAAAATAAAAGACACAGTCATATTTCCAAAATAATATTATGTATCTCAAGTAACATGCTATTATGTATATGATAAAATATAATAACAAAATAAGTTTTCTAAACTTTTTTTTTATGCGTGTATTCCGTATTGTAAAATAAGTCTAAAACTTTATCTTTCCGTTATCATGTTAAGGATTAAAGGGATTCTTTTTTCGACTTGTTAAATATTTGACTTACATACAAATTTCACAAATATTTTAAGACCTCACGTTGTAAATTAGTAAAAAAAAAAAAAAAAAATTATATTTAAGTATTTATAGAAGATGATTTTATTTAATGTAACTAGAAAATTTTTTTTTCTATATATTTGGAGTTAAATATTTTTTAGACATTATGAATAGAAAATGAACGCAAATTAGATGAAATGTGGAGGATTTAAAAGATTTGTTTTTACATTTTAATAAAACTTATATATATATTTTTTTTTTGTTCAATTTTCTACTTCTTGTAGATTATTTTGAACTTAATAATATGCACAATATGGAATATATAAATGCAGTGTTTCTCAAAATTTAAGTGTGAAAAATTTCAAAAAATTATATATGAAGATTCAAAGATTTTGGATACTTAATTCCAGATTCTTAAAATCACATTGCAAAAAATTTCAGAAACAAAATACCTAATTTTTAAACTGGACTGGAACCACGATGCAGCCTAGTGGCTAAGAGCGTATAAAATCCGTTGTAAACAAGAAAGGAAGGGAAGGTTCGAATTTCACAAACGTCGTAAGAATAATTCCTTCTTACGATACTTAAGCCACACTTGAAAACGAAGGCTGTGTAAAAAGTCATTTATGTGGCAGAGAAATAAACACAAAAAAAAAATTAAATTTTGCACATTTCATAAATGAATATTAAGTTTGTTTTGACTAAACCAAAACGAGAAAAATACGTTTAGTACGAAAAAAGCTAAAGTCAAGTGTTTCCAATAAAGTTTATTTCTTCTCACAGTTATGAGTTAACAACCAAATTATTAAAACCTTGATTTTGTGTGTGCCTGAATTAAACTCTTACTTTGAAAGTTTATCATTTTGGAATTGTGTTTTTGAGATTTTAATTTTTAAGATTTCAATACGTTCCTATAAATTTTGCATTATTATTTATAAACTAGTCTTCATAAAAATTATTTTATTATGATAAAACTGGAAATATGAAAAAAACTTTTACAGAAAGGCGTCACAATAGGATTTTTGCGGTAAAGCAAAAATATTTTGGCTTAGCTATATGATTGTAAGTATCTCAAAATATCTTTTTTTTTTAAATCTTTTTTTTTTTAAATCTCGTTTTTTATAATCTCGTTTTCTCAAAATAGAGAGTTTTTTTTTTGCTTTTTAAATTTTAAATGAAATTGTAAAAAAAATTATATTAAATTGAAGCTTTATTTCATAAATTAAATTTGGCTTTCATTTTTTTAAAATAATTTTAAACAAAGCAGAATGTAAGCCAACTAAACCATCACATTTCCAAAAGACAATACAAACTTTAATTTTTATTTCTTGCCGAAGAAAAATATATACAGATGCCTAAATTACAGGTGTCTAAAAATAGTAAATTTGCCATTTTTTGAGCCTTAATAAGCTTTTAAATAGGGGGTGGTACAAAAAATGTTCTTTCTTACCTTAAAATTTCAAGTCCCTAACTAAAAGCGTGCCGGAGTTATGCAGAAAGAAAAATCTTTCAAAATTTGGTTTTCAGATAACGGTAAATTTAAATACTAAATTTAAAAAATTTGTATAATTTTGATATTGATTTATAAGATAAAAAGATCCTGTCAAATGGCGTTTTTAAATTGATAAAATGTTATTTTTAAATTGAAAAAATGTTAGATATACACATTTAAAAATAGGGCTCTTTTAAAGTTTGAGGTGCTGTAGCTCTTTAATGGATGAGGCTATATGAAAAAGTTGTTCTACAATATTAATTTTTTTATAAAATTTCTTGCTCTATCTTTGACGGTGTAGAAGTTTTATAAACAGTCGAACGGACGGACAAAGTGAAATAATAGGCACATTATTTTAAAATTGTTTTGGAAATGTGCTAAAAAAAAGTATTTTAAATTGTGGCGGGTATCACAAAAGCATTTTTCTATATTTTCTGACAAAAAAGAGACTCAGCAAAATTTAAAAAGAACGAAATTTTTAGGATCGCTCGTATTTCATCAATATCTCGTATTCTAGATATCTCTCAAGAAATGCAAAAAAGAAAGAGAAAGAAAGAAAAGAAAAGAGAGAAAAAAGAGAAAGAGAGAAAAAAAAATATATTGAGAAAACGGGATTTGGAAAACATGAAATTTTGAAATACGAGCATTCGCAAAGCTCCTAAAAGTATGCCATCGATCTTTTCTCATGCAATAATTTTGCAAAAAAATTTTTTCATCTCGTTTTTCTGTTAATGGAAAAAATAAACCTGAACATTTGAAATAATTTGATTTGAAATTTTATTTTTAAGATTTTATCTCTTAAACGCATATTGAAAAAATCTGACTGATATTTAAAACGCGCTTAAATAGTATACTCGTAATAACACTGAGAAAATAACAAAAATACGGCAACACATATTTGAATGAATTAACGGTACTTTAAAAAAAAAAAATACAGGATCATTTTAATTATCGAAGTGATTTACTCTAAAATATAGAGTAAAATAGTGCAACTCCAGGCTATATATTTAATGATAACTATAGTTTTAAAAATT
Organism: Poecilobothrus nobilitatus; assembly: GCA_947095535.1. Taxonomy (NCBI): domain Eukaryota; kingdom Metazoa; phylum Arthropoda; class Insecta; order Diptera; family Dolichopodidae; genus Poecilobothrus; species Poecilobothrus nobilitatus. The sequence continues at coordinate 199,573,340 of OX352773.1, read as the reverse complement.
TTTTATATCTTAAGAATTTTTTTTATAAATTGTGTAATCATAACTTAGTTTTTATCTGTATAAACAGGAAGATATTTTTCATTACATTGTATAAAATTCATTTTGGGAAGCATTGTAATAAAAAAAAACATTGTTTTTTCTTTCCTAGTAAAAAGAAAAAAAACAAAAAAAACACAAAAATTATTTAAGTTAAAAAAATATTTTGAAAGAAAATATCTATGTAATTTTTAAATTTTATTCTCTTGTCTATACTTTTTTTTTTTTTTTTGTCTGAAATCAATAAACTTTTTAACTTAAAATTCTTTTGAATTACAAAATAAAATAAATATTATTATTATATACTTCGTTTTTAAGCCAAACCATCTGTTTCAAAAAAAAAAAAAAAAAAATTAAAAACAAAAAATTGAAAAAAACGAGGAAGAATACAGTTGACTTTGTCAACTCTTAGATACCCGTACGAACCGTTAGTATGTTCACAGTCACTCTGCCTACAATATTATTTTTTTAATATTTTAGTATTTTAAAATAATTTGGGTGAATTTTATAATTTCTAGAACTATGGGTTGTACATATATTCAAACTATATGTTTATATGTACATTCTTCTAAAGCAGATTCTAACCTTCCACATAACGATTATCAATCCAAAACTTTTTCAAATATTCTATAGTAACATTTAATACTAAGCGGTAAATGTATATTAAATTTACTTAGTACAAAATAGTAAATATAATTTTAAATATTATATTATATTATATTTAAATATTCCATTGACAGAATAATTTCTTATAAGTACAATAAAATACATATATGTATGTAAATACGGCGCTATATAATATACATCTATACTCTTATCATTCATTCACTAGTGACATATACGATATGTAAATTAACATGATATTATATAAGTATGTATAAATATTAATATCATATAAATAAAAATTCTTCAAGCAACCGTTATGTTGTTTATTTATTTACATTTTTTTATACTACGCATTATATCCTCAACAATTTCAAATTATCGAGTAAAACAAAATGGAAAAAATTCGTTTTAAAGAAATTTGTTAGAAAATTTGAAAAAATCAACTAACACTTTCGTCAATTATAAAGTAACCCTATATTATTAAAAAAAGTTGTTAACAGAAATAAGAGTATAATGTTGAAGCTTTAATTTTTATGTATTACTTCAAAAAAATTTTAACAGGTGTTCAAGTTACAGGTGTTTAAAAATAAGAAATTTTCAATTTTTGACCCCTTACAGCTCCTAAACGGGGAGTGATACAAAAAAAATTTTTGAAATGACTCATACTTATTTTCAAAGATCTAACTTTTGTCAAAATTTCAAGTTTCCAACTTAAACCGTTTAGAAGATAGAAGGGTTAAAGGATTTTGCAAAATTTGAGTTTCGCATAACGGTAAATTAAGACACCGTATGCCACAAATATATATTTATTGTATATATAATTTTAAAGCTAATAAAAGTAGTAATCGTTTGGCGTTTTCAAAATGAAGATATACCTTATACAACTTGTGCTATAACAATTTAAATATAGAGCTTTTTTGAACCTTTGGGGAGCTGTAGCTCCGTAACGGGTGGAGCTACAAAAAAAAGTTATTAAAAATAATATTAATATTTTTGTGAGATCTATCAGCAGTTAAAATTTCATAGCTCTATTTCAAAAAAAATGTCGGGATCTAAAAGTTAGGTGTTCGAGAGCTACCCTAAGGCTTGGTCCAAACTCAACCAAAAAAAATAGGGAACCTACAAATTACTCCCAAAATATTTTGTGTAAATTTCAAGATTCTAGCTTTCTTAGTTTTTGAGTTAGCGTGCTGACGGACGGACGGACGGACGGACGGACGGACATGGCTCAAAAGTCTTAGAATTTTTTTCTGATCCGATCCATACCTTTGAAGGTATATCTAGCTCGCTTATTTCGAGGTGTTACAAACGGAGGAGTAATTTTATTATACCCGATCCTATCGTACGGGTATAAAAACAATCATCCCTTTAAAAGGAACTTTGATAACATTTTAATATTTTTTTTTTTCTGGAAATGGTATATAATGAAAGAAATGTAAGTATATGCTCTGAATAAATAATATTCTTTGAAATATACATAAATGTTAAAGTCACAACCTCTTGCAATTTAATTTTAAAGAATATATATTTAAAAAAAAAAAAATTTTTTTTTTTTTTATTTTAAATAGAAAAAATTTTTTCTTAAAATAAGAAACTGAAAATCAATTTGAAAAATGAGAGTAAAATAACTTTCAGAAATAAATTTTAATTATTTCTATATGGGATCAGTTTTTGTTTTTTTTTGCACTCCTATAAGAGTGCATATAGGGTATCCCCAAAGTTATATATTATTCATATTAAATTTTGATTCAGTTTCTTGAATCATGATTTACACTAAGTGCGATATATTTATGCGACATATATTATGTTATTTAGTAGATTATATTAGGAATGGTCTAAATCTTAGCAGTAAAGGACCCTAAATTTTGTCCAGTTATTGATAACTAGCGGAAAAAAAATATAAATAAATAAATAAACCACATTACGATATAAAATACTACAATTAAATATGATCTCATCTATATATTGTTTGAACTCAAAACCTATAGCATGAATATTCGGCAACTTATTCACTACTGCATTAGTCAAATATATGGGATACGGTATTCAATTATTTTCACTATTCAAATTATAATTTAAAGTTTAAGTTAGAATTTCGTTTTTGTGGCGTTCTCTTACACTTATTCTTTACTTGGATGAATCAAATTCTAGCTAAAAAAAAAATTATTGTATTATTTACTCTGTTCAAAAAGAAAGAACTGTTTCAAGATTTCGATTTTTTCCAAAAAATTTAAATTGAAAATAATAATTATAAAAAGTGTAGAGATATTTTAAGAAAATTATGATTTACGATATTTAACTAAAAATATATCAATAGCTTGAAGGTTAATGTAACAATGCTATTTTTATCTAATGTAACATTCCATTCTTAGTGCTCTTATGAATGGATCAAAAAACAAACTAATTATTTTAGTTTCTATACATAATTAAAATTATTCATATTATGGTAGGTACTATTTTTTATTCTGCTCTTCTAACCTATTACTGGATTTGGATAAAATATCTAATAATAATAAGGAAACTCTAAAAATTATAAATATGTTTGCCGAAAGAATCTGTTAATTCTATATACTGGTAATTGGTATATCACAAATCTGGAGAAAAATAAATTAATTCTTTGTACTAAAGTAAGGGATACCTGGTTAATTGCAAAAGTAATTAGATAAAGGATAAGACAGCATTAAAAGTTAAAATACAATTAAATTCCAACAAAAAAGTATTAAAAGTATTCCACTATAGCAGGATAATTGTAATAAGATTAACATAAGTAATACTGGAACATGCATAAATGTCCATTTAACCTTTTAATTGAAAAATATTTTAAATTCTAAAAATAAACTAAAAATTTACAAGATAAATAATGTTTTTTAAATATAAAAACGAGGTAGAGTACACAATAGAGTAGGATGTGTCAACTCTGGGATACCCATATGAACATAATATATGCTGTTTCGATAAAACTTGATCACCTTTTACAAAATTTCAGAAGTTTTACTTAATTAAGTAACGAAATATATTTATTTAAGTTTTGAAGTTGTATGACAGGTGGTCGAACCTGTTGTCCCTAACCAACCACATTTTACAGAAGTAAATGCCATTAAACTTTATAATCTTTTACAAGATTTCAAATGCCTAGGTTAATTATGTTGCAATATAAGCAAACTACCTGATGTTGATGTACTATAGCACAAACAAATTTTACAGATGTTATTGTAATGCAACTTGACATCTTTTGACGAAATTTCAGATATCAGACCTCAATAGACATTGAGTTATTTTCATTTATAAAAAGAAGTTATATGACAGGTAACCAAACCTATTGCACCAGCATAACCAAATTTTCCAAAGTTGTTCTTGACATTTTTTACAAAATTTCAGATACCTAGCTTCAACATATATTGAGTAATTTCTATATAAAGGAAGAGGTTGTATGGCAGCCACTGGAACCCTTCTGCCGAAATTACTAGAATTAAATAAAGAAACTAAGAACTTTGAGAAAGTGATATAGTAAAATTTTCAGAATCCCAGCTCCTTTATTTTTTGAGTAATCGTGCGGAAGGACGATTCGATCAATTCTGATCCGATCCATAAACTTGAGTGTACATTTACCTCGACTCTTTTAGTGTGTAAAAAACGTAATGACAAATTTATTATACCCTTGTGAAGATACGTTCATATGGGTATAAAAAGAAAATAAATTTCATCCAATCAAAATGATATTTCTCCAGTAAAACTCACATATTGCTTGCGAACAACACAAAATGTTGAGAAATTTTATACCCGTTTTGCATTACTTTCCCCAATATACATATGCTTCCTTATTGAAATTTACATTAATTTTTTTTAATATTGCACTAGATTGAATCTGACACATATTATATACTTCTGATGGAAAATGTAATCAAAATAAAAGAAAATGTATTTTTAAATTGTTTTTTAAAAAAGAAAAACAAAAAATGATGGGAAAAAAATATGTAGTAGTAATTGTATTTACATAATATGTACATGTACATATCTGACTCGTTAAAAAAAAAACGATGCAAATAAAAATATTTTTCATTTCAGATTTTTCTATTAGAAAAACAATAAATTGGAACAAATTTGACTGCATTGATAGTAATAGAATTAATGTTCAAAATATATATGATTTGACTGTAAGGTTAAGAAATGGATGGAATAGTGCAAACAAAAGTAACGACTTCTAATAGGAGTGAAAACTGTCGTTTTCCTAGATTTTGAACCTAATTCAGCTACCATTAATCAATGCATTCAATTAATTATAAAACAATAATAAATACTTTATATTATTAATATTACGGAAATCTAGGCAAAAGATTTTACTTATATCTTACAACTCACAGATATCCAAATATTTTTTTTTTTTTTTAGTGCATTTCTCTGCCACATAAATGTGAACAGGAAATTACACAGCCTTTCTTTTTCATAACAATAACAAAATAAAACAAAAACAAATAGAATTTTATCGATTGCCAATTTAAGAAATTCTACATGAAGTGATAAAACTTAGTGCAGTTTCATGTAATCTATTCTTTATCTATGTAATCTATTCTTTATCTATAGATTCTTTAAAAGGGATATAAGTTACACTGTGACCTTTTGATATATATCCATAGAAACTAAATATCTGTAGAGCGTTTATTGTTGCGTAATTCCGCACATATAGGTCCGCAAATTATGCTCGGAATAAAGCTCCACAGTTTTTGAGTATGTTTCCAGGAGATTGACAGTAGATGTCATTCTTGACAGAATCTGCATATACTGTCATTCTATATATTGTTTATATTACAATTTTCTTTAACTATTCCGACAGAAACCGGAATATATTATATCTTAATATATTCTATTATTATTATAATCTAACACCTTAGATTATATGAGCCCTGATAGTTTTCCAATCTCACGTAGTAGTTCAGTGCTAATAATTTGAATTACATTCTAATAATATGAAAATATTCCTAATATATTTCAACTTCTCTGTATTAATCATCATATTTCTGAATCTCGCCCATTTCCTAGAATTCCATCCCTCTTGTTCCCAAATCTATTTATTATTAAGTTTATCAGCCTAACAGTTGCACAATTACAAAATAAAAAGAACACAAAAGCGTAATTCCCTCATTAAAATATAAAATATGAATTTCTTTCGAAAATTTCGTTACTCAAAATCATTTTATTCTATATGCGTTTTTGCTAAGAATTGAACTTAGCTGTGTTGAGCCCGAAACATATGAAATTAATATAAAAACTGTAATAGCATTTTTTAGAATAAAATAATCTATCTAATAAGTTAAGAAACCAAATAGTAAAATCTTTTAATTACCCAATCGTAACTAAATTGCATACAATCTTTCATTTTGCCTTGAAATTCAATTTAAAGATAAAAAATAAAAAGAAATATAAATATCTTATGAGATAAAATCACTTATCTTTGTAATTATCTTCCAAATTCTATACTACTTTTTCCTATGTACCTTTCAGATTGTTTTTTCTTTCCGTAAATCAGATAAAGTAATCAAAGACAATTTATAAAAAAATGATATGATAGGAAAAATTAATTTTAAAAGTTTTAAATTTTTTATATTTTTAGTTTATTTTATATTTTTTACAGTTCTGCACTATTAAAAAGTAAACAAATCCTTAATACATTTGGTTGTTGCAAAACTTGGCGCCATGTAAAATGGCCCTGCGAAATAAGACCTAGCGGTGTTATTTCTATTTCAATTTAATCTTCAACTTCTTGAAAAATAAAGCCCCGGGATCTACTTCCGCAGGGTCCTATTTCATAGCGCCAAGTTTTGCAACAACCAAATGTATAAAGGATTATATATAAATTTTGGGGTGTTATTACATATGAGGGCTTTATTTCGCAGGATCTTATTTCATGCTTCCGCAAAACTTATATCGAAACGAATCAATACTTTTGAAGAAAATTTTCCAATTACAAAAAACAAAAAAAAAAAAAAATTACAAAAAACCAAAGTAAAGAACCTATTTTTCTTTTCCTTTTATTTTTATTTTAAAAAATACAGAGATCTAAAGGTTAGAAATTTTAAATAACATTCCATTTTTAATTAATTCAATTTTAAAAATAAAATTTCAAGAACATTTTTAATTAAAATGGATTAAAAAAACTAAATTTACTTTTTTAAGTTCTGATAAAAAAAAAAATAAAAGAAAAAACAGAAATTGCAATTGAGAACTTTAGAAAATTAAAAATAGAAGTGTTAATGAAAATTGTACCTGCAACAAAATTTAACCTGATAAAATAAAAAACAAGGTAGAATGTAAACCAACGGTTTTTAAAAGCGCACATATACAAAACTCAATACAAACTGTTTAGAAGTGTGACTTACACAAAAATTTGAAAATTTCATGTAATAAGAAAAAATGTGAAAATAGGACACTTTTGAAATTTTGAGGGGCTATAAGTCCGGAATCCTATATAACTAAGAAAATCCGTTAACACACGTAAAAATATATTATTAAACCTTTAATTTTCATGTCTTGCCGAAGAAAAATTTGTACAGGTGCCTAGGTTACAGGTGTCTAAAAATAGCAAATTTTCAATTTTTGAGGCGTAATAACTCTTAACACCCCCTACCAAAAAATTTTCTGAGAAAACTTATTCTAATTCTAAAAGTTCTTTCTTGTCTCAAAATTTCAGGTTCCTATCTAAAGGCGTGCTGGAGTTATGAAAAAAGAAATTTCATGCAAAATGTGGTTTTCACATAACGGTAAATTTAAATAGTAAATTACAAAATATTACATAATTTTGATATTGTTTTATATAGATAATAAAATTTTCGATCTTCTGGCAGTTTTAGATTGTAAAATTATTACGCAGAGCCCGAGATATATACATCTGAAAATGGGGCTTTTTCGAAATTTTGAAGAGCTGCAACTTTGGAACCCTTTACAATTAAAACAAACCTTTAACACACGTAAAAATATATTATTGTAGCTTTAATTTTTATATCTTGCAGAAGTAAAATGTGTACAGATTCCTAAGTTACAGGTATTTAAAAATAGCAAATTTTCAATTTTTAAGCCCTAATAGCTCATAAACATGGGTGGTCCGAAAAAATTTTCTGAGCAAACTTATACTAATTCTAAAACTTCTTTCTTGCCTCAAAATTTCAAGCTTCTATCTAGAAGCGTGCCGGAGTTATGAAAGTAGAAAAATTATGCAAAATTTGGTTTTCACATAACGGTAAATTTAAATACTAAATTTAAAAAAATATTATAATTTTGATATTAATTTACAAAGATAAAAGAAATACCTATGGAATGACGTTTTCAGATTGAAAAAATCTTAAGCAGAACATAAGATATATGCATTTAAAAATAGGGCTTTTTCAAAGTTTGAGGGGCTGTAGCTCCATAATGGGGGGGCTACATGAAAAAGTTGTTCCACAAAATTATTTTTTTTATGAGACCTACTCATGGTTAAAATGTTTTTTCTCTATCTTTAACGGTGTAGAAGTTTTGTAAACAGACGGACGGACGGACGGACGGACGGACAGAGTGAAACTAATAAGCACATTTTTTCAAAATTTTTTTGGAAATGTGCTAAAAAGCCATTACAATTCTATACAATGATAATGAAAATTTTTGATATTAGAATTTTGATCAAAATGTACGAATTCGATGAACCTGAAATAATTAAATTTTGAAATTGAAATTTAAAAATAAAACAAAATAAAAATGGAGGGTTTTAAAAGTGCAGTATTTTGTAACCGTTAATAAAATTGCGCCATTTTTTTTTGGTATAAAATAAAAATAAGTTTTTAAAAGGTAACGAAAATAATAGCAAAATTTATTTAAGTGTAGATTATATTAATTTGAAAAGAATATAAATTGCAAATATTTGAGCGCTGTAGCTTTACAAAAAGTCAACTTAAATATAATATATAATCTCACCCCTGTTTATGAATCAACAATGAAATTTCGGAAATAATCCACCCATTTCAATTTCAATGACGAATCTTAAACAGATGTGACATTATGTTGCTAAAATTTGTCTCTTACTTTACCATATACTCACATACTCAAAAGTGGAAACGAGGTTTCCTTTTAGTACTTCATACTAACGAAAGTTTTGAATCCTAAAGACCTTTAAATATATATGCAAATAATTATTTCAGCATTTAAAATAAAAACTCCAGTTGGCTAACATAACAGTTGGTTTGTTTTCAATTAATTGTCTTTTAAATGAGTTTGTCGTTAAGAATTTTTTACTTTATTTTATCACGGTACACACAATATATATCGTTACAATTTATATCGTTACAATATATATCGTTAAAATATTTACTTTAGAGAAATTTTATTATATCATGTTAAACTATTTACCAATCAATAATGCTTGTTCTATACGAGTGCAATAGTACCATTTTTATACTATTGAACATCTGTATTGTACTTGGATGATAATCGGTCTCGGGTAAAAAAGAAAAAAAAGTATTCGATCTGAGTGCTGACAGAAAAAAATACATTTTTATACACACTTTTTAGGTGATTTTAAAAAAAAAATTAGAAAAATATGCTTTTTAATAATTCTTTTTGTCTGTCCGTTCTTCTGTTAGTCTGTCTGTTTATTAAAAAAACTTTTACACCATTAAATATTTGAGACGAAGATAGATTTCATAAAAAATTTTGTTGTAGAACAACCATTTTTAAGTAACCCCAAGAGCAATAAACTTTGACAATATTAATGTTAATATTAACAAAACATAATATTGAACCAGTATTAACCTAAGTGTTACTGGATACTTCTAAAAACACTAAAAAATGGAAGCTTTAAAAATTAATTAAAAGATAGTATAGTTTTTTGTATTTGAACTTTTTTTAAATAATTCTCAGGAAAAATGATATTTCGATGTAAAAAGTAGGCAAAATATCCTAATATCCTATTATTAAATATTTTTTTTTAAATCTACACTTTTAATATCCTTTTGTTTTACATTACTGCCTTGTTATATTTTATTTGTAATAAAAAAACATAAAGTACACAAATGTCTAAATTTTACAACCAGTTTTAATTCATTTTTTATAACTCATAAACCTTTTAACATAACATTATACATAAAATATAAAAATAATTGTTTTAATTGTAATTTCAGTAATTCTACATTTTATGAGAACTCATAGAAAGCAAAAATACCGAAAATTTTTATATTTTTATATCAAAGTCAACTTACACATAACATACAATGTCATCTCTGTTTAAAATTCAACAATGAAATTGTTAGCAATATTTTTTTTTTTTTTTAATGCATTTCTCTGCCACATAACCCACACTCCCTCGGTGTTTACAGCGCATTTTATACGCTCTTAGCCACTAGGCCGCCGAGGCTCCATGTTAGCAATATTTCGTTGTACTCGTAATTATGTATGACGAAATTTCCATGTTAGTCATCGGGGCATTTAAAAAAGTTTAGAAATTTTCTTTTATTAATTTAGCCTAAGTATTATGATATCTAGTCTACAAAATATTTGTGTATGTAATACACCTCTATATAGACCAAGATTATTCATATATTTCGATATCTCTACAACAAAGAAGAATGTTCCAGCTTTTTTTTCAAAAAAACTGTTAATCGTCAGGACCGTACTTTCATATGTCAATTATTACATCCACATTAGTTATGTGCTTAATGACAAAACATTGACTAAAATTTTATTATACAACTTTAGAACATTTCTAATTAACATTACATTTTATTAGAATATTTCTTAAATAATATAAAATTGTTAATCATCGGGACAAAAAGTATGAATGTATTATAAACCCAAAAATTATTTTGTAACACTATATTTTAGTTATAGAAAAGATATTTTTAAGTTCAATTTAATGTCTAAGCATATAATATTTAATTGGAAATGTAATAGATGTTTGAGAATCCTTAGAGCTTAGAGAAAAAAATATGAACATCATTTAAAAATCTTCAATTTTTTGGTCATTCCCTAAGTATTCCATCATTTATTATTACAAAAATTAAGACTTATTGCAAATAAATGAACGTTTATAACTTTACATTTTTTTTTTTGGTTAATGGAATAAGAAAATATTAATGTGATGTACGTTATTCCATTTAAGATAAAAGTATGGTACATAAAAAGTAAAAAGTGTTCAAAGTAAAAAAAATCCTCCAATATATATATTATCCTACGCCATGCTCACAACATCGTCTGATTAATGGTATTGTACAAAAAATAAATTTCACATTTCATTGAAAAAAATATCCAAAAGGTATGATAATTAAAATATTCTTATTGTTGCGCGGATTCTTTTCTATTATTCTTATTTTCAACATTCTCATTAGAAAAAAATGAACTGATGTTATCAGTAAAAGTTTTTCTTATATGTCATTTTCGATATCCTCAACAAAAAAAAAAAAACAAAAAAAAAATCCTTGAAAGAAAAATCTTGAACTGCGATATTAAAAAAACGCATTTAGCAAAAGAATAACCTTGAATTAATATGTAACACTGGGATTTATGGAAAAAGCAGATGTTATGTATAAATAATATTCTAAATGAAAATTCTTTTTCCATTAAGGTTTTTTTTTTTAAATTGTTTAAATAATTTTTTATTTATTTTTAAAGAAATATATTCAACATTTTCAAATATAAAAAATTTTCCAAGTTGTAGAAATTTATTTCTTAATAACTGTAAAAAGTTTTTTTTGTAGATTTCTTCAAAATAAAATATATATAGGTACTTTAATAATGGGTGCACCATTTTTCTAATATATGTATATATTATGTAATTGCAAAAATATTCCAAATTTTTTCATCCAATATGTTATACAAAAGTAATCATTCTTTTAAGTTTTTTAACTTCCTAAATATCAAATGTCAAAACATTTTGCAAAACTTTATTGAAAAATTATAAACAATTTGGACAAGTTCCAGAACCAAAAACTTAAATACAAAATGAGTGAAATGAAAAAAAAAAATTTTTTTTTTTTATCCTGAATATGTTATGAGAATTACAAAAATAATTTTTAAGAATAATAAAAATATGAAATTTTGTTGCTTGTAAGAGAGTCATTGTGAACCAAAACAGTTCAAGAAATGCTTTGATTTTGAGGAATTAAAAAAAAATTGGATATACTTTTGCAATGGGGTTACGAGTTACGAGTAAGGTGACGTCATCATATAATACATGCATTTACAATGCATTTTTCGACCACTAGATGGTGACATTGGTCTTAATGGCATATATATTCGGAAACTTGGAGATATAAAGTATCGTTATTTGATGACATCATTTAATAACACGTAACCCCTTTTGCAGAAGGTTATCCAAAAAATCATTTAGTTATTAAAATTTTAATTTAAAATATATTGTTTTAGTATTAAATATTTTGTCTATATAATATGTATATATAGAAATAATACATAGAAATAATACATAGAAAATAATACAAATGCTGGCATAAAAGACATTTTCTATCACTAAACTAAATTATAAAATGATAAAACAAAAAATTCAATTTTGAAAGATGTTTAAAGGAAAAAAATTAATTTAGATGTTATAATCCATTCTGATACACAGTCTGTTAGATTAACTTTTTTTTTTTTTTAAACTTTATATAAAACTATGATATGTGACACATGATTTATCCAATTTATTTTGATTATTTTTCACTCTTTCTAAAATTTTAATAGAATTTTTTGTGGATTTTTATTATATTTAAATTTTAAACATGAATAAATTGCTATCTATTTTATTTTAGAATATAATATTTTAAATATAAAATCTGAAAAAATGAAGAAAATTCTAAAAAAATCTGTCATTAAAAGTTAATTTCATGTTTTTCATTTAAATAATTTTATTTTATCATTAAATTTATAAATTACGGTATTTTATTTTGCTTTAAAAAAAATTATATATAATTTGGTTTTATATTTTTTGGGCCGCTACAATATTTCTCTATTTAGTAAAAGTAAAACATTTCGATATATAATTAATATTTTTCAATAATCGATTTTAATTTAGATTTCAATAGGTATTTTAAATTACTACTTTTTGATACAACAGTTTTCTGATCTCCTGATTTGTTTTGTTTCAACAATTTCTGTGTAAAAGAAATATAATGTGGAACAAAGTGATTGGATCCATTAATCCGTTGCGTCATAAAATCTTTCCCAAGATTTTTTAATTTTTTTACTCTGAATTAAAAACAATTTAAAACTGATTATTTTTAAATTTTTACATGACAGTAAGGGGTCACTCTGTAATAACAGACTTAGAATTTATTAACTGTACAATGATTCGTTTACAATCTACAAATTACAATTCCGTACAACGATTCGATTTTTTCGTTTTTCAAATTTTTCTTTCGGGTCAAACTTTTTAGATGCCTTCCTCGTTGCCAAACAAAACATACATAATATATAATATATTATGTTTTGTATACATAATATATTAATATATCTAATTTCATATTTCCAAACTTTTGTTGAGATATGCTAACTTAAACGAGCGAAAAAGCTTTTTAAAGAGATTTAACGATTTGAATGATTGATTAAATTTCCGTTTAAGATAGAACAATGCAATTTTAGCCATGCATAAGCGTTTTAAAAAAAATTAATATTATAGGACAACTTTTTTATCTAGCCCCACCCGTTACAGAACTACAACCCCTCAAAATTTGGAAAAATCATATTTTTAAATGTGTATAATTTGGATTCTGCTTAACATTTTTGCAATCTAAAAATGCTATTTTGTACTTTTATAAGCCAATATCAAAATTTTTCAATTTTTTAAAATTTAGCATTCAAATTTACCGTTATTTAAAATCAAAATTTTACAATATTTTGCTTCCTCGATATCTCCTTATATATATATAGATAGTATAGAAACTTATTTTGTACCAACCTCTATTTAAAAGCTACTATACGGCAAAAATTGAAAATTTGATATTTTTAGATACCTGTAACTGAGCAAATTTTGCCAAAATAAAAATGAAAACGTAAAGCTCCAAAATTATGTTTTTAGATATAATAGCTCGGTTTTATTTAATTATACATATGGTTCTTCCTTAAAATTGAAACAAGTCTCTCTTGGTTTTTCACAATATTTTCCTATATATAAAATTCTGGCAAAATTTTCACCACAATATTCTAGAGTGTGGTTTTCTCCACAATATTTTAAACTGTTTGTATTATTTTTTAAAAAAATGTGCGCCTTTTTCAGTCTACCTTGTATTTATGTGTTCTAATACCATTTGTTTTTTTTTTTTTTTAAATAAAAAAAAATATTTAAAAGAAATTCGTACACCACCGTATAGTACTACTATAGTTTTTCTATAATCCTTAAAGGGTAATAGATTGTCTACTAGTATTTATCCAAAACTTGTTATTTTATTCCAATGCTTATTATTTTTCTTTTTTATTATTTATAGTTTTTTAGTCACTTATAATAAAATGGTATTTAAGTCAAGAAAGACATCAAATTAAATATTTTTTTCTAAATTTAAATAAAGTGATTTAAACTAGCTAAGAAAAATGATTACGAAAGATTGTGCAATACATTGACATTATAATCATCACTTTTTTTAGTTTAATTGCCAAAAAGAAAGAAATAGGAAAACATATTGTGGTTCTTATAAAAAAAAAATTTAATTTAATTTTTGATCTTGTTAAAAAATTCAATTTATTTTTTTAGTTTTATCAAGCATTTTTTATGTAAACATATAATCATATATGCATCAAAATTAATGTCAAACGTATTACTATAAAGTTTAGATAACGAAAAACAAAAAAAAAACATCATCATTAGTACTATATAATTAATGTAAAACTTTGTAAATCTAATCTTAAATTTTTTAGAAAATTTCTCTGAATTAATAAAATTTTAGTCATACCCATATAACACATTAAAAATCTTTTTTTTTAAACTTATATATATTTACAAATTTTGTTACAGATCTGTTTGATTTTCATTTAATACCACCTATAATATATAAATAGTTAATAAGAATATTTTACTATAAATTTATACATTTTTAAAGAATTCAATATGAAATGCAAATGTAACAACTATTCAACAGTATAATATTATTTGACTTAAAGTTTATTTCTTATAAAGAAAATATTCTCAAAACTTTCCCAAGAGAATTTTCATCATCTAATATATATTTCAGTTTTTTCATCAGTATATTTACTAGAATAAATTATTTTAACCTTAAAGATATTTTTTCAAATGTTAGTTTTAGTAATTTTATTTATTTTTGTTTTTTTATTTTTTGTTTTTTTTTTTTTGTTTAGTATACTGTTCTGTTTATTTTTCAAGGATATTTATTGTTATTTTAGTTATTTTTTTTTTTGTTTTTTGCCTTCTTAACAGACTTTTAATATGAATGAATTCGTATTAGAATAAAAAATGACTTGCTAAATCATTTGCCATTTCAGTTTTTCTGCCAAGATAATAATATCAAAACTAATGTGAATTTTACACGCTTTAAATTTTTTTTTATATTTGTTTTTTTTTTTTTTTCTTTTTTTGTATACAAATTTTATTATAGTATTTATAAAATGGAAAAGAAATTCTCTGCACAATTCTAATAATAGATAAGATATATAATTTAATTTTAGTTTTTTTTTTTTGTAATATAAGAAAGTGTTTGTTACAAGAAAAATAAAAAAAAAAAAATTTTAAAACTTTATTTTAAACATTACCGTTTCTTTTTTTTTTCATTCTATGAAATAATAATTCCTATTTGGAAGCACCTAAAAAAACAAGGACATGCATTCATAATTTAATTAAAGCTCTAGATTTATATGAATAAAATAAAAATTTATTATAAATGTCTAAGCATATACAAAAATTTTCTAACTTGAAAAATTAAAAACAAAATCTAAAGATAGAATGTTACATTTTTATTAAGAAACCTTTCACATAAAGGAACGTCCTTAAGATATATATTTAATAATCAAAATGATGTGATAAAATGATATAAATCAAGAAAAACACCATAAATAAATAATTCTAGAAGTCTGTTACAAGATATCCTAATTAGAATGAAACACTGAAATCTCGAACTATTATTATAAACGTACTAAGAACAAAGTTAAATTGTATTAAAGTTTATTTTTTGTCATTTAATGTCATTTTTATATACAAAAAAGTGTACAGTCTTAAAGTTTATTCGGATCACTTTATTCTTTTTGATAAATAATTTGATAAATTAAATTTCATTTGTTATTGATTGGATATTTCAATATATATATATATATATATATATATTTTTTTTTTGTGAATATAAGGAGTGTAAAGGTCAGATATGACACTAGCAATTTATAATGTATTGTTATTTTTTTTTTTTTTTTTACTTTGCTTTTATCTTTATCTGTATCTATAAGTTATATTCTTATTAAATTAGTGTCAGAGTGTTTCGTTAGAAAAGTCATCGTTTTAAAATTATAGAAAAAAATAAATGAATAGTATTTACATCGTTATTTCAATTGAAGATGCACCTAAAATTTATATAATATCATAATATCACCTACATATTATTATAATATGAGATTTTGAAATATCCCTGAAAGTATGCAATTTATGAAAATGTAATATGTAAATTAGAAAATTTGCCCTGTTTGGGAACCTCGGGACAAAAACATAAAGGGAGATTATTGGTGGTTGGATAACCCACATTCATCAGAAGTTAGTACTAGAACTATAAATTAGATTTCAATTTAGGATAAATAGAGTAAGGCATAGGTTAAGTTGTTTATTTTATTTATTTATTTATATTAATAATACACACATAAATGTAATGCAATATTATTGAACCATCGACTACCAAGGCCATTATAGGTTTTTTATACTATAATTAAATTATATACTAATATTATTTATTTTGTTTATATTATATACTATATATTTACATTATATTTGGTTGTAAGGGGGTATGCAAAGAAAAAAGCACTTACGACCTGTGCAGGGATCGAACCCACACTCCTTCAGTTAATACGCCACACTCCTACCCACTAGGCTACCGAAGCCCCAAGTTGTTTATATTGTAAAAATCAGAAGAAATATTGATTTTTAAAATTGAAATTTTTACAATATAAAAAAAAGAAGAATGGGATATTATTTTGAAAATTAAATTATTTAAGATTGTATTTAATCCAAATAATGAATTTTCGTTTCCTTTTCATTATCCTGACTAAATACTTTTGTTCGATTAACTTCACACTTTGTTGAAATGTTGTTTCTTAGCAGAAGAGCTAACAGAATTGATTAAATTACAATCCATTAACCCGTTTCGGCACATCGATTAGTCAAAAAAGTTTTTGAAAGCGTATTTTTACAGAACACTTTTTAAAAAATGCAAAAAAGAAAAGCGTGAGATGACTGAATAAATTAGATGAAAATCAGTTCGAATGTAAAAATTGACAATATGACATGTCAACAAAAAAAAAAGTTTTATTGTTGACAAATCACAGAAATGTTCATATAAGATCATCAAAAATATATAACGGTGAAGAACAGAGTGACACTAAAACATAATCAAAAAACAAAAAAAATTATAAAAAGGTAAATACAAGGAAAAAATATTTAACTGAACAAGTTTTATTGCTAAAAAAAAAAAAACAAAAAAAATACTAAAGTAGTCAATAATCATTTTGAAAAAGTTAACAATAGATATAATTTAATTTAATTTTATGAAATTTTCCCAAAAATCATTCAGTTATACGATGATATTAAGCTGACACACTGTTGATATCTCACGCACAGATCGATTACAATATTATATATTCGTTTATTAGTTTTACGTGTTCAGGTTTTATAAATTCAGGTGTGATTTTTATTACTGTCAAAAAATCTATTTTGACAATACAAACCCATACATATCTATTGAAAATGGGGAAAAAATTTTTCTTTTAATAGAATAGCTTTTACAACAATAAAATATTAATGGTATATGAACATATGTACGGTATGTATTATGAATATCAGTATGTATATGTATATAATATGCTTATTATTTTTGATTAAGTTTAAGTATTTTTAATATTTTCGAAATGTTTTCAAGAAGATATGTACATAAATAGGTATGTGATTCTTGTGTAAATATTGTTTTGCAATAAATTAATAGAATTGATAAAAATTTCTTTTAATACCAATTATTTAGATTATAAAAATTTTATTGCAGTATGATGTATCTACAAAATTTCACTTTATATAGGTGTATATTTATCGAATTCGAATTTAGAAATTAGAAATCTGTTAAATAAATTTTATTATTAAAATTTTCTTGAAGATTTTTAAGGATTAAAATTAAAATGTGATTAAGATTTAAAATTGAGTGTTATTACAATGTTTTATTTGTTTACTTTTGAGACATTATAGTGTTAATCTTAATAATTTTATTGATTTAGTTTTTAGTACAATTCCATAAAAATTTTGAAAAAATGTGCTTATTAGTTTCACTCTGTCCGTCCGTCCGACAATTTTGAAATATTGAAAATTTGGTATTGCCCCATTTTTAGATGTGTATATCTCAGGCTCTGCGTAATAGTGTTATAATCTAAAACCGCTAGAAGACCGAAATATTTATTATCTACATAAAGCAATATTAAAATTATGCAATATTTTGTAATTTACTATTTAAATTTACCGTTATATGAAAGCCACATTTTGCATGAAATTTCTTTTTTCATAACTCCGGCACGACTTTAGATAAGAACCTGAAACTTTTAGACAAGAAAGAACTTTTAAAATTAGTATAAGTTTTCTTAGAAAATTTTTTTGCATCACCCCCTTTTTAAGAGGTATTAGGGCTGAAAAATTTAAAATTTGCTATTTTTAGTCACTTGCTGCACAAATTTTTCTTCGGCAAGACATAAAAATTAAAGCTCCAGTAAAATATTTTCACGTGCGTTAACAGTTTTTCTTAATTATAAAGAGTTCCGGATTTACCCTTTCTTAGCCCTTTGGTACTTAACCCCTCAAAATTTTAGAAAAGTATTATTTTCACATATTTTCTTATTACAAAAAATTTCTTAAATTTTATTTTTTAAATTTTCAAATTTTTGTGCAAGTCACAATTCTAAACAGTTTGTATTGTGTTTTGGAAATGTGCGCTTTTAAAAACCATTGGTTTACATTCTACCTTGTTTCGTTACATTTATATTTTATATAAATTATTTGTTATTATAAGTTTTTATATAGATTATAAAGTTTTACACTACAGTTTTTTTAATGTTGTCCGTTTTCTATATAGTAATATTTTGCTTATTCTTCTAAACTGCAAAAGTTATTAATAAATTCGGTTACGATTGTTAATTTTTAATAGGTATATTTACGACTTAATTTTGACATTATAATTTTTTTTATATAAAAGAATAAAACCTAGAATTGTAAAAGAATCAACATTTCTAAAGCATCCATGACTGATTAATCACCAATTTTAAATTAACAAGTGGTTTTTTTTATAAGCTGAACTGAATAATATTACATTAATTAATTATTAATAATATTATATAAATCAATTAAATAGATTATCTATGAGTAGAACACAACAATTGTTTTGAAAAAGTGTACGCTTATATTTAAAAATATCTTCCGAATAATGCTGTATAAAAAATGAGTAGCTCAAATGATTAAAAATAATTAATAACAAGACAGGCATCAATTACTTATATCTACACTGTGGAAATTTCTAGGTGGTTTCAAATTATGTTTTATTTGATTATGGACACATTCCAATCAAATATGTTCCCCTCTGTTGTCGCAATACTCCATTTTACAATTTGCAATAATTAAAATGAACATTTGGAAGTTCATATTTAATTTACGCTACAATTTCTCCTGTTTGTTCTATTATCCTCCCTCATTTCCTCTCTCATTTAATCAAACCTACACAAACAACAGGAAAATATTCCTAAAGTTGGGCTAGTGCGTCAAAAAAAAAGGAAATCTTATATGAAGATTCCGCTTGCAATTACAATACATAAGCTTTCCATGAATCATATTAGGTATCCATCTAGAATTCGAAAATTTCGAAAATGATTTTATATAACGATATGTTTAAGTTATGAAGATATAAAACAATATCCTGTATATTATTTGAAGATGTTTATCATCTTTTCACATTTTTTAAAATCAATGAATTTTATTTATAACTATTTGAATGTTATATGGTTTATTTAATTTTTTGGGGGAGTTGTAACTTACTAATGGGTGATGGAGTTAAAAAAAAATTAATATTTTTGACATTTATTCATTATTAAAAGATGATTACTTTATTTTGAAGGTTAAGAAGATTAAATAGACGGACATGCGGACGAACACTGATAGAAACTAATAGGTAAATTTTTATTTTTTTTTATAAAGTGCTTAAAAGTTAAATTCTATTTAATTTTAATATTCTATATACTTTGTATAACTATCCAATTCATACTATTAAATGTTAAAGAAATTCTATGTAAAGCACTTGAATTCTTTTATAAAATTTTATAAAAAATATATAAAAACAAATAAGTCCTAAACCGTATTATATTTATGGTTTACCCATTTATATATATACAAAAAAAAAACCACCAAAATAAACCTTCGGATAATTAAATCCTTTATTTTATACATTTTATTATATAGAAAATGCAAATAATTACTATTTAAATACATCACATTAAAGTCATTATCTATCTGTATTGCCTTTTTTCCAATCTTTATATTTATATTGAATATAGGGTTAATGTTAATATAAAAAAATCAACTTAAAAGTGCAAATTAATTTACTTGAATATTATATACCCCATAAAAAAGGGTATTTTCTTTTACAATGTTTGTTGTTTGTTTTTTTTTTCTGCTTTTGTTTTTGTTTGCATACCCTTAGTTATTCAAACGTCCTTATCTTAATAAAATCAATTTACTATATCAGATAAGTATCCGGATCGATCGCAAATAACCATTCACTGGTTACATTTTAATTTTTTTTTTTAAGCTTTGAGAAAATATTTTGTTTAGCTATTCATTGATTACAACAAGTCATTAATTTAAATTTATATATGTATACTGACACCATTTTATTTTTAATTGTTAAACACTTTCAATTTAAGCGTCTAAATAGTAAATATTACAAATAATTTAGAAAATGTTACAGTAAAAA
Organism: Poecilobothrus nobilitatus; assembly: GCA_947095535.1. Lineage (NCBI taxonomy): Eukaryota > Metazoa > Arthropoda > Insecta > Diptera > Dolichopodidae > Poecilobothrus > Poecilobothrus nobilitatus. Next base: position 199,552,548 of record OX352773.1, on the reverse strand, counting down.
TTTATAGTCTTAAAAAGGTATTTTTATATTTTAAAAATATTAATATATTGTTTTATTTAAAATATTTAATATATTGTAATGTGATACATTGTCTCTAAGCCATAAAAGAATTCAGAAGCGCTAAAATAAAACTCAATCAATATTTCACAAATACTACAATTGACCGTACAAGTCCTGAGCGGTAAAATATGAGTTATTTGTGATTATTTATGCGTAACAAAAATATTAAAGAAAAATTAACATCAACAAGTATTAGGCCTGAGCCAACATTATTGGAAAGAAATATAAAACAGTGTATATGGCTTACTCAATATTCTATAGTGGTTTTATAGAATTTTCAAGAAATAGAAATATCTACTTCGAAATTATATTTACGCCGTAGTATTATGTATTATAGACATGAACCCATTTCAACGTTATTAACATGATTACAGAATATTATTTAGTGCGTATACCATGAAATTGAGAAGAAGAAGTCTCTGAAAATAAGCATATGTTACCACTAATGGGTCTGAAAACTTTCTATTTTTAATCACATGTAACTTGAATACCTGTGCAAATTTATCGTCTACCTGTGCGTATGTATCGTCATTTATCGTCGTAAGGCATAAAAATTAAAGTTCCAACATTAAATGTTTACATGTACCAGTAATTTATCGTAAATTATCTTTAAAATTTATCAAAGTCTCTCTTGGTTTTTAACAAATAAATTAAATTAACAAAATTTAATTTTAATGCAAAAGTAGTCATAATTTCAAAACTCTAAGATCCCTCTTAATTCAGATTCTTGTGTACACATATATATGTAAATATTCTGGAAAAAGCGGATAATTCTGTTTTTGTAGCCAACTCTAAAATTCCTTTCTAATTATATTTTTACATACATATATTTCAACAACAAAACTTTTAAAATTGTGGGGGTTGCCACCTTCAAACTCCCCCTAAACAAATTATCAAAACGCAACTTGTTATTGTATCCAACTCTAAAGTGCATCCTACTTACATTTTTACATACATTTATATACATTTTTACATACATATTTATATATATACATTTTTATATACAAAAAAATAAAAAGGCAAATTAAATGTATGAGAAATAAAGTATGAAAATGCTTTTTTTATTATAATTGTTGTTTTAGTTTCGCATTTGCGTCTATTGAATTCTAGTGAGGCTATTTGCCAATACATACCATACTTATTGTATACCGTTGGAAAGGACTCTTCAAACCCATTTCAACGGTATATAATAAGCATATAATAATAAATACAGTGTGTCTTTGAAAATTTCACACATTTTTGAAAGTTGAATTTTTTTTTTTAAATTCCCACTTTTAACTGCAATGTCTTAGAAACGGTAATAGCGTTTAATATAAAGCAAGATGTATATTAACGATGTCTACAATACAATATTGTAAATTGGTTCCCATTTATTGTCTTACGGGAAAAATATAACGGTTTAATTAAAATAGTACCAAATGTTAAGAAAATTTTGTAATACATTTTTTGACCACTAAATGGCGGCATTGATACAAATGACATATATATTCGGAAACTTGGAGATAAGTATATCCGTTAAAATACGGAAGTATATCCGTTCATGTAGAGAACAATTTGTTCGAAAACCGAAATTATTTCTATTTTGCAGATACAAGTTTAATCTAATTTCCAAATAAATTGTGATTAAAAACTTCGAACTTAATCACAATTTAAATAAATTTAAATTTAAAATTTTTAATATTGCATATTATTTTCATTTTAATGAAACGTTTGAAATCGAAATAAAAATTCCCAAAATATGTATTACATCAATATCATGTAAATTAAGTAAATATATAATGATCTGATGTTTAAACTACTGTCCATTGTTTGAATCACTTCAGTTTTTTACACAATTTCATTCACACATAACACATACATACTTATAGAACTTTTTTTCACAATAAACAAAAAAACATAAATTCATTTAAACATCGGGTTCTTATTAATTCCCGTTCTCATTATGTTACAATTATAATAAACTATAAAAATTTGCATAAATAAAAATAAAAACAATTTTTCTCAGAATCATTTTCACATTTTACAATATTTATAAAAAAACAACAAAAATAATCAAAATAATATTAACAAAGTTTTTTCCATCAAATAAATTTTTTTACAATTCAAACTTTGTATTACTTTTTATTAACGTTTTAAATATAAGGGTTCATCCTCAGATATTAAAGCTAAATCTATTTAAAAAAAAAAAAACTTTGAAATTCTAAGTAAATATTAAAGAATAAAGAACTCTTGTTGGTCATTTTCATTAATTAAATATAAAAACCACTCTAAAGTATAGCATATTGTAACATATATTTACATAAAAATATATTACTTATGTGTATATATATACATAGAAATATATACATATGTATAAAATAAACACACATAAATAAATAATATTTTAACCCTAATCAATTTTGTTTCAAATACAGTACTTTCAAATACTTTTTTTTTCACATCAGCAAAATATTTCTTATATAATGGACCACATTCTATTGGAACGGGTCCCTATATTTAGTTATTTCATAACTAACGAAAATGAAAAATAAAAGAAAAGTAAATATTTCTATTAATTTCTAAATAACTTTACAAATTATTAAATGTAGGTACAAGTCCAAAAGTAACTTCAGATGAAACTGTGTAAATTAGAAAAATCAAAATATCTTATATGGTAAAAAAAGATCCTATATTTTTAAGAAACCAACGGTTATAGTGTAAAAAAAAACATTAGAATTATGTTTTGAACTTTTAAGTTTTTTTTGACGTAAATTTTACAAACCATTATCATAAAGGTTTTAAAATTTGCACATTCCTATATTTATTAGTATAATTGTAAGCTTTTAAGTCTTAAGCTTTTAGGTCTTTAAGGTCTTAAAAAGTTTTAAAAAAAAAATTAGTTTTGATACGGCTAAGAAAATTCTAAATTTTGTTATGAAAATAAAGTTTCATAAATTGAGATCAACCCTCGAATTCAGGAAAGCCTTGAACGAAAATGCTGACAAATTGGCCAAATTTGCACTAGTCAGACCTACAGGATGAATATAAAATCAATAAAACTAACACACTCTTTACTGAATAAGCGACTAAACATTGGGCAAAATCCAAGGCGAAAGAAAGCTGACTGTAGGTTACAGGTAATGCTTTCTACGGCAAACTGAACAGGAAAGAGACGAAGGATAACCTGAAACTAAACAAAACAAATCTTTATATCGGAATAAGCAAAGCCCATCTGATGCTAAGCGTACACGTTGAAAGAATAGGCAGAGCCAAAATAGGAAAATGTAGAGTTTGTTGGGAAAAAGTAGGGACGATATTACATGTACTTTGCCAATCGATGCCTGATGCTTGAATCTGAAAACTGAGGTACCCTGGAAAGTGCTACTAGAAAAAGAGAGCAATTAAACAAGAATTTTTTTAGGGTCATTGACTGGCTCGATTAGTCGCTCCTATAAACGACCATTTCATAGAGTTAGATTGTACAATGATTCCAAAAACCTAGATGTAAGAAAAATTGTCTACTTCTCCTACTAAACAACAACAATTTATTTGGGTTAATAAAAGTGTGTTTTTTTCACGAACACACTAAATTCTCCTGCCACATAAATGTGACAAGGAAATTAAATAGCCTTCCTTTTCAGGCGTGGCTGTAAAGGTCGTAAAAGAGAATTATTTTTACGACGTGTGTGTGATTCGAAGCTGTACACTCGCTCGGTGATTACAACGTTTTTCATATGCTCTTAGCCACTATGCCACCGAGGCCCCATATAAAAGTGTTCTAAAATAGCAATAATTTTTTTATATTATAATGTACTCTAATTTTTGAAATCTGCATCTTTAAAAAATTTTGCAAAATTCTAAGCTGTTAGAGTTTCAAACGGAGATAAAAATTAAAATTTTTATTTTTATGCGAAGGATTTCTAAACTATATTATTTGATTAAAGTTTTCACCTAGAATACAATATAAATCATTTTTTCATTTAATTATATTTTGAACAAAATCTGCTTTGGTTAAAAATTCTATTACTAGACAGAAAAACAAACTGATACTAATAAACACATTTTACTACAAATTTTTTATGAAAATACACTTAAAAGAAGGTAAACCCAATTTCAAAATCTATTTTAACACGATCTACATTTTAAAATAGTGTGTGTAAAATAATTCATGTAAAAAAAAAAATTCGTTATAGAGTCAATAAACTAGTGAAATAAATACTAAAGGTTTCACATGTAATACCATTTTCTTATACATATATATATATATAAACATACATATATACATACATATAAAATAAAATTTTCATTTGAAAATAAAAAAAAAATGTTAATAATTCATGAACAAATAAATTATTCAAAATAATGTTAGCTATACATTATGAATCTTGTTAGTGACCAGAAATTTAATGTGTACTATTGTATAAATTCCCTAGAAAATCCCAACTTAATTTAAAAGAATAATAAAATATCAAATTTTTAAAACAAAATTTAGAATAGATATAAATTTCAACTAATTTTGAGATTTCAAGTGATTTGTGAAAAGTGAAAATTGAAAAATTATTTTTTTTTTTAAAGTTTGATTGAACTGAACGTAAAACAACTGATTGATTTAAAAATTGATTTAAAATTTGTTTTCTCATAATATTATATATAAAAATATGAACATATCTACCCTAATTAGCCACAATCGCTAATTAGGGTACCTCCAACAAAATTGAGTTTAATTCAACATAAACTCAAAGTTGTCTCATATCATTGAAAAAGTCAGACCCTAACCCAATTCTGAGGTTCCAAGAGTAAGTCATGCATAAGCATTATATACCTAAGTATTATAGATATGCAGCTTAATCAAAAATTGATGTGAAATTACCATATTTTAGCTAAAAGCTAATAGTTAAAAGCACTACCAAATATTTGGGTTTTTTTTTCCGATGTAAAACGTATTTCTCTTTCAAGGACCTGACCAATATCTATAAAGCTTAAATACGACCAAATATAGAGTACAAATTCCATATATATGGGCTGGCGTCTCATTTACTTCTTTGTGTTATGTCGACCGAATCCAAAAACTCACAGATATTTAGTAGGCAATGACACTTGCTCGGCTGATATAAAATCACTTATGCCTCAAACACCTCTCAACGCATAACCAGAAGAATAGCAAAAATGGCATAACCAGAAGAACAGCAAAAATAGGAAATTACAATTCCCCCTTATCCTCTTTTTTTTCATCTATATCCCGTTACATATAATCACAACTACACATAGTGAAAAGAAACATATTCCTAGTTTGTAAAAAAAAAACAGTAGCATTTATTCAAATAAATTCTTCCTAATTAAAAGATACTTAAAAGATTTTTTTAACAAAGGCTTTCGAATTTTCTTTCGAAACCTACCAAAAAAAATAACAGAATCTCTGTATATGTATATATACATATATATCAAAAAAAATTTAAATATATATTATACAATTTAAAAAAAAAAAATTATAATTAAAACAAGAAAATTTAGGTTAAAACACTTTTAATACTATTAAGGGTTTAAAAACACGCAAGAATTAAAAAAAAAAAAAATTATAGGAGAACACATTTAAAATTTGCCACCAAAATAACGTTGATTATGTATAAGTCGAAGTAATTAAAATGGATTCAGAATTACATATTTATAGAATTACATAAATACATATTTCGAATTTCATTATCATTCGGTATTTTAATTTGTATAACACGTGAATGCTACATATAAAGGCACCTGCTACCCTAAATTATCTTTTTATGTCAAGTAATGTTTTTTTTTTTTTTCAGTTTATGAATTCAGCAACAATTAAAATTCCATTTTGAAGGCCAACTAATTATATCAATGATATGAACATATTCCTAATAAATATTTTATAAATAATTAGATTAAAAACCTTGAATTTATTGTATGTCCCTTTTGCAAACCATTTTAAAACAAACAAATAAACAAAAAATTTATTTATTTTTGAAATTCATATATGTATTTATTATTTATATACAACATTATCTCACTTATTTACTTATTTAGGTGATTCTAGTGTTTCTTTTAAGCATTATCATTTTTTTTTTTATTTTATAACAAAACATATCGTATATGTATATAATATATATTACATAAATATAATAAATTATATAAAAATAATGTTGAGTTACCATGACGTGACAAAATTTCAATAATATATAACAAAAAAAAAAAAAAGAAAAAAAAGAAAACAAAAACTTCACTTCAGTCAGCTATAAATTGTATTGTTGCGTTGATAGTGTTATAAATTTATTTCGAAAAACGCAAGAAAGAATTCTGACATAACGATGCCATGTCATATTTTTTAAGGGATTAAAAGTTTTATTTTCAGCTGTGAAAAAAACTAAATGAATAAAAGAAAACGATTTTGAATATTCAAAAGAAAGGAAGAGTATATAGTTGAGTGTGTCAACTTTAGGATAACTGTAAAAACATAATGTATGCATAATACCATCCCGTTTAAAACAAAAAAACTATTTTGAATATTGTTTAAAATATTAAAGGGTTAAATATTCTGTATTTCTTCTACATGGAATCATTTAAAATGATTTATCTAAAATAATTAAAAATATAAAATAAAGATTTCATTAAGGTCAAACTGGTGTATTTACGCCTATGTGGTGGTGTGGTGGTTTTTGGTATAAAGTATATTATATAGAAATTGAAGTTGTATGATAAGTATATGGTAATGAATTCCTATAGCTAATTGTTGAAGCTAAATTGATAAAGAACATTATTTCATAAAATTTCACATATTTTACAAAATTGCAAATGTCTAAATTAGTTAAGCACCGAGGCATATAAATATAAATTTAGGAGTTGTATAACAACCACTAGAATCTATTGATCCAAACCAATCAAATTTCATAGAAATCAATACAATAAAACTTGATCATCTTTTACAAAATTGTAAATATTTAGTTAAATTAAGTGCCAAGATATTATGATATAAAATTCGCTGATATTATATTATGACAGCTACCAAAATCTGTTATTTTAGACCTTGAAAACATAAAACTTCACATATTTTGGCATTTGATCCTCAGATACTCAGTCTAATTATAGACACTAAGTTTTCTTTATATAAACCTACAAAGAAGTTATAGAGCATGCAACTCGAACTTGCCTGTCAAATTTTTAATGAAATGAAATTATAAAAATACCAAAATCTTAGCTCTATTATCAAAAATGCAATCCTAGCAAGAATAAATATGCATTTTCAGTTATCTATCTCGTCTCCATTACAAAACCACAAATGAAATGGTAAATTTATAATACCGTTGCAAATATTTTCTTAAGAGTATATAGAAAAAAAAACAAATGGTACTGTAAGTATATAATAAAGACTAGAAATTAATTTTAATATAAGTAGCCTAGTGTATATGCAATTAAAATTATAATTAGCTGCGTTAAGAGAAGTTTTGTCATTTTAAAGAAAACAACAACTCTCATTGAAAATTAAAGATTTTACTCTAAATAAATTTTATGCACATTTATAATTAAAATTATAAAATGCTATGAAAACATGAATTCATAAAATGCATTTTGTAATGAATTATTCTTTCAAACTTATAAAATAGTAATAAAAAAAATGTTATTATAATAAAATTTAAAAAAGGAAATGTATAGAATATAGATATACAAACAATCAGATAATAAAACTTAGAAATTATTTCATATTTAAGGAACAAAAAAGGAATTAAAATAATTTTGAAAAGTTTGTTTTTGCGATTATAAGTATTCATTAATAACTGGACAAGTTTTTATTTATTTTTGAAGTACAATGTTTGCAATTTATACTCTGAAAATGATATCTCCAATGTGACCATTGGTGATTATACCCATTGTCATTCCAATATCTGCCCTTTTAAGAGAAAGCGATCATTGGATCATCTTAAATCGGTTTTGAGCCATATGCCATATCAATCTTGTGATATTGCACGAGGTCAAGTTTGACCATTTATTATTTACCATATCCGTTAGTTCCTTTCGAAGTAACGTTTTGCTTGTGGATAGAGGTACCCCTAGTCTTACCTTGTCCGGCAGGACTTGTAAGATTGTATCAATTCTTGCAAGACAAAGGAGTAAAAAACATAATATTTAGAAAACGGAAATAAGATTGGTTCAATTTTATTTTTCCTTCAATCAAAAAAAGTCACGACTTTATAACTGCTTAAAAAAGAAAATTTATTCGTCCTTATTTCTAAAGATATTATTTCCGGACACTAAATAAAATGCTAAAATTAATATAAAATTTCATTAAAAAACATTTACATTGATATACTTTTGTAACTAATATATATCGAATGGTATATAATATTTAACTTAAAAATTATTTAATATTATAGTTTTAAAATGTATAATAAGCCTATAATATCTGCGTGTTCGTCTAAACTAAAGGTACGGTATAAAATTTTTATTTTATATATACGAAAAAAATATAAATTATATATTATTTAGAAACTTTGTAAATTATTTAAGAAATTATTATTACTTAATTTTCCAAATATTGAATTTATAGGCCTCTATGGTTCAACATAACTGTTAAGGGAATACTACACATCTTTAATATGGAAGAAAATTTTCGACAAAACAAAAAAAAAAAATCCTTTCTATTAAAATTATCCTTAATCCTTTAATCCTATTACAATATAATCAAATTATCCACAAAGCTCCCTACAATGGAAAATATTTATACTTTTATTCATACCTATACATTCATAAAATAAAAATATATTAATTTTTTTTTTATTTTTAAAATATATTTCAATTTGTTGCATTTTAATTTTGTTAAAAACAAAAATGGTGTTTGAAAAAGTGTGAGTTTTCCGGTTTAATTAAAAATTCTGTTGATTCTAATTTGTTAAGTATATATTTATTTTTGCAAAAAAAAAAAAGAAAATAAAACTATAAAATTAATTTAATTGAAATCAACAACGCATTAAAACATAATATGGTTTTAAAGCCTCTAATAAAATAACTGTACGGATTATGAATACATTATTAGAGATTAAAAATAAAAAAAAAAAAATACATTTTTATTATATCATTACTAAAATTTTAGATACAATTAAAAGTTTATTCGCACCACGGACAGTTTTAAACTACTTCTTTATTCATAATATGTACTATTAATTAAGGCAGTATATAACCATAACCATATATAAAATACATTATATAAAGGCAGTATATAAAATATTAATAGGGAAATTATTTAAAGTCCAAATATAAAAGCATTCTACAATTGTGATTATTTTTCAATCAAAAATTGTAATTTTTTCTGAAAAAAAAAAAATAAATTATAAAAAATCAAAAGACATCTTTATTTAAAATTGTCAAAATATATCTAATGCTTGAGTTTTATTTTATGGTTGTTAACTTTTAAAATTAGCTTTTGATTTTTAAAAAATAGCAATGATAAATGAATTTTAGCTGTAAATCTAAAATTATTCCTATAATAGGAGAGAAAATTTTTAAAGTAACTTATGTTGATTCTCAGAGAAGAAAAGTGTTTGGCAATTTCAAAATTTAACAAATATTTCATATAAATTTAAATATCGAATAAGAAAAATTTATATTATTCAGATACTAAAAAAAGTTAAGAAAAAAGCTTATTATTAGATTAAGTTGAATTGCGTTTTGGATAGCAGTTTGAGTAGTTAAAAAAAATTTACCTTGTAAAACTTAAATTATAACCATTTATATAAAGATTTTTTTTTTTCGATTTTTGAGGAGCTGTAGAAGCAACATTACGGCTACATAGCATTTGTTGTTTTGATGAGATCTATTGATATGATAATATTATATCATTTAGCTATCAAATATATTAATGATTCACAAAACCGAAGCTCTGTGTTATTAAAATATAAAAGAACTTTTTAGATGTCATATATTTTTGAAATACGAAAATAAAAAAATTTTATCACTTTTATAAAAAAAACCATATATTGCTTTTTTTGTAAAAGTGTAAATGAATTTTAGGAAAATTTAAACCATAGATAGATTGTTTGTTGAAAATTTAAAATATAGATTGTTTTTGAGCTTTAAACGATGTACGTATATACCTTTGAAATTATTGATTCATTATTACTCTATTATTTGAAAATATAAACATATAAATTATGAATTATCGATGCAGTTTATGCATATTTGTCTCAGATGTGATGAGTAATTTTATTTTCCCTACTAAATTTTCTTAAAATAGAATGCTGGAAAGCTCTAAATGCGCTAGGAGAGACAAATACAGTTAAGCTGATGCAGTAGGTGAGTGTTTTGGATGCATAATTTCGGGAAAATGAAATCGTAGTACCAATCAAACTACAAAACGATAAAGAAAATTTTAAAACACAACAGAACGGATTTGAGACTTTTCGCGAAAATTAGCACACGCTCTCTGATACAATGAGTACAAGCGAAGAAAATACATAGAGTAAAGACCAACCTATGCAGATTGTGTGGGCAGAAATTGTAAAGAGTAGATACGGCATGTTCTGTGTCAATACCCAATCTTGGAACTTTTTTTTTTCGTTAGGGGACTAATCTGAGACTCTTTTAATTTCTAAGATATAGAGACCTAAATGAAATTTTTATATATTTTTTTTTAATTATCATAAATTGGAATCTTATTTCCATTTCTGGGTCATATGTATAAAAATTCTTTAAAACGTAATCAAAGGCTCAAAAAATCGTCATTTAAACAAAGAATTTTTTACACTAAAGGAATTTTTCCTAGAGGGGTGTATAAAATAAAAAAATATATTATAGATAATTAATTAATATTACTTTAAAACCAGTTTTGTAAATGCTATTTCTATGAAAATTGTTTTAATAATTTATAACAAATTTTTTTTATTATATTTTATAAGAAAAAGGAAAATAAATTTTTTCTTTTATTTTTATTTTCCATTAATGTTTCATTTATAATCTATTCAAATATTTTTCTCTAAATTTAAGCAGTAATAATAATTACATACCTGTATATATATTCAAAGATTTTATTTTATTGGATGTTAGGGAATTTTTTTTTATTTCAGTTGAAAAACAAAATAAAGAAATTCAGATTAAAAAACTTTTCTAATAATTATCATTACGGTAAATTGTTTGTCTAATTTCAATTTAAGATATATGTAATCATAAATAATTTTTTTTGCTCTTTTAATATTTTAATTTTTTTTTTTTTTGTTTTGAAATAAAATAACCAAATATGTTATATATCATAATATATAGATAAATATTCATAGATATTTTAAAAGCCAATAATGAAAAGAAAACACTTAATATTTCCGGTACTTCTCCATAAAAACAACTCCGAACATTTACTATAAGTATAGTAGGACATCATTAAATCACTTTATATCTCCTTTATAAAAAAAAAAAAAAAAAACAATTCACAAATATTATTTATTAAAATTTACTTTCTAGGAAAAATTAGGAAAATTACACAAAAACCAAGTAAAACAAAAAAAAAAAAAGAATTTTCCAATAAAAAAATTTTTATCGAGAAAATTATTAAAAAAAAAGAAATACTTCTGAAGTATAGGAAAAACATGAAAACAAAAAATGGATAAATAACGAATAAAAGAAATTTGTTGTGAAAATATTTTTTTTATAATGGGTATTTATAATTATTGTTCTTACAATATTATATATATACTGGGTAGTTTTTTTATGGACATTATTTATGTTTTTACAAAACAATATAAAAAAGCTTCAATTTTTTTTTTTTTTTTTGAAAATTCGGACCTTTTTTTTGTATTAATTCTGTTTGTGAATGGCTTTTACAAATTAAAAGAGTTTGTATTGCTCTTATGAAATTGTATTTTATATGACAGTATTTTTTTTTTTTTTTTGTTTTCTTGGTCTTGCCATTTTTTTGGCAACCTTTTAATTTAAAAGTATGTTTAGTATATATGTTTCATCAATATGATATGTCATATATTTATAAATAATAAATTTTATCGTTATTAGAATGATAGTATATAAAATCCTTCATATATCCTTTCCCTTTTTATATGACATCTGTATAGTTTTTGAAGAGTTTTAAAAGTGTTTTATTTTTAGTTATAGTTAGTTTTTAATGTTGTATGATTTAAGCCTTTTAAGTCTTATTTCTTACATTACAAGACCTTTAATTATTTATAAGAAAAAATTATAAAATTTTAATTTCCTAAAATGTGCTTTTCACTACTTATGTAAAACCTATACTTAAATATCTAAAGTCAAGTATGATCCTATCATCATATAAATATTTCACGTATTTAATCAGTTCAAAAAAAATATATTTCATTTCGTTTTACGCAACCTTGTGTCAACTGATCCGAATAGTCTTTCCCCATATGAAATTAGACTTCTTTTAATTAACTTAAACTTTAATTAATTAAGTTAATTTAACTTTTTCCAGTCGCACCATCTTGTGGCTGAAATTATATTCGTTCAGTAGGTTGCTTGGAGCGATATCAATTGCCATGCTGTACGCGGACAAATGAAGTATAGAGAAAATCCGAATAATTTGAGATTGGTCGTGCTTTTTTAATATTTTACACAACTCTACAGACTACGGAAAATTTGAGCCTATATGAGCGTATGTTAAGTGAGATTAACTCAAGGTCTGAGTTCTAATTGATACTAACGTTAACAAATTAACACTGAGAACCGGATTTAACACAAGCACGATAAATTCTCGTTGTTTGCATGATTAGTCTCTCATTACAATTTAAATTGTTGCATGTTTACAATGAAAGATTCTTTTTTTGGTGTTTTTAACATTTTTTATATTACTTTAGATTAATTATAATATTATTACTAACATCACTAATATTAATAAATAGTTATTAATAGTAGTAATTAACATCCCTAACTTTAATTTTAAAAAACTAATACTTCATATGTTTAAAACGTGATTCAATCAATAAATCTGTTGGTTCGTTTCTTAGTGAAAGCTTGAATCAATTTTGACATATTAGAACTAGAACAAAAGGTGGCTCAAGTGTTGTTAAATGCGCGAATTAAATAGTTTTACTAACTTGAAATGCTTACATTAGCAAATGCTTACATATTGTACGAGTAGTATTGTGTTCATAAAGTATTTGTAGTAGTAGTAGTAATAATTATAATTACTCTAAAATGTAACATCACTAACTTATACTAACCCTTGTAAATGATGACATTTCTGTTGCTTGTAATAAATAGTTCATTAAATGAACCATTCAGCTGATGTTTGAATTAAGGAAATGTTTTATACAATTAATGGTTGACCATTTTACTATAAACTGTTTTTTGCAAAGAATAAACAAATGAAAGTAGTTTGAAAGCATGGCACATATGTAATATTTTTAAAATGTACGCGGTATTAATTTACATGAAATCACTGAAATTTATTTTAAACTTAATTAAATTATTTTTTTTTTTGTCATTTTTATTAATCATACATATTGAACCTTGTATAATTTAGGCACTCATTGGGATCAAACAAAAAAACAAAAGAAAACAGTCTGAATTTATAACAAGGAATACGTTTGTTCCAAATTATCCAAATAAAAAGTACTTCTAATTAGCCGGGATCCATTAACCTAACAAAAATTCTTATTTTCAAAACCCAAATTTGACTAAGAAATTAGAAGTAATATTGAGTAAAAATTTTTAAAATGTCTAATTTTCTAAATCAAAATAAACTTATTACTTGATTATTACTTAAAATTTATATTTACGAATTTCCTTTTAAAGGACAAATTCCATTTTAAAGGACAATCTTTATCCTAGAACATTAGTTTCTTACAAAAATTAATGTACAATTTAATTTAATTGTTCTTTAAAAATTGATTTATATTGAAAGATTTTTTTTAAATACTACGGTGTGGATTGATTTGTTGAAAGACAGAAAAGTAAAATAAAAGAAAATGTTAAATGACAAAATGTCGAATTTTTATAATGAAAAAGCGGAGGGAATCAAGTATAATTTTAAATGAAAAACATAATTAGTTGGCATTTTAGAGAATGCTACAAAAGCAAGCTTTCAATAGATATGTTTAACAAGAGTTTAGGACGATAGCCCCCACTATTTTAAATTCTTTATTTAAATATTCTCCAATATTTTTCTCTATTCGACAGTTTTATTTTAAGATTTTGTTTTCGACAGTTTTTTTATTAAGTTTTTTTTTCTCAGCAAAAAGACCGACTGCCCCCATCGAAATGACAAGAACTTAGAAAAATACATTTTTAATAAATTATGTATAATATGGAGTATATATATACCAAGACCAAACCCATCTACCTAGGGAATTAAAACATTTAAAATAACCTAACGAACAGCTTTAGACATAAACGGACATTCAAGTCAATATTTTTTAAGTTTTATTTTTTGTCAAAAGAAAAATAAACAAAACAAAATAAAAAGAAAAAAAAATTAATTTTTTTAATAATTTTTATTATTTTTATAATTTAGAAAGTGTCCTTTTTTTTTGTTTTTTTTTTTTTTTTGTTTTTTGAAATATGACAATGTCGATAATAATTCAGTGTAAATTATTATCTTTATAAAAATGTTCTGTAATAAAAATAAAACTTTTGACATAATGTTAAAAATAAAGAAAAAAAATTATTTTAAGAGAAATGGGAATTAGTTCAAAAGTTAGGTTAAGTATACACCTGTAAAACTTTATAAGAATGAACTATAAAAGACAATAATTATGATAATAAAATAATAAATTGAAAATATAGAAAATACTAAAATACAATGTTACATAAAATATCTACTATACGTCTATATATATATATATAACTAGGGGCCCCTGTTAATATGTAGTCAAATTCTATGTTGAATCCCAATTCATATAATAGACAATCGCAGTTTAGAAAAATAGAACTTATGGAAAAAGTACAATCCTTAAAAAATCAGAAAGTAAAACCAAATTCGTCAAAACACTAACGAAATTATTTTTAAAATAACGCCAAAACAGAATTAAATTGTATAAAGAGCCTGTAGTTGGTGTACGTATATTTAGATTATTAGGTATTGTGAGTGAGGACTATTATGTATATTTATTTATCGAGTTCGTAGGTATCGGAATAGGTATCCGTAAAATATTCATAAAATGTACAAACAAAGTTTGGAGAAAAATTCAGTTAAATTTTTTTATAAGCCATGTTGTCTGTAACAATATTACCGTTGTTCGTTTTAATATATATTTTAATATATTTGGCGTATAATACTTGATTAAGATTGTATATCGTACAGAAGTCGAAAAACCCGTACAGATATTTCCACAATTGTACAAATGGTAATCCTGCATAAAATTATTACATGCATACAAAATATTTAAAAATAAAAAATTATTCAAATTTAATTTTGGTTGTAAGAACTGCTGTATACTCAAATTTAAGTACTTATATGAGAAGACATTGAATTCAAAAAAGAATAAAATTATAGAAAAGTTTTCTAATCGTTTCAAATAATATACAAACAATCATACATAAATGCAAACATTTTAATAGAAAAGTACAAAACCAAAACAATTATATTATATTTGAATTTTAAAGAGACTCTGCCCGCTGATCATACATAAGTACATACATACATATTGATTATTAATATCAGATCAATATCATTCATCATTATTTAAAATTTCAATACATATCGTGATAAATGATGATTTTTATCAATTTTTAAATTTTTTTCTTTATACATACATAAGTAAAGTAAATTACATACAGACTTATAGCCAAAGAGTAGTTGAGCCGTTGAGGTCGAGTCGAGATCGAGACTCGAGACTCGAGAGCAAAAAAATAAATACATAATTTTAAACAGAGTAAGTAAGAATGTCTCTTATAATTTTGTGTTTTTTTTTTGTTATTCTTCTGTTGTGTACGTTTTGTTACTACTACCGAGTACCGACTATCGTAGGTACCATACTACTGTAATGTAAATATGAAATGTGTTGTTTATGTTTTATTATTAATATTATGGTATATTTTATAGTAGAAAAATCGTAAAAAATATGTATTTATTGATGTTCAAAGCTTAAAACGGAATTCATAATATATGTAGTGTGTGGCTGAAAATTACTAAATTATAATTATAGATTGTATAATTTATTGTTTATATTTTATTGTTTTAAATCAATTCTAATATATTCGAAAATGTTATTTTCATATTAATTGAAAATAAATTAAATTGTTACAATTGAATTAATTGTACAAAATGTTTAACATAATAAATAAAAAGTATCTATTTAAATAATATTTATTTGTTTTATTGAATTTATAATTATTATTTTATTACAAATAAAATCATTTTCTGGATCACTGACTTAAATTTTTTTAATTTTATTTCTAAATAAATAATTTAAAAATTATTCGAAATATCCCTTATTTTTACGAATATTATTCTAATATTAGTAAATGAACGTTACCATTATTTACCATTATTTAATGTACAACTATAAAATTGTTATTCTGTGTCTATTCGAAGTTTCATTTTATAAATTAATTAGTATCAGTAATTTTTTTTTATAACCTGCCATTTTTGTATCTTTTTCTAAAATTTCGAATTAAATGTTAAAATTGAAAATTTTTTAAAGATTTCGTATTAAATTATCTATTAAAACTTTTTTACCAAAAGTCAAAACTTTGATAGGATTAATCAATGATCTACGTTAGCTTTTGTTCTGAATTACGTAGAATTTCATTCACTATAGAAGAAAAAAAAAATGAAATTTTGTTTAACAATGTAACAAAACTACCGCATCGCTTTTATAACTAAAACTATTCATCATTTTATTGTAAAATATTGTTTGTTTTAAGAGAGATGGAACGTCCTCCCATACCTTTTCTTCAATATTAAAGTGGTGGTTTTCGCGATATTAAATATAATATTTGCTATTTTGAATTAATCAAAAAACGAATTCATGTTCCTCCTCTAGTTTTTTAGGAAGTTCTTAATAATTTCATTCTATCCGTCCGTCCGTATGTCTGTTTACGAAATTTCTACACCTTTAAAACTAGAACAATAAAATTTGAACGTTGAATAAATTTCATAAATTAATTATGTGAGTCACGTTGAACAATAGAACAATTTTTATATGTAGATCCACCATTTACGGAGTTGCAACTGCTCAAAGTTGAAGAAAAATATTATTTTCAAATGTTTGTATATCAAGTTTCAATCTGAAAAAAGTCAAACAGCAGGACATTTTTTCAGTTTTTTAATATAAGTAATACAATTTTTTACAAGTTTGTATTGAAATTTACGGTTAAGTGAAAACAAAATTTTGCTTCCTTTATATCTTGGGAACCTGTAGAAATTTTGAGAAGACAAAGATCTCTCAAATATAGTATAAATTACCTGAGAAAATTTGTGTTCCTTTCCCTATTTAAAAGCTAGCTATTACAGGTCGAAAATTAAAAATTGCTTTCCTTAAAAATGAAAAAAGTGCCTCTTGATATTTCAAAATTTATTCTTATACATTCAAAATTTTAATAAAATTTGGAAATTTTGATGCAAGTCACAATATTGTCCGCCTTTAAAAAATGTTAATGCGCCCACGTTTTGAAATAAACAAAAATTACTCTTTCTTCTCTTAACTTCACTATTTCACTTTATTTTATTTTTCTTGTAATTTAACATACATATAATTTTGTATGATTTGTCTGATTTACATTACTGTCTTATTCTTTTAAATTAATTTAAATTTCCTCTAGTCACGCTGATTATAGTGACTGATATATTCCTTGTTTAAGTTTAAGTAATTTTTGTCGTTATTATTGTCCTTTAACCTTACGAACATGGAATTTTCAGTTCTAATTAACTACGATTTTTTTTTGAATAAATGATATTTAAGTTCAACCGTATAGTTTTATGCATTCGACCCATTATCTGTTTTATATTTCATACCATTTAAGATTTCCCTACCAAAGAAATTAAAATTGCTTTCGCGACAACTCCTATATGAATCAATCCAATATTTGAGATTTTTAATATGAAATATTTTATTCAATGACAATTATTGGTTTTATTTATCAAATCCGAAAGTAATCTCAAAAATAGGGCAATATAAGTCTTTCTCTAAAGAATTAATTAAGTTCCATGTACGTTAAAAGTATAAAAATTTTAATCTTATATTTTAGTTAATTATGTTAAAAAGTCAATTAAATATTACAAATAAAAGGAAACAAAAAAAAAAAAAAACTCCATGAAACACTTTTTAACATTTATATATAAGTTAAATCAATGGCAAAAAGTTAAATTAAAACTTTTAGCAACAAAATCAAGGGTTAAGAATTAAAAAAAAAAAAAAAGTTTCTATTTAAAAGTACTTAAGTATATCAAAGAAAAATATAACATTAAGGAACAAAAAAAAAAAAAAGAAAAAAACTTTTAATCATTTTTCAAATATTTAAAAGTTATACAAAAAACTTTATTGAAATTCTATTACAACTTTTTTTTTTTGTAAATAAAACATTTTCTTAACCTTTAATAGTAATTAAGATGATACGTACAAAAAACAAAAAAGTTAATTTTTATTTTATTTTTTTTTTTTTGTCCTTTTTTACTGATTTCATTTTAATGACGGTATATTGTTATCAAATGAATTTACTTTTATTTCCCATTTTACGTAATCATAACCATCTAACATTAATTGAAAAGTCTAAGGTTATTATTAATTAAAAGTTACGATAGTAAAAAGTAAAAAATAAAAAAAAAAAAAACAACTAAATGAAATATATATATACATATAAATAAATAAATAAATAAATGAATAAGTAAATAAAATAAAATTGACCTTCTTCGGAAAATTTAATACAATTGTATAAAATAATGTGCGGAAAATGTTTCAATATGTAACTAAAAACTTAAGTTTTTTTTTTTCCTTTTATATAAGTCTTATTAATGTTATTTAAAATCATACATGTTGAAAACCTATACATAACAAAATATTTGTATATAAGATTTCTTTATACTTAAATATTAGATAGATGGTAACAAAATAAACATCGATAAGGGATAAGATATTACAAAAAGGAAATTAACGCATGACTGCTTTTTTTTTTCATTTTAGATTTTTACAAATTTTAGATTTTTACAAAGTCGACATTTAAAAAACACAGAAAACAAGGTAGAATGTAAACCAACGGTTTTTAAAAGCGCACATTTCCAAAACTCAATACAAATTGTTTAGAAGTGTGACTTACACAAAAATTTGAAAATTTCATGTAATAAGAAAAAACTTGAAAATAGGACATTTTTGAGATTTTGAGGGGCCGTAAGTCCGGAATCCTATATAACTAAGAAAAGCTGTTAACACACGTAAAAATATATTATTGAAGCTTTAATTTTTATGTCTTGCCGAAGAAAAGTTTTTACAGGTGCCTAAGTTACAGGTGTCTAAAAATAGGAAATTTTCAATTTTTGAGGCGTAATAACTCTTAAAGAGGGGGCGTTACCAAAAAATTTTCTGAGGAAACTTATACTAATTCTAAAAGTTCTTTCTTGTCTCAAAATTTCAGGTTCCTATCTAAAGGGGTGCCGGAGTTATGAAAAAAGAAATTTCATGCAAAATGTGGTTTTCACATAACAGTAAATTTAAATCGTAAATTACATAATATTACATAATTTTGATATTGTTTCATATAGATAATAAAATTTTCGATCTTCTGCCGGTTTTAGATTGCAAAACTATTACGCAGAGCCCGAGATATATACATCTGAAAATGGGGCTTTTTTACAATTTTGAAGAGCTGCAACTTTGGAACCCTTTACAATTAAAATAAACCTTTCACACACGTAAAAATATATTATTGTAGCTTTAATTTTTACATCTTGCAGAAGTAAAATGTGTGCAGGTTCCTAAGTTACAGGTGTTTAAAAATAGCAAATTTTCAATTTTTAAGCCCTAATAGCTCATAAACAGGGGGTGGTCCGAAAAAATTTTCTGAGCAAACTTATACTAATTCTAAAAGTTCTTTCTTGCCTCAAAATTTCAAGCTTGTATCTAGAAGCGTGCCGGAGTTATGAAAGTAGAAAAATCATGCAAAATTTGGTTTTCACATAACGGTAAATTTAAATACTAAATTTAAAAAAATTGTATAATTTTGATATTAATTTACAAAGATAAAAGAAATACCTGTCGAATGACGTTTTCAGATTGAAAAAATCTTAAGCAGAACATAAGATATATGCATTTAAAAATAGGGCTTTTTCAAAGTTTGAGGGGGTGTAGCTCCGTAATGGGGGGGGCTACATGAAAAAGTTGTTCCACAAAATTATTTTTTTTATAAGACCTACCTATGGTTAAAATTTTTTTTCTCTATCTTTAACGGTGTAGAAGTTTTGTAAACAGACGGACGGACGGACGGACGGACAGAGTGAAACTAATAAGCACATTTTTTCAAAATTTTTTTGGAAATGTGCTAAAAATTGAAAATGCCGAAAAATTAAATTAAATTTTTTGTTTCTTTTTCTTCATACACATATGCAGTGTTGGATTAATTTATATCAAAATTAAACATTTGTTTAAAGTACCATGATAATTGGGGCACTACAGAGAAATTCAGCATTAACGAACAGTGTCACTTTTTTTCCTATTGAAAAAGAATTTCATACAAATAAATGTTACTCGTAGATTATTCAATCGTACACTGGCTTTAGATTATCATAAGCAACCCTAGTATTATTGTATTCTTGTATTACGACTTCTGATTCTCAAGATATGGGGGCTTCTTTGACTATATGCTATTGCATACTCTTCGGCTGTTTATGAAAATGCCTGTATTCATATAAATATAAAAACATACATACAAATTTTCGCAAAATCTGGCATATTTATTTTTAGACTGCATTTTAACGATTAGTGTCAAAAAACTTAGTGTCAATAATTTTACATCGCTAAACTTCAAGAGATGATGCATTCATGATGGCTAATATAAAATTTTGTTCATTTTTTTTTAAGTGCTTAGGTTATATATGGGTTCTAATCCGGCTCTGCACATATGTAACTTTACTCTAGTATTAAATAATTTTGTTGGATTATAGTTAAAAACTAACTTGAATCGTAAAAGAAAAAAAAAAAAATTTAATTCAAAAGAAAAACTTAAAGGAGTGGTATTTTATATGAACAACTTCATTTTTTTTTTCACTTTAATTTAACACTGTTGAATATTTTTAAAAATATTTTATTAAAATTATCGTTACTTTCTTTCAATTGTCCTTACTTTAATGTATAATTTTCATTAACCCGTTTTTTTTTTTTTTTTTTTACTATACTAATTATTAATTAATTAATTTAGTATAACCTAAAATATAGAAATATATAAGTATGTAAATATATACATATGTACAGTCATTTTAATTTCCAAAATAGTCCTTTAAAGTAAACTTGAAATTATTAAAATTATTTATACCAAAAATTATATACATATTATATTTTACATAAGCTTTTCGGATGTTATATAGTTTATTGCTTTAGGCTATCATATGAATTCTTTGATTAAATTAGACATGCCATTTTTATTGACTTTTAATGTCATACCAAATTAAAATCAATTTTCAATTTTATTTTTATTTTTTTTTTTAATTTGCTTTTTAAAAAAGTATATTTTTATTTCATAAAGTTCACAGTTTTTCATAAAAACAATATTTTCATAACACGTGTAATAAAGGTAGTAAAATAATAAAAGGTAGTAAAGTAAAGGTAATAAATTTACTGAAATTTAACAAGGCCGGTTTTTTAATAAAAAATAAAAAAATTATTCACCTTGTTTAAGGTGAATATCATCGTGGCGTAGGTGAGAATTATAAAAAATTGCTGAAGAAGAGCGGTACGAACACGATTCCTTTATCAACGTCTTAAATTATAACCCATTAATTATTACTTCCCTTTTTAGAGGAGCTTTAGTACTATTGTACTCTTTGAGTATATAAGAGACGTTTCTGGTGTTTATCAGTACACATTACAGAAAACAAAAATAACAGGAGCAATTAATGGGATAGATATATATGAAAACGAGGAAGAATACAGTTGCCTTTGTCAACTCTTAGATACCCGTACGACCCGTTAGTATGCCTATCACTCTGCTTATAATATTATTTTTTTAATTTTTTAGTATTTTAAAATAATTTGGGTGAAATTTTATAATTTCTAGAACTGAGGGTTGTACATACATTCAAACTATATGTTTATACATTCTTCAAAAGCAGATTCTAACCTTCCAAATAACGATTATCTATCTAACTTTTCCAAATATGCTATACATATGTATAAATTATTTATCGTACGGTATAAAAAATGTGAAGAATTGCCTTTTCTGGAATTTTGAAGGGCTGTAAGTCCGGAACCCTATATAATTAAAAAAACCCGTTAACATACGTAAAAATATATTATTGAACCTTTAATTTTCATGTCTTGCCGAGGAAAAATTTTTACAGGTGCCTAAGTTACAGGTGCCTGAAAATAGCAAATTTTCAATTTTTAAGGAGTTATAACTCTTAAAGAGGGGGCGCTACCAAAAAATTTTCTGAGAAAACTTATACTAATTCTAACTTATAAACCATGCCGGAGTTATGAAAAAAGAAATATCATGCAAAATTTGGTTTTCATATAACGGTAAATTTAAATACTAAATTTTAAAAAATTGTACAATTTTGATACTAATTTATAAATTTAAAAAAAATATCTGTCGAATGACGTTTTCTGATTGAAAAAATCTTAAGTAGAACATGAGACATATGCATTTAAAAATAAGGCTTTTTAAAAGTTTGAGGAGCTGTAGCTCCGTAACGGATGGGGCTACAAAAAAAAGCTGTAAATTATAAAATTAAATTTTTATGTTATCTATCAGCAGTTAAAATTTCTCTATTTCAAAAAAAATGTGGGGATCTAAAAGTTAGGTGTTCGAGAGCTACCCGAAGTTGTGGTCGGATCTCAACCAAAAAAAATAGTGAACCTACAAATTGTTGTAAGAATATTTTGTGTTAATTTCAAGACTCTAGCTTTCTTAGTTTTTGAGTTATCTTGCTGACGGACAGACGGACGGACGGACAAAGCTCAATCGTCTTAGAATTTTTTTCTGATCCGATCCATACCTTTGTAGGTATATTTAGCTAGCTTATTTCGAGGTGTTACAAACGGAGGAGCAATTTTAATATACCCGATCCTTATCGTACGGGTATAAATATGATCAGTCATAGTTAAAATTTTCAGTTCAATTTTGAAGGATTTAAAAAAATAAATTTTCTGTTTTTTTTATAGAAAAAAAATATAACGGTAAACGCAATTTACAATTTCTATGCTGGTTAAACGAACCCTTAAAAAAATATTTAAAAACAAATATTTGTTTCTTTTAATATTTTGTTACTTTTGAAATGGGTAATTTTTGGTATACCAGTTACATAACAACCTCTTTATAATATATACTTACACAATTTTATATTCCGAAATATGAGAAATAGATTGAAAGACTAAATTGAGAGTAAATTAAGATGAAAAAGTTTTTACTACTTACATGTGCAACATGTTCACATATTTTTACTACATACTTTTTTAAATCTAAATGGCTTAAAAACACTCATACTACAGCACAAAATTAAAAAATTTAAAAATTAAAGTTTAATTGAGTGGAAAATTTTAGTGAGAAAATTCTTAAAGAATCTACATAATGATCAATAAATAAATCTTGAAGATATTTCTATACTATCTCAAATTGATATCTTTATGTCAAAACATATCCATCATAATATTCTATTTTCCCATTTTTTCTAAAAGATATAATTCATATTTTTACTAACATATGTACATAATATGGCGTAAACAGGCTTGTCCAGTTGCCCCTCCCCGTTCAACAATAATATTGAAAATAAATCATAAAATATGTGGTTTTAGATATTATATTTTAATTTTTAATTGATATTTTACTCTAAGGAATTTTGTTTTAATACTTTGAAAATAGAAAAAAAAAAAAAAAATTGACATTTAATTTAATAAAACTATATGTATATGTATATGTGTGTATACTATGTACCTATAATTAGTTATTTAGTGACTATATATCTATAGTGATTATATATTGATTATATCTAATAGGCAGATTGTTTTAGGTTTATTTTGGCATAATATGATATCCTTTTAGATATTCTATTATATTTTGTAATTATAATTATTTTTAAAAGATAATCAAAACCTATATATATAAACATTATATATATATATAACTAGAATATAAACATTATTTTACTGCTCTTTTGTTTATTTCTTTCTTCTTTACAAAAATTTTCTTTATTCAATAATTATTTTAATTGTTTTAGATGTGAAACAAAGGATAATTCTAAACCAAAGAATAAAAATGAAATTAAAAAAAAAAAATAAAATAAAATAAAAATGCCATGAATTTTTTTTTTTTATTTTTGTCTGTTTTTCTATATAAATGTAATATTTTCTTTTTGTTATTTTAGAGATTTATATAGAATTAAAGCTCTTAATGCCTAAATTAAATTCAAATGAAATTTTGTAATGGTAAAGAAAAACAAAAAAAAAAATATTATGTACTTTACTTATCTTATATATACTTATATGTAATATGTATACAGCTTATTTATTATTATAAAGAACCTTTTTGAAATTTTATTCTTCAAAATAAATTAAAGTCATATACTTACATTGATTTTACTTCAATAATAATGTATAATTAAGATATTATATAATATAAACAAAATATAAATCAATGTGTAGTCGTAAAAATAAAATTGAGCTAAAAATAATAAACTTTAGGTTATAATAAAATAATAATAGAATAAAATAATATGTAAAAATATATTTAAGATTTGTTTCAACAAGAAAATATTTATTTATTTATTGATTTATCTATATTTAGAGATTTTGATTTGAGAACTCGCATAACAGACAACCTGACAATTTATTTATTTTTACAAGTAACAAGTTACTTCAAAAAAAAAGTATTCTAGTTTTTGAAAAATTAGAAGCCCCAAAAAAGAGAAGACAGATGAATACAAAAGGAAAGTATTTTAAAGAAAGAAGAAAGTATTTTAAAGAAAGAAAGGCGCACACTTTTCTAACAAAGAAAAAGGGGCGCAGAGAAAATATAAACAGTTTAGCATACTATGATTTCCACCAAAAAATTTGTACCAAATTATCTTAGAATTTTATATGTAAGAGAAAATTGTGAAAAATCAAGAGACGCTTCCTTTAATTTGAAGCATAACCCTTCATAATTAAGAAAGCTGGCATTACATTTAAAATTATAATGTTACCACTTTAATTTTTTCGTTTTATTTTGAAAAAAATTTAACAGCTCATAAACAGGGGGATGTACTAAAACAAAAAAAAAACAAAAACCTAAGACAACTTATACCAACTTTGAAACATCTTTCTTTTCTAAAATTTCAAAGTTCTACTTAAAAGCGTTCAGAAGACATATGAAAGAAGCAAAATCTTCAAAAATTTTGTTTTTATATAACGGTAAGTTTAAATACTAAATGTCAAAAAAATTGTATAAGTTTGATATAATAGATTTATGAAGGTCCATTGGTTCAAATTTCATTGTTCTATCTTAAAAGGTGTATAAGTTACATCAACTGCAACAGATGGATGGATAGAGCAAAACTAATAAAAAGCATATTTTTCAAATTATGTTCCAAAAATGTACGAAAAATAAAAACGATATGAAGTCCCTTGTTCTAAAACTGGGTGTAACATATATCACAATATTTGAAGAAATGTAACATGTTGCAAACTATAATCATTAAATATTGTCTTTCTAGAAAGAGTTGTATTTAGTTACATAAAAATTTAGAAACAAAATTGAAAAATTTAATGATAAATTAACCGACTAAGAGGAGTTACCATACACTGTATGAAAAGTCAAACCTTAATTAGCTATGGTTTTTGTTAAAGTGTAGAATTCAAACATGTTAAAAAAATATTGTAATAAAAAAATTATATTTATAATTTAAATAACCTGTTACACATTTTATCATTCTGGGAGTGGAGGTATTCTGACTATACTAATAAAATAAGATTTTTTTTTTTTTTTAATTAAAATAAATCAATTGATTCTAGAAATTGAAAAACATATAAAAGTAGTCCCAATACTATTAAGTATAACTATATTATTAATTTCAATTTAATTCTTACTACCATCATTTTCATTTCCTATTTCAACTCTCACATAAACTAATTAAATCCATTATCAATGCAAGCAGAACTTTATTTTTGGTAAACTTACTTGAAAATACATTTATTACTATAGGCTCAAATTTACCCTACTAGAGAGATAACATCAATTTTCCATAAGTATTTTTAGTTATTTAGTATAGCTGTAATCTTAGGCATTTAATAGGCTCCGTTCGATGAATAAAACAATTTATTTTGAGGATAAGTAGAAACGTTATAAAGAGCATTCCTGAAACCCAAGGAATTTCCAAAGAGTTTTCCCAACTGTTTTAAAATTTTTTAGTACTTGTATAATTTTTTAGTACTGTTTAATAGGACAGGCATTTAAAATTATAATGAAAATAAAATCAAGAATTTAATCTTTTACAGGTTTTCTTTTGAATCCCAAACATTCATTATTACAATGTTTTTTTTTTTCATTGGGCAAATTTTTAATTACATTACCAAACCGAATATAAAATTATAATAGATATGAAAATATGTTTGATTTAAACAATATATATTTATAGTTCATATAAAATAGAACTAATAGTCCCTATATAATAAACTAATAGTTCTTGTAGTAAAATATGAAAATATTCTTTTTATATCCTTTTTAAATCTACTATATAATAAAACTAAATTGTAATGGATAAATATCTAAATATATCAATAAATAGGTATATATAATATAAATATTGAATTATTAATTACTAATTTTAAAATAGGTATGTACTAATTTTAATTAATTGTATATCTTCGAAGAATGTTTTAATTATCATATTTTGAAAATATTAACATAAATAAAAGGGTGGTTAATAGAGAATAAATCAAATAATTATTTCTCAATTTTTTTTTTATCCTTTTCTAAATATAAAGGATTCAAATTAGTGAAGGAATTTTAGAAAAATTAGTAAACTTTAATAAATTTAGTTCAAAAATTAGATTCAAAATCTTTATAATCTTTTAAAAATATATTTCTATAGTTATACAAATAAAAATAACCTTGACCGTATATTAAAAGTTCATATTAGTTTCTTTTTTATTTACTTTTAAATTTGAATTATAAGCTAACCAATTTATTATAATTTTAAACTCATAAACTACGTGTTGGCAGAAAGCAAATGTCATGGCTGAGAAAAATCAGGTAATGGACGGACCTAAACATGAGACAAAGGACGGGAGAATTAATGCTCGTAGCATAGGATAGTGAGATTTTCAGAAATATTATCGCAAATATCCCATAGTGGATACACAGCTAAAGAAGAAGAAGAAACTACTCATAGCTTTATAAATATCTAATAGTATAGCATTGTTTGACAGTGCTATAAAAAAAACTTAAAAATTTAAATTTTCTTTAAAACGCTTTAAATGTTATCTTCACCAGTATTTTTCTCTATATATACAAAACAACTTAATATAGGAATGTATTTATGGAAGGGGTCAAGAATTTTAAATATTCGATTTCGAAATTAAAAACAATTTTATATCCAAACGATTTTAACATATCTGTAATCATTTTCTTTAACAAAGTAAGGAAACATCTTTTTAATCTGTATATTTAATACTGTAACAGTTTTTTTTTTTTTTATTCCCAATTTCAATTTAAAATTTAAAACAAAGCAAAAATATTTTTAAAGTAAACATAATGTAAAATTTGGTTTTTTCTTCGTAAGAATTTTAAAAATTACGATTAATCCTTAGGAATTTATTTTAAATAAAAAAATATAATAAAAAGGATCAGATTAATTTTGGTTAGGTTAGACCGCTCTTATTGAAATATTAATGAATTATACAAGTCAATTAAGTCAAAACAATTTTAATTTTTTTTTTTTTTTTTTCAATTTATACAAGATTTATATAATATAAAAACAAAAAACACCCGCACATACATTTTAAAAAAGGATTTAATTAAAGAAAAGGATATATTAAGACAAAAACGGTTTTTTTTTTTTTGTTTTTTTTACTTATTTAAATATAAGTACAAATTAATTAATTCAATCAATTATTTAAAAATGGTATAGGGTTGTGTATCATCACAATTCAACAATATTATATAATTTTAATCATGCATATATCACGATTTTTTTTCCGTACACAGGTGAGTTACTGACAGCACCTTTTCTTATATTCAATTTAAAAGCAATCATTGTAACGCAAATTTCTAAAATAAAACCTAAAAATTCATTGAAAAACTTTTTTTTTTATTTTTTTTGATATATTTTTTTTTTTATTTTTTTTGCAATTGTTACTCCTTAATTGTAGAGCCTCTTTTGGGATTTGACCCTTTTTTTGGTATGACAAAAAAATAAAAAATAAAAAGAACAAAAATATAAAATCCATCTTTTTAAAAAAAAAAAAAAAAAAAAAAAACATTAAACCAAAATAATATTTTTTTTCTTTTACTTTTACTTTTACTTTCTGCTTTTGTTTGAAAGCATCCCGATTCATCCAATGAAAAAAAGTTATCAGACCTTGAGGGAATTTCAATCTGTTATTTTTTTTTTTAACGTTTTCCGTTTTAAATATACGTATGTATGTATATTTATTTACCCAAATATACTTATTATATATATATATATATATACATAAAGGTATTTTGTTATTGTCTTCAGATATTTATTAATTTAAAAAATTTTATTCAGAATTCAATTAAATTATTCTTTTATATGATAAATTTCTTACGGGTATTGTGTTAAAAGAAATCAAGATTTAGTCTTTTGTTATTTAATCAATCCAATTTTTTAGCACGTTCATAATTTATACTATATATAAAGAATAAAAAATATTTAAAAATTGGTCATTTGAAAATTTCAAAAAAGATAATAAATTCTTATTGTAATGGTAATATTTTGATTTAACCTATTTCAATTTTCACCTTTTTAAATTTCATATAATATTTATAAATGAAAAACAGGGTCTTATTTACAGTTTTATATATTATAGTTAATCTTTTTAATTTCCCTTTTTAATACTTTAATAATTTTAATGACTATCATTTTCCGCCTTTTTTACTATCTTTTATAGGACTTATTTAAAAATTACCCAAATTATTTCGATTATTTCCAACAATTTATTTGTTTTAAGTTAAAATTTAAAAGATTGATAAAAATAATTTTTTCATGTCAAAAAAAAATATTATGAAGAAAAAAATTAAACTTTTAATTATTTAGATTTTATAATTATATGATTATTTTAGATCTTTTTAATTTCAATTGTTATACATATAATGCTATATATTGTACAGAGTATTTCTTATTACTAATACCTTAGAGTCGACGTATTGGATCGACTACATAAAACAGAGCTTGAATTCAAATCTCAGAGTTTCAAACAAAATTATATTAATACTCGATAGGTTTTGTTTGAAAAAGTTAGATTTAAGTTCAAGCGTAGTTTTATGCATTCGACCTAGTAAGAAAATTAACATATATTTTAAATATACTATTTACATAATATATGTTGAACAGAGAAGATATTTTTGAAGGATATGAAAACCTTACTATATATTTAATAATTATATTTATACGTAAAAAAATAAGCATACATATATAGTTTTTAGGATGTTTAACCAAAAGAAAATCCTAAACAAGAGTTCAAGGCCATAAAAATTTCGATTCAAAATGAAAATTTCTTAATGAATTTTTTGGATCTTCGAAATTGTGAAACAAACCGATTCTAAATTTAACAATTAACAAAAGTAATAAATCCTTACAAAAAAAAAAAAATATTTGATTTTTTTTTTGGAAATTTAAAATTTATAAATAAATTTATAAATAAACGAAATTTCTTTAAATAACAAATTCTATTGCATATTTTGATAACTGGTGATAAATTAAAGATAGTTATTTTTTAAAAGTTTTTTTTTTTTTTATTATTATGATTTAAAATCAAATTAATAGAGAGAAATTTATTTATAAATACTTAACTATATTTTTATAAAATATTTTACTTATTTATTCCATACTTTATATATAATAACGTTTTTATTTATCTTATTCATTATTCTTTTTTTTTTTGTTTTTAAATTCCAATTAAAACTTAAATGAATAAAGTTTTTCAGTTTAAAAATATATTATATATACTTTAATTTTAAATTTTTTTATAATATAATTTGACATTTTTTGATATATGTATACGTATCTATTTAATTTAATATTTTTTTTTTTTTTTTTAATAATTTTACATTTTTATATTAATAAATTATTTATATATTTTACTTTTAAACTTTTATTATTTTGTTTAATTTTTTGTACATTTATTTAAATTTTTTTTTTTTATATTTTTTAATTTTTTAGATTAATTTAAATTTATTTTTTTTTTTTTTTAATATTATTTATTTATTAATTGTATGCACTTATTTTAAAAACAATTATACTTCATTTTTAAAATGTATTTAAATATTTTCACTCCTACACATTATTAACATTAAATTTATAATATATTTTTTTTTTTTTTTCTATACTAAAACATTTAAAGAGATGATCTAAAAGCTATTAAACATTCCATATTATATTTATATTAACATATTATTTAAAAAAAAAAAAAAAACAAAACAAAAAAAAAAGACGTTAAATTCTATAACACAAAAGAAACACGATTTTTTATTGCCTTATTTATTAAATATTTTTATGTATATATGTATATATTTTTTATTTCTTTTTTTTTTTTTTTTGTATTTTTATTTATTATTTTTTATCCTTTAAATTTATTATACATTATTATTATATTTTTCTTTTTTTCTATTATTATTTTTATTATTATTGTTTAATATTTTTTAAATAATAAAAATAACAGGATCAAAAATTCAAAAAATTAAGTAAATTGCGCCAAACTCTTCTACAAAATAACAAAATATTTACTAATACATTTTTAGTATATGATGGATATTAAAAGAAACGGAAGGAAAATTGTTTATTTTAAAAAAAATGATGCTTTCAAAAAAAATTATAGAAAGCATTCCGTTATTAAGACCCGGTTTATGTGGAAGCTCTTAGTCAACTAAACTGTTAGAACGATAAAAGGGATGTCTAAAAATTACTATTATATTGGAATAAATCTTTGAAAATCAAAAAAAAAAAAAAAGAAAAAAAAACACAACCAAAAAAAAAAAATGTAAAAATAATAAATAAATTTTTTAATACATACATAAATAAAATGAAAAAAATAACGGTTTGTATACTTTTAAAATAAGCAAGCAGATTTTAACATTTGAATAAAAAAAAAATCAAAAAGGAGAAATAGAAAAAAAAATCGAAAATAACTGTTGCGAATTTCGAATTCTTTTATAGGTATAACAAATATAATATGTAGATAATGTTTGTTCTACGCTTAATAATTATTATATTAAGCATTTTATAAGAGGTGAAAATATCCTTCAAGTTTCTGAATAAGCTTTCGTGTTTTTTTTTTTTTTTTTTTGTTTTTTTTATGCTTCTTTAAGTTACAAAAATGTGATAAAATTTTATTCCTTTCATATAAAATATTGAATAAGAAAAACTGTTATACTGTGTATATAAAAAATGTATATATACAAATTATGTTATTTTGAATATATAAAGTGATAAAAGCTTTCACTTGTTGTTTTATATTATGTAAATAAAAAATTTCTAAAAACAATAAGAAATTTATTTATAATGTCTATACACATATATGTTTGTATGTATTATATAATATTTGTTTATATATTTAATTTTTTTATCATGTGTTATACTATTTTTATCTAACAACAGAAAACAAAACAATAATAAAAAAAAAAACAAATAAAAACAAAAAAAAAGCAAAATATGAATCGAGGTGGAAATCAATTGTTGCAAACGACATATTTTTTTCCTCATATTTTTTGTATGAGTTACAAAAAGTTTCTGAATATATTTAAAAAAAAAAAAAAAAAAAAAATAAAAAATGAAATAAAAGTGTTACTTATATTTATTGTTTATTATTATTATTATGTATATTTTGTATATATACTTTGGAATAGAATAATCATCGTTATTAAGATAATAGTGACGTTTATCAAAGTGTATTGTTGTTTAAATTTATATTAAAAAGGATAATATTATTAATTTTAAAGAGAATAAATAAATTGTTTTAATATTTCTATATAATTATTATGATACAATTAATTATAATTAATTCTGAAAATATTTCTAAAAATAAATTCAACGGTAAACGGTAAAATTTAAATTTTATTTTTAAATTGAAATTTTTGATTTTAGAAAATAGTTTAGCCGGTGGCGTATTTAATTCTGGTTTAATCAAAAAATGTAAATAAATATAAAACTATTATGTTATACTTTGTTTTATCATATGACTAATGATGTATAAAAGTGGTTAAGTTGTAAGCTTTCCAATAGAAAGATATTGTATTCAAATAGCGATCATATCATATTCAATATTAGTTATTTATTTTGCAATTGTTTACATCGTAATGTAATAAATGTTAATAAAATATAAATTCATAATTCTTGTATAAGATAATAGATGGCGCACAAAGAAAATATTTGTATTTCTAGTATAACAGTCGAGTAATCAACCGCTTAGTGGAAATAATGATTTAAAAGAAATTAATCTTAAGTTAAATATGAAATAATTAGCTACTTAATAGTATTAATATATAAACTCTATACTTACTCTTAAGAGTAGAAACGAAAAACAAATACTTCTTTTCATTAGTTTAAATTAGTATTGAAGTATAAAACACAACCACACTGTAGAATAATTTAGTTAAATTGTATTAGTTTTAGTGTATTAATTGTATAGTTTTTAGTGTATTAATTGTATATAGTTTTAAAAAGTTTTAACTTCATAAATATTTTCTAATATTTTTATTGTTATTTATTGTTAATTTGTTATGAAATTTTTGTGTGCTTATTAAAATATGCTGTCCGTCTGCTTGCTTCTCGTTTAGTTTTTCGAAATTTCAACATCAACATCATTTGTAAAGAGGTAAGTCAATAACCGTGGGTAAATTTTAAGCAACTTATTAAAGATAATCTAATATTTTTATTCAGAAAACAAATAAAAAATTAAAACAAATATGTAGGTACAACATTTTTTATGCAGTTTAATTCATAATTTTATAGTTATGTACATAAAATAAGACACTATATAGTTATAAAACAAATTTCAGACATCTTATATCTAATAAAAGTAATAAATTAGAACTTTGGGAGAGGTAATCTCTGAAAAATTTTCACAAAAAAAAAAATTTAAATTTCATCCTTAAATTGTTGAATAATTAAAATTTAAGACCCTCATCATAGATCAAAAAATCATACTCCTTTATACTACTGCAATTATTTTTTTTTATTTTTCTTTTTCAGAAAGTAGTTAGAAATTCCAAAAGACACAAATGAAATCTAATCAATTCGTTTTGGTAGTATTCGACTTAAACCAACCAAACGCTCTTTTAAACCAAATTTTAGGTTAGAACTTATAGTACAATATACTGTTTGGTTTCGGGATTAGGAAAATTGGAATAAAGGAAATCGTTAAATATGGAAAGTTACTGGATGTTGCTGGAATTATTAAGAAGGATGATGACGTTCTTCTTGTTGTTAATGATTCAAAATTCTAAAAATACTATAAATATGTTCAGAGAATTATTAAAGATAATATTTTAGAGTAGATACTTTATATAATCGTTTTAGAAATCTTTACTTTTAAAAACTCTTGGTTTTTATATACAGTTTTGTTATACATTAAATTAATTAAAATATTATTTTATTCTTTTTATTTTCATTCAAAAGGCAAAAAATCTTAGACATCTTTAGTATCTAATCAATATAAAAATACTGTATGTATTTAATTTTTCGTTTTTTTTTTTTTTTTTCATTAAAAAGTATATATGAAACTAAAAATAGAATATATAAAGTTTAATAAAAAATGTATTTCTTTAATAAATAAGTTAATAAAAGTCTTAAAAGCTGTAGACTGTAATGGAATAAAGTTTTAAAAAAAAAAGTATAAAATTTACTAATAAAAGTCAATATAAATAAAAAAAAAAAAAGAAACTTAAGTATAATTCATTTTTCGTTTAACTTAATAAAAATAAAAAAAAAAAATAAAATATATTTCAAATAATTACATTTGTATCTATAGATTTACACAAACTAACTTTTCTAAACACTCATATAAGTACATACTACATACATATATATAATAATATTATTTTTTGATACAACATTTACGATTCACTATAGCTTATCTTTTATTTTACATCTATTGGTAAAATATGGTTTTATAACTTGTATCCATAACTTTTATATAAAAACTTAACGTAAATTAACCTTTATTCATCAAAAAAAATTTTTTTTTTTTACAGTGTATACATTTCCTATCCATTTTATATACTGTAATCCTCTTCTGGATGAAAATAAAATAATAATAAAAAGAAAAAAATAAAATAATAATAATAATAAAAAAAGATGAAAATTGTTATTATCCAGCTAGAAAATGTATAATGGTACAAGAAAATAATACAGGACAAAAAAAAAAAAAACAAAAACAGGAAAAAAAAAAAAATAATGGAAGGGCGACAATAAAGGCGTTTCTTTTAACATAGACATAATACTAAAAATATTGATTTGATAAAATATACACATAATTAGAATATATATGTATATAATAAATATAAATATATACATACATATATATATATATAAGTATCTATAGTATGTATATATAAATATACTTTTAAAAGTTAGTTGATTTATTTAAACAAGAACTTTCCTTTTATTTTCTTTATGAAATTACGGCGTTTAAAAATATTAAGTTCAAAGTTTTGCTTATTTTTTTCATTTTTATTAAAAAAAAAAAACCATAACTTAAACTTAAAGTTAAAAATTACTCAAATAAAAAAAAATATAATAATATTTATTCGTATATATATTTTTCGATTCTTTTAAAAAATTTCTTACTGCCATTTATAAATATGTTAAAAGAAAAATCTGGACTTTACGAATCTGTTTATTTAAATTTTACATAATAAATTATATAGGTTAGTGTTGCTACTGTATAAAATATTTACAGTTAGCTGCCTTTAAGTTATTTATTACTTTTTTTTTGTAATATTGTTTTTTTTACATTATTCACTTATTTTTTTTGTGTACACCATGATATAATGAAAAATATTGAAATTGAAAAAGAATTCAATCTTAAAATTATTATTTTGACTCTTTTCAACAGATAAATTAAATTGAATAAACTTGTTTTTTTTTTCGTCGAAAGTCGGTAGTCCTTGAATAACATAGCAGAGAAAAGAGGAGATTAGGAAAGTCAAACTTAACAAAAAATTGTATGACAAGGGTGATCTATAATAATACATCCCTTACGAGCTATACGATCTTAAAAAATATTCTGTTCTCAAAATGTTGGCTACAAGTAGGAACAGTATAAGATAAGATAAAAGTAGGTAAAGCACGTTTTATAATTTAACTTCTAGTTTACTTAACTACAAATGTGTTAGATACTATAGACTCGAATTGATAGAGTAGAATAGGGTCTTAAAGCGCCAGTTATTGAAATTCTTCCGCAAAATATTTAATTCTCAATTTTTTTGAAGCAAAAACATATAAAATTTTAAAATTTAATAAAAGTGTTGATTTAATGATTAAATAATTTCTAAAGAATAAATTCAGCTACGAATTTTGAAATTTTAATATAAATATTTAAAAAAAAAATCAATTTTATGATTTTTCGAATTGGTAATTGAATTATTTTCGTGACAACAACTGATCAGTAATTTTTGCATAATGAAACAAAATTATTCCAATGACATATGTTTCATTTCTTCCCATTTCAATTTGTCATTAAAAAAAATGCTGATGCAATTCTTGACATATTTCATTTTGATTTTGTATTTCAATAAGTTTACACTTGAATTTTATTTTTTTTATTATTTTGTTTATTACATAAAATATCAGTTTTTATTCTTTATTAGTACCATTTTTTTATCAAAAAAGAATAAAATTAAAGTAATAAAACTTTATTTTCGAAACATAGAAATAACGTTGATAATTAAATTTAAATTACTTTTATTTTGGCTTCAGTGTTGTCATTTTGTAATTTGGCATATAATTTTAATGACTGTTTTCTCTGATTGCTATAATCGCTAATACGGACAAAAACTGTAAGTTTCAATGAAACGTTTTTTCCGTATATGCATTTCAATGAAAGCTATAAGAGGCGCCTTATAATAAAATAATTTAGATTTTGAAATTTGAGTTCTATTTTTTTTTTTGTTTCGTTATAAATTAAATAAAGTCGTGTATAACAATATTTTAATATTTCAAGAAATAACCAAACCGTATTGCCAGGTATTACCGTATAAAATTCCACTCTATTTGAAAAATTATATTGATTTGTAAAATATTGAAAATTGTAAAAGGTTGAATTTGATTTGCAAAAGGTTGAATATGATTTGTAAAAGATTGAATTTTAATTGTAAAAGGTTGAATTTTAATTGTAAAAGGTTGAATTTTAACTACAAATAAATAATGTTTATATATTTTAATATCGTTTTGTTATTTTTATTATCAAAGTTGTGTTGAAATCATAATGTGATTTTAATTTAAATCCTTGACTTCATATGTCTAGACTGACAAAATATAATATATTTGTCTCTTTCTTTTTAAAGCAGTTTTGTTTTCAACAAAAATCTTAATACTATAAAGTCTTCAAAGGAATTCAACTTTATTATTTAAAAAATATGTAACGTCCAATTATTTTTCAAATATGTATGTATTCGTTATTTGAAAGCATATAAAGATAGTTTAAGAATTTACGAGTATTAAATATATAACACTCATTTTTGCACTTATGGTTGTATCTATGTGATCTTTTCATTTAATAAAATTTAAGTAAAATATAAATTTATTTTACTTATTGTCTTAATTTCCTTTTTAGCACATTTCCAAAAAAATTTTGAAAAAATGTGCTTATTAGTTTCACTCTGTCCGTCCGTCCGTCCGTCTGTTTACAAAACTTCTACACCGTTGAAGATAGAGAAAAAAAATTTTAACCATAGGTAGGTCTCATAAAAAAAATAATTTTGTGGAACAACTTTTTCATGTAGCCCCCCCCATTACGGAGCTACACCCCCTCAAACTTTGAAAAAGCCCTATTTTTAAATGCATATATCTTATGTTCTGATTAAGATTTTTTCAATCTGAAAACGTCATTCGACAGGTATTTCTTTTAACTTTGTAAATTTATATCAAAATTATACAATTTTTTTAAATTTAGTATTTAAATTTACCGTTATGTGAAAACCAAATTTTGCATGATTTTTCTACTTTCATAACTCCGGCACGCTTCTAGATAGAAGCTTGAAATTTTGAGGCAAGAAAGAACTTTTAGAATTAGTATAAGTTTGCTCATTTTTTCGGACCACCCCCTGTTTATGAGCTATTAAAGCTTAAAAATTGAAAATTTGCTATTTTTAAACACCTGTAACTTAGGAACCTGCACACATTTTACTTCTGCAAGGTGTAAAAATTAAAGCTACAATAATATATTTTTACGTGTGTGAAAGGTTTATTTTAGTTGTAAAGAGTTCCAAAGCTGCAGCTCTTCAAAATTGTAAAAAAGCCCCATTTTCAGATGTATATATCTCGGGCTTTGCGTAATAGTTTTGCAATCTAAAACCGGTAGAAGATCGAAAATTTTATTATCTATATAAAACAATATCAAAATTATGTAATATTTTGTAATTTACGTTTTAAATTTACCGTTATGTGAAAACCACATTTTGCATGAAATTTCTTTTTTCATAACTCCGGTACCCCTTTAGATAGGAACCTGAAATTTTGAGACAAGAAAGAACTTTTAGAATTAGTATAAGTTTCCTCAGAAAATTTTTTGGTAACGCCCCCTCTTTAAGAGTTATTACGCCTGAAAAATTGAAAATTTGCTATTTTTAGACACCTGTAACTTAGGCACCTGTAAAAATTTTTCTTCGGCAAGACATAAAAATTAAAGCTTCAATAATATATTTTTACGTGTGTTAACAGCTTTTCTTAGTTATATAGGATTCCGGACTTACGGCCCCTCAAAATCTCAAAAATGTCCTATTTTCAAGTTTTTTCTTATTACATGAAATTTTCAAATTTTTGTGTAAGTCACACTTCTAAACAGTTTGTATTGAGTTTTGGAAATGTGCGCTTTTAAAAACCGTTGGTTTACATTCTACCTTGTTTTAATTACTTAAGGCACAAAATATATTTTATTGGACACTACGAAAAAAGATAAATGAGAAAGCGGATCGACTTGTACAGGAAGAACCTGCTACTGCCTTTACAGGTCCTGAATCATTTAGTGACATAAGTAAATATAAAATAAGAGAAGCACTGAATATGAATAAGGAAAGCTGTATAGGCAAACGGTATATAGGCAAAGTATTGAGTGAAAAATCCGACCTCAGACAATCTAAGGAGCTTCTAAGAAACTTTAATGGAAAAGATATAAAAAATCAAAGGGGCCGGTGAATATAAACTGAAAATTCTAACAGGCTTCTGTCACAACACTGCCGGGAACAGTACCAGCTAAAAAGGTACTTAAAGAAAATTGGAATAGAAAATGACGATATATATATGTAGATTCTATCAAAAATAAAAAGAATATTCAGCACACATACTCATAATCTGTAGACATTTACTTTAATCGAAATTTGTGCACCTATAAGAGCATATTGCTCAACCGAAGATGGACTGGAAGCAAAATCACAACACATAATAATAGACGGAGCACAATACTTCAAAATCAAAAGGTCATACATAATATTACATGCATTTCTTTAAAAAAATCTAATCTAATCCAATCTAAATATATCTTGAACAGCACTTACATAATATTAATTCTATATATAGTTCCTCATTTAAAAATTCTTAGCAAAAAATTAATTACATATAGTTTCCATAGAAAATTTTTTTAAAGCACAGGATTTATTAAATGAAGTGTTAAAATTTTTTGTTTTTTTTTTTTTTTTAATTTATAAGGTTACAATATGGTATCCTTCATTATATTCAATAAATGTTCATATCCCAGAATTTTTAATTATATAAAAATGAAATTATAAAGACAATCACATATTATAATATGTGACAGATTGACGGCTTTTTTAATGAAAAATATTTTTGTGTCGTTAGTATTATATGTATATTTTAAAAAGGAACCTTTAATAAAATTTTGTTTAGTTTAGAATAAAAAACATTTCTTTTCACTATCCTTGGACTGTCGTTAAAATACAATAATAATATATATAGTTAGCTGCTTAACTATATATATATATATATATATATATATTTACTGGATTTAGTTAACAGAATAAATGAAAATATTGGGTTGTATTATAAAGTCCATTAAGTTTACATTTAGATTGTGTCATCTGTAATTTAATTAGGAAAATGCCCAACTTAGGAGATTTCAATTATGCATGTAAGTAATTAAAAGAAAAAAAATACACAATTAAAAACTATGTTTTGATAATAATGTTAAATTTTTATGAAAAGGAGATGAAAAATACATTGAAGATAATTGCAATAGAATTGCAAAATAATTGCAATGCAAGAGTTTTTTTTTTTTTTCAAAATTCCATAAAAATAATTTAATTTTAAGGAGAAGATTTTTCTTTTATAAGTAAAAAATTTATAATAAAAGCTTTTAATAATTTTCTGTTTCCTTAACTGGCTTTTAATAAATCTCACAGATAAAAAAGAAACACACACACCCAGAAAATTATTGCATGAGATATTTAACTTTTTATTTACAAAGGAAAAATTACATTCTGTGTAATAAATTTTTTGTGCAATTTGAAAATTTCTGTAATCCCTAAATTGATCAAAGTTTTATATCAAATACTTCCATGTAAATTTTATACATTTCCTAATTTTTTCTTAAATCTAATTAGGTATTAAAATAAAAAACAAATACCTGTAAACATTTAATACTTGAAAAAACCAAGTAAAATTTATCTTAAAGGTAGAAAATATTAATAATGTATAAATTTTATTAATTTAAAATACCATATAACAGATGCACTATATAATAATATATTCCTTTCTAATCTACAGTAAATTGAAAATTGCAACTTATTGACCAAAGGAAAATTTTTTTTTTTAAATTTATTTATTCTTCAGAATCCAAAGAAGTGCTATAAAATTTCATTGGATGTTGTGTTATTAAAACAAAACAAAAAGTATTAATTTTATGTAAATTTCAAAAATTATATTACATATAAAATAGTATGTATGTGAATATTAAAATCTAATTTCGCATTAGTATACGAGTATTTAGATAAATAGAAACTGCAGTTCCACTAATAACTTCAACAGCAAAATGACATAACTGCCTAAAACTACCAAAGAAAATAATTGACAATGTTATAACACTCGATAAGTATCTAGATTTACAAAACTTTTAGAACGACTAATTGGAAAACTAAAAAAAAACTCAAATTTCATCTTATCTATGCAGGTTGGATCAAAAACGATAAATTAGAACTTTATTTTAAAACTATAATTTTCTACAGTATCGGTGTAATTTCTTGTTGCTCTTTACTGGTTACTCTAAGATAACCCTTGGATTCTCTTCACCCCAAATGCGGCAATTCTGTTTATTGACGTAGCCATTGAGCTGAAAATGAGCTTCGTCGGTGAAGATTATTTTGTTAAAAAAATTCTCATTTTCTTTTTGTTTTTCGATTGCCCAAGAAACGAATTGCCGACGTAATGCATGGTCAGTTGGTTTTAATTCTTGCGTCAGGTGGATCTTATAAGCCTTTAAATGGAGATCACGATGCAAAATGTTGAATAATGTGGATGGTTTGATGTTTAATTAATTTAAACGATGACGAATGGAAGTTTTTGGATCTTCTTCAACACTTCTGCTCATAGCTGCTACATTCTCGGTTGAACGGCCACTACGT
The DNA here is from genome assembly GCA_947095535.1 of Poecilobothrus nobilitatus. NCBI lineage: Eukaryota > Metazoa > Arthropoda > Insecta > Diptera > Dolichopodidae > Poecilobothrus > Poecilobothrus nobilitatus. The sequence continues at coordinate 199,511,391 of OX352773.1, read as the reverse complement.
TGATAAATGTTGCCTCTGTTATCAAGAACAGATCCAGTTTCTAGAAATTTATCAACCATCAGCTTGATGGCACGATTTGTTGGAGCATTTTCTCTACCAAATTTTGTTCGAAATTTCCCAATTACATCTTGAAAACTTTTACCATTTTCAAAAAATGTTGTAATAACAAATGTTGTAATATACCTAAAGAAACCTCGTATAAAAATTCTAGGTAGAAAACAAATGGCGGCAAAATCAAAATGATACCTCAATTTTGAACACCCTATATATACAAAAAAAATAATATTAAAAAGTACTAATTCGTTAGGTAAAACTTATAAAACCTGATGCTGGTATATATAAAATGAAATCTGATTGCCAATTTAACATTATAAATAAGATAGCATGTAAAACCAAAGCTTTGTAAAGTCGCACAGTTTCAAAAAGACAAAAAATATTTTAGATTTGATGACCGAACAGATTGAAACAAATAACCAAATTTCTCAACAATTTTTATTAAAGAATTATTCAACTTACGCAAAATTCCACATATTTTTGTTTTATTTTGTAAAATGTGCATAAAAAGCAAACTTTGCAATAAAAAAAAATTTAGTTTTTATTTGTTACATTTATATGTTATATACCAGCATCAGCAGCAGTACCCGAAGTTTTTCAGAAAAGTTTTGGAAGTTTTAGGAATTTTAAAATTTTCAATTGTCAAATTAATTGTTAATTTTTTTTGTATCTTTTAATTCAGGTGGTTTTAATTTTATTTGAAAAAATAACTTATTATGAATCTATTTTTAATTGAAGTGTAAAACACATTTCCAAATTGGTTGAATGATTATTCTTGACGTTTTATTTAATTTAACCTAAAAATGAGTTTTCATTGATGAAAATATTACAATAGATAGAAGTCACAAAATATTATAAACGATCTGAATTTGACCAATAGGGCTTCAAGAAAAAAACAAAGTTAAAAAATGTTTAAAAAAAAAACAAGTATAAAACAAGTATTACATATAACAATTACTTAAAAAAATCAAAATATCGTAGTCAGTGACTTGTAGATGTGAAATTCTAATATCATAAATAAAATTCAAATATCACCAAATAAAATTAAAAGAGAATTATAACATGAAAAACAAATAATCGCTGAGTACTATCATCAAGCATTCTTTAAGTCAAAATGTTTGGATACAAGTATAGACTTTATATTTGCATTTTGTCATACAGAAACCATAAAATTTGCATTGAATTACTTTTATAATATCTACAAAATTCTAAATTAGTTATTGGCCTGATGAGACGCTGTAATAGATGTGCTGATCATTGAGCACAGGAGCACTACGGGTCAGCACTTATAGGGCACCCTTTCAACAAATAATAACAACAAATTCACAACTATGTATTTTCAAATTCAGAACTATGTATGTAGGGGTGGGTGGCCATCTTAATTTACACCTAAAAGTTTTAAAAAATTCAAATAAATTTTGTTAAAAAATAATCAAAAAAAAAATTATTTCATAAATATTTTTAAACAGAATTAAAGAATTTTTTTTTTAAATAGGAACTTATATAAAATTTAATAAGAAATGAAAATTATGAAAATTTAATAAATCGTTAATGCATAAAACATACCTAAATCAAATAAAAAAATTTTTGATCTTATACATTACGATTTGTCTCATGGATTACGAAAATAATCTTTTTTTATAAATATTGAATATAAAAGATTTTTTTGCAAAATTTATCAGCCTCTAATAAAGTGTACAGAAAAAGAATATCCTTATTAAAGAAGCAGAAGTTAATCATAATATATTGGTATAAGAAAGCTTAGTATGTGATTTAAAAAAAAAATATTATAGAAAATGCTTTTAAATAAAGAAATTTTTATTTTTAAATTTTCAATTTTTTTGACATTTGTTAAAAAAATTTGACAAATTTTCTTATGAACTATTCACTTCATGCGTCCATTCTTCGGTATTTCAGTTAGCCCGTCTCTCTGTTTACAAAACACTTACACCATTTCAGATAGAACAATCCAATTTTAACCATGGAAAGGTTTTTATATAGTCCCACCCATTACAGAGCTACATCTCTTTAAAGTTTGAAAAAAAACTCTATTTTCAAATATGTATAATTTCTCAGGTTTTGCTTATTAAATTTGTTGAAACTCCGGCACACGATGTTAATTAGAACCTTAAAATTTTGAAAGAAGAAAAATATTTTAGAATTAATGTAAGATATCTGTTACTTTTTTATACACCTGTAACGTAGACACCTGTTCAAAAATTTTCAAAGTAAAATTTAAATAATAAAACTTCACATTATACTTTTACACAACGTGTAAACAATACTAAACTATTTTTATTGTCTTTTGCAAACTTTTGGTTTATATTCTGCCTTGTTATTATTATTCTTTATATTTAAAGATCTTAACATAATTTAGAAGTTATTCTTTTAGTGATTTTTGTTTTGATAAAATAAAACCAAAATAATTGAGTTTAATTTAAAAATGGTTTTTAATTATTTTCCATCTGTTTTTAAAATTATGTTTTAATCCAAATATGTATTTTGATTAATCCAAATAGACTGACTAAATTAAAAGAATGGCATTATGATGGCATAAAGATAAAGACAAAAAAAAAAAAAGACACATAATGCTAACTTTAGAAAGCACGTTCGATGTTGGATTACATAGTTTAGTAGGTCTGACAACAAAACATTTTTACACTTTGAAATCATCAAAAAAAAAATCTAAAAGTATTTTAAAATTGTTTGAGAGAATTCGAATCCTTGATTTTATTTCATTATCTATAGCAGACATCTATCAAATGAACAAAGTGTTGGTCTAGCATCACAACGAACATCATGAGTAGGTAGTAAAAATTCGAAATAGTTGTCTATATATAAGTGAAATAGTAGAATTTTGTATTTATTACAGTTACTTAAATAAGTGAATAAGATGTCACCACACCATTGTGGTATTTTAAAACGTTTTTTAAATTTTATTTGTTTATATCATGTTTATAATCTAAATAAATTTTTTCTTATTATTTTGGAAAAAGCAGCTGGTTATTTTATACACACACTTGCATTGTTAATTTCCACACGTGTGTTGGTTTCTTACTTTAATTAAATTAAAAATAATTAAAAATGAAATTGTAAATTAACCCACCCATTAAAAAAAATGATCATGAAAGTCTGATTTTGTAACCAGCCTCAATCCCTTCTAAATAGTTTTGTACATCTCTTATTATCTCAACATCAAAACATTTAAAATATTGACGATTAATGCCCCCAAATAACCGAAAAACAAATAATAACAAGTCTGTGACCATTTCTAAAATTCCACCTAATTATTTTTATTTTTAAGTGCAATCAGTTTAACATATTGGCCCAGATACCACGTTTTGCAGACATATTTTTACCATAAAACTTTTATACAAAAGGAAATTCATTTTGCGACATTTTTCATAAATTCCTGGGTACTAAGGATATACATTTGAAAGAGCTATCATCTTATTCTACAAGTAACAGTACACTGTTATAGCATGTATTTGATAGAACAAAATATTCATAAAAGAAAATATTCTTGATATTCTGATGTTTATACCATTTTAAAAATTATATATTTACTTAAATTGTAGAAATAGCATCTGTTTTATTAAATATATAATATATAACTTAGGTTTTAAATACAAATATTAAATTTTGTAATATACTAAAGATTTATGACAAATTCATTATACAGATATTTATTACATATAATATGATATATTATGTAGTGTCATATTTACGTTCTTAAATATGAATAAATTTTATTTATTAACTTAAATAAAAAAATTATTTTTCATGCCATAGAGAATATTTTATTTATTTATTTATTTGTGCTTTGTTTTATGACCCATAGTATTTTAAAAAAAGCTTTTAAAAATGAGCCTTATAATAATACCACATATTGTATTGTAACATTATTATATATGTACATATACATATATATAATATCAAAATAGTATATTAGTATCATTCTTAAAATATATTCATATATACAAGTATTATAATACCACAACCAACTTGTTATACAAAAATATTTTTGAAAAATATAAAATACATAGGTAATTTCAGTAAATTGGCAAATAGTAAATAAGTACATTTTTTGTCAAAATTCAGTTTTTTTTTTTTAATAAATCAATAGATTTTATTAATTTAAGTGATATTAACTTCATATATTTACTTAAATAATTTATATTTAACTAACCTATAAAAAGATTTTATACTATACGCGAAAACTCCAAAAAAAAAAATTTGACAGATCGTTGCGCTGGAATCAACTTATAACTAATTGCGATGGATTTCTTTGAAAGGAATGACAATTAAATAAAATATCTCTCGCTCTTGTGCTGGAATAAGAAAACAAAAAAGAACTCAACATACATAATATATAGCTATAATACTTTACCTTCCAAAGTATGTTCTAGTAAAATATGGATGCTTGTGTATAAACAGTATATATAGCGGTAACATGTAAAGATTTTCTGTTCAATATAATATAATCCATAAATTTCTTTCCTTTTTCCTATATTTTATCCTATATTTGTAGATATAAATGTATATCTTATCTATTATTACATATTACTAAAAAATTAATTTTACTTTTAAAATCCTTTCAAAATAAAAACTAAATAAGGATGAATAAATATATTAACTTTTCGTAGTATTGAATTTTTTATCATTGTAAGAGTAGCAAACATATCAAACTTTTACTATTATACAACGAAATAACTACAAAATGCATTGAATGTCAATTTTGCTGCAGTCACTACCTACATATAATATGACAATAAAAATACCATGAAAATTAAAACCAATATAACTATAGTTTTGGAAATTGAACGAATTTTTAATTATCAAATGACAGTTTTTATTTACGGCAAATTAAATTTTCAGAATTATATAAAGTTAAGAATACTTTTACAATAATGATAACAAATTAAATATTTAGAAAAGTCTAAAAATTTATTAAATTTAAAACAAAATTGAGAAAAACCAACAAAATTCGTTCCGATTTATCGAAAAAATGTGGTTTTTTAATTTTTGACAAATTAATGACATTTAAAAGATGTCCAAAGTGTGACAGATATGAAAGTTCCATTTGCATATTTTATATTTTAATACTGTATATAGGAATTCCAAAAGAAATGTTGGAATTCACTTTATTTTATTATCTGTTTAGGTGAGGTGACATTTAAAGCTATTATAGGTTATGAAACCATATTTCATGAATATGGCTTTATAACTCATTTCAACCAAACCAAGCATATTTTTATGAAAAATTGTTTGTCATAAAGCATAAACAAAAACATAATTAGGAAGAACTTTAGATCTAGGTACAAAATCTAGGTTTTAATAATACAAGGGTTTTAAATTAACTATGCTTTGTAGTTGAAATATGCACGTAAGAAATGTAATTAGGAGAGATTTTATATTTGGTTACAATATTAGAGTATGCATTTTTGTACAATGAGCTTTAATACTAGAGAATTCGAGAGTTGGCTAAAAAATCGCAATATTTAGTTTAGTGGGCGTTTAGAGACGATTGCCCCTATAAAATAATAAATAATTGGTTGTTATAATATCTATAAAAAAAAAATAATTAAGTAAGATGAATTTTTGAGCTGGTTAATAAAATTTAATAAATATTTTTTAGTATTAGTCAGTCAGTAGTTTTTATCAAAAGATACATAAGGCCATATGATGGCTTTATGACTCATTCAAATAAAACCATATTCCCATTATCACTCATGTGAATGAGTCATAAAGTCAAATTTGTGAAATATGGCTTTATGTCTTATAGTTTTATCACATACTACCATCTGTTTAACAGTTAGGACATAAAAATTTCTTTACCTTAAGATATATGTATATAATGTTTAAAAATGATTTAAAATTCAAATAATTATACATCCACATATCATTAAGACAATTTATTTATTTATTTTTTTTTTTGTCTAAAGTTATTACATGTAAGTTGTCACTTCGATCATCTAAAAATAAAATAAAATTTTATTTTATTATGTACATATAAATTTTTACTATCAGTTTTAAAAAATAAATAAAAAACGTCTTTTTATAGAATATTTTATTATATATAATTTTTACCTCTAACCAATAAATAACTTTTGTTTTTGGAAGTAAATTTTAAAGAGGACATTTGTTTCTTATATTCCAATGTCCAGATACTTTAATGCTTTTTCAAAAACCTTATATACATATTTATGTATACATACATTATTATGTTTAAAAAATAATGACATACATATTATAAATACATGATGTTGTTATTGTTTTACCAAAAAAAACAATCAAAATAAAAAAAATTAATAAAAAATACTTTTTCAGTGGACATTTTTATCTTTTTTGAATGAATATTAACTGAGGTATATGATTTATTCATTTATAAAACGGTACTTTTTGTTACATTTCAAAGGTAGTATGGTAGTATTTACAAAAGCGAGAGAATTAAAAGGCTTTTGAAGAGGAATCTCTTAATATTAAACTAAATTGATTATGTATTAATATTAGTAGTTAAGAAATGATTTTCAATGATTTATAGCTGTTGTTCTTATTGTATGAAATATATCTTTGTATGTGTATTGTGTTTTTTTTTCTTTTGAAGAAGAAAACATATAAAATTGTGTAATCCAAAGCTGTCTTTGTTATTTACTTAACACCTATATTTTTTTGATAGTTTGAAATTGTCAGTTCATTCATTTATATTAATTCCGTTAGTCTTTATTAGAGATTCATGTCGAGATGTTTTGCTGATATAAAAATTTAAAAGCTTATAACTCGAGATTTAACATTATAATTTATCTTGCTAATTTTTCAAACCAAAGTATTCGAAAATTCGCAACAGATGTACAATAATATTTTTGAATTGACGAATTTTGTAGCTGGGAACCAATTGAAGGCATTTTTATATTTAAGCCACATAATATTTAAGAAATTCTTATAAATTTCGATGAATAATGGGTGGTATAGTAACCAATTTTAAATATCTATTTTTTCAGAAGTAAGTTTAATGAGAAGACTTAAAGCTTTAAGTTAAAATTGTTTAAATGAGCGTGTATAAAGTTTTGTTCTAATGTAAGTGAGTATCATTAACCATTACGTACAAGATATCTTTAAAATAAGATAAATAGTTTCAATATAGGGATAGGTATATGAAAAACAGTGATGGTTATATTATTAACTGTAAAGGAATTATCCAATTAATATAACTTAGTGTAATTTGCGAAATGCGAAAATTATATTCCATCGTTGATAGTATATATGAACTTCCAAACTATAAAAATAACTTTCACTATAACTTTAACTTTTGTTATTAAAGGAAAGCTTTAAAGGAAGAAATAAATTCGTTGTAAAATTCCTATTCCAAATTCTTCCTTAAGTTTATTATCATTTTTAAAAATAACTTTAATTTTGTGTGCACAATATGAAAAAATAAAAGAAATGTTTTTAATATACTAATAAATTTATTAATTTCTTATATTTTACAATATTAAACAAGATCCTGTAACCTTTTTCACCTTTTAATATATGTATATATTATATATAAATAAATTTTCATTTAAAGATTTATTTTTATTTTTCTTGTAGAAAAAGTCTTATGAATCGTTTTATATTTTTCTTACATATATATACATATATATTATTATTATTTATTTAATATAACAGGAAATTATGATAATATGTCTATTAAACTACAAAATTTAAGATCTATAGGTATAATATATTATAAATAAATTATGTGTTTGAGCGATAGAATAAAATAAAACAGAACATTACATTTCATAAAAATATTTTAGCGTTGGATATAAGGATTCATATAGAAAAAGTTAATAATTCGATAATTGGTTTTAGTTTTTTTCTTCAATATAATGTTTAATAAATTTAACTTAGATCAAAGAATTCAATTATAGATAAAGGTATAAACCAAATTGGAATAATTTGATTATTTTTTAAATCACTTAAGGTAAGTAAATTTCAATTGTCAATGTTGGGAATGTAATCTTCTTTGATTACCTGGTTCCACGATTTTTATTAAATTCTACTTTATTTATTATATTATATTGTTATTTTATAACAATCTAGTAAATTAACACTAATAATTAAATTATTTTAATCTAGCTTAGTTAATTATGGCTCCGTTTTAAAACTATACAAGGTACTTATCTTACGCGAAAGTCCCTTTGATTGCCTCTATCACCATATTTTATAATTGGTTACTCTTCCAAAATGACTGTAATTTTAGCTTTGTTTTATGCTATAATTTCAGGAGCTGGGAAACCCTTTTAACTTTTGATGTGCTGTCGTAGTAGTTATTGAATAAAAAATAATATTTTGTTCGAATATAGTTAGATCACTAGTGTATAATTGATAAATGATTAGTCCCAGTACACTACTTTGCTGTATACTTGCTTGGATTTCTTTCAGTTCAGTTTTTTTCAGATCTAAAATTTTATAAAATCATATTTTTTCGCATAACAAGAAAGTACACTTTCTAAAATCTTAAAAATAATATATTTCAATGAAAAATATATTCAATTACACAGAAAAAAATTTAACAAATTTAAATGTCAGTGTTAATAATATATTTCAGAATTCCAAATTAACAATTTTCAACTTACATAACTGTTAAACGAGAAATTCAAAAAATTAATTATCCCAAAAAAAAATCGATCTTCATTTTAGGCTACAGCATGAATTTTTTGTGTGTTTTTGTATATATGGGTATGTTTTTAACGAAATGTAAAGACTTTCTAAAATTAAAAAAAGTGACTCTTGCAAGAAAAAAAATTTATTACAATATTCAGAATACATTTTATTACCGTTTTGAAAATTCGGCGCTTAAGTCTTTAGACTAAAAATTGTATCTATGCCAAACACTGCCGCTCGTTCTGTAAATTTATAAGGCTATAAACGGACGGACGATTTTTTTGCGAGCAAATGGCTATATAATTTTGCGATTTTTCTGCGGCAAAAATAGCTTTTTAAACTTATTTAATAACAGAAATTGATTATTTTTCAATTTCGTGCTGGCTTTCAAATAAATTATCCTTTAAAATGCCGATCCTTCGTAAAATGTTATTTTGTGAGCAAATTCTTATTTGCTAAAAAAATTTAATTTTTGAAAATAATCGAAAATATGGAATGTACCCTATTAATAACTATTAATATTAAACGAGCTAGTTTTGGGGAGTTCCATCACCTCCATAGGAAAATAAGAAAAGATCCAGAAAATTTTTTTGAATATATGAGAATGTCAATAAACGATTAATGATGTGTATCAGTTTGTATACCTATACTTTAATATAAAATTTTTATAAGGTATATAGTATAAAATATAATAAGTACAATAATATAAAAACAAACTATCTAGTTAGTATTATTTAAATTAACGTGTGATTTATATTATGATCATTTATTGCAATTAAACCGATAAACACATTAATTTGAATTAAAAAATTAATATTTTTTCTTCATTTATCGCAGTTTTCAAAATTCAAACAATTTTGATTTTAAAAAATCGCCCGCTTATCGCTTTTCTGTTTGGCCACTTGTTTCAAAACCAATATGTTTGAATTATTTTTAAAAAAAATCACCCTCCTGCTGTCTGTGTGGCCGAAGCCTAAGACACACATACTCTTAATATTACACTAATTCATTGCTTATTAATTTAATTAATTATTAATTATTTTCTTTTTGGTTAACTTTTATTTTTAATTTTGCCTTAATCGGTGTTATATTTTTAAACGTTCATAATTAAATCTATTATTATGTCGAAATTAAAACATAATTTATAATTTACTGAAGTTATGTAATAAAATAAAAATTATAACATTCATATTCTATTTTGAACTTTCAAATAAACCGTTATATACAACAGTCTAATTCCCGTACGGTTATAGTTTCGTGTACGGGAAGTACAGTTATTATTTTGTTTCATTGTTTATGCCTCAGACAGAACCTAAATTTACCGAACTGCTATAAGTAATGTATATTATACGTACACACACATACATAAAAACTACAAAAAAATCACCATTAAACTAAACTTTCGTAAGGAAATCGCGGTTGGAAATTTATTCATCATGTAAATTTCTTATATTTATATATATATTTTATATATATATATATATATATATATGTATATCACATAGGTATATAATTTTTTAAACATATTTAAACATCAAACAAAAAATTAAAAAATCTATTTTAGAATTTATTTCAAGCGTAATTAATTTTTAAGTTCATCCTTTTTACTTTTACATAATCAAAAATGGTCGTAAATTTTTTTTCTTTTTTTGTAAATTTGATTTAATTGGTTTTTTTTTTAAGGTTTTCCTAATTTTTTTTTATAATATTTTAGGCATTAGGAATTGTTAGTTACTTTTTATTACTGATTGTTTAATATAAGTTTTTTTTTGCTTAAAAGTTGAGCTTAAATTAGATAAATATTTCGAAGTTTATGTACCTATTAGTTATTTATTTGTTACCCCAATGTGTTACCTTAAACATAAAAAAGAATAATATAAATTTATTTTTTTTTGTATAATAATTTAAATTTCATTTGAATTTATAAATCGTTTTAACGAAATGGAAAGGAAACATAAAATTATAATAATAAATTTTTAACACTCAACAAATTTTTTATAACGTTTCCGCATTTATAAGAATAATTACTTTATTTTTTTTTTTTTGCCCGAATGTTTTTTTAAATAAATTTCCCTAAGGAATTTTGTAATAATGAAATATTCAAGAGAAAGTTTAAAGAAAAAAAAAATACACCAAATTTTTTTAATATTTTGATGATTTAATAAAAGAAAATATTTTATTAAGTTAAATTATAGTTTTTGTTTTTGTAATAAGTCTAATTTTTATTGATTGCTTTAAATACGTATAGTCAATTGGTTGTGTTCAGTTTTTTAAATTTTTTACATTTTCTTAATAGATAGAGGCAAGTAATTTTAAACTTTATACAGAGGCCATAAGTCAAAAATCAATATTTTACAACATTTTTATCAAATAAATTTATACCAATTATTAATTCTAATTTGTCCGTCCGACCATCTACCTGTTCATCTGTTTATTTGCAAAACTTCTACACCGTTTAAGATAAATTAATGAAATGAATAGGTTTTCAAAAAATAAATTAATGTTGTAAAAGAACTTTTTTATGTAACTCCATCCAATACAGAGCTACAACCCCTTAAAGTTTGAAAAAGCTTTATTTTAAAATGTATATGTATGTACATCTGAGATTCTTTTCAATATTTTTTTCAAAATAAAAATGCCAAATTACACGATATTTTAGCTTTAGCTAAATATTAGATCTAAATCAATAACAAAAATGTTATAAGTTTTAACAATGCTGTAGTTATGTAAATTACCGTTATGCGAGAACAAAATTTAGTATGATTTTCCTACCTTAATATCTTTAGAACATTTTTAGTTTGAACCTTGAAATCTTGAGAAAAGAAAAATCTTTTGAAATTAGCATAACTTAGCTCAGAATTGGTTTGTACCAACTTTTATTTAAGAATTATATTAAAGGTCCAAACTTTAAAATTTACTATTTTTGAACACCTACAACATAAACATCTGTTAAAATTATTGAAAATTAATACGCAAAAATTAAAACTTCAATATTATATTTTTAAATTCGCAAACAGCTGTTCTTAAATATTTAGGGATTCCTTAAAATTGAAAAAAGGGTCTCTTGATGTTCACAACTTTGCTTACATATAAAATTCTGATTTGTCCACCCGCACGATAACTCAAAAAATAAAGGAGCTCGGAATTTAATATTTGTGTACGTTATTTTTGCAAAATTGTTAATTTCGCTATTTAAATTCAGAATTTTCGGTTGCTGGATTCGAGTAGCTGCCATACAACTTTTTTCTTTATATGGTAATAACTTAGTATCTAATGAAGCTAGATATCTGCAATTTTGCAGATTGAATTTTTAACAAATTCAGTCTCAATATACAAGTCTCAATATAATGTTGTTCTGCGAACTGAACAAGATAATTCGTCGAATGTATAAAACTGAGCTTGAACTCAAAACTAACTTTTTCAAAGAAAATGTACGTAAGTTGAAGCTTATTTTTTGTTTGAAAAACTGAAATTTGAGTGCTTAGTTTTATGCATTTGACTTAATGAATGTATGAAAAAATAGCTAAATAACTTCAAGCCGGGTTTTCTATATCCAAAAAAAATTAAACGACACAATGTTCTTTTTGCATTTAATAGAAACGATCTATTTTTAACATACGACCAATTATTACTCACATATTATAATACATATACATATATATATATAAATTATAATTGTATCAAAACAAATTCTATCACTATTTTGGAAGTGCTTATTTTTCTAAAATATGTTGTGGTGTGTTATGCAAAAACTAAAAATTTTTATCTTTAATTGAAAAGAATCAATGAAACTTAAACTAATTTTACCTACAAGATATCTTTAAAATAAGATAAATACGTCCAATATAGGGATAGGTATCAAAAACAGTGAGGGTTATATTATATCAATCGAATTTAACATTACAAATAAATTTAATTTTAAGAGTATACATTTTTGCTTTAAATTTTGATTTATTAATTGAACTTTTCAAAATTTTGTGTTCCAAATTATTTCTATTAAAAACATCAAAAAATTTATATTTACAATTTCTCCTTTTAAAGGAAAACTAAGATGAAATTAATTCTTTTATATAAATGTTATTTATTACAATCATCATTATAAATTTAATTTATTATTAAGGACTCCTTTTATTTACACGGTTAAGATGAAATAATTTTAATAATTTTCTTTTTCAAAATTTTTTCTCAAAATTTTCTTTATTTTTTGTTTACCGATTTCTATCTTCTTCTTTTCTATGTTAACAAAATTTTATCATATTTCCTTTTCCATTTAATTTCCATTTTATATTTATTGCAGTTAACCTACTTAATATTATACTTAATATAATTTTGTTAAAGACATAAATGTTATAAATTAACAAATACCACAGTAAAGGAATGTAATCATCAAATCAATAACAACATCATTAGCGACTCAAACCACTTTTTCTTATGTTATTTATGATTTTTAATTTCATGACCATCTTTCCATTTCATACGTTCTGTAATTCTGTAACGAAGATACTTTTAATTGAATATAATATGAATATCTATATGTACTTGTATATACATACATATTTAATTTACATAGATAGTTACAGTGACAGATAAAATAATAGAAATAGTAAAATTATCAAAATTTTCAACTGTAATTCCTAAAAAATTTGATGCGGTTTGGTAAGAACGATATCACTTAACGGTACGAAAATATATCTATAATTGTGACCGCAATTGCTATCTAGCGAAAGAGAAAAGAGTTACAATTTACCAGAGGTTTACTAGAAAATCCAATTTCAATAAATTTTTGAGGGGAATTTGCATATTTGTGTATGCAAAAATCAAAGAAAACCTGTTTAAACTAGATCAAAAAAGGATTATTCTTTCTTCAATTTTAATTCTGGTACTGTAGGAGAATAAATATGAAGAATTTTAAGATTCAGATTAAGTACTTCTTTTTACAATTACACACGAGTTCTTCTTTTGTGAAAGAAATCCGTTTAACGTTGCGTCTAATTTTGTTAGTTAATTCATGGCTCTTATATCAAAAGTAAAGGATAATGAAATTTAAGCCTGCTTATATTATTGACTTGTTATTAATTTAACTATCATTATATTTGAATGTATTGAATATTTTTATTTTGAAATTTTTGTATATATGTATATGTCTGTATCAAATAAATTGTTTAACTTTCGTATGCAAATATTTGATTTCAGCCGTACAGACAGAAGTACGTCTGCACTGTTCCGAAAACCTTCAATAATTTAAATTCTCTACACGCTTGTAATTCAACACAATAAAGCAAGTTAATTTTTAGAATACCCTAATTTATTGTGAGCTTTGGCCAACTAACCACTCAATTTTACTTTACTTTGTTGTAAGTTCCTACATTTGTCTATTAAGATGAGCTTTGAACAAATTGGCATGGATTTAAGTGTCAAGATATGTTCATTATTTTGAGTGATACTGCAAAATATGTTCTTTTGTCTAGCGTGATTGTCACATGGCCAAATTGTGATTCATTAGCTTTTATTATGTAGTATTATGTAGAGACCAAAAAATTATGTGAAAATTTTCGAATTATATTGAATTTGAATTATGGTCAGAAAATTTTCAGTATATCAGTTAAATTTACAGCTTTTTGAATCATTGGAACTATTAAAAAACAAAATATTTATATTGAATTTTAAGTTTTTACTAATTAAAAAAAATTCAAAATCTTGCAAATCACTAAGAGTTAATTATAGGTAGATGTTCTTTATGACGGTTATTGCATATTACCACAGTGGATGTTATAAATGACGTCGTAACTCTGAAAAATAGAAAGACAAAAGTAATGAACAAATGTTTTAACTTTCTTTATATGAAATCTCATGTGGTTTAAGCAAAAATATATTTTAATATTTTGTAAGAATGTAATTCACATTTTTGCTCTATTTGTACTAACACGTACAATTTAATATATATATAAAAAAATTATATAAAATGTTTTTTAACTATAATTTACCTTCCTCTCTGCAAAAATGTATCTATATAACTAATTTTGATGATTGAAATTCGAACGTTTTGATTTCAAATAGAATTAGAAAATTAGAAATTAGTAAAAGTTTTTTCTATTTAAAGTTAATTCTACTTTAGATTGAAAATTACACAATTTTTTTTATATGTTTAAAAGATTTTTATAGATAAATTCTGCTTAAGTTTTCGCAATATTTCGATTTTCTTTTAATTAAAAAGAAAATTTTTCCTTTTTAACGGATGTTTTAAAATAAATTTACTTTTCCCCTTCTACCCTGTTTACAAAACTTCTACACCATTTAAGATGAAGCAATAGAATTTTAACCATAGATAGGTCTCCTAAAATAATTAATGTTGGGGAAGACTTTTCTTATTTAGTAACCATAAAGTAACATATCCATAAAGGAGCTACATCAACAACTTCTAAAATTTAAAAGCAGACATGAAATTTTTTAAAACTTAATAAATTATAAATCAATATAAAAATTATATCAGTTTTCGTATTTTAGTATTTAAATTAACCGTTATGTGAAAACAAAATTTTCCAAAAATTGTGATTCCTCCATGACACCGAAACGCTTTTAGTTATAAACTTGAACTTTTCAGAATTAGGGAAGGCCTTTGATTAAGAAAGACATTTGATAATTAAGTTTCATAATGTAAGTTTGAGAATCAGTTACCTCAAACAGTTTGTACTTCAAAACTGTTCAAACTCAACAGTTTGTACTTCACTGCTTTAAATGCTATTATATATAAGTCAAAAATCAAAAATATTTTTATTTTATTTTAGTTTTCCCCATTATCTAAATTCGCACTTAGGAAGCAAAATCCTTAGTAATAGGATATGAAGAACTTATACACTAATTTTGACACTAAAATACAAAAAAAAGTTGAAAGAAACGCTTTTAGTTTCACTCTGTTCGTCGGTCCGTCCATTTGTCCGTCGTTTTTTTAAAAAAACTCCTTCAATATTTGAGATGAAGTAATGAGGTATCTCATATGAAATAAAAGTTGTAGAAAAACTTTTTTATATATCTATAAACTTTTCCCACACCTACACCCCTAACATTTTTTCAAACGACAAGATTTTTTAAAAGATTTATAAATTCAGATAAAACTAATTTTAGACCCATCATATATTTTTCAAACACTAAAAAGACAATTGAGAAATAATGTGTTTCCGAAGTACTATAAATAACATCAGTAAAAATGAAAATGGACAAATTTTCTTCTTTATAAGTATATATGAAAATGCAATATATGTATATATATTATGTACATAGCTTTATATTAATTTTTACTTAAAAAAATGTTTGTACATAATTTGTTAGCATATTTAGCAGAGAAAAGGAACTTCAAAAACATTCAAAATCAATGTACTTCAATAAAATAATTTGTATTTTATTTCCTATTCAGTTTCCTATAGCATAATTATCATTTTTGTTTTACTTCTAATTTTAATTTTTAATTTTTTTTTTTTATATTTTATTGATTTGTTTTTCCTGCGCTTTAAAAAAACAAAAAACAATTTTAAATAAATTTTTTGGAAGAATCACGATATTAAAATATTTACTTTAAATTTTTACATAGAGAAAATTTAGTTTGTTTAGTACAAATATTTGTGGTTGTTACCATTCTACTTATGATACTCAGTAAAACTTAAAAGAAAATGATGCTTTTGAAGTTGAAAATTTTTTTTTTTTATTATAAAGATTTTCTCTCTATATTTGAAACGGAAATTGATAAGAAGAAATTTATTTATAGCATTATTATTATATCCAATTTTTTTTCAAAGCGTGTTATTTTAGTTACTTAAAAATTATTTAAAAAAAAAAAACACCAAGGAGTTTTAAGAATGTCTATTTTTAAACCGATATTATAAAGCAATCTAAAACTTTTTATATTTTTTTTATAAACATTTGCAATATTTCTTAGAATTTTTATTGTAAAACAAATTCTTAAATATCAAAAAAACATTTCTACAATTTTAAGGAAATTTTATTTAAATTAATTCTATTATAAATTTAGGGTTCACATGGCATGCGTACCTCTGGATGCAAAATTATTCAAAACATAAAACATAGAACGGTTTGAGCTTCGCGTATTCTTCTTATACATTAACGAATATTTTGCATTCAACATGCATCTGTTCGTCCATAGGTTCCACGTAAGTGACAAATTTTTATTTTGACATATTTTGCCAGGTAAATTTTTTTTTTTTATTGTTTCGACATTATTACAAGGCGATTATTTTGAATTTCAAATTAAGAAATTAAGTACGTGATATAGTTGTGTTTTTTTTCGTTTTTAAACAAAATACCAAAAAAAAAAACAATCTTAAAAACAAATATATTATTTGACGTTTTGATGTTTGATAAGATGCTTCTTGTTTACATCTTACAGCGGATGCAAAAATGTTTGCTTCCTAAATGTGCAAAAGGTAGAGCATGTCATGAATACAATATATATTTTCAACAAATCAAAATCTTGTATCTAGAGGCATGTATCCCATGTGGACGTACCCTTTAAAATAAAATTTTTATATTTTAATTTTAGCATATCCTGTTTATTAAATTTGTATAAGAGTCCGGTATATAAAAATCAAATTTTTTCAATATTGTTCATTGGGTTCAATTCTTAAATCGATTAATGATTTTCAATCGATTGAAACACAAGAATTTGTTATTTTTGCAATACAAAAAATTGTTACTTTTGCAGTACAAAAAATTGTTACTTTTGCAATACAAAAAATTGTTAGTTCTATTCTTCTCAAAATTGCGAGTTTCTACCCTTATCTGGACTGGAAGACATGGAGGACTAAATTTTTGCAAAATTATATTTACATAAGAGTAAATTTAAATACCCAATTTATACCCCAAATAAAAAAAAAACAAATTTTCGGATTGCGGTTCATTTTTCGTTCTGATGTTAGTTCGCGGAGCAAATAAAAACATTGTAATCGTAAAAACATGATAAATTGTCAAATTTTGTCATAGAAAAATTGAATTGTCATAGAAAAATTGACATCAAATGTACCATGTCCAATTAGTTGACAAATTTAGACTACAATTCTATAAATTTATTTTATTTTATTAGTAATTTTCTACAACAGATTCACTGTATACCAAAACTCAGAAAAAAAAAATTATTAGTTTTACAGTTCTCTGTTTTATATAACATTTTCTTATAACATTAAATTATAATTATTATTACATATAGAATTTCTTCCATATATCAATCTTGCTGGGTCTAGCACTATTATAGTTGTATTATAGTCGTATGGTCGTATTATTTCTTTTCATCAATTTTTTTTTTTCAAGCTTAAAACTTAGTCATCTTTTAGATATGGCTACATGCAAAATCAAAATGTATAATTATCATCCGTCATAAGAAGTAAAAAAGAATGTGACAAGGTTGCAAGTAGAGATTTTTATTCCGGTCCAAAAATTTAATGTATATAATGAGGTGATCGGATTAAAGATTTGGAGTAGTGGTTATACTTGAAAAAGTTGATTGTATTTAAGTACGTTATCACTCATTAACTTTTCTAACTCAATAGCTCTATATAATAGCTCGGGTTAAAAGGATTGTTATCACGGGTTCCAGTGATTGTTACATAAAGTAACTTCTAGTAGAATATAAATGTAAAAAAATGTGAATTACAAAAAATCGAAATATAGTTTGAAATAGTATTAAAATAGGTACATATTATTATAATATATTTTAAATTTAAAACTATAGTTCATGTTTTTATTTTTGAGTCATGTTTTTATTTTTGAGTCATTTTTTTATTAAAAACAAAATTGGCATATAAAATATCACAATATTTCATTCATATAATATCCTAATACTTAAATACTTTAAAGTCCTTAAATAATACTAGGAAAAAAAAAACGAAATAAAAAAAAAAATTTTTAAGCTTTTTATGATTGTTTTTTTAAATTAAAGAGAAACCACATTTCCTTTTTCAAAATGATTGTTTTGTATACCATCAACATTTTATTTATCTCCAGATGATTTGTTTTAAATTTATGGGATTTACTGGATTCTATTATACATTTGATTAAACGGTGAAAGAAAAATTCAATAGCTATGTATTATAAAATTTGATATTTTCCATTTCGCTTGTTTGGCAAAGCACAAAAGACATATTTTGAAGTTTAAAGAATAAATTCTAATTTACCACCACAGACAAATTTATTAAAGTATTTACATAAAAAAAATTCATATATACAGTAGAAAATAGTTATAGCTAACAAAATATTTCAGAGCAAATATTAAAGTATGAAAGATGAAAGATGACAAAAGATATCTCAAATTATATAAATTCTTTCTCTTTGATATCCGCCTACACGATAATTTGAAAAATAACGGATCTAAGATTCTTAAACGGACTTCATTTTTATGTAAATGCCAGTTCGCTATTGAAATTTCACTATTTACTCCGGATTCGAATAGTTGCCATACAACTTCATCTTTTATATAAGCATGACTCAGTGTCTAATTAAGCTAGATATCTGAAATTTTCTTAAAACAAATTAATTTTTGATCTTTATAATTTTTTGTTGGTTTAGCACAACAAGTAGCAGCCATACAGCTTCCGTTTTTATATAAGCTGAACATTTAAAATTTTGCAAAAGAGTTAAGTTTTATGTCAACGACTTGTGCAAAACGTGGTTAGTCTAACACAACAAGTTCGAGTAGCTTTAAAATTGCTGGTGTCAATTCTTGGTACTTAAAAATGCTAGATATTTGAAATTTTGTAAAATTAGATCAAGATCATTATGACAACATATTCTGCAAAATTTTGTTGGTTTCATGCAACGGTGTCGAGTGGCTGTCATACAACTACGAAATTTACCGAAATTAATTTCAGTATTTAATTAAATTAGAAATCTTAAATTTTCTAAAGGATGATTAAATTTTATACGAACAGGATATATTATTATATTTGTTCGAGTATTCTAAAAATTCCCTAATTCTTCTGGAATTTCTTATTTAACGACAACCGGCTTCTACTGTAATATGTAAATTCAACGATATAAATTATTTTTATGTGATTAGGATATATTTTTAAAAATGAACATTTTGATTCATTCATTATTAACGTAACCAAGGATACTTTAGTAATTTAAGGTTAAGCAGTAAAATAAAATTTACTATGTATTTGTGGTTAATTTTTTGTAAAGAAGTAATAAATATTTGTCGCATAATTTTACATTTAATACGTAGTTTAGATTATTGTTATATATTGTATATTTATATTACAAAATAATAATTTTCGTTTTACTGTACATTCTAATTTATTATATTGTATAAATAAAAGATTAAACTTAAGTTTAAATTTAAAATCTTTTCTACAATAAGTATCACTTGGTTCAATTATAGAAGATACAAGGACTTAAAAAAATATTTAACTAAACATTATCTAAACTTTTAAAAATGTTTTCAAACATTTATATTTACAGTTTACTATTTGTTTAACAGTTAGGCTGAATATCTGTCTGTACCACAGGCCAGGTACATATTGGAAGAAGATGATTTACAGAAGAAAGGATGACTACTAAGGGATATTTTGGGATACTTTATAAATATTTAGGAAATATATACTTTAGAATTAATCTCAACAATTTCGTGTTCAACTACCTACAGTGCCTTATATTAGATTGGATTTATTTAAGAGGTATAAATGACACTGCGACCTTTTGAAAATTTATGTATATCTATAATCTCGATGTAGATCTATTAATTGTAGATCCCTGTTGCTACGTTTTGTTGATTTTGCCTCCACTTATAATACTTCTGTCAGCCCTACTGCCTCTAAGAAAGTAAAGATTTGGATAGCTTTTATTGATGGCAGTTCATCTTCGGCAAAGGAATATACTCTTAAGTGTTCCTATATTCTCCTTCACAACAGAAGATGAATTTCGATTAGCTCGGATAGAATATTAAAAAATCAAAATTATTTTTTTATAAAAGCTTAATAGGCAGCGATCTTAGAACTGTAAAAGCTGGAATGCTGCAGAACATCTTTTTACCTTTAAATATTTTCTATACTCTTTAAACTGGATCAATATTAACAAGAATTAAATATTAGAACCCCATATTTTAGACCAATCAAATTTTACAGAAGTTGTTGGCATGGAACTAGACGTCATTTCACAAAATTTCAGATACCTAGGCACTTCAAGATACCTGAACCTTCATTAGGCGCTGAGTTATTTTCATATAAAAAATAAGTTATATGTCAGCTACTCAAAACCAGGGGCCGAACATGCTGGATTTAAATAGCGAAACTAACAATTTTTAAAAAGTTTATGAAGTACAATCAATTTAAAACAAAATAATGAATGAAGACCCCAAAACTAGAAAAAACTGCAATAAAAATAAAACAAAGATGGAGTGTTAATTGAAGCTGTAAAACTTGAGAGAAAAAATTTCTTGATACAAACAATAATTAGATTGTTCAATCCTTAATTAGAGAATGGTTGGTTCTTAGGCACTTTTTTATTGTTAACATATAATATTTTGTGTAATGTTCTGCAAATTTTCTACTATAAATCTGACTAATGGTGTAGTGATTAATTCGCTAGCCTTTCATTCGGATGATTTTTGATTCAGACTCCAGTCCTAGTTATAATATAATAATAATTAATACTAATACCTACCATAATAAAAATAGCTGCTACAGTGAAACTGCCTTCAATTATTACCTCATGCAGACAAATGTTATATACTACAGAATTTTGCAAACGATTGATGACTTCGTCACTGTTAGTAAAATATTTATAATAATAGGGGAATTCATTTCTGCGTCCTTATCTTTTGCTATCTCTACCGCCTAGATAATATACTACGTTCACAGTTAGGGACTTCCAATCATTATATTGGCTAACGGGGTGGTAGGTTTAATCATTTAGAATCTTACATTACTAAAGTGGTATTCTTGGTGTCTTTAGAAGATTTTCACCTCGCTTAGAAAAAACAAAAACATTGATTTAGGATTATAAACCCATTTATTAGAAAATTATTTATTTATTTATTTAAGAAAATTTCTCTGCCACATGCAATGGAAAATTATGGCTGCCTTTCCCTTTCAAGTATGGCAGGGTAGAGAAAATTATTTAATAATAATTATTTTCTTGAAATTCCTGTTAAATATTAAGGATTACAAAATATCTTAAAAGATGGTTTCCGTTATTATTAACTGTCACCAGTGACAGTTGGAGACTAATTTCGAAATGTTTATTTTTTTACCTTTCTGATACAATGCGTTAGTATTAATTTTATGTTTTCTTTATATTCTGACATTTTTAAATTTTATTCAGGTAACAAATTGTACAATGTACCCAGATAACGTAATGTACCCTGATCCTTTAAATAATACATTGTTTTTCCAGAATTATCAAACTATTGATCAATTTTACATGCTTAAAGTGTTGCAAAGGAATGTTAAAACCAATTTTATTGCAGGCTCTAATATTTCTTCTTAAATTACACAATTTTTTTTTTAAATACAAAATACTTAAATCAGCTTAAATAAATGTTAATAAATTTATCTACAAATTTGTCAAACCATTTTGTTATTTTTTTTTTTTTTTTATTAAAATGTTAATTTATAACTTTTATTTAACCACAATTCAAATTTCATTTTGAAAAATATTAAAAAATTAATGAGAACATAAATTAAATCTAATTTTATTTCAAAAATTACAATAATATTATAAATATGGATCTATGACAGTTGGCCTAAAGCCATTTCACAAAAACACATTATTGTAAGAAGCCCTTCCACAAAAAGATTTTAACAAATGAGGCACTTCACAAAAAGACTTTTAACAAACTAATATTTAACAAACAAATAAAAAGATTAAAATATGGGTTTTCCTGAGCACAAAGATGTACATAGATTTGTATCTTAGAAGAGATTTTATTAATTTATTTAGTGGAAGTTTGGGAGCGGTAGTCCCCACTATTTTAAAAGTTGTGGTGTTAAAATATATATAGAGGAAACATAAATAAGAAGGATTTTAGAGTTGATTTCAAAATCAGAGTTTAAATAATTTGTTTAATTTTACATTAGGTAAAATGTATTTTTTCAAATTGGATTTAGACAAACTAGTATGCTCCCTGTAAATATATATACATATATATATTGTAAATAAAAAAACTTTTTTTGGTTTCTTAATAAACATTTAATAAATATGTAATTACAAAGCCATAAATACTCAGATAATTTTGCCTAAATTTGTTGAAAGGCGTTTTAATTCCATTGCTTTTTTTACTGAAGAAAATTTTGCAACTAATTCTAATTCTAAGAAGAAAAACGATGAATTCGATCTAAAAAAAAATATATATATAATAAAACCAATATAAAAATAACTTTTCTTTTTGTGATGTGGTGTTATTGTTGATTTTCATTTATTTCCGTTTAAAATATCTCAAATTTCATTAATGGTTTAATAAATTACTTTCGAATATATAAATAAATAAATTGTATTTTATTTTTTTTTTAAATTACCACAAACCTATTATAAGATTATTAAAAAAGTTTCAACAGGTTAACAAAAAGAATAATTTTTATTTTTGGTGATGTTTAATATAAAATTGGAAGTAAAAGAAAGGGGAAGTTATAAACGATTTCTAAAGAAATCAAAATAATACTTTGTGTATTTGATTCAAAGTTATCAGAACAATATAATTATTATAATCAAGATTTTAATAAATTTTTATTAAAAGGTATAAATTGAAAATTTATATTATTTTTTTTTTTTTTTAATATAGTTAAGTTTTATTCTTTTTCAATCATTTTAAACGGCTTCATATATTGTTTATTTATAATCAGAGTTGGGACATGATAATGCTATACAGATACTTTTCTATTCTATAAAGGAAATAAATTTACAAATCTATAGTGGAACATGAAAAGAGAAAATTATTTAAAGCAGGTTATTAACCTTTTATGACAATTAAATGTCATAAATGTCATAAATGATTTTTAATTTTGTTTTTATAATTTTGTTCATTTACTAAATGTGATTTTTGAAAACTGGATTGAAAAACCTACAACATTAAAGCAAATTATATGATATAAAATTTTAAATTTAAATTTTCGTTAAAATGATTATACTCCTGATTCCTGAACCAAGACATCAAAATAATACTGCAAGGTAAAAGTTTGAATTGTAACAGTTATCTTACAAGGCCTACAAGAAGAAGAAAGCAAAAATCAAGAAAATAATATGATAGATGGAATATTTTTTAAAAAAAATATACAGTAGTTCTATTCGAAAGCGTATTAAAATTGATATGCGAAAACATCATCCTTAATCTATTTTTTCAATAACGGAACTAATGTTAGCTTAAATTGATTTAACTACAAATATTTTAAATATTTAAAAAAATGATAAAATATGTCACAATTATGTTATTACATCATTTAAATTTGAATGGATAGTACAGAATACTTTTTTAATACAGAAAAATCTTTAAAATTTAAAAAAATAAGTAACGACTTACCACTTACTGAAACTGATAATACTTGCTGAAGCTATTTTTTTGCTGATCTGATCAATAGAGCTGATCAATAGAGTAGTGTTGTTTAAGTATATAATATGATACGCATATTCTTACTTAATTATATACTATATATTATATATTTAATTACATATTATATACTTAAACAACACTTCTCTATTGATCAGCTTTATTGATCAGATCAGCAAATAATATATTTAAATTGACACTAGTTTATTTTCATTTTATTTCCTAAAAATAAAATATTCGAAATAAAACTGATTTTTATACCCTACATCTAAAGTATAGCGTATATTAACTTTGGTGTGGTGTTTTTAACTACCAAAAGGAAGCAAGTTAGATATGAACATTCTTAATCAGTGTCACTTCCTGAGTCGATTTAACGATGTCCGTCCGTCCGTCTGTATGTCCATAAGCATGATAACTATAACTACATATAATAACGATAACAAAAACTGATAAAGATATCTTGATGAGTAGGTTACTATAATTACAAAGTAAGGCAGTGATTGTTTCTGGGAAAATTCGGTTCATGGGTTCGGATTTTGAAAGGTTCCGAACGAGCCCAAGAACAAACGAACATATCTCCAAAATCATTAAAGATAGAACTTTTACATTTTACAAGAGATTTTAAGCAAGTATTGTTGTAGAACAACTTTTTTATGTAGCCCCATCCATTAAGGATCTAACAGCCCCTCAAACTTTGAGAAAGTCCTATTTTTAAATCTGTATATCTCAAGTTCTGTTTGCTTTACATATTTTCAATATAAAAATGCTATGCACCACGACTCTTTTTTACTTTTACAAATCAATATCAAAATTATGCAATATTTTACAATTTACTATTTAAATTTACCGTTATCGGAAGACAAAATGTTGCAAGATTTTCTTCCTTCATAATTGCGACACTCTTCAGTTAGAACCTTAAAATTCAATTCGAAAGATCTTTTAGAATTAGTGTAAGGTATCTCAGAAAATAAGGGTTATTAAAAATCAGCCTCTTTATTTTTCACATTTTTCTTATATATAAATTCTAAGAAAATTTTCAAATTTTGGTGCATGTCACAGTATTCTAAACAGTTGGTATAGTCCTTTGGAAACTGTGCGTCTTTAAAAACCTTGGTTTATATTCTGCCTTGTTTATTTATAATAGAACAACTGAGAACATACAATAATAGAACAAATTCCGTTTCTGTTCCGGAATCATCCGATCCGAATACAAATATTTTGTCACGAAATTCCGGTATTCGATAAAAATCATAGGAAATGAGAATCCATGAACCAGATTAACAAAGTAAACTTAATAAGGACAAAGTATGCGTATAAAATAAAACAAAATTGTAAACAAAGCAAAAAAGTGATTTTCTCAAATAACGGATGAAAACATTTTATGTTGCTATCATATTTATACCCGTATGAACTATGTTCAAGGGTATAATAAATATACCATTACGTTTGTGACACCTTAAAGAAGTCAAGCGAGATATAGTGTCAAAGGTATGGATCGGCTCAGAATCGAATTCTGAGTCGATTAAGCCATGTACGTCCGTCCGTCCGTCCGCACGATAACTCAAAAAATAAAGGAGCTAGGAAACTGACTTTTTTTTACGTCACTTTTACAAAATTGTTAGTTTTGCTATTTAAATCCAATATTTTCGGTCGGCGGGTTCGAGTAGCTGCCATACAACTTCTTTCTTTATATAGAAATAACTCAGTATCTATTCAAGCTAGGTTTCTGAAATTTTGCAAATGATGATCAAGTTTTATAGCAACAATTTTTGCAAAATTTGGTTGTGGCGGTGCGACGGGTTCGGGTAGCTGCCATACTTATCCATGTAAATGAGAATAACTCAGTGTCTATTGAAGCTAGGAATCTGAAATTTAGTAAATAGGTGTCGAGTTACATGCCAACAACTTTTGTAAAATTTGGTTGGTCTAGAACAGCCGGTTCAGGCTTCTTGCATTTCTTGGAACTTAATGATGCTAGTCCCAATAGATTTGGGTAGCTATCAGACAACTCCACAATTTACATAAATATATCTCTGTAGTTAACGTCGGTACTAAAACATCTGAATGTTTTTAAAAGATGATCAAGTTTTATAGAAAGAGGATATATTACGTTCATACTGGTATCCCAGAGTTGACACAGTCTACTCTACTGCACTCTTCCTCGTTTTTTAGCACATTTCCAAAAAAAATTTGAAAAAATGTGCTTATTAGTTTCACTCTGTCCGTCCGTCCGTCCGTTTGTTTACAAAACTTCTACACCGTTAAAGATAGAGAAAAAAAATTTTAACCATGGGTAGGTCTCATAAAAAAAATTATTTTGTGGAACAACTTTTTCATGTAGCCCCATCCATTACGGAGCTACAGCCCCTTAAACTTTGAAAAAGCCCCATATTTAAATGCCTATATCTTATGTTCTGCTTAAGATTTTTTCAATCTGAAAACGTCATTCGACAGGTATTTTTTTTAACTTTGTAAATTAGTATCAAAATTATACAATTGTTTTAAATTTAGTATTTAAATTTACGTTTACGTTATGTGGAAACCAAATTTTGCATGATTTTTCTACTTTCATAACTCCGGCACACTTTTAGATAGAGGCTTCAAATTTTGAGGCAAGAAAGAACTTTTAGGGCTCTACGTAATAGTTTTGCAATCTAAAACCGCCAGAAGATCGAAAATTTTATTAACTACATAAAGCAATATTAACATTATGCAATGAATTGTAATTTACTATTTAAATTTACGTTATGTGAAAACCACATTTTGTATGAAATTTTTTTTTTCATAACTCCGGCACGCCTTTAGATAGGAACCTGAAATTTTGAAACAAGAAAGAACCTTTAAAATTAGTATAAGTTTTTGGTAGCACCCCCTCTTTAAGAGTTATTACGCCTCAAAAAATTTGCTATTTTTAGACAACTGTAACTTAGGCACCTGTAAAAATTTTTCTTCGGCAAGACATGAAAATTAAAGGTTCTATAATATATTTTTACGTGTGCTAACGGCTTTTAATAGTTATATAGGATTCCGGAATTACGGCCCCTCAAAATTTCAAAAATGTCCTATTTTTACGTTTTTTCTTATTACAAAAAATTTCTTAAATTTTAAAATTTTTGTGCAAGTCACAATATTCTAAACAGATTGTATTGTGTTTTGGAAATGTGCGCTTTTAAAAACCGTTAGTTTACATTCTACCTTGTTTTAAATTTAATATAAGTTCTTCTACACCTCTGAGGGAATGGCGGTTTAATTTTATCAATGGTTGCTGTCATTTTTAATAGAAATAGCAAATTCCCGAAAATATAATTTTTAATGACAATAATTACCCTTAAAAAGTAAATAAATATTATAAATATAGTAATATAAATTTAAGGGTCAATCATTGAGTCCAAATTATATAAAAGCCGTAAATGTTTGCAACAATAACATTTTTCATAGCAAAATCTAATACTGCATATAACAGAAAAAAATAATAAAAAAATTGAAAATTTATAGGGTTGGGTAAGTAATCCCGAAATTCAAAATCCCAAATACAATATTTCGAAAACAAAATCCCGAAAAATTAAAATCCCGAAAATCAAAATCCCGAAATTTCAAAATCTCGCATAGACATACATATATGGATATAAATATTCCGGAAAAGTTGAATACTCTGATTTTAAATCCAATTATTAATTCTTACAGTATGCCCACACATACATATATGTATACCAATTTCGTTAAAAAAAATTAAATTTTGACATTTTTATATGAAAAATAATTAATTTTGAAAACTCCGCAAACAAAAGTATTCAATTTTGACATTGCACTTAAAAAATAGTGAATTTTATGCAAATTTAAACATTTTTATGAAAAAAAGATTATTTTTGAAGGAACGAGAGCTGTCGGGCCCAAAGCCCTACTACAAAATTTTTTCTTTAGTTTTCTTAGTGTTCTTATTTACGTTTTTACGTTTATTTTAATTTAATTAATAATTTATTGATAAATAAATGTTTTTAATTTATCAAGTTTTTTCTATACTTCTTATGATTTTTATCACATTTTCAAAAATAAATTTGAAAAAATATGCTTATTTAGTGAAATTCTTTCCGTCCGTTCTTCTTTTTACAAAACTTCTACAGCATTAAAGATAGAGCAATGAAATTTTAACCGTGATTAGGTATCATAAAAAAATTAATGTTGTAGAACAACATTTTTATATAGCCCCACCTATTATGGAGCTACAGCCCTTCAAACTTTGAAAAAACCCTATTTTAAAATGTGTATATCTCAAGTTCAGCTTAACTTTTTTTTTCTTTAATTTAAAAAGGAAAAAAGGTCTTTGACAGACCTTTTTTTACCTTTATAAATCATTATCAAAATTATACATTTTTTTTAAATTTAGTATTTAGATTTACCGTTATGTGGAAACAAAATTTTGCATGATTTTTTTTCCTTCATAACTTCGGCACTCTTTTAGATAGAAACTTAAATTTTAAGAGAAGAAAGAACTTTTAAACTTATAAATTAATGTATAAGTTGCCTCAAAAAATTATTTTGTACCAACCCCTGTTTAATGGCTATTATTGCTCAAAAATTGAAAATTTTCTATTGTTAGACACCTGTAACTTAGGCAACTGTAAAAGTTTTTCAAAATAAAGGGCAAAATATAAAGCTCCAACTTTGTAATTTTACATGTGTTAATGGCTTTTCTTAATTATGTAGAGTTTCCTTAAAATTGAAGAAAGTGTATCTTTATTTGTGCATCAATTCTAAGAAAATTTCCTAATTTTGGTACAAGTTGCAATTCTAAACAGTTTGTATTGTGTTTTGGAAAATGTGCGTCTTTACAAACCGCTGGTTTACATTCTGCCATGTTTTCTAGAATTTCTAAGTAATATTACAAAGTTATTTTACCATTCACCTTGAGAATCATCTTCAAAATTTGATTCATTACAGAATATTGATGTATTTATGTATTTAATTTATGTAACTTGATAATTACAATTTATTGTTCTTTTTTTTTCTTTTTTTTTTTTTTTGTATAACCAAATTTATTATTATCTGATATTGTCATGTTAATAAAAAAAACAAAAATGGTATCTGAGATATTATAGGTAAGATAGGTACTATAAATATAAATTTTTAGCAGTGGTCTGGTCAATATTTAAATTAAAAAAAAACCGTTACTGAGATTTTTTTTCTTTACACTGAAAATTTATTATTATTTTACCCCATTACAGTATTTATATTATAGGTGAGCTGTAATGTTATTATAAAATGTCAGGTGTTTAACAAATCAAATTTATTTTTGTTTTTTGTTTTTGGAATGTTTTTTTTTTTTAAAAAAAAATAAAAACAAAAAAAATCCAATTTATTTTTAATTTTTTTTTTTTTTAAAGAAAAATTAAAAAATAAAAGGAAAACTGTTTAAAATATTGATCGAAATTTTCTCTACGGGGTATAAAGTATAAAAATTGTATTTTGTTTTTTTTATTTTGTTTTTTTATTTTGTTTACCCTCAGCAAATTATGGTAAATTGTTGTTTTTTTTTTTGTAATTTTAGACAAAACACCCGTATTCAAATTTGTTTGAATTTTTTTTTTGTTAGAAGGCTTTTTTACTGTTATTTAAAAAAATAAAAATATAAAAACAAATAGTATTATTATTTATAAAAAATCTTTAACAGCTTTTGACCTTGGATAAAGCAATTTTTTTAAATTTGTAGGGGCTTCAATTTTGATCAAAATATAATTTTTTTTTCTTCTTAAATTCATTCATTCATCATAGGTAGTAATAAAATATAAAACCTAATTATTGCTTCATAAAATATTTTTTTAATATAAAAATAAAAATTCTTAGTTTTTTTTAAAATCATTTTTCATTTCTTATATAAATAAACCCTGTTATTATAAGAAACTAATGGAATTGCCCAAAAATTAAAGAATGGGATTTTCATAAATTTAAACTTTAGAGATCTCATAACGAATTATATTTTGAATAAAATCTGTTGATATATACATGATAACCACGTGATAACTTCAACAACTGAAAGTGCAGGAAGTGTCACTTCGTTTAAAATAAAAACAAAAATTTTCCAAGTAAAAAATTAACCATTTTGAAATAAATCCTACAACTGCAAACAATTAATAAAATAAAGATCAAAAACGCTATAATTCGAAAACATTTTGATCTATTAGGTTAATAACCTATAGGTTAATAAAATTTAACTGTCGTCATTTATGTAGACTCTTCCATTTGCAATAAAGTATAAAAATTCAATTTGGCTTATCTATGTATGTGTTTTTTGTTATCTATGTATGTGCTTTTTTAAAATGTTAGGATAGATCGAGAAATTGGAATAGATTTTTTACTGTTCGTTAAATTAAAAAATATTTTTAAAAAAAGCCTAATTCTGACAATAATTTAATTATACAGGTTTGTTGCTCTTAGATATTATTTTAAATAAATAAATTATTTAAAATTATAATTATTATTATAAGAAAGCAAAATTTAAATTTAAATTATAGTCCATTTAACGAGAGTAGAGTTAATTTTGACAAGGATCTTTATTGAGCTCAATATTCGTAGTCTTAAAAAAAAGGTACCTAAAAAAAATTTTTCTTATTTAAATATTTTCTAAAATTTTTGTTCAGAATAAAAATAAAAACCAAAAAATTTTACAAAAAAAATTAAGTAGTTTATAGATTAAATCAAAATAAATGTATTCAAACTCCCATTCACTTTTTTTCTATACATTATCCTGTTTTTTCTTCTGTTTAAAAAAAAAACTTAAAGGCACAATCAAATATCTTTAAAAAAATCAAACCCTTTTCTCCAAATTTTCAGATTTATGTAGATATGTTAACTGTTTTTTTTGTCACCTTTTTGCTCAAAAAAAAATTATATTAAACAAATTCAACTCAAAAATTTTATCTCTAGTATAAAATTTTTTACTGAAAAAATTCGATATAAAAACGAGGAAAAGTTTACAGTTATCTACTCTAAGTTAACTACACGAACGTAATTTATGCCGTTTCGATTAAATATAATCATTCTTTAACATATTTCAAAAGTCTAGCTTAAGTGCCATTTAACTAAATACCAAAATATGAAGATGTAAATTTTATGACAGTTTGTAGAGATTTTTGGCATACCTTCTTTTGACAAAATTTCAGATACCTAAAGTAATTATACACTGAGTGCTCATATTGAAAAGAAGTTGTATGATGGCAAATAATCGAATCCGCCAATTTAATTTGTTCATATTCAATAACAAAACTGAAATTAAAATAAAATTGAAAGAGTTGAGAATCATACGTCCTTTCTGCATTCCTTTCCAGCGTCCAATTTTAGTGACTATAAAAATGATCAGTATATAGATGGCTTTTGAGTGAAGTTACTATAGACAGATTTGCCCCCAATCCCCAATGGCCCCCAATCCTTTATTTAGACAAGTATGGCAAAATTTAAACAACATTAGTCATTTTTCCACCAAATTTACTATATACTTTACTATTGAATCTGACTGGTACTGGTACTCACTGCTCGCAAAGTAGTTGAGAAAATAAGCACAAACTTTTTTTAAAACATTGGATGCGCAAAAAAAATTTTTTGTTATAGTTTTTAAGAATTAAATAACATTAATTTTGAACCACAACATAATACTTACAACATATATTTTTTTTCTGTTAAAGAAAATATGTTGAGTTAGCCACTTTCAATCTTGGTTTTCCTGTCGATTAAACTATTATATTATTAATTTATATGTAACAAATTTGCATACATACATACATATATAATATTTACCCGCAATACATATATTTATGACGCAACTGTTATGAAAATTTATAAAAAATACTGACTACTGACTACACGGAAAATAAAAATACTTGTACCAGCTTGTACCAGGGATTTTTATAGTACGACGTATAATACCTACCTATTGTAATATTTTTATAATATAAAATAAGAAATTAAAAATAAAAAAAACTAAAATAAACCAGATGTGCAAAATAGCAAAAACATGTAAAATTTCAAAGAATTTAATTATTGGAATAAATAATTTTAAAAACTTACATAATTTAAGGAGGATCATAACATGAAGTTTCAAAAAGGTTCAATGGATTTCATTGAAAGTTGCTTAAAATTAAAATATGATAATAGAAAATAATTTAAATATTTAAAAATTAAAGAATTCTGCAGATTACAACAATCTGAAGAAAGGAACCGTCACTATTTAGAATTGTAAATTTTAGACCTTTTTACTAATTAGACGTGTTGTTTTATTATAAACATTTCCAAAATGACGATATTTGATTTTGTTAAAATATCCATAAAATACACAAAAAAAAAAAATAAAAAATAAAATTTTTAGAATAATTACATATTTACAAGAACATAATACAAAGTTAAAAAATATCAAATATAAAATGAAAATTTGTATTTTTTTAATTAAAAACTAAATCCTAAAAATTAAAGAAAAACTAAAAGTGAATCTTAACCCTACATCTCACTTAACTAGTAAGTTACAAATTCATTTAAATATTTTACCAACACATATACATTTACTCAACCTCAATATTTTTTTTTCTTGACACTTAAATCTGCAAGTACATTTTTGACATTGACATTTGACATCTTCAAGTAATTTGAGAAAAAAAATATGGTTGCAATTTATAAAAACAAAACCAAAAGGAACTTTTAAAATTATAGTTACAGGTAATCACAAATACTCTAAAAAGAAAGTATACCTACATATAAAGCAAAATAAATTCAAGAATTTAAATATTAACAATATTTATTGCAATAATAAAACAAAAACTTGTCGTAACCTGAAACTTTAATTTATATCTGTTTTGAAATTTGACTTGCATAAAAGTAAAGCGTCGCTTACTACCCAGATATTAAAACAAATA
Source organism: Poecilobothrus nobilitatus (assembly GCA_947095535.1). Lineage (NCBI taxonomy): Eukaryota > Metazoa > Arthropoda > Insecta > Diptera > Dolichopodidae > Poecilobothrus > Poecilobothrus nobilitatus. The sequence continues at coordinate 199,478,250 of OX352773.1, read as the reverse complement.
CTTTTTGAAAACTATTATCCTAAATACCCTATGACAGGCCTGTGTACATATTTCCTTAATTATTTTGTCTATAGATGCAAGAATATAGTTTAGACTAGAGCATGAAATTTTTGCAACAATTTATGTATGTATCTCAAGTATTTTTTAAATTTAAATAAACAGACCATACCTAGCCGAAAGGAAGCAATTAATTGAAAGCATTCCTTCTAATAACCTATTTTTATCTGTTATAACTTTTTTCTTTTTATTAATTTTTCTTAAATTAATATAGAGAGCTTTACTCAGTATAGGGAATTATAGAAATAAAAAATTAGAAATTGCAGAAAAACAGTAATGTGTATGTCCAATGGCTCTTTAGATATTTGGGCTTATATAAACAAGTTAATAAACATATTAACTCTACATAACCTAAATAAATCCTTTCAAAAATCTTCTTTAATCTTATAAAACTGAAATCCGAAATAATACATAATAATTAATGTATAACACATACAACAACAATAGGTTGTATGCGTTGTATGCCATAGTTTAAAAAAAAAATGTTGTCTCATTTATAAAAAATCTCATTTAATAAAAATAACTTTTTTAAAATTCTTAAACAAACTAAAAGTTATTTTGTAGAACCAAGTTTTGTGCAGATCAAATCCCTTAAGACTATAAAAAAAAAAAAACAGATTTATCTATATAATATGTCGAACAAATAGATTCTTCAATTTTTTTCATCATTAACATTAAAATATTACCAGATATTATTTTGGTATGGGATATGATGTCGTGTTTAACACGTGTATATTGAAGAAAAAAGGTTTAATAGGCCATAAATAAAGATAAATAAATTTTATTTCTCAGAAAAGGCGCAAAACAAAAATTATAACAAAAAAAAATTAATTTATCCCAAAACAAAATAACAAAATTTATCCGAAAAATATTATAAAAAAAAATTTAAGGTAAACTACGAGTTTTATTGAATAATAAAATTATTTTATTCTAGCAAGAATACCCAGCGTTGCCCGTAGTCTTTTGTTTGCTTTATGAAATAAAAATTATTAACTTTTGTTTTTGCATTAATATAATTTAATTAATATTGTTAAATTATTACTATGCATTTACAGATTCTGATAGTTAATATTTTAATTTTTATTACATTTAATTACATTTACACAACAACAATAAAATTAAGGCTATTGCTTAAATGGGTTAATGGATCACAGCCAAATAAACTACACGAAGAGCTACACTTTTATAAATTTTCAACTCAATTGGTCGAACCGTTTAAGCGCGACAACAAATAAATTAAGAAACTTCACTGAGCTCTGATGCAGAAATGGGTTAATGGATCGTAATCGAATTATTCTAGTGGGCTTTTCTGATTACCAGATCTTCATAAAAAATTGTCACCGGCTTTTCTTCAGACCACCATATAAATTGGTCATAAATCGGAAATAAAAAATTTTTATGAAGCCCGCCGGGTAACATATTGCAACCAATTTTCTTGGGTACACCCATAATGGTAACAAGAAGACTTCTGCAAATTTTCAACTGAATCGGTCAAATCGTTTAGGCAGGACTACGAAAAAACCGAAACGCTTTAAATAAAAATCTCGGGCCATGGGTTAATGGACCAAAACGCGATATAGCCTATAACTCCTTCCAGACTCGTAGAAATGTCCCTGTACAATTTTGTTGCAATCGGGCGCTGGTTTACAATACAGTCTGTATTAAACCATTTCTGGAATTCTCTATTAAAATAAATTTGAAATCTAAAAATTCCGAAAAATAATATTATAAATTTTACTTTATTCGTTTGATCTTCAGTCCGTCTATTTGTTTACAAAATGTTCACACCTATTGAGATAAAGCAACTAAATTTGAAATATTGGTATATTAGTCTAGGACCTCATATATTACAAGACTAAAGACCTATCTTAAAAAAAACTTATAGTTTTTAAAATGATTATATCTTTAAAAATTTATCTTTTTTTTTATATTTAAATCTTATATCTCTCGAACCCGTAAAACTACAACTACATAAGATCCTGTCCGACTTTCTTTTAACTTTTTTTAGAAACCAAACATTAGCTTTTAACATGGTGTAAAATGATTTTTTATAAGTTAAATACAGTTTCCTTAAAAGTTATTCCTTCCTTAATTTCTTTTGATTTATCACAATTTTATAAGTAGGTAAGCTGTAATAATAAATTAACAGTAATTTTAGAATTATACTCACAAAAATATCTTTTTATTTTTGAAGTTTAGAATTTTGTATGGCTTTTAAAACCTTGTATTCCACAAAGAACATTAACAGTTTAGAAATGTGCATCCTTTAAAACCCTTGACTTGTTTTATACAATTTTATCTTAAATTATATACAAACATATTTTATAAAATCTACTAAAAAAAAGGATTAGTTTTAGTTTTTAATTTAGCTTTCATTTAAACCTTAATTTTTTCAAATATAATTAATTTAGTTGACATTAAAAACAATTTTTTAAAACTAAAAAATTCAATTAATATAATTTCCGTGCAATATACAATGAACAAACTTCGAAGCGAATCATTGACATGCAACTGCAAAAAAATATGGCCTTTAGACAGGCATTGGAATAATTTGTTTCAAATGTCAAAAAATATTACAGATCAGATTACATTTTTTAGTAGACCACAATTAATGATACTAATCAATCTTCCCAACAAAATGTTGTATTGGTATTTTTTTGTTTAACATCGTGAATAAATTTACACAGTAACGGTACTTTAAATAAATTTACAACGACACTTCTGACAAGAAAACATCTTCGTCTACTATCCGTGCTTCTTCGTACTTCTTCGTAAGAAATACATTATTATATATATAAAAAAATCAAAAAAATGTTTTGGAAACGTATTTTTTAAATAAAAAATAAATTATTAAAATGTGTTTATATTTATAAATAAAGTTGTATTTGTTTGGAACATTTCTGGGGTCCCTGGGGTCTAAATATAAAAATATTAGAGACGAAGTTGCAATAGACAATTTCAAAATTCTATAGAGGCAAACAGTTTCATGTTTTTTATTAATCTTGAAATTTGCAAAAATTTAACCGTATTTTATAAGATTTATGAATGGTACTCAAGCCATTCGGCTGCATAAAAACTAAAATCAATAACAAAGTTAGGCATAAAGATAGTGACAACAAAACAAAAACTTACATATTTCAAAGGCATTAATAGAAATTCATTCCAATTTTCATATAAATGAAAACTAATCACAAAATTCATAAATTTTCTAGATTTCATAGAAATGACACTAGAAAGTGCACGCTTATGTCTTTATAAAACAAAGCAAAAATTATAATGAATAATGAAGGATCTTTTTTTATTGAATAAAAATAAAATGCAAGCTTATATTTAAGCAAACAAAATTTTAATCTTATTTAGATAGAAAATAAAATTATTGATTTCTCCAAATATATTATACCTATGTATTTTCAATTTTAAACTGTACACATCCTTTTTCTACTTACTGTATTTATATATATAAAATACAGTAAGTAGAGTCTTATAATAAATAGATAAGATATAACATAGTAAAAGTGAATGAGCGAAAAAACATTGTCTTTGCACAATTAAATAAATGAAAGAAATTGTATTTAGTGACACAGAAATAATTAAAAAGTAATTTTCTTGAAAATCCAAGAATAATTTTTAAGGAGGCATTAATGTTAATTTATCCAATGTCAAGGTTTAAACTTAAAAAAAAAAAGTTAAAAACTGTATAGAGTTAAATGAATAAAAAAAAAAAAAAAAATTCTGAAGAAACAAGAGAAACAGAATTTCATTTACGCAAGAGACATCTGTCGGATAGAAAAAATTAACGTATAAAAAATTGAAAGGAGAAAATAAAGAAGTAGAAGAAGTTTTTTTTTTTGATTTTTAGTGTTTCTTTATTTTTTTTATTTTTTTTGTTTCTTTTGGAATTAAAGGTGAGAAAAGATAATTTTGTTTCGTTTTATAAAAACTGAATTAAGTTTTAACTTTTATAAGTCTTTAAACTCTTCTTAGTATAAAAAACGCTAAGAATAATAAAATATAAATGAATCAATTTTCTTAAATTTTCTTTCAATTTTTTTTTATTTTTTTTTTAAACCTCTGACGGTTTTTTTTTCACTTTAGATATAAATTATATTACCTTTAAAAACTTTGTTGAACTTTTAAAGTTTTTTTTTTTCTTATGTAATATTTTAAAAACAATTTTTAATTTTTTTTTTTTATTTGTTTTTTTTTTTTTGTATAATTCTATTTTGTATAATTTTTGTAAATTGAAACCAATGCATAAACGCTTTTTTGTTTTTGACTTTTAAATTTGAATTTTAGTTAAATAATGGCCAGGTGATTTATCAATTTCAAAAATAGATTTATATAATATAATAATGTGTTCTTTTATTTACTAAGACACAATAAAAACCTTAAATATCTATATAATTTTAATTTGTACACGCGCCACAAATTTTTAGATGCTTATTTATAAATTCTATAAAAAAAAAAAATTGTAAATATGTATGCAGTTAGATAGATATGTACCAACAAAAAACAAAATCGATAAATCACCCTGTTTAAATAAGTTAAATTTGATTTGAATTTTGATGATGAATTATAACTTTTTTTGTTTGATACAAAGCCTCCCAACATCTATACTACATTTTATAAGCAATTTTGCATCTTTAGCAATTTTTGTAATTCCATTTATTTACCTTTATATCCTATTATTTAAAATTTACTTGTTTTTTTCAAATATCTTTATTAATAATTTCTAATATTTCGTTCATATTTCAAATTTTAATTAAATCTAAAAATTTTTTCTACAAAAAACATTCAATTGAATTGACTGAAATTTTTTCTTAAAACTCTTGAGTTTTGTTCCTTTAATTAAAGAAAATAAATTCATACACTACACAATGAGGCGCATTTTTAAACTTCATGTGGTATTTTGGATGAAACCAAATAAAGAAACCAAACCATACTAAAGTATAGGGTATATTAACTATAGTATGGAGTTTTTAACCACCAGAAGGAAGCGAGTTAGATATGGACATGTACATATAAATATTCTGAATCAGGATCACCTCCAGAGTCGATTTGACGATGTTCGTCCGTTCGCACGATAACTCAAAAACTAGTAAAGCTATCTCGATGAAATTTATATATTAGGTTACTAATTACGAAAAGAAGACTAAGTTCGAATCTGGAAAAATCGGTCTATGGGATTATCTCCAAAACCAACAAAGGTAGAACCTTTAAATTTGGCACAATGATGTTTCTTCATGTTTAATTTATGTCTCTGAAATTTGAGAGGATTTGGTCAATGGGTTCGGATTTTGGAAGCATCCGAACGAGCCCCAGAGCAAACCAGTATATCTCCAAAAACAACAAAGATAGAAGCTTTAAATTTGATGGATTTACTTATATACTTATGGATTTTTAATTTAATTGGAATTATTGGTGTAGGGTATTAATAAGTCGGTTGCATCAACTTACTGTTACATTTACTTCTTTTCTTTTAACTTTTCCATAATTTTTACAGAATAGAAAATAAAAGTAAAAATGTACTTTTTATACAGCAATTTTTATATATTTTATTATTTATCTTAAAGAAAACAATTTTAAAAATATATATTGTAATTTCATAACGTCTGTCCGTTCTCATGTCTTCTACAAAACTTTTACACGCTCTACTAAAGTAAACAAATAAAATTTTATCTGGATAAAATTTTTTCTATGGATTTTTTTATTAAACGAGGAAGAATACAGTTGACTTTGTCAACTCTTAGATACCCGTACGAACCGTTAGTATGTTCACAGTCACTCTGCCTACAATATTATTTTTTTAATATTTTAGTATTTTAAAATAATTTGGGTGAATTTTATAATTTCTAGAACTTATGGGTTGTACATATATTCAAACTATATGTTTATATGTACATTCTTCTAAAGCAGATTCTAACCTTCTACATAACGATTATCAATCCAAAACTTTTTCAAATATTCTATAGTAACATTTAATACTAAGCGGTAAATGTATATTAAATTTACTTAGTACAAAATAGTAAATATAATTTTAAATATTATATTATATTATATTTAAATATTCCATTGACAGAATAATTTCTTATAAGTACATTAAAATACATATATGTATGTAAATACGGCGCTATATAATATACATATATACTCTTATCATTCATTCACTAGTGACATATACGATATGTAAATAAACATGATATTATATAAGTATGTATATATATTAATATCATATAAATAAAAATTCTTCAAGCAACCGTTATGTTGTTTATTTATTTACATTTTTATGTACTACGCATTATATCCTCAACAATTTCAAATTATCGAGTAAAACAAAATGGAAAAAATTCGTTTTAAAGGAATTTGTTAGAAAATTTGAAAAAATCAACTAACACTTTCGTCAATTATAAAGTAACCCTATATTATTAAAAAAAGTTGTTAACAGAAATAAGAGTATAATGTTGAAGCTTTAATTTTTGTGTATTAATTCAAAAAAAATTTAACAGGTGTTCAAGTTACAGGTGTTTAAAAATAGGAAATTTTCAGTTTTTGACCCCTTACAGCTCCTCAATGGGGGGTGATACAAAAAAAATTTCTGAAATGACTCATACTTATTTTCAAAGATCTAACTTTTGTCAAAATTTCAAGTTTCCAACTTAAACCGTTTAGAAGATAGAAGGGTTGAAGGATTTTGCAAAATTTGAGTTTCACATAACGGTAAATTAAGACACCGTATGCCACAAATATATATTTATTGTATAAATACTTTTAAAGCTAATAAAAGTAGTAATCGTTTGCCGTTTTCAAAATGAAGATATACCTTATACAACTTGTGCTATAACAATTTAAATATAGAGCTTTTTTGAACCTTTGGGGAGCTGTAGCTCCGTAACGGGTGGGGCTACAAAAAAAAGTTATTAAAAATAAAATTAATATTTTTGTGGGATCTATCAGCAGTTAAAATTTCATAGCTCTATTTCAAAAAAAATGTCGGGATCTAAAAGTTAGGTGTTCGAGAGCTACCCTAAGGCTTGGTCCAAACTCAACCAAAAAAAATAGGGAACCTACAAATTACTCCCAGAATATTTTGTGTAAATTCAAGATTCTAGCTTTCTTAGTTTTTGAGTTAGCGTGCTGACGGACGGACGGACATGGCTCAAAAGTCTTAGAATTTTTTTCTGATCCGATCCATACCTTTGAAGGTATATCTAGCTCGCTTATTTCGAGGTGTTACAAACGGAGGAGAAATTTTATTATACTCGATCCTATCGTACGGGTATAAAAATTAACATAATAATTACTATGTAAAATAAAGAAAAAACGAGGAAGAATACAGTTGACTTTGTCAACTCTTAGATACCCGTACGAACCGTTGGTATGTTCACAGCCTGTCACTCTGCTTACAATATTATTTTTTTAACATTTTAGTATTTTAAAATAATTTGGGTGAATTTTATAATTTCTAGAACTATGGGTTGTACATATATTCAAACTATATGTTTATATGTACATTCTTCAAAAGCAGATTCTAACCTTCCACATAACGATTATCAATCCAAAACTTTTTCAAATATTCTATAGTACCATTTAATACTAAGCGGTAAATGTATATTAAATTTACTTAGTACAAAATAGTAAATATAATTTTAAATATTATATTATATTATATTTAAATATTCCATTGATAGAATAATTTCTTGTAAGTACAATAAAATACATATATGTATGTAAATACGGCGCTATATAATATACATCTTTACTCTTATCATTCATTCACTAGTGACATATACGATATGTAAATAAACATGATATTATATAAGTATGTATATATATCATTATCATATAAATAAAAATTCTTCAAGCAACCGTTATGTTGTTTATTTAATTACATTTTTTTGTACTACGCATTATATCCTCAACAATTTCAAATTATCGAGTAAAATAAAATGGAAAAAATTCGTTAAAGAAATTTGTTAGAAAATTTGAAAAAATCAAGTAACACTTTCGTCAATTATAAAGTAACCCTATATTATTAAAAAAAGTTGTTAACAGAAATAAGAGTATGATGTTGAAGCTTTAATTTTTGTGTATTACTTCAAAAAAAATTTAACAGGTGTTCAAGTTACAGGTGTTTAAAAATAGGAAATTTTCAGTTTTTGACCCCTTACAGCTCCTAAACGGGGGGTGCTACAAAAAAAATTTCTGAAATGACTCATACTAATTTTCAAAGATCTAACTTCTGTCAAAATTTAAAGTTTCCAACTTTAACCGTTTAGAAGATGGAAGGGTTAAAGAATTTTGCAAAATTTGAGTTTTGCATAACGGTAAATTAAGACACCGTATGCCAAAATTATATATTTATTGTATATATACTTTTAAAGCTAATGAAAGTAGTAATCATTTGGCGTTTTCAAAATGAAGATATACCTTATACAACTTGTGCTATAACAATTTAAATATAGAGCATTTTTGAAGCTTTGGGGAGCTGTAGCTCCGTAACGGGTGAGGCTACAAAAAAAAGTTATTAAAAATAAAATTAATATTTTTGTGAGATCTATCAGTGGTTAAAATTTCATAGCTCTATTGCAAAAAAAATGTGGGGATCTAAAAGTTAGGTGTTCGAGAGCTACCCTAAGGCTTGCTCCAAACTCAACCAACAAAAATAGAGAACCTACAAATTACTCCCAAAATATTTTGTGTAAATTTCAAGATTCTAGCTTTCTTAGTTTTTGAGTTAGCGTGCTGACGGACGGACGGACGGACATGGCTCAAAAGTCTTAGAATTTTTTTCTGATCCGATCCATACCTTTGAAGGTATATCTAGCTCGCTTATTTCGAGGTGTTACAAACGGAGGAGTAATTTTATTATACCCGATCCTATCGTACGGGTATAATTAATATATCTAAAATATTTTTTGTGTACACAAACACCCATGTTCACATATTCACACGTTAAACACCTGTAAATTAGACAAAAATTCTTTACTACTCAAATATTCAATACTACTAAAGGTATAACTCTTACATTTTAAAAATGTTCTAAAATAAGAAACTCCTAAAAATAAAACAATACAAAATATTTTCGTAATTTTGTTTTTAAATTTCCCCGTTTAAGAAAGCTAGAATCTTGAAATTTACACAAAATATTCTGGGAGTAATTTGTAGGTTCCCTATTTTTTTTGGTTGAATTTGGAGCAAGCCTTAGGGTAGCTCTCGAACACCTAACTTTTAGATCCCCACATTTTTTTTGCAATAGAGCTATGAAATTTTAACCGCTGATAGCCCTCACAAAAACATTAATTTTATTTTTAATAACTTTTTTTTGTAGCTCCAACCGTTACGGAGCTACAGCTCCCCAAAGGTTCAAAAAAGCTCTATATTTAAATTGTTATAGCACAAGTTGTATAAGGTATATCTTCATTTTGAAAACCGCAAACGATTACTACTTTTATTAGCTTTAAAAGTATATATACAATAAATATATATTTGTGGCATACGAAGTCTTAATTTACCGTTATGCGAAACTAAAATTTTGCAAAATCCTTTAACCCTTCTATCTTCTAAACGGTTTAAGTTGGAAACTTGAAATTTTGACAGAAGTTAGATTTTTGAAAATAAGTATGAGTCATTTCAGAAATTTTTTTTGTATCACCCCCCGTTTAGGAGCTGTAAGGAGTCAAAAACTGAAAATTTCCTATTTTTAAACACCTGTAACTTGAACACCTGTCAAAATTTTTTTAAAGTAATACACAAAAATTAAAGCTTCAACATCATACTCTTATGTCTGTTAACAACTTTTTTTAATAATATAGGGTTACTTTATAATTAACGAAAGTGTTACTTGATTTTTTCAAATTTTCTAACAAATTTCTTCAACAAATTTTTTGCATTTGTTTTATTCGATAATTTGAAATTGTTGAGGATATAATGCGTAGTACATAAAAATGTAAATAAATATACAACATAACGGTTGCTTGAAGAATTTTTATTTATATGATATTGATATACATACATACTTATATAATATCATGTTTATTTACATATCGTATATGTCACTAGTGAATGAATGATAAGAGTATATATGTATATTATATAGCGCCGTATTTACATACATATATGTATTTTATTGTACTTATAAGAAATTATTCTGTCAATGGAATATTTAAATATAATGTAATATAATATTTAAAATTATATTTACTATTTTGTACTAAGTAAATTTAATATACATTTACCTCTTAGTATTAAATGGTACTATAGAATATTTGAAAAAGTTTTGGATTGATAATCGTTATGTGAAAGGTTAGAATGTGCTTTCGAAGAATGTACATATAAACATATAGTTTGAATATATGTACAACCCATAGTTCTAGAAATTATAAAATTCACCCAAATTATTTTAAAATACTAAAATGTTAAAAAAATAATATTGTAAGCAGAGTGACAGGCTGTTAACATACTAACGGTTCGTACAGGTATCTAAGAGTTGACAAAGGCAACTGTATTCTTCCTCGTTTTTTTTTAAATTTCAGACTTTCTGTGAATTTTTGTTAATTGTTCGTGCAATTTCTTTTAAATTACGGACAGGCTTTTATGAAGTGATGAGAAATTTCTGTCATTTTTATTCTTGTCAAAAAAAAAGTACTGATGTTTTAAAAAATTTTTAATTTACATATTATCTGAGGAAATAAAAATCTACAAAACAATATTATTGGTAACTAAATATCGTCTATTCGTTTTTAGATGCTTTTTATTTAACCTATTTTATATGTTATCCTATTTTATCCTATCCTATACCACATAATATGGAAAAAAATAGCTGGCTATTATTTTGTCAAATACCAACCAAAATAACTTAAGAATGATTAAAAGTTTAAATTGGTACCTTTATAAGTTATTTTTCAAAACTTCAGTAATGTTGCAGAAATTTTAAAAATTATAACCGAAAATAGAGACCTAATCCACATATAAATTCAGACACAATTTTTGTAATTAAGACATAAATAAAAACGAGCTATAGTAACTCGACTGTTTAGTTAAACAAAACTGTCATTTATAAACCATTAAATCCTATTAGTTTGATTTAAATAAATCTAAAAAAAAAAAAATGATTTAAAGATTTTTGCCTTCCAACCAAAATTAAGTAATGTTTTTGTTACCATTTGTATATTTGCCTTTATATTTTGTTACCTTTTATTTAACTTAAAAAAACACTTCTATGTTGCTTCCATCAATTTTCATTACACTTTTTTTATACCCGTACGTATATAAGCAAAGGATATGAAAAATTTACCTTTACGTTTGTGACACCTTAAACACCAAGGAGAAGAGATAAATATGAGCAAATATGATTATAATATACTCTATAGCTTAGGATTGAATTCTGAGTCGATTTAGCTATATATGAGTTCGTTTGTCCGTTCGAACGTTAACTCAAAAAATAATCGATCTATTATCACTATAAGGATTCTAAAATTTTTACAATTTAATTTTCGTATTTAAATGTCAGTTTTATTATAATATGCCAAGGTACATATAAATGTATACCAAAGCTTCGAGTAGCCATACAATTAATTTTTTATATGAGTAGGTATATATGAGTATCTCAGCTGTCAAAAGAATTTAAGTTTTATATTATAATAATTACTATGTATATGTAATATAATTACTATGTATATTACTATGCCTATGTAAAATTTTTTTGGTCAACGTAACAAGTTTCGGTAGTTCTCATAGAAAAACATGTAAAATTTATATACCCATGTCATCTCAGTACCGACTCAGTTAAGTCAAATATCTGAGATTGTGTAAAAGTTGATTTAATTTTATATAAGCAACATACATATATTATAATATGTTTGTACGGCTATCGTAGACAGTCAACAATATACTCGTCCACCTTTTCATTGAAATTTTATTTTTATTATATAACTTTTTAACAATTAATTAAAGAAAAATAATTACCTGATGTGTATTCAAAATTAGCTTTATAAATTTTTTTTTCATGAAAATTTTCTTCAAAATTTTCAATTTACTCACGAAATTATTATAGTTTAACATTTTATGGATATTTTATAGTTGAAACATTATTTTATTTAATTTTTAGCAGAAAATTGTTCATATTTCTTTAATCACAAAATAAAATTTTTTTTTTAAGTTCACGCAATAAACGCGAAATTAAAAATAATTCATTATAGTCTTTGTTTATTAAAATTAATACTGATCCGAATGTAATTTGTGCTGACTACTTTTAGCTAATGCATTGTATACTAACTTTATCTACACACAAAAAAAAAATCAATTTTCAATAACAGATATGAATTTGACATCATTTTCATATCTAAATAGTTATCGATCCTTTTTATATGTTATCTATAAATTAATAGTGTTCAATGGTATACTACTTAGCATTATACAGTAACCATTCGTCACTTTTTCCAAGTAACAGTCCGTTATTTGTATTCTGAGAAATAAAATATAATTTTAACTTTTAACATAAAGAGCTTTAACTTCAAAATTTTTTATTAAAATTTTTAGATTTAGCTAGATTTTAGGTTCAAAAATTTTTGAAATCATAAACGTTTTAAAAAAAATTTTGTAATATTCTTTGATATCACAAATTTATTTTTTTTTTTAAATTCTTATATATAAATATTATTTTTCCAGAGTATAATTTATCTTCCGTAAATTAAAAAATTGGCGCGGAAATGCGCGTCCACTGTCTATCGATTTATCTATGTTATAAAAGGGCGGCAGATATTATGTTCTAGATAAAATCGACTATGTAAAATTTATATTTATATAAATTTAGTATATTAATTTCAATTAAATTTTCTCTACAATACATGCAAATTTATTTAATTTTTTTAAGCGCAAAAATAACAAATATTCTTCGGTGCAGACTGAATCTGTCATTTTATGTGTCAAATTTTTCTTGATTATTTTTCACCTTATTTTCTTTTTACAATTCAACGCCCTCTGCGTATCAAACTTTAATTAAAATAAAATTTTAATTAAATTATTTTTTTTTATTTATTTTGGTCGTCCAAAAATGGTCACCTTAATTATATATAAATGAAAAATAAAGAACGATAAATTTAGAAGTTTTTCATTTAATAATAATTAAATTATTCTATTTACCATTTTCAATATTATAAAAATCCTATATATTTTATTAAAAATGTCTTAATAGTTAGCAAATTTAGATTTTAAAATTTTAAATTTGTTAAGATATCGCTCTGAAATTGATTTTCAATTTAAGTATCATGGATTTGAATTCTGTAGAAAAATATCTATTCAACAATCCCAAATATATACCAAGTAATAGATGCCCTTATTACACAATATATCTACATAAAAATGTAACAGTATCTCGTAAAACCCTTAAAATAATCTAATCTAAAATGACAATAATAAAGAAAAATAAAAAATTCAATATAAATAAACAAATAATTTCTGTATCAGACACAAGATGTCGTCTGAATAATTTAAAATTAAATAATTCCCCAATTTATTACAATAAATATAAGAAAAACGCGAGATATCAACGCTGCGAAATTGTGAACAGTAGTGTCGAGAAGAGTTTAATAATAACTAATTAAGTAGCACTGTTTTTAAGTCAATAAATTTCATAATTTTTTAACATTTAACAAATTTAACTGATGTGTTATCAAAACAAAAAATTTTTCTTTATTGGTAATTATAATTTTGTATAGTAAAAAGAATCACTTATTTCATAAATAAATTATTAACTTAACAGATTTTATAACATTTTTATAACATTAATTATAACATTGTTACAAATTTCATAAAATCATTACTACATACCTAGGTATTCTTATTTTAATAAATTTTTGTCTCTTGTATAATTAATTTGTGACACTCAAATATTAAATCATTATTTTAACATTATTTATTTTATGATGATTTAAAAAAAAAAAAAAAAAAAAAAAAACTTTTCATTAATTTTCCAGACTTAAAAATATGTAAGACAATTAAAATGATGTAGATGATGAAAATATTATAAAAGCAACAAAATAACAAAAACCCTAATAAACACTGTTTCATTAAATTTACAATGTAAAACAAGTGTTTTGCAATTATATAAGGATTTTTCTGAAGTCTGAAGTCCATTATAAAGAATTATAAAAGATTTTTTTTTTAGGAAATTTTTTTAACTGTGAATATTTTAAGGCTTCTTCATTTATTATGTGTTTAAAAAACATTAAATACAACATTTTAAAAAATTTATTATATCATAAAGACTAAGACATTAGAAAAATATTGTTGGTTTTTTATTCTTTTTTTTGTACGTATTTTGTTGGTTCTTTTGTTTATTATCTGTACTTTGAAAATGGATATTTAATTTTAAAAGCATTTCATAATATTCTTATTAATAGCTTGGCACTTTAAAATTTTATTCTTTCAATTAAATTGAAAACAATGAATTTTATTTTAAGAATAATATTTTAAAATTTTTAATTATTTTTTCAAATTTTTTATTAAAAAAAATTTTAAGTAAAAAACGAGGAAGAATACAGTTGCCTTTGTCAACTCTTAGATACCCGTACGAACCGTTAGTATGTTCACAGCCTGTCACTCTGCTTACAATATTATTTTTTAAATATTTTAGTATTTTAAAATAATTTGGGTGAATTTTATAATTTCTAGAACTATGGGCTGTAGATATATTCAAACTATATGTTTATACATTCTTCTAAAGCAAATTCTAACCTTCCACATAACGATTATCAATCCAAAACTTTTTCAAATATTCTATAGTACCATTTAATACTAAGCGGTAAATATATATTAAATTTACTTAGTACAAAATAATAAATATAATTTTAAATATTATAATTTATTATATTTAAATATTCCATTGACAGAATAATTTCTTATAAGTACAATAAAATACATATATGTATGTAAATACGGCGCTATATAATATACATCTATACTCTTATCATTCATTCAATAGTGACATATACGATATGTAAATAAACATGATATTATATAAGTATGTATATATATTAATATCATATAAATAAAAATTCGTCAAGCGACCGTTATGTTGTTTATTTATTTACATTTTTTTGTACTACGCATTATATCCTCAACAATTTCAAATTATCGAGTAAAACAAAATGTAAAAAATTAGTTAAAGAAATTTGTTAGAAAATTTGAAAAAGTCAAGTAACACTTTCGTCAATTATAAAGTAACCCTATATTATTAAAAATAGTTGTTAACAGAAATAAGAGTATAATGTCGAAGTTTTAAATTTTGTGTATTACTTCAAAAAAATTTTAACAGGTGTTCAAGTTACAGGTGTTTAAAAATAGGAAATTTTCAGTTTTTGACCCCTTACAGCTCCTAAACGGGGGGTGATACAAAAAAAATTTCTGAAATGACTCATACTTATTTTCAAAGATCTAACTTCTGTCAAAATTTCAAGTTTCCAACTTAAACCGTTTAGAAGATAGAAGGGTTGAAGGATTTTGCAAAATTTGAGTTTTACATAACGGTAAATTAAGACACCGTATGCCACAAATATATATTTATTGTATATATACTTTTAAAGCTAATAAAAGTAGTAATCGTTTGGCGTTTTCAAAATGAAGATATACTTTATACAACTTGTGCTATAACAATTTAAATATAGAGCTTTTTTGAACCTTTGGGGAGCTGTAGCTCCGTAACGGGTGGGGCTACAAAAAAAAGTTATAAAAAATAAAATTAATATTTTTGTGAGATCTATCAGTAATTAACATTTCATAGCTCTATTGCAAAAAAAATGTGGGGATCTAAAAGTTAGGTGTTCGAGAGCTATCCTTGGTCCAAACTCAACCAAAAAAAATAAGGAACCTACAAATTACTCCCAAAATATTTTGTGTAAATTTCAAGATTCTAGCTTTCTTAGTTTTTGAGTTAGCGTGCTGACGGACGGACGGACATGGCTCAAAAGTCTTAGAATTTTTTTCTGATCCGATCCATACCTTTGAAGGTATATCTAGCTCGCTGATTTCGAGGTGTTACAAACGGAGGAGTAATTTTATTATACCCGATCCTATGGTACGGGTATAATGAGAAATAAAATATGCATTTAGAAAATGCAATTTTAATATATTTTCAATGAAACCTTCCCTTTCCTTCCCTTTTCATTAAAACAAAAACCAAAACGAGAAAAAAATTAATGAAAAAGAGTACTTAAATATGAAAAACTTTTAAGTACATGCATTAATTGACGACCTGTATATGTTATAATATTCAATAGACCAAATTTATAATTTTAAATGAACATCCATAAAACACCGTAAAATCTATTTAATATTTAAAAATTAATGATTTAAAAAATCATTTAATTTTCATCCTTTATATGGTTTTATTTTTTAAAGTCTGCAGGATAACTTCAAGGAAATTTAACAAAGTTTTTGTGTGATTACTTTTATTTAATTCCATTTCTTTGGTAATTTCCAAGTTAATAGAACTTTTCGAGAAATTTTATGGTGCCCTCGTTTTCTTGTACATTGCTGCCTATAACTTTCGGTCTGATGCTATCAAGTTATTCTGTTACTACATCTGTCAAGGTAACGAAAGTTGCTAACAGTTTTTTTCTTTAAAATTTTTTTGATTCATTTACCTTATTTTCTTTTTACATTAGAACAGTTTTACCTTAAAACTAATGATGTTTTTTCCATATTGATTTGCAGATTACGTAATTTGGATTCATGTGACAGATCCTTTAACTTTATAATTGCAATAAGAATAAATCATTTATGTTATCAGAATTTCTTGCATCGCGAACAAGGAACTCGAGCGAGAGGAAAACCAAAAAGCAGATGGCTGGAAATAGGTCGATGCAGATTTAAATACTTTGAATATTAGAAACTATAACGCTTTAGCCAGTGATCGAATTGAATGGAGGAAGAAAGAAGAAAAATCTTTGGCTGACAGAGGGCTGTAATGCTAAGAAAAAAGAAGATACTCTGATAAAAATGTTGTATTCCTTAACAAGTTTAAAGTTTCATTTTCACTTCACATTTAATTAACTTACAATTTGTGTAGTGTTTATACACTAAAATTATGAAAAAAGTATTATTATTAGTTTCATTCGGTCTATTTGTTTATAAAACTACTGTTTATAACACTATTTTTGATAAAGCAATACAATTCTAACTATTAGATAGATTTCTTATAAAAATAAAAATTGTTAACAACTTTTTTGTGTAGCACTACTTTCCATTACAGAGCTACAGCCCCTCAAAGTTAGATAAAGTTTTATATTTATATCTCAAAATATTCAAAATATCCAGAAATTTTTTTCCAATCTAAAAACGTCAAAAGGAAGGAATTCTTGTTTTTTAAATCAAAAAAAAAAAAAAAATTACATAACTTCTTGTAATTTGGTATGTAAATTTACCGTTATATTAAATCTGAAACAGAAAAATTAAAGGTCCATCATTTACAATTTTATATGTGTTAATAGCTTCTGTTAATTATACAGGATTTCCTTAAAATTTACAGGATACAAAAATATACAGGATTTTCTTAAAAAGCAGGTATCCCATTTCATATTTCTTTTTAACATCAAAAATTAAAAAAAAAATTAAAAATTTTGATGGAAAAATTACATTTTCTAAATGTTTTCAAAGTATTTTTGAAAATGGGTCCTTTAAAAAACTTTGATTTTACCAAATGCATCCTGCTTTCATTACTTATACATCAAATTTTTTTTTCTTTTTATAAAATTGAGGATGATTTACTATTGCTGGTAATAGTTTGTGAATTTATACATATAGTTGGATCTTTAAAATAATATATAGATATTTTCATGTGAAAACCAATTGCTTTTCATAAATCATATTACCATATGAATTGAAATTTAATTACAAAAATTGAATAAAACGGTTGAAAATGCATAGCAGACCTGAACTAAGACAATTGGTTGATGTTATTACGAACCATTGTCATATTGATAAACATGAAAAAAGATTAAGTATACATGTGAATTTTAATTGTCGATTTTGCAGAGGAATTGGCGCGCTAAAGAGCGTGAAGTACTCACCCTTAACCTATAAATATCTCGGTAGTTTCATTTTCCAAAATTTAGGTTAACTTTCTGACAAGAATTTGAGATCCTTTTAAAGCTTCTTCCGTCAAAGTCATCGTAGCATAAATCTAAACTTAACCCTAACTCTGGCCTCCTATATTTTGATGGTACACTACAGTCTACGGACCTATAGGGTCTAGTGATTAATGGCGTGTTAGATTAGGCTTCATCCATAACAAAAAAAAATTTTTTATTATCCATTAAATTCACTAACCAATCCATTTTCTATAAAAAATTTTATAAATTTAAATTCATTCCTAATTATAATATTACATCTTTTACATAAAAAATATTATAATTAAATATTAATTTTTAAGGCAAAAAAAAAGTATCCCAAATATAAAAATTATTTAAATTATTAAATTATTATAATAAAATAAAATTATAAAATAATGGACCCTTTTTTGAAATTTAAAAAGAATACAAATACTATGTTAAATAAAAAATTTGTTGTACAGGTCCTTGTATTACATAATATAGAAAATGTATTTTTCTTTTTTTTTTGTTATTCTCAAGTCGAATGAAACTATTATTAAAGTATTGAATTTCAAAATAAATTTTATAACAGTCTTTCTTTTAATCCTATCTAAAATATAATCCTTTAAATTTATCAAGTTTTTGGAAAATGAGATTTTTTGCCTGTTGCTTCTATTTTCTATTATTTTATTTATAGTTTAAAAAATTAATAGCTAAAACCAAATTTAAATTTTGGAGAAATTTCTGATCAGAAACTATTTCTTTTTCCAATTTTCCAATCCTTTGACGACATTATACACTCACACTTGGAAAGGAAAGGTTGTGTAATTTCCTTTTCATATTTATGTCAAAAGCAAAAAACTAAAAAAAAAAAACAAAACATTTTAAAAATTTAAGTGATAACCCATAAATGGAATAGTCAATTTCTTTTAGTTTTCAAAAATAACCTACTTAATATTAGTATTAATACTCACCTTTATTAGTTTAAAACTTTTTTAAAAGTGCATTTAGAAAGAAGTATCCTGCACTTGTATTTTATTAGACTGTCTGAAGATGTGTAATTCAATCCAATAGTGTTAATGAAAAAATAATTTTCGTCTAAGAACATTATCCTTTCTTAGATAAAGTAATATTATACAACGCTAAGAGAATATCTTTCAAATATATATCAAAAAACAAAAAAATTTTTTTTTAAATTTACATATTAGTTTCACTTTGTTTGTCCATTCATCCGTTGGTCTATTTATAAATCTTATACAAACTTTAAGATGCAAAAATTAAATTTTTACTGTGAATATATGTCATAAATTAAAGAATGTTGTTAACTATTTTATTTATTTATTTATTTTTTTTGCATTTCTCTACCACATAAATATCGACAGGAAATTGCACAGCCTTTCCTGTTCAGACGTGGCTGTAAGTGTCGTAAGGGGGAATAACTCGTAATTGTATGGGATCCGAAGCCACACTCCCTCGATGTTTACAGCAGTGTTTTACGCTCTTATCAACTAGGCCACCGAGGCCCTATACTATTTTATGTAACTCCACTCAATACGAATTAACAGTTCGTCAATTTTTCCCAAATTTCAAAAGACAGGAAATATTGTTAACCTTTATAAATCAATATTTTAAAAGTTTAAATTTTCTATTTAAATTTATCGTTATGTGAAACCATTATTTTGTAAAATTTTGGTTCCTATCTTCAGAATATTTTATTTAGAGCCTTGAAATTTTGAGAGAAAGAATATCTTTGAAAAATTTTATAAGTTACTAGAGAAAAAACTTTTCCATTTTCTTCCATTAGAGTATGAAGGGTGTAAATTAAACATTCTCGATTTTTAGATACACGTAACTTAGACACCAAAAAATCAAAGTTTCAAGTTAAAGTTTCATTAGAGTTATTATATTAGTAAATATGTTAAAGAATTAGCCCTTAATTATGGTTTTCTAAAAAAAATTTCATATTTTGATTCAAAAGTAGTCCAAAGCATAGTGCAGTAGTCAATTGAAAATGTTTTTATTGTATTTTTGAATATGTGCGTCTTAAAAAACCTTTTCTTTTACATACTGCCTTGTTTACATTTCTCTTCTACATTTTTATTTTTGATAAAAAAGAAATCCCATCTTAAAAAACAAAAAAAAAAACAAATTGTAACTGTCTCAAGTTTTAGAGAATTAAGTGTTTACAGATATTTTGATCCATATTTCCTTTTAAATCATAAAAATAAGTCACCCACAGTAAAAACTCATAATATGATATCTACAAAAAAAAAAAAAAAAACTATAGAAAACCCTTTTTTTTTACGTGAAGATAATTTTGACCAAATAATACCATAAAATCAAATAAAAAAAATGTTAAAGTGCTTACAAAGAATATTCTCTATAAAAAGGACAATATAAAAAAGGAAAAAAAAAAAAAAAACCAAATGGTATAAAAAATTCAAATAAGCCACCCTTTTTATGACTTGACTCTTAAAATTTTACCAATAAACTTATAACCTTATTTCATGCATTTTTTATGTCCTTTTATTTTTCAAAGTTTCTGTAAATTGATATTTTTTTTTTTAATAACATTAAAGGAAGGTGAAAAATGAAAAAAAAAGAATTTTTTCTATTAAAATTTTATATTCTACAAATTTTGGAAATTTTAGTTTCAAGATTTGGTTCCAAATTATGCACAAAATAACAATCAAAGAGTAAAAAATGATTTTAATAAAAATAGATTTAATGTTTATGAAAATTGTTATTTTGTAAGTAGAAAATAATTTGAGGAAAACTTTAAATTTATCGTTAATTAATTTAACTATAAAAAATTGAATAACGGTGATAATGAAAATTTATCTACAATGACATAAAATGAAAATTATTTATACTCTTTTTAAACGTAATTTTTACACTTCTAATTAAGTTAATATCGTAATAATTTAGTTTGAAATTATTTAAAAAATGTTAAGATACTTATGAAGCTAATTTTATTTTAGTATACTATTATTATAAACTTTATTAAATGTTTAATTAAAAATTGACCTATTTTAGCCCTTGATAATTTTTTTTATACTCCCTTTTGGAGTATATAGAGCTTTCACAAAGCTGTGCCACTTGATTCATTTTGGTACTATTCTTTCTTGTTAGTTCTTCGTTATATTTGTTGTTTCGAGGTATAAAATAGGTAGGAATCCTCTCTTTCGCTGAGAATTCCACTTTAATGCTTGTTAAGCAATGAAATTTCTCCTTGGTATGCGACCTATATCTAACTACATTTTTTTCTTCTAATTTGTGTAAGAAGAGCTTCGTTATTAGCCACAATTTTTGATTCGCAATTCTTAGCCGTCACTGGTCAGAATATCTGGTATATAATATGTATATAACTAATGGGAAGACATTTGTTGACGAAAACCTACAGCTTATTTATTTGGTTGTCGTTTATTAGCCTGTTTTAACTACCATTTAGGTAAATTGATTTTATACAGGAGACGAATATATATAGATGTTTGTAGTACTGTAGCTATTTATTTTGGGTTGATCGCCAAATTCTCCATAGAATATTAAAAAATCTAAATATCAAAAAATTAATCAACCACAATTGAATAAAAAAAGCTTACTTCACTATTTTAAAATTTCTGGTGAAGTTCCTTTTTAGCACATTTCCAAAAAAATTTTGAAAAAATGTGCTTACTAGTTTCACTCTGTCCGTCCGTCTGTTTACAAAACTTCTACACCGTTAAAGGTAGAGAAAACAAATTTTAACCATGCGTAGTTCTCATAAAAAAAAATATTTTTGTGGAACAACTTTTTCATGTAGCCCCATCCATTACGGAGCTACAGCTTTTCAAACTTTGAAAAAGCCCTATTTTTAAATGCCTATATCTTATGTTCTGCTTAAGATTTTTTCAATCTGAAAACGTCATTCCATAGGTATTTTTTTTTAACTTTCTAAATTAATATCAAAATTATACAATTTTTTTAAATTTAGTATTTAAATTTACCGTTATGTAAAAACCAAATTTTGCATGATTTTTCTACTTTCACTCTTTAGATAGAGGATTGAAATTTTGAGGCAAGAAAGAACTTTTAGAATTAGTATAAGTTTGCTCAGAAAATTTTTTTGGATCACCCCCTGTTTATGAGCTATTAGGGCTTAAAAATTGAAAATTTGCTATTTTTAAACACCTGTAACTTAGGAACCTGTACATATTTTACTTCAGCAAGATATAAAAATTAAAGCTACAATAATATATTTTTACGTGTGTTAAAGGTTTATTTTAATTGTAAAGGGTTCCAAAGTTGCAGCTCTTCAAAATTGCGAAAAAGCCCCATTTTCAGAAGCATATATCTCAGGCTCTGCGTAATAGTTTTGCAATCTAAAACCGCCTGAAGATCGAAAATTTTATTATCTATATGAAACAATATCAAAATTATGTAATATTTTGTAATTTACTATTTAAATTTACCATTATGTGAAAAACACATTTTGCATGAAATTTCTTTTTCCATAACTCCGACACCCCTTTAGATAGGAACCTGAAATTTTAAGACAAGAAAGAACTTAAGCACTTGTAAACATTTTTCTTCGGCAAGATATGAAAATTAAAGGTTCAATAATATATTTTTACGTGTGTTAACTGTTTATCTTAGTTATATAGGATTCCGGACTTACAGCCCCTCAAAATTTTAAAAATATCCTATTTTCACGTTTTTTCTTATTACAAAAAATTTCTTAAATTTTATTTTTTAAAATTTTCAAATTTTTGTGCAAGTTTTGTGCAAGTCACAAACTGTTTGTATTGAGTTTTGGAAATATGCGCTTTTAAAAACTGTTGGTTTACATTCTTCCTTGTCGTTTTATGCATACAAAATATATATATATTTAAATTAACGGAGAATTTTTTTAGGGAAAAATCAAATAAAAGAATTTAAAACGATGCTTCAAATTGAAACTCTATAATAAATAAAAGCTAACATCTAATAAATATAAAATTTATTTCATCAGATATAAGGATAGTTTAGACCTCATTTTAGTTTTTATGATTAAAATAAAAAGTGTTTTATGACTATTAGATCAATAAAAGTTTATAATACCAAAGCTAAACATCAGCTAATACTCTACATAACATGTAGCCCAAACCAATATTTTTAGAATTAATTAAATTTATAGATGTTAAACTGTTTTTAGAATTCAGCTCAATTCTTAAAAAAAGTTAAAACTTTTAAGTTGTATGAAAAAAAAAAAAACAATTTCAAATACTCTGTCATATGTTTTGAAGAAATCCACATTTTAAATATTGATCTCAAACCAAAAATTTAGTTTGTCTAATATCCCATGTACGTTAAAGATAACCAAAGAAAACCAATATGTTAATATTCTATTTATCACCTTAACATTTACTTTGAATATCGAATCTTTTAATTATTTATAAAACTCAGATCAAAGATCAAATATGAAACTCATTATTAAATAGAGACTCTTAAAAGCATTGAACTCAATAAAATTTGCAATGCAATCTGTTTATTAAAGACTCTTCGAGTGCATTAGTTTGAATTTGGAGTGTTCATCTTATTTATAAAAAGGTATAAGTATATCAGAGTATAGTATATAAGAGTAAAATAAAAAAGAAAGCATAAAATCAAAAAATTCTCACATTTGTTGGTTCTTTTCTGTTACCGAGCACAAGTAGTACAAAAAATATATCAATTTTTATACCATTAAAATTACCACAAAAATTTGAAAAAAATTAAATTTAACTTAATTTAATTTGTTTTTAATGCACATGTTGCAAACATTAAATGTAGTTTAAGTCTACAAACTACCAACAAGCTAATTTTTAAAATCATTAAACTTTTTTCTAAACTACATATGAAATTTTTACATTTATGAATTGGAATCATATAATAACAATCTAGTTGTTGTATAAATCTTTAAGACCAATAGTTACATAATGAAATAATGAAATAAACAAACCATATCAAATTTGAAGAATCAGTTTGTAATTTAAGCAATACAAACAGCGAATCAGGATATGTACCTCAAATATAAACTGTAGGACACATGATTAAGGAGAGTAAAAACTGATGTTATTCTTTTATTTAAAAAAAAAATACATTGAAAACTAATTTCTTTTAAAAAAAGAAATGGATGACTTAAACTTTATAATAAAGAGAAAATTTTTAACTTTTATGCAAGGGCCGGGAACAGAAACATTTTTGTTCCAAAAGAATATAAAATGCAAAAAAAAAATTAAGATCGCTTCTTGGAAGAGTTCCGAGTTAAAATTCAAAAACCTATCCGGAAATTAGTTTCCGGCTTGATTTTCTGATGAAGTTAGAAATCTTGAAAGTGTAGTAGTTTTTGGAGATGATTATGGTGATGATACTTCCGATCGATATATACCTGAATTTATATTTTCTTTTTTGTGCAATTTAAAAAAGAAACTATTCTCGAATTAATTTTTATAGCTCATTTACTATTTATTATGTTTTAAAATAATTTATGTTTTTTCTTTTAATTGCGCAAAAATATATATAGAAAACATTATTTTTTTGGTTTTTGTGGATAAAGTTTCAAAAAGAACACTATAACAATTAATTTCAGATAAAGTTCCGTAACGATATTTTCTTTGTTCCGAAATTTTTATATCTTTCTAGAGCTTTTAATTTTTTTATTTCGTTTCGTTTCGAATCTCTGCTTTTATGGTAAAACAATGTTCATAATAGTAAAATGAAAATAGTACCAACTGTTAGTAACTTCCTGAAAATTAGGTCGTTAAATTAAAAAAGAGTTGATTATTTGATAAATGTATTGTAAAATTTTGTTACATTTATTTATTTTAAACCTGAAATATAGAAATACTTTAAATTTAGATTTAAACTGTAGATTGATACTTAGGGCATTTTTTTATATATATATATTGAAGTTATTTAAAAAAAAAAAAAGAAAATGATGAAAGAAAAATTGAAGAAAAATTTTTCAACTACAAAATATATAATTTTTATTAACAAAAAACCAAATTTTTAAAAAGAAATTTTTACAAACTCATATACGTTCAATTTTATGTTACTGCAAGACGTGACTTAATATAAAGAAAATAACAATTTTTTGTAATTGAAAAATTTATGCTTTTCAATTTGTCTATAATACTAAAATTTATCTTTTTATGGCAACTTAAATATTTTCCACGATATATTAAACAAAAAAAAAAACCAATGAGGTTATCATTTTATTAAAAAGATCAAACTTTACTTTATTTAAAAAAAAAAAAACATTTTACCATTTTGTAACTTAAAAAGCATCATATTCATAATATATAAAGTAGTAATTTTATTTCCCTCTTCTTAACAACTATCACGAATGGGACCAAATTCTAAAGTAATATTCTATATAATTTAAAAATGGTTAAAAAATTGTTATGATTACAAATGATTTCCAACGAATGAATATTGAATAAATTACATTCTTTAAAATTTAGCCTTGTGATTTAATATTTGGCCAATGAAATGTTCTAAATCTAACTTGAAATATCATACATTATTGTGTTTTTTTTTTTTTTTCTAATATTAATATTAAATATTAATTTATTTGTTTAAAAATTAAATTTTAGTTTTGAACAACCATTTTTTACGAAAAAGTTTCTGTAGAGCATATGAGTTAAAAGTTATTGCGAGAATTAATAATGTAAAGTAAAAAAAAAATAAAAAAAAGTTCCAATATCTCGAGGATGACTCAGAATAGCGCCCCACTTGAAATACTATTATTTCTCTAGTTTTCTCAAGAATAACCTCCTAAAATATTAGAAGTTTTATGAGAAAAAACCCTGTATATACTCAAATTAATTTTAAAAAATAAAAAGTGGAAGTGTAGTAAACTGTGTTAACTCTGGGATACCCGTATGAACATAATACATTTTAATACCATAAAATTTGATCATCGTTTGCAAAATTTCAGAAGTTTTACTTAATTAAGTACTGAGATATATTTATGTAAATTTTGGACTTGTATGGCAGCTACTCGAGTCTGTTGCACCAAACCAACTACATTTTACAAGAAGTTATTACCATAAAGCTTGATCATATTTTACAATATTTCAGATGTCTAACTTAATTATGTTCCGTATAAGAAAGTTACTTGAAGCTGCTGCTCTAGAAAAACCAAAGTTTACAGAAGTTATTGTATGTATGTAACCTTTCACAAAATTTTAGAAATAGAAATCCATATAAAAAAAAATAAGTTGTACGAGTGCTATTCGAGCACACAGGATAAATTTGCTGGATTTAAATAGTAAAAATAACAATTTTATAAAAGTGACATAGTAAAAATTTCAAAATCCTACTTTCTTTATGTTTTGTGTTATTAAACAGACTAACGGACAGACGAACATGACTTAATCGACTCAGAATTCTAATCTGATTCGATCCATACACTTGAGACTATTATTTAACTAGGTTGCTTTTAACTTTTAAGTGTCACAAACGTAATGGTAAATTTATTGTACCCTTGAACATAGATTCATACTTGCACAGCAACTCATATTGCAATTTATATTAGAAAGAATATATTATTATCTAAATTAATTTACCGCTCACACACCCCCTGTTATTTAATTTAAGGAATCAAATTTAAGATAATATCTAATCAAAAAGTAAAAATATCATACAATTTTTCTGCATTTTACAAAATAAAAAGAATTCATAGCAAAATTTTTAAAAATTCTACTGGATACATTGAATTAATTTTCAAGTATTTGTCGGGTTTCTTATTAGATAATACACTACGGTTTCAGCGTGATGACGTTCACTCGTCCTGCACCTGAAAAAGAGAATACAAGAACAGATCACAAAGAGTCATTCTCAACGAAATAAATCTGTATATACTTATCTGAAGTCACCTTGGGTTCACACCATCCTTTGTATTGTCATCATTCAACACCTAAAAATAAATCAATATGTATTATTCTATTTGTCATGCTAAAACTTACCAATAATTGTTCAAGTTGATTTGTTGCCATTTATTGAGTTAGTTTCTTTTTAATTTTGTTTTAATGTGAAATGTTTATTGAAATTATTTTAAGCATATAGGTATTATGTAAATAATATATAATAGATGAAATTGAGTAAACTTCCTATTTTTTTTTTTTTATTTTTTAACGAATAATTAAATATGTTTGTTAAACATTTGCAATTTCTATTACAAATCTTCTTTTGTCCTTGAAAAATTGGTTAGAAAGGGTAAATAAAGCTTTGTCAGTATGGTAAATAAAAAAATTTCCTTTGAATCAAAGTCTGTAGATGTTACAAACAGATTTTTATTTTAAAATTACATAGGAAAACTTTATTTTATACATTTTGTAAAAAATTTCTATTAGTATTCGAATCAACTTTCACTTAAATTTATGGTTCATAGTTTAATTTTTTCCACATGTATAAAAGTAAATTTAACTGAAAATTGGAAAATTTTTTTTAAACAAAAATTGTTCATACTCACTTTTTATTATATAATTTAGTTCCAAGGATTCAATTTTTTATTCAACTTTTTGAAGCAATTCATTTATACTGTATTTCGCTTAAAATAATATTTCTGGGAAATTATAATAAAAATAAAAACAAAAAAAGAAAAGTGAAAATTAAAAAATTTAAGAAAAGTGTGAAAAGAAAAAAGAAAAAATAATATGCAAAAATTTAAATTGCCCTAAAAAATAACCTCAGATAAATTTAGTATTTATTTTATAAAAATATACTTTTGGTCGTCGTATTCCTTCTCTAATACAAAATAATTAAAATTCAATTATTTGCCTTTAAGGTTTGCCTTCCAGCAAACTTTTAATGACTTTTGATTCCATTTAAAAATGAAGTTAATTTCTTGAAGGTTATTAAATATTTTTAAATATGGAACATTCATTGTACTGTATTGGATAGTAATTGCTACATACAAACATACTTTGAAACTTTATTATTTAATATTTAATAGAAAAATCCTAAATAAAAATTAATTTAAAATTAAATACAATAAAATTTTATATTAGAAACGAGGAAGTGTATATATAGTTGACTGGTCTAGGATCCGGAAAAATCTAGGATATCTCATACGAATAAAAGTTATACTGTTACCATAAAATTAAATTAGCTTTTACAAAATGTTCGATATATTTATTTATGTTTACCATTACTATAATTAGTTTAAATACGAAGAATTATGTACTTAATTTATTTTCACAAATTTTCAGATACATTCTTAGCATTAATAGATACTGAGTTACTTTCATATAAAGAAAAAAGTTGTACAACAGATACTGTTGTACAGATACAGATACAGATACTGTTTAGTATTAAAATCTGCCAGTTGAACTTGCTAGATTTTAATACTAAATAGTAAAAATCTCAGGTCTTAACTCTAAAATTTATTTTTTGAGTTATCAAACAGACGGACTTTCATGACTAAATCGATTTAGAATTTTACCCTAAGAAAGAATATTATATAAACTTTTCCATATAGATGTCGTCTCCTTCAAGATCTCACAAACATAATGGTAAATTTATTACACTTTGAAGAACCACATTATTTTGTAGGTATTATTAATTTTTTTAGTGAAATTCTTAAACTTGTTGATCTTAATATTGATAGAAGGCGTTAAAATTTTTTACACAATTTGAAATTATTGATTTGTTTAAATAAACAAGGCAGAATGTAAACCAACGGTTTTTAAAAGCGCACATTTCCAAAAGACAACACAAACTGTTTAGAATTGTGAATTTCATATAAGAAAAAATATTAAAATAGGTTTTTTCTGCAATTTTGAGCAGCTGTAAGTTCGGAATCCTATATAACTAAGAAAACCGTTACCACACGTAAAAATATATTATTGAACATTTAATTTTTATATCTTGCCGTAGAAAAATGTTTACAGGTGCCTAAGTTACAGGTGTCTAAAAATAGCATATTTTCAGTTTTTGATCCCTAATAGGCCTGAAACAGAGGGTGGTACAAAAAACTTTTCTGAGTAAACTTATACTAATTCTAAAATTTATTTCTTGTCTCAAAATTTCAAGTTACTATCTAAAAGCGTCTCGGAGTTATGAAAAGAGAAATATCGTGCAAAATTTGGTTTTCACATAATGGTAAATTATAAAATATTGCATAACTCTAATATTGTTTTATAGAGGTAAAAAAATGTCCGGTCGTTCGTTTTTAGATTGTGAAACTACTAATACTGTGTTGTGACATTCGACGTCGGTATAATTTAAATCAATAAACATTGTCGTCATGATACGGTGTCGTCACGGTGCCGTTACGTGTCGGCGTAGTGGAAATCAAGATTAAATTAATTTATTTTCTTAAATCAGAAAGTAATTAATTGTATCTATTATAAATATAAACCTGAAAAAAACGAATACCTTAGCTTCAATTAGGAATTTAAAAGGAAAATTGGAGAAAAAATTTAATAATGAAAAATTTAGAGTTTAAATAGGTGTGCTACCAAAGAACATATAAGTACTAGTATACGACGTTAAACTTTTTTCATTACAATTTCTATTTAAGAACTTGACAAAGTGAATAAATTGTTCTGGATATTTAATGTTTTTGATCATTTTTACATTTTCAAAAATTATTTTCAAATTAAAGTAAACATAAATTCTTTAGAATTTAAAAGAAACATTATTGAGATAGTGATGTGTTATACCAAGACTTGAATGAAAAATAATTTGTTCATAGCAATTATACACAATAACCTACATAGCCGAAGTAAGCTATATGCGTAATCACCCAATACGAAAACCCCCTGCAACTAATATATTTTTATCATCTAGTGTCAAAAATATTTGAGTAATTTTTCATTATGAAATAAGCCCCAAAATATTAAAAATTAAAAATGGCAAAAAACTTTTGCACAAATAAATATTTTTAGGAAACAGATTTCATATTTTTAATAATTACGGTGCTTTTGTATAGTTACAAAAGTACAATTTTGTTCTTTTCAATTTAATGTTCTTTAACATAATGGAAGAAGAAGATTAGGAAAAGAAAGAGTTACTTAACAAAGAGCGTAATAATGAAACATCTCTCAATCCTCTCTTTGTTTGAATTTTCCGACAAATACTGAATTGCTTCACTTTAATGAACATGTTTGCAGTAATTTGTACAATAAAAAATTTGTAGTGAATGTTCAAACCCTAATTAGGTTATATACAATATTAGTAGTTTATAATATTGTGCAATAGCTACTAAGCAAAGTAAACAACGGTTTAGTGAAAATAATGATTAAAAAGGAAATTAAGTTTAATCAAAACGAATAATAAGCGACTTATTAGATACATAAGGCACACCTATTAAATTCTTTATGCAACAATAAAAGAAAAAGATGTTTTAATTTATTTTTGAGTCTGTTCAGTTTAATTGTCTTGATAAGACTGAACTATTTAAATCAGACAATTAAGTGCTTTTAATAAACACTTTTAAGTGCTTTAAACAATCACATGTGAAGGATTTTAACCTGCATTCCCTCAGTTACTAAGCAACGTGCTTTACCAATCAACCATCGAGGCAACGATGGTGATGTTCCTTATTTCTGACCTATTGCATATTTATAGGCGTTTTGTTTTAAAATGCTTGTGTATGGAGCCGCTGTAATGAAATTTTAGATATATGTATAATATATTTTAATTTAATGATAAATTTATTTTAAAAAAAAAATATATAAATTAAAATAAAAATTTCTATTCTTATACATATATAAATATCATTATTGGTAAATATAATGTCATATGTAATTATAAAAATAAATTCCAATTCCAAACTTTCAAACTTCAGTTTAAAATTTCAAAAATAAAAATTTTAATTTTTAAATTTTACATTTTCTTTGAAGACAAAATTAATTCCATTTTCTTTTTTTTTTTTTTTTTTTTAAATTGATCAATATTCCAAATGAGGGTTAAAAATATAATTAAAATATAAAAACTTTTTAAAAATTCTTTTTTTAAGATAAAAAGTATAGTTTTCATTTTGATAAATTAGAATGAAACTAAAAACTTCTTTTACTATAGATAGTTATAATTTTTTTTTTATTAGAAACTTTTTTAAATAATTTATATATGAAAGAAAACCAAATTTCCTTCTTTCAAAAAACTTTTCTTGCATCAAATCTTAAAAGTTTTATTTTATAAAATTTTTATATCAAAGATATGAAGTAAAAAAAAAAATATTTAAGCCACAAAAAAAACTTCAGAACATGTTTTCAAAAAAAAAATTTAGTAAAACAGGTTATAAACATACGGAAAAAAAAATATTTTCACTTTTACTTCTTTTGGAAAACTACAATGGAATGTAGAAAAGAAAAACTATCGATACTATTAATATTTCGATATTTTATCTGATTATATTTTTCAATTTTATACTCACCTACATTATATTTTATATTCTGCAATATTTTCTATCAACATTTTTGTGCAATAGATTTTCCTCTTAATACTATTTTTTTTCATTTTCTGACTGTCTGCAGTCTGCTATAAAATCTTCCAAATTTAGTCTATCCAAATTATTATATTAACATTGAAAAAAAAAGTTTTTAAGTGAATCAAATTAGCTAATGGCTTTTAGGAACCCCCATTAATATATATATAGTACTTCTTCCGAAACTATATACAAAATTACGGTACGAATCGAAAAATTATTTGTAGTCAGTCACTCATACCAAAAGTGAAGCTAGAAGGTGAAAAATTGTCCATATAGATCTTGAAGAAGTGATCATACATATGATATAAAATTAACTATAGTATGGAAAATAAACGTCAATAGTTTGTGAAAAACGATCGAATTGTGACTAATACAGTTCTCCTCTTTAATTGAAATGCATTTTAAGATTATTTAGATTTCTTTTTAATTACTCGGTCTTAAGATAAGTATTTGTATTTAAGGCATGTTTTAGATATCCTATACGTCACCTTATGAAATCAACATTTTGTAGCAACAATAGCAACAACGAACTGTTATCATAGAAATAAGTTACCATGAAATTTTGTGATGATATAAAAGAAAAAAAAATCTCATTTCACATATTATATAAATATGAATACCTAACTTAAATTCTATTAATTGAAAAAACATAGTGTTTTTAAAAGATGACAATATCTTAATCAAATGCCAAGAAAAATACTCAAGTCTAGAGATTCTTAACTAATCTTAACAATTTTAATAGAAAGAAACACTTATGACATATAAAATGCAGTCATTTTCAGTTAAATGCTTGAAAAACCACAATTATTTTTTGAAAATTTAACTACGTATTAAAAGTTGTCTATCACATGAATTACAAATTGTTTTTGTTTCAAAAGATA
Organism: Poecilobothrus nobilitatus; assembly: GCA_947095535.1. Classification (NCBI taxonomy): domain Eukaryota; kingdom Metazoa; phylum Arthropoda; class Insecta; order Diptera; family Dolichopodidae; genus Poecilobothrus; species Poecilobothrus nobilitatus. The sequence goes on along the minus strand of OX352773.1, from coordinate 199,445,788 downwards.
TCAGTAAAGTGGTGTTTTTTATTGTTTATATTTTTTATATTTTTTCTAGACTATTGCATTTAATAAAAACTTTTTTCGTCTACTGCTTTCAAAAAAAATTAAATTTGAGATTTCTTTTTAAAATAAATTTCCTTTGTTTTTTTATAAATTTTATTTTTTTTTTAGTCTTTCTTTTTATTTTGCAAAATGTATCACACCATTTGTTTAAAACTTAAAACATATATCAATTTTTAGTACATTTTTCGGATTTTTTTTCATATTTCAATTTATGCTCATAAATTTCATTTTTTTCGCCAGTCCCACTGTTTGTCTAAATCGTTTAAGATAAATCAATTTCATATAGGATCGTGTCAAAGTTATAACCATCCAAAGTTTGGAAAAATCCTATAGTCAAAGGCTAACAGTATAAGTTCTACTGGATATTTTAGCAATCATTAAACGCTAAAAGACAAGAAATTTTCCATTTCGGGGCCTCGGTGGCCTAGTAGGTAAGAGCGTATGAAATACGCTGTAAACACCGAGGGAGTGTAGGTTCGAATCCCAGATACGTCGTAAGAGTTATTTCCCCTTACGACATTTACAGCCACGCCTGAACACGAAAGGCTGTGTAATTTCCTGTCCACATTTATGTGGCAGAAAAATGCATTAAAAAAAACAGAAAAAAAAATTTTTCTATTTCATTAGAAAATATTCCTGTTTAGAAGTACACCTCGCACTTGCGAATAAGAAACATAATTCCAATACCGATTATCTACTCGCCGGCTTTAAAATTCTTTGCATATTTTAACTGACATTAGGTCATTACATTTACGGATGTTATCAGCGAATGCATTCGCGATGCATCAGCGAATATTGTTAATATCTCCCCTTATCATCAATGCCAATTATGAAAAAATGATAAAGGAGGAAGCCATTACTTCGCCAGAAGATTTACCCAAATTCTTTGTAACTACATCTAATTTGTAGGTATAGGTTCCTAAGAGTAACTTTATAGCTTGGTTGAAATACTTTTAAAAGACTAGAAAAAATAACAAAAATTTTGGTTTGCAAGTGTATTCGCTGATTTTTATATCATTTAACCATCCAATTTAACATTTTTCATATACGATTAATTTTATCGATGAATTAATCAAAACAGTTTAGAAAAACGTTTTGACGGAGATTACTGATTAAGAAAAATGAGTCGTGAGCCGGTATTCTTTTAGTCTGAATTGTGATTATGTGTTTATCAAATCTGTATACTAAGTTATCCCTTTTTCTTAAACCATTTTACAATATAACATTAATTTTATATCAGTATACTTTAAGAAAATCTTATTTTAATGAAGCACAGGTTTGATTTTCGGTCATAACACAATCAATATTATATGCATTTTAAGGAAAAGCTCCTCGATATTTGTATGTTTTAATTCTGAAAAGTTTAAAATTATTATTTTCAATGCTTCCTCAAAGTTGGATTTATTCGTCACTGAAATAAACGACTAATTTATACAAAAATTAGAGACTGCTGCTCTAAGAACGTATAAAAATATTTTTCATAAAAAAATTTTTTTTGTTTTTTTTCAAGTAAATTATTGTTTACTTTAATTTTTCATATGTTTACATGTATCTGTCACAACTTTACTTTAAGTGTATTAAAAATGTATCAAACCTTAATAATATGAACATATATTTCAAAAAAAAAAAAATATTTTATCTTAAAAGAATTAAAAAATTCGCAAGAAAATGTTTCTGATAAATTTAAAAAGTTACTCATATGTAACATGGGTTACGTTTCAAACGATTTCATTTTTTAATTTAATATAATTTACATATTTTTTAATTAATTAGTCTAAGAAAATAAAATGTTTTTTTTTCCACAAAAAAAAAAAATTAATAATTCTGTATCTAAACAATTTGGCTATAATTTTTACATAATTTACGGGGAAAAGAAAAATTTCATAATATTGTTCTCATAATTTAAAAAATTGTGTTATTAAAATCTGACATAGGAGCTAAAGTAAAGTATTATAGCTTTCAATTAAAGCCAGGAGCTAAAGTAAAGTATTATAGCTTCCAATTAAAGCTATAATACTTTACTTTAGCTCCTATATCAGATTATGTTTAAAGTTTTCACGAATATGCTTGAGCACGAATAAAATAGTCCTCTTCTGATCCCGATTACCGATAACAGCATTTGAGTAATTTCGTCATTTTGAAAATGTTAAATGGCAGGTTCACTTAATTAACAACATTTCCTAAACCAAAAGCATTATTATTAAGGCTTTTAAGCGATGACAGACAAGATTACAAGATTCCCTTGCAAAGATATTTTTTGTATGAAATATTTTCTTTTTCATCCAGAATCTTAAACATCACACACTCGAGAACAGCTTTTAATACAATAATAATTTGATAGGTATTTTCATGATAAGATTGAAAAATGATTTGTTTTTTAATTTACCGTTATTTTTAAAGGATTTTAATATCAATATTTTTAATTTAATAAAAATCACAATTTTTTTTTTTTATTATTTTCTTCTTAAACATCCTGTACCTAAACCTTACAATTTTATAATATACCTTTGGAAAAAAAATGTTGTCACCGGTCTTTGAAGTTCTCAAGTACCTACTTTAATATTTCATGTAGTTTTTCAATGGGTTCGTAACAGAATTTGCAATGGCATCTTATTTCATGACAGATCGTACATATCCCATGATTTTAAAACAATTTTTATTATCAAATTTTTATTTTTTCTAAAGTTTTTCTAGAGTGACATGGTAGGATAGTGGCAATGATATGTAAATTTTTAAATTATAAATAGGTATAATATTTTTTTTTTTGTTTCTTTAAAGTTGGAAAAAAATAACTATACTATGACATTACAAAAGAACTTTTGTCTATATGGTAATAATATGTGAATAAAATTTATTTTTAAAATCTTTTGTGTTTAAAAATATGTGATAAATAACACTTTTGGGGATATGAAAGATATTACAAAATTCAATTCAAAGATCAAGAAAAATATATTTTAAATAGATTATGGTTATGAATAATTTGTAAGGAAATTTTGAAATCTTTTCAATTTATAGTACAGGTAGCCAGCCCACCTACAACCTGAGTATTTTGAGTTTAAAATAACAAGGTAGAATGTAAACTAACGGTTTTTAAATTCACAAATTTTCCAAAAGACAATACAAAACTGTTTAGAATTATGACTTACACAAAAATTTCAAAATTTTCTTAGAATTTCATATAATAAGAATAAAATGTGAAAAATAAAGAGACATTTTCTTTAATTTTAAGGAAACTTTAAATTTTAAGCGTAAATTTTTGCCTTTTATTTTGAAAAAATTTGTACAGATGCCTAATGTTACAGTTGTTTAAAAATAGAGTAAAATTTAAATGTTTGAGCTCCAATACTTAAATAAGGGGTAACTTAGTGATATACATATTTAAAAAAGGCTATAAAAGGATATACATATATTTAAAAATAGGGTTTTTTCAAAGTTTGAGAGGCTTTAGTTCCATAATGGATGGGACTACTTATAAAAATTGTTACACAACATTCATATTTTTATGAGATCTACCCATGGTTAAAATTTCATTTCTCTATCTTTAACAGTGTAGAAGTTTTGGAAACAGACGGTCGGACGGACGAACGGACAGACAGAGTGAAACTAATAAACACATTTTTTCAATTTTTTGTTTGGAAATGTGGTAAAAATAGATAATTGGGTCTTCGTCATCAACAAATTCGAATAAATCATTTTGCCATAAGATATAAATAACTTTGAAATATATTAAAGAAATTCTATTGTTTGCCGGATTTAATTTCTGCTGGCTTTATTTTGTATTAATGTATACAATAATCCTTTAAAATTTGTTACTTTTTGTACCAATTTTCATGCTAACTAAACAAATACTGTTGTAAGATACCAGTTACACTAAAATTTGAAGAATATTTAATTGCTATGTGAAAATTTATAATAAAACTAATTTGTCATTCAAATATAATTTTCTTCCGTTTAATTCACAAATTCAACCCCATTTATCATATTTAAAAAATGTGTCGCCATCGCATTTTACTTTAAGATTTGTTCTGAAACAAAGTTCAGGATTCACGAAATGTCATTTTATTATATAAGTATTGTGTTATACTATATACTTAACCTACCTACGGTATAAATCATTTAATTAGTCAATTTCCATTATGAGTTATTTTCATTCATAACAATTAATTAAAATAATACAAAAGCTTAAGAGTATTCTTGTATTTTCAATAAACATTTTTTAAAAGACTAATTAATGCCACAAAATAAGTGTTAATTTGAAAATTAAATCTTGGGGGTAATGACAAATTATCAGTGTACCAAAAACGAATTAATTAAAAAATATTTTAAGAATTTAATTTTCAATTAAGAAATTCACAAGATTTTTTTCATCATGTTTCTCTTTTATTTTCCTTTATAAATTTAATTGTAAAACCAGTAGCCTTCAAAAAATTATATTGGTATGTACATATTTCTCTGAGTATATTGGTAAATGGATATATGTATAAATATATATATGTATGTACATAAGAAAAAAATAAATTCCTATATACAGTAGTGAAAAATTAAAAATAAATTTTTAAAGGGCAATACAAATTATTCGTAAAGCAAAGGACTTACACATACATATATACATAATATGATATTAAATTAATATAAATTTATCACTTTTTTATTTATTTATCGATTTAATTTAAAGTTTTTAATTAAATTAATTAAATATTTATTATTTGTTTTCCATTTTTTTTTTTGAAACTTTCCAATTTTAGAATAAAATTTTCGTCATATTTGTGATCTATAAACTGATTTTAATGAATTGGAAAATCTTCTTAATTTAGTTAACACATCTTGTGATCTGACTTATTTGTTTACATTGTATACTTCATAAAGCGATTATATTCTTTAAAAAAAAAGTTATTTTTGATTATTTTAATAACTACAAATGATTCTATTAAGTATAGTATATTCCCCATGCATTATACTGTTTTGCGCAGTTAGGGTGATTAACCCATTATACTGGCTACAAGAGGAGGCGATTTTAGTCAGTAAATATCCCAATCTATCAAGGAAGCTTAGGTTTTCTTACGTTCTTTTGAAGGTATGATGCAAATACAAACTGATTTTGAAATTGACAATTTATAGCACTACTAAATGAAATCTATCAGTTTGTTAAAAATCCCATAATTTTTCTTCTGTTATTAAGGTTAGCTCAAATGTTATTTGTCAAATTAAAAATAATTTAAAATAGTTTGTCAGCACAGGTACGTATGAAACACAGATTTAACAATATTCTTCATTTAATTCAATTTTTAATGGCAGAAAATTTATTAAAATCTTTATATTAGAATACAGATTTAATAGTTTTTCAAAATATATGTTGTTAAAATATTGTCGGTAGATTTTCATACAAGAAACCGTAAAGATTCAATATAAATTACTTCCTCCAAAATAATTCTTGATAAAAAATTTAAAAGTAAACCCTAGCGCACTTTCTGAAAAAAAATCTTAAACAACAAAATTTACTTTTCATTCAACACTACCCAGTTAAAGCACCAGCAAATTTATTTTCGTAATAAAATATTATCTACTCCTTTAATAAATTTTATTAAAACCTTAAAAAAGTCACTATAATATATAAAAAATTTGGTTTACTATAACAAGCCTGTATTTTTATTTTCCTGTATTTCATTTACCTGGATTTTCATTTTCCTGTATTTAATTTGCCTGTATTTCATATTATACAAAAATATATAATATAAATATTCTGTAAAAGGCGTATAACTTTGATTTTGAATTCACTAAAGTCCTTCCCAATTCAGATTTTCATATATATACATAAATATTCTGCAAAAAGCGTAAAGCCCTGCTTTTGAATGCAACTCTAAAATATTTCCTAATTTAGAATGAAATTCAGGCAAATGAAATACAGGCAAACGATACTATAGAGAAATGAAATACAGTCAAACGATTTCTTGATCATTCCAGGCATACAGGAAAATGATATTACGGGCAAATGAAATATCTACATACAAAAAATAAAATACAACAAGGTAGAATATAAACCAAGGAAATGTGCCAATTAAAAGGCACATTTCCAAAAGACAATACAAACTGTTTAGAATTGTGACTTGCACAAAAATTTGAAAATTTGAAAACCTGAATATTTCCCTTCAACATTGGAATTTTAACCTGGAAAAGGATTAGTTGCGTACAGAACCATAATTCTAAATATAAAAACGAATTTCGAAACTCATAGCAAGATTTTATCGTCCGTAAATCGGTTTTAAAATTGTGAAATCTTTAAATAGATTTTTCCAACATTTCGAGTTTCGGATTTAGTTGTTATATTTAGAAATATCATCCGCTCTACTAAAACTCTATTTTTTAGTCCAAATTTCTATTTTGAAAGAAAATATTCCGTTTTTACTGAATAGAAAAATAAATTTAAAGATCGATATTTTCAAAATCCATTATCAAGCGATATAAATTAATTATGAGCTTCCCACTTCGTTTTTATGTTGAGCTATATCGTCCCCTACACACAAGTTCTATTTTATGGTCAAAATTCCTATTTTGAAGAAAAATATTCAGTTTTTACTGAAGAAGCCAAAATGATATCAAAATAAGTTTAAAATCGTGAAAAACCAACGATCGATTCACAGATTCGGTATTTTCAAAATAAATTTTCAGGCGATATAAATTAGTTATGAGTTGCGCATTTCGTTTTTATATTGAAAAATATCGTCCGGTACACAAAAACTCTATTTTTTTCTCAAAATTTCTATTTTGAAGGAAAATATTCAGTTATACTGAAGAAACAAAAATGATATAAAAATAAGCTTAAAATCGTAAAAAAGAACGGGAAATGGTAGAAAAATCGATTTAGAGCTTCAGCATTTTCAAAATTCGTTTTCAGGCGATATAAATTGGTTACTAGTTTCGGATTTCGTTTTTCTATTGAGAAATATCGGCCCCTACACAAAATCTCAATTTTGTGGTCAAAACTCCTATTTTGAAGGCAAATATTCAGTTTTTACTCAAGAAGCAATAATGATATCAAAATAAGCTTAACATCGTGAAAAAACAACGGGAATTGGTAGAAAAATCAATTTAAAGATTCGGTATTCAAAATCCATTTTTATAGGCGATATAAAATAGTTATGAGTTTCGAATTTCGTTTTTATATTAAAAAATATCGTCCCCTACACAAAAACTGTATTTTTTGGTCAAAATTCCTATTTTGAAGGACGATATTCAGTTTTTACTAAACAAGCAAACATGATGTAAAAATAAGCTTAAAATCGTGAAAAAAAAACGAAAAATGATAGAAAAATCGATTTAAAGATTCAGTATTTTCAAAATTCGTTTTGAGGCGATATAGATTATTTATGAGTTGCGGATTCCGTTTTTATATTAAAAAATATCGTCACCTACACAAAAACTCTATGTTTTGGTAAAAATTCCTATTTTGAAGGAAAATATTCAGTTATTACTGAAGAATCAAAAATTATATCAAAATAAACTTAAAATCGTGAAAAAACGACGGGAAATGGTAGAAAAATCTATTTAAAAATTCAGCATTTTCAAAATTCGTTTTCAGGCAATATAAATTAATTATGAGTTTCGGATTTCATTTTTATATTAAGAAATATCGTCCCCTACACAAAAACTCTATTTTTTGGTTAACATTCCTATTTTGAAGGAAAATATTCAGTTATTACTGAAGAATCAAAAATGATATCAAAATAAACTTAAAATCGTGAAAAGACGACAGGAAATGGTAGAAAATCGATTTAATAATTCAGTATTTTCAAAATTCGTTTTCAGGCGATATAAATTAATTACGAGTTTCGGATTTCGATTTTATATTAAGAAATACCGTTCCCTACACAAAAACTCTATTTTTTGGTCAAAATTCCTATTTTGAAGGAAAATATTCAGTTATTACTGAAGAATCAAAAATGATATCAAAATAAACTTAAAATCGTGAAAAAACAACGGAAAATGGTAGAAATTTCGATTTGAAGATTCAGTATTTTCAAAATTCGTTTTTAGGCGATATAATTAAATTATGAGTTTCGTATTTCGTTTTTATATTAAGAAATATAGTCCACTACACAAAAACTCTATTTTTTGGTCAAAATTCCTATTTTGAAGGAAAATATTCAGTTATTACTGAAGAATCAAAAATGATATCAAAATAAACTTAAAATCGCCAAAAAACAACGGGAAATGGATGCAAAAACGATTTAAAGATTCAGTATTTTCAAAATTCGTTTTCAGGCGATAAAAATTAATTATGAGTTTCGGATTTCGTTTTTATATTAAGAAATATCGTCCCCTACACAAAAACTCTATTTTTAGGTGAAAATTCCTATTTTGAAGGATGATATTCAGTTTTTACTGAAGAAGTAAAAATGATATCAAAATAAGTTTAAAATCTGAAAAAACAACGGAAATGTTAGAAAAATTGATTAAAAGATTCAGTATAATTTCAAAATTCGTTTACAGGCGATATAAATTAATTATGAGTTTCGGATTTCGTTTTTATATTAAGAAATATCGTCCCCTACACAATAATTCTATTTTTTGGTCTAAATTCGTATTTTGAAGGAAAATATACAGTTATTACTGAAGAACCAAAAATGATGTCAAAACAAGCTTAACATCGTGAAAAAACAACGGAAAATGGTAGAAATTTCGATTTGAAGATGCAGTATTTCCAAAATTCGTTTTTAGGCGATATAATTTAATTATGAGTTTCGGAGTTCGTTTTTATATTAAGAAATATTGTCCCCTACACAAAAACTTTATTTTTTCGTCAAAATTCCTATTTTGAAGGAAAATATTCAGTTATTACTGAAGAAACAAAAATGATATCAAAATAAGCTTAAAATCGTAAAAAAGAACGGGAAATGGTAGAAAAATCGATTTAGAGCTTCAGCATTTTCAAAATTCGTTTTCAGGCAATATAAATTAATTATGAATTTCGGATTTCGTTTTTATATTAAGAAATATCGTCCCCTACACAAAAACTCTATTTTTTGGTCAAAATTCCTATTTTGAAGGAAAATATTCAGTTATTACTGAAGAATCAAAAATTATATCAAAATAAACTTAAAATCGTGCAAAGACGACCAAAAATGGTAGAAATTTCGATTTAAAGATTCAGTATTTTCAAAATTCGTTTTCAGGCGATATAAATTAATTATGAGTTTCGGATTTCGATTTTATATTAAGAAATACCGTTCCCTACACAAAAACTCTATTTTTTGGTCAAAATTCCTATTTTGAAGGAAAATATTCAGTTATTACTGAAGAATCAAAAATGATATCAAAATAAACTTAAAATCGTGAAAAAACAACGGAAAATGGTAGAAATTTCGATTTGAAGATTCAGTATTTTCAAAATTCGTTTTTAGGCGATATAATTAAATTATGAGTTTCGTATTTCGTTTTTATATTAAGAAATATAGTCCACTACACAAAAACTCTATTTTTTGGTCAAAATTCCTATTTTGAAGGAAAATATTCAGTTATTACTGAAGAATCAAAAATGATATCAAAAATTATATAAAAATAAGTTTAAAATTGTGGAAAAACAACGGGAAAAGGTAGAAAAATCGATTTCAAAATTCACTATTTTTGAAATTCGTTTTGAGGCGATATAAATTAATTATGAGCTTTGGGTTTCGTTTTAATATTAAAAAATATCGTTCCCTACAAAAAAAACTCTATTATTTGGTCAAAATTCCTATTTGTAAGGAAGATAGTTAGTTTTTACTGAAGAAGTAAAAATGATGTCAAAATAAGATTAAAATCGTGAAAAAACAGCGGGATATATTAGAAAAATATTTTATATTAAAAAATATCGTCAGTATTTTCAAAATTCGGTTTTAGGCGATATACATTAGTTATGAGTTTCGGATTTCGTTTTCATATTAAGTAATATCGTCCCGTACACGAAAACTCTATTTTTTGGTTAAAATTCCTATTTTGAAGGAAAATATTCAGATATTACTGAAAAAGTAAAATTGATATCAAAATAAGCATAAAATCGTGAAAAAGCAACGGGAAATGGTAGAAAAATATTTTATATTAAAAAATATCGTCCCCTACTCAAAAACTTTATTTTTTGGTTAAAATTCCTATTTTGAAGGAAGATATTCACTTTTTACTGAAGAAGTAACAATGGTGTCAAAATAAGTTTAAAAATGTGAAAAAAAAACAGGAAATGGTAGAAAAATCGATTTAAAGATTCAGTATTTTTAAAATTTGTTTTTAGGCGATATAGATTAGCTTTGAGTTGCGAATTTGGTTTTTATATTAAGAAATATAGTCCCCTACACAAAAACTCTATTTTTTGGTCAAAATTTGTATTTTGAAGGAAAATATTCAGTTTTTACTGAAGAAGTAAAAATGATGTCAAAATAAGCTTAAAATCGTGAAAAAACAACGGGAAATGGTAGAAAAATCGATTTAAAGATTCAGTATTTTCAAAATTTGTTTGTAGGCGATATAGATTAGTTATGAGTTGCGGATTTCGTGTTTATATTAAGAAATATCGTCCCCTACACAAAAACTCTATTTTTTGGTCAAAATTTGTATTTTGAAGGCAAATATTTAGTTATTACTGAAAAAGTAAAATTGATATCAAAATAAGCTTAAAATCGTGTAAAAGCAACGGGAAATGGTAGAAAAATCGATTTAAAGATTCAGTATTTACAAAATTCGTTTTCAGGCGATATGTATTAATTATAAGTTTCGGATTTCGTTTTTATATTAAGAAATATCGTCCCCTACACAAAATCTGTATTTTTTGGTCAAAATTCCTATTTTCAAGGAAGGTATTCAGTTTTTACTGAAGAAGTAAATATGATGTTAAAATAAGCTTAAAATCATGAAAAAACAACGGGAAATGGTAGTAAAATCGATTTAAAGATTCAGTACTATCAAAATTCGTTTTCAGGCGATATGTATTAATTATAAGTTTCGGATTTCGTTTTTATATTAAGAAATATCGTCCCCTACACAAAATCTCTACTTTTTGGTCAAAATTCCTATTTTCAAGGAAGGTATTCAGTTTTTACTGAAGAAGTAAATATGATGTTAAAATAAGCTTAAAATCATGAAAAAACAACGGGAAACGGTAGTAAAATCGATTTAAAGATTCAGTACTTTCAAAATTCATTTTCAGGCGATATATATTAATTATAAGTTTCGGATTTCGTTTTTATATTAAGAAATATCGTCCCCTACACAAAATCTGTATTTTTTGGTCAAAATTCCTATTTTCAAGGAAAATATTCAGTTATTAATGAAAAAGTAAAATTGATTTCGTTTTTATATTAAAAAATAGAACCCTATACAAAAACTCTATTTTTTGGCCAAAATTCCTATTTTGAAGGAACATATTCAGTTTTTAACGAAGAAGCAAAAATGAAATCAAAATAGGTTTAAAATCATGCAAAAACATTGGGCAATTGTAAAAAAATCGATTTAAAGATTCGGTATATTGAAAATCCATTTTCAGGCGAAATAAGTTGTTTATGATTTTCGGATTTCGTTTTTTTAATTAAAAATACCGTCCCCTACACAAAAACTCTATTTTTTGGTCAAAATACCTATTTTAAGGAAAATATTGAGATATTACTGAAGAATTAAACATGATGTCAGAATAACCTTAAAATCGTGAAAAAACAAAGGGAAATGGTAGAAAAATCGATTTAAAAATTCAGTATTTTCAAATTTCGTTTTCAGGCGATAAAAATTAATTTTGAGTTTCGAATTTCGTTTTTATATTAAGAAATATCGTCCCTTAAACAAAAACTCTATTTTTTGGTCAAAATTCTCATTTTGAAGGAAGATATTCAGTTTTTACTGAAGAATTAAGAATAATGTTAAAATAAACTTAAAATCGTTAAAAAACAACGGGAAATTGTAGAAAAATCGATTTAAAGATTCAGTATTTTCAAAATTCGTTTTCAGGCGATATAAATTAATTATGAGTTTTGGAATTTTTTTTATATTACGCCCCCTACACAAAACCTCTATTTTTTGGTCAAAATTCCTATTTTGAAGGAACATATTCAGTATTTGCTGAAGAAGTAAAAATGAAGTCAAAATAATCTTAAAATCGTGAAAAAGCAACGGAAATTGTAGAAAAATTGATTTAAAGATTCAGTATTTTCAAATTTCGTTTTCAGGCGATAAAAATTAATTTTGAGTTTCGAATTTCGTTTTTTTATTAGGAAATATCGTCCCCAACACAAAAACTCTATTTTTTGGTAAAAATTCCTATTTTGAAGGAAGGGATTCAGTTTTTACTGAAGAAGTAAAAATGATGTCAAAATAAGCTTAAAATCGTGCAAACACAACAGCAAATGGTTGTAAAATCGATTTAAAGATTCAGTATTTTCAATTTTCGTTTTCAGGAGATATATATTAGTTATAAGTTTCGGATTTCGTTTTTATATTAAGAATTATCGTCCCGTACACAAAAATTCTATTTTTTGGTCAAAATTTCGATTTTGAAGGACGATATTCAGTTTTTACTGAAGAATTAAACATGATGTCAAAATAAGCTTAAAATCGTGAAAAAACAAAGGGAAATCGTTAAAAAATCGATTTCAAGACTCAGATTTTTCAAAATTTGTTTTCAGGCTACATAAATTAATTATGAGTTTTGGATTTCGTTTTTAAATTAAAAAATATCATCCTCTACACAAAAACTCTATTTTTGGTCAAAATTCCTATTTTGAAGGAAAATATTCAGTTTTGACGTTCAAAAATTATGTTAAAATAAGCTTAAAATCGTGAAAAAACAACAGGAAATGGTAGTATTTTCAAAATTCGTTTGCAGGCGATAAAAATTAATTTTGAGTTTCGGATTACGTTTTTATATTAAGAAATATCGTCCCCTACACAAAAATTCTATTTTTTGGTAAAAATTCTATTTTGACGGAAAATATTCAGTTATTACTGAAAAAGTAAAATTGATATCAAAATAAACTTAAAATCGTGAAAAAATAACGGGAAATGGTAGAAAAATCGATTTAAAGATTCAGATTTTTCAAAATTTGTTTTCAGGCGACATAAATTAATTATGAGTTTTGGATTTCGTTTTTATATTAAAAAATATCATCCTCTACACAAAAACTCTATTTTTTGGTGAAAATTCCTATTTTGAAGGAAAATATTCAGTTTTGACGTTAAAAAATGATGTTAAAATAAGCTTAAAATCGTGAAAAAACAACAGGAAATGGTAGTATTTTCAAAATTCGTTTGCAAGCGATAAAAATTAATTTTGAGTTTCGGATTACGTTTTTATATTAAGAAATACCGTCCCCTACACAAAAACTCTATTTTTTTGTCAAAATTCCTATTTTCAAGGAAGATATTCAGTTTTTAACGAAGAAGTAAAAATGATGTCAAAATAATCTTAAAAACGTGAAGAAACAACCGGAAATTGTAAAAAAATCGTTTTAAAGATTCAGTATTTTCAAAATTCGTTTTCAGGCGATATATATTAATTATAATTTACTATTTTCAAAGTTTGGTTTTAGGCAATATAGATTAGTTATGAGCTGCGGATTTCGTTTTTATATTAAGAAATATCGTCCCCTGCACAAAAACTCTATTTTTTGGTCCAAATTCCTATTTTGAAGAAAGATATTCAGGTTTTACTGAAAAAGCAAAAATGAAGTCAAAATAAGCTTAAAATCGTGAAAAAACAACGGGAAATGGTAGAAAAATCGATTTAAAGATTCAGTATTTTCAAAATTCGTTTTCGAGCGATATAAATTAATTATGAGTTTCGTATTTCGTTTTTATATTAAGAAATAAACTTCCCCTACACAAAAACTCTATTTTTGGTCAAAATTCCTATTCTCAAGGAAGATATTCAGTTTTTACTGAAGAAGTAAAAATTATGTCAAAATAAGCTAAAAATCGAGGAAAAAAACGGGAAATGGTAGAAAAATCGATTTAAAGATTCAGTATTTTCAAAATTCGTTTTCAGGCGATATATATTAATTATACGTCACTATTTTCAAAGTTTGTTTTTAGGCGATATAGATTAGATATGAGCTGCGGATTTCGTTTTTATATTATGAAAAATCGTCCCCTACACAAAAACTCTATTTTTTGTCAAAATTCCTGTTTTCAAGGAAGATATTCAGTTTTTAACGAAGAAGTAAAAATGATGTCAAAATAATCTTAAAAACGTGAAAAAACAACCGGAAATCGTAAAAAAATCGATATAAAGATTCAGTATTTTCAAAATTCGTTTTCAGGCGATAAAAATTAATTTTGCGTTTCGGATTACGTTTTTATATTAAGAAATATCGTCTCCTACACCAAAATTCTATTTTGACGGAAAATATTCAGTTATTACTGGAAAAGTAAAATTGATATCAAAATAAACTTAAAATCGTGAAAAAATAACGGGAAATGGTAGAAAAATCGATTTAAAGATGCAGTATTTTCAAAATTTGTTTTCAGGCGATATATATTAATTATAAGTTTCGGATTTCCTTTTTATATTAAGAAATATTGTCCCCTACACAAAAACTCTATTTTTTGCTAAAAATTCCTATTTTGAAGGAAGGTATTCAGTTTTTACTGAAGAAGTAAAAATGATGTTGAAATAAGCTTAAAATCATGAAAAAACAACGGTTAATGGTAGAAATATCGATTTAAAGATTCAGTATTTTCAAAATTCGTTTGCAGGCGATATAGATTAGTTATGAGTTACGGATTTTGTTTTTATATTAAAAAATATCGTCATCTACACAAAAACTCTATTTTTTGATAACAATTCCTATTTTGAAGGAAAATATTCAGTTATTACTGAAAAAGTAAAATTGATAACAAAACAAGCTTAAAATCGTAAACAAACAACAGGAAATGGTAGTAAAATCGATTTAAAGATTCAGTATTTCCAAATTTTGTTTTTAAGCGACATAGATTAGTTATGAGTTGGGGATTTCGTTTTTATATGAAGAAATATCGTCCCCTACATAAAAACTCTATTTTTTGGTAAAAATTCCATTTGAAGGCAAATATTCAGTTATTACCGAAAAAGTAAAATTGAAAACAAAATAAGCTTAAAATCGTAAAAAAACAACAGGAAATGGTACTAAAATCGATTTAAAGATTCAGTATTTTCAAAATTCGTTTTCAGGCGATTTATATTAGTTGCGAGTTGCGGATTTCGTTTTTATATTAAGAAATATCGTCCCCTACACAAAAACTCTATTTTTTGGTCAAAATTCCTATTTTCAAGGAAGATATTCACTTTTTACTGAAGAAGTAAAAATGATGTCAAAATAAGCTTAAAATCATAAAAAACAACGGGAAATAGTAGAAAAATCGATTTAAAGATTCAGTATTTCCAAAATTTGTTTTCAAACGATATATATTAGTTGTCAGTTGCGGATTTCGTTTTTATATTAAGAAATATCGTCCCTTATACAAAAACTCTATTTTTTGATAACAATTCCTATTTTGAAGGAAAATATTCAGTTATTACTGAAAAAGTAAAATTGATAATAAAATAAGCTTAATATCGTAAAAAAACAACAGAAAATGGTAGTAAAATCTTTTTAAAGATTCAGTATTTTCAAAATTCGTTTTCAGGCGATAAATATTAGTTGTGAGTTTCGAATTTCATTTTTAAATTAAGAAATATCGTCCCCTACACAAAAACTCCATTTTTTGGCCAAATACCTATTTTCAAGGAAGATATTCACTTTTGTACTGAAGAAGTAAAAATGATGTCAAAATAAACTTAAATTCATAAAAAACAACGGGAAATAGTAAAAAAATCGATTTAAAGATTCAGTATTTCCAAAATTTGTTTTCAAACGATATATATTAGTTGTCAGTTGCGGATTTCGTTTTTATATTAAGAAATATTCTCCCCTACACAAAAACTCTATTTTTTAGTAAAAATTCCTATTTTGAAGGAAAATATTCAGTTATTACTGAAAAAGTAAAATTGATATTAAAATAAGCTTAAAATAGTGAAAAAACAACAGGAAATGGTAGTAAAATCGATTTAAAGATTCAGTATTTTCAAAATTCTTTTTCAGGCCATAAATATTAATTATAAGTTTCGTATTTCGTTTTTATATTAAGAAATATCGTCCCCTACACAAAAACTCTATTTTTTAAGATGTTCAGTTTTTATTGAAGAATTAAAAATGATATCAAAATAAGCTTAAAACCGTGAAAAAAAAAACAGGAAATGGTAGTAAAATCGATTTAAAAATTCAAAATTTTCAAAATTCGTTTTCAGGCGATATAGATTAATTATGAGTTGCGGATTTCGTTTTTATATTAAGAAATATCGCCCCCTACACAAAAACTCTATTTTTTGGTAAAAATTCCTATTTTGAAGGAAAATATTCAGTTATTACTGAAAAAGTAAAATTGATATCAAAATAAGATTAAAATCGTGAAAAAACAGTAGGAAATGCTAGTAAAATCAATTTAAAGATTCAGTATTTTCAAAATTCGTTTTCAGGCGATATATATTAATTATAAGTTTCGGATTTAGTTTTTATATTAAGAAATATCGTCCCCTACACAAAAATTCTATTTTTTGGTCAAAATTCCTATTTTGAAGGCAGATATTCAGGTTTTACAGAAGAATTGATGTCATATAAGCTTAAAATTGTGAAAAAACAACGGGAAATCGTAAAAAAATCGATTTAAAGATCCAGTATTTTCAAAATTTGTTATTAGGCGATATAGATTAGTTATGAGTTGCGGATTTCGTTTTTATATTAAGAAATATCGCCCCCTACACAAAAACTCTATTTTTTGGTAAAAATTCCTATTTTTAAGGAAAATATTCAGTTATTACTGAAAAAGTAAAATTGATATCAAAATAAGATTAAAATCGTGAAAAAACAGCAGGAAATGGTAGTAAAATCGATTTAAAGATTCAAAATTTTCAAAATTCGTTTTCAGGAGATATATATTAATTATAAGTTTCGGATTTCGTTTTTATATTATGTAATATCGTCCCCTACACAAAAACTCTATTTTAAAGATTCAGTACTTCCAAAATTTGTTTTTAGGCGATATATATTAATTATAAGTTTCGGATTTCGTTTTTATATTAAGAAATATCGTCTCCTACACAAAAATTCTCTTTTTTGATCAAAATTCCTATTTTGAAGGAACATAGTTTTTAATGAAGAAGTAAAAATGATGTCAAAATAAGCATAAAATCGTGAAAAAAACAACAGGAAAAGGTAGTAAAATCGATTTAAAGATTCCGTATTTTCAAAATTCGTTTTTAGGCGATATATATTAATTATAAGTTTCGGATTCCATTTTTATATTAAAAAATATCGTCCCCTACACAAAAACTCTATTTTTTTGTAAAAATTCCTATTTTGAAGGAAAATATTCAGTTATTACTGAAAAAGTGAAATTGATATCAAAATATGTTAAAATCGTGAAAAAACAACAGGAAATCGTAAAAAAATCGATTTAAAGATTCAGTATTTTCAAAATTTGTTTTCAGGCGATATAGATCAGTTATGAGTTGCGGATTTCGTTTTTATATTGAGAAATATCACCCCCTACACAAAAACTCTATTTTTTGGTAAAAATTCCTATTTTGAAGGTAAATATTCAGTTATTACTAAAAAGTGAAATTGATATCAAAATAAGTTAAAATCGTGAAAAAACAACAGGAAATGGTAGTAAAATCGATTTAAAGATTCAATATTTTCAAAATTTGTTTTTAGGCGATATAGATTAGTTATGAGTTGCGGATTTCGTTTTTATATTAAGAAATATCACCCCCTACACAAAAACTCTATTTTTTGGTAAAAATTCCTATTTTGAAGGAAAATATTCAGTTATTACTGAAAAAGTGAAATTGATATCAAAATAAGTTAAAATCGTGAAAAAACAACAGGAAATGGTAGTAAAATCAACTTAAAAATTCAGTATTTTCAAAATTCGTTTTCAGGCGATATATTTTAGTTATAAGTTTCGGATTTCGTTTTTATATTACGTAATATCGTCCCCTACACAAAAACTCTATTTTTTGGTCAAAATTCCTATTTTGAAGGAAGATATTCAGTTTTTACTGCAGAATTACACATGGAGTCAAAATAAGCTTAAAATCGTGAAAAAACAACGGGAAATCGTAAAAAAATCGATTTAAAGATTCAATATTTTCAAAATTCGTTTTAAGGCGATATATATTAATTATGAGTTTCGGATTTCGTTTTTATATTAAGAAATATCGTCTCCTACACAAAAATTCTCTTTTTTGATCAAAATTCCTATTTTGAAGGAACATAGTTTTTAATGAAGAAGTAAAAATGATGTCAAAATAAGCATAAAATCGTGAAAAAAACAACAGGAAAAGGTAGTAAAATCGATTTAAAGATTCCGTATTTTCAAAATTCGTTTTTAGGCGATATATATTAATTATAAGTTTCGGATTCCACTTTTATATTAAAAAATATCGTCCCCTACACAAAAACTCTATTTTTTTGTAAAAATTCCTATTTTGAAGGAAAATATTCAGTTATTACTGAAAAAGTGAAATTGATATCAAAATATGTTAAAATCGTGAAAAAACAACAGGAAATCGTAAAAAAATCGATTTAAAGATTCAGTATTTTCAAAATTTGTTTTTAGGCGATATAGATCAGTTATGAGTTGCGGATTTCGTTTTTATATTGAGAAATATCACCCCCTACACAAAAACTCTATTTTTTGGTAAAAATTCCTATTTTGAAGGTAAATATTCAGTTATTACTAAAAAGTGAAATTGATATCAAAATAAGTTAAAATCGTGAAAAAACAACAGGAAATGGTAGTAAAATCGATTTAAAGATTCAGTATTTTCAAAATTCGTTTTCAGGAGATATATATTAATCATGAGTTTCGGATTTCGTTTTTATATTACGTAATATCGTCCCCTACACAAACACTCTATTTTTTGGTCCAAATTCCTATTTTGAAGGAAGATATTCAGTTTTTACTGAAGAATTACACATGATGTCTAAATAAGCTTAAAATCGTGAAAAAACAACGGCAAATCGTAAAAAAATCGATTTAAAGATTCAGAATTTTCAAAATTCGTTTTTAGGCGATATAGAATAGTTATGAGTTGCGGATTTCGTTTTTATATTAAGATATATCGTCCCCTACACAAAAACTCTATTTTTTGGTAAAAATTCCTATTTGGAAGGCTAATATTCAGTTTTTACAGAAGAAGTAAAAATGATGTCAAAATAAGCTTAAAATCGTGAAAAAACAACGGGAAATGGTAGAAAAATCGATTTAAATATTCAGTATTTTCAAAATTTGTTTTGAGGCGATATAGATTAGTTATGAGTTACGGATTTTGTTTTTATATTAAAAAATATCGTCATCTACACAAAAACTCTATTTTTTGGTAAAAATTCCTATTTTGAAGGAAAATATTCAGTTTTTACTGAAGAAGTAATATGATGTCAAAATAAACTTAAAATCGTGAAAAAACAACGGGAAATGGTAGAAAAATCGATTTAAAGATTCAGTATTTTCAAAATTCGTTTTGAGGCGATATAGATTAGTTATGAGTTGCGGATTTTGTTTTTATATTAAGCAATGTCGTCCCCTACAGAAAAAATCTATTTTTTGGTAAAAATTCCTATTTTGAAGGAAAATATTCAGTTATTACTGAAAAAGTAAAATTGATATCAAAATAAGCTTATAATCGTGAAAAAACAACGGAAAATGATAGTAAATCGATTTAAAGATTCAGTATTTTCAAAATTCGTTTTCAGGCGATATATATTATTTATAAGTTTCGGATTTCGTTTTTATATTAAGAAATATCGTCCCCTACAGAAAAAGTCTATTTTTTGGTCAAAATTCCTATTTTGAAGGAAGATATTCAGTTTTTACTGAAGAAATAAAAATGATGTCAATATAATATAAATGATATAATATATTATATATTGACATCATTTGTCAATATATTATATATTGACAAATGATGTCAATATAAAATAAGCTTAAAATCGTGAAAAAACAACGGGAAATGGTAGAAAAATCGATTTAAATATTCAGTATTTTCAAAATTCGTTCTGAGGCGATATAGACTAGTTATGAGTTACGGATTTTGTTTTTATATTAAGAAATATCGCCCCCTACAGAAAAAGTCTATTTTTTGTTCAAAATTCCTATTTTGAAGGAAGATATTCAGTTTTTACTGAAGAAGTAAAAATTATATCAAAATAAGCTTAAAATCGTGAAAAAACAACGGGAATTGGTAGCAAAATCGATTTAAATATTCAGTATTTTCAAAATTTGTTTTCAGGCGATATATATTATTTATAAGTTGCGGATTTCGCTTTTATATTAAGATATATCGTCCCCTACAGAAAAACTCTATTTTTTGGTAAAAATTCCTATTTGGAAGGCTAATATTCAGTTTTTACAGAAGAAGTAAAAATGATGTCAAAATAAGCTTAAAATCGTGAAAAAACAACGGGAAATGGTAGTAAAATCGATTTAAAGATTCAGAATTTCAAAATTCGTTTTCAGGCGATATATATTATTTATAAGTTTCGGATTTCGTTTTTATATTAAGAAATATCGTCCCCTACAGAAAAAGTCTATTTTTTGGTCAAAATTTCTATTTTGAAGGAAGATATTCAGTTTTTACTGAAGATGTAAAAATGATGTCAAAATAAGCTTAAAATCAGGAAAAAACAACGGGAAATGGTAGTAAAATCGATTTAAAGATTCAGAATTTCAAAATTCGTTTTCAGGCGATATATATTATTTATAAGTTTCGGATTTCGTTTTTATATTAAGAAATATCGTCCCCTACAGAAAAAGTCTATTTTTTGGTCAAAATTCCTATTTTGAAGGAAGATATTCAGTTTTTACTGAAGAAGTAAAAATGATGTCAATATAATATAAATGATATAATATATTATACATTGACATCATTTGTCAATATATTATATATTGACAAATGATGTCAATATAAAATAAGCTTAAAATCGTGAAAAAACAACGGGCAATGGTAGAAAAATCGATTTAAATATTCAGTATTTTCAAAATTCGTTTTGAGGCGATATAGATTAGTTATGACTTACGGATTTTGTTTTTATATTAAGAAATATCACCCCCTACACAAAAACTCTATTTTTTGGTAAAAATTCCTATTTTGAAGGAAAATATTCAGTTTTTACTGAAGAAGTAATATGATGTCAAAATAAACTTCCCGTTGTCAAAAAACAACGGGAAATGGTAGAAAAATCGATTTAAATATTCAGTATTTTCAAAATTCGTTTTCAGGTGATATATTTTATTTATAAATTTCGGATTTCGTTTTTATATTAAGAAATATCGCCCCCTACAGAAAAAGTCTATTTTTTGGTCAAAATTCCTATTTTGAAGGAAGATATTCAGTTTTTACTACTGAAGAAGTAAAAATGATGTCAAAATAAGCGTAAAATCGTGAAAAAACAACGGGAAATGGTAGTAAAATCGATTTAAAGATTCAGTATTTTCAAAATTCGTTTTGAGGCGATATAGATTAGTTATGAGTTACGGATTTTGTTTTTATATTAAAAAATATCGTCATCTACACAAAAACTCTATTTTTTGGTAAAAATTCCTATTTTGAAGGAAAATATTCAGTTTTTACTGAAGAAGTAATATGATATCAAAATAAACTTAAAATCGTGAAAAAACAACGGGAAATGGTAGAAAAATCGATTTAAAGATTCAGTATTTTCAAAATTCATTTTGAGGCGATATATATTATTTATAAGTTTCGGATTTCGTTTTTATATTAAGAAATATCGCCCCCTACAGAAAAAGTCTATTTTTGTTTAAAAGATATTCAGTTTTTACTGAAGAAGTAAAAATGATATCAAAATAAGCTTAAAATCGTGAAAAAACAACGGGAAATGGTAGAAAAATCGATTTAAATATTCAGTATTTTCAAAATTCGTTTTCAGGCGATATATATTATTTATAAGTTTCCGATTTCGTTTTTATATTAAGAAATATCGCCCCCTACAGAAAAAGTCTATTTTTTGGTCAAAATTCCTATTTTGAAGGAAGATATTCAGGTTTTACTGAAGAAGTAAAAATGATATCAAAATAAGCTTAAAATCGTGAAAAAACAACGGGAAATGGTAGCAAAATCGATTTAAACATTCAGTATTTTCAAAATTCATTTTCAGGCGATATATATTATTTATAAGTTTCGGATTTCGTTTTTATATTAAGAAATATCGCCCCCTACAGAAAAAGTCTATTTTTTGGTCAAAATTCCTATTTTGAAGGAAGATATTCAGTTTTTACTGAAGAAGTACAAATGATATCAAAATAAGCTTAAAATCGTGAAAAAACAACGGGAAATGGTAGTAAAATCGATTTAACGGTTCAGTATTTTCAAAATTCGTTTTCAGGCGATATATATTATTTATAAATTTCGGATTTCGTTTTTATATTAAGAAATATCGCCCCCTACAGAAAAAGTCTATTTTTTGGTAAAAATTCCTATTTTGAAGGAAGGGATTCAGTTTTTACTGAAGAAGTAAAAATGATGTCAATATAATATAAATGATATAATATATTATACATTGACATCATTTGTCAATATATTATATATATTGGCAAATGATGTCAATATAAAATAAGCTTAAAATCGTGAAAAAACAACGGGAAATGGTAGAAAAATCGATTTAAATATTCAGTATTTTCAAAATTCGTTTTGAGGCGATATAGATTAGTTATGACTTAAGGATTTTGTTTTTATATTAAGAAATATCGTCATCTACACAAAAACTCTATTTTTTGGTAAAAATTCCTATTTTGAAGGAAAATATTCAGTTTTTACTGAAGAAGTAATATGATGTCAAAATAAACTTAAAATCGTGAAAAAACAACGGGAAATGGTAGAAAAATGGATTTAAATATTCAGTATTTTCAAAATTCGTTTTCAGGCGATATATATTATTTATAAATTTCGGATTTCGTTTTTATATTAAGAAATATCACCCCCTACAGAAAAAGTCTATTTTTTGGTCAAAATTCCTATTTTGAAGGAAGATATTCAGGTTTTACTGAAGAAGTTAAAATGATGTCAAAATAAGCTCAAAATCGTGAAAAAACAACGGGAAATGGTAGTAAAATCGATTTAAAGATTCAGTATTTTCAAAATTCGTTTTCAGGCGATATATATTATTTATAAGTTTCGGATTTCGTTTTTATATTAAGAAATATCGCCCCCTACAGAAAAAGTCTATTTTTTGGTCAAAATTTCTATTTTGAAGGAAGATATTCAGCTTTTACTGAAGAAGTAAAAATGATGTCAAAATAAGCTTAAAATCGTGAAAAAACAACGGGAAATGGTAGAAAAATCGATTTAAATATTCAGTAATTTCAAAATTCGTTTTCAGGCGATATATATTATTTATAAGTTTCGGATTTCGTTTTTATATTAAGAAATATCGCCCAATACAGAAAAAGTCTATTTTTGTTTAAAATCCCTATTTTGAAGCAAGATATTCAGTTTTTACTGAAGAAGTAAAAATGATATCAAAACAAGCTTAAAATCGTGAAAAAACAACGGGAAATGGTAGAAAAATCGATTTAAATATTCAGTATTTTCAAAATTCGTTTTCAGGCGATATATATTATTTATAAGTTTCGGATTTCGTTTTTATATTAAGAAATATCGCCCCCTACAGAAAAAGTCTATTTTTTGGTCAAAATTCCTATTTTGAAGGAAGATATTCAGGTTTTACTGAAGAAGTAAAAATGATGTCAAAATAAGCTTAAAATCTTGAAAAAACAACGGGAAATGGTAGCAAAATCGATTTAAACATTCAGTATTTTCAAAATTCATTTTCAGGCGATATATATTATTTCTAAGTTTCGGATTTCGTTTTTATATTACGAAATATCGCCCCCTACAGAAAAAGTCTATTTTTTGGTCAAAATTTCTATTTTGAAGGAAGATATTCAGCTTTTACTGAAGAAGTACAAATGATATCAAAATAAGCTTAAAATCGTGAAAAAACAACGGGAAATGGTAGAAAAATCGATTTAAATATTCATTATTTTCAAAATTCGTTTTGAGGCTATATAGATTAGTCATGAGTTACGGATTTAGTTTTTATATTAAGCAATATCGTCCCCTACAGAAAAAGTCTATTTTTTGGTCAAAATTGCTATTTTGAGGGAAGATATTCAGTTTTTACTGAAGAAGTAAAAATGATGTCAAAATAAGCTTAAAACCGTGAAAAAACAACGGGAAATGGTAGTAAAATCGATTTAAAGATTCAGTATTTTCAAAATTCGTTTTCAGGCGATATATATTTTTTATAAGTTTCGGATTTCGTTTTTATATTAAGAAATATCGTCCCCTACAGAAAAAGTCTATTTTTTGGTCAAAGTTCCTATTTTGAAGAAAGATATTTAGTTTTTACTGAAGAAGTTAAAATGATGTCAAAATAAGCTTAAAATCGTGAAAAAACAACGGGAAATGGTAGAAAAATCGATTTAAATATTCAGTATTTTCAAAATTCGTTTTGAGGCGATATAGATTAGTTATGAGTTACGGATTTTGTTTTTATATTAAGCAATATCGCCCCCTACAGAAAAAGTCTATTTTTTGGTCAAAATTCCTATTTTGAAGGAAGATATTTAGTTTTTACTGAAGAAGTTAAAATGATGTCAAAATAAGCTTAAAATCGTGAAAAAACAACGGGAAATGGTAGTAAAATCGATTTAAAGATTCAGTATTTTCAAAATTCGTTTTCAGGCGATATATATTATTTATAAGTTTCGGATTTCGTTTTTATATTAAGAAATATCACCCCCTACAGAAAAAGTCTATTTTTTGGTCAAAATTCCTATTTTGAAGGAACATATTCAGTTTTTACTGAAGAAGTAAAATGATGTCAAAATAAGCTTAAAATCGTGAAAAAACAACGGGAAATGGTAGAAAAATCGATTTAAATATTCAGTATTTTCAAAATTCGTTTTGGGGCGATATAGATTAGTTATGAGTTACGGATTTTGTTTTTATATTAAGCAATATCGTCCCTACAGAAAAAGTCTATTTTTTGGTCAAAATTGCTATTTTGAAGGAAGATATTCAGTTTTTACTAGAAAAGTCAATTTTTGGTCAAAATTCCTATTTTGAAGGAAGATATTCAGTTTTTACTGAAGAAGTAAAAATCATGTCAAAATAAGCTTAAAATCGTGAAAAAACAACGGGAAATGGTAGAAAAATCGATTTAAATATTCAGTATTTTCAAAATTCGTTTTCAGGCGATATATATTATTTATAAGTTTCGGATTTCGTTTTTATATTAAGAAATATCGTCCCCTACAGAAAAAGTCTATTTTTTGGTCAAAATTCCTATTTTGAAGAAAGATATTCAGTTTTTACTGAAGAAGTAAAAATGATGTCAAAATAAGCTTAAAATCGGGAAAAAAACAACGGGAAATGGTAGAAAAAATCGATTTAAATATCAGTATTTTCAAAATTCGTTTTTAGGCGATATATATTATTTATAAGTTTCGGATTTCGTTTTTATATTAAGAAATATCGTCCCCTACAGAAAAAGTCTATTTTTTGGTCAAAATTCCTATTTCGAAGAAAGATATTCAGTTTTTACTGAAGAAGTAAAAATGACGTCAAAATAAGCTTAAAATCGTGAAAAAACAACGGGAAATGATAGAAAAATCGATTTAAATATTCAGTATTTTCAAAATTCGTTTTGAGGCGATATAGATTAGTTATGACTTACGGATTTTGTTTTTATATTAAGAAATATCGTCATCTACACAAAAACTCTATTTTTTGGTAAAAATTCCTATTTTGAAGGAAAATATTCAGTTTTTACTGAAGAAGTAATATGATGTCAAAATAAACTTAAAATCGTGAAAAAACAACGGGAAATGGTAGAAAAATGGATTTAAATATTCAGTATTTTCAAAATTCGTTTTCAGGCGATATATATTATTTATAAATTTCGGATTTCGTTTTTATATTAAGAAATATCACCCCCTACAGAAAAAGTCTATTTTTTGGTCAAAATTCCTATTTTGAAGGAAGATATTCAGGTTTTACTGAAGAAGTTAAAATGATGTCAAAATAAGCTCAAAATCGTGAAAAAACAACGGGAAATGGTAGTAAAATCGATTTAAAGATTCAGTATTTTCAAAATTCGTTTTCAGGCGATATATATTATTTATAAGTTTCGGATTTCGTTTTTATATTAAGAAATATCGCCCCCTACAGAAAAAGTCTATTTTTTGGTCAAAATTTCTATTTTGAAGGAAGATATTCAGCTTTTACTGAAGAAGTAAAAATGATGTCAAAATAAGCTTAAAATCGTGAAAAAACAACGGGAAATGGTAGAAAAATCGATTTAAATATTCAGTAATTTCAAAATTCGTTTTCAGGCGATATATATTATTTATAAGTTTCGGATTTCGTTTTTATATTAAGAAATATCGCCCAATACAGAAAAAGTCTATTTTTGTTTAAAATCCCTATTTTGAAGCAAGATATTCAGTTTTTACTGAAGAAGTAAAAATGATATCAAAACAAGCTTAAAATCGTGAAAAAACAACGGGAAATGGTAGAAAAATCGATTTAAATATTCAGTATTTTCAAAATTCGTTTTCAGGCGATATATATTATTTATAAGTTTCGGATTTCGTTTTTATATTAAGAAATATCGCCCCCTACAGAAAAAGTCTATTTTTTGGTCAAAATTCCTATTTTGAAGGAAGATATTCAGGTTTTACTGAAGAAGTAAAAATGATGTCAAAATAAGCTTAAAATCGTGAAAAAACAACGGGAAATGGTAGCAAAATCGATTTAAACATTCAGTATTTTCAAAATTCATTTTCAGGCGATATATATTATTTATAAGTTTCGGATTTCGTTTTTATATTACGAAATATCGCCCCCTACAGAAAAAGTCTATTTTTTGGTCAAAATTTCTATTTTGAAGGAGATATTCAGCTTTTACTGAAGAAGTACAAATGATATCAAAATAAGCTTAAAATCGTGAAAAAACAACGGGAAATGGTAGAAAAATCGATTTAAATATTCATTATTTTCAAAATTCGTTTTGAGGCTATATAGATTAGTCATGAGTTACGGATTTAGTTTTTATATTAAGCAATATCGTCCCCTACAGAAAAAGTCTATTTTTTGGTCAAAATTGCTATTTTGAGGGAAGATATTCAGTTTTTACTGAAGAAGTAAAAATGATGTCAAAATAAGCTTAAAACCGTGAAAAAACAACGGGAAATGGTAGTAAAATCGATTTAAAGATTCAGTATTTTCAAAATTCGTTTTCAGGCGATATATATTTTTTATAAGTTTCGGATTTCGTTTTTATATTAAGAAATATCGTCCCCTACAGAAAAAGTCTATTTTTTGGTCAAAGTTCCTATTTTGAAGAAAGATATTTAGTTTTTACTGAAGAAGTTAAAATGATGTCAAAATAAGCTTAAAATCGTGAAAAAACAACGGGAAATGGTAGAAAAATCGATTTAAATATTCAGTATTTTCAAAATTCGTTTTGAGGCGATATAGATTAGTTATGAGTTACGGATTTTGTTTTTATATTAAGCAATATCGCCCCCTACAGAAAAAGTCTATTTTTTGGTCAAAATTCCTATTTTGAAGGAAGATATTTAGTTTTTACTGAAGAAGTTAAAATGATGTCAAAATAAGCTTAAAATCGTGAAAAAACAACGGGAAATGGTAGTAAAATCGATTTAAAGATTCAGTATTTTCAAAATTCGTTTTCAGGCGATATATATTATTTATAAGTTTCGGATTTCGTTTTTATATTAAGAAATATCACCCCCTACAGAAAAAGTCTATTTTTTGGTCAAAATTCCTATTTTGAAGGAACATATTCAGTTTTTACTGAAGAAGTAAAAATGATGTCAAAATAAGCTTAAAATCGTGAAAAAACAACGGGAAATGGTAGAAAAATCGATTTAAATATTCAGTATTTTCAAAATTCGTTTTGGGGCGATATAGATTAGTTATGAGTTACGGATTTTGTTTTTATATTAAGCAATATCGTCCCCTACAGAAAAAGTCTATTTTTTGGTCAAAATTGCTATTTTGAAGGAAGATATTCAGTTTTTACTAGAAAAGTCAATTTTTTGGTCAAAATTCCTATTTTGAAGGAAGATATTCAGTTTTTACTGAAGAAGTAAAAATCATGTCAAAATAAGCTTAAAATCGTGAAAAAACAACGGGAAATGGTAGAAAAATCGATTTAAATATTCAGTATTTTCAAAATTCGTTTTCAGGCGATATATATTATTTATAAGTTTCGGATTTCGTTTTTATATTAAGAAATATCGTCCCCTACAGAAAAAGTCTATTTTTTGGTCAAAATTCCTATTTTGAAGAAAGATATTCAGTTTTTACTGAAGAAGTAAAAATGATGTCAAAATAAGCTTAAAATCGGGAAAAAAACAACGGGAAATGGTAGAAAAATCGATTTAAATATTCAGTATTTTCAAAATTCGTTTTTAGGCGATATATATTATTTATAAGTTTCGGATTTCGTTTTTATATTAAGAAATATCGTCCCCTACAGAAAAAGTCTATTTTTTGGTCAAAATTCCTATTTCGAAGAAAGATATTCAGTTTTTACTGAAGAAGTAAAAATGACGTCAAAATAAGCTTAAAATCGTGAAAAAACAACGGGAAATGATAGAAAAATCGATTTAAATATTCAGTATTTTCAAAATTCGTTTTGAGGCGATATATATTATTTATAAGTTTCGGATTTCGTTTTTATATTAAGAAATATCGCCCCCTACAGAAAAAGTCTATTTTTTGGTCAAAATTCCTATTTTGAAGGAAGATATTCAGTTTTTACTGAAGAAGTAAAAATTACGTCAAAATAAGCTTAAAATCGTAAAAAAAAACGGGAAATGGTAGAAAAATCGATTTAAATATTCAGTATTTTCAAAATTCGTTTTGAGGCGATATATATTATTTATAAGTTTCGGATTTCGTTTTTATATTAAGAAATATCGCCCCCTACAGAAAAAGTCTATTTTTTGGTCAAAATTCCTATTTCGAAGGAAGATATTCAGTTTTTACTGAAGAAGTAAAAATGACGTCAAAATAAGCTTAAAATCGTGAAAAAACAACGGGAAATGGTAGAAAAATCGATTTAAATATTCAGTATTTGCAAAATTCGTTTTCAGGCGATATATATTATTTATAAGTTTCGGATTTCGTTTTTATATTAAGAAATATCGACCCCTACAGAAAAAGTCTATTTTTTGGTCAAAATTCCTATTTTGAAGGAAGATATTCAGTTTTTACCGAAGAAGTAAAAATCATGTCAAAATAAGCTTAAAATCGTGAAAAAACAACGGGAAATGGTAGAAAAATCGATTTAAATATTCAGTATTTTCAAAATTCGTTTTCAGGCGATATATATTATTTATAAGTTTCGGATTTCGTTTTTATATTGAGAAATATCGTCCCCTACAGAAAAAGTCTATTTTTTGGTCAAAATTCCTATTTTGAAGAAAGATATTCAGTTTTTACTGAAGAAGTAAAAATGATGTCAAAATAAGCTTAAAATCGAGAAAAAACAACGGGAAATGGTAGAAAAATCGATTTAAATATTCAGTATTTTCAAAATTCGTTTTTAGGCGATATATATTATTTATAAGTTTCGGATTTCGTTTTTATATTAAGAAATATCGTATTACGAAGGAAGATATTCAGTTTTTACTGAAGAAGTAAAAATGACGTCAAAATAAGCTTAAAATCGTGAAAAAACAACGGGAAATGGTAGAAAAATCGATTTAAATATTCAGTATTTTCAAAATTCGTTTTGAGGCGATATATATTATTTATAAGTTTCGGATTTCGTTTTTATATTAAGAAATATCGCCCCCTACAGAAAAAGTCTATTTTTTGGTCAAAATTCCTATTTCGAAGGAAGATATTCAGTTTTTACTGAAGAAGTAAAAATGACGTCAAAATAAGCTTAAAATCGTGAAAAAACAACGGGAAATGGTAGAAAAATCGATTTAAATATTCAGTATTTTCAAAATTCGTTTTCAGGCGATATATATTATTTATAAGTTTCGGATTTCGTTTTTATATTAAGAAATATCGTCCCCTACAGAAAAACTCTATTTTTTCGTCAAAATTCCTATTTTGAAGGAAGATATTCAGTTTTTACTGAAGAAGTAAAAATGAGTCAAAATAAGCTTAAAATCGTTAAAAAACAACGGGAAATGGTAGAAAAATCGATTTAAATATTCAGTATTTTCAAAATTCGTTTTCAGGCGATATATATTATTTATAAGTTTCGGATTTCGTTTTTATATTAAGAAATATCGCCCCCTACAGAAAAAGTCTATTTTTTGGTCAAAATTTCTATTTTGAAGGAAGATATTCAGTTTTTACTGAAGATGTAAAAATGATGTCAAAATAAGCTTAAAATCGTGAAAAAACAATGGGAAATGGTAGAAAAATCGATTTAAATATTCAGTATTTTCAAAATTCGTTTTCAGGCGATATATATTATTTATAAGTTTCGGATTTCGTTTTTATATTAAGAAATATCGTCCCCTACAGAAAAAGTCTATTTTTTGGTCAAAATTCCTATTTTGAAGGAAGATATTCAGTTTTTACTGAAGAAGTAAAAATGACGTCAAAATAAGCTTAAAATCGTGAAAAAACAACGGGAAATGGTAGAAAAATCGATTTAAATATTGAGTATTTTCAAAATTCGTTTTCAGGCGATATATATTATTTATAAGTTTCGGCTTTCGTTTTTATATTAAAAAATATCGTCCCCTACAGAAAAAGTCTATTTTTTGGTCAAAATTCCTATTTTGAAGGAAGATATTCAGTTTTTACTGAAGAAGTAAAAATGACGTCAAAATAAGCTTAAAATCGTGAAAAAACAACGGGAAATGGTAGCAAAATCGATTTAAATATTCAGTATTTTCAAAATTCGTTTTCAGGCGATATATATTATTTATAAGTTTCGGATTTCGTTTTTATATTAAGAAATATCGTCCCCTACAGAAAAAGTCTATTTTTTGGTCAAAATTCCTATTTTGAAGAAAGATATTCAGTTTTTACTGAAGAAGTAAAAATGATGTCAAAATAAGCTTAAAATCGGGAAAAAAACAACGGGAAATGGTAGAAAATCGATTTAAATATTCAGTATTTTCAAAATTCGTTTTTGGGCGATATATATTATTTATAAGTTTCGGATTTCGTTTTTATATTAAGAAATATCGTCCCCTACAGAAAAAGTCTATTTTTTGGTCAAAATTACTATTTTGAAGAAAGATATTCAGTTTTTACTGAAGAAGTAAAAATGATGTCAAAATAAGCTTAAAATCGGGAAAAAACAACGGGAAATTGTAGAAAAATCGATTTAAATATTCAGTATTTTCAAAATTCGTTTTGAGGCGATATATATTATTTATAAGTTTCGGATTTCGTTTTTATATTAAGAAATATCGTCCCCTACAGAAAAAGTCTATTTTTTCGTCAAAATTCCTATTTTGAAGGAAGATATTCAGTTTTTACTGAAGAAGTAAAAATGATGTCAAAATAAGCTTAAAATCGTTAAAAAACAACGGGAAATGGTAGAAAAATCGATTTAAATATTCAGTATTTTCAAAATTCGTTTTCATGCGATATATATTATTTATAAGTTTCGGATTTCGTTTTTATATTAAGAAATATCGCCCCCTACAGAAAAAGTCTATTTTTTGGTCAAAATTTCTATTTTGAAGGAAGATATTCAGTTTTTACTGAAGATGTAAAAATGATGTCAAAATAAGCTTAAAATCGTGAAAAAACAATGGGAAATGGTAGAAAAATCGATTTAAATATTCAGTATTTTCAAAATTCGTTTTCAGGCGATATATATTATTTATAAGTTTCGGATTTCGTTTTTATATTAAGAAATATCGTCCCCTACAGAAAAAGTCTATTTATGGTCAAAATTCCTATTTTGAAGGAAGATATTCAGTTTTTACTGAAGAAGTAAAAATGACGTCAAAATAAGCTTAAAATCGTGAAAAAACAACGAAAAAAGGTAGAAAAATCGATTTAAATATTGAGTATTTTCAAAATTCGTTTTCAGGCGATATATATTATTTATAAGCTTCGGCTTTCGTTTTTATATTAAAAAATATCGTCCCCTACAGAAAAAGCCTATTTTTTGGTCAAAATTCCTATTTTGAAGGAAGATATTCAGTTTTTACTGAAGTAAAAATGATATCAAAATAAGCTTAAAATCGTGAAAAAACAACGGGAAATGGTAGCAAAATCGATTTAAATATTCAGTATTTTCAAAATTCGTTTTCAGGCGATATATATTATTTATAAGTTTCGGATTTCGTTTTTATATTAAGAAATATCGCCTCCTACAGAAAAAGTCTATTCTTTGGTCAAAATTCCTATTTTGAAGGAAGATATTCAGTTTTTACTGAAGAAGTAAAAATGATATCAAAATAAGCTTAAAATCGTGAAAAAACAACGGGAAATGGTAGTAAAATCGATTTAAATATTCAGTATTTTCAAAATTCGTTTTCAGGCGATATATATTATTTATAAATTTCGGATTTCGTTTTTATATTAAGAAATATCGCCCCCTACAGAAAAAGTCTATTTTTTGGTCAAAATTTCTATTTTGAAGGAAGATATTCAGCTTTTACTGAAGAAGTAAAAATGATGTCAAAATAAGCTTAAAATCGTGAAAAACAAAAAAGAACGGGAAATGGTAGAAAAATCGATTTAAATATTCAGTAATTTCAAAATTCGTTTTCAGGCGATATATATCATTTATAAGTTTCGGATTTCGTTTTTATATTAAGAAATATCGCCCCCTACAGAAAAAGCCTATTTTTTGGTCAAAATTCCTATTTTGAAGGAAGATATTCAGTTTTTACTGAAGAAGTAAAAATCATGTCAAAATAAGCTTAAAATCGTGAAAAAACAACGGGAAATGGTAGAAAAATAGATTTAAATATTCAGTATTTTCAAAATTCGTTTTGAGGCGATATATATTATTTATAAGTTTCGGATTTCGTTTTTATATTAAGAAATATCGCCCCCTACAGAAAAAGTCTATTTTTTGGTCAAAATTCCTATTTCGAAGGAAGATATTCAGTTTTTACTGAAGAAGTAAAAATGACGTCAAAATAAGCTTAAAATCGTGAAAAAACAACGGGAAATGGTAGAAAAATCGATTTAAATATTCAGTATTTTCAAAATTTGTTTTGAGGCGATATATATTATTTATAAGTTTCGGATTTCGTTTTTATATTAAGAAATATCGCCCCCTACAGAAAAAGTCTATTTTTTGGTCAAAATTCCTATTTCGAAGGAAAAAAAGACGTCAAAATAAGCTTAAAATCGTGAAAAAACAACGGGAAATGGTAGAAAAATCAATTTAAATATTCAGTATTTGCAAAATTCGTTTTCAGGCGATATATATTATTTATAAGTTTCGGATTTCGTTTTTATATTAAGAAATATCGCCCCCTACAGAAAAAGTCTATTTTTTGGTCAAAATTCCTATTTCGAAAGAAGATATTCAGTTTTTACTGAAGAAGTAAAAATGACGTCAAAATAAGCTTAAAATCGTGAAAAAACAACGGGAAATGGTAGAAAAATCGATTTAAATATTCAGTATTTTCAAAATTCGTTTTGAGGCGATATATATTATTTATAAGTTTCGGATTTCGTTTTTATATTAAGAAATATCGTCCCCTACAGAAAAAGTCTATTTTTTCGTCAAAATTCCTATTTTGAAGGAAGATATTCAGTTTTTACTGAAGAAGTAAAAATGATGTCAAAATAAGCTTAAAATCGTTAAAAAACAACGGGAAATGGTAGAAAAATCGATTTAAATATTCAGTATTTTCAAAATTCGTTTTCAGGCGATATATATTATTAATAAGTTTCGGATTTCGTTT
The DNA here is from genome assembly GCA_947095535.1 of Poecilobothrus nobilitatus. Lineage (NCBI taxonomy): Eukaryota > Metazoa > Arthropoda > Insecta > Diptera > Dolichopodidae > Poecilobothrus > Poecilobothrus nobilitatus. The sequence continues at coordinate 199,411,732 of OX352773.1, read as the reverse complement.
TTATATTAAGAAATATCGTCCCCTACAGAAAAAGTCTATTTTTTGGTCAAAATTTCTATTTTGAAGGAAGATATTCAGTTTTTACTGAAGATGTAAAAATGATGTCAAAATAAGCTTAAAATCGTGAAAAAACAATGGGAAATGGTAGAAAAATCGATTTAAATATTCAGTATTTTCAAAATTCGTTTTGAGGCGATATATATTATTTATAAGTTTCGGATTTCGTTTTTATATTAAGAAATATCGTCCCCTACAGAAAAAGTCTATTTTTTCGTCAAAATTCCTATTTTGAAGGAAGATATTCAGTTTTTACTGAAGAAGTAAAAATGATGTCAAAATAAGCTTAAAATCGTTAAAAAACAACGGGAAATGGTAGAAAAATCGATTTAAATATTCAGTATTTCAAAATTCGTTTTGAGGCGATATATATTATTTATAAGTTTCGGATTTCGTTTTTATATTAAGAAATATCGTCCCCTACAGAAAAAGTCTATTTTTTGGTCAAAATTTCTATTTTGAAGGAAGATATTCAGTTTTTACTGAAGATGTAAAAATGATGTCAAAATAAGCTTAAAATCGTGAAAAAACAATGGGAAATGGTAGAAAAATCGATTTAAATATTCAGTATTTTCAAAATTCGTTTTCAGGCGATATATATTATTTATAAGTTTCGGATTTCGTTTTTATATTAAGAAATATCGTCCCCTACAGAAAAAGTGTATTTTTTGGTCAAAATTCCTATTTCGAAGGAAGATATTCAGTTTTTACTGAAGAAGTAAAAATGACGTCAACATAAGCTTAAAATCGTGAAAAAACAACGGGAAATGGTAGAAAAATCGATTTAAATATTCAGTATTTTCAAAATTCGTTTTGAGGCGATATATATTATTTATAAGTTTCGGATTTCGTTTTTATTTTAAGAAATATCGCCCCCTACAGAAAAAGTGTATTTTTTGGTCAAAATTCCTATTTCGAAGGAAGATATTCAGTTTTTACTGAAGAAGTAAAAATGACGTCAAAATAAGCTTAAAATCGTGAAAAAACAACGGGAAATGGTAGAAAAATCGATTTAAATATTCAGTATTTTCAAAATTCGTTTTCAGGCGATATATATTATTTATAAGTTTCGGATTTCGTTTTTATATTAAGAAATATCGTCCCCTACAGAAAAAGTCTATTTTTTGGTCAAAATTCCTATTTTGAAGGAAGATATTCAGTTTTTACTGAAGAAGTAAGAATGATATCAAAATAAGCTTAAAATCGTGAAAAAACAACGGGAAATGGTAGCAAAATCGATTTAAATATTCAGTATTTTCAAAATTCTCGGGAAATGGTAGTAAAATCGATTTAAATATTCAGTATTTTCAAAATTCGTTTTCAGGCGATATATATTATTTATAAGTTTCGGATTTCGTTTTTATATTAAGAAATATCGTCCCCTACAGAAAAAGTCTATTTTTTGGTCAAAATTCCTATTTTGAAGGAAGATATTCAGCTTTTACTGACGAAGTAAAAATGATGTCAAAATAAGCTTAAAATCGTGAAAAAACAACGGGAAATGGTAGAAAAATCGATTTAAATATTCAGTAATTTCAAAATTCGTTTTCAGGCGATATATATTATTAATAAGTTTCGGATTTCGTTTTGATATTAAGAAATATCGTCCCCTACAGAAAAAGTCTATTTTTTGGTCAAAATTCCTATTTTGAAGAAAGATATTCAGTTTTTCTGAAGAAGTAAAAATGACGTCAAAATAAGCTTAAAATCGTGAAAAACCAACGGGAAATGGTAGAAAAATCGATTTAAATATTCAGTAATTTCAAAATTCGTTTTCAGGCGATATATATTATTTATAAATTTCGGATTTCGTTTTTATATTAAGAAATATCGTCCCCTACAGAAAAAGTCTATTTTTTGGTCAAAATTCCTATTTTGAAGGAAGATATTCAGTTTTTACTGAAGAAGTAAAAATAATATCAAAATAAGCTTAAAATCGTGAAAAAACAACGGGAAATGGTAGTAAAATAGATTTAAATATTCAGTATTTTCAAATTTCGTTTTCAGGCGATATATATTATTTATAAGTTTCGGATTTCGTTTTTATATTAAGAAATATCGCCTCCTACAGAAAAAGTCTATTCTTTGGTCAAAATTCCTATTTTGAAGGAAGATATTCAGTTTTTAATGAAGAAGTAAAAATGATATCAAAATAAGCTTAAAATCGTGAAAAAACAACGGGAAATGGTAGTAAAATCGATTTAAATATTCAGTATTTTCAAAATTCGTTTTCAGGCGATGTATATTATTTATAAATTTCGGATTTTGTTTTTATATTAAGAAATATCGCCCCCTACAGAAAAAATCTATTTTTTGGTCAAAATTCCTATTTTGAAGGAAGATATTCAGTTTTTACTGAAGAAGTAAAAATGATGTCAAAATAAGCTTAAAATCGTGAAAAACCAACGGGAAATGGTAGAAAAATCGATTTAAATATTCAGTAATTTCAAAATTCGTTTTCAGGCGATATATATTATTTATAAATTTCGGATTTCGTTTTTATATTAAGAAATATCGCCCCCTACAGAAAAAGTCTATTTTTTGGTCAAAATTCCTATTTTGAAGGAAGATATTCAGTTTTTACTGAAGAAGTAAAAATCATGTCAAAATAAGCTTAAAATCGTGAAAAAACAACGGGAAATGGTAGAAAAATCGATTTAAATATTCAGTATTTGCAAAATTCGTTTTCAGGCGATATATATTATTTACAAGTTTCGGATTTCGTTTTTATATTAAGAAATATCGTCCCCTACAGAAAAAGTCTATTTTTTGGTCAAAATTCCTATTTTGAAGAAAGATATTCATTTTTTACTGAAGAAGTAAAAATGATGTCAAAATAAGCTTAAAATCGGGAAAAAAAACAACGGGAAATGGTAGAAAAATCGATTTAAATATTCAGTATTTTCAAAATTCGTTTTGAGGCGATATAGAATAGTTATGAGTTACGGATTTTGTTTTTATATTAAGCAATGTCGTCCCCTACAGAAAAAGTCTATTTTTTTTGTCAAAATTGCTATTTTGAAGGAAGATATTCAGTTTTTACTGAAGAGTAAAAATGATGTCAAAATAAGCTTAAAATCGTGAAAAAACAACGGGAAATAGTAGTAAAATCGATTTAAAGATTCAGTATTTTCAAAATTCGTTTTTAGGCGATATATATTATATATAAATTTCGGATTTCGTTTTTATATTAAGAAATATCGCCCCCTACAGAAAAAGTCTATTTTTTGGTCAAAATTCCTATTTTGAAGGAAGATATTCAGTTTTTACTGAAGAAGTAAAAATCATGTCAAAATAAGCTTAAAATCGTGAAAAAACAACGGGAAATGGTAGAAAAATCGATTTAAATATTCAGTATTTTCAAAATTCGTTTTCAGGCGATATATATTATTTATAAGTTTCCGATTTCGTTTTTATATTAAGCAATATCGTCCCCTACAGAAAAAGTCTATTTTTTTTGTCAAAATTGCTATTCTGAAGGAAGATATTCAGTTTTTACTGAAGAAGTAAAAATGATGTCAAAATAAGCTTAAAATCGTGAAGAAACAACGGGAAATAGTAGTAAAATCGATTTAAAGATTCAGTATTTTCAAAATTCGTTTTTAGGCGATATATATTATATATAAGTTTCGGATTTCGTTTTTATATTAAGAAATATCGCCCTCTACAGAAAAAGTCTATTTTTTGGTCAAAATTCCTATTTTGAAGGAAGATATTCAGTTTTTACTGAAGAAGTAAAAATGATGTCAAAATAAGCTTAAAATCGTGAAAAAACAACGGGAAATGGTAGAAAAATCGATTTAAATATTCAGTAATTTCAAAATTCGTTTTCAGGCGATATATATTATTTATAAGTTTCGGATTTCGTTTTTATATTAAGAAATATCGCCCCCTACAGAAAAAGTCTAGTTTTTGGTCAAAATTCCTATTTTGAAGGAAGATATTCAGTTTTTACTGAAGAAGTAAAAATGATGTCAAAATAAGCTTAAAATCGTGAAAAAACAACGGGAAATGGTAGAAAAATCGATTTAAATATTCAGTATTTGCAAAATTCGTTTTCAGGCGATATATATTATTTATAAGTTTCGGATTTCGTTTTTATATTAAGAAATATCGTCCCCTACAGAAAAAGTCTATTTTTTGGTCAAAATTCCTATTTTGAAGAAAGATATTCAGTTTTTACTGAAGAAGTAAAAATGATGTCAAAATAAGCTTAAAATCGTGAAAAAACAACGGGAAATAGTAGTAAAATCGATTTAAAGATTCAGTATTTTCAAAATTCGTTTTTAGGCGATATATATTATTTATAAGTTTCGGATTTCGTTTTTATATTAAGAAATATCTCCCCCTACAGAAAAAGTCTATTTTTTGGTCAAAATTCCTATTTTGAAGGAAGATATTCAGTTTTTACTGAAGAAGTAAAAATGACGTCAAAATAAGCTTAAAATCGTGAAAAAACAACGGGAAATGGTAGAAAAATCGATTTAAATATTCAGTATTTTCGAAATTCGTTTTCAGGCGATATATATTATTTATAAGTTTCCGATTTCGTTTTTATATTAAGAAATATCGCCCCCTACAGAAAAAGTCTATTTTTTGGTCAAAATTCCTATTTTGAAGGAAGATATTCAGTTTTTACTGAAGAAGTAAAAATGATGTCAAAATAAGCTTAAAATCGTGAAAAAACAACGGGAAATGGTAGAAAAATCGATTTAAATATTCAGTAATTACAAAATTCGTTTTCAGGCGATATATATTATTTATAAGTTTCGGATTTCGTTTTTATATTAAGAAATATCGCCCCCTACAGAAAAAGTCTATTTTTTGGTCAAAATTCCTATTTTGAAGGAAGATATTCAGTTTATACTGAAGAAGTAAAAATCATGTCAAAATAAGCTTAAAATCGTGAAAAAACAACGGAAAATGGTAGAAAAATCGATTTAAATATTCAGTATTTGCAAAATTCGTTTTCAGGCGATATATATTATTTATAAGTTTCGGATTTCGTTTTTATATTAAGAAATATCGTCCCCTACAGAAAAAGTCTATATTTTGGTCAAAAATCCTATTTTGAAGAAAGATATTCAGTTTTTACTGAAGAAGTAAAAATGATGTCAAAATAAGCTTAAAATCGTGAAAAAACAACGGGAAATAGTAGTAAAATCGATTTAAAGATTCAGTATTTTCAAAATTCGTTTTTAGGCGATATATATTATTTATAAGTTTCGGATTTCGTTTTTATATTAAGAAATATCACCCCCTACAGAAAAAGTCTATTTTTTGGTCAAAATTCCTATTTTGAAGGAAGATATTCAGTTTTTACTGAAGAAATAAAAATGACGTCAAAATAAGCTTAAAATCGTGAAAAAACAACGGGAAATGGTAGAAAAATCGATTTAAATATTCAGTATTTTCAAAATTCGTTTTCAGGCGATATATATTATTTATAAGTTTCCGATTTCGTTTTTATATTAAGAAATATCGCCCCTACAGAAAAAGTCTATTTTTTGGTCAAAATTCCTATTTTGAAGGAAGATATTCAGTTTTTACTGAAGAAGTAAAAATGATGTCAAAATAAGCTTAAAATCGTTAAAAACAACGGGAAATGGTAGAAAAATCGATTTAAATATTCAGTATTTTCAAAATTCGTTTTCAGGCGATATATATTATTTATAAGTTTCGGATTTCGTTTTTATATTAAGAAATATCGCCTCCTACAGAAAAAGTCTATTCTTTGGTCAAAATTCCTATTTTGAAGGAAGATATTCAGTTTTTACTGAAGAAGTAAAAATGATGTCAAAATAAGCTTAAAATCGTGAAAAAACAACGGGAAATGGTAGAAAAATCGATTTAAATATTTTTATTGTCAATTTGTCTATTTCGATTTGTCTATTTTTTTTTGTCAAAATTGCTATTTTGAAGGAAGATATTCAGTTTTTACTGAAGAAGTAAAAATGATGTCAAAATAAGCTTAAAATCGTGAAAAAACAACGGGAAATAGTAGTAAAATCGATTTAAAGATTCAGTATTTTCAAATTCGTTTTTAGGCGATATATATTATATATAAGTTTCGGATTTCGTTTTTATATTAAGAAATATCACCCTCTACAGAAAAAGTCTATTTTTTGGTCAAAATTCCTATTTTGAAGGAAGATATTCAGTTTTTACTGAAGAAGTAAAAATGATGTCAAAATAAGCTTAAAATCGTGAAAAAACAACGGGAAATGGTAGAAAAATCGATTTAAATATTCAGTATTTGCAAAATTCGTTTTCAGGCGATATATATTATTTATAAGTTTCGGATTTCGTTTTTATATTAAGAAATATCGCCCCCTACAGAAAAAGTCTAGTTTTTGGTCAAAATTCCTATTTTGAAGGAAGATATTCAGTTTTTACTGAAGAAGTAAAAATCATGTCAAAATAAGCTTAAAATCGTGAAAAAACAACGGAAAATGGTAGAAAAATCGATTTAAATATTCAGTATTTGCAAAATTCGTTTTCAGGCGATATATATTATTTATAAGTTTCGGATTTCGTTTTAATATTAAGAAATATCGCCCCCTACAGAAAAAGTCTAGTTTTTGGTCAAAATTCCTATTTTGAAGGAAGATATTCAGTTTTTACTGAAGAAGTAAAAATCATGTCAAAATAAGCTTAAAATCGTGAAAAAACAACGGGAAATGGTAGAAAAATCGATTTAAATATTCAGTATTTGCAAAATTCGTTTTCAGGCGATATATATTATTTATAAGTTTC